>OV281349.1:27389078-28616425 GCA_923062675.1 Marasmarcha lunaedactyla
AATTTATGTATATGCACAATTCAGAGCAGTAGTATGATAATGAAACAGAAGAAATGTGAAAAGGTGCTACTTACTTTATTCGTGGGTCAGTCAAAATTTACAGCGATAGCTGATATCTAAGATTTTCAAATAAAATGGTGGAAATCTAAGTTTACACTCACACTCCCCGACGATTGTGACAATCAAAGATACATTTTTTTTGTCGAAAGGGACAGTTTATTTATGGCACAACGGGCCTTTTAAATTTCACCAGAGTTTGTAGCTTAGCGCCGGATCCTAAACTACTCCTACATACGATACGGCTAAGGGCACCCGAGAGGCCACGGACCTCGGCTTAGAACGTCGTATATTGAAACTTCCTACTGGTTCAGAAGAATCATCTACTGCCAAAGAACCAGCAAGAAACTCAGTACAAATGCATATGACGCGTTAGCCTGGCCCACCAGTGGGTTAGGCGATGCGAATGCCGTGTTGCCCTATTTCTGACTGGAACGCCGGCGTTCCTTGTACTGTTAAGACGTTACGCGGACGCCTATAAGGTACCGCCGTGTCTGGGCTGGCTGTGTAGTCAGCTGACTTATTGACCAGCGGGTTGGGATGGTAGGGAGCATTGTGGAAGTGTCGTCTAGACGCCAACTTCATGAATGCGGCAATGGTGAGCAGCTCGAGATCCTTGTGTAGTTCTAAATTGTGGACATAGGGCAGGGCCCCGACGCATTTGCGAAAGAACCTATTTTGAATAACCTGCAAGTGATTGAGGTTCGACTTGCTGACGTGAGCGAAAGCCACAATATGGCACACACAATGGCATAATGGCGTTTTGTAAAGTGTAAGCTTATTTCTAAGTGACATTTTACTCTTCTTGCAGATTAGAGGGTGCAGCCTACCTATGACGAAGGCGGCTCGGTCCCGGACCTGTTGTATGTGATCCGTGAATGTAAGTCCACTATCTAAAGTGACTACTAAATATTTGACTTTTTTAACCCAGGGGATCGGAGTACAAAACAGCGTAATCTGACCTGTCCTAGAGGATATTGAGTTAGCGTTTGATCCGCATAAATACACAGATCAAGTGGAAAAAGATGGCCTGCGAGATGAACTCAAAGATATAAAAATAACAGTAAAGCTACATGCAGACATTTAGTACATACGGAATGACGAACTGCATCGCTTCGTAATGTGCTATTGTAATATATTTGTAGAAATGTCTCGACTGATTAATGCCAGTTCAATAAATGTTATTACTCTTCTAGCTATTCAAATATTAAAGTGAGGGGAAGTGTAGGGTGTTGTCGATAGAATTGAGTATAACATCCTTTCTTAAAAACATTAACCTACATGCCGGGAACTCTGTACTCCAATTGAAACAATTTATACTTTGCAGACGCCGCGTGGTGTGTTAAACTGAGACTGACGTCAAGTACATGTCACTGTGTGTTACTTCACCGACCAGACGACACAGCAACAACATGTTACTATACCCTAAACAATGCGACTACTGATTCATTGCACAAAGCCATTGCAAGGTCAGTGCAAACACAAGGAGCAGCCCAGTGGCAGGAGCTAATAGCTTCCAATGGCAACGTGCACATTTCAACATTATATTTCACATGTATTGCATGGCCGTATTGCGTAAAAACAACTTTCTTCCAAGTTGTAATGGCTACGAAAGGAGGAACATTTAAGAAATTCTATGTCTTTATAAATGTAAATACTCAACTTCAAAAGTTAAGAGGTACGGTATTTACAAAACATCCGTCCCAGGTTTCCAAACAGACCCCTCTTTATCTACCTAAGTATTATGAAAAATGTATGAATGTTTTCCTTTCATATTAACCGTAATTTACTTATTATTACTACTTTAAAAGTAAAACCTAAAGAAGAAACCCATATATTGTTATAGAACCTCCACTTTACATTCAAATAATGTGACTTTTATCTTATTTTCTGGTAATAGAGTCTATTATCACAGCAGCTACATGGGTCCCTAGTTTATAGCCGTCGGAATCGATAAGAATAAAAAGTTTGAAAAAAGGAAAAAAGTTTATAAGATTTTTCCAAGCATTTAGCAGGTTTGAGTTTCCTCGTGAATGAATTAAACCCTGAACGAATTAAAGATTTTCCTTTTAATCCCCAAATTTATATGACAGATGATAATAGGGGTGCTATGCTTCGGCATCATTTACGAATTCCGGGGTTTAGGTAAGCCTTTTTTGTAGGTTAGGATATTTGTTTTTTGACGGAATGATGATTTGCATTTAACACTACATCATCATACATCATCATACATCACAGCACAGCCTATAATTTAAGCACAGCTTCCAAAAAACATCTAAGAAAGAAGAAATGTAATTATTTTTTTCATGCTGAAACAAACCTCATACTGTCTTCTTCTACAAACTACCCTCGGTGTATATTGTTTTCACATAGTGACAATACACAACGATATGTTGTTGTTGGAGTCTCTACAGAGATTGATGGCTGGCGCGAGCGTCTGCAGGGACGGAGACGGATGGCCACGTGAGCTCGCAAGGTCAAGGGCTAGGGAGATGAGTTGGAACTGTCTAGTTAGATGAAGGCAGGTTCCAAGTGGTAGTAGGATTTGCTGAAATCAAGGTTTTCTCTATTATCTATGAAATACTGTCATATTTTCATTAACAATATTTAACATATAGATTGGCATTTGAGAGCCAACTGCAATTGTTTTATCATGTAGATACCTTTGTACCGACTTATATTTTGGCATGTTGACCTACAACGGCAATAAACACTAGTCGCCTGTGGAACTATTGTATTCTATCAACACCGAATTAAATTAGACGGCCGAGTGGTGTAGTGGTAAGTAGCCGTGCCTCATACGCCAAAGGTACAAGGTTCGAGTTAGGTCATGGTTGTTGATATTTATACATATATGTAAGTTTATTCTGGGTTATTAATTCGCTGTTCCCCCCCCCCCCCCCAGTTCGCTGAATGGTCATCCATAGCACAAGCTCTACTTACTTTGGGACCATTCAGTTTGTATGTTTGTCTGGGGATTTATTCATTATTAAGTTTCCGCTATAAAAAAATATAAAATAATAAATAAGAACATGAACTACGAGTGAAAACTGACTCTTCAATTTTTACATTAATTAAACAAATTAAAAAACGCTTTTACACTACAACAAAAAAGGAGCATACTTAAGAATAAGCAGATTAAGATAGACAAGCCCGAGGTCTTTACCTCGGAGGTAATAATACTGACCAAGGTAAAATCTCGCTGGGCGGAATTTTATTATATTTTCGCAAAATATTGCGGCAAGTAACTTAAAGTTGATTAAGTTGCAAATATAAAACTCAAGAACAAATTGTTGGCAGTATAAGTTTCCATAAACAATATATTTTTATCTATCTCATCGTTATCATTTTAACCAGCATACAGTTATTTAATTTGTGAATCTTTACGTCAACCGGTTACTACGGGCACTCTTGAGTGTAGATTATGCTTAGCAAAAAAATACTTAGATATAGTATAGATAAACTATAAATTCGGTAAACAAAATCTACGCGTAGGAGCTCCTATATGAACTATTTGTCGACTATGAGTGTGGCCCTCAGATATACGGTACGAAAATTACATCGAACATTATATTACACATAGGTTCAGTGAACTTTCAGTTCGCTCTTAGAACTAAATACCAAGACACTTACCCTTGAACCATTCAAGAATGTATCTCCCTAGCAATATGCGCCGAAGAAAGAGATGTTATTTTGAAAAAAATATACCCGTGAAGTTTCTTGCCAGTTCTTCTTCACGAAGGTTTTTTCGAACTGGTGGTAGAGTCATGTTTTATTTGACGTCAATAAGAACAAGTAATTGTCAATGTTGAGAAACAAATATTTCATTTAATTTCATTTCAGATTGCTTGTTTTGTAGGACTAAAAATATTGTATTGAAAATTTTATTTTACCTTGGGATTTAGAATTTGTGCTTAAAACCGGAGGCAGTTTTACTAATGAGTACTTATTCTAGCCTTCATGACGTGACAAATTATACGAAAACCATCCGATTTCAAATTAATTTATGAAACATAATAATTCCAATAATTTTCCATTGTCCTACTAAGAATGAGGTTGGACACCATTTAGTCCTCCATGAAATCCCACTGTGTACACAATTTTGTCCGAAAAACCATGTCTAAATAACATTATGTCGAATTAGCCTCGCCCCAACGCAGCCGGTGTGTCCGCCGTGATTGATGCGCCGAGTGTGGACAATATTTGTCCACCTCGAGGTACTTGGCGGAAGTGACTCTATTACTTTGATGACAAGAATTTTCCCATGTCAGCTCATGGAAGAGTTACGTCACTTACAATATAGGCGGTTATATTTTGAATGAACGGTATAATCTTTTTCTTTTACGTCAAAAAATACAATTTCCATCGTATAGGCATATAATTTCCAAATTCTTTATGAATATTATTAAGTATATAAAATTTCAAGGCTCAGTGCCAGGGCAGACCACGTTTGGCACGATCGCAGACTAATCGAAAATAAAAATGTCAAATAAGGGATACAAATTATTATAAAAGTTCGCAGCTAAAGGAATACCAAAAGAATTATAATAGTTAACGCATTGGGAAAAAAATGTTAGCTGGACTAAACGAAGATCGTTTTATGAATGAATGAAATTCATGGATGAATCCAAATTGGTCTAGATGAAATCATTTACAATATTAGTGGAATAAGAATATTTGTTTACAAACAATCCACAATGCAGGGCCAGAAGTAACTGATCTTTTAAAATATAATTTCACGACGGTCGTGTAGCACAGTGGTCTCACATGCCGGGGTCCCAGGTTCTAGTCCTGGTCGGGGCACTCATTTGTGGGGTGAACTAGGATGTTTAAAAAAATTGATAAATAAATACACAAGCTTTGCTTACTTTTGGGCTATATAGTTGATATGTTTGTCTGGGGAATATTAACATCATTTTTTTGTATTAAAGGTCTGCGCGCATTTTTTATTATTATTACTATATTTATTTAGGACAAAAAAATTCCAAACATCGCTTTTTTTCTTGTTTCATTATTTCTTGTTCTTGCTGAATATAGATACAAAATGCAAGACTTTTAAGAAAACCTGGCAAGAAACTTCACGGGTACCATTGAAAAAATACAACGTATTTAATATGTCTACAAATCTGTGAGCTCGGTAATACCCTTCTACATTTTTCGTGTAATTGGCAGGCAGATTGTTGAATTAGACATTTAACTAAACAGCTAGCCGTTCGGTAAAATTCTGATACTATGTTTACAGAAACAAACCTAAAATGGTTGGGCTTGTCCATGGAATGTTTCAAGTTCAATAGAAAGGATGATTGGAAGCTTTCTCCAACATGGGATCCTATACTAAATAACAAATAATACGGCATCCAACAAGTTACAAGACCACAAGTTCAAGACCCTGTCAGTAGTTTTTGTGTCAGTGCTGAACGGTCCGCTCGCAGACTGAGAGACAGATGGAGATGATTGAATGTGTGAACAACTGTCGAGTGGATGCCTGTCACCTTAGTTACTCGCGACCACGGGGTCTGTTAAGGCACGTTGCAGTTGCAAATATAATTAAACGGGACAAACTCCAGTCGAAAGACTGTTTTATGTAGTTTAATTAATCATGTAAAGTAGGGGAAATCAAAATAATATGCATATCGTTAATGACTTGTTGGTGTCCTGCGCTTTGCGCAAGCCAAACGAACACGGCGCTGTTATGAAAATTTATGAAAAGACTGTAAATAATCATAGAACGTTCAAATGTGAACCACCCGCCTTATGTCATATGTTTCTTTGTATGTTATCGAAGAATCATATATAACTTTCTTTTTGACATTCAGTATTTTGTTCACATTGTAAAACTATGACGGCCGAGTAGTGTAATGGTTAGTAGCCCTGTCTCATACGCCTAAAGTCCCACGTTCGAGTCCTGGCATTCACTTGTGTGACGAACACAGATGTTTGTTTTCGGGTCATTGTTGTTCATATTTACAAATGTAGGTTAATTCTGGGTTTCCCCAGTTCTCTGTATGGTCATTCGTTACACAAGCTTACTTACACAAGCGTTACTTTGGGGCTGTACAGTTGGTGTGCTTGTAAATTAACGTGTTAAAAAAAAGGAAAGCAATCTGTACAGAGTACGCTCAGTGTCGTTCACTTAATTATAAAAAAATAAAACCAACACAAAACACATTAGTTTGAATGTAATGTCCTAACAGTGCCTTCAATTTGATATTGCAGAGGTACGATGCAACGTTCGAGTTCATTGCAATATGCAGGCTGTATTCACCAAACGACTTATTTAAAATACAGAACACGAAAAAAGCACAACCAGCAGTGTTGCCAGACGACATTCTGTGAAATTAGTATGTTTGCAGCATTTGCGTGTAACCTGCATTTTTTACCAACATTGTCTGAAAGCTAAAAATCCAATACAGGCAGACAGCTGACTGCTGATGCCAGAGTGCTCCGTCGGGAATACCTGATTGTGTTTATTTTGTCGTTACAGTAAAATCCTACAATATTTCGCATTTCGAAATTTAAATACCAGACCATTCTCGGATTTTTAATGGATGACAATATTCCGAAAAAACTGATCTAGAGCCTTTCGATTTTAATAACAACAAATTCATTTCATTTTTCAATAGTTGATTAAGTTGGTTATTAAATGGTTTGATTTTATAATATTGGAACAGAAAAACATTGTCAGAAAAAGTTTTTCTTTGTCCTTAAGTTTAAAATTTGTTATAAAAAAATTTATATTTTCTTGATCAGTATTTTTAGTCATCGTGCATCAATTCGTACGAGTCGAGAGGTACTCAGTTTTTGTTGACAAGGGTAGCTTTACTATTAGGTCTTTACCTATGAAATTGCCGTTTTTCACGAAATAAATGAAGCGTAATTTTTTTATATATTTTTTATTTCTATTAATCAAAATAATCACCCATGCAATCAATGCATCTTTGCCAACGCATTGGATGCTTATTGATGCCTTTCTTGAAGAAATCAGCTGGACGGGAGGCAACAAATTCTTCAAAGGCATTTTTTACTGCCTCTCGGGTATTGAATTTTTTTCCCGCCAAGAAGTTATCCAAATTCTGGAAAAAGTAGAAGTCTGTAGGCGCAAGGGATGGTGAGTACGGCGGATGACGAAGAACTTCCAACCCCAACTCTTGTAGCTTGGAGACCGTCTGCTGTGCAGTATGAGGTCGCGCGTTGTCGTGCAGGAGCAGTGGAGCCGAACGATTGACCAAAGCTTGGAGACGTGCGAGCTTCTCCGTCATTGTGTTCAGTTCTTCACAGTACACATCTGCAGTAATGCTTGCCCCGTTTGGCAAGAAGCTGTGATGAATTACACCCGCGTTAGACCACCAAACAGTGACCATCACTTTTCTAGGGGTAAGTTTTCGTTTAGGGCATTGTTTGGGTGCTGAACCAGGGTCCAACCAACTTGCTGAGCGCTTACGATTGTCAAACAGGATCCATTTCTCGTCACAAGTAACAATGCGGTTCAGAATTCCTTCATTTGTATGCCTGCTGAGCAGTGCAAGGCACGTCTCCACGCGTACTTCGCGCTGGCGGTCATTGAATTCGTGGGGTACCCATTTGTCAAGCTTTTTTACCTTGCCAATTTGACGCAAATGGACGAATATTGTTTTGATGCTAACGTCGAAAGCTGCTGCTAATTCAGCCATGGATTGAGTTTCATCAGCTTCCACAATTGCCTTTAATTCGTCATTGTCGACCAAAGTTTTCGGACGACCACGGGGTTCATTTTTCAGGTCAAAATTTCCAGAACGGAAGCGGGTAATCCAATAACGGGTGGTGCGTTCGTTTGTAGTGTTCGCTCCGTAAACGTCGTTGATGTTGCGTGCCGCTTGTGCCGCTTTGCTGCCACGACGGTACTCATACTCCATAATTACTCGAATTCTTAACTTATCCATATAATGTTCGAATGCGTTGAAAACAAAACACTAACTAACAAATGACGATTTTAGAAAAAGAACTCCATGTTTGTCAAATAAAATTAATTTGAAATTAGAATTATCAGTCAAAAAAAAATATATTTTCATTTGAAATGGCCAGTACGGCAAAACGGCAGTTTCATAGGTAAAGACCTATTATTTGCACTGTAGCCTGGTGCGAGTGAAAGTTGCCTGTATGACATTGACATGTGTCAGTACCACATAACTAGTGATGTGACGTTATGCAATTTATTTTTATCGCTAACGGTACTCGCAGCATAATTCTAGTTCCCTTTCATATTGTTATGAAAATTTGTTTTATTCAGTTGTGCAGTGTAACGTGTATAAACTTGTCAATATAAATACTTTATGGCAACATATCTTTGTACTTTTATGTATTAGTTTAGATTAATAAAATGCATTTTTTTTAGCAACCTTTTAAGCAATCTTACCCTATACATGTTCTGTTGTTTCATTAATATAATTATAGACTTTTTAAGAATAAAAATTGAATTGCGCACACAATACGTTTACTATTATAAAAAAACATCAACTATCCATCGTAGCAGTACATTCCATCACTAAATACGTCTATGGCGTTACGTTATACGCATAAAACTTTGTTTAATTTTGATTTCTAAACTAGATTTTATTTGTAGACTAGAACATTCTGGGTGGGTTTAATTTAATTTACTACAGATATTAATGATTAGTTATATTACGAATGTGGTACAGCTGAAATACCAAGTCATAATTTGTAAATCGTGGCAACTTTCAAGAGTGAAACGAAACATAACTGAAACTGTCACCCGCACCATGCTAAAGCGCAAATCGTGTATATTTACCAGATAAAAAAAACTTCGTAAACAATGAAACGTCAATGACCCTTTGGCATTTTAGTTATGTTACCCATACTGAAATATTACACCTAATCGCTTTGGAAAAGCAATAATCAACATCAACAAATCAACAAAGTTATTTATTATCAAAAATATAATTTCTTCTTATTAATGTAATAGAATTGACCTATTCCTTTCTAATACCAAAAACTAATACCAATGGTATTTGTTAATTATCGTAATTAATTTTCTATTCCGGACGAATACCACTCATAAACGAATCCCAAAAGAAGTTAAACGGAAAAAGTTACAGTCAGTAACAAAAGTGCTTTTAAATGTGATTAAGTAGTGTTTATTTAATGAGAATCAGTCTTATTAATGTTGGTCTATTATCATAATAATACAGACAATCAGACATATATATATATATATATATATATATATATATATATATATATCAAACGATCAACGATTAATATTATATTAAGTATGTATTTAATTACTAAAATTATAAAATATCAAAACTATTAGAAAATATCAGAGAGTCAACTTTTAGTATAAAAAAGCATCAACTTTTTTCAGTCAAATAATAAAAAAATTATTTGACTAAAAAAAAATAATCAACTTTTTTACCTAAGTAAAAATTTAATTTATGGCATGACAATCATAACAGAACTTTTAAGTTAGAGTCTTTAACTATTATAAATATGTCAGAAAATCACCTTTTTATATAAAACATATATACCTATTCTTTTACTTTGTAAAATTATGTAATTTTTGGTAACTTTTTTTTGTAAATTTTTTTTTAGGCAATGACCAACGGTAATTTCTTGGCCAACCAGTTGGCCAGTTACTATTTTGATCCACTGATTTTTTATCACAGTTTCTGCTGCACAACTTTTCACAGGTGGTGCCTTTTTCTCGATATGAGTAGCAACCACTTGCTAGTTAGTAAAAATGCCGGAATGAAGTAAATTTGTTAAGATTTAGGATTGCATTATGATCATAATATTAAAAAGCAAATTAAACTGTTTCTGTGACTGTACCAAAAGTTATGTTTTGGTATTCGTTGGGAATAAATTAAGTACTACATTGAAATATTTAAAATTTGGTATTCGTTCGTAATAGAAAATTAATTACGATAATAAACAAATACCATTGGTATTAGTTTTTGGTATTAGAAAGGAATAGGTCATAGAATTAACAATCAATCAGTCTACTTTATATATTTAAAATAGTAGAATCAGAGTAAACAAAAATAAACTAAACGTTATATTTTCTTTCCAGATTACACAATCAAAACAAAAAAAAAAACAAATTAAATGCACTTCTAAAATCAATTTGTATTTTTTATTCATATTATACAAGAATCAGTCACATTTACTACATAATTAGTATGACATTCCTCAAAACAAGCAGGGCTAAGAGGATTTTTGCAAATCTTATACCTAAACCTTGTTTCCTTGGGCTTTTTCTTTTTGCTGCACAATTAAGGTATTTAATGTTCCTCTTTGAATTTTCTGTAGTCGGAATGTCTTCAGGCCAGTGACCATTGTAAACTCTCTTTGCTGGCCGTTGCCTTGGCGCTGGCTTTTCGATTGTAGCACTATCATTTGTGTGTCTACTTGAATAAATACTTCCTATTCTGATAACATCTTTGCCATTTAAGTTACAACTTTTTTCATCTTTAGTCATCTGCATAATAAGCTTATTCCGATATTCGTGAATAGTGAAGTGAGATTCTTGATAAAATTGACGAATTTATATCCGGCAATGGTTTATCTACAAAGTTTTTTTTTAATTTGGAATACTCTATAGTGCACAGTATGTTATTGTTTTTGTTTGACTTTAAGATTATTTTTGGTTAGGTAGGTTGTTGACATTTGTTATCAACTTATCTGTTTGATTATTATTATATAAGGTAATGATTGTGAAATGTAAGCGAAATTAATAACGCTTTAAAGAGTTTTTGGACGATGGGCAAAGAAAATCTCCGCGGTAACAGCTTAATTTTTTTTTCTGTAAGTTATGATCCGCGGTATACTCGGTAATAACATCAAACAGTATCAGGGACTTTGTAATTATCTGAAACTGATATGATAAGTAAAACTATTTAATAATTAGTTTACTAAATAAGTAACTATCATAAACAACTATTTTTTGGTCCTTTATGAACCTAAAAAAAGTTACTTTCTATGGGAGCACTGAATTCAATACCATGTGAAACCATACCTTAAAATTGGATGCTATGTTTTTCAAGTTATATACGTTAATATATATTTCAGGTATATGCTTAAAATAAATCTTTTCGTTTGACGATTAGATTGCACCATTGTTTAAAATTCTTGAGTTTGTATGTTTTGGAATCCGGTAAAAGCTCTACCATATATTGCTAATACCAATTGAACCATTTTATAAAGTTTATGGTTCTGTGCAAATGATATGTAAAATTCAGAACGCTACTTGTGCTTACAGAACTATCTAGACCACTACAGCTTCCGAAAATCTAAACCTCAAGGTCTTATAAACTACACAGTTTCAACGGTTTTTATGATTTTATGATTGGAATTTCGTAGACTCAAATCTTAATGTCTTAAAAATAGCTGCATTCACCTTTTGTTACTTTTGAATAATGTTGCTTTACCATGGTGCAAGAATTTTTTAAATCTTTATAAGGTTCCGATTTTATCAATTACTTATTAAGCCACAAACAAACAAACGATCTTATTTGTGTATAGAAACGCAGTTAGTATATTCACAGATAAAACGTTAGTAACAGGTTGCAAGAATTACAAACCTTCGTCAACGTCATTTTAAAACAACAAACTAAAAGAGGATGCTCAAAAAATACCTAGAGTCGATTGAAACAATTAATATACCGCAAAGTAGACCTTAAATAGAAAGTCCGAAATACGCAATTCGTTTCTCTTAAAACCGTCTCCAAAACGGCCACATATATACATACATATATAGCAAAGTATATACCTCAACTCAAAGAGAATGCCAATAAATCCAGACTTATAACGATGGTCCGATGGGTAATAGACACCATAAACCGTCGCTTCAAAAGAGACTACAAAATCTTTAGAAATAATTAAAATAATAAAACATCGACTTTTGCTATGACAGATTTAAAAATCACTGCAGCAACCATAAATGCTTTTCAACAGCCATATACCGATAGCCCATATTCAGAAGCGTTCCTTAGCATAATAAATACTCGCATGAATATACCGAACCTGCTGGCAAATTATGTTGAGCAAAATAATATGAACCGACAAAGAGTAGCATTACTAGCAGATCTCCCGTATTTACAAGATTTTCCAAGGCTCAACTACGATGACTTGATTTTGTTCGCTGTAGGTAGGTAACCTACCTACCACCTCAAGTTAGCACGATCTTATTAACATATAAGAGGGAATGGCACCTACGAAATTGAATTATTTAGACATCCGCACAATATTGATATTGGTGACTTGGAAAACAAAACCTTATTGAGTCGCATTATATACGTCACATTGCGTTGAATTACATACTTGCATTTATGGTCGTCAAACTTTAGGCAGTTGTGCTCACATAATAAGCATGATATACTATCTTGTATTAACAAGACATGAAGGTATACAAAAACCCGCGGGATTTTTAGATCATGTCTCGATAGACGTAGAAAATATGTAGCATTTTTTTCAAAAATAAAGACAGCTTATAATGTTATCAGTTGTTCTCATTTTTTGTTTATATTGTAATATATACAGCTCGATTACCACTTACTGACTGACTCAAATATTTTATTTAAATAAAATTGAAGCTGTAATATGTATTATACCTAATTTTATACGCTACATTAAAAAAATAGTACATACATAATTTTGTATACACATACCTATCTATTAGTAATATTATGAACAACAAACTTTTTTTTACGCACTTCGAAAGCCAGCAAGCGAGCACTGGATTCACCTGATGGTAAGTGGTATCCAGGCCCATGTACATCATTAATTAAAGATGGTAAGATTAATGGTGCGTTGCCGCCCCAAAGCTAGTGCTGATAAAGCCTTTTATTCCTGTAATTTCCCTGGCTATTATTCCCTTTATCCGGAATACAACCAGGTTCACACGTAGTTAAAATAGGAAGGACGGTAGTACCCACCCAGGCGCTTCTGAACAGAAGAGGCTACCTAAACTGCCCTAAATATCAAACTAGAGGCAAAACGTACTAACACATCTAAGTAGATTTTTAGTACTTGGCGATGGTGTGATTAAAAACGTATACTGGATTTGAGAAATACAATGTTTTCTCTATCTAACCGTAAATAAATTGTTTTAACCGACTCCGGGTTTTTGGTCCATACGTTTTTGAGCATTCTCCTTTAAAAAAAGAAACTTTATATTTTGAAGTAGTAAATTCGTAATAGAGTCTCGTAGCGGCACTCGTGCGAGCCAGTCGCGATCGAAGATACTTGCTTGGATCGATTTTGTTACCGCGCGATAATTTACTCGCGAGTCGAATACTGTATTTCGTCGCCTTTAGGCAATTTCGGCGCAAGCCGTCTGCAGTTTTGAAAAATTGTAGAATGGACGACGAAATATTACGAAAAGACGGTTCAATGGTAGATAAAGACGCGAGCCCTATATTAAGAAGTAAAAGAGACAGAGAAGAAGATGAATATGATTGGAAATTAATACAGAAGAAAGGGAAAAAAGTGAAGAGCAGTGATAAAAAAATTGAAATCTATTTATCTCATAGTGAAAAAGTGCCTAAACAATTTACATTAGCAAAGTTGTTTAAAGACGAAAGTATAACAGATATTAAAAAAGTAAAATATATAAACCCGTATAAAGTAAGAATTGAATTTGAAGATGAAATAAATGCGGAAAAGTTAGTATCTTCAACTTATTTTTCGGAAAATGGTTACAGAGTTCAAAAGTCCCTAGAAGTGAGCTACTCTTACGGGTTGATAAAAAATGTAGACCTAGATATAAACGAAGACCAAATAAAACAATTACTTTCATGTCCAGATCCCGCGAAGCTGGTGGCAGTGAGACGTTTACAGAAACGTGATAGAGTTAAAGACGGATGGGTCCCCTCGGAAACAGTTCGGCTGTGCTTTAAAGGCATAGATGTCCCTCCGTGGGTTCGCGTAGACGGTTTACAAATTCCCGTCGAGCCGTACGTATACCCTGTCTCACAATGTTCGAGATGCTGGAGACACGGACACACAATAAAAAGATGCCCCTCGCTTAAAGTGATTTGCCCAAAATGTACTGGAAAACACGATAACTGCGAAACAACCGTATATAAATGCGTAAATTGCAACGGAAAACATATGGCGCTCTCGAAAACTTGCCCAGCGTACCTAAAAGAAAAGAAGATCCGAGAACTCATGTGCGAATATAAATGTACATATAGAAAAGCTATTACTATGTACGTCCCGCCGCAAGTTAATTCTAACAACAACCCAGCTCCAAATATCAATTTAATGCCGACTCTCTCTACGGAAATTGGACCCCGTTCGTATGCTGACGTAATACGAACACCAGCTATAGTACATATGGAAGAGGATGAGACCGTAAACGATCAAACCAGACACCGAGAGAGTTTACTGCCAAGACAGAGGAAACAGAAAAGTCAGTATTCTACTGAATTATCATTTCATGCGGAGACCCAGCCACTAACCGATGAGGCACCAAGACCAGAACACAATAAACTGAGTTTTATTGAGCTACTTTTAAAGCTCAAAGATATTGTTTTCCTTAAAAACATGAAGTTTAGTGAAAAGCTACAAAAAATAATTTCATCTTGTGCAGAGTGGTTAATAGTTTTAGTGGTAGAACATATTTCAGGCTGGCCTATTGTGAAAAGTTTGATAGACGGATTGCTTAAATGTGCATTTAATGGATAATACAAAAAAAACAATTTATATAAATATCATGCAATGGAACTGCCAAAGTTTAATACCTAAATTGACTGCTTTTGAAAGCTTAATTATTCAAGAAAAAATTCACATAGCGGTGCTTAGTGAAACATGGCTTAACTCGAATATATTGCTTAGAATAAATAATTATAATTGTTATCGCAAGGACCGGAGTGATGGTTACGGGGGTGTTGCTATTATAATACATAAATCTATTAAAGCACAAATACAATCGCTAACTCTTTCAAATTCCGGTATAGAAGCTTTACATTTAAAAGTCTTTAATTGCTTAAAAATAGAAAATATTATCGGTTTATATTGTCCTTCGTCAGTTCGAGTCAGTCAAAATGATTGGCATGAAATATTTGGTTTAAATAACAGGAGATCATTAATACTGGGAGACTTCAATGGTCATCACACGAACTGGGGGCATAAAACTGATAGTAGAGGTAAGGATTTATTTGATGTTTTTACCGATAACAACTTTATTTCACTGAACGATGGTAGACCAACACGTATAAAAATGGTTAATGATGTTCTACAAAAATCAGCACCTGATGTTTCTTTGGCTTCAGCTGATGTTGCTTTAAACTTTTCGTGGAATACCTTAAATGAAACCTTAGGGAGTGACCATATTTGTATTAAAATATCATTAAACTTACAAAATTACAAAAAAAACTCTGGTGTAAGACGTAATTTTAAAAATGCGGACTGGAATACATATACTTCTCAACTTACCCAACTTTTTAATGATTTTGTATTTTCAAATAATTTACAAGAAAATTATCAAAAATTTGTAGATATTATTAACAGAGCAGCCGATTTAAGTATTCCTTTTTCGAAAATTTGTCTAAACCCTACCCAAAAGTTTACACCGAAACCTTTTTGGACCCCAAATTTATCCAAATCCGTAGCTGAGAGGAGGCGGGCTCTCGCTCTATTTCGTCGTAACCCGACGCCTAATAATTTAGATATACTAAACAATAAAATTAAAGAATCCCAAAAACTTATATTACAAGCTAAAAAAGAATCATGGTATACATTTTGTACATCATTAAATTATGTTACAAGTTCTAATGAACTTTGGAATAAAATGAAATGGCTTAAATCGGTTGGTTCTCGCAGCTCTAAATATGTTAGTAAAGAAATTGCAGAGAAATTATTGAAAAACCTAGCTCCAGATTACGCTCTATCAGAATCTCCCTGCTTCCATTCCAATAATACGTTGTTGGACACTAGTATATCTAAGCAAGAACTTTTCAACGTCCTAAAACACAAAGACACCTCCCCAGGTAGCGATGGAATATCATACTCTATGATTAAAAATCTTCCAGAAAACGGGAAAATGATTTTACTAAAAATGTTTGACAGTTTCTTAAATAATAGTTTTGTTCCTGATGAATGGAAAAATATGCTTATCATTCCAATCCCGAAACCTGGAAGAGATCTAAATACATCATCTTCGATTCGTCCACTAGCCATGATGTCATGTTTGTGTAAATTATTTCACAATATTTTAAAAAATAGAATTGAGTGGTTTGTTGAAAAAAATAAGGTATTTGTCGAAAGTATGGTAGGTTTTCGAAAGTCACGATCATGTTTAGATAGCCTGACTAACTTAATATGTAGAGTCTTATTAGGTTTCACCAAAGGCCAAACTACTATTGGGTGCTTTATGGATTTAGATAACGCATATAATAATGTAGACGTCTCTAGTCTTATGGACATTATGGACCAAAAATATAACATAGGACAAAAAGTTTGCAAATATCTTTGGAATTTCCTTAAGGAGCGTCGCCTGCAAATCATCATCGATGGTAGCGTAATCCACAGACTCACAGGACGAGGATTAGCTCAAGGCGATCCATTATCACCGTTATTATTTAACATAGCAACTTCACAGATATGTCAGACTATACAAAATGTATATGTGTCTCAGTATGCTGATGATTTTGTTTTATACCAATCATGTAATAATGTACATCATGGCGTAGTCGAACTGCAGAGTGCTTTAAATGTTTTTAATAATTTAATTAACAAAATAGGTCTCGAAATATCAGCCAGTAAAAGTAAAGTATGCACATTCAAATCAGGATATAAAAAAGAACCCATTTGCCTATATATAAATAACACCCAATTAGAAACAGTAGACACGGTTAAATACCTGGGAATATGGTTGGATAGAGGCTTGAGATGGTCTAGACATATTAATGAATTGCAAGAAAAAACTCTACAACTTACAAAAATATTTAAAATATTACAGGGACCCGGCTGGGGTGTTCACCCAAAACACTTGAGACGGTTGTATATAGCATTAGTCAGGAGCCGAATTGACTACGGTAGTTTTTTGTATAACAATAGCGCTGATACTCACTTAAATAAATTAGATAAAATTCAGAATTTGTTTCTAAGGCACATTGGTGGCTATATTAAAAGCACACCGATACATGTGATGGAAAATGACCTTAATATATGTCCACTCAGGGTTAGGCGATTGTATTTGTGCGGTAAATTTTGGTTTAAATGTAAAACATTTGAAAAAAATTCTACAATAAAATGCATTGAAAATCTAAGCTCTACATTTAACCCTACTCGCCGGTACTGTAGAAATAAGAAAAGACCACTATTAGGTATCACTCACGAAAATTATAATTTACTACCAATACATAAAATTAATACTTTGGAAATATTTTCTTTACAAACTTGGGTAAGCAATTTAAACGTTGACAGTTCCATTCATCCCTATATAGAAACATTTGATAATTCTAAGAAAAAAGTTAATAATAGAGTCCTATTAAATATTTGTCTGCATTTTATGAATCAAAATTATTCAAATTATTATGAAATATATACTGATGCTTCAAAAGAAGCGCGTAAGGTTGGAGTAGCCTTTTATGACGCTCAAAATAATAGCTCTGTTAAATTAAGTATCCAATCCAATATTACAATAATGCGCGCTGAGCTGATAGCAATAGCTGAGGCTCTATCTTACGCTGAGACTATCCAACATGAAAATGTTGTGATATTTACGGATTCTCGCAGCGCATTGCAACACTTGGCTCGTTGCACCTCGGGCATCCGAGGAGCACCGATAGCCTATTTAATTTTAGACTTAATTCTTAATTGGCAGACATCATTTAAAAATATAAAATTACAATGGGTTCCGTCTCATATTGGCATTGCTGGTAATGAAAAAGCAGATTCTCTCGCAAAAGAAGCCTTAACGGATGGGGTAAGCTACAGTTGTGCTCCATACTATACCGAAATGTTATATCAGGCTAAAACCAGCAGCAGAGAAATGTGGACCGAATACTACAATGAAAGATCTCGTGATAAAGGTATTTGGTTCAAGACTATACAACCCCATCTGGGCCATAGCACTTGGATAGACAATGCCGATATGGGACGGAACGAACTTGTCATATGTTTAAGACTTCGTTCCGGACACATCCCACTTAATAAATTTGCTTTCATGATGAAAAAAGTTGACTCCCCAAATTGTAGCGTGTGTGGAGTAGTAGAAGACGCACAACACATAATGATGGAATGTGTCCGGAACGAAGAAGAAAGAATATCGCGCGGAAATCGCGGATCGCTAAATATTGGCGAATGTAACAGCATCCTTGCCGATCCAATGTCGGAAAAGGCAAGAGTGCTGTACGGTTTAGTATTGTTAGGTTTAAGTAAAAGATAAATAATTATGCATGTCTAACGTCTATATGTCTTAGTTAAAATTGTTTACAATTTCTGTAAAACTCATGGGAGTGACGTAGTCTTAAGGACTAAAACTCCCTAAATAAAAAATAAAGATATAAAAAAAAAAAATTCGTAATAAATTATTAATTTTCAAATCTAGCCAATCGAGCTATTCTTAAAAAATAAAAATAACTAACTAAAATCAAGACATACTAAAGAATTCACAGAAGAAAGGCCACAACATGAGATTAATTAAAAAAATAAGATCTTTTTAATAAGAAGTATTTAAATATTTACCGCTTTTTTATCCTGAGAGTTGCTTGTATATTGCTCTGCGGGCGATATTCAAATTGTACACGAGATTTACTCTCGGTTACTGTCAATATGCGTATTTTAATATTGAGAGTATATTAAGATCAGCCCGCAAGCTTTTCTTTTATTCAGCTATTATTGTGTGTTTTTAAATTATCTAAAAAATCACTTTTGATTACCTGAAACTAGAATATTTAATGAAATTTTAAATTCGTCTGCGTAAAATTTTACAAAACGGTTAGGTAAGGTTGTAAATAACAACACTATCTTAGACTTTTTAACGTTAAGCAAGTAAAAGTCAAAAACACATTCACAATTTCACTCCAGCTTTAAAAAAACAGGTACGAACGGTTACTGGGGTGAAAATTGTAAAGTCACACCGTTACGGTAATGCATCCACAATTTCATACACACTATTACTTAAAGCACTATCTTATACTAGTAGAAATCACAATGAATCCAGTAATTATTTTCCTATACGTCTGACTGTTGAGTTGCAATAAATGAAACACATAAGTATTTATATGTACATCCTGCTTTGAAATCATTCGCTTCAAGAAAGCTGGTGTTACAATATAGACTATATAAACTAAACAAATAGGTACATTCTTCTCAATCAGATTCTCGCTCCGATCGCCACGCGGTGCGGACGTGCAAGACCCAGTTCTCCGTTGGTCGGTTCCCTCCCGATATTCCGTGGCGCTCAGTCTACTGACGTCACAGTATAGCGTGTTGGTTCCGTGCTACGGTTTTCAAGGTTTTTCTACTCCGTCTGAGTGCTTTCGAAGTGCGATTTTTCTTTGCGACTAAGCCCCTTAGTCTTCAAAGTGCTGTGCTAAGTAGTGTTGTGCTTGTGCTGAGTGCAGTGTTGTGCCCAGCGTAAGTAGTCTGGTTTCAGTGCAAAGGATACTTAACGGTGACAACGAATTTGTACTGAACCAGTCCTTTTTATTTTTATTTATTTCTCTTCTCTATTTTATTTATTTTTCTCCTATTTTCATATTTATTTTTATCATATTTGTGTGTTTTCGTGTGTATTTGTCCTTTCTGTCGGTAAAGGTTGACCCTAACGCGGTCAACTCTTTACCTGCGTACCCTTTTTTAGGTTTCTAGGTAGCGGCCTTCGGCGTACTACGGTTAGTTTTAAGTTATTCTCCCCAGCCCCCCTACCGCTGGTAGGGAGGTTTGCCGCTAGGATTTTGCTAGGTTTTTAGGAACTAGGCATCTTTTATTATACTTATATTTATATATATTATTGTCCCAACACTCCCTAATGGATTCGCTAAGCGTTATTAACTTCGCGAACGCGTTCACCCAGGCGCTTGCTGCGGCAGGCGTCTCCATCCCAAAAGACATCCTAACGCAGGCCTTGCAGGCATCAATCTCGTCCCCGGCCCCTCAGGCCCCAACCCCAGCCCCTCAGGCCTCCAACACCCAGACCCCTCAGGTCTATAGCTCTCCCGCGTCTCCCGTTCCATCCGATATGGACTGCGCGTCGGTCTCATCCTCGCGATCATCTCGTAGGAAGCGTACCGCTCCAGGGAGCGATTCAGACTCCGCCGCGTCCGAAGCTTCGTCGTTCGCCGCCACCTTAACCGGCTCTCCTGAGCCCGCCTTCCAATTAGTTACCAAACGCTCCAAGAAGCGTTCGAAAAAAGCCGCGGTGTCTTCAACACCCGAGCCAACCCCGGTGTCTTCTACACCCGCCCCCGCGCCGCTCATGTCACTCGAAGTGACCGCGTCTCCGTTGGTCCCATCGAAGCCAGCGACGCGCTGCGCTCCCGTCCCGCCGAAACCTCAGCTCCCTCCGCCCGTCTTCCTGCGTGAAAAAACGCGCTGGACCGCGGTTTCTAACTTGTGCAAAGAGCACAAAAATAATTACTTAAAAGCCGCCAACGCTGGCGATACAATCAAAATTCAAGTAACGACCGTCGACGACTTCCGCGCGTTTACCAGGTTGCTCGGGTTAAATCAAATCGCGTACCACACCTACGCCCTCCCGGAGGAGCGTAAGATCCGCGCAGTACTACGGGGCGTCCCGTTCGAGCTCGCGAATGAAGAAATCCTCGAGGACCTTAAGTCCCAGGGGTTCCCGGCCGAAGCAGTGCACAAGATGCACTCTAACCGCGGTAGGCGCTTTCCGTTAGCTTTAGTTATCTTGTCGAATACTCCCAACTCGAGGGAGATCTTTAGAGAGGCTCGCACAATATGCGGACTCTCAAATATCTCTGTTGAGCGTCCCAACCCCCGTGGTCACCCTGGGCAGTGCCACCGCTGCCAGCTCTACGGCCACGCAGCGGCTAACTGCTCAGCTCCCCCCAGGTGCGTTAAGTGCCTGGATCCACATTTTACGAAGGAGTGCACTCGCACTCCCGAATCCACTTCCCCCCCTGCCTGTGTGCTGTGCGGCCAGTCTGGTCACACAGCTAACTACAGGGGCTGCCCGCGTGCTCCGCGCTCCACCGCCAAGAGGGTCGCGCCTAAACCGGCGCCGCCGCTCACTCCCGCTAACTTCCCGCCGCTGCGCAACCGGGGTCCCCCGGAAGCAAAGCCCGTTCAGCCGACGCCTACTCCGGCTCTGTCTTGGAGGCAGCGTCCGGCCGTTCCGCCTGCACCTTCCCGACCCATCCCAGCTCCCGTAGCTTCCGTAGGGCCGCGTCCTTCTCCGTCATCCGCACCTCAGTCGTCGTTGGCTGAGGACATGAAGACCGTGTTCGACGTTATTCAAAACGTCGATATTAACGGTATTTTCAAATTTGGCATATTGATTTTCGTAATTCTAAATGTTCGGAATTTTGAAGTTTTGAACCATTCGCTGTTATAAAATTCAGAATTTTGATATTCGTGATTATGACTATCGGAATAAACTTTTTCGTATTTATGTAGTGTACCCCAGGACGCGTGTAGAAACTGCAAGAAGATAGAGTGTTTTCGCGAAACAAAAACAAAGTCGCAAGGTCGAGCTGTGTATGTGGCGCGCCGCGCCGGAGAGCGCTTATACAGAGCTTTTTTCACTTAACGCTAACTTGTGGAGCTTTCCCACGACTGTTACATACAACCCTTGGATTTCTGAAGTTTTTTTCATTTGGAATATTTTTACTATACTTACGTGAGTGAAAAATGTAATCATTATATAAATGTGGTGTAAATATTTATTAATCTGAATTAAGAAGTACATAATCAAGTTTAACGTTCATTCTGTAAAACGTAAAATGGCATGCGTTATTATAAATCCCACGACACTTAATGTCCAATCCTCCCCAGGTCCAGCGGGCGATACGTTTTCATGTAGCTTCCTGCTAGATATCAGCTTATTACTTTTTTAACTACGATGGCTGATTGTTCTCAAATAACCTGTAATTGCTTTGGCTAATTCTTGTAGACTACACTCGCATCAAGCAATGATAGTCATTTTATTAGTATGAATAAACTTGAGTATGTTTTGTATTAATATTTCAGTTTCAGTGGACATAGAATTCCTTATGTCAAGATCTCATCTGGGGCGGTAGCAGGTACAGTTCGCAAAATAATCATGATTACGTGGTCGTGTCGGATTAGTGGAAAAAACAGCCAGTGCTATTACTGGAACAAATGAAATGCGAACTAAAGTCTACGGTCGGCAACGCAACGCAAGTTTTGACGAAGTTAATAACAAAATGTTTAAAGTTTATAAAATGAATTCCCGAGACTGATATAGCTCACCGGTGGGCCTCCAAACAGCTTCGAACTTTATAGTCGTATATTAATAGGAACTAAATAGGAACAGAATGTTGACTCGTTATCTTTCAATGAAGGTTTAATAGTACACTAGATTAGACTCGTTAACGTCCTTTCAATTAAACCTCAATTGAATGTTATTTGATTTTCAACCTCTCTGTTGAGGTGATCATCACACGTCCCCGCGGCACTGCAGCAGGCGAGACAGTCGCTCAACAATCTGCGAGGCATCGACTTGCCAGCTTCAATATAAGCTGCGCGTTTTACACTGACAGGCTATATTACAAACTTTCTCCTAGGCGTTTATATCACGCAGTAGAGTAGATGAGACGTCGCTGATGCTCTCTGTAATGCATAGAGTTAGATGCAAAGAAGGGTGTTACAAGTTTAGTGTGTTGATCTGTCTGCTTTTGACATAATAACTTCCATGCGATAAGACCGATTTTGATGCGGAATTTTAAAATACTATTTTAGTAACATAAGTTTGAATCGTATG
The DNA here is from genome assembly GCA_923062675.1 of Marasmarcha lunaedactyla. Classification (NCBI taxonomy): domain Eukaryota; kingdom Metazoa; phylum Arthropoda; class Insecta; order Lepidoptera; family Pterophoridae; genus Marasmarcha; species Marasmarcha lunaedactyla. The sequence goes on from OV281349.1 coordinate 27,412,051, forward strand.
TTTTAAATCAAGGTCTTTAATTTTTTAAAGAAAAAACCTCGCTCACCTTATTTCACATTCAAAGTTAATTTGCATAAAGCTACCGCTAAATAGTTACCTACAAATGTATATCCAGCAATTTTCCTTATTTGTAAGCGCTTCTTCGCCTCGATATATCACATAGGCTTTTACCGCAAAAACCTTGCCCGGCTACTGCCGTTCTTTATCTTTTACCATATACTTTTATGGGTCATTTATTTTTTTATTCAATTTTATGTTGGTTGCTCCGATCAGTGATTTTTGGATTTATGATTTCATTATATTCTATAAATAATGTACTTCCAGCTAACAAATAAATGATTTTTTATAAACGGTAAAATTTTTCTTAACCCTCAACTTATACAATATGTTTTAATCAAATTTTATAATCACGAGGCTAATTAATGACGGACAAAAAATACACAAAAAGGCATACATTGAAATAAGGGTTTTGCAATTATATGTTAAACTGATATTAAGAAAACATGAACAACTTGGCCGCGGTGTGAGGAAAAGTTTAAATATAGTCTAAACTGCTGTTTTTTTGGTTGGTCTTGACGTGAATTTTCGCACTTTTCATTTCGATTCATTCGTAAGCAAAATAAAAAAAAAACAGATTTTTAGGTCCTCATTTAGTGACGTATATTGAGGTGTTAGTATGAATATCGCATTACAGAGCTTTTTATCTAATGTATTGTGTCTCGAACAAGGGGAAGAATGCCATGGAATTGCCAATGAGATAACGAAAATCTTATTTATTTTTAAGTAATTAGAAAATGTAGAACAAAAGGATAGATTATAAATATAGAGGTATGAAGAGGTGCTTCTGCTTTATTCTCAATGAAATGAAATGAAATATTTATTTCTCAACATTGACAATCACTTGTTCTTATTGACGTCAAATAAAACATGATTCTACCACCAGTTCGAAAAAACCTTCGTGAAGAAGAACTGGCAAAAAACTACACGGGTATATTTTTTTTCAAAATAAATTTACAGAGTCTCTTTATGTCTATACAAAATTATTCTTTTCTGCATCTGTTAGCTCGGCAAGTCTCCCTCCCCCCAAGTATCCAAACGACGAACACCCTCAAACGGCACCCGTTCACGAGTTAACGCGGCTCATTCAGTGCTCATTAAGGTTAGTTTGTGTGCAGTGGTAATAAACTAAATACTGCTTTGTCACAGCATACGTTGTGTGTTTTAGCAGCCGTGCAATTTAGATTTATTACGTCTGGTAAGAGGTAAGCTAGGAATAACATACTTTTGTATTTAGCTATCTCTTTGGCATTTATTATGTGTAGTAAATAATTGAGGAATTGAAGAAAACGGATAATGCCAAGTGCTATTGCTATTGTACCCATAGAAAATGCTAATGCAGACAGCAGCAGGATTCGGGTGAAGAAATCATTGGGGATTCGCACAATCTTCCGGGTTCGAAGCTGAGATTATTTATAGAGAGTCATCTTTAGGTCATGAACATAATATACCACTGTCTCATTTAGCTATACAAAGACGCAGCGAGTTGTCACTCGAGAAAGTAAAGTCAACAATACTACTGAAACTGGAATATCAACAGTAGCATAATCCAATGGAATCTCTTCAGCGGGAACACGGTCAAACCCCTAAGTATTAACAGACACCTTTACATCATGAAGCTTTTTGAACAATACGTTCATCGACTTGCGCACTACACAAGTATGCTTGAAAAAAAAGGCTTGTAAAATAACCCATGCAGAGATGAAATCTTTTGTGATAAAATAGTGGTACTAAAAAGTGGTGTTTTCCACGAATTTGTCTCTACTTAGGTTTGGCTCGCACTCAATGCGATCATTTAACTTAATCTATTACAGTGTCAATCTTAATCTAATTACGCGATCATATAAATAGGATCATTGATCAATGAATCATATTTACATATATGATAGTGTGATATAAATATACGAGTCCTATCGTCTTTGATCAAAGATTTTTGATATTTGTTGTCAGATAGGATCATAAAAATAGGTTTTGCCATAATCATTATTATGTATACAATTTTCAGATTTATTTTCCTTGCCTCCTTCCTCTTTATTTGCCGATACAAAATTTTCTAAATTGTAAATCAATTAATTACTAAGGTAGTTTTACGTAATAAAATAATATAAGGATAAAAAGTAAGTACGGCGTAAAAAAAAGCGAGATAAAAATGCAATTAGACCCCCCCCCCCCCCCAGACTAACAAACCAACTATATGGCGCCAAAGTAAGCAGATCTTGTGTTATGGATCAGTGAACTGGGGGGTATAATAACAGTGCATATATAAACAGTACTATTTTATGCATCACAAAATTTGCATTTTTTGCGCATCATAACCCGGTTTGACATTATGTTGTCAAATAAAATTAATTATATTGAATTCCAATTTACTTTTCTTCCTCGAATCTTACCTCACCGCTCAGTACAGAGTATAGTAGTGCATTCTCCTACCAGCAGCTAAAAACACCACCCGTTTTCCGGCTTTTCCTTTGACTTTTTAAATAATTTTTCTCATATCTTTAGGACTTTTAATAGCAACAAACTAAAATATTATAAACATCCGAGATAATAAATAGTTTCAGAGTGATCTAAGTTTTCCATTTGAGTATAATGAATACCAGTGACTTGCAAGTTGGATCTACCTTGGCAGAGATTTTTTTTTGTTCCCCTCCACGGAGACGGCAGGAGGAAGTAAAAAATTCTCTTACGCATACCCCGCGCGCGCGATCGTAGTTATGTGGGACTCGTCACTCCGAGCCTACCAGAGCCTCTACCCACTAAAAAAAGCCCTGAATGACTCGTAAAATTTTTTTGCCACACAGCCTTCATCTGAGCGTCGGCCAATTGGAGAAAAAGGCCGCGCTAGCGGGGCCCAGAAGGGGTCACCCGCTGGGAATTTCATAGCACTGAGGGTGCTCAAAGCACTGAAGGTGAATTCATACCACTGAAGGCGCTCAAAATGAAAATTAAAAGTTGAATTAATTCGAATTTAAATGAGAATTAGAATTTGCGACCAGAAGGGCTACGAGATCTAGCTTCTACTGTGTCGTCAACTTCGAATCTATGACAGCGGTAGTATACGAGACTGAATCTCGAACTAGAAGATTGGGATGGGTTTCTGAGCGTTTAAAGAACGATTCCGAGAGTGTTTTGAGGTGCTGTTGCACTGTAGGTAGTTCAAGATCTGTGTGCAGGTCGCGTCACGCACGTACCAAGGTGAGTTTGTGGCCCTGCAGTAGAAGAAATTTTGAATTTCCTGCAGTTTGTGTAGGACGAAGGGGACCATACGGTTCCGCATTCGAGAGAGTATGACTCTCTCGAGAAGTTTTGACATGGCCTTGAGGAGGCTGATGGGTCTGTGATTAGCCGGGACGTTCAGAGGTTTGCCCGGCTTGGGAACGCCTATGACTGTCAATTCTTTCCAAGCTTTTGGAAAGTAGCTAAGATCGAAGCAGGCATTGAAAATAATAGCTAATAAGGTAAGCACCTGTTGAGGCAGGCGCTTAAGTGCGTGGTTGGAAATCCCATCCACAACCGGAGTCTTTTTGGACTTGTGACTTCTAATGAGAAGCGAGGATTCATCATCAGAGACTGTGAAGGGGGATTGGCAGAGACCGTAACAAACAGCATTTCAAAGCCGCCCAGTCATATATTTATGAATATTTTAGCTTTCAATCAGGTGATGTTTCTATCTAATTCCTAGACAGATTTTAATATTTATTAATATTAAAATTGCTATTTACTGAAGCCATAAAATATATGCCCCGATGTAGTCATTTAAGTTAATAATAAAACTGTACAGTGCATATCCATCTAACCGGAGTGAGAAGCTCGACAATGTGCGACAAGTTAATCAACCAATAGGATTGATGCATTTTATTACGACTAGGAAAAAGGTTGTAAATCAAGACTCTACATGTTGAGTGACAATTTATTTGTTAAGAGAATGAGCTTATATACTGGATATAAACGTGTGACCTACAGTAACATTTAATCATATCGTGATCTTACTTTTATCAAGCATGTTTACTGAACAGATAAACTCAGGTCACGTCTGGGGACGCCACAGTAAAAATTTGTCGAGGAATCACATTATTGAGGAGGAGTTAAGTATCATTTATATACCACATATATTAAACAGTAGTTTGTAATGATTTTCTTTAGAAGTAATATCAAACTAACTAATCAAATAAAACTCCTTCAATAAGTCATCTATCCCTTAATAAGCAGTATATATTTCACAATACCTGAACCCACAGTCCCCTCGTCCGTCATTAGTGCTGCCCATACTTCACATGGCGCGGACTCGGGTGGTTTAGAATGCGGGCTCCAGTGCGCTGCGTCCCTTCAGCTGACCTTTGTAGGGTGGCTGCGGGCCGTCTTCGAGTTCGTGTCGTAATTGGCTTGCTAAGGACCCTTGAAATAGAAAAAAAGGATGGACCCTGGTAAGTTCCTGTTAAAAATAAAATTATTTCATACTTCGAAACATATTTCAAGGCTTTTATTGTTATTAATAAACAATTCTGACTCTATTTTCATTTATCATTCCGATTGTGTTTATTTATAAGTAGTAACCTATCAAAGGTTTTATAAGATTCAATTTGTATTAGATATAAACTGTGAGAAAATTTGTATGTACGAATACATAAGCATTGGTTTTTGTTTAAAATAACACATTCTGTTGGAATCACTAAAGCCTTAAAAGTATTATTATTATATTTTGAGCTTCTCCTGACTTAGTTAACAAAACATTGTTCTGTTTTGATTTTAGGTCATGAATTGTTAAAAAATAAGAATGTTTTAATATTCACAACTTTAGATAGGTACAGTTATAAAAAAAATAAACATTATCTTACATTGGAATCTCGCCGCTCACAACACGGCTCAATTCACCTTGCCCATCACTGAACACGACAGCTTGTATCTTGCATTGAAACAATACGCCGGGTCCAGACATAGATGATCAGATTACTCAACTCTGGGTTTTTATGAAAGTTGCTTTCGATTACAACACAGAGGCAGTACCGTGGACGAGTCCGGTTCAATTATAGATACAGCCGTATTATAATTGTCAATTTATACACATAAAAGGCATGAGCAGCTTCTTGATTAGAAAAATGAATGAGTCAATCTGTGATTGTGCAAAATATTAATCATGCTGGGTTGAGTACGCAACCGTTAATATCTATATTGATTCCTTTTTCCTTCCTCTCTATTCCTAAATGTACAAATATAAGTAACCAAAAACTCCATCCTATTCATTTGCGTAAACTTACGATTTTGTTTCTGGTACGTAGGGGTTCTGAAAATTACGCACCCTGTCTCAACAAGCGGGTCTCGGGCTGCAAGCCCTATAACTCAAATTTTCCCATCACAAATATTTGCCTTTAAAATTAAGTATTTCCAAAATTTGTCCTCGGGCGTCGTTCGCGGTGTTTGCCGATGAGGATCAACGTTCTTTGTTTCTGGTGACGAGGAGTTTAATTAATTAATCGAGAGATATTTGTCAGCGGTGAAACCGCGCAATATTACTAGTAGGTAACTAACTATACAAAGAGCTAGAGCAGCTTAGATATCTGTCAAAGGTACAAAAACTTTTTCTATTATGCTCGTATATATTCGCATATATTCGCGGTTATTTCATTTGAATATATTCGCATATATTCAAATGAAATAACCGTTATAAGGAACAATTAATTAAACAATTAATTAATTTAATTAATTAAAGTAAACGTAAAACTGAATATTTAAATCAAAAATATATTTAACAAATCTACGTCGTAGATTCTAAGCCTGAGGTTAAATTAATTCCAAACAAGATTTATTACAGGATCAGTCAAGATGGCGTCGACTCATTCTAACATCAATCTCTGAGTATCAATACTTCAATTGTTTAGTGACGGCTCGCTGCGACTTTGAGCTGGACACCTGGAGCAAACATGGCTTCACGGATCAATGTTTGTTTGATTTTTTGCTGAGTCGTGCATGACATGTGTGTTCAGTCTAGAATACGTAGACACACTTCAGTTACCAGGGCTTCGTACATAATGTATTTGTTTAGATTTATTTTTTGTTTTATCCCTTTGCTGTAGATTACACGTGTTGGGTAAACTATGAAAGTGTGTTCATTTTTATTGTGAAGGTTTTTTCCGTTTTTATATTTTTGTGTATGCGTATGTTTTATTATTCTGCGCTACGGATTTTTGTCAACCATAGTAAATTTTTTTTAAAACCTTATATTGATATGTCTCTTAGTTGCTACAGAAATTACAGCGGCACCTTTTATCCTTGTAAAATATTCAGTAAACGAGCTGTGCGAGCCATTATCGTTCGAGCACTCATATCTTATACGTACTTTTAACCGATTGACATCATTACTAAATAGGTCAAACGAAGGTTTTAGATCATGTCATTACAGCGGAATGTCGTGAAAATATTTACGTTAATTCAATACATAGTTGTGTGTAGTCACGAACACAGACATGATAGAGCCTCCAATTTTATAATTTAATAAGTTAATTGGATAATAGAGAAACTACGTATGAGAAGGAAAGGCCGACCAGGGGCCAGTGGGAGCAGCGCACGCGGGGTTCCGCTCCAATGAGGCATCAGAAACAAGTACTCCGTGACAATGTCAACTGTCTACCGATTGTGGTTGATGTGAGGGCATAGAGCAGTGCTATGAGCATACTAAGCTAAAGGTTCCAGTATTAATAGTCCACAAGAATTAATCTTTTGGCCTCATAACTCTTACAACTCCATTTGGTTTTTATACCACCAGATCACAGAAGCTATCGCCTCGATAAAATATTGTTTATAAATATTATTTATTGTTTTCATGTATGTTTTATGCTTTTATGGTGGTCTACTGAAATGTGTGAATTTACTGAATTTATACTGACAAAATTATGTGTTCACAATATCGATAATTATTTGTTCATATTGACGTTAAAAACTTAACAGACAGAAAATTGACAGATACGAAGCCCTATAGCAAACTTTACGATCACTAAAACAAAATACACGGGACGCAATATTAAAGGGGATCCAAGTACATCCGAAAGGTGTTCTTAGATTTATGAATGTCTAAGACCTCCTTTGGAAAGCTAAGTCACTTTTTTAAATGAAAAAGAAGTAACTTAAACTTCTCCTCACCCTCGGGTCAATAGAATAACTAACAAGGGTTAAACTCATTTTCGCGCTGCCTTTTTATGGTCCTCCATTCTATTTCCCGCCGACTGCGTTGTGTAGTTTTTGGAATTTATGATGCAGTAAACACCGTTCTTCTTGTTATGTTTTGTTTGTAACATGATTCTTTTCATGTTACAGGATAGGACTGAGAGTGAACTTATAGGAAAAACATTCCAACAGCAGTCTGTTCTTATTTATATAAACATGGTTAAATTAACAAGAGTATAATTAACCAATCAAAGCCTACGAATCCAGAGATCCGACGTACTACCAGGCGGCCGCGTACTCGTGCTGAGTGCGAACATGTCATAAAGGAGTATTGTTGCCGAATGAATTTAAATATTCTATGTGTTTAAACTAACAAATACCATATTATGTATAGTTTATAATTTATTATTTTTTACAATAAATATTGGATAATCAATGAGTTTTTAGTAACTAAAATTTATTTTAAAACGTTTTGTCTGTGGAAACAATTTTAGTACTAAACAGCACCATTAATAATAATAATAAATCCCCAGACAAACACACCAACTGTATGGCCCCAAAGTAAGCAGAGCTTGTGATATGGATGACCATACAGCGTTCTGGGGGGGGAACCCAGAATAAACATACATACATAAATACAAACAACCATAACCCGAGAACAAACATCTGTGTTCATCACACAAACGTATGCTCCGGCCAGGACTCGAACCTGGGACCTTCGGCATATGAGGCAGAGCTACTTACCACTACACTACTCGATCGTCAAACTGGCACTGATCCATATCGGCATCTCATGGCTCAGCCAAAGATCGAATGCCAAACGCAGACTGCCCCGCAGCAGTAGCACTCGATGGCTAGATCCCGCGTTAACTCGTGAACGGGTGCCGTTTGAGGGCGTTCGTCGTTTGGATACTTGAGGGGAGGGAGACTTGCCAAGCTCAAAGATGCAGATAAAAATTATTTTGTATAGACATAAAGAGACTCTGTAAATTTATTTTAAGAAAATATACCCGTGAAGTTTCTTGCCAGTTCTTCACGAAGGTTTCTCCAAACTGGTGGTAGAGTCACACTTTATTTGACGTCAGTAAGAACAAGTAATTGTCAATGTTGAGAAATAAATATTTCATTTCATTTCATTGATTCGACCTACAGCAACACACATCGCTCCGTCTAGGTGTTTGAAGCAGTGTCTTACTGACAACTTTTAGAAATTGCAAGAATTTTCGTTATGTATTTATTTATTTGATACAAAAAGCTACATTATTATTTCAGCTAAACTGTGCAATAACACTTTCAAATTATCAACAAGAAAAAGACGAATATCATATCAAAATTCCTCTGCCTTTACGGCCAAATAATAACAAATTCATTAAGCTGTATGAATTTTATCTAGTTATACATGAAGGTTACATGTGTGTTCTAGCTCTTAAACTGTGGCTACTAGTTCAAGTATAACTGACAAGATGCACCCATGCTATTTGCTCATGGTATTTTAATCTTTTATGAGAGACGACTCAAAGGTGTGCCTCATTTTCAAATCAACCTCGAATATTTGCAGCGTGAGAATGTAATACATAAGCGTCAAATTTAGGAGGTAACTTGTATTTCCGCAGTACATTAATGCCATGATGATTTCACAAATAATTTGGAACCACTCCACGCCGCTGCGGGTGACGTGAGGCTTGCGGTTGACAACAAGGACCTGAATACTGCGGAAACTATTTTGTTTACTGTTAGTAAATTTCGAAATGTCTTGCGTATATTGTATAGAGACCTGGCCGTGTGTATTAAACCTGAATTTTTGTAATGTTAACATGTCAGTTTGTTGTATTTGGAGATTCACTTTTTATATGTTTTTACTCTTTCAAAAATACTTAGGAAGAAACACTAATTTGTTTACATTATTACTATAAAGTGACAAACTGACTCGTAATGTGAACCACGGACCATGACGTTGCCTACAACCAATCAGAACATGAACACGATGGAAGCTAACTATTAACGAGGAAGCGGAGCCAGTGCATGCGATGCTGTACCTGAGACCAGATTGAAAGAAATCTGATAATTATAAGTTTTGTTAATTCTAAAATAAATATTATAAGGGATATTAATGACGAATCTTTGGGCAGGTGATGCATTTTTATAGTTTTGCTATATTTATTTATATGTTTTGCTGTTGTCTTATGTTCTGGTTTTTATTAAGGTTTCTTATATATTATTTACTGTTGGTCTCACATTTATGTATGAAAAATGTAAGATAATTAAAATAGTTGTTTTTTTTGCTACTCATCAAAAAGAGCATCAGGATTTTTTAAGTATATCGATCTATTTTTGAAATCTTCGTTACGTATACAAAAGATTTGTACCTGATGAGTGTATCTAGAGGAAATCTAAAAAATTAAAACCAAACAAAAAGCAAGAAAAAATGTCGATAAATGATGTGCAGTTGTTTGAGTGCCCTTTGCACGATTGGCCCTCATACTAAAATGATAAAATTTCTCGTTACCGAAGTAATCAAAAGACACTTCACTGCTTTTATTGGCAAAAACTAATTTAGATTCAACTATCAATATTATATTCAATTGATTCACGTATACTCTACAAACGTCTACAAAAGTCCGATTGCTCGTGAGTGGCTTCTTCCCTCAAGAACCCTGATCATGGCAGGGGTTATGTAGGCTGCATTTGCACTAATTGTGTTTCTGTTATTGCACTGGCTGGACCCTTATCTACAGAACGTTCCAGTGGGCGTGAAATAAATTACCATACACTAATCAACAATGCACTCACATTATTCACTGGTCAATCACATTATTCAAAGTTAATACTAATAGGTCTTTACCTATGAAACTGCCGTTTTGCCGTACTGGCCATTTCAAATGAAAAAATTTTTTTTTTTGACTGATAATTCTAATTTCAAATTAATTTTATTTGACAAACATGGAATTCTTTTTCTAAAATCGTCATTTGTTTAATAGTAAGTGTTTTGTTTTCAACACATTCGAACATTTTTCGTCATCATGGATAAGTTAAAAATTCGAGTAATTATGGAGTATGAGTACCGTCGTGGCAGCAAAGCGGCACAAGCGGCACGCAACATCAACGACGTTTACGGAGCGAACACTACAAACGAACGCACCACCCGTTATTGGTTTACCCGCTTCCGTTCTGGAAATTTTGACCTGAAAAATGAACCCCGTGGTCGTCCGAAAACTTTGGTCGACAATGACGAATTAAAGGCAATTGTGTAAGCTGATGAAACTCAATCCACGGCTGAATTAGCAGCAGCTTTCGACGTTAGCATCAAAACAATATTGATCCATTTGCGTCAAATTGGCAAGGTAAAAAAGCTTGACAAATGGGTACCCCACGAACTCAATGACCGCCAGCGCGAAGTACGCGTGGAGACGTGCCTTGCACTGTTCAGCAGGCATACAAATGAAGGAATTCTGAACCACATTGTTACTTGTGACGAGAAATGGATCCTGTTTGACAATCGTAAGCGCTCAGCAAGTTGGTTGGACCCTGGTTCAGGACCCAAACAATGCCCTAAACGAAAACTTACCCCTAGACAAGTGATGGTCACTGTTTGGTAGTCTAACGCGGGTGTTATTCATCACAGCTTCTTGCCAAACCGGACAAGCATTACTGCAGATGTGTACTGTGAAGAACTGAACACAATGATGGAGAAGCTCGCACGTCTCCAACCAGCTTTGGTCAATCGTTCGGCTCCACTGCTCCTGCACGACAACGCGCGAGCTCATACTGCACAGCAGACGGTCTCCAAGCTACAAGAGTTGGGGTTGGAAGTTCTCCGTCATCCGCCGTACTCACCAGACCTTGCGCCTACAGACTTCTACTTTTTCCAGAATTTGGATAACTTCTTGGCGGGGAAAAAATTAAATACCCGAGAGGCAGTACAAAATGCCTTTGAAGAATTTGTTGCCTCCCGTCCAGCTGATTTCTTCAAGAAAGGCATCAATAAGCTACCAATGCGTTGGCAAAGATGCATTGATTGCATAGGTGATTATTTTGATTAATAGAAATAAAAATATATAAAAAAAATTACGCTTCATTTATGTCGTGAAAAACGGCAATTTCATAGGTAAAGACCTAATATTATGAAAAGTTATTATGAACGGTGTACAAAGTCACTGGTGACATCAGTTATAAGTGTGGAATTAAAACAAACGTATTGTTTATTCTGTTCTCCATTATTCAAAAGAAATCCAGTGTTCATTGAAGAAAAGCAAGTGCATATTTTATTAATTTACCATGGAATTGGCTGTATATATAGACAAAATACCTCAAAAACTTAGAAATAACCTTTAACGCGCGTTATGGCGTGTTAATGAGAATGAATGATATAATGAATGAATAAGACGTAGCCGAGCAGGATGCCGGCAGTGGCCAGATTCGGACATACAATACATTTAATTATGTGTTCTACTTCTACTTTCATCTCGGTTTAATTTAAATCTGTTTCTGATATTTGAAACTGACTGGAGCGGCCGATGACCGAGACAGCGGGGCGCGGGCGGTTCATAACGGTGCGTCGCCCCGCTCCGTGCAGTCTCGGTTTGCGTGCGTTTTCGAGCGCACGTCGATCGTAGACGCCTTCCCGCTCCATTAGCCCCCGCGCTAATCGAGCACCCAAATTTCACTGGTTGTTACCGTAATAAGTTTCTAACACCGTTTTCACGGCGGCTAGTGGGTTGTTAACCGTACTTCGTGGAACGTGAGCTTCGTCGACGGGGATTCGCCGTTCCAGGTGCCTCGAATCTTCGTGTTCGAGTAAGTTATCCGCATCGTCCTCAACCCCCCTACCGCGTGTAGGGTGGTTTCAGGAAGTTAGTCTTCGTTGGTAGGTTCATAGAATATATATTTATATATTGTTGTACTGAAGGCATGACTATAAATGCTGATAAGTATAGTTTCATGGATTCCCTTATCCCGCATTTCATGGCTTTAATTCCCTTAATGGCCCCTCAGGCCACCCCAGTTCCCCAGACCCCTCTGGTCTTAGGCTCTCCAGCGTCCCCTTCCTCCAGTGACATGTAGTGCGAAGTAGACGCCCCTCCGCGCCGTAAGCGCGCACCCGCGACCGAGTCATCCTCGGACGCCACCCCAACTGGCCCTGAGTCTCCCTCTTTTACGCTTGTTAAGAAGCGCTCTAAGAAGCGCTCGAAACAAGCCCCGGCGCCCTCGACGCCCTTCCCGGTGTGCCCTACACCCCCTGCGGCGTCTTCAACAACATTCTCGCTCCGATCGCCACGCGGTGCGGACGTGCAAGACCCAGTTCTCCGTTGATCGGTCCTTTCCCGCTATTCCGTGGCGCTCAGTCTACTGACGTCACAGTTTAGCGTGTTGGTTCCGTGCTACGGTTTTCAAGGTTTTTCTACTCCGTCTGAGTGCTTTCGAAGTGCGATTTTTCTTTGCGACTAAGCCCCTTAGTCTTCAAAGTGCTGTGCTAAGTTGTGTTGTGCTTGTGCTGAGTGCAGTGTTGTGCCCAGCGTAAGTAGTCTGGTTTCAGTGCAAAGGATACTTAACGGTGACAACGAATTTGTACTGAACCAGTACTTTTTATTTTTATTTATTTCTCTTCTCTATTTTATTTATTTTTCTCCTATTTTCATATTTATTTTTATCATATTTGTGTGTTTTCGTGTGTATTTGTCCTTTCTGTCGGTAAAGGTTGACCCTAACGCGGTCAACTCTTTACCTGCGTACCCTTTTTTAGGTTTCTAGGTAGCGGCCTTCGGCGTACTAAGGTTAGTTTTTAAGTTATTCTCCCCAGCCCCCCTACCGCTGGTAGGGAGGTTTGCCGCTAGGGTTGCTAGGTTTTTATTTAGGAACTCTAGGCATTTGTTATTTAATTAGGTGCTAGGTCTGCTAGGGGACCTAGGCATACATTATATATTTATATATTACATATTCAAGCCCTCCAATGGACCTTGTAAGCGTTCTTAGGTCGTTCGCCCAGGCGCTCGCGGCGTTTGGTTGCCCCATCCCAGATTACGTACTAACGCAGGCCTTACAGGCTACTATCGCGTCCCCGGCCCCTCAGGCCTCAACCCCGGCCCCTCAGGCCTCAACCCCGGCCCCTCAGGCCTCAAACCCCTCAGGCCTCCGACGTCCAGACCCCTCAGGTCTTCAGCTCTCCCGCGTCTCCCGCCTCGTCCGAGATGGACTGCGAATCGGTCGCATCCTCTCACGCGTCGCGTCGCAAGCGTACCGCTCCCGGGAGCGACTCCGAACCCGCGTCTGATACTTCGTCAGATGCCGTCACCTTAACCGGCTCTCCTGAGCCCGCGTTTCAACTTGTCGCCAAGCGCTCCAAAAAGCGCTCTTAGAAAGCTTCGGTATCTTCAATACCCGAGCCCTCCCCGGTGTCTTCAACACCAGCCCCCGCGCCGTTAAAATCGCTCGTAGTAACCGCGTCTCCGTCGGTCACATCGAAGCCAGCGACGCGCTGCGCTCCCGTCCCGCCGAAGCCTCAGCTCCCTCCGCCCGTATTCTTGCGTGTAAAAGCGCGCTGGACCGCGGTCTCAAACTTGTGCAAAGAGCACAAAATTAATTACTTAAAAGCCGCCAACGCTGGCAATACAATCAAAATTCAAGTAGCGACCGTCGACGACTTCCGCGCGTTTACCAGGCTACTATCATTAAATCAAATCGCGTATCACACCTACGCCCTCCCGGATGAGCGTAAGATCCGCGCTGTACTACGGGGCGTCCCGTTCGAACTCAGTAACGAAGACATTCTCGATGACCTTAAGTCTCAGGGTTTCCCGGTCACAACAGCATTTCTCGCTCCGATCGCCACGCGGTGCGGACGTGCAAGACCCAGCTCTCCGTTGATCGGTCCCTTCCCGCCATTCCGTGGCGCTCAGTTTACTGACGTCACAGTCTAGCGTGTTGGCTCCGTACTACGGGTTTCTAAGTCTTTCTACTCCGTCTGAGTGCTTTCGAAGTGCGATTTTTCTTTGCGACTAAGCCTCTTAGTCTTCAAAGTGCTGTGCTAAGTTGTGTTGTGCTTGTGCTGAGTGCAGTGTTGTGCCCGGCGTAAGTAGTCTGGTTTCAGTGCAAAGGATACTTAACGGTGACAACGAATTTGTACTGAACCAGTCCTTTTTATTTTTGTTTATTTCTCTTCTCTATTTTATTTATTTTTCTCCTATTTTCATATTTATTTTTATCATATTTGTGTGTATTCGTGTGTATTTGTCCTTTCTGTCGGTAAAGGTTGACCCTAACGCGGTCAACTCTTTACCTGCGTACCCTTTTTTAGGTTTCTAGGTAGCGGCCTTCGGCGTACTATTGTTAGTTTTAAGTTTTTCTCCCCAGCCCCCCTACCGCTGGTAGGGAGGTTTGCCGCTTTGATTTTGCTAGGTTTTTAGGAACTAGGCATCTTTATTATACTTATATTTTTACATATTATTGTCCCAACCCTCCCTAATGGATCCGCTAATCATTATTAACGCGTTCACCCAGGCGCTTGCTGCGGCAGGCGTCTCCATCCCAAAAGACATCCTAACGCAGGCCTTGCAGGCATCAATCGCGTCCCCGGCCCCTCAGGCCCCAACCCCAGCCCCTCAGGCCTCCAACATCCAGACCCCTCAGGTCTATAGCTCTCCCGCGTCTCCCGTTCCATCCGATATGGACTGCGCGTCGGTCTCATCCTCGCGCTCTTCTCGTAGGAAGCGTACCGCTCCCGGGAGCGATTCAGACTCCGCCGCGTCCGTAGCTTCGTCGGTCGCCGCCACCCTAACCGGCTCTCCAGAGCCCGAGTTCCAATTAGTTGCCAAACGCTCTAAGAAGCGTTCGAAAAAGGCCGCGGTGTCTTCAACACCCGAGCCAACCCCGGTGTCTTCTACACCCGCCCCCGCGCCGCTCATGTCACTCGAAGTGACCGCGATTCCGTCGGTCACATCGAAGCCAGCGACGCGCTGCGCTCCCGTCCCGCCGAAGCCTCAGCTCCCTCCGCCCGTCTTCCTGCGTGAAAAAGCGCGCTGGACCGCGGTTTCAAACTTGTGCAAAGTGCACAAAATTAATTACTTAAAAGCCGCCAACGCTGGCGATACAATCAAGATTCAAATAGCGACCGTCGACGACTTCCGCGCGTTTACCAGGTTACTCGGATTAAACCAAATCGCGTATCACACCTACGCCCTCCCGGAGGAGCGTAAGATCCGCGCTGTACTACGGGGCGTCCCGTTCGAACTCAGTAACGAGGACATTCTCGATGACCTTAAGTCCCAGGGTTTCCCGGTCACAGCAGTGCACAAGATGCACTCCAACCGCGGTAGGCGTTTTCCCTTAGCGTTGGTAATCTTGTCGAATACTCCCAACTCGAGGGAGATCTTTAGAGAGGCTCGCACAATTTGCGGACTCTCAAATATCTCCATCGAGCGTCCCAACCCTCGCGGTCACCCTGGGCAGTGCCACCGCTGCCAGCTCTACGGCCACGCAGCGGCTAACTGCTCAGCTCCCCCCAGGTGCGTTAAGTGCCTGGATCCACATTTCACAAAGGAGTGCACTCGCACTCCCGAATCCACTTCCCCCCCTGCCTGTGTGCTGTGCGGCCAGTCTGGTCACACAGCTAACTACAGGGGCTGCCCGCGTGCACCGCGTTCCACCGCCAAGAGGGTCGCGCCTAAACCGGCGCCGCCGCTCACTCACGCTAACTTCCCGCCGCTGCGCAACCGGGGTCCCCCGGAAGCAAAGCCCGTTCAGCCGACGCCTACTCCGGCTCTGTCTTGGAGGCAGCGTCCGGCCGTTCCGCCTGCACCTTCCCGACCCATCCCAGCTCCCGTAGCTTCCGTAGGGCCGCGTCCTTCTCCGTCATCCGCACCTCAGTCGTCGTTGGCTGAGGACATGAAGACCGTGTTCGACGTTATCCAAAACGTCGATATTAACGAAATTTCCGTGCTCGCACGCAAACTGCGAGCCGCCCGCTCTCCTCAAGAGCGTTTATTTGCTTTAGCCGAGCATCACTCGCTCCTAAGTTCGTTGTAAATTCTTTTATATTTGTATAAATTCGTAAATAAGTAAATTATAATGTCTAGACCCGCGAATCCCGCGTCCTGTCGTATCAAACCCAAGGGCTTATCCCTAGTATCTTTTAACGTTCGTAGCCTTAGCACCAACCTTCCCGAGCTCAAACTGTTCCTTCAGAACAACGAGCCAGATCTTTTACTTCTCCAGGAGACATGGCTCACTCCTAATCGCTCCAGGGGATTCGCTATTCCTAAGTATGCGTTTACACGTAACGATAGGCCCAACTGCGACGGTTTCGGCGGCACTGCTATCTACTACAAAAGAGGATTCCATTGCTGTCCTCTCCCTACCCCTCCTCTCCTCAACATGGAAGCCACCGTATGTAGATTGGCTATGACTGGTCATCCGACCATCATCATAGCTTCAGTCTACATACCCTCTGGCACCAAACCTATCCGCAGCGACTTTGAGACCATTCTCGCCCTCGGCCGTTCAGTCATTATGTTCGGAGACTTTAACTCCAAACATACTGACTGGACGTGCCTATCAACCAACCAAAGCGGTATAGCTCTCCTCGACATCACCAACTTACTCGACTTAGACGTCGTCTCCCCTATCACTCCCACTCACTATCCCGACAACCCGAACCACTCTCCGGACATCCTCGACTTTGCAATCGTCAAGCATATCAACCTCGACCTCAGGTCTATCGAACCGCTCGATGACCTAGGCTCTGACCACCGCCCCGTCTCCCTCGTGCTAGGACCGCCTAACGTTAACGTCACTTCTCCTAAGACCTTTACCGACTGGAAAGGTTTTAAAAATACGATAGTTTCTGCCTTAGAGGCCCCAAACTCTCCGCTCGCGATCTCGCCCGATCAATTAGATAGCCCGGATAAAATAGATTCGTTAGTAAATTCTCTCACTGATGCTATCAACTCAGCCATCAGTGTAAACGAAAAGGTTGCTAAGAAAGGCAAACCCACGCTTCCCTTAGACATTAGCAATCTTATTAAAGCTAAGAACGCGGCTCTCCGGAGAGCCAAGAAATATCCCACGCCCGCCTATAGAACAGCTGCGAATCAGCTACAACGCAAAGTTAGATCTCGCCTCGCGGAACTCCGAGACGCCCAGATGAACGATCTCATGGCGAATATCTCCCCGTCCCACCAAGCGTACTATCGAATGGCCCGAGCCTTACGCGTAGACGCCGCCTCTCACGTCCCTCCTCTCACTCGTCCCGATGGCTCTATCGCCTTCGAAGACGAAGAGAAAGCCGAATGCTTCGCTGACAGCGTTGCCTCTCAATGCTCGCCCAGCACGCAACCCGCGAATCCCACTCACATCAAAGCGGTGGAGGACGAAGTTCTCCGTAGAAACTCTCTCCCCATCACCGCCGACCCCGTCACAGTCTCTAATGATGAAATCTCGCTTCTCATCAAAAGTCAAAAGTCCAGAAAGGCTCCGGGTGCGGATGGTATTTCCAACCACGCACTTAAGCACCTGCCTCAACAGGTGCTTACCTTGTTAGCTATCATTTTCAATGTCTGCTTCGACCTTAGCTACTTTCCAAAAGCTTGGAAAGAAGCGACAGTCATAGGCACACCCAAGCCGGGTAAACCTCTTAATATCCCGGCTAATCACAGACCCATCAGCCTCCTCAAGGCAATGTCTAAACTTCTCGAGAGAGTCATACTCTCTCGAATGCGGAACCATCTGTTTCCAACGGACGGCGATCCTCTCATAATTCCCCACCAGTTCGGCTTTCGCGCTAAGCACTCCTGCCCTCAGCAAGTCCATCGAATCGTCGAGTACATACTCGACGGCTTCTATCCGAAACGAAAGAAAACGATCGCAGTTTTCTTTGACGTAGCCAAGGCTTTCGACAAAGTCTGGCACAGCGGTCTCGTTTATAAACTCTATAAAATAGGCTTACCGGCTCGCCTAGTTAGGATAATCGCGTCGTTTCTCAAAGACTGCACGTTTCGTTTCAAACATGAAGGCACGCTCTCCGCGCCTCGTCCCATAAAGGCTGGAGTCCCTCAAGGCTCAGTCCTCGCCCCTCTTTTGTATTCCGTATACACTAACGACATTCCCATTCCATCGAAAGTCGTCGAACTCGCTCTCTTTGCCGACGACACCGCCCTTTACACCAAAGGCCGCAGAGCCTCGGGTCTCGTCACCAGACTTCAAAAGGCTGTAAACGCCCTCGGTGCTTGGTTTAAAAAATGGCGTATCGATGTGAACCCAGAGAAGAGCTCTGCGGTTTACTTCGACTACAGACGCAGTCGTATCCCCGACAATCTCCAATTGAGAATTCAAGGCACTCCCATCCCCTGGAAGCGCAGTACTAAATATTTAGGCGTCATCTTAGACCAGACGCTTTCCTTCAACCCTCACGTCGATAGAGTAACGAAACTCGCACGTTTTTACCTAGGCCGGCTTTACAGTATGTTAGGTAGAAAAAGTAAAATGTCCTTCAGAAATAAACGTACGCTTTACAAGGTCTGCGTTAGACCAGTCATGTCATATGCTTCGCCAGTCTTTGCCCACGCCAAACCCTCCGTCCTGCACAAGCTGCAGGTGGTTCAAAACCTCTTCTGTCGCAGGGCCACAAACGCACCTTGGTACGTGCGCAATGCGGACCTGCACAGAGATCTTGAACTACCTACAGTTCAACAGTACCTAAAAACACTCTCAGAATCGTTCTTCAAACGCGCCGAATCCCATCCCAATCCACTAGTTCGAAATTCAGTCTCTTATACTGCTCCTGTCTTAGATTCGGTATAAAAAGTCGCTAGACCGAGAAACGCGCACACAAGCGAACGTACGCAATTAACTTTAGATCTCGAGGCCCTTCAGGCCGCAAATTCTAATTCTAACGTAAATTCTAATTCTAACGTAAATCTGAATTAATGCAAATTTAATTTTATTGTCAATTTTTAATGTTATTATTTACTTTTTATTTGTTTTGAGCACCTTCAGTGCTATGTAAAACCCAGCGGGTGACCCCTTAGGGGCCCCGCTAGCGCGGCCTCTTTCTCCAATTGGCCGTCGCTCAGATGAAGGCTGAGTGGCAAAAATGCACGAGCCGACAGGGGTTTTTTAGTGGGTATGGTTCTGGTAGGCGTCGGGACGAGTCCCACATAACTTTGGAATCGCGCCAGAGTATGCGTCAGAGCATTTTTATCCTCCTGCCCTTCCCGCGGAGGGGAACAAAAAAAAACGTCTTCAACGCCAGCTACCTCGGTGCCTTCAACACCCGCTCCGGCCCCAACTTCTGTCAAGGCCAAGGTCCCACCACCCGTTTTCCTTCGGGAAAAGGGTAAATGGACTGAGGTTTCGACATTGTGCAATGAGCACAAGATCCATTACACCCGAGCGGCTAACTCGGGTGAATCTATTAAAATCGTAGTCTCGTCATCAGACGACTTTCGTGCTTTAACAAATCTTGTCATTGTGATATAAATATACGACTCACTTCTGCAGGTTTATTAAGCGCTTATGGTATAAGATCCTATTTTTATATTTAGACATCCGTGACATCCAGACAACATTTTTAAATTGTTTGGTTTCTTACAAGACCTGATCTAATTACCTCTGGTCCACATGCTTTAGGTAAATATTATACATCATCGGAAATATTGATCGCTCTCGGTACAAGCTGCTAGAACTTTAAGCGCACAGGCTCTTAATTTTTTTTTCTTTAGTCCAAACTTATTTATCGGGCCGACAGTTTTCGAACGAACAATCTGGCACATTTATAATATTATTAGAAAGGCATTGTATGTTTGAATGAATCGGTTATTTATTTATTTATTTTTATACAATTTGAGGTCAACAGCTTTAAAACCCAAAATAAGATATACAAAATTATGAGAATAACTGGATTTAAAGTTATTTATTAGTAAACCAAAGTTCTTTATATTTAGTAGAGGTTTCAAACGATATAACATTCAACTTGTATTAAACAGTAACAAATAGATCAGGTTATAGCGTATAAATATTAAGGGGTTTGGTTGGACACATCATTACGTTGGCACAAACACACTAATGGAGTAAGTGATGAAGCTGATCACAAATTAATTAATATTCTTAAAACGTCAACTAGTTTTTAATGAGGCGTTCAATAGATTCACCTACGCAGGCTAGATATTGCATTGATAAGAAGTTGCCTTCCAAGATAGAGAAAGTAAAAAATTAATCACTGAGAGTGGTCGGGGGCTTTATAGGAAGCACTCCGATTCACGTCATTTCGGAAGAATATATTTGACCTATAAATTTTGTCTTAAGTCTTACTCGACATTCAACTTGTATTAAACAGTAACAAATAGATCAGGTTATAGCGTATAAATATTAAGGGGTTTGGTTGGACACATCATTACGTTGGCACAAACACACTAATGGAGTAAGTGATGAAGCTGATCACAAATTAATTAATATTCTTAAAACGTCAACTAGTTTTTAATGAGGCGTTCAATAGATTCACCTACGCAGGCTAGATATTGCATTGATAAGAAGTTGCCTTCCAAGATAGAGAAAGTAAAAAATTAATCACTGAGAGTGGTCGGGGGCTTTATAGGAAGCACTCCGATTCACGTCATTTCGGAAGAATATATTTGACCTATAAATTTTGTCTTAAGTCTTACTCGACATCTAATAATATCACAAGAAATTTGCTTCCAGAACTTAGCGCTCTCTAACACAATAGTTCTTGTTCAAATAAGAAATTTCCCTTGCTTTCTACATGCTATGACGAAATCAAAGAGGAAAGTACAGCGTCATCACATATTCCTTGGAATCGTATAAAACAAATTTATGAATCTATT
Source organism: Marasmarcha lunaedactyla (assembly GCA_923062675.1). Lineage (NCBI taxonomy): Eukaryota > Metazoa > Arthropoda > Insecta > Lepidoptera > Pterophoridae > Marasmarcha > Marasmarcha lunaedactyla. The sequence goes on from OV281349.1 coordinate 27,433,095, forward strand.
CATGTAAATTAAACACTATACAAGAACTACGGAAAAACTATAATAGCTATCAAAACAGCTTTAATAATAATAAATAAATGAGAATTAAAGAAAAAAATGAATTCGAATTTAATAATACTTATTTAATGATAATAATAATAAATAGGTATACTTATAATTCAGAAACTTTATTGAAAAGCAAAGAGCCAATAAATGGTCCTCCCTGACAGATAATCTTAGCCTAAACAGAATATAATATATACCTAAAATTAAATCCCCTAAACAAGGACATCTAAGTACCTTTAATTATTCCCAGAGCTTAATTAGGTCTGTGACGGTTGTCTATTTCGACCTCTTTTTGTCAGTAAATTTTATTTTTTTGTCGTTCCCGACGTAATTTTAAACTACGAATTACGTAGTGTCGGAGAACGGCAATGTTTTTGATTTGACAAGCCAGTCACGAAAAATTATCCATCATAACAACTAGAATCTATTTATTTATTATTGTTTCCGAGTTTATTATTCAAAATTACATGTTTATCAATTTTTTATTATCTACAATCAAAGTTTTCATGAAATCAATAATTTATTTTTACGTACACGAGTGTGCGTAGCCAAAATTTTTGGCATTTTTGTATATTTTTAATTTTACTGCAAAATAAACATAGAAGAGAGCTTTGGTATTTCCTTTCTGGACCCTCAATTACCACTCCGCAAACAACGCGTTACAGGTCTACTCGGCGGGCGTGATGTTTTTAGAAATACTTTAAAAGGCTTCCGTTCAATGAAGCAACAACACTTTGGAAAGATTTGGAAGACAAATATACCTAACGAGAAGTTAGTCAAAGATGTAAAGGTATATAGTGTAAGATCTGTTTCAATATGAATAAAATATTAATTAATTTTGACTCGGCATTCTTTTTCTGTCAGTGTGTTTGTGTCCATTAATTAGTATTAATTCATTGACCAATGTCGTGGTTGTATTATCGCACTTATTACCATTTTTTTTACCAGAAACACCAGAGTAGGTAATAGTTATTTCTTATTAGTTGAACTAAATTGTATAGTGTTCACCCGCAGGTCCTGCCCCGCGGCGTGGGCTCCACACGTGGTTTCGCTCTGCAAAGACTTTCAAATATTCACTTTCGACTCATTATGACTGCGTTTAGTAATAAGTAATATGGTTATTATAATGGTTAAGAATAATATAAAGTTAAGGTACAATATACAAATGTAAAATCAAATCTTTGCCTTTTAGGTAAAGCAACTGACCTTGGTAAAGAGAATATTAAACGAATTTCTCCGGCGGTGCGGTTTCTTTTTGTGTCAATATTGGCTGCAGGAGAGGGTTATATGAGAAGAAGACACATGTACAGATTACATTTAATTTAGTTCGCTTGGCCGCTAACATGAACCCTATTATTTCAATAATGTATATTGTATATATGTAATACATATTATATAAAATATAAACACAAAAGTATTTTTTATAATAACAGAGATAAATAAACTGCGATGTATGTTATGCGTTTTGTTATTTATTTAATTATCAAATACAAATACAAGGCACATATTGGTTTTTTTTTATGCCTTTAAACCAAATTAGGCTTTTCGTTATGTTTTTTTATGTTGTATCGCAGCTTTAATATTAGCATATTTTTTTTTTAATTCTTAAAATTATAATTTTACTGTTAATTTGTCTAGGTTTTTTTGCAAGTTGTTATTATTTTTTTAAAGATTTCCTTTAAAAAAATAATAGAAAGAAGACCTTTGCACTCGTTTAAGAAAATTTTGCATTCTGTAGACACAGAACAGAATAATCTCAAAATATTTTAGAAAATGCCTAAAAATTCTGTACAAATATCTCCACTTAAATTTATGATACTACACGCCGTGCGAAACTAAATAAAACACAAGAGGCAATTAACATTTCAACTTGTTATGTAGATGTAGGTAGATAACCTAGGAAAAATTAATCAATTATATTTTTTCAACAAAACCAAACCAAAAATTATGTCCATCCTACGTAGATTAATACTGGCGCGTTACGCAATAGAATCATTTCGATCTAGAGCCTCGGGGTTGCCAAGTATTGTCCGTCCACACTCGGACTCGTCAATCACGGCGGACATACCGGTGCATTGCTCATTACAAGCTATTTAGCTAAAAGCGGTTGGTAGAAAAGGAGTTTCTGTATATTTCTTCGAAACCAAGAGAAGAACTGTAACGTTTTCAGCTACTAAATGTTCTACTTTGTGCAAAAAAAATGTATGTTCGATAATGAATATTATTTCAGTATATTGTAAAATAATATTCAAAAATACCTATCATTGCTTCTTTTTGTAGTTTGTACATAAATAAGACTTGTTTAATAAAACTTTCTACTCAAAACACAATAAAAGAAATTAAAAACATACACTGAATAATACTCGTACTCATAATAAAATAAAAAAATAAAATTGTAAATTAGTTTTCAAAATAAATTTATGTTGGACTTATCATTATATTGTTTTGGAGACATATTTGCTAAGTATTTTCAGTAAATTCATTTCTTTATTTTCTTAACTTAAAGTTTTGTTAACGTGTTTTTATTTTCGTTTATGACATTATTTGTAATTTTGTATACATAGAGTTGTCTTGCAAAAGCTGATCATACCTAATTATGACATATGTATCAGAACTATGACTTGAAATTGTAACTAACTATGATTATTTTAATATGTTTGTTGTTGGTGTGACTTTAAATAAAAAATAAAAAAAATAAAAAAATAACTCACCCACTTCACTGAAGCTATATTGGCACTGGATTTTAATTCTAAAACACAGCCATTAGTATCGAAATCCGCTGCGGATAATATCTACTTACACAAAACCATCCTTACAACTCAATAGACTGTAAGTCCTAATTACTTGTCTAGACCCAGCACGGGAATCAAACCCTTGTCGGCATCTATTTTTTAATTGATCCCAGTATGCCTCAAGTCGCGACTCACGTTGTCAGATATAAAATTTGATCGGTTGTTAAAAGTATCGAATTTCGTAAAATTTGTATATCTCCATAGTGCATTTATACTATAAATGACTTGAATCCTTTTTATATATTCTTTTGCTACTTAGTTTAGTTTACGTTGTTCATTTATTATTAATTAGCACACCATAATAGAGGAGATTATAAAAATTAATTGAAAGTGTTCTAAACTTTCAGTTAACAACTTAAAGTTGTTCAAACTACAAACTTCTCAAACTCACTTACAAACACAGTACTTGGGGCACCGTCTGATAAGTTTATCGTTATCGGTGACTTTAATATGCCAAACCTAGACTGGGCTACATCAGATTCGACCAATTATATATCTACCAATATAATAGGCAGTACGCAAACTATATTTTTTGAAAATTTGAACGTTAACCAATATAATGTTATAAAACAACCGCGTACTAGATTTAGTTTTCTGTAATGATGACGCGTCTATCATGGAATGTCCGCGCCCGCTTGTGCCTATAGACCCGCACCACAAAGCGTTGAGCTTCTATGCCGAGTTTGTAAAGCATCAAGAGCTCTCTGTACACCGTAGCACAGTATACTTATTTAAACAAGCCGACTAAAATAGTATCAGGGAGAAATTGGACGACGTTATCTGGATGGACATTATTAATGAAACGAACACTTCAGAAAAATATTTAAATTTATTCTATGACATTATATACAAATTAATTAATTAATAATGTGTTTTATTTGAGTATTATTTCTTACAATTAGTTGTGTATTGACAAATTTAAAATTCAAATAAAACACTAAATCTAAACTTGAATGCATTGAGGGCAACGTAGCCAAAAGGCTGGCTGAATTACCACGCTGGATCGCTATAGAAATTCGTTGTGCGAGGTAGGTGCCAGCCTTCGGGTCACGAGTTTCACTCACCAATCGCCTCGCTAGGTCCGAAAAAAGACGATGAGCCCCTTGTCCCCAGGACCCCATGGTTTCAACGCCAAAAGCCTCAAAAATATACCCGCTACCCAAATTCTTATATTTTCTACGTTTAAGGCTTTCAGCGTTATTAGCAGCAGAACCAGATTGTATACTAGTTGTGGAAACATGGGAAGCAGCGAGAGTGTCTACGCAGGTTGCATCCCACACCAGCGGCCTACCCATCCTCCACGGGACCAGAGTTATACCATCAGGTCGCTTGCCATCATCACGCAACAATCCTGACGGTTCAAGAACTGAGGGAGTGTTGGAGGTAACAAGAGCCCGATGGATGATGTCATTTAAACTGGCATGGCGAGATATTCTGCCACCGCTGCGAGAACATGAAAGGCCATGGCGACCGAGCTCATCCACCAACACGCCACAGCGGCAGCGTTGTCGAGCATAATTTTATCCCTAAACGTAAACTACAGGCAAGCCTAAAGCTATGGTTGTCAAAAAGGGTTCCCAAGTTAGATGACGGAAGCGCCTGCAACCATAGCCCTGACTCCCACGAACCCACCGCTAGCAGACGAGCGCGCTCTGTTAAATTAGGCGTATTTAATTGTTTGTTCCGCTCTAAAATACAAAGCACGTCGTCCCACTGACGCTGTGACGCGGGATTTTGTGGAACTGCTGAACTGTTTGATACAATATTCCAGTGGATTTCGGCATCCGAAAATGAGAAATCTCGCCCGTAAAAGAAGAGGAAAGAATGTTATTGATAATATCTTTATTACCGTAAATCGAAGATATAAAGGCTGGCAAAGCTAGAGAAGAAATTTTTCGAGTTCCTAAACCACCGAAGCGCACTGGTAAACTGGCTTGATCCCAGGAATTATTATCAAAATTTATGTTCAGAATATTCGAAAAAGTTGATTTCATTTTTTCATCGAGAATCGAAAGTAAATTTTGGTGTTTCCAAAATTGTGAGCAGCGAAGATAATAAATTAATTTTGGCACGAATAAGCAATGACGTAAAATGTAAAAGGCCATATGTGTATTAATTTGCGAAAGCCGGGAATAACTTTCTAAAAATTTTGAAATTTTGTCAATTATAAAGTTATGAAAGGAGTCATCGAAAATTGGTGAACCTAGGAGCCGAAGGGAAGATTTCTCTATTACAGTGATGCCGGGGGCAATTGATTGAAAGGCTTGAATAATGCTTTCTTTATTCTTACAAAAGTCGGTAATAAATAGCTCACATTTACCAAAGTTTAATGTGAGGCCAATTTTGGCGAACTTATCAATCAAAAGCTTCAGGTCATCGAGAACGAATCTCCCCCTAAGGCTCCGTCGTCAAGATACCAAACGTTAAATTTCGAATTTAGTTGTTCAATGATAGGATGAATACCTAAACTAAAAATAGCAGGGCCTAACGGGTCACCTTGTTGACAGCCCACCTCTGATGATATGTGATGGTCTCCGTACACCAGAAGAGATGGCTCGTCTTAAAATTGATGAAGGAAATTAAATGCTTTGGGCAAGTGCTTTCTAACTTCTGTCAACAGAGTTCCTCGCTTTAAAGAATTAAAAGCGTTTTTAACATCTACCTTCAAAACAACCTCACCTCCTTGACAATCGAGAAAAGTCCTCAAAGCATGTACGGCCGCTTCACAGCCACCTCTGGTTCCAAAACCTAATTGTTTGGGTTGAAAATACCTCGCCAGGTCACCATAGGCAAATCGACAAGTGACTTTGGCGGCAAGGCGGCGCAAAGTACTACCAACTGCAATTGGCCTGATTCCACCACCTTTTTTCTTAAGGGCAATTAGGTGGGCCCCGTACAATATTGGCCTTATTTTATTGAGGACTTTTCCTGAAATCAGAAGATTTATTAGAGCTGTTTTTTCTTGTAAAAGTTTTTGACCGGTATCACCATTAGCACTGGAAAGAAGATCTTTAAAGTGCTGGGGCGTAAGACCGTCGAGGCCTCCAGCAGAGCCACATTTAAAAGAACTAACAGCCCCGAGGACATCTACAGCAGACGCTTGTAAGGAATTCTCTTCCGTGGAAGTAAGATCCAAAGGATCAAATTTTGCCGTCGAAGGTGGATGTTTACTAATCAAACAGTCCAGTGTCTCTTGATTACGAGGCGCTACAGCATCACTAGAAAAAAGGATTCGAGAAGCCCCACTGAGGTCACCGTCTGAGATTTTTGATTCTATTTTCTTACGTAGATTAAAATTTTGATTCCAAGAAGGTTTGCCAATAGTTGTTAAAAGGGGTCGACTGCAATTTTGTTTAATAGACTTAGTTAAGGAAGTAGATTTTGATTTAACATGCAAATATGTGTAAGAAAATGTTTAAAGTTGTTCCCAAGATTGTGCAGAATTGTTTGATACCACATCATGGATAACCTCAGTAAGTTTTTCAGCAACGGTTATTCTAGCCCCTCTCGGTATTCTTTTAACTAAGGGAAGAGAATTTTTTAAACAGCTTAGGTGTTTCCAAAATAAAGAATTTGGGTTATCATTAGTATCGGGAGACGCATGTAAACTTTGACGACAAGGGAGAGAGGCTGGAACTGATTGGGATTTATGTTTTTTACCGGTATGGATTTTTAAGCCCCTTTGGGCTCTAAAAAAGTGAAGCTGAGGACAAAGGGGGCATCGTACAAAACTTTCTAGTGACGCTGCATTGTGAATAGTACAATTGGAGAATGACATGCACGTACCTTATATAATATAATGTAATATCCTTAATTTCTATACTTTGTACAGATGTTTATAAAATAATAAAGTTTTGAATTGTCTTTCTGAGCACTGCAATCACCATACAAATTGAATGTACCACTTCACTTTCATAATGTACAAATAGGTAGACTTTAAATGGGAACTCAAAAGGGAACAATGTGTTAGATGTTTAGTAACTATTTCTACTCTACTTTCCAAGCTCTGTCCTCACCTGATAATAGCACTAACTCTCAATCCCCTACTAACATTGTATGTGACATTAATAATATTGAAATAATAAAATCGGAAGTTTATGAATTACTGAAATCCATAGACATTACAAAATCGGCCGGCCCGGATCGCATTCCTCCTTTATTTATTATTAACTGCGCTAAAAGTCTAACTGAACACTTGACCCTACTATACAAACTCTCATTAGAATTTGGACAAGTACCTTTATATAGAAAACTGCTTTCATAACGCCAGTACACAAAAAAGGCAATAAAAATTAGGTAACAAACTGTCGTCCCATTTCTAAATTATGTATTTTCTCAAAACTATTAGAAAAAATTGTACATAATCAAACTTACAATGTCTTGCAATCCAGTTTTATTGTACAACAACATGGTTTTTTTGAAAGGCAGGTCTACTGAGTCGAATCTCCTACTTTGTGGTGAATTCATAACTAATAATATGTCAAATAGATCGCAAGTTGACGTGATTTATACTGACTCCAAAAAATGTTTTGACCGCATTGACCACACTATCCTTCTCCGCAAAGTGAAAGATACCGGCATCAAAGAAAACCTATACCGATGGTTTGCCTCATACATCGACAACAGAAGTCAAATAGTTGTCCTGAATGGCTTCAGCTCTCAAGCCAAAGTAGTCCCTTCGGGTATTCCCCAGGGATCATTGCTCGGACCCTTGTTATTTACAATATTTATAAATGACATTATATCTTGTATCTCTAAATCAAAGATTTTATTGTATGCAGACGATATGAAGATTCTTTATCCGATTAACAATTTATATGACTGCTATAACCTTCAATCAGATCTAAATAATTTTTACAACTACTACGTTATAAACAAACTTGAACTTAATACAGCCAAATGTTTTATTTGCTCTTTTTCAAGAAAACCATCGCCCTTCATATATGTCTATACAATAAACACTGCCATATTAGAGCGAGTCAATAGTACGACTGATTTAGGAGTTACTTTCGACACAAAATTTCTTTTTGATGAGCATATTAGTAGAATCGTTGGCAAGGCATCTAAGGCTCTAGGCTTTATTTTACGCTTATCCGCTTACCGCAGAATTCTGTAATATTAAAACTCTAAAAATTCTGTATTGTGCATTTGTCCGAAGTCACCTCGAATACGCTTCATCCGTATGGAACCCACTCTACAATGTTTACATAGACCGCATAGAGCGCATCCCAAAGCATTTTCTAAGATTTCTACAATACAAATCTAGAGCTTATCACCATGATTATATTTCACGCTGTAAACGACATCATATACTGCCACTGAGCAGGTGAAGGCAGATTAGCGATATTACAAATCTCATGAAGATTGCGAATAATAAACTAGATATCCCGGAGCTTCTGGCTGGGGTTGGTATTTGCGCACACACTAAGTCCCACCGTTATCCAAGCATACTACACGTTCCTACCGCAAATACCAATTACAGACAGAACTCCTTCATGATCAGAGCACCAAGGCTGGTGACTGAGATAGCTAATCGGATGAACAACTTTGATTTTTTCTGCAGTACCGCAGCCAGAGCTGCAGTCAGAGCAGCCATTGCTAAAGGTTTCTTTGATTCTTAAGAGAAGAATATTTTAACATTGTGTTATATTAAACTATATATTCCACTTTTCCTTTTGTTTCTCTATGTCATTTTGTATCTCACTAAATTGTAAAGAGTGTTGCACACAACTTTGCAACAAATATTGTAATTAATACGTGTATTTTTCTAAGCTTGTTAAATGCGACTTAATTTTAGTTTAAACTTAAAACCGATGAGTGAAAACTCTGTAAATGGCCTTCACACTTCGCTATCATCCTTATACAATGTGTAAAAATAGCTGTAAGTTTCCCAAGAATTGTAAAATAAAATAAAATAAAAAATAAAAAATAGAAGTCACGTGCAAAGTGTAAAGATATGCTTTTATTTATTTATTTATTTATTTATTTCATTAAGTGTACAAACAGTTTGCAATCCTATTACAGCTCACTTATTCTAATGACAAAATTTTCTTAACCTAGAATGCGAACCTTAGTAGTACACATAGCATGCATATAGTTGCTAAGCACAAATATCTCAAAAGTCTGAGGTTTTAATTACAATTATTAATGTTGATTTTAATATAAAAATGGAAGTTTGTATAGAAAAATATTGAGAATGATTAAAGTAAGTGCACGTAGTCTATACGTTTAGCAATATTCCTACGAAAGGTTTTGAAACTGAAGTTGTATAAATCTAGATCGATAGTTGTATCCCTGCCACTACCAGCGGAAGCAACCGATTCATTGTAAGCTCGGCACATGCGGGTAATAGGGTTGTAGAAGGATGTGTTATTTGTGTAAACATTTAATATAAAGGGTTTTGGACGTCTTGGGTTGGGTTTGCAGTTAAAGTTAAGGCAGGACAATAAGGGGGGAGAAGAAATGATATTATGTATTAATTTGTATAAACATAATAGATCCTGTTCATTTCGACGCGAATTCAATGTGGAAATTTTGAAGTAGGATAGTCTCTCATCATAAGAAGTAAGCTTGCGGCCAAGGTGCTTTCTGAATGCAATCATTTTTAAGGCTTTATTTTGCACTTGCTCAAGTCTATCAATATGTACTTTGTAGCAAGGTGACCAAATGATACAAGCATATTCCAGAACAGTTCTTATGAGGGAATTGAAAAGGTAAATAAAGCTAGACGTATTTTTAAAGTCTTTGGTACTGCTGTATATGAATCCTAGAAGCTTGTGTGCTTTACTAATTATATTGTCATAATGTTCTCGAAAAGTGAGTTTAGTGTCGAAATAAACACCTAAGTCTTTCACCACTGAGTTACGTTTCAAGATTGTGCCCTCCAATCTGTAGTCAAAAATTTTTATGTTTCTTTTGTTAGTAAAAGATATGACAAGACATTTATCGACATTGAGAAGCATATGGTTGGATTTGCACCATCGGGCTATAGTAAACGCATCTTCTTGAAGAGATTCACAATCACTTTCATTGGTCACCGAGGTGTATACCTTAAGATCATCAGCATAAAGAAGGCAGGGACAATGTAACTTGTCTACGAGGTCATTTATGAAGATGTTGAAAAGCAGTGGCCCTAGGTGTGAACCTTGCGGCACGCCGGATTTAACGGGCCTCGGTGACGATTTAAATCCCTTCATTGTCACAATTTGACTACGATTAGACAGGTAAGACTGGATCCACCGCATCAAGTCGCCATGTACACCATACCAGGAAAGCTTTTGACAAAGTAGGAAGTGATTGACTTTGTCAAAAGCCTTCCGGAAATCGGTATATATGGAGTCCACCTGACCTCCCCTTGCGAAAGCTGAGCATAAATATTGTTTATACTCAAGCAAGTTTGTGAGTGTGGACTTTTGTCTCACAAAGCCATGTTGGGACTCTGTTATGAAAGGGCGTACGTGACTGTGAATGCAGTCGTACACAAACGATTCAAATGTTTTAGCAATGTCAGAAAGTATGCTAATGGGCCTGTAGTTTTCGCATAAGCCGTTATCACCACTCTTGAATATAGGTACAAGGTTTGCAGTCTTCCACAACGCCGGAAAAACACCCAATTTAAGAGAAGTGTTAAAAATGATGCTCAAAGGAACACAAAGTTGATCAGCACACTCTTTTAAGAATATAGAAGGTAACCCATCAGGACCAGGTCCTTTTGAGGGGTCTAGAGCTTTGAGTTTACGACAGACATCTGATTCAGATATTACCAACTGAGATAATGTGCTACTAAAACGTTGTTCTTGATGTAATTCGTTTGGTGTAGGCGCGTTATCAAACACAGACACAAAATATTCAGAAAAGAGCTCACAAATGCCCAGGCTATCTGATGCAGACTTATCACCAAGAGTAACAGTGCTGGGAACACCTGCTTTAGCTCTGCGGTTATTAATATAGCTCCAGAAAACTTTAGGAGCATTAGTAAGTGAATCTTCAGTATAAGACGTGTATGCATCACGACATGCTTTTAAGAGCGACTTTGATCTATCGCGCAGCATGCTAAAAGTGTCGTAATCCCTTGGGTTACCAAATTTTTTAAATCGTTTGTGATACTTTTTCTTTTCTGCCATGCACTTTTTTAATGCAGAGGAGAACCATGCTGGATAAGTATCGTTATTTAATAATTTAAGGGGAACATGCTTCTATATAATATCATTGATGGTAGCGTAAAAACTGTCAACAGCAATATCTACGTCCTCGGCATCCAAAATATCAAGCCAGTTCACTTTACTTAAGTCATTCCGAATCATAATATAGTCACATTTTAGAAAATTAAGGCAACTCTGACGATTAGGTCTAAAATGTTTAGTTTTAGTAGAGTCTTTTATTACATGAATTTCGATCGGGGGATGATGACGATCTTCACGGCATAGCGGTTGAGATTCTGAGATTTTAAAATTTGGCTCAGAAGCTAAGACTAGATCAAGACAACGGCCAAGAGAATTGTGGATATGATTTAGTTGAAACAGGTTGCAAATAGACAGCGAATCACACAATAATCTAGCTTTCGCGTCAGGTGGCGAACTGGGTGTCAAGTACAGACCATTAGTACTTCGGTGCCAGGTTAAGCTAGGTACGTTAAAATCACCTATTACAATATTTACATCTCTAGAATCCAACATATTTATTGTTACCTGTAGGTTGTGATGGAAAGTTGCAAGGTCAGATATTGGTAGATCCGGTGGCAGATAACAAAGACATAAATTCATGATTGAAGAACAGTTAGAAATTTCAGCATCAGGCTGTATAGTAATCCAAATCATTTCACAATAATTTTCCCATGATTCATGACGAACTACATTGTAACTTTTTTTTATCGCTATCAAAACACCCCCGCCCTCTATTTTTTTGGTACAAGATAATTCACGATCCCTCCTGAGCACAATGTAGCGGGAATCAAACATTTCTCTATCAAAAATAGAACTGTTTAGATTAGTTTCAGTAAGGCAAATACAATCATAATCACAGTTCAGTACATTGAGATATAATTCCGGTAATTTTGACCTTATTCTATTAACATTTTGATACATAATTAACATGTTCAATTAAGAAAGATCCTGATAAAAAAGCTACAGTTTCTACATATTTACTTTTTAATTTTATCTAAAATAGTAGTATCCTTGATGTGTATGGCTGGCGATTTTTCGTCTTTTCTTATATATACTCTATCATACTTAACCCATACATACTTATACAGATTGATTTTTGCGAATTTCCTGGCTGCAGCGTGCAACTCTTTAGTCGCTGGTGATAAGTGTTCAGTAAGATAGATAGCACGGGTCTCCCCCTCAAATTCAATTAAACGCGAATTAAGCTTGTTTTTTGGGTTGATTTTGTTGTAGCGCGTTGTAGCCGATAAGATGACATCCCTTTGTCGTTCAGAATGCAACGTAAGTAGTATGTTACTTGGTCTATTAGAATTTTGGTTAAGCTTGGCTACCCTACGTAGGGCACATATATGGGCTTCATCAAAAGGTAAATTCAGAATTTCATAAAGCTTTTTGATTATAACATACAAATTTTCACTGGGTAACTCCGGGATGCACTGGATCTCCACATTACAACCACGCGAATTCTTTTCGAGGACTCTTAATCGATGGGTTATACCAGTCAGTTGCGTTTGTAACGTTGAGTTTTCAGTTTCTAGCAGTTTTATTTTAGATTGAGTTCGAGCCAGATCTTTTTTCAGGTCATCCTGTTCTTCTTTCAAAAAGTCTGTGGTTTTCGTGAAGTCATCAGTTAGCTGTCCAAAAGCCGATTCAATTTTCTTATCTACCAGGACTGAAATCTCGTTAACAATCGACGTTCTAAATTCAGTGAATTTTCTATCCAAAAGGGCTTCGAAACGGTCGTAGGTCAATGCAACGTCGATTTGCTGTCCACTTGATTGAGAAGTACGTTTAGTGTCAGCAGTCGATAACGCAAAACTTTTGCTACAGACTGGTGTACCGTCACCTTTACGCCGAGTAATATTAATGCATTGTGTGCAAGTCCATTTGCATTTTTTACTAGGTACTCTTCGAGATAAACTTCCTTCGAGATTCTACAACATTGATAATGATAAATAGCCCGACAGCTACCACATGTAAGTAATTCTTCATCACCCGCAGGATGATTACACTCCAAACAGTTCATCTCTATACGGACGTAATCAGTGTCCCTATCGCCTATTATTTGTGTATGTGATTGTTTGGTAATTCGTTAATCGCAAGTCTCGTAATGGTAAGTAGCGTCAAACGCAAAATAGTTAGCAAAGAAGATAAGCCCTGGTCCAATTTGATCGTTTTTGTTCACAGCGCCATCTATGTTCTTTACCAATGAACTAATATAGCAAGTGTCGCATTACGTTGACTTATCGTGATCTATTTTATGTTCTGTGTTCGGATGATAAAGCAAAAACATAACCTTACATTGAATCTAGATTTTACCTCGTAATTGTTCGTGGTTTGAACTAATTATGAGCACAGTACGTTGATTACACACTTTTATAATACACAATAGCAATTGTTCAGCTATAAAATCCTCACTTGTGTCTTAACTTGTTAACAATGAACTTGACAAATTGGTTCGTATTTGTTCACTGATTTCACTGATTATAAGTATTTTGACTTCTCGTATATTTCACTGTGATATTTATTTCACACTAACAATATTTTTTCATTAATTATAAGGATTAAATAATTATTAGTAAAGAAAAAATAAACTATTTGTGCAGAGTACACAGAGTATATTTTGTAATAGTTTGATATAAAAGCTTTGTAATAGTTGATCAAATATGTAAGCAAAGTAACTGGTAATTTCACAGTCGGCGTTTATACTAAATTTTAAACTCATTGAGTATAAAATATACGCATCGGTAGACATTTGCGTGGGCGGCGTAGCGTTTTACAGGTAGTTATTTTTTTTAGAATTCAAATTGAAAGTTTCGCCTTTTGAATTTGATATGACCTTTTTTTCTTTAACGCACCAATAGGGATGATAAGTTAGCATGTGTGTTTATGTTGGTGTGAGTGTGTATATCGACGGTAGCAATCAACAATGCCGTTTGTTAAAAATCTTTACTTCAGGGAATGGCTGAAAAAAGTTTTAAACAGTAACAAAATTGGCCTAAAATTACTTGTCAAATCAAAACTTGGCATGTGTAGTTTTGAACACACTAAGGATGGGAAGGTAAAAAAGTATAATTAGCTGTAAGAAAGGTAGACAAAAGCACATACTACGTTATTGTGCGTCAAAACATCCAGGTATTGTGTCGGTTGTGGGACATCACATTATTAATCGATTTTTTTAGTTTCTACGATGTTGGAATTGGAACATGCTACTATATTAATTCGGCATATTATTTTCGATAATGTCGGAAGTGGGATTTCTCTCTCACCGGACTAATCATCCTCAATTTTGTCGGTTATGCGGAATAATTCACAGATTACTGATAGGACTTCTGTTATTTGATAATGTTCAGTTTAGGGTTTAACTTTATTCGTACCATTGTTTATAACACAGGTTTTCTTTATAGTTATTATGTTATGACGGCCGAGTGGCGTAGAGGGTGATAGCCTGCCTCATACGCCGGAGGTCCCAGGTTCGAGTCCTGTCCGAAGCATTCCTTTGTGTGATGACCAGAGGTGTTTGTTTTCCGGGCATGGTTGTTGATATTTATATGCGTATGTTTATTCTGGATGCCCCCAAGTTCACTGGTCATGCACAACACGAGCTCTGCTTACTTTGGGGCCATGTAGTTAGTGTGTTTGTCTGGGGATTTTTGTTCTTTCCTAAACGCCTTTAGTTTCATTTTATCTTCGTCACTTACCCTTAAAATGCTATTTTAAAAGGCACGCTTCTATCTACATCGGTACGAAACTCTTCGTGTGCTACTCGAACTTGTCCTTGGCCGGCCGTCACTCGCAATGATGCGCTATGATTCTTTTTGTTTTTGGGTACATTAAATTATGAACCTGAATGCTTTTCCATATCCATGTACCATGAACAATCCATTCTTATGTAGCATCCTACTGCGGGACATCATCTTCGCCCAACTAACGGGGTGGTTTTAGGCAGATATTTGTAATTATGATTGTTAATATTGTAATTGTTAATATGTATTGACAATCATGTAGTTTTTATTACTGGCAATAGATGAACAACACCTTAGTCTATCGTGACCACGGCAACTGCAAAGATGCCGAAACGTCGAAATAATTTTAAAATTAACTAAAATATACGCGATAATATCCGGTAAAAAGTGTTTTATTTAAAGTATGTATCGTGAAAACTTAAGAAAAGATTTAGATATTTGTATACCAAGCTTGCCTACTTGGCTGCATATGTCTTCGAAATAATTTCTTGGGTGGCTTTCCCCCTGATGCTTTTCTTCCCTTAGACTACTAGACCGGGAAGATTGTAGCATATTGTACACACCTGTACCTGTAGTGTTGAATATACGTAAACATCGATTGCGACATTCCGCGGTAATTAATTATATGCGAAGTTGTTCTAGCTACGAACGCATTCACCAGCAGAAATAACGGGTTCACCGGCCGGCCCCGCCGAGCAAGCGAAACCGGTCGCCGCGCCGAGGCAGTCGGGCAACGAACGTGCAACGTAATATCGCGCGTACTTTTGCGCATACAACATAATATATTTTGACCATCGATCACCAAGCTGTAATTTCTTGCTCTTAATAAATTCCTTTGAAAGTTATAATAAGAATACAGTCCACGTTCTTTCGAAGAACCTACCCTTCTATACAGAAGTGAACTTGAATTTCTAGGGATATGTAACTTAGTATGACCTAATAGTAATGAGTCAATCTCTTTCAAGTCGAAGATACGCAAACAACACACTACGGTTTATGTCAAATATCTCCAGAGGAGACTGTTTCCCTTCCTTTGACAAACCTTATTTCAAGTCAATTATAGATAAGGAACAATACATGGTTATAAACGAGATAGCATTTCGTTATCAATAATATAATTTCTGGGACCAATTCACCTGAGGCAGTTCGCTTACTGAACAATTTTACGGAGACATCATTTTTGTATAATACGAGTTCTATAAACGGAAAGGTTTTTATTTAAGCAAAACGTATAACATGCCGCTTAATGTTTCTCACATACTCGCTTAGGAATATAAGTTATGACAAGGCTGAGGCACTTTAGACCAAAGTACCATAGGCACATACAAACACACTTACAAATGCACGCACACTTACCTACGTATAGTTAAAATAAGGTTAATTAGACTTGGTTTTGTTTATTATCAAGTACTTTTTTTCCTTTTAAATAAACTTCCTTTCTTTACGTATGAATTATTAAACAGAAAACCTTTGTATACACTAGCTTTTGTAGTAGAACAGGCCCTTAGGATAAGATATAACCTAAAATGAGGTTCTTTCTTATCTAATATAATTTATGCACTGCCTTGCATAATCCATGAATCGAAAACGTTATCCTTATTTAAAAAGCGAGAACTTTACCTTTCTCGAGTCTATTAACTTGCTTTCTTGTTTTTGAAACTCCGTAGTATTACGAGTATTATTATCTTATTGTTCATTTCTTTTAATCGTGAGTAATAGTCAATTGTACTATGTATATATTAGTTTGTATATATTTATATATCATGGATATACTATTTATAAGTAGATAAGTATTTTATATTTATATTTAATATAGCATGTAAGTATATTAGCATTTGTTTATAGTTTTTATCTTTTGTATAACAATATATAATTTAGTACACAGACTCTCCAGTCTCAGGTCTGTTGGAAGAGATTCCTTTAAGAAATAAGCAGTACCTTTGTACATTATTTGGGAACTACTTTTTATACTTTAATTAAAACATGTTTGTACATTAATTACATTTTCATGTAATATAGGCCAAAATATCAAAACAAATCGTGAGTCCACTTAATCAAACATATTCTTAAGCAAAAACTATTTCAGAAACACACTCACACTGTAGTTTTACACATTCCTTGTCCCCACAACATGTGTGATCAACCGCAAGGGACCCTAAAACAAGCAATAAATCTAAACAAATACATTATTAACACTACGCTCGACGCCCGAAATGAGTCTACAAGTGGGACATTCAAAGATTGATTCGTGCACTGATAACCGACCGTCCTCACTGGGAAGTGAACCAGAGAATAAGACTTCGAGCCTTTTAAATTTCACCGGGCTTTGTAGCTTAGCGCTGACGGCGCTTAGCCGGAACTTAAACTACTCCGAGACTCCACGACGTATCGTCTACACGAATGCTGGGCTTCGCGCCATTAATCCGATGCTAATAAAACAAGCACGTGAATACTTACAATGCCTGAATACTATTTGCTGAACAAACTGTTTTTAATTTATATATGAATTAAATGATATTTCTATTTATCGATTTTCTACCCTCAAAGAAGTACCTACCTTTGAACGTAGGTACATGATTGTGGTGACCTACTTTCTTTCGTTCCATTAACCATTCAAATAGAATTTAGATTAATCAGCATCGAAACAAATCAGTGCGAATATTGGCTTTACAAAGCTACAAATAAAGTTATAAATTTATCCCGTTACCGTTGTTTGCAGTTGGTTTAATTCTTTGAATATATTTTTTGTTTACGTTATGTTCTCATTTTCTTATTAAAATAACAAGAAATTAGAGTAGGGTAATAAGTCACTCTAGCAAGATTACAATTTCAATCAACTTTCGTTCACACCCGTGGCTACCACGAAACTCGTTACAACAGAAACCAGGGTAGATCAACAAGTTCACGTCAGTTTTGTTTACTCGTTTAATTAAATAAAACCTAAATGATTGTGTGCGTTGGTGTGTGCCCGCACCGCGGCCGCCATGTTGGGTCAGGTGTCCAGCTTGTAACGACCACCCCTTCCTGAATCTGCTCTCTGATCATATAAGGGAATGTCATAAATAAAAATTTGAAATAGATACATAAATATAATATATAATATAATATACCTAACATATATCTGTCAACTTTATTCTAATACTTCCTATTCAAAATATATATAACACCTTCAGTTATAAACTACAGAATGAGAAATTGTAATTGGCATAATATAAAGATTTATCAATAAAAAATACAATATTTATTTGGCGTGATCGTCTAAGGTTGGGTAGGACTCTTCGTTGTGTTGCATAGTAACCAAGTTCTTTTCCGAGGTATGTGACAAAGATAAGAAACAAAGAATGTTTTAAGAATGCAATGTAAATTATTATAGTAATAAAAATATATAATATAATAAATACATACAATATATAATAAGAGGTAATAAAGAACTGTTGAAATGGATTTGATAAATTAAAATGAATTGGAAATTTATAAAAAAATGGGTGTGAGTAGGGCCCCTATCCTCGCCCTAGTCATGTGAGAGACATCCTTTCATTTTTTTGAATTTCTCTCTCCAGGATTCACCAATCCAACACCCGAGTGTTAGTACTGAATAATAATGATAAAATAAAAATACTTTGTAAGTAAATAAGTTTATAAAGATAAGTAGAGGATGGAATATGGTGAGATTGTAAGAATAAATAAAGCTAACAATAAATTCCACAATCTTGAATAAAGTTATTTATATCACAAACCCAAACCTTGCAGATACTTTAATTTAATCTAAGTAGTGTAATCTCCAAGTTGGATCATTTTCGGAAGGGTAACTCTAATATCTATTTCATGATAATTGTTATTTATTCAGGCAAAAGTTTCCAAACCCAATTCATAATTCATTCCATGACATTTGTTAATTATTCAGCCAAGAAGTTCCAGAACCAACTCTGTCACTGAGGCTGATGCACCGGAGGGTCATCCTGTCGTAACACCAGAAGCTCAGATCATTGAAATTGATAACAGGAGACTTCAACCACTGTTTGGTCTTATGCCAGATAACAAGTCACAAAATGAACATAAATGTAGGAAAGAAATAAGAATTTTTAATATTTGTCAATTATTCAGCCAAGAAGTTCTAGATCCAACTTTCTGCCTGAGTCTGATGAGCCGGAACTCGTCATGTCGCATCAACAGATAGTCAGATTAATGAAAGTGAAACCAGAAACTCCAATGACTTTAGTATTATGTTCGTTAATAATTCATGAAATAAATATATTAATGAAGGAGAGGAATAAATAGATTTATAATTCATTCCATGACATTGTTAATTATACAGCCAAGAAGTTCATGAACCAACTTCCTCACTGAGTCTGATGCACCGGAGTGTCATCCTGTCGTAACACCAGAAGCTCAGATCATTGAAATTGACAACAAGAGACTTCGACCACTGTTTGGTCCCATGCCAGATAACAAGTCGCAGAATGAACATAAATGAAGGAAGGAAATGTGAGTTTTTAATATTCGTCAATTATTCAGCCAAGAAGTTCCTGAACCAACTTTCTCCCTGAGTCTGAAGAGCCGGAACTCGTCCTTGTCGCAACAACAGATAGTCAGATCAATGAAAATGGTTACAAGAGACCTCAACGACTGTGTGGTTGTGAGCCAATTGACATGAGGATAAAGGGAGAAAATAAAGAGTAAATAAACTTCACCAAGTTGGAGATTAGCACGCTGAGTGTGTTAAATAAATTATTTTGACTCAATCAAATAACCTTCTAGTATATCTCACCATTGTAAAGCATTACACACATTATATTTAGACGAATATAAACACGTCACAAATGAGCATTTTTAGTTTATCAGTACCTATAGATGTATTGTGTTCTGTGTGTGTGTGCGTAATTATTTTTAATACAAAGTAAGATAAAATATAACATGTAAGTATATATACTTACATATATAAATAAGTATATATAATAAAATACATATAAAGAATAAAGTACACGAAATATTGATATATAAATCAAGACCTTAAATAAATATACTATAAAAGTTAATTTCCCTGTTAAATTACCCTACAGTATTAAACGAAATAAACGCTCTTCTATAACAGGATTCACCTTCTAACGCAATAACGTAATTTAATATTAATATATTCAAAATTAAACTTTTATCTACGAATTGGCAGAACTTTCCTGAACACGAAATTCCCTATTAATGTGTACTAAAATAATCACTCACCTAAAACTGGACCTACGTTCAACTCAACACTATATTCTCTTTTTAAACAACTGAAAAAAAAACTAAATATTAAACTGGGTACAAACTGGCAGAACTTTTGGGTTACTTTCGTTTCCCGACCGAGACTCAAACTTCCATTTCCCGAGACTGAAATACTGACCCCTGCTCTGCGGCCTACTGCCCTATTTATACCCAAAAGACCGAACTCCCTCCCACGGGGCACCATGCACCACGCACCCGCGACAATCTCCAGTCATATTTACCAACAAAATAAAAGAATGCACCCTTGAATTACTTATTTAATTTAATTTATGTGTAACTACTGTAGAGTTATTTTGTTTAGCAAATAAATAAATAAATAAATAATGAATAAATAAAATCTATGTGTAAATGCGAAAGCATCATCAAATATTTTCCTGCAATTAATTACCACCCATAAGATCGTATCAACAACGGAAGGGAAACTTAATAACAAAAATAGGCATCCCAAACTGCTATACTTTTTTACCTTTAGGAACATTAATTAGATGTATCTATCTATATCAAATTAGTACATAAATTCTGAGAACCAGATATCAATATTAAATTAATAATTTTTTTCTAATTTTTTTATTCTTTAGCAAGGTAAATGAATTTAACTGAACTAACTGATAACTTCAGTAAATCAGTATTGCCAACTGCTATCAGCAGGTACCTATATTGAGATTATACTTCCGCTCCATACAAAAGACTCGAGCTTGTTCCGTCACAACATCCTTTTATGACTAATTTTTCTTCCATTTAAAGATTCTATATATCAACAATTATATCTGCTAACATATACCAATATATAAACAGATATTTTTATGATAACTTCAGTAAATCAGTATTGACAAATGCTATTAGCAGGTATATTGAAACCATACTTCCGCCCCATACACAAGACTCGAGTTTGTTCCGTCACAATCGCCCCCTAAATTATAACGAAATTCACTGGAGTAATAATTTACAATAGAAAGGAACAAATGGAAGTAGTTATACTTATATCAAAAATAAACGGCACCTTTAAACTTACAAGGTAAATATTATTCTTTCTAGTTTTAGTAAAAGAACCAAATTAAATCCCTCCCC
This sequence comes from Marasmarcha lunaedactyla, assembly GCA_923062675.1. Taxonomy (NCBI): domain Eukaryota; kingdom Metazoa; phylum Arthropoda; class Insecta; order Lepidoptera; family Pterophoridae; genus Marasmarcha; species Marasmarcha lunaedactyla. Next base: position 27,454,170 of record OV281349.1, read on the forward strand.
TTTTTTTCGGAAATGACCATCCAATACCCCTCCAGATATATCTATGTGATCTTTGATCAAACTTGCAAAACCCAGTCAAAATTAGTACGATGTATGCCCCATGTATGTGAGTATTAAGTAAAACGTTGATGAAAGTGATAAGGCGACGAAATAATAAATCTAACTTTTATAAAGTTAATCATGTAACTAAAAAAAAAAGGTACTTGAGTCACCAACCCATTCTTTCTACACATAATATAAACCTATAAAAATACCAATACATTTTCCTTTTAAATCGTGCTAATTGGTAAAAAGTGACGTTACGAAATTTATAAAAATATTAATATATAAAATTATATGCAATACTTGTTGTCCCTGTTCCTATTATAAATAAATAAATAATGATAAATAAACAACAATCACACCACATTACCCAGAGCCAAACCAAGCATCATTAAGATCTTGTGTTATGGATACTAGTACCTAGATATTGGACTATTACAAAGTGTTTTTATTTATCAGATATTAAAGATTTATTTCCATTAACTTCCATGTAATGAATTTCGGGACAAAACACTGTCCATCTTAATTCGGCTCCTCTTAATGCCCTTCTCCTGAACTATTTGATTGCAAATATAATGGTTTTGTATAATCTGGATGATGTAACGTTATTGTATGCCACGGGTCACCACACAGCGAACGGTGGGGAAACGCAGAACAAAATCTCATCAACCTTGACCAGTGAACAAACACCCATACCCAACACACAAACCAACGCCCCAGCCAGGACTCGAACCCGGGACCCCCGGCTCACGAGGCAGGACCACCAACCACTACGCCACTCGTTCGTCTCAGTATATAACCTAATAATTTTACTTCCTAACAAATAAACCTATCTAAAAAAAAATACACTGATTAATTTCATCCACTCCCACGCGCAATTGTTAAATGACGTTTAAATCTTTATCGTTTAAATCATTCACTATTCAGAAACTCACCCATAAACTCACTGAATACCTAAAATGGATTGATAATTTGATAGACACGAAACAAAGTATTTGTCTGTCAAAAGTTTATATTAACTCCAACACTACAAAAATGATAAACTTTGTAGATACTATTATAAACACCGAAATGACATAACACTGAAAATATTTAAAAAAAATAATGATCAATCAACAAAGTAGGCACATATAATTCTTTCAATCATTTAAATTGTGGTTAATAAGTAGAACTTTGTAATTTAAATACCCTTAATTACCGGAACAATTATATTCAAAAGATAAAGTCACTACATCAGAGAATCTAAAATGTCCACATTGGTCAATTTGTGTAAATGTAATTCATTTCCCGAATTACTTGCAAATCCTCAACATTTTCTCTTTTTGTAAAATGGAGATATAATTGTCATCCCTATTCAATTCATTTCATAATCTGACTCATATTTGATTATAATGAAATTATTTTTCACCACACCGAAAATAGAATCGTAACTGTGCCGATTATTTTATATTTCATAAAGATGTAAAAACTTATGTTTATAAATAACTGTTGGAACGTTACATATCTTAACTAACAACACAACTAATCATAAAAACAATGGTGAATTGGTGATCACGACTCAACACATAAAATCATTTCGTTTTAGTTTGTTGTCAACTGTTCGCAAGTATGTCATCGCAGTAATTAAAAAAAGTAAACAACAGGTTGCATGGGCTAGATCCCTTGCCTTCCCATAAGGGTAAGGAACCAAAACCAAAAAGTAAACAAACGCACGCACGTTCCAGTGTAAATAACTGTAACTAAATGCCGTAATTCTTAACATTATTTATTTGAATACTTTTCCAAGTGGATCCTTTTACACGCTAAACTAACACGTCTTGTTCTTCGTTTTTAGTAACCTAATGTTGTAACATTTAAAATTCTCCACTTGTACATGTTTAACACTAATGAAAAATATCCACTCAAGTGGTCAAATGTGATAAAGCTCTATTATTCGGCCTTTGAATTAGTGTGAGTTGAAACATTTTATTTTGAAGTAAGTGAGTGTTTGATTTATACAATGTTTTCTTCAAACATTGGTCTTGGGTAACTTTTTATGATTTCAACTATTTGACACCTACGCAACTCATACTACATGAAACATTTTAAGAATTTCTCTGTAAAAATATAAACAACCGAATTACAAGATATGAATTGTGCGTGCTTCATCTCATGAATTGCCCACCATGTTACCATTTTGTGTTTAGTAATACGAATCATAATAAGATCCTATTACGATTAACTTGGAACTGCCTATCTAGACTTCCAGTAAAACAAAATAATAAAACAGTTATTATAAACTATTCAATTTTGTAGTTATTTTAATATTCAATCACCTAATCTATATCTAATAAAATGAATAACTTTCCTAAATAAGTAATTAAAAGTACTAAAACACCCTACATTCCCTAACTACATAACCTAATATGCAACATTTCTAAATCTGATTAAATCTAATAAACAAACCTGTAAAACACCTCAGAATTCTAAAATAACCTATCAACGAAGGCTGTAAAAATCAAACTACAATAAGATCATTCAATTGATTGCTCTAACAGAATGACAGAATATATTGAACCATGTTATCAAACCCAAAAAGAAAATTGATATTATGTTAAACAGTACATTTGAATATAGTTGGATTATAAAATTACTATCTATTACACTTTTAACCTCTAGTCATAATACCATAAAGTGTTAAATAAAATAAATTAAATGCTGAAAAGAATACAAACAATGAAAAAATAATTATGAATAAAAATTCCTGAAAGTAACACTCAAAATAAAAATAAAAAACAATAAATAATAAATTAAAAATAAAAATAGAAACACAGTAATTGAATATTTCAGTTATTATTGATAATAAGAATACAAGTAATTAAAAATAAAGGCAGTGAAGCAAAAATTATAATCTATGCAAGAAATATCTACCTAAATTTTCTGAAAACTTACAATTAAAATTTAAATAATATGCCAATTATCAAAGAAGAAATATACATATAACATCTTCACAATATTACCTAAGTTTTACCTAGACTACCACTTTGCTTACTAATTCACTACTTGTACCTTCCAGCTAATTACTGTTAAAGAAGAAAGGAAAAATACCATCCAAAGGCCATGTAAACTAGTATGTATGAAGAACTCAACATTAAACTGTTAAATGGTTGAATCCAAAATATATAACAGAAATAAATAAAATATATAAACTAACTAGTGTGGTGGAGTAACAGTGTGTTGAATGTTTCAGTGTAATAATAAATAATATAATTGTCTTGATGTATATAAACACAAATAAATACTAAATATATTTAACATTGAAATAGTCGCCCCCACTTATTTCAAACCCTTGTCACATTTTCAAACCTCGACCTAGGTCACAAGCAACAAATTGTGGCCTTGAAGCCACTGGAATTTAAATACATTTTAATCAAAAATTATGCCAATAATACTCATTCTACCTTACTCATTCTACACTTAGCTACTACTGAGGTAACTATACTAAACCACAGTAATATTTAAGTAATTTTACTGATGATCTACCTTTTTTTTTACTTATCCTGGTCACGGCACCAAATTGTAACGACCACCCCTTCCTGAATCTGCTCTCTGATCATATAAGGGAATGTCATAAATAAAAATTTGAAATAGATACATAAATATAATATATAATATAATATACCTAACATATATCTGTCAACTTTATTCTAATACTTCCTATTCAAAATATATATAACACCTTCAGTTATAAACTACAGAATGAGAAATTGTAATTGGCATAATATAAAGATTTATCAATAAAAAATACAATATTTATTTGGCGTGATCGTCTAAGGTTGGGTAGGACTCTTCGTTGTGTTGCATAGTAACCAAGTTCTTTTCCGAGGTATGTGACAAAGATAAGAAACAAAGAATGTTTTAAGAATGCAATGTAAATTATTATAGTAATAAAAATATATAATATAATAAATACATACAATATATAATAAGAGGTAATAAAGAACTGTTGAAATGGATTTGATAAATTAAAATGAATTGGAAATTTATAAAAAAATGGGTGTGAGTAGGGCCCCTATCCTCGCCCTAGTCATGTGAGAGACATCCTTTCATTTTTTTGAATTTCTCTCTCCAGGATTCACCAATCCAACACCCGAGTGTTAGTACTGAATAATAATGATAAAATAAAAATACTTTGTAAGTAAATAAGTTTATAAAGATAAGTAGAGGATGGAATATGGTGAGATTGTAAGAATAAATAAAGCTAACAATAAATTCCACAATCTTGAATAAAGTTATTTATATCACAAACCCAAACCTTGCAGATACTTTAATTTAATCTAAGTAGTGTAATCTCCAAGTTGGATCATTTTCGGAAGGGTAACTCTAATATCTATTTCATGATAATTGTTATTTATTCAGGCAAAAGTTTCCAAACCCAATTCATAATTCATTCCATGACATTTGTTAATTATTCAGCCAAGAAGTTCCAGAACCAACTCTGTCACTGAGGCTGATGCACCGGAGGGTCATCCTGTCGTAACACCAGAAGCTCAGATCATTGAAATTGATAACAGGAGACTTCAACCACTGTTTGGTCTTATGCCAGATAACAAGTCACAAAATGAACATAAATGTAGGAAAGAAATAAGAATTTTTAATATTTGTCAATTATTCAGCCAAGAAGTTCTAGATCCAACTTTCTGCCTGAGTCTGATGAGCCGGAACTCGTCATGTCGCATCAACAGATAGTCAGATTAATGAAAGTGAAACCAGAAACTCCAATGACTTTAGTATTATGTTCGTTAATAATTCATGAAATAAATATATTAATGAAGGAGAGGAATAAATAGATTTATAATTCATTCCATGACATTGTTAATTATACAGCCAAGAAGTTCATGAACCAACTTCCTCACTGAGTCTGATGCACCGGAGTGTCATCCTGTCGTAACACCAGAAGCTCAGATCATTGAAATTGACAACAAGAGACTTCGACCACTGTTTGGTCCCATGCCAGATAACAAGTCGCAGAATGAACATAAATGAAGGAAGGAAATGTGAGTTTTTAATATTCGTCAATTATTCAGCCAAGAAGTTCCTGAACCAACTTTCTCCCTGAGTCTGAAGAGCCGGAACTCGTCCTTGTCGCAACAACAGATAGTCAGATCAATGAAAATGGTTACAAGAGACCTCAACGACTGTGTGGTTGTGAGCCAATTGACATGAGGATAAAGGGAGAAAATAAAGAGTAAATAAACTTCACCAAGTTGGAGATTAGCACGCTGAGTGTGTTAAATAAATTATTTTGACTCAATCAAATAACCTTCTAGTATATCTCACCATTGTAAAGCATTACACACATTATATTTAGACGAATATAAACACGTCACAAATGAGCATTTTTAGTTTATCAGTACCTATAGATGTATTGTGTTCTGTGTGTGTGTGCGTAATTATTTTTAATACAAAGTAAGATAAAATATAACATGTAAGTATATATACTTACATATATAAATAAGTATATATAATAAAATACATATAAAGAATAAAGTACACGAAATATTGATATATAAATCAAGACCTTAAATAAATATACTATAAAAGTTAATTTCCCTGTTAAATTACCCTACAGTATTAAACGAAATAAACGCTCTTCTATAACAGGATTCACCTTCTAACGCAATAACGTAATTTAATATTAATATATTCAAAATTAAACTTTTATCTACGAATTGGCAGAACTTTCCTGAACACGAAATTCCCTATTAATGTGTACTAAAATAATCACTCACCTAAAACTGGACCTACGTTCAACTCAACACTATATTCTCTTTTTAAACAACTGAAAAAAAAACTAAATATTAAACTGGGTACAAACTGGCAGAACTTTTGGGTTACTTTCGTTTCCCGACCGAGACTCAAACTTCCATTTCCCGAGACTGAAATACTGACCCCTGCTCTGCGGCCTACTGCCCTATTTATACCCAAAAGACCGAACTCCCTCCCACGGGGCACCATGCACCACGCACCCGCGACAATCTCCAGTCATATTTACCAACAAAATAAAAGAATGCACCCTTGAATTACTTATTTAATTTAATTTATGTGTAACTACTGTAGAGTTATTTTGTTTAGCAAATAAATAAATAAATAAATAATGAATAAATAAAATCTATGTGTAAATGCGAAAGCATCATCAAATATTTTCCTGCAATTAATTACCACCCATAAGATCGTATCAACAACGGAAGGGAAACTTAATAACAAAAATAGGCATCCCAAACTGCTATACTTTTTTACCTTTAGGAACATTAATTAGATGTATCTATCTATATCAAATTAGTACATAAATTCTGAGAACCAGATATCAATATTAAATTAATAATTTTTTTCTAATTTTTTTATTCTTTAGCAAGGTAAATGAATTTAACTGAACTAACTGATAACTTCAGTAAATCAGTATTGCCAACTGCTATCAGCAGGTACCTATATTGAGATTATACTTCCGCTCCATACAAAAGACTCGAGCTTGTTCCGTCACAACATCCTTTTATGACTAATTTTTCTTCCATTTAAAGATTCTATATATCAACAATTATATCTGCTAACATATACCAATATATAAACAGATATTTTTATGATAACTTCAGTAAATCAGTATTGACAAATGCTATTAGCAGGTATATTGAAACCATACTTCCGCCCCATACACAAGACTCGAGTTTGTTCCGTCACAAGCTCGAAGCCGCAGCGAGGCGCCACTCCGCAAGGATGATACTCAGAGATTGATTGCAAACTGAATCGACGCCATCTGTACTGATTCTGTAATTAATGTTGCTTGGAATCAATTTACCCTCAGGGCTTCGAATGTATAAAGCAGATTAGCTGAATGTGTTTTTAATTAAGATATTGAATTGGGAATTGCTTACTACTCTGAATAGGCTTTTGATATTAATTTTCAACTTATTTAAAATATGAAATATTTTACCAAATATACTTTAATACCTACACATTAAAATGTATATTAATGTTATAACGGAGAATAATGTTTGTGACCGCATTACAAAACTAAATGAGCTCCTGTTCCAACTGAAACAGTTGGTAACCAGTTAACGAGTTAAAGCAATTTAGTATTAATGGCGCAGCGAGGTCACTGCACGAAGTTATATGAAGTGCAGTTTCTTTGAGAAGCTTTTTATATGTAAATATTTTGTTGTTAGTTCATCTGCTGTCAAAGACTAAATAAACAGATATAGCTTAATAATTAAATGACAACACGTGCTTTATTTTCGGCATCAATATTTTGAAATTTCTTGTAATTTCTATAAAACGTTTTGCAGATTTTAGGCGGAGCTGGTAGCTACGGACTACGACATTACTACGACTTTTGTGGTATGCAGCGGCGAACACGTCCGTATTATATTTCCTAATATGATAGGATATAAGATATGGTTAGTGCCCGTACAGGTGCTCACGCCGCGGCGCGTCAGTCACACGCCGTTACTACCCGGCGTATACGTTAACGATACGATGCAAATACAAGTGTAGCGTCTTCATTACTGTTCTGTGTTGAGCACCGCATCTCGTCAGTGCAACTTCCATTCTCGTTACTTGTTTAAGTTCACTTCATTGTGTGAACTACTTAATGGCACAAATAATTAAGTTAGCGTTTCAATGTGGAACAAGTCATTCGTGTATACATTAAATATACTTGGAGCCATAAATACAAGTTTGGGATACAATAGAAGCGCGCAATAAACCGCAGCTGATGCGGTTGTGGGAGGTGATAACAAACGGTCCGTATTACAGCGTATTTACTAATCCAGGTTTACAGACACTGATCAAACGACCCCACGCAGTGCGCGTTCCACATTCATTCAATACTAGCTGTTGACCACGACTTTGTTTGCGTAGATTCTAGTTTGTGCTAGGCGTATTTGTTGTTCTCAGTCAGTCGTTGCATATTTGCAATGTCAACTAAAACAGGAACGTTTGGTAACCTACACCAACGAACGACTAGAAAGCGGACGAGCGCAAGCGATCGACGTGCGAACGAGTCTGCACGCAAACCGAGTCTGACGTCAGACTTCAGACACGTATTGAAGAAGACAATTTAAATAACCAAACGTGACAACGACGGAGAACTGCGAAAGTAATTTTTTTTAGATCGCGGAGCCCCCCCTTACCGCTTAGTTTGATTTAATTTTTTTAAATGAAAAGCTGTATAAATTGTCCGATCAAAATTTAATAATCGTCAGTTTTTAAAAAGCAGTAATTGTTATTTTATAAAACGTAAATATTTTAGAATTTTAGAATAAAATAAAATTACTTGAGCCCCCGAACGCAATAGTACCTTAAAGTGGACGATTATCTTGAGCTCGCGGCCAGATGAATTCAGTGTGGTAACACTGCAGCAGTGTTTAATGGCTAGCCAGCCATCGTCTCACCATAATTAAAAGGAGATTTACACCAAGGATAAAACATAAGCTTACTCGGTTATTTAGGGCTGATTTTAATGTAATTTTATTGTCTTGTCGAGTATTGCATGCACAAGCGCATGATTATGAAGATTAGAGTGGAATGAATAAAACAACGCCACACAAGACTGTTTATTACTGTACATAAGCATCTACCGTTCCAACCACATTACGAGTACAAGAAACGAAGAACGCGGCTGCAGCTAGAATAGACATAAACAATCTGGTTGCTTGAGAAAACAATTTAAACTACACCAGCAAAGTTATGTTCAACTTTAATCACATTTTGTAGTTGATTGATGCCAACTATGAACGTAAAATATAATGAACATCAGTAAAAATCAAAATGAATAAAAAATTCATAAAAGAAACTAGAAAACCCTTAATTCCTTTCACAGGCGTCTTCTCCGACGCTTAGCTCCAGAAGAAGTGGGTTACGTCCCGGCAGAAACACTTTCTTGTACCGTCCACAGGATAGGCAAATTATACGAAAGGATCTTTTGAACAGGCAACGAGAAATCATCCATTCGAAACACCTGTTACTGGACGAACAGTTTGGCTTTAGGTTCCGTCACTCCTGCGTTCAACAGGTTCACCGCATCACCGAGCACATCTAGGAGCAAAGGAACGTAGGTCGAAACCCGATAGGCACGGGTGCGGTTTTCTTTGACATGACGAAAACCTCCGACAAGGTCTGGCACGACGAATTGTTATTCAAGCTCTGCGAACTACGCGTGCTAGATAGCCTCGCGCACATCATACGAGGTTCTACACTGTTGAACCATTCGCTACAGATCGGATGGTGCACCCTCCATTTCCCGTCCTGTATTAGCTGATGTCTCTCAGGGCTCGTTACTTTCCCTGACTTTGTTTTCAGTATATACAAGAGACATGCCAAAGACGGGAAAGTTGAAATCGAACTCTTCACAGACAACACCACAATACACATCTGATAGGCATCTACGTAGGTAAAGAATCCTTCAATCCGCAGCCAACTCATTAGGCAATTGGATTAAAAAATGGAGATACGATGATGATGAGATCGACGACGCCCTCAGCCGAGGTCCGTGCCTACTCGTGACAACTTTGGCGTATCGTATGAACGAGTGTTTTAAATTCCGGCTAAGCTCCCTCAGCGGTAGGTCACAAAGTCCGGTTACATTAATAAGGCCATTAGGGCCATAAACAAAGGGTCTATTTAAAAAAGCACTTTCTTAAAATGGCACTGCCATTATCTGCCACTAATGCCAATATGATAAACACGGTGCTGTATCGGAAATTACTCATTAATATTAACTTATTATTACTCATTAATAATAACTCATTAGGATTAATGCACTGTGTTAATAATTCAATAAATGTTACAATTCATTACTAAATTAGATCGATTTGCCCAATAGCCCAAAACTTATAAAATTGTATCAAAAATAGTCATAGGTTTTATCAAAAAAAAAAAAAAGGAAGAGTTATTATTTCATTGACCGAGAAGTCTATAAGAGCCAGTACATTGAACCATTCAAGAATAACCGAGGTACCGAGGAATACCCTCGCTGTGACCGGCCGAGGGGACGAAATCCTTAAGGAATGTATAAGAGCTCACTGTACACGCTCACACATGTGGCAATGTACCATACCTTCTGAGACCCTTTTTCAACGGAGCGAAAGTGTTTCAATTATAAAACCTTCACTTGGCATCTTTTTAACAAAGTCAACCAAGTTTGAGTTCCTGTTTCTTTTTTTTGTTTCCCGTTTGGGCAGGAGGCAAAAAATGCATTTCCGCATATCTCTCGCGCACGTTACAAGGCATCTGGGACTGGCTCCTGATGAGCACTACCCACTAAAAACCCCCTGAATGACTCGTGCAAATTTTTGCCACACAGCCTTCATCTGAGCGACGACCAATTGGAGAAAGAGGCCGCGCTAGCGGGGCCAAGAAGGCGTCACCCGCTGGGATTACATGGCACTGAAGGTGCTCAAAATTAAATTAAAAATTAAATTAAATCGAATTTACATTAGAATTAGAAGTTGCGGCCTTAAGGGCTTCGAGATCTAGTGTTAATTGCGTGGGTTCGCCAGTGTGCAGTTTCTCGGTCTAGCGACTTTGAACTTCGAATCTATGACAGGGGTAGTATACGAGACTGAATATCGAACTAGAGGATTGGGGTGAGTTTCGGTTTGAAGAACGCTTCAGAGAGTTTTTTGAGGTGTTATTGCACTATAGGTAGTTCAAGATTTCTGTGCAGGTCCGCGTTACGCACGTACCAAGGTGCGTTTTTGGCCCCGCGGTAGAAGAGATTTTGAACTACCTGCAGTTTGTGCAGGACAGACGGTTTGGCGTTGGCAAATATTGGCTAGGCATATGTCAAGACGGGTCTAACGCAGGTCTTATAAAGCGTACGTTTGTTTCTGAAAGACAATTTACTTTTTCTACCTAACATACTATATAGGCGGCCTAAGTAAAAATGGGCGAGTTTCGTTACTCTATCGACGTGTGGCTTGAAAGAAAGCGTCTGGTCTAAGGTCGTCACCTAAGTATTTGGTAGTATTTGGTATTTGGTTGGTATTTGGTCGAGTATGTATTCGACGATTCGATAGACTTGCTGAGTGACGGTCGGCGGTGATGGAGAGAGAGTCTCTGCGGTGGACTTCGTCCTCCACCGCCTGGATGTGGGAGGGATCCGCGGGTTGGGTGCTGGGCGAGCATTATGAAGCAATGCTGTCAGCAAAGCATTCGGTTTCTCTTCGACTTCGAAGACAGTAGTATACTATACCATACTATAATATGCTTGGTGGGACGGGGAGATATTTTCCATGAGATCGTTCATCTGAGCGTCTCGGAATTCCACGATGCATGACCTAGCTTTGCGTTGAAGCTGATTCGCAGCTGATCTATAGGCGGGCGTGGGATATTTATTGGCTCTCCGGAGAGCCGCGTTCTTAGCTTTAATAAGATTATTATGTCTAAGGGAAACGTGGGTTTGCCTTGCTTAGCAACCTTTTCGTTATCACTGATGGCTGAGTTGATAGCATCAGTGAGGGAATCGACTAATAAATCTATTTTGTCCGGGCTATCTAGAGATCCGGGCGAGATCGCGAGTGGAGAGTTCGGGGCCTCTAAGGCTGAAACTAACGTATTTTTAAAGCCTTTCCAGTTGGTAAAGGTCTTAGGAGAGGTGTCGTGAACGTTGGGCATTCCTAGCACGAGGGAAACGGGGCGGTGATCAGAGCCTAGGTCATCGAACGGTTCGATAGACCTGAGATCAAGGTTGATATGCTTGTGACGGTTGTCTATTTCGACCTCTTTTTGTCAGTAAATTTTATTTTTTTTGTTGTTCCCGACGTAATTTTAAACTAGGAATTACGTAGTGTCGGAGAACGGCAATGTTTTGATTTGACAAGTCAGTCACGAAAAATTATCTATCAAAGCAACTTGAATCTATTTTATTATTTTTTCCGAGTTTATCATTCAAAATTATATAGTTAAGATATTTTATTATCGATAATCAAAGTTCTTTTTAAGAAACCTATTTTTTACGTTCACGAGTGTGCGTAGCCAAAATTGTTGGCATCTTTGTATATTTTAAATTTTACCGAAAAAATAAACACAGAAGAGAATTTTGTGTTTTATTGAAACTACGCTACATACTGGCGCCCGAATATTCAAACGTAGCTTATTGAGATGAGAGGAGAAATTGCAACAGAAGGAACAGAAGGAACAAAAGGAACAGAAGAATTGCAACATTAAAAATAATTTTTTTATAATTATTATTGAGGTCAGGCATAAAACTTTATTTGTTACCATTTTCAATCATTAACATTCACTATAATATATTTATATATGTATCTACTATAATATATCTACTATAATATATCAAAATACTGCTAAATTATTCAGACATTTAAGTTTCTTTAGTTTCTTTCGTTATAATATCCTTGAAGAAATTTTCTGAAGACACAACATTCTATAACCCAGTAATTTCACTATTTAAATAACATTTTCTATTCATTTTCATCACTTGAAAATACGTATATTTTTAAGGCTCTATTCTGCATAACGACTATTAACAAATTTGTTTCACTTTAACATTTTTTTTGATTTTGCAATGAATTTTTCACAATTAAATAAACCTGAAATAATTTATGAATTAAAAATCAGAAATATAAATTTTTCTTCGACGCAATCTGTAGACGAACTACGATCATTATTATTAAATATTAATGTAGATTCTGAAACAGAAATTTTACAAAATAGCCCTGAAGAATTTTCAGAGAGAGAGAGAATTCTCACGGCGAGCATAAGCCGATTTTTTTTTTTTTATTTTTTTTTTCTATGCACCTCATTATCGTTTGGCTATACCATTAACATTGACGTTGGTCAAAACTTATAATTAATTATCATCATCGTAGTATTAGGTTAACTTATTGTGTAATTTATTTAATATTTGCAATTCTAGGAGTGTAAACTCTTATTTTTAATATCTGTATTATACTTTATAGTATAATTTGTTAAATGTCATCAATTTTTTTTTTTCAATTTTTTTTCAAGCGGTTTGCAACTTGTAAAATTAAGCCTTCTGCACGAGCGTTTATTATGGTAACTCATTAAACTAAACCATACCTATGTGTATTATTTATACACTTGAATCACTTTCCTGTGAGAATTATTTTCATATGCTTTCCGGCATATTTATTTCAGTCTTTAACTGAAACTTGTTTATAGTAATCACCGTGCGGGAGTTAGCGACACGTTAAAGAAGCCATAAGCTATTAAAATTTTCAGCGGATGGCAACTATTAAAGCCTTTTGCCGTTGCGTTCAACTCTGTTGAGTTGACTTTTTTAGGATACGATTCCTCATAAGCAACTCTAACTGAATGATGTTTTATTTCCAGTAGTTGGAATAAGACTAGTATGAAAGAGAATGTATGTTGTAATTATAATGTACGTTGATGGAGTTGAACGATGTATATTAACATTGTATATTCCAGGATCATGTTTAAAATTTTATCATTCATGAACCATGTAATTTAAGATAATTATTTAGGATTTTTTTTTTTTTTCTCTCTCTCGTCTGTTTTGTTTTCTTTTTCTATTAAATAATTTGTTGATATGCAATATATCAATATTATTTTTTTATATATACAGGATGTATTTTCAAAAAAATTCTTCTATAGGATGTTAATATTAATTTTCATTTTGCTTTTAATTATTATTTTTTTTTTTTTTTTTTTTTTTGTTTTTGATTGTTCTTTCATTTAGCAGATTATATATTAAAATTCGATATGTATATGCAGTTTATTTTTATTTGGTTTGAATTTGAAATTTTACTAAAAAAAATCTTTCAGATTTTTTTTTTTTCCCGGCCCCCGGGGTATTGTGACGGTTGTCTATTTCGACCTCTTTTTGTCAGTAAATTTTATTTTTTTTGTTGTTCCCGACGTAATTTTAAACTAGGAATTACGTAGTGTCGGAGAACGGCAATGTTTTGATTTGACAAGTCAGTCACGAAAAATTATCTATCAAAGCAACTTGAATCTATTTTATTATTTTTTCCGAGTTTATCATTCAAAATTATATAGTTAAGATATTTTATTATCGATAATCAAAGTTCTTTTTAAGAAACCTATTTTTTACGTTCACGAGTGTGCGTAGCCAAAATTGTTGGCATCTTTGTATATTTTAAATTTTACCGAAAAAATAAACACAGGAGAGAATTTTGTGTTTTATTGAAACTACGCTACATGCTTTACCATTGCGAAAGCGAGGATGTTGGGAGAATGGTTTGGGTTGTCGGGATAATGAGTGGGAGTGATGGGGGATATGACGTCTAAGTCAAGGGAGTTAGTGATGTCGAGGAGAGCGATACCGCTGGTGTTGGTCGACAGGCACGTCCAGTCAGTATGTTTAGAGTTAAAGTCTCCGAATGTAATGACTGAACGGCCAAGGGCGAGAATGGCCTCTAAGTCACTGCGGATAGGTCTGGTGCCACTAGGTATGTAGATTGAAGCTATGATGACGGTCGGATGACCAGTCATAGCCACTCTACACACAGTGGCCTCCATGTTGAGGAGAGGAGGGGTAGTGTGAGGAGAGCAATTGAAACCTCTTTTATAGTAAATAGCTGTGCTGCCGTGACCGTCGGCGTTGGCCCTATCGTTACGAGTGAGCGCGTATTTGGGAATAGCGAATCCCTTGGAGTGGTTTGGAGTGAGCCACGTCTCTTGCAGGAGCAGTAAGTCTGGATCAATGTTCTGAACGAATAGTTTGATCTCAGGAAAGTTAGAACTAAGGCTACGAGCGTTAAAAGAAACCAGGGATAAGCCCTTTGGTTTGATACGACTGGATGCGGGATTTGCGGGTCTAGACATTGTGTTTGTTATTTAAAGAATGTATACTTAATAAATAATTTACACGGAAATAAGTAGCGAGTGCTGCTCGGCTAACGGGAAGAGACGCTTTTGAGGAGAGCGGGCGGCTCGCAGTTTACGTGTGAGTACGGAGATTTCCCTAATGTCGACGTTTTGAATAACGTCGAACACGGTCTTCATGTCCTCAGCCAACGATGACTGAGGTGAAGACGACGGAGTGGGACGCGGGCCTACGGGAGCTACGGGAGCTGGGATAGGACAGGAAGGTGGTGCGGGAGCGGACGGACGCGGTCTCCAGGAAAGAGCCGAGGTCAGCATCGGCTGTTCGGGCTATGCTTCCGGTGGACCCCGGTTGCGCAGCGGTGAGAAGTTAGCGGAAGTGAGCGGTGGCGCCGGTTTAGGCGCGGTCCTCTTTGCGGATGAGCGCGGAGCGCGCGGACAACCTCTGTAGTTAGCTGTGTGGCCAGACTGGCCGCACAGCACACATGCAGGGGGGAAGTGGACTCGGGAGTGCAAGTGCACTCCTTTGTGATGTGAAAATCGAGGCACTTAACGCACCTGGAAGGGGCTGAGCAATTAGCCGCTGCGTGGCCGTAAAGCTGGCAACGGTGGCATTGTCCAGGGTCCCGCGAGGGTTGGGACGCAGATTGTGCGAGCCTCTCTGAAGATCTCCCTCGAGTTGGCAGTGTTGGTTAAGATGACGAGGGCGAGAGGATAACGTCTACTGCGGCAAGAGTGCATCTTGTGCACTGCTTCAGCCGGGCAGCCCTGAGGCTTCAGGTCCTCCAGGATATCTTCGTTCGTGAGTTCAAACGGGACGCCCCGTAATACCGCGCGGATCTTACGCTCCTCTGGGAGGGCGTAAGTATGATACGCGATTTGTTTGACCGATAGGAGCCTATTAAAAAATTGGAAGTCGTCGATGCTCGCGACCTGGATTTTGATTTTATCGCTTGCGTTGGAGGATTTAACGTAGTTAATTTTGTGCTCTTTGCACAAGTAAAAACCGCGGTACAGTGCGCTTTTTCGCGGAGGAAGACGGGAGGAGGGAGTTGGGCCTTAGCCGGGACGGGAGCGCAGCGTGTAGCTGGGTAGCCGACGGGGTCATGGTCACTTGCAGTGACATTAAAGATACGGGGGCGGGTGTAGAAGACACCGGGGTGAGATCGGGTGTTAAAGGCACCGTGATTTTCTTTAAACGCTGGTTGGAGCGTTTAGCGACTAAAGTGAATGGCGGCTCAGGAGAGCCGGTTAAGGTGGCCGCGTCCGATGACACATCAGACGCGGAGTCTGAATCGCTCCCTTTAGCGGTACTCTTGCGGCGCGACGTGCGAGAGGATGTGACCGACACACAGTCCATCTCGGAGGGCACGGGAGACGCGGGAGGAGAGCTAAGGACCTGAGGGGTCTGGGTGTTGGTGGCCGAGAGAGTGGCCTGAGGGGCCGGGGATGCGTTAAAAGCAATTAAGGCCTGCGTTATGACCTCATCTTTGACGGGGACACCCGACGTGGTGAGTGCCTGGGCGAAGGCCTTCGCAAAGTTTAGCAAACTTTGCGAATCTATTAGGGAGGGTCGGGACTAATTATAACATATATAAATATGTAAAAGATGCCTAGGATCCCTAACAGCCTAGCGAACCCTAGTGGCTTACCTCCCTACCAGCGGTAGGGGGGCTGGGGAAAATAACTTAAAACTAACCGTGGTACGCCGATGGCCGCTTCCTAGAAACCTAAAAAAAAGGTACGCAGGTAAAGAGTTGACCGCGTTAGGGTCAACCTTTACCGACAAAAAGGACAAATATACACGTAAAAACACAAATATGATAAAAATAAATATGAAAGTAGAAAAGTAAATAAATAAAATAGTAGAAGGAAATAATATATAAATAAAAAGGACTTGGTCGTACAAATTCAGTTGTCACCGTTAGGTATTCTTTGTACTAAAACCAGTATACTTTACGCTGGGCACACACAGCACTCAGCACAAGCACAACACAGCACAGCACTTTGAAGACTAAGAGATTTAGTCGCAAAGAAAAATCACTACGATAGCGCTCGGAGGGAGTAAGAAAACCCAGAAAAACCGTATCACAGAACCAACACGCTATACTGTGACGTCAGTAAACTGAGCGCCACGGAATATCGGGAAGGGACTGATCAATCGGAGTGGTCTTGGAACGTCCGTACCGGGCGGCGATCGGAGCGAGAATGCTTGAGAGTTTCTGTCACGCAATTGTGCAGTTTTATATTACCCGTAAGCTTCAGTTGGAACTGCCTCTATGTATGTAGTAGTCTATGCTGTCATACTTGTAAAGTAATGATGTTAACTAAATGTTAACATCACCGTCTGATTTACATCTAATACAATCGCTGACTTGATTTTGTGTGATACTGAAAAAACTGCCGACGTCTTTAGCTAATACGCACGATTGTATCTAACAAATATGAAGCTAGACATTGCATTTGGTAGGTGTGCTGGGTGGGCTCAATGTTGGGCCTAACTCACTGATACATTCTGGAGCATTTGTATTAAACAAGATAAATTGCCAACTAACAAATATTTACGAAATTTTTTTTTATTGGAAACAAAACGATGATAACCCCCTCAAAGTGTATATTGGAAATTAGCTCATTGAGTCATCATGAAATGTTATTTTTCCATGAAATGTTAAATATATTTTCAAAACCAGTTTACCAATAAAACCAAGTTTAAGTTTCGGCAATATTAATATTGCCGTCTCTATAATTGACACTGCCGTGGTCCACGTTCGGCCTCTGTATTGTAATCGAAAGCAACTTTCATAAACACCCTGAGTTGAGTAATTGGATTATGTATATCTGGAGCCGAAGAATAGTTTCAATTGAAGATGGAAGCTCGCAGCGACCGCAGCTGTCGCGCCCAGTGACATGCGCGGTGAACTGCGCCAACTTGTTTTGTAAGATTATATTATTTAATGTTTTTCAATTACTGTATGCAAATATTTAATTCATATTCAAATAGTTACATCTCAATATTGATAATTACTTGTTCTTATTGACGTCAAATAAAGCATGAATCTATCACCAGTTCGGAAAAACCTTCGTAAAGAAGAACTGGCAATAAACTTCACGGATAAAATTTTTTCAAAATAAATTTACAATGTCTCTTTGTGTTTTTATAATTTTTTCTTATCTGCATCTGTTAGTTCGGCAAGTCTCCCTCCCCCCAAATATACAAACAACAACAACCCTCAAACGGCACCTGTTCACGAATCCAGCCAGCTATCCATATTGAAATAAAATAGGAAATAAATAGTAAGACTGCAGTTGAATAATATCTCATCGATAAGTCATCTAAAGTATTTGCTTTAGACGTCCCTTAAAGATGACGATTTCTGGACTTACTCAGGATTATGTATTCATAAATATAATTTTTATTACGGTAAGAATCATTTTTAATTAAATAATGTGTATAACACCGAACAAGTTCAACCTACACACTTACATACCGGACTAGAATAACTTATTTTACAATAAAAGTACTTGAATAAGCTCTAAATAACTTTATTTCAAACTTACTGACCTAAATAGCAATTTTACCAAGTTAGAGGGTACTTAGTAAGTTCATTGCGACTCGAGCTGGAGGGCGGCCGCAGCAACCCTCCGAAAGGTCCACTGAGCGGCATTCTAAGACCGCCCGAGGCCGCACTATGTGAAGTATGGGCAGCACTAATGACGGACGAGGGGACTGTGGGTTCAGGTGTCGTGAAATATATACTGCCTATTAACGGATAGATGACTTGTTTATAATGGCTTTTTATACTACGTTTATGTTTTCATGACTTATAATGTTTGGTTAATAATAATAATAATAATATAATAAAAATAATAACTTTATTAAATAAAAATCGATAAACAATACAATTTTGGTTCCAAACTAGGAAAACCTGTTTCTTGGAAGACAGCTCCTTCCCAATTTATTTAGTACATATTCTATGTTACCATTTGAAACAATAAAGTTGATTTAAAAATAAAATCTCTAATTAAACTTTAAGGATAGTAATCATAACAAACTCCTGTTTTTAATCAATGCAAAACCAATTTATCATAAAGGAGACATTTCGTTTTCGGTTAGCACAATGTACACCTGTTCGAAATGTAAGAAAACATGTGGTACACACACGAAAAAGTAAAAAAAATTATAAACTTTTTTATATTCTACTTTGAAACAAAAAACATAAACTCATGTGGCCACACCGAGGTGACTTTTCCATATTTCACCATGTTAAACGAAAATATGAAACGGCCTGCTTGTACCATTGAGTCTGTGGCAACTTGTTGTTTTTCTAGTCTGTGGTTTGTTCAGGTCCGTTTGTCGAACTTGAGGTGACTGTATAGTTTCAATAAGCGATATGCACTACGCGTTACAACGTAATAAGCTTACCGTAACAACTTACAAAAATATTTCAAACTAAGGTGTATTAAACATTGTAATGACTTTGGAGGTGATAAATGATCGATTACAAAGATTATTATCGTTTTGGCAATCTGGAATAATCAAAATATCCTTAACAAATTACGATTTATCAATTACTCTATTATAAATCAAGATGTTAGCAGTTGATACACAATGGTAAATAATTATAACGGTTATTGTAGAATAATTAAATCAAACGAAAAATTCCAAAAGAGCTCGTAAATTGAATAAGCGATAAATTTGAAAAGTCCTAACACAGTTAACATCAAAACTTAAAATAAAAATAAAACATCAACATGACAGATAACGCTATGCTTTAATTACGTAGTGTGGCTGATTTGAAAATGTTTTCCTAAGACAACACGAAATTATGAAATATTGTTTATTTTAATTTTTTAATGATTCTTGGGAACACCCGTACAAAAGCTAGCCAAGCACCACTGTAATACTGAAATGTCTCCTTTTCTAACGAATTTTAAGCCCTTAACGAAGGCTATGATTTAATAAGACAAATGCAGTAAACCTTCTGGTCAACACTTCGCTCGCAAATCGTCGAGCATCCTCGCTCAGCTTCGATGGACACGTTTTTTTTTTTTTTTTTTTTTTTTTGCTGCCGAGGCACCCTCACGGGAGGGAGGTGGAAGATGCGTCATGCATACCCGCCCGCAGGTAAATTCCTCTGCGGGGGGGTTATGTGGGACTCACCAGAATGGCACCTACCCACTAAAAACCACCTGTTGGCTGTGGTAAGCGTATACCTTTAGCCTTCATCGGAAGCGACACCCGTCGGGAAGTTGGGCGCGCTGGCGTAGACCCGCTAGCGGGTCTTCCGCCTGTAGTGAAAGTTGCACTGAAGGTGCTCAAAGGGACATGAGTTGGTGGCCGTTCTGGGCAGCCTCCGGTGAAGCCGGGGCTGGGCAGAGGTCGGCCGAAGCATGATTTAGGGATCAATTCATTGAAATGAACCTACAATGAATTGAGAAGGGAACTATGCTCCGCCAGAGCTAGCAAACGCTCTGTCGGAGTACGTGAAGCCCTAAGTTTACGGGCTAAGACTGCGATTTCACTAACATCGACATTTTTAATAGCGTCGCAGACGATACGCATATCGTCTGCTACGGAGGGTTGAGGAGTGGGTTTGTATGGGCGAGGAGCCGGGATGGGATTCGATGCGGGACGCTGCCTCCAGTTTTCTGGAGCAGGCTTGGGCTGAGTAGGCTTTGCAGCCGGAGGAACCCGGCTACGCAGCGGTGGAAAGTTTTCTTGAGAAAGGCGCGGGGCCTGTTTGGGAGCCGCCCTTTTGAAATTGGAGCGCATACAACGAGGTGCACGAGGGCAGCCCCTGTAGTTTGCGGTGTGGCCGGACTGGCCACAAAGCACGCAATCGGGAGGAGAGGGAGTTTCAGGAGTGCGATTGCACTCCTTAGTGAAGTGCGGGACCAGGCACTTGACGCACCTGGGCGGTGCGCGGCAGTTGGCTGCCGCGTGCCCGTACAACTGGCACCGATGGCACTGGCCGGGATGACCGCGGCGATGAGGCGCCTCGATTGAGATCCCAGAGAGGCCGCAAATAGAGCTAACCCCTTTCAGGATCTCTCTGGACTTGGGGACGTTGGCGAGAATCACCAAAGCGAGAGGGTGTTGCCTCCCGTACTTGCTGTGCATTTTATGCACCGCGAGTGCCGGGAAGCCTTGGGACTGCAGATCCTCCAGGATGGCCTCGTTCGATAATTCAAACGGGATTCCCCTGAGTACCGCTCTGATCTTACGCTCTTCTGACAGAGCATAGGTGTGATAAGCATATTGCTTATCGGTGAGGAGCTTTGTTAAAGCTCGAAAGTCGTCTATCGACGAGACTAAGATTTTAATAGATTCACCCGAGTTGGCTGCTCGGATGAAATGGATTTTGTGCTCATTGCACAATGTCGAGACCTCGGTCCATTTACCCTTTTCCCGAAGGAAAACGGGTGGTGGGACCTTGGCCTTGACAGAAGTTGGGGCCGGAGCGGGTGTTGAAGACACCGGGGCAGCTGGCGTTGAAGACGCCGCAGGAAGTATAGGGACGGGCGTCGAGGGCGCCGGGTCTTGTTTTGAACGCTTCTTAGAGCGCATCTTAACAAGCGTAAAGGAGGGAGACTCAGGGCCAGTTGGGGTGGCGTCCGAGGATGACTCGGTCGCGGGTGCGCGCTTGCGTCGCGGAGGGGCGTCTACTTCGCACTCCATGTCACTGGAGGAAGGGGACGCGGGAGGGCCTAAGACTTGAGGGGTCTGGGGAACTGGGGTGGCCTGAGGGGCCATTGTGGACATTATCGTCATGAAATGAGGGATGAGAGAATCTAGGAAACGGAACTTATCAGCATTTATATGTATGCCTTCAGCACCGATACTATCAGCTAACTTCTTCCTAATCTCATCAGAGCTTAGGGAAGCCATTGCGGAGGGGTTGGGGAGGGACAATATATGAACCTAACAACGATGACTAACTCCCTAAAACCACCCTACACGCAGTAGGGCGGTTGAGAACGACGCGGATAACTTACTCGAACACAGCACTTGAAGTCCTGGAACAACGAAACCCCGTCGACGAAGCTCACGTTCCACGAAGTACGGTTAACAAGCCACTATTCGCCGTGAAAACGGCGTTAGAAACTTATTAGAAGTACGGTTAACGAGCCACTGTCCGCCGTGAAAACGGCGTTAGAAACTTAGTACGGTAAACAACTATGAAATTTGGGTGCTCAATTAGCGCGGGGGCTAAAAGAGCGGGAAGGCGTCTGCGATCGACGTGCGCTCGAGAACGCACGCAGACCGAGACTGGATGGACACGGATTGTACTCTTTTATTATTCACTTAGTTGACTATGTCGGAGCATAAAGAAACAGTAATTTTAATATTAATACATCGACTGTAGACAATCTCTATTGACAAAAGTTAGATACGCAAGGAAACACAGGATTGAAAGCTAAAATATTCATAAATGTAAATACTGACTGTTTGGTACGGTCTTTCCCAAGGGGAAGCGACTTCTGGAAGTGATTGGTATTTGCTACCTGAAGGGGTGCAGATTGATATCCTTATGTTGTGCCATCCCATGTCATTCAATACACAATATATTACACAAAAAACTCACTAATGCGAAAAAATATTCTGTATACCCAATTTACCTCACTAAAGCTGTTTCTTATCACTGCTTTCCATTTGCTCTCCTCGAGGGATCGACATTAAAAGTGCAGTGCGTCCACGTCAAGACCAACCAATAAGAACAAGTGACGACTAACTTTGAAATTTTCCTCGCACCGCTATCAAGTCGTTTATGTTTCTTTCATTACTTTTTATACTTATAATGTCAACCGTTTTTTATCAAAAGATTTTAGTTGATTTACTATCATAGATCAAGTCTTTTATTAAGTAAGCTCATGAGCATTTGATAAAAATGTATTGTATAAGTTAACATAAGCTAAAACCAACAAAATATAACTAAATTTAAAAAAAATCCTTGTTTAAAAATTTTAACTTTCATACCACGCTTTTTGTGGAATAATTTTCCCATTTTCTAAAAATCCAGCTACTCGCCAGCTGTGTCATGATTGAATAAATAACGCTCATCATAGACAGAACGAACATTATTTATAGAATAAAAAAATAAATGACCCATAAAAGTATATGGTAAAAGATAAATAACGGCAGCAGCCGGGCAAGGCTTTTTGCTTTTTGCGGTAAAGGCCCGGGTGATGTATCGAGGCGAAGAATCACCAACGGATAAAGAAAATTGCTGGAAAATCTTTGTAAATAACCATGAAGAATTTCTAAGGGGAGAAACGTCTGAGGACATACGCATGTAGCAGTTCTAGTGAACAACGGATTTAAGGCCATATTTACATTGATTCAGTTGCTGGGGCCAGTGTCGCTGGCCTCCCTCGCTGTACTGGCTCGGGCACTGGCCCGGGCAGTAGCTATTGGTAAATCATTGGGTGACTACAGGTTCACAAAACGAGGCTCTTCCGTTTGAAAAATTGAAAAGAATTAAAGGCATTGTGAATAATTTTTATCTTACTTTTAACGTTGTCAATGGCTAGGCCTACTCAAAGTTCATTACAGCACAAATATTTTTCAGTGCATTTATCTTGTCTGTATAATAGGACAAGTTAATCAGTTATTTATTAGATAACTTTTACGACTTCAACTTCGGAACTTGTAAACAAAATGCGTGGTTGTTATACGAATTGTCGCCAGCGAATGTCTCTATGTGTTTATACGGATCCAGCGCCATTGTCACGGCTGCACGGCTAGCCGGGGGCGGGGCGCGGGGGACGCTCACTGGATCCAAACATAGACAGTCGGTCTACTCCGATCCAGTGTTGCTACTCGGCCGTATAGTAATACGGCCGAGTAGCGTAGTGGTTAGTGGCCCCGTCTTACACGCCGGAGGTTCCAGGGCCGACTCCTGGCCGGGGCATTCATTTGTGTGATGAAGACAGATGTTTGTTCTCGGGTCATGGTTATTTATATTTATATTTGTATGTTTATTCTGGAATCCCCCCCAGTTCGGTGTACGGACATCCACAACACAAGCTCTGTTTACTTTGGGGCCATACAGTTGGTGTGTTAGCCTGGGGATTTATTATTATTATACTGGACGGTGGAGTGACGATCCAGCGAGGGAAGCCATAAGCACTGGCGCCAGCTACAGGGTCAATGTAAATCGTTTTTTTTTTAATTTTTTATAATATAGAAATATATTAATAAGGTATTAATAAGACTATTAACCTCTAAAAATGCAAGATCCTCCAAGTTTCTAAAACTCCTACATGCAAAATATGCCATAGATGCACACACGAGGACACGTCAATATCGTTAGTTCTGAAAACAATATCTGAACAACCGAGTTCATCGGTCAACTTTTGCATCAGTGCTTTTATGCTAATGCGTAATGCAACCGCCGAATGGCATAGTGGGTAGTTGCCTTGATTCATGCCCCGTAGGTCCCAGGTTCTAGTCCTCGTCGGGACATTAATTTGTGGGATGATCTCAGATGGTTGTTCCCTAGCCATGGTTGTCTATTTTTATACAGGGTGGTGGTTTTTTTTAATGCCACCTGGACGAAAGTACTCTAAATAATAGAGATACCAAATTTTACTCCAAAGAAACATTCCTTTATTTTTGAAAAGAAATAAAACCGCTTCACCCGGGAATTGAACCGACTAAAATCTGTAAAAAAAACACCCTATAATTTTATTGCATCGATCGTTAGGGTCAATCACAAGGATGAAATCTCCCTTACATGCTTGGTCAATTTAACCATAAGAAAACCATGAAATCTTCAATTACTTTAATTACCTTACATACTAGTTACACTAACATATTAGTTGTTCGAAATGGGCTCCATTTTCTTGGATACACAAGTTTATTCTTTTAACAGATTCAAATTCAAACAAACACAAAGTGTTGTGGCGAATATTATAAATTGTATTCTGAACTTCGCCTGTAAACTCGTTTACACTCGCATAAGATTTAGTGTAAATTTTTTTTTTACATATCCCCACAAAAAAAAAATCTATAGGGGTGAGATCTGGTGATTTTGCAGGCCATCTGATTATGCCGTTTGTACTAATCCAGGCATTAAAATGGTTATTAATGTAGGAAGTAGTGATTCTGCTGTTATGAGCTGGAGCACCATCTTGTTGTATAATGATTTGGTTTCACTCTTCATCGGGAAAACCATTCAATTAATTTCTCAACAGGTTCAGTATTTCAAGATACTTGACAGTGTTTGAATGACCTTCATACATACTGTTAGTTTCACGAACACGAACAGGATTCACTCTAGACCAATAGTGGTTATTGCGGCGATTGTACATACCATTAACTATTGCTGAAGTTGGTTTTGTCAGACCATACAACGTTGCTCAACTAATTAGGGTTACGGTCAATTTCTCTCAGCATGCTTTGACAAAATTGTAGTCGTCTCTCACAATCCCCAGGATGCAATTTTTGCATGCAATTGCAAAATGCAATTTTTTCCGACCATCACGATAACATTTAAACTTATACTTTTTCAGTATTTTAAGTACGTGAGTGTGTGGGTTGTGCCAACTACTTCGGCAGCTTCTCTGCTTGAAGCTTTCGGAAATGCTTCGAAGTATGTTAAAACATTTAGATCAAAATCGTTATTGTTCTGCTGAAGAGTTTGCCGCCACTTTCGTAACTGCCCGTTTTCTTTGAATTTTCTACCATTCTTTTCAATACGAACCGAGTTGGTGGCCTTCGGTTTCGATATATCTCTCCATACCACCGCGTAAGTAGATTCACATTTTTGTTATTTAAAAATAAGCTTCCATTAAATCAAATTGTTCTTGATAAGCCATTTTTACCGTTGAAATGATTTGTGAAACAATCAAATGTGAATTAAAAAAATGACAATCTATATATTTTTTAATGTTATTTCATATTTAAAACTTCTTACATACACGCAGTTATGTCGCATCTAAGAAAATATTTTGCATTACAAACACGTGCTAATTGCAATCGTCTTATCTAAATAGTGCTTATTTTATTTATTTATTTGCATATTTAATATTTTACAGAGGTCTTATTGTAACAGTATAGTACTTACAACTTAATCATCCGTGCATTGGGTATCGCAAATGTCAGAGGGCATTACAAATAATAAAGAATGAAATTTTCATTTAGTTTCTTAACATAAAGATGACATTTTTATTGCATATATTTAATTTAACTTAATTGCAGATTTCATGGTTCTTTTTTTATTGAAAAAGGGATTAGACGTTTGTCTTCTATCTCACCTGATGGAAAGTGACGATGAAGACGAAGGTGTTACAAGTCTATCCACGAGATACCTATTCACTCGACGCTTGAAAGAACTAGGACTATAGTTTTCTGGAAAAACAGACGCAGGCAGTTCATTCCACACCTTGGCGACCCGCACCAAAAAGGAATCATCGAAGCATTTGGTTCGACTTCTTGGGACATCCACTATAAAGGGATGGAAGGCCTGTCTGCGTCTAGAAGACCGATGTAAGAAGGGTGTGGGTTCAACCTGATCAAAAAGAGCATTCGCGCACTCTCCCAAATGTAATCTGTAGAAGACTGCTAAACTGGCAACTTTCCGACGATGTTCAAGGCTTTGCAGTTTTTGGTGTTGAGGTCAAAGTTGTTAATAATTTTTCGGGCTCTTTGGTCAACTGCGTCCATCGCTTTGAGTTGGTACTTTGCAGAACCATCCCAAAGGTGGCTAAAGTAATCCATACAAGACCGAACTTGAGCTGTGTATAAATTAAGTAGCTGTTCAGGGCTGAAGTACCGTCGGACCTTCGAGATGATTCCCAACTTCTTTGAAGCAGTTTAAGCCAGGGACACAATTTGTTGCCCGAAGTTTAGTTGGAACGATATAGTTACGCCCAGAAGCCCTAGGTGGTCGGTTAAGGGTACAGAAACATTTTGGAAAGTGGGAAGTTAGGTCAAAACTGCTCTTTTTCGCGGAGAATAAACACGCCTGTGTTTTTGATGGGTTAAATTTGACCAAGTTGGACTAACCCGAATTTCTTGAGGAATCGCTCGCACATTGGACATGTATCTCTCTACAACGGTGCTGTCATCAGCGTAACCAATAATGCCTGGGGTTAGCAGGTCATTAATGTGCAGCAAGAATAACGTTGCAGAGTGAACAGATCCCTGAGGTACCCCGGCATTAATTGCCATTTGGTCAGAAGAGCAGCCGTCTAAGAATACTCGAATTGACCGTTCTCTCAGAAAATCAGATATCCAGTCGCAGAGCCCTTTAGATATTCCGTATGCTGGAAGCTTACCCAAGAGACCATCAGAGGTGATTGCAATAGGTCGATTTTTTTATAGGATCTGCACGGTTTCCCTTCTTTGGTACTGGTTGCACGTTGGCCAGCTTCCAGGATTTAGGGACCTTTCCGGATTCCAAAGAGAGTCGATACAGGTGCGTTAGTATGGGAGACAACTCGGCTGCGGAGTGTTTTAACACAAGTGCAGGTATGCCATAGGGGCCGCTGGCCTTATTCACGTCTAAATTCTGAAAGAATTTAAGAACCTCCTTTTGGCGAATATGAATGGTACCCATTTTGGGTCCGAACTGAGGTAACTGGGGTGGTACTTTACTTTGACTATTTAGACGTGAATAGGCTGCAAAAAGATTAACAAAAAGGTCTGCTTTCTCTTTTGCGGTGTGGGCCATTGAACCGTCCGGCTTCCTCAGAGGTGGCAGCGATGGGCGACAGAAGTTCAACTCAACCGACTAGGCCAGAGACCAGAAAGCTTTGCTTTTTGAAGGATATGACACTATCTTGTCTCCGATGTGGCCAATGTGGTCAAAACGAGCTTTCCTGATCACCTTTTTGCAAGACTTGACGGCAGCATTGTATCTTTTCTTCAGTTTATACGAATCCACGGCTTTGCTTCTGCGAGCGTCAGACCAGGCTTTGTACGCTTCTTGCTTAAGATTTTCAGCTGTGAGGCAAGCAGCATTAAACCATACGCGACCTTTGGTTTCAAGGGATAGGTCAGCGTAAGGGATGAAATACTCCATTGCTTGGCATATCACAATTGATACAGCATCAGCGCAGCACGATGGATCAGTTGATGTAAAACAAGTCTGCCGCCAAGGATAAGACGTGAAAAAGTGCCGCATCACATCCCAATCTGCTGACTTGTATCGCCATTCTCGCCTAGCGCCTTTTGGGCGGGTGTCAAGCGGCGAGTACTGCGACATAACGTAAAATCCAGATCTTCCAAGTAACGGAGACGCTGACAACAGATCTCGTCACTGGCATACATGTACACACCGGCGTTCGGGCGGAAGTTGGACTAGGATGTACCCTAGAAAACAAAAATATGCCGAGTATGACGGATTACAGACCTGCGTCTCCGTTAGGAATAGTAGGTGAGGCCTTTCTGTCTCAAGTTAGTGGTGGACACCGTTGATATTCGAGTGTATTCCTCTGATGTTGTAGAAGTGCACTTTAAGTGCAACTGCTGTAGAACCTTTCTCTTCTTATGACTTTTCATATTAGCTGTGTGAGTAAATAGGGAGGAGGACAGAAGTTGAGTAAAGCGCTGCAAATGGAACCAAGCAGCTCGCAATAAACAACGCACCGATGGGGAACTGACTTGGAGACTGCAGCAACGCCCAGACCCCCCCGGGATTTTAATCGGGTCCTCTCTAACCAGTCGCCAGCTGGCACGATGAAGCCTCCCGGGATTTTTCACCAGGTGGCGGGGCAGCCTTTAGCATGTGGCTAGCACACTACTTGGGTCCCCTACTACCTGCGGTTTTTTCGGATCCACTACCCTCCAAAACCAGTTACCCGGCGAGCCAATAAATTACGAGCTGAAGACAGTTCTCTGATGCAGCACGATTACTCAGACCTACTCTCCTCAATGGCTACACTAAATATCATGCCGGAAAGCGACCATGTCACTTGGCGGCATGGTTTTGTTTAGTGGGTGGTGACAAGCCACGGCCGAAGCCTACCACCAGAAGGTACTGCTCGTTTAGCACCACCCAGGGACCACGTACAAGGCATCGAGGGCTAAACCTTGCGGATGCGAGCAGTTCCAGTCCCCAAACATTTTCCTTTCATTCAATTGGCCAAGTATGTTAACTTTATCCTTGTGATTGATCATAACAATCGATGCAATAAAATTATAGGGTGAACATTTACAGATTTTAGTCGGTTCGATTCCCGGGTGACGCAAGTGAATTTAAAAAAATCTTCGAATGCGGTTTTATTTCTTTTCAAAAATAAAGGAATGTTTCTTTGGAATAAAATTTGGTATCTCTATTATTTAGAGTACTTTCCTTCCAGGTGGCATTAAAAAATTCCACCCTGTATATGTATGTTTCTTCAGTTCGTTGTATGGTCATCCCTAACACACAGCACCTTTAATAGAGCAAAATCCCGGACCTTAATAATTCTCAGAGATAAAATGTATGGGGTAAAGTAGCGTTAGATTTTTTGGATGACAAAAGGGCGTGGGATTGAAATCCTCACAGGCTATTTCTGTTTGTGGAAAATAACATACATTTGTATGTATATTAAAAATGTATGAATAAAAAAATTTACTCCTGTGATTGTCTGGGGATTTATTATTATTATTAAAACTACAACTACAAAGTTCGAACCTGGTTTTGAGGCCCTAGCGAACTCTTCACGCATATTAGAAAAGAAAATAGTCCTTTGGGGACTTGAACATCCAATCTAGTCCACATCCAGAAAAACATGCGAGGAATGAGTTTATATTGAAATCACATACGTGGTTATTATTTACGTGGTCGACTTCCGGACAAGGGAACGAGCTGCCAGTGCAGTTACTGGAGCGAAGCCAGTGGCAACTCAAGCCGACGGTCGGAAACGCATCGATGATCAATAAGTATCAATATTATTTACTAAAACATCTACGACTAATCATGTCTATATGTAGATAATAACCTTAAGACGGAATGCGTGCTTGTTTTAAGGCTATGACAAAGTTAAAAAAGTTTTGAGTATTTTTCATATTAAGCAATTTTGCAACAAATATATTTTAAGCCAAATTGTTTGGCTCACACACGTAAGTATAAACTCAAAATAAATAATTAAAAGAATTCCAGGAACTCATGAGTATCATAAAAACCGTTGGGGAAAAGCTCCGCAAGTTAGCATGAAGTGCATTAAGCTCTGTACTCGGACGCGGCGCGTCATATACAATGCCGTATTTATGTTTTCGTTTTCGTTTCACGCAAA
The DNA here is from genome assembly GCA_923062675.1 of Marasmarcha lunaedactyla. Classification (NCBI taxonomy): domain Eukaryota; kingdom Metazoa; phylum Arthropoda; class Insecta; order Lepidoptera; family Pterophoridae; genus Marasmarcha; species Marasmarcha lunaedactyla. Next base: position 27,484,260 of record OV281349.1, read on the forward strand.
TATTGTAACGAGTCAGTTTTTGAAATACAATTACTTTTTTATCTTAACGGTAATGTATAAAACGTCTCTTTGAAACTGTATTTTTGTCACATCTATTTAAAAAGAGCTAGTTTATTCTTTGTAAACAGGGACTGAAATAGCTCTTTAATTCCTAGGGACTAAAATTTATTTGGATTTGGAATGTGGATATTGTTAGCAAAAGTTCCAATCACCAAAGAGTTCAATCACAAAAATTGTATAAATAAGTTACAAGTATATAAAATGTATGTATGTATACAAGTATGATAAAAAATTTTAATTGAACCGCGCGAGCCACTGGTATTTCGCCTTCGTACGTAATTGTTTACTCAAAGGAAACATTTCAGTATTTAAGGGCTAACTTTTGTACAGGTGTTCCCAGGATTCTATAAAATGAATAAACGAGTATTCAATGCAAATATTTCAAAAATCTTGATATATAATCGAGTAATTGATAATATGTAAAAGGCTAGTGATCTTTGTAATCGATTATTAAATATCTCTGTCGTTCAGTTTTAAAATTGTTAAATATACTTTAGTTTTAAATTTTTTGGTAAACCGTTAAGGGAAACTCAGGGTGTTACCACACTAATCGATCGACGTTACCTGTTCCACGTTACCATCGATCGACGTCGTCCGATTGGTGTGGTAACAATATAATATAATAAAACAACAATATAATATAATCAAAGGTAATGCTCATCGTGAAACAATATTGTATATGCGTAGTTGTGGTACTGGGGTGGAGTATAGTTGTGATTGAAGTTGCGACGTGAAATTAAAAAAAATGCTATGGGTTTAACGATTTATTGATAATTTGATAAGTAAGTCTCTTGACGTCAATAAGAACAAGTAATTGTTAATGTTGAGAAATAAATATTTGAATTTGAATTTGAATTTGAATTATAAAATTTACACCGTGGTAAAAAAAAGTATCATAAGCCACAGGTTTAACTGATCCAGATTTTCTATAAACAATTCAATGTATGAAAATTTTACATTGAACATAAGCGCTGAACACAGGAATACATGTTTTAAACGATTATAATCTAAAACTCATTTCTTTGAAGACGAAAAATATAGTGAAATAATAAAAAAACAGTTGACCCAGTTGCTTTTGTTTCTGACGTCCTAATTTAAAAATAAATATACGCCAAAGAAGCGCATTAAACGACAAAGGTTTACGTTAGCAAAAGGCCACCGTACACCGTCACAAAGTGTTGAGTTCTGTCGCGTATTCGTTAACCGCCGAAGCTAGTTAATCGTTCGTTTCTTATTTCTCATATCTTTTTATTGGTCTATCTATTCTATTCAGGTCTATTAGTATATATATTGGTGTAAATTCCCCACTGAAACATTTCATGTTATCTATTGTTTTTATTTTGGCTGTTGCTCTTCCCGTCATAATAAAATAAAATTAAACAAAATGTCGGAGTTCATTGTATTTGTTACTTAAGATTTAAGATTTAATCCCCCCTCCAGACAAACACACCAACTGTATGGCCGCAACGTAAGCGGAGCTTGTGTTATGGGTAACCATCCAGTTATGGTTGACCCAGTTATCTTCTCAGCTAGAATACAGGGCACTTATAATAATAGGTCTTTACCTATGAAACTGCCATTTTGCCGTACTGGCCATTTCAAATGAAAAAAAATTTTTTTTTGACTGATAATTCTAATTTTAAATTAATTTTATTTGACAAACATGGAATTCTTTTTCTAAAATCGTCATTTGTTTAATAGTTAGTGTTTTGTTTTCAACGCATTCGAACATTTTTCGTCATCATGGATAAGTTAAAAATTCGAGTAATTATGGAGTATGAGTACCGTCGTGGCAGCAAAGCGGCACAAGCGGCACGCAACATCAACGACGTTTACGGAGCGAACACTACAAACGAACGCACCACCCGTTATTGGTTTACCCGCTTCCGTTCTGGAAATTTTGACCTGAAAATTGAACCCCGTGGTCGTCCGAAAACTTTGGCCGACAATGACGAATTAAAGGCAATTGTGGAAGCTGATGAAACTCAATCCACGGCTGAATTAGCAGCAGCTTTCGACGTTAGCATCAAAACAATATTGGTCCATTTGCGTCAAACTGGCAAGGTAAAAAAGCTTGACAAATGGGCACCCCACGAACTCAATGACCGCCAGCGCGAAGTACGCGTGGAGACGTGCCTTGCACTGCTCAGCAGGCATACAAATGAAGGAATTCTGAACCGCATTGTTACTTGTGACGAGAAATGGATCCTGTTTGACAATCGTAAGCGCTCAGCAAGTTGGTTGGACCCTGGTTCAGCACCCAAACAATGCCCTAAACGAAAACTTACCCCTAGAAAAGTGATGGTCACTGTTTGGTGGTCTAACGCGGGTGTAATTCATCACAGCTTCTTGCCAAACGGGACAAGCATTACTGCAAATTTGTACTGTGAAGAACTGAACACAATGATGGAGAAGCTCGCAAGTCTCCAACCAGCTTTGGTCAATCGTTCGGCTCCACTGCTCCTGCACGACAACGTGCGACCTCATACTGCACAGCAGACGGTCTCCAAGCTACAAGAGTTGGGGTTCGAAGTTCTCCGTCATCCACCGTACTCACCAGACCTCGCGCCTACAGACTTCTACTTTTTCCAGAATTTGGATAACTTCTTGGCGGGAAAAAAATTCAATACCCGAGAGGCAGTACAAAATGCCTTTAAAGAATTTGTTGCCGGGATCCAGCTGATTTCTTCAAGAAAGGCATCAATAAGCTACCAATGCGTTGGCAAAGATGCATTGATTGCATGGGTGATTATTTTGATTAATAGAAATAAAAAATATATAAAAAAATTACGCTTCATTTATTTCGTGAAAAACGGCAATTTCATAGGTCAATTTCAATTTCAAAGACCTAATAATTACGTATCTCGAACCATGGTAAACGACTTGAAATGAAATGAAACGAAATATTTGTTTCTCAACTTTGACAATTACTTACTTGTTCTTATTGAAGTCAAATAAAAAATTACTCTACCACCAGTTTGGAAAAACCTTCGTAAAGAAGAACTGGCAAGAGACTTCACGGGTATATTTTTTTAAAATAAATTTACAGAGTCTCTTTATGTCTATACAACATTATTCTTATATACATCTGTTAGTTTGGCAAGTCTCCCTCCCCCCAAGTATTCAAATGACGAACACCCATAAACGGTAAAGTTACCAATATACTTCATGGTCAATGATCTATGGATACATAAATTTACACTTCTGTACATTGATAATGAAGTGTAGATTGTGTGTATTTCTCAATACCCAAAAGCTAATAATTTAACAAGTTCGAAACGGACTATTTACTTATGGCCCTATGGTAATCTTTCAAATTTTATTAACAAGTATAATAGCTTGCTGATTCGATTTCCCTGGTCTATTTGCCTCGTATCACAATTTGCGCAATACGCGATGTAGACGCGAACCTAGTGCGCGTGAAGTGGTCTACTTCGCAAGCTCGGCTGAAGTTGCTCGCAATGTCCGCTCCAGTTGGCTGCAGTTGTGCTGACTGTACAGCCCAGCGAATCTGTTCGCCTCACCTTGGAAGAACTTGCAAACAAAGAGGACATAGTATATAATACAATGCGACAATTATCATGTTGTCGATCATTCTCGCTCCGATCGCCACGCGGTGCGGACGTGCAAGACCCAGCTCTCCGTTGATCGGTCCCTTCCCGCCATTCCGCGGCGCTCAGTTTACTGACGTCACAGTCTAGCGTGTTGGCTCCGTGCTACGGTTTCCTAAGTCTTTCTACTCCGTCTGAGTGCTTTCGAAGTGCGATTTTTCTTTGCGACTAAGCCTCTTAGTCTTTAAAGTGCTGTGCTAAGTTGTGTTGTGCTTGTGCTGAGTGCAGTGTTGTGCCCGGCGTAAGTAGTCTGGTTTCAGTGCAAAGGATACTTAACGGTGACAACGAATTTGTACTGAACCAGTCCTTTTTATTTTTATTTATTTCTCTTCTCTATTTTATTTATTTTTCTCCTATTTTCATATTTATTTTTATCATATTTGTGTGTTTTCGTGTGTATTTGTCCTTTCTGTCGGTAAAGGTTGACCCTAACGCGGTCAACTCTTTACCTGCGCACCCTTTTTAGGTTTCTAGGTAGCGGCCTTCGGCGTACTATTGTTAGTTTTAATTTATTCTCCCCAGCCCCCCTACCGCTGGTAGGGAGGTTTGCCGCTAGGATTTTGCTAGGTTTTTAGGAACTAGGCATCTTTTATTATACTTATATTTATATATAATACTGTCCCAACACTCCCTAATGGATTCACTAAGCGTTATTAACTTCGCGAACGCGTTCACCCAGGCGCTTGCTGCGGCAGGCGTCTCCATCCCAAAAGACATCCTAACGCAGGCCTTGCAGGCATCAATCGCGTCCCCGGCCCCTCAGGCCCCAACCCCGGCCCCTCAGGCCTCCAACGTCGAGACCCCTAAGGTCTTAAGCTCTCCTGCGTCTCCCGCCTCGTCCGAGATGGACTGCGAATCGGTCGCATCCTCTCACGCGTCGCGTCGTAAGCGCACCGCTCCCGGGAGCGACTCCGAACCCGCGTCTGATACGTCGTCGGTCGCCGCCACCTTAACCGGGTCTCCTGAGCCCGCGTTCCAATTAGTTGCCAAACGCTCTAAGAAGCGTTCGAAAAAAGCCGCGGTGTCTTCAACACCCGAGCCAACCCCGGTGTCTTCTACACCCGCCCCCGCGCCGCTCATGTCACTCGAAGTGACCGCGTCTCCGTCGGTCCCATCGAAGCCAGCGACGCGCTGCGCTCCCGTCCCGCCGAAGCCTCAGCTCCCTCCACCCGTCTTCCTGCGTGAAAAAGCGCGCTGGACCGCGGTTTCAAACTTGTGCAAAGTGCACAAAATTAATTTAAGTAATTAATTAAAAGCCGCCAACGCTGGCGATACAATCAAGATTCAAATAGCGACCGTCGACGACTTCCGCGCGTTTACCAGGTTACTCGGATTAAACCAAATCGCGTATCACACCTACGCCCTCCCGGAGGAGCGTAAGATCCGCGCAGTACTACGGGGCGTCCCGTTCGAACTCAGTAACGAAGACATCCTCGATGACCTTAAGTCTCAGGGTTTCCCGGTCACAGCAGTGCACAAGATGCACTCCAACCGCGGTAGGCGTTTTCCCTTAGCGTTGGTAATCTTGTCGAATACTCCCAACTCGAGGGAGATCTTTAGAGAGGCTCGCACAATTTGCGGACTCTCAAATATCTCCGTCGAGCGTCCCAACCCCCGTGGTCACCCTGGGCAGTGCCACCGCTGCCAGCTCTATGGCCACGCAGCGGCTAACTGTTCAGCTCCCCCCAGGTGCGTAAAGTGCCTGGATCCTCACTTCACTAAGGAGTGCACTCGCACTCCCGAATCCACTTCCCCCCCTGCCTGTGTGCTGTGCGGCCAGTCCGGCCACACAGCTAACTACAGGGGTTGCCCGCGCGCTCCGCGCTCCACCACCAAGAAGGTCGCGCCTAAACCGGCGCCGCCACTCACTCCTGCCAACTTCCCGCCGCTGCGCAACCGGGGTCCCCCGGAAGCAAAGCCCGTTCAGCCGACACCTACTCCGGCTCTGTCTTGGAGGCAGCGTCCGGCCGTCCCGCCTGCACCTTCCCGACCCATCCCAGCTCCCGTAGCTCCCGTAGGACCGCGTCCCGCGTTGTCATCTTCCCCTCAGTCGTCGTTGGCTGAGGACATGAAGACCGTGTTCGACGTTATTCAAAACGTCGATATTAACGAAATTTCCGTGCTCGCACGCAAACTGCGAGCCGCCCGCTCTCCTCAAGAGCGTTTATTTGCTTTAGCCGAGCATCACTCGCTCCTAAGTTCGTTGTAAATTCTTTTATATTTGTATAAATTCGTAAATAATAAATTATAATGTCTAGACCCGCGAATCCAGCGTCCAGTCGTATTAAACCCAAGGGCTTATCCCTAGTATCGTTTAACGCTCGTAGCCTTAATACCAACCTTCCCGAGATTAAACTGTTCCTTCAGAACAAAGAACCTGATTTATTCCTTCTCCAGGAGACATGGCTTACTCCAAACCGCTCCAGGGGATTCGCTATACCTAAGTACGCGTTTATTCGTAACGATAGGCCCAACTCTGACGGTTTCGGCGGCACCGCTATATATTACAAAAGAGGCTTCCACTGCTGTCCTCTCCCTAACCCTCCTCTCCTCAACATGGAAGCCACTGTGTGTAGATTGGCTATGACTGGTCATCCGACCATCATCATAGCTTCAATCTACATACCTAGTGGTACCAGACCAATCCGAAGCGACTTTGAGGCCATTCTCGCCCTCGGCCATTCAGTCATTATGTTCGGAGACTTTAACTCCAAACATACTGACTGGACGTGCCTATCGACTAACACCAGCGGTATCGCTCTCCTCGACATCACTAACTCCCTTGACCTAGATGTCATATCCCCCGTCACTCCCACTCACTATCCCAACAACCCGTCCTACTCTCCTGACATCCTCGACTTTGCAATTATCAAGCGAATCAATCTTGACCTAAGGTCTATCGAACCGCTCGATGACCTAGGCTCCGACCATCGCCCCGTTTCCCTCGTGCTAGGACCGCCGAACGATAACGTCTCATCTCCTAAGACCTTTACCAATTGGAAAGGTTTTAAAAATACATTAGTTTCAGCCTTAGAGGCTCCGAACTCTCCACTCGCGATCTCTCCCGAACAATTAGATAGCCCGGATAAAATCGATTCATTAGTAAATTCTCTCACTGATGCTATCAACTCAGCCATCAGTGACAACGAAAAGGTTGCTAAGCAAGGCAAACCCACGCTTCCCTTAGCCGTTAGCAATCTTATTAAAGCTAAGAACGCGGCTCTCCGGAGAGCCAAGAAATATCCCACGCCCGCCTATAGAACAGCTGCGAATCAGCTTCAACGTAAAGTTAGGTCTTGCCTCGCGGAACTCCGAGACGCTCAGATGAACGATCTCATGGCGAATATCTCTCCGTCCCACCAAGCGTACTATAGCATGGCCCGAGCCTTACGCGTAGACACCGTCTCTCACGTTCCTCCTCTCACTCGTCCCGATGGCACTACTGCCTTCGAAGTCGAAGAGAAAGCCGAATGCTTCGCCGACAGCATTGCCGCACAATGCTCGCCCAGCATGCAACCCGCGAATCCCACTCACATCAAAGCGGTGGAGGACGAAGTCCTTCGCAGAGACTCTCTCCCCATCACCGCCGACCCTGTCACAGTCTCTAATGACGAAATCTTGCTTCTCATTAGAAATCAAAAGTCCAAAAAGGCTCCGGGTGCGGATGGAATTTCCAACCACGCACTCAAGCACCTACCGCAACAGATGCTTACCTTGTTAGCTATCATTTTCAATGCCTGCTTCGACCATAGCTACTTTCCTAAAGCTTGGAAAGAAGCGACAGTCATAGGCATTCCCAAGCCGGGCAAACCTCTGAACGTCCCGGCTAATCACAGACCCATCAGCCTCCTCAAGGCAATGTCTAAACTTCTCGAGAGAGTCATACTTTCTCGAATGCGGAACCATCTGTTTCCAACGGATGGCGATCCTCTCATTATTCCCCATCAGTTCGGCTTTCGCGCTAAACACTCCTGCCCTCAGCAAGTCCACCGAATCGTCGAGTATATACTTGACGGTTTCTATCCGCGTCGTTATAAAACAGTCGCGGTTTTCTTTGACGTAGCCAAGGCTTTCGATAAAGTCTGGCACAGCGGTCTCGTTTATAAACTCTACAAGATAGGCTTACCGGATCGCCTAGTCAGGATAATAGCGTCGTTTCTCAAAGACCGTACGTTTCGATTTAAACACGAAGGCACGCTTTCTGCACCTCGTCCCATAAAGGCTGGCGTCCCTCAAGGCTCAGTCCTCGCCCCTCTGCTGTACACCGTGTACACCAACGACATTCCCATCCCGCCGAAAGGCGTCGAACTCGCCCTCTTCGCTGACGACACCGCACTCTATACCAAAGGCCACGGTGTTCGGCGCCTTGTAACCAGACTCCAAAAGGCCGTAAACGCCCTTGGTGCATGGTTTCAAGAATGGCGCATCGATGTGAACCCTGAAAAGAGTTCTGCGATGCGCTTCGACCACAAACGCCGTCGTCCCGATGGCGATCCCCACGTTCGAATGTTAGGCATTCCCATCCCCTGGAAGCGCAGTACTAAATACTTAGGCATCACATTAGATCCGACGCTTTCTTTCAAGCCACACGTTGAAAGAGTTTCGAAACTCGCTCGTCACTATTTAGTCCGCCTAAATAGCATGTTAGGTAGAAAAAGTAAAATGTCCTTCAGAAACAAACGTACACTTTACAAGGTCTGCGTTAGACCCGTCATGACGTATGCCTCGCCAATCTTTGCCCACGCCAAACCCTCCCTCCTGCACAAACTGCAGGTAGTTCAAAACCTCTTTTGCCGCCGGGCCACAGGCGCACCGTGGTACGTGCGTAACGCGGACTTGCATAGAGATCTTGAACTGCCTACAGTACAACAATATCTCAAAACACTCTCTGAAGCGTTCTTCAAACGCTCCGAAACCCATCCCAATCCTCTAGTTCGTGATTCTGTCTCATATGCTGCTCCTGTGTTAGACTCGAAGTTCAAAGTCGCTAGGCCTAGAAATGCGCAAACGTACTCATCCACCAGACTGTCACGCGATCTCGAGGCCCTTCTGGCCGCAAATTCTAATTCTAACGTAAATTCTAATTCTAACGTAAATCCGAATTAATGCATATTTAATTTTTCAATTTTTTTATGTTTTCATTATTTACTTTTCATTTTTAATGTTTTTATTTTACTTTTAATTTTTGAGCACCTTCAGTGCTATGTAATCCCAGCGGGTGACCCCTTCTGGGCCCCGCTAGCGCGGCCTCTTTCTCCAATTGGCCGTCGCTCAGATGAAGGCTGAGTGGCAAAAATGCACGAGCCGACAGGGGGTTTTTTAGTGAGTATGGTCCTGGTAGGCGTCGGGACGAGTCCCACATAACTTTGGAATCGCGCCAGAGTATGCGTCAGGGCATTTTTATCCTCCTGCCCTTCCCGCGGAGGGGAACAAAAAAAAAAAATAATATCATGTTGTGAAATTAAGCCACTGTGTAGTGTTCATCGTTATTAACAAGTAAAGTACAATCGCATCCATTCAGCCGCTTGCATATATTAATGGTGGTGTGAATTTACGAGAGGCGTCAGTGGGAGAAGTCATGCCTCAGTTCATGCCTTCAAACAAAGTAATGCTAAAAAAATAAATAAAATCTGTAAAAATATCACAAATAAAATACAGTAATAGAAAAGTCGGACAAAGACTCGGAATTGCCCGTCGTCTCGCACCTTAAAAACCCATAACTTCGCAAAAGTACAAATTAACAAACTTTATTGTACAACTGTCTGGTTTATAGCGAAGAACACAGCGCTTTATTTTCTACAATTTCGTACCTTGTCAAAACTTGTGTAACTACAGCGCGACTTTAGTACCTCACGAGACCAAAATTACTCATTTAGCTTACATGGTCTGCAAAGTATAGTATTAAAGTAGGTTTTAAAGCGCGATGTACTTATGTAGTTTAATTACTGCAACACTGTTAAGTTGTGTCCGTCATGGTAATCCACAATTAGGAATATACTACTCATTAAAGTACTTTCATATACTTGTAGCAATAACAACCGATCCAAACTCAAACTCAAACTCAAACTCATTTATTCAGATCCAGGATCCGGTCTTTTTTTTTTTTTTTTGCTGCCGAGGCACCCTCGCGGGAGGGAGGTGGAAGATGCGTCATGCATACCCGCCCGCAGGTAAATTCCTCTGCGGGGGGGTTATGTGGGACTCACCGGAATGGCACCTACCCACTAAAAACCACCTGTTGGCTGTAGTTATTACCGTTAGCCTTCATCGGAAGCGACACCCGTCGGGAAGTTGGGCGCGCTGGCAGAGACCCGCTAGCGGGTCTTCCGCCTGTAGTGAAAGTTGCACTGAAGGTGCTCAAAGGGACATGAGTTGGTGGCCGTTCTGGGCAGCCTCCGGTGAAGCCGGGGCTGGGCAGAGGTCGGCCGAAGCATGATTTAGGGATCAATTCATTTAAATGAACCTACAATGAATTGAGAAGGGAACTATGCTCCGCCAGAGCTAGCAAACGCTCTGTCGGAGTACGTGAAGCCCTAAGTTTACGGGCTAAGACTGCGATTTCACTAACATCGACATTTTTTATAGCGTCGCAGACGATACGCATATCGTCTGCTATGGAGGATTGAGGAGTGGGTTTGTATGGGCGAGGAGCCGGGATGGGATTCGATGCGGGGCGCTGCCTCCAGTTTTCTGGGGCAGGCCTAGACTGTGTAGGCTTTGCAGCCGGAGGAACCTGGCTACGCAGCGGCGGAAAGTTTTCTTGAGAAAGGCGCGGGGCCTGTTTGGGTGCCGACCTCTTGGGATTGGAACGCATACAACGGGGTGCACGAGGGCAGCCCCTGTAGTTTGCGGTGTGGCCGGACTGGCCACAAAGCACGCAATCGGGAGGAGAGGGAGTTTCAGGAGTGCGATTGCACTCCTTAGTGAAGTGCGGGACCAGGCACTTGACGCACCAGGGCGGTGCGCGGCAGTTGGCCGCCGCGTGCCCGTACAAGTGGCACCGATGGCACTGGCCGGGATGACCGCGGCGATGAGGCGCCTCGATTGAGATCCCAGAGAGGCCGCAAATAGAGCTAACCCCTTTCAGGATCTCTCTGGACTTGGGGACGTTGGCGAGAATCACCAAAGCGAGAGGGTGTTGCCTCCCGTACTTGCTGTGCATTTTATGCACTACGAGTGCCGGGAAGCCTTGGGACTGCAGATCCTCAAGGATAGCCTCATTCGATAATTCGAACGGGACTCCCCTGAGTACCGCTCTAATCTTACGCTCTTCTGACAGAGCATAAGTGTGATAAGCATATTGCTTATCGGTGAGGAGCTTAGTCAAAGCTCGGAAATCGTCTATCGACGAGACAGTGATTTTAATAGATTCACCCGAGCTTACCGCTCGGGTGTAATGGATCTTGTGCTCATTGCACAGTGTCGAGACCTCAGTCCATTTACCCTTTTTCCGAAGGAAAACGGGTGGTGGGACCTTGGCCTTGACAGAAGTTGGGGCCGGAGCGGGTGTTGAAGACACCGGGGCAGCTGGCGTTGAAGACGCCGCAGGGGGTGTAGGGACAGGCGTGGAGGGCGCCGGGTCTTGTTTCGAGCGCTTCTTAGAGCGCTTCTTAACAAGGGTGAAAGAGGGAGGCTCAGGGCCAGTTGGGGTGGCGTCCGAAGAAGACTCAGTCGCGGGTGCGCGCTTGCGGCGCAGAGGGGCGTCTACTTCGCACTCCATGTCACTGGAGGAAGGGGACGCGGGAGGGCCTAAGACCTGAGGGGTCTGGGGAACTGGGGTGGCCTGAGGGGCCATTGTGGACATTATCGTCATGAAATGAGGGATGAGAGAATCTAAGAAACGGTACTTGTCAGCATTTATATACATGCCTTCAGCACCGGTACTATCAAGTAACTTCTTCCTAATCTCATCAGAGCTTAGGGAAGCCATTGCGGAGGGGTTGGGGAGGGACAATATATGAACCTAACAACGATGACTAACTTCCTAAAACCACCCTACACGCAGTAGGGCGGTTGAGAACGACGCAAATAACTTACTCGAACACGGCACTTGAAGTCCTGGAACAACGAATTCCCGTCGACGAAGCTCACGTTCCACGAAGTACGGTTAACAAGCCACTGTTCGCCGTGAAAACGGCGTTAGAAACTTATTAGAAGTACGGTTAACGAGCCACTGTCCGCCGTGAAAACGGCGTTAGAAACTTATTACGGTATACAACTATGAAATTATATATTACGACAACACCAGTGAAATTTGAGTGCTCAATTTTTTTTTTTGTTCCCCTCCGCGGGAAGGGCAGGAGGACAAAAATGCTCTGACGCATACTCTGGCGCGATTCCAAAGTTATGTGGGACTCGTCCCGACGCCTACCAGAACCATACCCACTAAAAACCCCCTGTCGGCTCGTGCATTTTTGCCACTCAGCCTTCATCTGAGCGACGGCCAATTGGAGAAAGAGGCCGCGCTAGCGGGGCCCTTAAGGGGTCACCCGCTGGGTTTTACATAGCACTGAAGGTGCTCAAAACAAATGAAAAGTAAATAATAAACATTAAAAATTGACAATTAAATTAAATTTGCATTAATTCAGATTTACGTTAGAGTTAGAATTTACGTTAGAATTAGAATTTGCGGCCTGAAGGGCCTCGAGATCTAAAGTTAATTGCGTACGTTCGCTTGTGTGCGCGTTTCTCGGTCTAGCGACTTTGTATACCGAATCTAAGACAGGAGCAGTATAAGAGACTGAATTTCGAACTAGTGGATTGGGATGGGATTCGGCGCGTTTGAAGAACGATTCTGAGAGTGTTTTTAGGTACTGTTGAACTGTAGGTAGGTCAAGATCTCTGTGCAGGTCCGCATTACGCACGTACCAAGGTGCGTTTGTGGCCCTGCGACAGAAGAGGTTTTGAACCACCTGCAGCTTGTGCAGGACGGAGGGTTTGGCGTGGGCAAAGACTGGCGAAGCATATGACATGACTGGTCTAATGCAGACCTTGTAAAGCGTACGTTTATTTCTGAAGGACATTTTACTTTTTCTACCTAACATACTGTAAAGCCGGCCTAGGTAAAAACGTGCAAGTTTCGTTACTCTATCGACGTGAGGGTTGAAAGAAAGCGTCTGGTCTAAGATGACGCCTAAATATTTAGTACTGCGCTTCCAGGGGATGGGAGTGCCTTGCATTCTCAATTGGAGATTGTCGGGGATACGACTGCGTCTGTAGTCGAAGTAAACCGCGGCGCTCTTCTCTGGGTTCACATCGATACGCCATTTTTTGAACCAAGCACCGAGGGTGTTTACAGCCTTTTGAAGTCTGGTGACGAGACCCGAGGCTCTGCGGCCTTTGGTGTAAAGGGCGGTGTCGTCGGCAAAGAGAGCGAGTTCGACGACTTTCGATGGAATGGGAATGTCGTTAGTGTATACGGAATACAAAAGAGGGGCGAGGACTGAGCCTTGAGGGACTCCAGCCTTTATGGGACGAGGCGCGGAGAGCGTGCCTTCATGTTTGAAACGAAACGTGCGGTCTTTGAGAAACGACGCGATTATCCTAACTAGGCGAGCCGGTAAGCCTATTTTATAGAGTTTATAAACGAGACCGCTGTGCCAGACTTTGTCGAAAGCCTTGGCTACGTCAAAGAAAACTGCGATCGTTTTCTTTCGTTTCGGATAGAAGCCGTCGAGTATGTACTCGACGATTCGATGGACTTGCTGAGGGCAGGAGTGCTTAGCGCGAAAGCCGAACTGGTGGGGAATTATGAGAGGATCGCCGTCCGTTGGAAACAGATGGTTCCGCATTCGAGAGAGTATGACTCTCTCGAGAAGTTTAGACATTGCCTTGAGGAGGCTGATGGGTCTGTGATTAGCCGGGATATTAAGAGGTTTACCCGGCTTGGGTATGCCTATGACTGTCGCTTCTTTCCAAGCTTTTGGAAAGTAGCTAAGGTCGAAGCAGGCTTTGAAAATGATAGCTAACAAGGTAAGCACCTGTTGAGGCAGGTGCTTAAGTGCGTGGTTGGAAATACCATCCGCACCCGGAGCCTTTCTGGACTTTTGACTTTTGATGAGAAGCGAGATTTCATCATTAGAGACTGTGACGGGGTCGGCGGTGATGGGGAGAGAGTTTCTACGGAGAACTTCGTCCTCCACCGCTTTGATGTGAGTGGGATTCGCGGGTTGCGTGCTGGGCGAGCATTGAGACGCAACGCTGTCAGCGAAGCATTCGGCTTTCTCTTCGTCTTCGAAGGCGATAGAGCCATCGGGACGAGTGAGAGGAGGGACGTGAGAGGTGGCGTCTACGCGTAAGGCAAGATCTAACTTTACGTTGTAGCTGATTCGCAGCTGTTCTTTAGGCGGGCGTGGGATATTTCTTGGCTCTCCGGAGAGCCGCGTTCTTAGTTTTAATAAGATTGCTAACGGCTAGGGGAAGCGTTGGTTTGCCTTGCTTAGCAACCTTTTCGTTGTCATTGATGGCTCAGTTGATAGCATCAGTGAGAGAATTTACTAATGAATCGATTTTATCCGGGCTATCTAATTGTTCGGGAGAGATCGCGAGTGGAGAGTTCGGAGCCTCTAAGGCTGAAACTAACGTATTTTCGCTATCGTTAGGTGGTCCTAGCACGGGTCCTACCTAAAGTAACCTTTTAGGTTAGCGAGGGTAGACGAAAAATATTTTTATCGAAAACTCACTCGAGTATTTCGATTTTAGGATGCATATTAACGTTAATCTAATTAGAATGAACGTTTTTATTGCTTAAGTCAGCGTTGAAGACTCGCAGTCTACCCCGATGCTTTTTTGGCAATTAGTTCTGAAAACTTCAGAGTTATTGACTCGCAGTCGATCCCAAAGCGTATCAAAACTACAACAACTAATATATGTATATACATACATTAAATTAAACATTAATGACCAAATGGTGCATTTAAATGCTAACCTTCTTCTTCTGATAAAGATTCGAGCAGGGTTGCCCGGTGTCTTTCGTGATCCTCGAGTTTTTTTATTTTCTTCGCATAGTGCTCGATTCGAGCTAAGGCACTCCTTTTCGGCATTACGTTACGATATTTTAAGTATACTTAAACAATTGAACAACAGGTGCGATAGCTACCGCACACAAAGAAGGAATGAGAGTACGAATAGGCTACAGCCTGGGTGAGAGGTAGGGAGGAAAGGATTTAGTTTTTAAAAATCGTTTAAAGTCTTTTAAAAATGTGCGCAGCTATCTAGCAAATGGAGGGACTACCTGGTAAATATCATATCGAATAATGAAGCGACGAAATATAATTTACTTATTTTATAAGTATGAAATATGTATAGGGATAAAGCCTTATTTTGCTTGTGGTGACAACGAACATAGACCATGTCACCTGCGCTGTAAGGAATGGGTTTCGTCCGAGAATCGTAATATTTTTTAAACTTTTCCTTAGACGTCTGAATATTTTGAAGAGCTTTCTGTCGGCTATAATAAAGACGATGATTAAGTGCTCGAATGTAATCGATGTAAGTATTATTATCGAGGACGTCTATGCTAGATGGCAAATAGGGTTTGAAGCCAAATAATAGTCCTAGAGGGGAGTATCCCGTTATGCTATGCACGTTTGAATTGTAGTCTATCATAGCGTTCGGGACCTTTCCCATTTTCACCTATATAATACCTCAAATATTCCTTAAGGGTAGAGTGGCTCCTTTCTACTGCGCCACAAGTGTGGGGATGATAGGTTGATGCGAAAATATGCTTAATATTAAATAATTTTTCTAATTGTTTTAATAAGAAATTTGTACCTTGATCGGAAATTATCATTTTAGGTATTCCCATGTGTGAGATATATTTAACAAATACTTTGGCTGTTTCTTCAGCCGAATTCACGACTGCATGGGGTAAGCTTGTGAAAATTTGGTAAGGTCATCTTATACGATAAGTAGAAAATATTTATGTTCGTATGTTTCAGGAAGTGGACCGACAAGATCTAGATAAATTGTTTCGTTAGGCCGTGATGCCGTGGAGGTTATCATCACAGGGGCCCGATTAGTTTGCCGTAAGGGCTTATTAATTTGACATGAGCGACAACTCTTGACATAATCTTCGATATCTTGCCGCATGTTTTTCCACCAAAATTGTGATTTAATTCTTTCGAACATACGAGAGATTCATTGCAAATATTTTACAACCCTGGACCTCTCCAGCGGGTTCCACCAGGTCAAAATAAGTTCTAAGGACGCACCAAAAACGGGATTCACATTAAAACATGAATTCAAGCGTCTCTGGGCACTACGAATTCACCAGAATGCCTTTTGGTTTGAAAAACGCCCCTTCCACCTTCCAAAGGCTGATGAACGCGGTTTGGTACATTGTCAATATCGTATTGTTCTTTTTATCAATGCTTTATGTTCAACGCACATGCCATATTTGATATGTCTTTACAGGATCGGTTTTAACCCTTTCAAGTTATAAAGAAGTTTCCACAGGTATCGGTGAGTTTTTCAATAGTGCTAACACCCCTACAAAATATACATTGCAGATAGAGATGAGGTACTAAAGTCCCTAAACCGCACTTTTAGTTGGTTTATTATAATTCATCTATAACACTTAGCACGTGGTTACAAAATCCTTTTACATGTTTCATTAAACAAAAAAAATTAAGCATGATTTTCAAAGTCACTGACAATGTTATTATAGGATTCCAACCCATTCGGGAAATAAATTCGAGGGTCAACTGTTTTTGAACTTGAACAAAACTTGAAATTAAACTACATTCTGCATGGCATGGACTTTTTTTACACGTGACCTTTTATCTTAATAATAAAAAACGAGGCCTTTTCTTCAAATCCGGCTTGTCGCAGTATTTATAAAGATACCTACTTACTTTAAATATAGTGTAACGAAATTTACTTTTTGTTATTGCTATTAACAAATTGGCTTCGAATTTGTAATGATTGTTAAGGACTGCTTCACTCGGACGAGAAACCAACATTTTCTTTGAGGTATCTCTCCGTCGTGTCGTTTGACAATAAATATTGTTTGACTTGAACACAAATCGGTTAAATATAAATAAACCAATTCATAATTTTTATTCTTAGTCTTTATATTAATTACACCACATGTCACATGTAACAAGTCATATTCCCAATAAAAACTTTGTCATAGAGACTCATTTCAAGCATAATTGAAGGTATATGTAAATCCCTATTTTTAATTAAAAGATTCGTGAAATCGAATAAAAGTATCGTTCGTATAACTACGGACGGGGGCAGGCAGCAGAGCTCGGCACGTGTATTATTTTGAAAAGCATTGAAAACGCTGTCAGAACAAGAACTGCACAGAATGTTCATGGTGCGATGCTCGAAGCCTCGTTACCGGTAGTTATATATAATTGACAAAATCTAAAAGTACTGAACCGATTAAAACATTATTTCATGTATTCCTTGGTTCCTTTATACAAAGTGAAGAAGTTAAATGAGACGCACTAAACAACGATATTTTTAACGAACACGTGAATCAACTGGTCATTCACTTAAACTTGTTTTAGTTGCCAGTAGCTCGCTTTCCACTGTTATGTTATTTTTTGAATAAAACCATTTGTTTCCTTGTACGATCATAATTAAATAGTTTTGCTATTCTCTTATAAGAACGTTTTTCAGCAATTAAAACGTTTAAAAGAAATTGGTTCATTTGTTTGCTTTTTCACCATTGCTTGCCTATTCGAGTTACCTGCACAGTTCTAGATTGAATTGTTAAAAAATATTTCTTAAAAGGGATTTCAATACTCAATACTTTATTATTTATTGCTTCCATAATGTTACAAAGTTTTAAATCTATTTTACAGTGGAGGAGCGTACATATAAACACATAAAACATGTAACACTATAGGTCTAATGTAGGCACTGCAACATACATAAGGGGGCTTATAAAAAGAAGGAATACATAAAATCAAAGAACACATAACCAATATGATATTTTATATGTTATATTTAAGTAAACAGTGAGCGCTTAGAAAAAAACTTGCACTTTCGTTTGTTCTTTTTTTATGTGAATTTCCATAATAATAGCTTCATGTGTAAAAGTCTCCAAAAAAATTCTTGAATTATAAAGCTTGATTGGACTTGATCAGTTTGTTTTAGCTCCTGTCATTTTTTATTACGGTACATAGGATTGATTGTGACCAAGCACAAGTATTTGATTTTGTAATATAAGAAGATTTTAATTATAGGAAATTATAGTCACTTCCATACAAATGAGTCCTTAACTCATTTGTATGGAAGAATATTTTGATTTCGAAAAAGTTCCCTACAGCTATCGGTGGGGGGTATATTCACCAGTATTCGCAAGTCTTTTTTATGCGATAAATACATCCGGCGCATCTACACTGTTTGCCGACAAAATAATGCCGTACATTTCCAAGATTTGTAAGATGACAATTTGTCTCGTATGTGATCAGAGACAGTACTTCTCTAGCTACATCATTTGTTACTTTATTTGAAGACCAAAAGGCATGCAAAGTTCAACGTTTTAGTTAAATGAACGATGCTTTACGAAAGAAGAATTTGAAAAAAGTCGGTTATAATGCTTTTTTGTAATATTTGATCTGAGAATAGAATGAAGGATAAAATAATATTAGTAATAATTCTCCAGACAAGCATACCAACTGTACCTGACCATGCAGTGAACCGGGGTGGACCCAGAATAAATATACACTTATACAAATATAGACAAGCATGAGCCGAGAACAAACATCCGTATTCATCATACAAATGAAAACATCATATAAATGGAGGAAGAATGAATAGAAATGTTTGAATGTGAATAGTGTGAATGTTTAAAACTCAAGAAGA
This sequence comes from Marasmarcha lunaedactyla, assembly GCA_923062675.1. Classification (NCBI taxonomy): domain Eukaryota; kingdom Metazoa; phylum Arthropoda; class Insecta; order Lepidoptera; family Pterophoridae; genus Marasmarcha; species Marasmarcha lunaedactyla. Next base: position 27,502,751 of record OV281349.1, read on the forward strand.
AAATTTAATATCCACAAGTCGTATCTGTCCAAAACTCCCAATACAAAGATCCGTCTTTTAAATACAAAACGCTACAAGGCTTTCCTCGAGTGACTTCCTAGTTCAGCGACTCGTGTCACGGAAACCCCTCCGCCCTGTCTGCACTAGCACCTGGGCAAGCGCTGCAATTCCTAAACAAATCGTTTACGTAAAGTATCGGCGAGACGGACTCCACACGTAGGAATAGACAAATAACCTTTAAACCGTAGCCGAAAAAGGCTCAACGAATTGTTGATCTCCTGTTTGGACCTTCTACGCTAGTACGCTAGACATACAAACTTTGCAAATGTTTAAAATAAAACAATTTCAAAATGAAATATAAACTAATTAAAAAAAAATGTTATAAAGCGTACAACTCAAAAATAATAAGTTTTTTTTAGTATCTTAGACAATATTTCATACATACCTGAGTATTTCAGTTATTTGAAATAAATAGAAGCACAATATTTGAGGTTATTAATTAATTTTTATTTCAGAGTACGTTATGAAGCCATTCTTAGCTGGTCATTTGTACTCCTATTTTTAAATTATAAGGTCGGCACTAGCATGGGTTAGTTGAGACTTTCTAAAAAAAATTTAATAATTTAAAGAAGGAAACATTTCTTTTGAGTTGTAGCGGTGATGCGCTCGGGCCGTGGGCCGCGGCCTGCTCACCCTTTTCTATCCGTGGGAACGCGTGGTTAAGTTCCCTAAAGTGGTGACCCCGAAGACAACAGCGAAGACTCCACGCCAGAACCAGCTTCCAGAGGACAACATGAGCATAAGCGACCACGACCTTGCCGCACCTTGCAAGACTGGTCGTCACTCCTCATCCTCCACCTGTGACTTGGCACAGCACCTGCACTTTCGGCCGGTCCTTAGCAGAGCACCCTCTCTCCTGGCTGATGCAGCCGCCAGCCGCTACACACTGACACTGCACCGCCCCGACGCACTGGGGAAGTCCTGGGGAAGTCCTCGGCATCCTGTGGCAACCTCCTACTCACTGGAGCAACTTGTTCCGTACGCTACGGGACCCGGACCCACACCGAGGATCGTCGAACATGCACCGCGTTAGTCCCGACTCACCGTGGACTACTACGCGGCACCTGGTTCAAACAAACTGGAACCATCAGCTGAGACACTGGCAAGCTTCACCTTACGCAAAAAACCGAAGTTGGCCGCTACTTACGACCTTCAGTCTCGGAGGGGAGTGATGTAGCGGTGACGCGCTCGGGCCGTGGGCCGCGGCCTGCTCACCCTTTTCTATCCGTGGGAACGCGTGGTTAAGTTCCCTAAAGAGTCATATGTTTTTGGTCAAAGCTGAACAAACTTGAAAAACTGCCCTTGTTTAACACTAAACACTAAACAAACAAAATGCGAAAACTTATCCTAAAAGTATTTGCAAGTTCTCTTTATAAAAGTAAATATTGACGGAATGGCTTGACGTCAGTTATACATTGAAGTACACAAGTAGTGCGACGAGAGCCCAACTTCATTTATACTAGAAAAAGGGGCCGATAGGGGATATATTACATAAATTAAATAAAACACTTTTTACCGGATATTATCGCGTATATTTTAGTTAATTTTAAAATTATTTGGACAAAAGGTGATATATTACATATTTTAGTCATTTATTTTTCTAAACTATGGCTGCTTCCAAAATAACATTTATCTTGCAAACTGTCTAATTCAAATATATGAAACTGTAGGCATTAACTTGACAATTAAGATAACGTTATAAGAGTTTGTTTATAAGAAGGTTATTAGACTAACCAACACTGTTGTAATAGTATATAGTCATTTCCATTACACAAATGTATAGCTATAAAAACAAAGCGACGTGTATGATCGTAGAGTAAGCAATTGATGTAAATTAGTATACCAAATTCTAAAAAAAGGTTTGTAAACATACTATTGCCGGATATAAATTCGTAAATTTCATCAAGAATCTCGCTTCCAAGACACTAAAATTGCACACAAGTAACTCCGAAAACACTTCAGCCGTTTTATTAAACAACTTTTGAGTAGTACTTAGAGCTAAAACTTGCAAAACTAAAAAAAATACAATTAGAAAAAAAAATTGAGGTTATTTCTTTTTTTTTTAATACAAACATTAGGGATAACCATCGACATAAAATGAAAATGAATGAATGACAGGTATCGATTCACGATTCGTATCGACATTTTGATGTATCGATACAACAAGATCCGATAAGACTAAATCACTCAGATAAATATGTTTATGTAATAATGAATGTTTTTACTTTCAGTGTAATTTAGTTACATTATGACTTTACAAAGACTTTTTGCCGTTGGAACAATATTGTGGTTGTTACTGATTCTTTTACTAGGTGAGTTTTGAGCATAATTCGTTCTGCTTATAGTTCCGTGAATTAATGCACCACTAGAAGGTGTCGTTTTTTGGTACAATATGTCCTATTCGGAAAAAAAATATTCCTTTTTATATTAATTATGTTTACTTTTATTTTTTTTATTCTAATTCATAAAACTACATTGTACATTCATATTAATTTCAAATGTTATTTTTTTTATATGGCAACTTTAAACTGAGTTTATGATGGCAAACCCATATGTGTAGCGCGTACGCATACCCCTCATTCTCAGGGGAGGTCAGCTTTATTGCCTGATTGCAACCTACCTATAAGAGCTAACTTTTAGAGCTATCGGGATAAGCTAATTATGCAGATGACTAAAGTCGATTATAACTTAAAGGGCAAAGATGTTATCAGAATAGGAAGTATTTATTCCAGTAGACGCACAAATGATAGTGCTACGATCGAAAGGCCAGGGCCAAGGCAAAGAGAGTTTACAATGGTCACTGGCCTGAAGACATTCCGACTACAGAAAATTCAAAGAGGAACATTAAATACCTTAATTGCCTTCTGTGCAACAAAAAGAAAAAGCGCAAGGAAACGAGGTTTAGGTATAACATTTGCAAAAATCCTCTTTGCCCTGCTTGTTTTGAGGAATGTCATACTACTTATGTAGTAAATGTGACTGATTCTGAGTAATACAAAGACTGATTAAAGAGTAACTCTTGTATAATATGAATAAAAAATATAAATTGATTTTAGAAGTGCATTTAATTGGTTTTTTTGTTTTGATTGTGTAATCTGGAAAGAAAACATAACATTTAGTTTATTTTTGTTTAGTCTGATTCTATTATTTTAAAAATATAAAGAAGGCTAATTGTTAATTCTATTACATGAATAAAAAGAAATTATATTTTTGATAAAAAAGTCATTTTGTTGATTTGTTGATGTCGATTATCGATTTGCCAAAGCGATTAGATTTAATAATTCAATAATCAGTATGGGTAACATCATTAAAATGCCAAAAGGTCATTGACGTTTCATTGTTTACAAAGTTTTTTTCTGAATCTGATAAAGATAATACGCAATAGTGAATGCAGTCCACGAATAGCGTAGCCTCCTGCTCCTCAAGACAAGACACCTGATGCGGGTAGCTCCCTCAACTTCGAATACTTCTTCAATTTCTACAGCCACAAAGAGCAACCATTTCATGTCACATTTCAACATTAGAGTGCCACATTATCCAAAAAAAAATAAAGGCTGTTATGTCCCGAGATGGACCAGAATAACTTTGACACTAGCCAAGACCTTCTATGTATTTGTGTTTAATAAAACCTTTGTAATTTAATAATCAAATAAATAAGTACTACTGAAAGCTATTACATCGCTCATTGAAGTTTCCTGAGAAAATCCCGACAACCTACCGCAAGCTCGAACACGTAGTAACAGGCTTATAAATAAAATTTACCTACTTTTAAATAGTTTTCAAAAGAAATAATTCGATCGAGCAAGTGATTAAATGTTATGTCTTCAGTAACAGAATCTCCGTAGACAAACAGCGCGATCGTTGCTCGAGGACTAATTTGCAAATACTAAGTTCCAAAGACAAACAATTACAACGGTAAACTAACTAGGCTTGTGCTACAGAGCTGGAAGTCTCGCGTCGTCGGCTACTGACGAACTGCATTTGTGGCTTCATTTCATTAATTTCATACATACTTTATTAAGATCATGCACACGAATAACACTTTAAACAAAAGTTTTTCATGATGATTACATCATCAAGATTCATTACGACGATCAACCGATTTAATTGAAATAAGCAAAACAAAACAGCCGTGTCTACTCTCGAGCCCGCCTCACTCTGCGGTCGCTCCCAGTGGTCGCGCCGTCACTCTGTAATCGAAATTGACTTCCATGAAAACCCCGAGTTGAGTAATCGAATTATTTAATATTTGGAGTTCGAACTGTTATTTTAACCAAAGAACAATCGAAGCCTGTCTAGTTTCTATTGTTTCGTCGTACGATTTAGTTTGAATTCGGGATGTATTTCATGATTTTAGCAACTTAAATTTTGTTTGTTGTCAAAAACTTCCCAAGCCCTTATGAAAGTTAAATGCCTAGGATCCTAAACAAGGATCCTCAACAGCAATGCTGAGATACTGGCGAACGGGTGAAAAATCATGAAGAGAATTAAACTATTCAGGAGTATCATAGATTGAGCGCCGGAAGGTTAGTCTGATACACCCGTAGTTGATGCAAACATTGCATCCTATTGCTTTTATTTGCTGTACATCGTAAATATATAGTTGCTCCTTATGATTATATACTCTCGGAAATATGTATTTTTTTTTATTAACAGCCATATAAAGTCTCTAATTAATTCAAGCAAGTAATCCTGTTCTGTCTTGTAGTAGAAAGGCAGATGTGATATATAAAAATCCGAGACTAATACTCTTTACAGCATGGTTTCTGTAAATGCTAAGTATAAGCGATACAACACAATACTTGGACTTCAACTTCTTGTGCTGTCGAAGCTCAGCGGTTGATGGACTGGACCGCCATTGATTCTACCAGACAACGAAGACAAAAGATAGATGGTCGCCACTATCGCTACTTCAGCCGTCGATGGAGATAAAAATCTATTTAAAACACACCGTCCGATACAGTAGTTACTTAAAACAAATATTTTTAAGCTGCAAAAGTAATAGAATTCTATGTTTCGATTCAGAATTCCGTTGACACGATCTTAAGCATTTCAGTGTTTGAATTTCATCGCACAAAAATTTTGTTTAGTAAAATTAATTTAGTTAAGTAAAACTATGACTGAAAAATAATTAAAAGGTAACCATACCAAATACATATAAATATACATGAAAACATAACCAAATATAAACAAAATAAAAATAGTTAAAATTTTATGAACATCGTAAAATCTTCATACCTTGAACAGTTTGTTCGGACTCGAAGATATCAAACAACTAAAATACTGAAAAAGTATAAGTTTAAATGTTATCGTGATGGTCGGTTGGTGCAAAAATTGCATCCTGGGGATTGTGAGAAACGACTACAATTTTGTCAAAGCATGCTGAGAGAAATTGACCGTAACCCTAATTAGTTGAGCAACATTGTATGGTCTGGCGAAACCAACTTCAGCAATAGTTAATGGTATGTACAATCGCCGCAATAACCACTATTGGTCTAGAGTGAATCCTGTTCGTGTTCGTGAAACTAACAGTATGGTTTTTTTGGTTCACGTGTACGAAGATCATTTAAACACTGTCAAGTATCTTGGAATACTGAACCTGTTGAGAAATGAATTGAACGGTTTTCCCGATGAGGAGTGAAACCAAATAATTATACAACAAGATGGTGCTCCAGCTCATAACAGCAGAATCACTACTTCCTACATTATTAACCATTTTAATGCCTGGATTGGTACAAACGGCACAATCAGATGGCCTGCAAAATCACCAGATCTCTCCCCTTTAGATTTTTTATTGTTTTTTTTGTTATGTAAATATTGAAGTAAGTATTGGATTTTTATTACCTATATAAATAATGTAATTTACATCAAAGCTTATGCAAGTGTAAACGAGTTGAGAGACGAAGTTCAGAAAACGGTTTATAAAATTCACCACAACACGATATTACAGAAATGAATTTTTGAAAAGAAAAAACTTGTATCCAAGAAAATGGAGCCCATTTCGAACAACTAATTATTTATTATACCTTTTTTTGTAAATGGGTAATTAAAATAATTGAAGATTTCATGGTATTCCTTTCATTAAATTGAGCAAGTGTGTTAGAGAGATTTCATCCTTGTGATTGACCCTAACGATCGATGCAATAAAATTATAGGGTGTAATTTTTACAGATTTTTGTCGGTTCGATACCCGGGTGAAGCACTCGAATTTTCGAAAATCTTTGAAGGCGGTTTTATGTCTTTTCAAAAATAAAGGAATGTTTCTTTGGAGTAAAATTTGGTATCTCAATTATTTAGAGTACTTTCCCTCCAGATGGCATTAAAAATTTCCACCACCCTGTATAACGAGAGGTCCCGTTGGTGGGTATTATCTATGACATAAAATATAGCCTCTGTTCATTTCTAATATTTGAATACAATACAAAATTAGTTCAGCAGTTTCCGAGTCTGTCGATAACATATGACTCCCTCTAATAATAATAACCTTCTTCTTGACTCCTCTTTCTAATAATAATATAGAACAGTGGATGATGTCAAGGTTTTTGTAACAAGATTTTTTTCTAAATTATCTGTAATTTTCTTTCGGATTCCGTGTCGTTCCTTTTACTAAGAGACTAGAAGCTCAAAAAGAAAAGAAAGAGAAAGGTTCTTATAGTACGACAATAAGATCCTCTTAAATAGAGTGGTCTGTGAATTTGCAAAAGTTCAGATTAATTCATTAAATAAGTATTTTGTATTGATTTGACCACTGAATTAACGGAAATTCATAATATCTCAAAATTTATTGAATAAAAATATAATAAACCCGGCTGGGGAACCTTATGTTGTTCCATTTAAAACGACACGCTGGCGGGAAAATTATGAATAAATTTACTGCGGTTGCTCTCCAGCTTACTGCATTTAGATTGTTTTCTTTGAGACGTTTATAAGATTAAAACCACTTATAAACGTGCCATTTTATTAAAATCTAATTTCCGAGTTCCGAGTAATTCAAATTATTTCTTCGTATCTAACGTTTTACTCAATACAAGCTTCTTTACAGAGGTTATTCTGTTTTCATCTACATAGATCCTACTAGCTATATAGATTCACTTGTATACTTCCTTAGTGAAATGTAGATTTAAAAGCCTTTGCCATGCTCGATTGTAATATAAATAACACTTACGTTTTGCGTAATATTATCCTTTGTTCTGCATTTACTTTTTCTTCATTTCTTTGCTAAATATTCCTTTTATTTTCTTATTAATAATTCTTCTTCATTTTTATTTTTGTTGTTTACTTTTTGACAAATCGTGTTAACTGAATTTTTTATGACAGCAATGGAGGCTGCCAAGCTAACTAAACCCGGTTACACACGGATTCATACAAAAGTATTGTAAGAAAATATACTTGATTACTGGCTAATAAGATTATATACAAAATTTCAAATTGCGGTTCCAAAGGAATGCGAGCCCGGCCATATAAGCTGATTGCTGGCCTTAGAACGGCTTATCAGTCTCGGTTTGCGTGCGTTCTCGAGCGCACGTCGATCGCAGACGCCTCCCGCTCCATTAGCCCCCGCGCTAATCGAGCACTCAAATTTCACTGGTTTTTACCGTAATAAGTTTCTAACGCCGTTTTCACGGCGGATAGTGAGTTGTTAACCGTACTTCGTGGAACGTGAGCTTCGTCGACGGGGATTCGTCGTTCCAGGTGCCTCGAGTCTTCGTGTTCGAGTAAGTTATCCGCGTCGTCCCCAACCGCCCTACTGCGTGTAGGGTGGTTTAAGGTAGTTAGTCATCGTTGATAGGTTCATAGTATATATATTTATATTTTGCTGTCCCTCCCCAACCCCTCCGCAATGGCTTCCCTAAGCCCCGAGGAGGTTCTGAATAAGCTGATCGCTGATTACGACGCCCAAGGCACTCATTGCCCCCCTCATATGATTCGCACACTGCAATCCTTTCTCCCTCTAATCATGGCACTGATCACACCGGCCCCTCAGGCCACCTCCGTCCCTCAGACCGCTCTGGTCTTAGGCCCTCCCGCGTCCCCTTCCTCCAGTGACATGGAGTGCGAAGTAGACGCCCCTCCACGCCGCAAGCGCGCACCTGCGACCGAGTAATCCTCGGACGCCACCCCAACTGGCCCTGAGTCTCCCTCTTTTACGCTTGTTAAGAAGCGCTCGAAACAAGCTCCGGCGCCCTCGACGCCCGTCCCTACACTTCCTGCGGCGTCTTCAACGCCAGCTGCCCCGGTGTCTTCAACACCCGCTCCGGCCCCAACTTCTGTCAAGGCCAAGGTCCCACCACCCGTTTTCCTTCGGTAAAAGAGAAAATGGACTGAGGTTTCGACATTGTGCAATGAGCACAAGATCCATTACACCCGAGCGGCCAACTCGGGTGAATCTATTAAAATCATAGTCTCGTCGATAGACGACTTTCGTGCTTTAACAAAGCTCCTCACCGATAAGCAATATGCTTATCGTACTTATGCTCTGTCAGAAGAGCGTAAGATCAGAGCGGTACTCAGGGGAGTCCCGTTCGAATTATCGAACGAGGCTATCCTGGAGGCTCTGCAGTCCCAAGGCTTCCCGGCACTCGCGGTGCATAAAATGCACAGCAAGTACGGGAGGCAACACCCTCTTGCTTTGGTGATTCTCGCCAACGTCCCCAAGTCCAGGGAGATCCTGAAAGGAGTTAGCACTATATGCGGCCTCTCTGGGATCTCGATCGAGGCGCCTCATCGCCACGGTCATCCCGGCCAGTGCCATCGGTGCCAGTTGTACGGGCACGCGGCGGCCAACTGCGCCGCCCCGCCCAGGTGCGTCAAGTGCCTGGTCCCCAACTTCACTAAGGAGTGCAATCGCACTCCTGAAACTCCCTCTCCTCCCGATTGCGTGCTTTGTGGCCAGTCCGGCCACACCGCAAATTACAGGGGCTGCCCTCGTGCACCCCGTTGTATGCGTTCCAATTCCAAGAGGGCGGCACCCAAACAGGCCCCGCCCCTTTCTCAGGAAAACTTTCCGCCGCCGCTTAGCCAGGTTCCTCCGGCTGCAAAGCCTGCTCAGCCAGGCTGGAAACTGGAGGCAGCGCCCCGCATCGAATCCCATCCCGGCTCCTCGCCCATACAAACCCACTCCTCAATCCTCCGTAGCAGACGATATGCGTATCGTCTGCGACGCTATAAAAAATATCGATGTTAGTGAAATCACAGTCTTAGCCCGTAAACTTAGGGCTTCACGTTCTCCGACAGAGCGACTACTCGCTCTGGTGGAGTAGTTTCCTTCTAAATTCATTATAGGTTCATTTAAATGAATTGATCCCTAAGTCAAGCTTCGGCCGACCTCTGCGCAGCCCCGGCTTCACCGGAGGCTGCCCAGAACGGCCACCAACTCATGTCCCTTTGAGCACCTTCAGTGCAACTGTCACTCCAGGTGGAAGGCCCGCTAGCGGGCCTCCGCCAGCGCGGCCAACTTCCCGACGGGTGTCGCTTCCGATGAAGGCTAAAGGTTAAATTTTACTACAGCCAACAGGTGGTTTTTAGTGGGTAGGTGCCATTCTGGTGAGTCCCACATAACCCCCCGCAGAGGACGGTATTTTCCTGCGGGCGGTATGCATGACGCATCTTCCACCTCACTCCCGCGGGGGTGCCTCAGCAGCAAAAAAAAAAAATTTGAACGGCAAACTTGATCTGCATCCGGCCCCATTCGGACGTGTTCGCGGTCGCACCAGCCGTTGAGTCACGATTGTCGTCTCACGACGACAACTAGTAGCAATACTCATACGCTCAGATTCGTACAAATCTCGCTTCGTCTTCGACGACTTGAGATAAGCCTCTTTAGGATTTACGCTGCGGCCGGTTTCGACCGGCTGTAACTAAGTCAGTCTCGCAGCAACAAAAGAGTTGAGCTTACTACGGTCGATTAAATTCGATAGTAGTTCGCAAGGCTCGGGCTGATTTTCTGGCTACGTACTTGACTTTGGCGCTTGTTAGGTAGTCAGAGACTCGCTCTGCGGTCAGCGTTGGCCGGTCGTAACGTAGTCAATCCCGCACTTTCAGTGCAACCCAACCTCGTCAGGTCTACGGCCGGTTTTTGTTGTCAATTTATTGAGAAAACACTCCGTAGTAGACTCGCGTTGAGCAGGTGGATACTTAACGGTGACAACTAAGCCTGCTAGCGTTGCCCCGGTGCACTTCCAAGGCCCTTCAGGCTAAGGAGAAACCGGCAGACACGATCCCATTGCACTTGGGCCTTTCCCAGGGTGACGGTACAGTGCTGTCCGAATTAGGGGCGTGTTCCCCAGCCCCCCTACCGCTGGTAGGGAGGTTTTGGTGCAAGGTTTGTTAGGGAACCTAGACATTAATATATATTTATTTTTTATATATTGTAGTCCCAAGCCATCCAATGGACCAGCAAAGCTTGGTAAACTTTGCTAGGTCGTTCGTCCAGGCGCTCGTTGCGTCCGGCGTCAACATATTCGACGATGTCCTAACGCAGGCCTTACAGGCAACAATCGCGTCCCCGGTCCCTCAGGCCCCAACCCCGGCCCCTCAGGCCAACCGACAACAGGTCACTTCCCTCTAATATGGTTGAGGAGGGCGATGGCTGGATCCCGCGTTAACTCGTGAACGGGTGCCGTTTGAGGGTGTTCGTCGTTTGGATACTTGGGGGGAGGGAGACTTGCCGGGCTAACAGATGCAGAAAAGAATAATTTTGTATAGACATAAAGAGACTCTGTAAATTTATTTTGAAAAAAATATACCCGTGAAGTTTCTTGCCAGTTCTTCTTCACGAAGGTTTTTTTCGAACTGGTGGTAGAATCATGTTTTATTTGACGTCAATAAGAACAAGTAATTGTCAATGTTGAGAAATAAAAAAAAAAAAAAAAAAAAAAAAAAAAAAAAAAAAAACCACGTACAGACCCCTTAGGTCCTTAGCTCTCCCGCGTCTCCCATGCCATCCGAGATGGACTGTGAATCGGTCACATCCTCTCGCGCGTCATGCCACAAGCATACCGCTCCAGGGAGCGACTCCGCAGCCACGTCTGATGCGTCGCCAGATGCCGTCACCTTAACCGGCTCTCTTGAGCCCACGTTTCAGTAAGTTGCCAAACACTCTGAGAAGCGTTTTGAAGAAGCCGCCATGTCTTCAACACTCGAGCCAACCCAGTGTCGTCAACACCCGCCCCCACGCCGTTAATGTCACTACAAGTGACCGCGACTACGTCGGCTCCGTCCAAGCCAGCAACGCGCTGTGCTCCCATCCCACCTAAGCCTCAGCTACCTCCGCCCGTCTTCCTCCGCGAAAAAGCACGCTGATCCGCGGTCTCTAACTTGTGTAAAAAGCACAAAATCAATTATGTTAAAGCGGAAAACGCAGGCGAAACCATCAAAATGCAAGTCGCGACTATCGACGACTTCCGCGCGTTCACTAGGCTGTTATCAGTCAGACAAATCGCATATCACACTTACGCCCTCCTGAAGGAGCGTAAGATCCGCGCGGTATGACGGGGCGTCCCATTTGAGCTCGCAAACGAAGATATTTTGGAGTACCATAAGTCCCGGGGCTTCCCAGCTGAAGCAGAGGCGTTTCTCATAAGCCCTTGTCATCCTATCCAACACTCCCAACTCAAGGGAGATCTGCGGACTTTCGAATATCTACGTCGAGCCTCCCAATCCCCGTGGTCACCCTGGACAGTGCTACCTTTGCCAGCTCTACGGCCACGCAGCGGCTAACTGCTAAGCTCCCCCCAGGTGCGTAAGTGCCTGGATCCTCATATAACAAAACAGTACACTCGCACTCCCAAGTCCACTGCTCCCCTGCATGTGCGGCCAGTCCGGCCACACAGCTAACTACAGGGATTGCCCGCACACTCCGCGCTCCTCCGTTAAGAGAGCCGCGCCTAAACCAGCGCTGCCACTCACTCCCGCTAACTTCCCGGAAGTTACTAACCCGGAACCGGGCTCCCCCGGAAGCAAAGCCCGTACAACCGACGCCGACTCCGGCTCTCTCCTGGAGACAGCGTCTGGCCGCTCCAGCTCCACCTTCCCATCCTATCCCAGCTCCCGTAGCTCCCGTAGGCTCGCGCCGCTCCGTCGTCTCAACTTAAGTCATCGTTGGCTGAGGAAATGAAGACCGTGTTCGACGTTATTCAAAACGTCGACATAAGGGAAATCTCTGTACTCGCACGTAAACTGCGAGCCAGCCGCTCTCCTCAAGAGCGTCTCTTCGCGTTAGCCGAGCATCACTCGCTACTTATTTCCTTGTAAATTATTTATTTAGTATAAATTTTTTAAATAATAAAAATAATGTCTAGACCTGCTAATCCCTCGTCTGGTCGTATCAAACCAAAGGGCTTATATTCGTTCAGAACAATGAGCCAGGCTTATTGCTTCTCCAAGAGACGTGGCTCACTCCAAACCGTTCCAGGGGATTCGCTATTCCCAAATACGCGCTCACTCGTAACGACAGGCTCAACGCTGACGGTCAAGGCGGCACAGCTATTTACTATAAAAGAGGTTTCCATTGCTCTCTTCTCCCTACCCCTCCTCTCCTCAACATGGAAGATACTGTGTGTAGATTGGCTATGACTGGTCATCCGACCATCATCATAACTTTGAGGCCATTCTCGCCCTCGGCCATTCAGTCATTAGGTTCGGAGACTTTAACTCCAAACATACCGACTGGACGTGCCTATCGACCAACACCAGCGGTATCGCTCACCTTAATATCACTAATGCACTCGACTTAAACTTCATCTCCCCAATCACTCCCACTCATTATCCCGACAACCCTAACCTCCGTCCTGACATTCTCGATTTTGCAATTTAGTAAAGCAATACAATCTCGATCTAAGGTCAATCAAACCACTCCATGACCTAGGCTCTGACCACCACCCCGTTTCCCTCGTGCTAGGATCGCATAACGTTACGACACCTCTCCTAAGACCTTTACCAACTAGAAAGGTTTCAAAAATACGCTAGTTTCAGCCTTAGAGGCCCCGAACTCTCCGCTCGCGATCTACCTGACTCTCTAGATAGCCCGGACAAAATAGACTCGTTAGTCAATTCCCTCACTGCTACTTTCAACTCAGCCATCAGAGATAACGAAAAGATCGTTAAGCAAGTCAAACCCACGCGTCCCTTAGCCGTCCGCAATCTCATTAAAGCTAAGAACGTGGCTCTTCGGAGAGCCAAACTCTATCCCACGCCTGCGTTAGGAACAGCTGCGAATCAGCTGCAATTTAATGTTAGGTCTTGCCTCACGGAACTTTGAGACGCTCAGATTAACCATCTCATTACGAATATCTCCCCGTCCCACCAAGCGTATTATAAAACGGCCCGAGCCTTACGCGTAGACGCCGCTTCCCACGTTCCTCTGCCTTCGAAGTTGAAGAGAAAGCCGAATGCTTTGCCGACAGCATTGCCCCACAATGCTCGCCCAGCACCCGACCCGCGGATCCCTCCCACATCCAGGCGGTGGAGGACGAAGTCCTCCTTAGAGACTCTCTCGTCATCACCGCCGACCACATCTCTCTAATGATGAAATCACGCTTCTCATTAGAAGTCAAAGTCCAAAAAGGCTCCGAGTGCGGATGGAATTTCCAACCATGCACTTAAGCACCCGCCTCAACAGATGCTTACCTTATTAGCTATCGTTTTCAATGCCTGCTTTAACCTTAGCTACTTTTCAAAAGCTTGGAAAAAAGCGACAGTCATAGGCATACCCAAGCCGGGTAAACCTCTGAATATTCCGGCTAATCACAAACCCATCAGCCTCCTCAAGGCCATGTCTAAACTTCTCGAGAGAGTCATACTCTCTCGAATGCGGAACCATCTGTTTCCAACGGATGGCGATCCCCTCATGATTCCTCACCAGTTCGGCTTCCGCGCTAACCACTCCTGCCCTCAACAAGTCCATCGATTCGTCGAATACATTACTCGACGGCTTTTATCCGCGGCGTAAGAAAATGGTCGCAGTTTTCTTTGACGTAGCCAAAGCTTTTGATAAAGTCCGGCACAGCAGTCTCGTGTATAAACTCTACAAAATAGGCTTACCGGATCGCCTAGTAAGGATAATCACGCCGTTTCTCAAAGATCGCATGTTTCGTTTCAAACATTAAGGCACGCTTTCCGTGCCTCGTCCCATAAAGGCGCAGTCCTCGACCCTCTGTTGTACACCGTGTACACTAACGATATTCCCGTCCCACCGAAAGGCGTCGAACTCACCCTCTTTGCCGATGACAGCGCCCTTTACACCAAAGGCCTCAGTGTCCCGGATCTTGTCACCAGACTCCAAAAGGCAGTAAACGCCCTTGGTGCTTGATTTTAAAAATGGCGCATCGATGTGAACCCAGACAAGTGTTCTGCGGTTTACTTCGTCTGCAAACACCGTCGTATCCCCGATTACAATCTCCACATCCGAATGTTAGGCATTCCCTGGAAGCGCAGTACCAAATACTTAGGCGTCATCTTAGACCAGACGCTTTCTTTCAAACCACACGTCGATAGAGTAACGAAACTCACCCGTTTTTACTTAGGCCGCTTATATATTATGTTAAATAGAAAAAGTAAAATGTCTTCCAGAAACAAACGTACGCTTTATAAGACCTGCCGTGCGTTAGACCCGTCATGACATATGCCTCGCCAATCTTTGCCCATGCCAAACCCTCCATCCTGCACAAACTGCAGGTAGTTCAAAATCTCTTCTGCCGCAGGGCCACAAACGCATACCAAGGTGCGTTTGTGGCGTAACGCGGACCTGCACAGAGATCTTGAACTACCTACAGTGCAACAGCACCTCAAAACACTCTCTGAAGCGTTCTTTAAACGCTCCAAAACCCACCCCAATCCTCTAGTTCGAGATTCAGTCTCGTATACTACCCCTGACATAGATTCGAAGTTCAAAGTCGCTAGACCGAGGAACGCACACACGACTACGTTACGATACGTACGTGACGCAGCTGACGCTAGATTTCGAAGCCCTTCTGGCCGCAAATTCCAATTCTAATGTAAATTCGAATTAATTCAAATTTTATTTTCATTTTGAGCACCTTCAGTGCTATGTATTCACCTTTAGTGCTTTGAGCACCTTCATTGCTATGTAATCCTAGCGGGTGACCCCTTCTGGGCCCCGCTAGCGCAGCCTCTTTCTCCAATCAGCCGTCGCTCAGATGAAGGCTGTGTGGCAAAAATTGCACGAGTCATTCAGGGGGTTTTTAGTGGGTAGTGGCTCTGGTAGGCTCGGAGCGAGTCCCACATAACTCCGATCGTGCGCGCGGAGTATGCATCAGAGCATTTTTTATCCTCCTGCCCTCTCCGTGGAGGGGAACAAAAAAAAATTTGAACGGCAATCTATTTCAAGCCGTCCTACCGATAACATCTCCAGTCTACTTCAAGTAACTCTGCAAGTCCTCGAACTCATGCTCATGCTGAAGCTACCGGATTCAGATACCACGTCCTCCTGCCTGCTGATCCAACCTGCTCCTCCTGTTCCTGCTCTCACTGATCCTGCACGCGCCAGAGCGCCAGTCGGCGCCTGCGCATCTGCTGCTGACCTTGCACGCGCCTAAGCGCCTTACCATGGAAGCCTTCGCGGCGACCCCTTCGACTAATTCATGTCTGTGATAGTTTTTGGACACGATGTATTAAAAGACACAAATTACCAAGAGTAATGTATTTGACTGGTTAAGGGCCTCTTATCCTTTTGCGCGCCTAAAAAACGTCCCAAACGCCCCAAGACACTAAACTCGCATGACACCTGTGACGAACCACAGTTACAAATTATTACAATAAACAAATTATCTGCAGTAGGTGCACTGCACTGTTGGTGTGAGTGCAGTGGACCTATTATACGGAAAACAAGTTTTTTAATTATTCAATTCTATTTGTTAGTTTGCTATTTAGTGGTCCCGTGTAATTTGAAAATGAACTGATTTGAAGAAGACATCTGTATAGTTGCAGCAACATGATCGAGAACACTGTGAGCCGTCTATGTAAACATCCATAACACGGAACCATTCTTTATTCGGCATTCCGCGATTTCTTTTGTCCTTTGCTTTTTCAGCAGCTGCTGCCACGGGAATGCTACTAATATTTTGCCGCCTTTAAAAAGTACAAGTGCACAAAATACGTAATTCTTCAAAATTACAATACATAGTAGAATGCCAGACGGAAGATTTTCATGGTCCGATCAAAACTATTGCATCATACGCACAGAGCTATGATTTGGTACCAACCTTTCGAACCTTAGTAAAATACTAAAGTCCCCAAAGACCACGTATCAAAAATACAGATTTTTTATTTTCACGGTAAACTGCAAAACATTCTGTACAAAACAACTTGTAAATATGAGTGTTTTGGACATGGACTAAAAAGAGCCAAAACTATTCCAAAGTTATTCCAAGACATTCAAATATATGCAAATTTTATTATTATTATTTTTACAAATTAAAATGTTGAGCCAAGGGAGAGTAACACTAACTTTCCTCAGTCCCATACGCCGTGACATTTCTGATAAAATATCTTTCGTCTTCTTTTTAAAATCGTAATATCTCAGAACTTCCGTTTCTAAAGAAAACATGGAGGAACATGATTTATACATAATTTTATGATCAACAACTTTTTATAATGAATAAACTTATGGTTTCTCATGAAACCATGTTGGATGTAAGAACCTCGGTTTCGATTCGAACTTTTACTAAAAGTCTGTACCATAATTCAGCTCTACGTAAATTTATACAAATTGAAATACTTCTTTTGACCGGACTACCAGTGTGTGCGACAATATTTGATTCTGTAGCTAGGGTAATCAAATCTAATAAACCCTTTCAAAAACAATAACTTCAACAATAATTTTGCACTGACTAAAAATGAACTTAAATAATTAGAATTATAACTTTACACATGTTTTTCTTGATCGTTTTATATTTTTGTATTTAAATAATTTTATTAAAATAACTTTAAATTGAAATTTTTTTTTATAAATAAATAAATTGGTTAAAAAATAATAATTAACAATTACTTATAGAGTGTGTTACAGTTGTATACTTTAAGGATGTCGACGTCACCTCTAATAAGAGTGGCATTTAGAATGTAATTTTGTTTTATGTTATACTGTGCTTATTTTGATGTACACTCTGTTGGTGACCTAATAAATAAATAAATTAATAAACTTTTTCGATGTAATTTAACATATTTAGGAGGTCTTAACATTATATTTAAAAAACTTTGAAATCCACAATGTAACATTAGATATCTTTTCCATTATTAGATTAATTATAGAATACTTATATTTTTTTTGTTTTCAAGTAATATGTTAGTCTTAAATGTAATTTTCATAACCGTCACTCTCATCACATATATTTTTGATATCTGAATTTCAATTTTCTGAATAAAACTGTTTTGGCTGTGAATTTGTAATAGTTTTCTTTGATCAAACATTCTATCTATATTGTAATGTACTACTGAACCGGGAAAATTTAATTGTTATTAGGTCTTTACCTATGAAATTGCCGCTTTTCACGAAATAAATGAAGCGTAATTTTTTTATATATTTTTTATTTCTATTAATCAAAATAATCACCCATGCAATCAATGCATCTTTGCCAACGCATTGGTAGCTTATTGATGCCTTTCTTGAAGAAATCAGCTGGACGGGAGGCAACAAATTCTTCAAAGGCATTTTGTACTGCCTCTCGGGTATTGAATTTTTTTCCCGCCAAGAAGTTATCCAAATTCTGGAAAAAGTAGAAGTCTGTAGGCGCAAGGTCTGGTGAGTACGGCGGATGACGGAGAACTTCCAACCCCAACTCTTGTAGCTTGGAGACTGTCTGCTGTGCAGTATGAGGTCGCGCGTTGTCGTGCAGGAGCAGTGGAGCTGAACGATTGACCAAAGCTGGTTGGAGACGTGCGAGCTTCTTCATCATTGTGTTCAGTTCTTCACAGTACACATCTGCAGTAATGCTTGTCCCGTTTGGCAAGAAGCTGTGATGAATAACACCCGCGTTAGACCACCAAACAGTGACCATCACTTTTCTAGGGGTAAGTTTTCGTTTAGGGCATTGTTTTGCTGAACCAGGGTCCAACCAACTTGCTGAGCGCTTACGATTGTCAAACAGGATCCATTTCTCGTCACAAGTAACAATGCGGTTCAGAATTCCTTCATTTGTATGCCTGCTGAGCAGTGCAAGGCACGTCTCCACGCGTACTTCGCGCTGGCGGTCATTGAGTTCGTGGGGTGCCCATTTGTCAAGCTTTTTTACCTTGCCAGTTTGACGCAAATGGACCAATATTGTTTTGATGCTAACGTCGAAAGCTGCTGCTAATTCAGCCGTGGATTGAGTTTCATCAGCTTCCACAATTGCCTTTAATTCGTCATCGTCGACCAAAGTTTTCGGACGACCACGGGGTTCATTTTTCAGGTCAAAATTTCCAGAACGGAAGCGGGTAAACCAATAACGGGTGGTGCGTTCGTTTGTAGTGTTCGCTCCGTAAACGCCGTTGATGTTGCGTGCCGCTTGTGCCGCTTTGCTGCCACGACGGTACTCACACTCCATAATTACTCGAATTTTTAACTTATCCATGATGACGAAAAATGTTCGAATGCGTTGAAAACAAAACACTAACTATTAAACAAATGACGATTTTAGAAAAAGAATTCCATGTTTGTCTAATAAAATTAATTTGAAATTAGAATTATCAGTCAAAAAAAAAATATTTTCATTTGAAATGGCCAGTACGGCAAAACGGCAGTTTCATAGGTAAAGACCTATTATTATAACATCTTGTACACAGTATTAAAAGACCATGATTAAAAATAAGCGCCCATTATAGATCTGTCAACTTAAAAAAGTGTTATGACTTGGAGTGGAAGGTCTAACCAATTAGATTTTATAATAAATAATATGATGGATTTTTCATATTTTTTTTACATACGCTTAATAGCAGTAATTTATCTGATCGAGATATATGCGAATTCTGCTGCATTATTTTGACTTAAAGAAGGTACGAATTTTTCTAATCTTGCCAGTCTGGAAGAAGAGATACATTATTTGTACACTTTATTAATCTATCTGTGCATTATGGTCAAAATAAAACTGAAAAAAGAACGCAAAAGACCTGAGCACCCCAAAGTCATTTAAAAAATTTATAAAAAGGTCCTTATTGCGGGCATTAATTCCTAAACTCTCACAGTACTCAACGAACTCCAAGAGATCAAAAAGTGATTTCAAGAATGAAAAGAAAATACTTACCTTGATTAAACTTCAGATTAACGTCATAAAAAATACTTTAAGTGCTTCTAATGAGCATCCGAACTCTTTGTGATTATTTTTATTTTTAAAGTCATAATGAATTAAGTTCGTTTGATCCAAGACTCCATGAAGTATTTTCCATTAAGAAAAATAATGTCTCACTTCATAAATTTGGATAAAGGTTGTTTTATTGCTTAATCTCAAATTATGGCAACATTACGTTCCCACAATTCATCACATATTACCAATTGTACGTAAAAACTGAGCTTTCCTGGACAGTGGACAAACTAAGGTGTAGTTGAGATCTCTCTCGTTACCAAAACTGTAGGTCAAAAATAGAAAACCGAACATTTTGTGATCGTTATTATTTTAGTTTCTTCTAGTTTTGTTTTTGACAAATATCAGAAAAAAGGCAAAAGAAACTACTTACTAAAAGCTACATAATGAGAGCAATGAATCAAGAGAAATATACCAACGTATATAGACTGTTTACACACCGAAGTTCCACACCCATACCGTGGATATGGGAATATTTGGGGAATAAATTGAATACAAATAAGTATTAATCATACGCTTGTTTTACTGAATGAATATTTATTTTTCTCAACATTGACTTGTTCTTATTGACGTCAAATAAAACATGACCACCACAACAGCGACCACCAGTATGGAAAATCCTTCGTGAAGAAAAACTGGCAACTTCACGGGCACATTTAAAAAAAAAATTACTGTCTCTTTATGTCTTTCCAAAATTATTCTTATCTGCATCTGTTAGCTCCCTCATTGGTCTCCCTAACCCCTAGTATCCAGACGACGAACACCCTCAAACGGCATCCGTTCACGAGTTAACGCGGGATCCAGCCATCGCCCTCCTCGACCATATATATATTACCAATATATATTACAGCAAGTGTTCAAAAGCTGTAGTGGCTGGTATCATGCTGTGGCCTTTATAGAAACGTGTTGCGGGCAGCGTATCCAAAATATTATATCTCTTTAAGTATGTAACCTCGGGCTTAATTTTGAAGTTGATTTTTTGCAACAAGCGTGAATATTTACAAATAACAAACACGTCGACAGCAAACATTTTTGAAAATCGTAAAAAAATTTATATTTTATCCTCAATTTTTTACAATAACATTGTCTTTACGTTCTCTTATTTAGCTTAACAGGTTTTTTTAAGACCTCGCTCGGGGCATAACATTTGACAAAACAATCTAATTATGTATCAATATATAATAATCTATCTATTACTGCTGACTAAATATATTGTAAAACACAAAAATGTTATCCTTTCATAAAAGGTTCTATAAATTTCTTCTGTTTAAAGTTCCGCTGCATCCGCCTGTCATCCACTGTACCCTGCCTCCACCAGATGCTATTAACAAATTCCCATACTTTGTCGTCGTCCTCAGACAATTAAGCAGTATGGCGTTGAAGCTGCATCGAAGATACCGGAGGTAGCTGCAACTAGACTATTTTTAATATCCGGCGTAATGAGAAGCACTTTGTCAAGCTCTTTGATAAACATTTACTCAATAACTTGTTGAGAATATCTCTTTTATAGAGCGATTCAATTTTCTATTTGACTGGGAGGATAAAAAAATATATCAATTCAATTGATATTTATTGAAATTAATTTAAAATTTAGAGAAAGCTTAATTATTTGATATCGAAAGGAATTTATTTTCTATTGAAATTGAATTTTATAAGGCAGCACACTTAAATTAAAAAATTCTAAGGTCGTCATGTACAAGTTATGATTTTGTTTTGAAACGTTAGGCCATATCACTTAAGAGGGTATCACACTATCATATATCTAGATCCCAGATCATATAAACAAAGAAATATGCCTTCTGCTTTAATTTGCTGGAGTCCAGATGTCTCCACATCTCACCCTACTTATTTTACTAATACAAAAGTAATCGTATTCTGTATGACACACATAAGAATATTTGTAACGCACACTAATAATTAGATGGCAACATTAGTAAATCAACTAATAGTACACATGCAACAAGAAGGTGGCGCGTCAGCCCGCAGCTACGGCGACATGTAGCACACATATGTAAGTCAACTAATAGTACACATGCAACAAGAAGGTGGCGCGTCAGCCCGCAGCTACGGCGACATGTAGCACACATATGTAAATCAACTAATAGTACACAATCAACAATCTTGGTCTGCGTGCGTTCTCGAGCGCACGTCGATCGCAGACGCCTTCCCGCTCTTTTAGCCCCCGCGCTAATTGAGCACCCAAATTTCACTGGTTGTTGTCGTAATACATAATTTCATAGTTGTATACCGTAATAAGTTTCTAACGCCGTTTTCACGGCGGACAGTGGCTCGTTAACCGTACTTCTAATAAGTTTCTAACGCCGTTTTCACGGCGAACAGTGGCTTGTTAACCGTACTTCGTGGAACGTGAGCTTCGTCGACGGGAATTCGTCGTTCCAGGACTCCAAGTGCCGTGTTCGAGTAAGTTATCCGCGTCGTTCTCAACCGCCCTACTGCGTGTAGGGTGGTTTTAGGAAGTTAGTCATCGTTGTTAGGTTCATATATTGTCCCTCCCCAACCCCTCCGCAATGGCTTCCCTAAGCTTTGTCGAGTTTAGGAAGAAGTTAATTGAAAGTACTGAAGGCATGTCTTTAAATGCTGATAAGTACCGTTTCTTAGATTCCCTTATCCCTCATCTCATGACATTAATGTCCACAATGGCCCCTCAGGCCACCCCAGTTCCCCAGACCCCTCAGGTCTTAGGCCCTCCCGCGTCCCCTTCCTCCAGTGACATGGAGTGCGAAGTAGACGCCCCTCCGCGCCGCAAACGCGCACCCGCGACCGAGTCATCATCGGACGCTACCCCTACTGGCCCTGAGTCTCCCTCTTTTACGCTTGTTAAGAAGCGCTCTAAGAAGCGTTCGAAACAAGACCCGGCGCCCTCGACGCCCGTCCCTACACCCCCTGCAGCGTCTTCAACGCCAGCTGCCCCGGTGTCTTCAACACCCGCTCCGGCCCCAACTTCTGTCAAGGCCAAGGTCCCACCACCCGTTTTCCTTCGGGAAAAGGGTAAATGGACTGAGGTCTCGACATTGTGCAATGAGCACAAGATCCATTACACCCGAGCGGTAAACTCGGGTGAATCTATTAAAATCACTGTCTCGTCGATAGACGATTTCCGAGCTTTGACTAAGCTCCTCACCGATAAGCAATATGCTTATCACACTTATGCTCTGTCAGAAGAGCGTAAGATCAGAGCGGTACTCAGGGGAGTCCCGTTCGAATTATCGAACGAGGCTATCCTGGAGGATCTGCAGTCCCAAGGCTTCCCGGCACTCGCGGTGCATAAAATGCACAGCAAGTACGGGAGGCAACACCCTCTCGCTTTGGTGATTCTCGCCAACGTCCCCAAGTTCAGAGAGATCCTGAAAGGGGTTAGCTCTATTTGCGGCCTCTCTGGGATCTCAATCGAGGCGCCTCATCGCCGCGGTCATCCCGGCCAGTGCCACCGGTGCCAGTTGTACGAGCACGCGGCGGCCAACTGCCGCGCACCGCCCAGGTGCGTCAAGTGCCTGGTCCCTCACTTCACTAAGGAGTGCAATCGCACTCCTGAAACTCCCTCTCCTCCCGATTGCGTGCTTTGTGGCCAGTCCGGCCACACCGCAAATTACAGGGGCTGCCCTCATGCACCCCGTTGTATGCGCTCCAATTCCAAGAGGGCGGCACCCAAACAGGCTCCGCGCCTTTCCCAAGAAAACTTTCCGCCGCTGCGTAGCCGGGTTCCTCCGGCTGCTAAGCCTACACAGTCCAGGCCTGCCCCAGAAAACTGGAGGCAGCGCCCCGCATCGAATCCCATCCCGGCTCCTCGCCCATACAAACCCACTCCTCAATCCTCCGTAGCAGACGATATGCGTATCGTCTGCGACGCTATAAAAAATGTCGATGTTAGTGAAATCGCAGTCTTAGCCCGTAAACTTAGGGCTTCACGTACTCCGACAGAGCGTTTGCTAGCTCTGGCGGAGCATAGTTCCCTTCTCAATTCATTATAGGTTCATTTAAATGAATTGATCCCTAAATCATGCTTCGGCCGACCTCTGCCCAGCCCCGGCTTCACCGGAGGCTGCCCAGAACGGCCACCAACTCATGTCCCTTTGAGCACCTTCAGTGCAACTTTCACTACAGGCGGAAGACCCGCTAGCGGGTCTCCGCCAGCGCGCCCAACTTCCCGACGGGTGTCGCTTCCGATGAAGGCTAACGGTAATAACTACAGCCAACAGGTGGTTTTTAGTGGGTAGGTGCCATTCTGGTGAGTCCCACATAACCCCCCCGCAGAGGAATTTACCTGCGGGCGGGTATGCATGACGCATCTTCCACTTCCCTCCCGCGAGGGTGCCTCGGCAGCAAAAAAAAAAAAAAAAAACAACACATTCAACAAGAAAGTGGCACGTCTGCCCGCAGCTACGGCGACATGTAGCATACATATGTAAGTCAACTAAACTTCCCCAATTTAACAATTCATACGCATAACAACTGTCAGCCTATCAAATACCTACGTTAATTAACAGACTAACCATGTCACAAAAAAATCAAAAATGCTAATAATATTAAACTGAACTTAAAAAGCTATTTTCTATCTTCCATTTAAACTACAACTAAGTTTAGAATAGCATAGTTAGTTAAAGGTTATTTCTTGGTACAATACGTACCCGTTGGAACGAAACGCGGTCATGGTCAGCTAGAAGTTAAAGAGAAATCACAATAAAAACTAAAAAAATTAACATCAACGAACTATGTAATATGTCATAAGGTAAATAATTGAATTGTATAGTTATAGTAATTAATATATATAATAATTGATACTTATTATATTTATATGATTAAAATATCATATAATAAATATTTTTAGTCCATAAATTTGTTCGCTAATTATTAAATCTGATTATTATTAAACGCTTACAAAACTAATATTTGTGGACGTGTAAACCTAAACTGGTTCTTGTTACACTGTCGATAAATAGTACAAATGTAATATGAAAATTAATGGTCAATAAATAAAAAAAATAAACATAAATAAAAAGTGGTCCTTGATGAGATGTTATGGGATGTATAAAACAAAGAACATCTTGATTAAGTCATGATTGAAAACATTCACACTTTCAAAAGGTGCGTTGAATGTATACATTGAAAACTAAGCCGTATGCTGGTAAAGAGAGTTCATTGCTTAAGCTGCTTTTACGCTTAAATCTTTTTGCTATCGATACAAGCTGGTTTTATGCGGGTATGGGCGACCTGAGAGTTCAGGTGAGTTAGAAAAAAATGAAAGCGAGTGCCAACCAGGGTTCCATTCCCGCGCTACGTCTAGACAAAGAATTAAGACATAAAGTCTATTGAATTTTAAATTCGGTATTGTGTAAACACGTATTCGTAGTGCATTTCGACTGTTTTGGCAGTTTCAAATGAAAAGATATTGCAGATGTAGCTTCAACGAGCTGGGTGAATGGGTGAAGCAATCAATTATATATTAAGAAAAACGTTCAAGAGAGACAAGCGGACTTTCTAAAAGACATTGTTTGTCGCCTATACGACGTCCGCCGTGGATCCCAGAGTTCTTTTAATATGCTTTTTATTATTCGGATCCAAAATAGATGCTCTTCACATACTTATTTTTAAGCCAATTGGGCTGGAATCGAAGCACTACCAAATGCGCTAATAGGGATAGCATGTGTCTTATGAGTTACCGTTTGATGAACGTCCAGCTAGTTGTAAAGTAAATTAAATAAAGTAGCATTTGCTGTTTCGCATGTGCAAATAGCTCTTTTCTGGACCCAAAGTAAGCCGAGCTTGTGTTTTAGATGACCATACAGTGAAAATCCAGAATAAACCTAAATATATAAATATAAACAAACTTGAACCGCGAACATCGCGCAGCGACCAATGCAGTTGCAACTAGTACAGCACTATCGCTTGTCTTCCCATTTGAGACGATCAATATTAAATTAATATTTAATTTATTATTTAATTTGGCAACAAACAGTCATGCTTAATCTACAGTTTTACAAAAAAAATAAAAAAAGTTCACAATACAAGACCAACAGTGCCCAAAAATAAAAAAAGATTCGAGTTCACAAGTGGTCAACAAATTAATAAGAAAGGTATGCTTTATGAAAAATACCGAAAAGAGAGACTAAGAATAAACAGGTCATTTTGCACAAAAGAAAAATAGCTATAATAATTAATATTTTAACTTAGGTTTAGAGTAACGTCAGTTTCAACTTTTAAAAAAAAGATGGAGCTGAGAATTCCCTATTACGAGTATAATTGTTGTTACGTCGAGGAGGTATAATAGTGGTAGATAACTTGAAGGGCGCACAGGGAGACAACACGGCCGGAGAACTGCACCCGGCCGAGTAGTTCTGATTAATCTATACCGGCTACATGTAGTAGATTAAATAAATTCGCATACGCGTTACGCATGCTATCAAATATAGTGAGCGAGACAGTAGTATTATCATACTATGCATACGTGGTGTGCGTGAAGCGCACATTGGGAACAACAAAACACTTATCGAATTTAGCAGCGTCTGAATCCTACACCTAAATAAAAAACTTAAAAGTACTCACGTCCGATTCCACGCTCACCAGACTTTAGGACATGTGGTTCCTTAAGAAATCCCTTCTAATCCTGCGTATGGGGGCCCCCTTTGTTAATCAATTTGCCCAATGGCTGTTCTTCCTTGGTCCTTTAGCAGGTTACAGCTTTATTTTTGATTATTGATTATAATTAGTTCTGGATAACAATATGCGCTTACGGCGCAGCGATCTTATACGATCCGTGAAAGGGAAGCAAGTGAAGTTGTCTTTTGGTCAATTTGACATCTGTCAAAAACGTCTCTCAGCCTTGCACTCAAAGCTGGCTTGCGATTGGCCGGATGTGTGCGTCTTGACATAGACTCACGATTGGTGCATTTTAAATAGGCTAAGGATCATTCGCTGCCTTTAATAAATTAACCTAGGATGAAACGGCGCCAAATTTAAAGTGAAAATACGATTACCAAACATCCCGCCCACCAAAATATGACTATATTTTAGAAACAACTAAAATTAACCCTATCACTTAGAATATGTAACAAACACGATCACAAAATTACTTAAGCTAATAAGTGAAGCGATTAACATGCTAATCGGATTGGTGAGGTAATGGACAAAGTTTAACCAACGGTCTCGTGAGGCGAGAACCTTCGGCTGTACGAATAGTCGCAACGCGCACGATTCCGTCGGGGCCAGAATGCACTTCCTCGACGCGAGCTAGCGGCCAATGGAGCGGAAGGTTGTTTTCAGTTTTCAATATAACAATTGAGCCGACGTCTAGAGGTTTAGAGTGTTGAGTCCACTTGGCCCTCTGAGTTAGTGAATGAAGATACTCATGCTTCCAGCGGTTCCTGCTGAAACCTCTGGATAAGTTGCCACCTGCCCAAACGATTTATATTTAAAGCAGTCAGATTCTCATCGGGGACGGTAGTAAGGGGCTCGAGCGTCAAGAAATGACCTGGAGTGAGTACGGAAAAATCGTTAGGGTCTGAACTCAAGGGACAAAGGGGTCGTGAATTTAACATCGATTCTATTTGAATAAAAAGAGTGGCCAACTCTTCGAAAGTAAGAGCTTGGTCACCAACGATACGATACATGTGGGTTTTTACCGCTTTTATTTGTATTTCCCACGCTCCTCCAAAGTGGGGGCTAGCTGGTGGATTAAAACGAAAGGCAATCTGCTCCCCACGAGCAGCAGATTCCATGAGCTGACTAAGTTGGTTGTTCGCGCCTACGAAATTAGTACCACAATCAGAATGAATGACGCTTACTTTTCCACGTCGACCTACAAAGCGGCGAAGTGCAGCGATAAACGCATCGGTAGAAAGGTCCGAAACGGTTTCAAGGTGTAAAGCCTTAGTGGATAGACATAGGAAAAGACAGAGATAGGCTTTTCCTGTTTTAGCACCACGGTGCTTACCTAACCTAATTTTAAAAGGACCACCATAGTCGGTTCCAACAGCAGAGAAAGGTTTGACTTGATTAACGCGAACTGCCGGTAAGTCACTCATGTATGGTTCCAAAGGAGTGGGCTTAGTTTTATAACATCTAAGGCACTTTGACAAGCAATGTCGAATAGCTCGCTTGGGTGACAGAATCCAGAATTGCTGTGTCATGAGATATTGCGTTGTGTTTACGCCGGGATGACAATTTTCACGATGCAGGGCTTCTATTAAAAGATAAGTTAACTTTGAATCACGAGGGAGTAGAGCGGGGTGCTTATGTTCGAACTCGAGTCCGGACCTTGATAAACGACCGCCCACCCTGAGGACTCCTTGAGGATCAATGAAAGGGTTCAACTTACGCATCTGCTTCGAGAGCAAAGTGCCTTCCAGCAGCTGACAAATTTCGGTTTTAAAATAAACTGATTGAACGTGTTTCACAACAAGCATTAAAGATTTATAAAGTTCTGTACGACTAAGAAAAGAATCAAAACGGCGTTGGAATCGAAGGTGCTCGATATATCTTAACCACCAGCAAAGAATGCGTTGAATTTTTCTAATGGAAGAGTAACGTTCTAGAAGCATATCTATGAAGGGTAATGGAAAGTCACCATGGGAGAGTAGAATGTGCGGACGCTTTTCTTCATCACTGAATGCGTCTTCATTAAGAGCTTTATCGTGCTGAGGCCAGTGGTCAGGCGTGTCAGACAGCCATGGAGGACCCGCCCACCATATGCTATTACTGACAAGATCGGAGGGGAGCTGACCGCGGGAAGCGACATCCGCAGGATTATCGTCGGAAGCCACGTGACTCCATCGAGCATTGGGCAAAACGTCTTGAATGTGTCCTACGCGGTTCGCAACGAAAGCCTTCCAACGTGAAGGGAGAGATAGAACCCACGCGAGCACCACGGTAGAGTCTGACCAAGCATAGACAGCAGTACAAGGCATCTGAGGTAAGTATCCATCTGTTACAAATTTTAGAAGATCGGCCACCAGAACTGCTGCAGAAAGTTCGAGACGGGGAAGAGAAACAGATTTTGTCGGAGCGACTCGAGCCTTGGAACAGACAAAGAAGACCCGGATGCCACCATCTGCGCTGATAGTCCGCAAGTATACGACGGCGCCATAGCCAGTTTCCGAACTATCGGAAAAGCCGTGAAGTTCACACGACACAATTTGGCTGACAGATAAGCAACGGGGGATTTTTAACGATTTTAGCAGTGGAAGTTGTTCAATATAACTATTCCAAAAGCTTACTATATCAGAGGGAGGATCGTCATCCCAGTCCGATCCTAGCACCCAAAGCCTTTGGATCAGAACTTTAGCGATCAGTGTTAGCGGCGACAGGAACCCAAGTGGGTCGAATATGCGCGCACATTCATTAAGAATGTTGCGCTTGGAGCATTTTTTGTTCTGTGGAGCCACAGAAAAACAAAATACATCTAAACGTGGATCCCATTTCAAGCCTAGCACCTTTAGTGATTGATTTTCATCACTATCGAGAGACACAGGAGAAGTTAAACAATGTTCAGGTGGCAAGTCTGCCAAAAGTTCTGGAACATTGCTGGCCCATTTTCTTAATTGGAAATGACCCTTTTGTAGAAGGTTAATAACCTGTGATTTAGCTAATTTAGCATTGTCTAAAGTAGAAAATCCAGTCGCAATATCATCAATATAAATATCAGAGGATAAGACTTTACTAGCAAGCGGAAAGCTCGCACCTTCATCAGAGACCAGCTGTTGAATCGTACGACATGCAAGAAACGGAGCGGAAGACACGCCGTACGTAACGGTATTCAGCCGATACTCGTGAACATCTTGATTCGAATCAAAACGCCAGAATATACGCTGGTACTCACAATCACTCTTTTCAAGCAGAATTTGACGGTACATCTGCCGCATATCGGCTGTGAAAACCACAGGCTGGACTCTGAAGTTCAGTAGAATCACGACGATGTTAGTTTGAAGCTTGGGGCCAATGAGAAGAGTGTCGTTTAACGAGATACCTCGAGCATCTTTTGCTGAGGCATTAAAGACCACGCGTAATTTGGTCGTAGTACTTTCAGGGCGGAGGACACAATGATGAGGAATATAATTCCTCCCCATTGCGAGTTCCGTCACAGGAACCAAACTCATGTGTCCACTGCTTATGTATTCCTTCATAAACTCGCTATATTGCTTATGAAGCTCAGGGTTTTTGTGGAGTTTTCGCTCTAAGGAATGGAAGCAACGTAAAGCTACTTCGCGGGATCCTGGAAATGATTGTTCCTTGCTTCCATTTCTGAAGGGCAAGGTAACTACGAATCGACCGCTGGGATCCCTCGAGTGAGTGTTAGCAAAAATAGTCTCACATCTCATCTCATCAGGAGTGAGAGATGGTGAAAGAGGCGATTCAAAAGAATCCAACTCCCACAGCTTCTTGACTTCTTCATGTAATAGTTCGTCTTGGTTCACAAAAAACGATTGTAAGTCCTTATCATTGCAGCCAACACTCCCTATTAAAAGCCAACCGAATATAGAGTTAAGTGCACAAGGTTGCCCCGCTTCTGCACTCACACTTCCTGGAAGTAGAAGGGATGCAAAGACTTCGGCACCTATAAGGAGATCGATGGGACCAGGTTTGTCACAGTCAGGATCAGCCAAAGGCAAATTACGCAGATGGTGCCATGAGGATTTGTCAAGTCTAGTAGACGGCATCTTCCCGCAGATACTAGGCAACATGAATGCGTCTAGGTTAAAAACTGTTTGATCATGTGCACCGAGCTCTAATCTAACCTTTCCACAAATAGAAGCTGATGATTTCCCGAGACCACAGACACGACGAGAAATATGCTTATAATTCAGACCCAACCGATCAACCGCACGTTTGCAAATAAAATGCCCTTGGCTACCGGAATCGATAAGGGCGCGAAGGGTTTGAAAATTACCAGCTGAATCCCGAACCTGCACATAGGCGGTAGACAACAGCACGATTGAACTTTCACCAAGACTAGTAAGCACATGCACCTTGTCAGCTGGAACAGGCTGATCAGAAACAACCGAAGTCTCGTTGTGGAGTAGTGAGTGGTGTCGCTGGCGACACTTTTGACATCTAAAAATAGATTTACAGTCTTTAACACTATGATTAGACCGGAGACAGTTAAAACACAAACGATTAGATTTTGTGAACTCAATTCGTTCATCAACGGATGTCTGAGCAAACCTTTTGCAGGAATTGACAGAGTGATTTTCTGAGCAAAATGAGCACTTTACGATTAGAGGGGGTGTTTGAACTGTCGGTACGGATTGAGGTACGATTTTATCAGACCGAGGTTTCGGATGGGTATTGGAAAGAAACACAGTCGTCTTCTTCTGTGGCACCCGAGATGGTTGGACCCTAACTGGAGGACGCGCCTTGTCACGATCGTTCGTTGACGAAAAATGAGTATCTCGAACTAGAGCTTCACACCTTGAATATAAGAACGATTTTAAATCGCGATAATTAGGTAACTCGGTAGAGGATTGGCGTTGTTCAAAGGCGCAGCGAGTCTGTGAATCTAATTTTGACAACACTAAATAGCAAAGTACAAAATCCCAGTTATCAGTTGGCAAATTTAAGCTCTTTAAAATATTTAAATTCTCATTGAAAAGATCCAAAACGCGGCGAAACTCAAGCGGCGATATAATTTTAAAGTTAGCATTTAGCATTTCCTTCCAGCATGTATATGCTAACTCACGTTTGTCACGATATCTTGCGATCAAAGTTTCGAAAGCTTCTTGATAAAAGGCACCTTGCACGGGATACGATCGTAGGAGACTCAAAGCATCCCCACTGAGACTTGAAATGAGGTAGTGCATGCGCTCTGTATCCGACAAAGCTCCGTTCTTATGAATTAACGAATTAAAAATGTCATAAAATTCCGGCCACGCTTTTATTTTACCTGAGAAAGTCGGCAACGGAATTTTCGGTAATTTAATGTTAGAATTATTACTACGATCGATGATAGAGGGTATTGATTGATTCGATTGAGCGTCAACAGATGGAACTAGCTGCTTGTACAAAGTCATGACCCTAAAATAAACTTCATCGAATTCACTGCGAATGAGATCCTCCTGGTGTTCCGAACACGATTCATCAAGGACGGAGAGTATATCCGAATGAGAATCTTCGAACGCGATGACTAACTTCTCTACTGCAGAATAATACGCAATAAAAGAATCCATCGTAGTTGGGTCAGAGTTCGCTAACTCGGCAACTTCTAACGTCTTCTTCATGCGATTTAACGCCAAGGTACGTTTACGGCGTAACGCAGGCAAGTCTAGAATACTAGGTCCATCATTATCATTCATTTTCGCTTTAACAGATAATCGCCTCTTAGATGCCTCGGGTTTAGATCGCCGTCTCACGGTTAAAGACATTTTAGTTTTAATCGTTAGTTTACGCAAAGTAAATATCCACTAAATTATTTGCTTAAAATTACACGATTGTATTTTACAACTTGGATAATAAGTTTCGATGTTAAACCGATCAACTTTCTCAACAAGAATAGAATAAAAAATAAAAAAACTGCCACAAAAGTAGGTACGATAATCAAAACGGATCGAACTAAAATACCTCAAATCAAACTAAACTATTATAACGATAGCATAAACTCACCAAATGCATTGATACAAAACACCTTGCGAATATCAACACACAACTAATAGTTAAGTTATAGTAATAAGAAGTTTTGTGACAATAAAAGGTGTCACACTTACTAATTAATCACAAATAGTTATATTGTCATAATGAAGGATTCGTAATATAAAACACTGAACGGGAATAAAACGTCTAGGTGCAGGTTTTACAACAATACGCAATCACCAACAAGCTATCACTATTTGTCACCACAAACATTCATGAAAGTACTATGAATGTAAACACATTTAGAACACAAAGCACTGCACGGGAATAAAACACGTCTAGATGCAGTCTTTATAACGATAGAAACGTACTAAATAACCGTAAGCACAACTAGTATGAACTTATGCAACAACCTATAATGTTAACATTTAATGTTTGTTTTGTTTGAATAACTAGGCGATTGATAATCGGTTCATACTGCTATAGATACCCACCAAACGAGACTACCGATCGAGACCAGCTCAAAGTGAGAGAAAATGATAAGTACAAATGTTACGGCGACGTATTATTAAAGAAATGCTCGTAACATCTATAAGTACATAAAACGAATAAACGATAGTCACTTATGAACTGATCCAGACCGACAGAATGGGATAAGTACCTATTAGTAATTAAGAATTTCTGTAGATTTTGTGAATTATTTTTAATTACGATTAGAACTTCAACTGCTCCTGTAAGTATTATATTTAGCGAAGAACTCATAGGGTTTGACTAACCAGGCAAGTAATTACAATACAAACGAGAATATATGCAACTTAGCATCAACGGAAGGTTTGCATTGCAACTATCTACGTAATGAACAACGTCAAAATAAATTATGAATAAGCATTGAATTTTACGTAACTTTTCACTGAATTTGAACATAAAGGGGTGGGTAGGACGTGGAATGTGCTAGAACTTTCTTTATGATGTAATTTGTACTTAACGGTAATAAAGTAATTTCGGCACCATGTGATGATTAGTTTTAGACTGAATTTAAACTAAAGGGATAGGTTCTGACCTTGAATAAGATCTAAAGTTCCCGGGTTTCGGCACCAAAAAATGTGCGTGAAGCGCACATTGGGAACAACAAAACACTTATCGAATTTAGCAGCGTCTGAATCCTACACCTAAATAAAAAACTTAAAAGTACTCACGTCCGATTCCACGCTCACCAGACTTTAGGACATGTGGTTCCTTAAGAAATCCCTTCTAATCCTGCGTATGGGGGCCCCCTTTGTTAATCAATTTGCCCAATGGCTGTTCTTCCTTGGTCCTTTAGCAGGTTACAGTTTTATTTTTGATTATTGATTATAATTAATTCTGGATAACAATATGCGCTTACGGCGCAGCGATCTTATACGATCCGTGAAAGGGAAGCAAGTGAAGTTGTCTTTTGGTCAATTTGACATCTGTCAAAAACGTCTCTCAGCCTTGCACTCAAAGCTGGCTTGCGATTGGCCGGATGTGTGCGTCTTGACATAGACTCACGATTGGTGCATTTTAAATAGGCTAAGGATCATTCGCTGCCTATAATAAATTAACCTAGGATGAAACGGCGCCAAATTTAAAGTGAAAATACGATTACCAAACAGGTATCAAAATAAATAAAACAGAAATTATAACTTACCCAAAAAGTTTCAACTGTACCCGCGTTGGTCTCACAGACCAATTGGCGCCGTATACGATCGTGGCAACAAATCATGAAGCTAACAAAAAGTGCAAACCTTAGTTTAGGCGTTACCTAACTAAGTCTATGCTTTGTAGAGTTTAGTGCAGATGGGCATAAGTGAAAACTTATTTAGAATCTGTATTATAATTAAAAATGGTTGAGGAGGGCGATCGCTGGATCCCGTGTTAACCCGTGAACGGGTGCCGTTTGAGGGTGTTCGTCGTTTGGATACTTGGGGGGGGGGGAGACTTGCCTAGCTAACAGATTCAGATAAGAATAATTTTGTGTAGACATAAAGAGACTTTGTAAATTTATTTTGAAAAATATATACACGTGAAGTTTCTTGCCAGTTCTTCTTCACGAGGGTTTTTTCGAACTGGTAGTAGAAACATGTTTTATTTGACGTCAATAAGAACAAGTAATTGTCAATGTTGAGAAATACATATTTCATTTCATTTCATTTCAAGGTTTTATAATTTTACTGTCTGTAAACGCCAATCTTATACTCGTAATATAGAAATGAATGGTTTCCCCAAGATAAAGACCCTTAGAGCGTAGTTTGTAACCCCTGGCAACTAGTGCATATACATATATTTTATTTTTTATAGCATTGCTAATGTTCAACGTGAAATATCTTTTTTTTAAATACTTTGTAAAATTATTTAAAATCTGATTTTACTGATATCTGTCAGTGCACTAATTTGTAACCTTATGAACATGAATTATTTTGATTTATTTTACATTTTACATTTTTATTTTTTTTAATATCATTCAGTAAAATCATACGATTTGAAACCAAATCGTACGCTATAAGACTCGATAGGCATCAATTGTACTCCAGTTTAAATAATAGTCCGAACTTCAGAAGTAAATACTCCGATTACCCAACTTTCGGTTTTCATGGAAGTTAATTTCAATTACAGAGCGACGGCACGACCACTTGGAGCGACCGCAGCGAGATGGCTGTGATTGCGCAGCGACCTGGATAGATAAATAATAGATGTGATTTGTTAGATACACATTCTCGCTCCGATCGCCACGCGGTGCGGACGTGCAAGACCCCATTCTCCGTTGATCGGTCCCTTCCCGATATTCCGTGGCGCTCAGTCTACT
Source organism: Marasmarcha lunaedactyla (assembly GCA_923062675.1). Lineage (NCBI taxonomy): Eukaryota > Metazoa > Arthropoda > Insecta > Lepidoptera > Pterophoridae > Marasmarcha > Marasmarcha lunaedactyla. Next base: position 27,537,503 of record OV281349.1, read on the forward strand.
GACGTCACAGTTTAGCGTGTTGGTTCCGTGCTACGGTTTCCAAGGTTTTTCTACTCCGTCTGAGTGCTATCGAAGTGCGATTTTTCTTTGCGACTAAGCCCCTTAGTCTTCAAAGTGCTGTGCTAAGTTGTGTTGTGCTTGTGCTGAGTGCAGTGTTGTGCCCAGCGTAAGTAGTTTGGTTTCAGTACAAAGGATACTTAACGGTGACAACGAATTTGTACTGAACCAGTCCTTTTTATTTTTATTTTATTTCTCTTCTCTATTTTATTTATTTTTCTCCTATTTTCATATTTATTTTTATCATATCTGTGTGTTTTCGTGTGTATTTGTCCCTTCTGTCGGTAAAGGTTGACCCTAACGCGGTCAACTCTTTACCTGCGTACCCTTTTTTAGGTTTCTAGGTAGCGGCCTTCGGCGTACTACGGTTAGTTTTAAGTTATTCTCCCCAGCCCCCCTACCGCTGGTAGGGAGGTTTGTCGCTAGGATTTTGCTAGGTTTTTAGGAACTAGGCATCTTTTATTATACTTATATTTTTACATATTATTGTCCCAACCCTCCCTAATGGATCCGCTAATCATTATTAACGCGTTCACCCAGGCGCTTGCTGCGGCAGGCGTCTCCATCCCAAAATACATCCTAACGCAGGCCTTGCAGGCATCAATCGCGTCCCCGGCCCCTCAGGCCCCAACCCCAGCCCCTCAGGCCTCCAACGCCCAGACCCCTCAGGTCTATAGCTCTCCCGCGTCTCCCGTTCCATCCGATATGGACTGCGCGTCGGTCTCATCCTCGCGATCATCTCGTAGGAAGCGTACCGCTCCCGGGAGCGATTCAGACTCCGCCGCGTCCGAAGCTTCGTCGGTCGCCGCCACCTTAACCGGCTTTCCTGAGCCCACCTTCCAATCAGTTACCAAACGCTCTTAGAAGCGTTCGAAAAAAGCCGCGGTGTCTTCAACACCCGAGCCAACCCCGGTGTCTTCTACACCCGCCCCCGCGCCGCTCATGTCACTCGAAGTGACCGCGTCTCCGTCGGTCCCATCGAAGCCAGCGACGCGCTGCGCTCCCATCCCGCCGAAACCTCAGCTCCCCCCGCCCGTCTTCCTGCGGGAAAAAGCGCGCTGGACCGCGGTTTCTAACTTGTGCAAAGAGCACAAAATTTATTACTTAAAAGCCGCCAACGCTGGCGACACTATAAAAATCCAAGTCGCGACTATCGACGACTTCCGCGCGTCACTCGTTTACTTCGCTTTAACAAATCGCGTATCACACCTACGCCCTCCCGGAGGAGCGTAAGATCCGCGCAGTACTACGGGGCGTCCCGTTCGAGCTTGCGAATGAAGAAATCCTCGAGGACCTTAAGTCCCAGGGTATCTCGGCCGAAGCAGTGCATAAGATGCACTCCAACCGCGGTAGGCGTTTTCCTTTAGCTTTAGTAATCCTGTCAAATACTCCCAACTCGAGGGAGATCTTTAGAGAGGCTCGCACAATTTGCGGACTCTCAAATATCTCTGTCGAGCGTCCCAACCCCCGCGGTCACCCTGGGCAGTGCCACCGTTGCCAACTCTAAGGCTACGCAGCGGCTAACTGCTCAGCTCCCCCCAGGTGCGTTAAGTGCCTGGATCCCCACATAACGAACGAGTGCACTCGCACTCCCGAATCCACTTCCCCCCCTACCTGTGTGCTGTGCGGCCAGTCCGGCCACACAGCTAACTACAGGGGTTGCCCGCGCGCTCCATGCTCTTCAGCTAAGAGGGCTGCGCCTAAACCGGCACCACCGCTCACTCCCGCTAACTTCCCGCCACTGCGCAGCCGGGGTCCCCCGGAAGCAAAACCCAAGCAGCCGACGCCTACTCCAGCTCTGTCCTGGAGGCAGCGTCCGGCCACCCCACCTGCACTTTCCCATTAGGATGGGAGCTGGGATAGCCGCTCCGTCGTCTTCAACTCAGTCGTTGGTTGAGGACATGAAGACCGTGTTCGACGTCATTCAAAACGTCGACATTACGGAAATTTCTGTTCTCGCACGCAAACTGCGAGCCGCCCGCTCTCCTCAGGAGCGTTTATTCGCGTTAGCCGAGCATCACTCGCTCCTAAGTTCGTTGTAAATTTATTTTATTTTTTTATTTTTCTATAAAATCGTAAATAAGTAAATTATAATGTCTAGACCCGCGAATCCCGCGTCCAGTCGTATTAAACCCAAGTGCTTATCCCTAGTATCTTTTAACGCTCGTAGCCTTAACACCAACCTTCCCGAGATTAAACTGTTCCTTCAGAACAAAGAACCTGAATTATTCCTTCTCCAGGAGACATGGCTTACTCCAAACCGCTCCAGGGGATTCGCTATACCTAAGTACGCGTTTATTCGTAACGATAGGCCCAACTCCGACGGTTTCGCCGGCAACGCTATATATTACAAAAGAGGCTTCCACTGCTGTCCTCTCCCTACCCCTCCTCTCCTCAACATGGAAGCCACTGTGTGTAGATTGGCTATGACTGGTCATTCAACCATCATCATAGCTTCAATCTACATACCTAGTGGTACCAGACCAATCCGCAGCGACTTTGAGGCCATTCTCGCCCTCAGCCATTCAGTCATTATGTTCGGAGACTTTAACTCCAAACATACTGACTGGACGTGCCTATCGACTAACACCAGCGGTATCGCTCTCCTCGACATCACTAACTCCCTTGACCTAGACGTCATATCCCCCATCACTCCCACTCACTATCCCAACAACCCGTCCTACTCTCCTGACATCCTCGACTTTGCAATTATCAAGCGAATCCATCTTGATCTAAGGTCTATCGAACCGCTCGATGACCTAGGCTCCGACCATCGCCCCGTTTCCCTCGTGCTAGGACCGCCGAACGATAACGTCTCATTTCCTAAGACCTTTACCAACTGGAAAGGTTTTAAAAATACGTTAGTTTCAGCCTTAGAGGCTCCGAACTCTCTACACGCGATCTCTCCCGAACAATTAGATAGCCCGGATAAAATCGATTCATTAGTAAATTCTCTCACTGATGCTATCAACTCAGCCATCAGTGACAACGAAAAGGTTGCTAAGCAAGGCAAACCCACGCTTCCCTTAGCCGTTAGCAATCTTATTAAAGCTAAGAACGCGGCTCTCCGGAGAGCCAAGAAATATCCCACGCCCGGATATAGAACAGCTGCGAATCAGCTTCAACGTAAAGTTAGGTCTTGCCTCACGGAACTCCGAGACGCTCAGATGAACGATCTCATGGTGAATATCTCTCCGTCCCACCAAGCGTACTATAGCATGGTCCGAGCCTTGCGCGTAGACACCGCCTCTCACGTTCCTCCTCTCACTCGTCCCGATGGCACTACTGCCTTTGAAGTCGAAGAGAAAGCCGAATGCTTCGCTGACAGCATTGCCACACAATGCTCACCCAGCACGCAACCTGCTGATCCCTCACACATCCAGGCGGTGGAGGACGAAGTCCTTCGCAGAGACTCTCTCCCCATCACCGCCGACCCTGTCACAGTCTCTAATGACGAAATCTTGCTTCTCATTAGGAATCAAAAGTCCAAAAAGGCTCCGGGTGCGGATGGAATTTCCAACCACGCACTTAAGCACCTACCTCAACAGATGCTTACCTTGTTAGCTATCATTTTCAATGCCTGCTTCGACCATAGCTACTTTCCAAAAGCTTGGAAAGAAGCGACAGTCATAGGCATTCCCAAGCCGGGCAAACCTCTGAACGTCCCGGCTAATCACAGACCCATCAGCCTCCTCAAGTCAATGTCTAAACTTCTCGAGAGAGTCATACTCTCTCGAATGCGGAACCCTCTGTTTCCAACGGATGGCGATCCTCTCATTATTCCCCATCAGTTCGGCTTTCGCGCTAAACACTCCTGCCCTCAGCAAGTCCATCGAATCGTTGAGTATATACTTGACGGTTTCTATCCGCGTCGTTATAAAACAGTCGCGGTTTTCTTTGACGTAGCCAAGGCTTTCGATAAAGTCTGGCACAGCGGTCTCGTTTATAAACTCTACAAAATAGGCTTACCGGATCGCCTAGTCAGGTTAATAGCGTCGTTTCTCAAAGACCGTACGTTTCGATTTAAACACGAAGGCACGCTTTCTACGCCTCGTCCCATAAAGGCTGGAGTCCCTCAAGGCTCAGTCCTCGCCCCTCTGCTGTACACCGTGTACACCAACGACATTCCCATCCCGCCGAAAGGCGTCGAACTCGCCCTCTTTGCCGACGACACTGCACTCTATACCAAAGGCCACAGTGTTCCGCACCTTGTACCCAGACTCCAAAAGGCCGTAAACGCCCTTGGTATATGGTTTCAAAAATGGCGCATCGATGTGAACCCTGAAAAGAGTTCTGCGATGCGCTTCGACCACAAACGCCGTCGTCCCGCTGGCGATCCCCACGTTCGAATGTTAGGCATTCCCATCCTCTGAAAGCGCAGTACTAAATACTTAGGCGTCACATTAGATCCGACGCTTTCTTTCAAGCCACACGTCGAAAGAGTTTCGAAACTCGCTCGTCACTACTTAGGCCGCCTAAATAGCATGTTAGGTAGAAAAAGTAAAATGTCTTTCAGAAACAAACGTACACTTTACAAGGTCTGCGTTAGACCCGTCATGACATATGCCTCGCCAATCTTTGCCCACACCAAACCCTCCCTCCTGCACGTAGTTCAAAACCTCCTTTGCCGCAGGGCCACAAACGCACCGTGGTAAGTGCGTAACGCGGACTTGCATAGAGATCTTGAACTGCCTACAGTACAACAACACCTCAAAACACTCTCTGAAGCGTTCTTCAAACGCTCCGAAACCCATCCCAATCCTCTAGTTCGTGATTCAGTCTCATATTCTACTCCTGTCTTAGATTCGAAGTTCAAAGTCGCTAGGCCTAGGAATGCGCAAGCGTATTATTCCACCAGACTGTCAGCCGATCTCGAAGCTATTCTGGCCGCAAATTCTAATTCTGACGTAAATTCTAATTCTAACGTAAATCCTAATTCTAACGTAAATGCGAATTAATTCAATTTTATTTTGCAATTTTTAATTTTTTTTTTAATTATTTGATTTTCATTTTGAGCACCTTCAGTGCTATGTAATCCCAGCGGGTGACCCCTTCTGGGCCCCGCTAGCACGGCCTCTTTCTCCAATTGGCCGTCACTCAGATGAAGGCTGAGTGGCAAATATGCACGAGCCGACAGGGGGTTTTTAGTGGGTATGGTTCTGGTAGGCGTCGGGACGAGTCCCACATAACTCTGGAATCGCGCCAGAGTATGCGTGAGGGCATTTTTATCCTCCTGCCCTTCCCGCGGAGGGGAACAAAAAAAAATGTTAGATACACATGTTTACTTCAAGTACGCTGCTACAATTCTTTTCGTTTAATAGGAGCAAGGAGCTAATAAGATCATTTAACTAAATGGAAAAGGGTCACAAATTTACAATACAAACAAAGCGTTATAGTTTACGTTAATATTGGGCAATTTACATGACAAAAATATAATAAGTAGGTAATTGGGAGCGAGATGAAGCCAAGAAGGTCCTCGCCAAAGTGTTGCTCGCTGCACGAACCGCCGAGAAAAGAGGGAGAGCCTTCCGGCGCTCGTGGTTTACTTTAATGATGCGAGAGGCGCGGAGCGCGCTGGGCAGACGCGGCGTCCGACGCGATGGAATGTTCCCGATGTGGAGGAACGGCGTGAACAGGCTGTACTGTATTGCTTATTTCAATTAATCACCACCGTGATTCAAGTACATATGATAAGATAGAATAACCTTTCTCATATTTACTCCATGTCGGTGAAATTTTATAACATACTATTTGCAATGTCACTATAATGAAAGGATGGTATAAATGTAATTTAAAAGTTAAAATATGTTCTTAATAAAGTATTTATGATAGCGCATTGTTACATCAACGATTTACTGTAGGTAACTTGAGCCATAATCAAATAAATAACTGTCCAGTATTTTAATTGTTTAAGGTTGACTCACTTCTTACGTAAAAACAGATGTTATGAATTATTGTTAACCGTTGTGGATTATAAAAAGGCACCAAGTAGTTGCAAATTGGACTGACGTCATATTGTCCGTGATCCACTTTACGTAATGAGTTTTGCTTACAGAAAGTGTCAGTCTGTGTTGAAACTTGACTGAGTGCACATCAAATAAAATGGTAGTTTTATATAATTAAAAACCCAAACTACCAATATTCTAACATATATATATAATAAATTAAATAAAATGAATTAGGTATCGAAGGCCACGACTATCATAAGCCCTTAGTCAACAAGACGGTCGCGCGGAATTCCAGCTCTGTAGCACAAGCCTAGTTAGTTTACCCTCGTAATTGTTTGTCTTCGGAACTTAGTATTTGCAAATTTGTCCTCGAGCACCGATCGCGCTGTTTGTCTACGGAGATTCTGTTACTGAAGACATTACATCTAATCACTTGACCGATCGAAGTATTTTTTTGAAAACTGTTGTTTATATGCCTGTTACTAAGCTTTAATATGTAAAAATAAAGCATTTTGGCTTTTAATCTCACTGAGGGATTTTTCAGTGCTCAGATAACATTTATCAGTTGAATAATTCTGAGAAAATTTGAAAAAAATCTGTGGACAGTCTTGGCTTTCAAAGTTATTCTCCAGATAATAGTTATTTATATTAAGCTAACCTGTACTATCAAAACATATTTCTTTTGGATAACGTGGCACTCTAATAGTGTATGTAATTTTAAAATCGATTTAGTGATTTCATAGTTCAACCACTACGTGTAAACAAAGAATAAAATATTTCTTGGTACAATGATTGTATCTATTATGAAACTGTATGCGCTTACTTAACATTTAAGAGAACGTTATTAGAGTTTATTTAAAAGAAGGTTTATTACATAACATATCTATTGTTATTTGATAGAAAATCATAAAAACATGTGCAACGCTTCCCAACCAACACACTTAAATATGAAACCATTGGGAAAAATATTGACAATAATACGATTTCCTGACACTTGACCAGCAATAACAGTCAAAGGGCCGAGTGTCCGTTCCGATAAGCGCCGACACTTTGCGATAGCGCCATCTATGTTATCTAAGTCAGCTTGCTGTTAGACTTGCGCTCATAGATGCCATGAAAGATGTCTTGATTGCGTTTCGATTGTTTTATATAGATATAGGTCCCACTATAACTTGCTTGAAAGAAGACATGTTTACGTAGTTTTTATTATTTTATTTAGTAAGTTTTCGTTTAATATTAGTTAATTATGAATATAATTTAAAAAATGTATAATAATGTTCGCAATATTTGAACGTGAGTATCTAAAGAAGATGGCACGTTCTGTGAGGTAATATTTAGAATGCCAAAATAATGGGTTACTTACCCCTTCTGGGCCCCGCTAGCGCGGCCTCTTTCTCCAATTGGCCGTCGTTCAGATGAAGGCTGAGTGGCAAAAATGCACGAGCCGACAGGGGGTTTTTAGTGGGTAGTGGTTCTGGTAGGCGTCGGAACGAGTCCTACATAAACTGGATCGCGCGCGCCAGAGTATGCGTCAGAGCATTTTTTATCCTCCTGCCCTTCCCGTGGAGGAGAACAAAAAAAAATAAAAAAATATTGGGTTACAAAAATATTCATCCGATTCATTCCGAGGCAGACCACTCTTTGTATAGCAAGCATATGACAAGCATTGCTCTCAATCTTGGCTGCTACAACGAAACCTTACAAAAACTTTTAGGAAACATTGAATTGAACCCTGTCAATTTAATTAGACAATTGCATCTATTAAGAAAACTTATTAAAATGTTCTTCTAAACACGGTCGGGTATGATCCAGGCGTAAACGCGTAGCCAACATTATAAAATTATTTTCCTGATATGAATCGCGGAATAAGCGCAGCTCATATAAGCTACACACTTGTAGCTCGCAAATCTCCGACGCTCGACAACTTTTGAGGTTTTTACGATTAACGTGATAGTGAAGCCTTCGATTCGCTGGAGTCAACACTCAGAGATAGATCCCGAAGCATTCATCTCAACCTATAAGAGTATGAAGAGTATTATTCGAAGTTATATCAATATGTCAATAGAATTGATAATTTAATAAATCTGATAAGGCATCAGTAAAAATGCTTTGCAGTGACCTGCCACTGAGATTCGTTTACGACCGCATTTTACGAGCATCGCCTGTACAGCTCGCTACATGGCGGGCTCGCGCGCGGGTATGGGTGGATATGCGCCGCTTTACATTAAGAGCTTTTTAACGACTGTTTATGTTCGATTTGCATATGTTTTTCTTCAATATGTTTAATAATATACCTAAGGCAAAAAGCATAAATAATTACTAATTCTACACAATTTAGAGACATTGAAGTTGTTTTTTGTTTTTTACAATTTTGATCACCAAAACAAATACAATCTTCAGATCTTTCTGATGTGAAATATTATTAGGAAATAATTGTATGTTGCATTTGAAATAGTATTTTTGGGCTGATATAATAGACAAATACAGAGTTATTGATAATTAGATATCATTAAAAGGTTGTAGAGGCTATTATTGGGATCGATATCGCGCTATATTAATTTAATGTTAAATCGCTTTTGAACTCCTGTTCCAAAATAGTAATTATATAATTCCATAATTATTTAATAAGTGACAGAATATGGAAATATTGTTAAAACAAATTGACTCCAAAAATAACATTTTCATTCATATTTTTTACTAAATACAAATAACATCCCCTACGTCGCTTGAGGAAAATAGCTTTTTATTATAAAAAACAATATGTTTTGAGATATTAATACTATAATAACACTGCACTTTACAAGTATATTAATCCCGCACTTACATTTGACCCAATCAAATCTCGAGTGCCGCCCGCGCTCGCCAACAATCGCGATAGCAGGCCTGCGGACCAATCAACACGCAATATATCTCAGTGCATTGCGACATGTATGGGAGTCAAGCAAACCGGCGACTCAAATTACAGCATCAACATTATGTTATGTTAATAATCAATTTTTCACATGGGATATTGGATTATCTAATTACACAAACCTGATGTTCCTATTTGCTCTATTCTTAGTCAGATAGATACACCCACCTCTGACCTAGCAAAGCATATCTCAGGTATCATACAACAATTAGTCAGGCTGGTAGATCGTAGATAGACTTTGCGTTATTTTGTGAATATCATGGTTAGCTTGGCGATAAACCTAGTGACCTGTGACGTAGAATCATTGTTTACAAATATACATTATAAATATCTTACTTTAATTCATATTGGTGTATAAAAACTTGATTACTTTAATATAAAGAATGGGAAATGATAGAAAGGGAGACTTCTTGTAATTGAATGCTTTGTTGTCAAGTGATGTTAATATTTTGTTTTGATTTATTTGCTATGATATGACATGTACTTGATTAGAATTGAATCTTTAAATTTAAGTATGACTCGGATGGGACTATATAAATATGTAAAAATTATAATAAATTGGATAGACTTAATGAATATGTATAAAATATGTAATTTGAAATAAATAATATTTAAAATAATTTGAGATTGATCAAAAATAATAAATTTAAACAAATAAATAATTGCTTCTTAAATATAAATAAATAAAATATTATAATTTATAAATACGTATATAACAATGTATAAATTGAAATTAAATAATAATTATGTTTAAGTAAATAAAGGCATCCGCTGAAAACCAGCGTCGTGACTTCGTCGCGGCACTAAGCTGAGCGTAGGCCATTTTGATATTATGTTTCTAAATATTAAAGTTAACTCTTAAATAATGTATTGATTGAATATATCAAATAAACGTTTTATTTCTTTCTTTCTTTCTTTCTTTCTTTCTTTAAGATAATAATATTCCCCAAAAATATATAAAGTTAATAAAACATAGCCTGATTTCAAGATATTTTCCTACAAAGGTGAGTTCTATTGTCAAACAGATGCAGTATGTATAGTAGCGATGATAGGGTGCCCAGTGGCACCGGTCAACAAATTCGGTTCACGGGCTCCAAGATCTGAAGCCCTGGTCGGATAAATCCAATGTAAGCTGTCATTTTAGTATTCATTTGCTCACAAAGTTCACGCGCTCTTGTTGCTCAATTACCGAGTCTTATGAAATAAGCTGATGGAGATTAATCCCTCGACGAATCGCCGCGTCACTATTTGCTGATCCTTTGCTGCGCTTGATGTGTATTAATGAGGTGTCGGAGGAACGTTATCCTTGATGAATATATCCTAAAAAAACACTGAAATTCAATTTTTTCCCAAATATTTGACAGGAATGCAAACTGTAACATAGATTTTCCACCAATTTTTGAAATTCTTTCACCATAAGACAGCGACTTTATCCTGGAGTAATCTAAGCCATATGTTCAAAAATATACTATACATACCCACGGGATCGAGAGTTACGCGGGATTTCAATAACATTCGACATTTCAGTATCTTTATAGATACCCTGGTCACGAGTGACTAAGGTGACAGGCTCGCTTTCTCAGTGTGCGAGCGTAGCGTTCAATCGTCAGGATTAACACAGAATGTGCTGACAGGCCTGAGCTTCATGTCTTGCAGTTTGTTGGTTGTTGTATTGTATGTTTTTAAGTGTAGGATCCCATGTTGGAGAAAGAACTAACCATCTTCTACACTGAAATTGGGATGTTTCGTAATTTCCATGGCTCCTTTGATCATCTTAGGTATGAAGTATTTTTCTTTTGACAACATTGGGACAGAGTCAAAACTTAAATAATGGTTGGGATTGTCCATGAAATGTTCACACCCTACTAACATGTAAAACGTCGAGTTAAAATGTAAAAACATTATTAAAATCCATAAAATTCGGTTAGAAATTGTTTTATTTAATAAAATGATTCTTGAAAACTTAAGGAAATACTAGGCGGGATTTCTAGTTGGAGATAAATAATAAAGTTAATGCACTTATAACTGACGTTAGTTCTAATCTGGATATTTTTAAGCTATTCAAGCTACATCAATACTTCAATAAAGGCTTTAAAGTAAGCTGAGCTTGTGGTTTGGGTGCATCAATAATCATCGTGTTCAACGAGGAACATTTTGTAAAAGAATTCATTGGAGCTCTTCAACGGTCTATTATACAACTGGATTTCCGACAATAACATGATCTAATAAAAAAAAAATTCTAACTTTGATGTCGAAGGACCTTGTTTGCCTTTTATGATAAATAATCATTTTCATAATAGTCATTAAAATATGTGTCAAATGAGAAGCTATGAGTATGTTTTCTTTGCAATATTTTTTCTTCCTTCCTTTGGAACAGACGACCGTGGTTCGACGATCTTGGTCGTTCACATGAAAACTTCACGGAACTGTTTTGACTCAATTAATATTCATGGTTCATTTTTTAAAAATGTTTTGTATTTTTTATTACTAAAGGCAAAAAACATACATGGAAAAGCCTATGTAGAATCTAAATAAACATAAATTTTACATAAGATCGTATGAAAACAATTTTCTTTTTCAGTTAAGTTCGTAAGGGTCACTTATTAGAATCCTTAAAACCAAAAGACTTTCGTTTAAAATCCTTTCCTTTAGAATCTCTTAAATTAGAAGTCCTAATTTGCTATTTGATGTAGCATAGCCTAAAAGTCAAATTTTGGCAAATATTGGCAAGATCTTGCCATAGTTGGATGATTCAAAATTTCATTGGTCTAAAGTTGTTACATTGAACCTTCAGTCCAATAAATTCATAATGTGATATTAAAAAAGTTTTCTTAAATTATACATATTTATAATATAACATGAAGAATTTTTATTCTATATTTGGGTATTTTTATCTTAGATTATTTCAAGCGTAATGATTTTCAAACGTAGGTGTTTCAAATACAGTTTATATTTTGATCCATTAAGTATTTGAAGCATTCGTTAATTAAAGTTTACGTGTTAGCTATTTGAAACTTTAAAATTTAAGGTATTTTAAACTATTTGGTATTTCATCTTTTGTCCACTTTGTCCTATGTAATTTAGGTGTTGCTTTTTATCGGTAATAATATTTCTTTCCATAATTTATTTTGTTTTTTTACTCTAACGTAATAGTTGAGCAAACGTTGGTGATAATCAGGTCATCTGGAAACTCAAATAAGGCTTTTTTAGTGGTTCGGGAAGGTGATTTATACGAGAGTGGCTTAAAAAGTACGCGGCCTAAATAAAGAAACACAGGAATGATGCAAAAATTTTTATATTCATTTTTCTACATACTCTCCTCTTAGGAAACAGCACTTATTCCAGCGGTCCTCCAAAGCCTTGATCCCATTTAAATAGAAGGTCTCGTCAAGGTCTTCAAAAAAGGCATCTATGTCTACTTTGACCTCCTCATTGGTAGAAAATTTCATTCCACCTAAGTGTTTTTTTAGTTTTGGTAATAAGTGGAAGTCAGAAGGCGCCAATTCAGGTGAATAAGGGGGATGAGGAAGCAATTCAAAACCCCAATTCACTATTTAAATTATAAATATTGATGCACAGTCTATTAAAAATTATTTCAATACACTCCCATCACAACCAAACTCAATAGGAATTATAGAACCAGATATCATTGAAATAGAAAATATAATTAATAATTTAAAGTCAGGATCAGCTACAGGATACGATAATATCCCAAAAAAATTTATTAAAATGGCTGAAAAATTTCTTATACCTATAATAACTAAAATTTGTATTCTATCATTCAGACAAAGTAATTTTTCCGGAGCTCTAAAACGTTCTATTATTCATCCAGTACATAAGGGTGGGGCCAGAGACGATATAAACAATTATAGACCAATCTCTGTGTTAACAGTAATATCTAAAATTGTTGAGAAATCTATAAACTATCGCCTTTTAAAATATCTTAATAAATATGACTTACTATCAAAATCCCAATACGGTTTCCGAGTAGGTGTTAGCACAGAGAATGCAATTCATGATTTAACACGTAATATTACAGAGCTCATTGATAAGAAGAAAAAAACCTGTTTGTATATTTTTAGATCTCAAAAAAGCTTTTGACACCGTCTCTGTCCCCATTCTTCTGTGCAAGCTTGAAAAAATGGGAATCCGAGATAAATTCTTGCAATTAATTACAGACTACCTACAAATCCGTGATCAATGCGTTAAAATCGGTGACATATTCAGTTCCTATAAATGTACCACAAACTATGGAATCCCTCAGGGCAGCGTGCTCGGTCCGACGCTTTTTTTGATTTACATCAACGATTTGACTAATCTGAAACTCTTTAAAGGCCAAGTGTTTTCGTACGCGGACGACACTGCTTTGTTATTCCACGGTAATAGCTGGAAAACTGTTTTCAACGACGCTGAAACAGGTTTGAAGTCAATGATGAGTTGGCTCAAAATAAACTCTTTAACTTTGAACCTAAAAAAAACTAATTACATCATGTTTTCGATACGCACTTCAACTCAACCTACAGCTAATCTTGAATTAAAAGCACATACATGTGATATGACCGGCCCTACACACTGTTTCTGTTCTCACATTGAAAAAGTTAATACCACAAGATACTTAGGTGTTATTATAGACAGTCAACTATCGTGGTATCCACAACTAGACACAGTAGCAAATAGAGCTAGAAAAATGATCTGGATTTTCCAACGGTTGCGACATATCTGTGATAAAAATCTGTTACGGTACATTTATATTACTTTAATACAATCGGTTCTTCTCTATTGCATTAGTATTTGGGGGGGACCTTTTAAAACTAAATTTATAAGTATTGAAAGAGCGCAACGTAAAATTTTGAAAATAGTACTATGTCAAAATAAATTATACAGTACAATATTAACCTACATCAATACTGACCTTCTCACGGTAAGACAGCTATACATACTGCATTGTGTATTAAAAGTGCATAAACAAAAATTAATTGACCCAGCATTATTGTGTAAAAGAAACACTAATACTGTTATAAAAATAAAAAAAGTAAAAACAGAGTTTGCCTCAAAGCAATTCTGTGTACAATCCGCTAAATTGTATAATAAAATCAATAGAAATCTACAAATTTATGAAATGACTATTAAAAAATGTAAAATCGCCGTAACTAATTGGTTAAAAACACTAAATTATGAACAAACAGAAGATTTGATAAAAACCGTTACTTAATAGTAAATTATTTGATATTTAAACAATATACATATATAGTTAAATATAATGTAATGTACTAATATAGACATAGTTATAAAAGAGTTATATAAGAAATTGAGTGTGTGTATGTAAATGCGTGCAATTTATTTATTTTAAATAAGAGTAAAATGTTAAGTAATCTACAATGTAAAATACTAATATATCAATATTATTCTCATTATATAAAGAGGAAACTATGTACCAATTTAATTCTATACTTGAAACGTCATTCCACATTGAACTCACCATCTTCATTTCAATGAACATACTTACTTGTATAAATAATTATTAAAATTAAAATACAAAACGCCATAAGTTTATAACGTGTACATTCCTTAACAATAGTTCGGAGCGTATCATACTGCGTGACGCCAAACTAACCTGAAATATATTGTAATAAGAATCAAACTCAAATAATACTTTGAGTCCTGTGCTTTTTTGATATTGTTACCCACAGTTTGTCACTAGTCACGGTATTTAATATTTGTCATTTCGTATTATATCTACCCTACAAAAAATACTAGATAAAATAAATGTGTATACTTACTATTTTTTACGACAAAGACTATTTCAGACATCGATTCTTCAGATGTGTGTGTTTTGTTTCATTGTCCTGATGAAACAAAACTTTCTTGGTCAACAATCCTGGTCTTTTAGACTTTATTTCTTCGTGTAAACGACGCAATAGTGTGCAGTAGTATGCAGAATTTATAGTTTGACCTCTTTCTAAGTAATCAACCAAGATCCCAACCCTTAGAATCCCAAAAAACCGATGCCATTACCTTGTTTACTGAAAAACACACCTTAGCTTTCTTGGGGGTCGGAGATCCGGGTCTCTTCCATTGTTTGGATCGTTGATTAGATTTAGGAGTATAGTGGTCAACCCATGTTTCGTCTGTAGTAACCTTGCCAAAAATTAGTTTGGAACTGCTTGAAAAAGCTCTAAACAGTCTCTAGAAATCGTGAGCCGAGTTCGTTTCCGTTCAACTGAAAGGAGACGCCGAACCCATCTTGCAGACACCTTGTGGAACCCTAATTCGTTGACGATCATGTTTTGTGTACGTTTATATGAAATCCCTAGAGCTTCAGCTATCTCAGATACCTTCAATCTTCTGTCTCCTATGATGAGACTATATATTTTTTCGATGTTTTCCGAAGTCGTAGCTGTAGAAGGCCGTCCAGAGACGCGGTCATCTTTGATGCTCTCTCGTTCACGTTTAAATTCAGCTGTCCACTTTTTATGATTGTATACGACGGAGCAGGTGTTCCTAAAGTAGCCACCATATCTTCATGAATCTGCTTTGGAGTTAAGTGTTTCTTGTGGAGGTATTTGATCACGGCACGGTGCTCTAAACTATCCATTTTCAAAATTAATGAAACTTACTCTCACTTAATGTTCAATAAAACAAATAATTACGCATGTGTCTCAGAGAAAAATTACACAGAGACTGACAGACAGTCTAGGTTTCATATGAGGGTTATTTTTTAATAATATGACAACGCTATCTATGTTAAGCCGCGAACTTTTCAATCCACCCTCGTATAAAGTCGAAGCATGCTGAGAGTCTCTTTCAGCCGGTACGATGAGCTTGGCCAACACTACTAGGAGACAATGGGGCAGACATGTACTGCAGTTCGCTTACATTTTAGTTCAAATTATTATGCAAATGAAAAACGTAGCATCAAACGTTAACTATTTTTATTATGCAGATGAAATTTGATCAAGCAATTTACTTTTACTATTCATTTTAAAAAACTTCACAAAGAAACCTCATTTGATTCAATTTTGTGGAGTCAACTAGAAACATTTTTATGAATATTTAAATGCTTTTGAGATATTCAAAAGGATCTTTTTAACTTATTTCGCAATGGGTACGTAGATTCAGGTAAGTTCTTAATTTAGATAGATAGATAGATAGATAAAAAGCTTTATTGTTACTTCAGACAAACACACATTACAAAAAAAATATATATATATAAATAAATAAAATAAATAATATATATATATATATATATATATATATATTAATATATATATACTAAAATCACAAACAAGTCGCACATAAAAATAAAAAAATGGTACGGTACAAATGTCTTAGCCTAATGCATGTATCTGTGTGTTTGTCCGATGCATGGTATATTCCATCCGACCGATCGGTTACGATACTTCGTTTAAAAGCTGATTGAATCGAAAGTGTTTATTGTGTTAGTAAAGTGTTAAGTGAAACGTCCGCTTACTCGTACAAATGTCATGTATGCCTTGTCTCGGGATTTTTTTACAATACAAATTCAAAATATTAACTTCGAGAATCTTGAGAGTGAATTTCCCGGGGCCTAAAATTGCGTGGCAACGATGAAATCGGTACTAAAAAACATTATTCTAAAATTTTTTCTGGTTAGGTGATATATTTATCTATGTGTAGCACTAAATATTGTAACATAATGGATTAACAGGTACTCCAAAAAAATCAATTCAACCTCCAAATAAATATTTCATTGCCGTGTTTGTCCACACGTCACCTTGAAGTGTTTATACCTCATTGGCAAAAATCTATTGGTTATTTATAGTAAAACTATTTTTATTTCATACGTGAATAATTAAAGTATTGTTACAGAATACATTTATTCAAAAATTTTCACAATACAACGATTGGTAATCAAAAACTCATTTGTGCTACAGCTACCTTTCATCGCCATGTCCTAAACATGTTTAGGTATATCGTTCTATCTAAGGACTTGCGTCCTCCGCCCCTGTGCGCAAAACGTGGCATATTAGTGCCGCCAAGTGCTCGACGTGGAAGGACGTGCACACTTACCTGCGTTTTCGCGCCATGAATATAAGTATTCCATGTTTATGTTACTGGACATTTTTTATTTCATCACCGTGGATAGGTATAACTTCTCATTGCATAAGTGTTTATTACTTCGAATAATTGATAGATTTTTTGTTATTTTATATTTTGGGCTTAATTTTCATCGCCGTGTTTTCATTGCCGTGGTTTTCGTGGCCACAATTTGCTATGGCAATGAAAAAAAGACACAGCAATGATAAAAATATCATTGCCATGCCATGTAAAACATAATTTTAGTTTCATTGCCGTGGCCCGGTGTTTTATTCCCATGACTTATGTTTTCATCGCCATGGTATGATGAGGCAAAGAAAACATCTTTACATGTAATATACAGTTAGTTGCAAATAATGACTGCACCGGGCTCATCAAGTTAACCTACTGCAATACGATAAAAGACCTAAGGATAGACTTGATGAGTTTTTTACTGTACAGTCAACTACACTTGCAAGCTTTCGCGGGTTGCTCAAGACAAAGTTTCACCAGTTAAATGCAATAAACTATGGCTTGTGTTACATCATTTAACAAAAAGTAATTTTGTTAGCTTTCCAATGATATTAAATAATTTAAAATTGATGTCACTTTCCTATCAAAAATCAAGAATTACCTGCAATAGGTCGAATTGATGATGTCTAAATCGGAATGAGTTTCCTGATGGAATCATCTGGGATTTCTTGTCACTCATCGATTATAGCTCTTTTGAGTTCTTCTATCGATGCTGGAGCTGGACTCCTTCCTCGTACCCGCCTTTTCAGCTCCTCTCACAAATGTTTTATAGGATTCAAGTCGGCACTGCGGGCTGGCCAGTCATTTGTGGCAATTCCAACTTGTTCCATGTACTGTCTAGTGACAGCAGCGGTGTGGCAGTTAACATTATCATGCATTAATGCGTAGGGGATCACATGGGTTAGCAGAATATCGCTCCCCTGGTCTTTTGTGGACACTTCGTCGACGGTCGCTACCATGCAGGAACATCCTGGTTTCGTCCGAGAACAAGATTTGGCTCCATTGCTCCATATCCCAATTTAAGTGGTCGCGAGCAAACAGTAACCGGGCTTGTCGGTGAGCTGGGAACAATTTGGGCCCAGTGGCTGGCTTTTTTGGAGTCAAGTTTGCTTCTTTAAGTCTTCGTCTCACTGTCCACTCGCTAACAGCCATCCCTCGAATTTCTCTGAACTGTTTCTAGACGTCCACACCGGTCAGGTGTCGCTTGCGCAGAGAAGTGGTGATGTAGTGATTCCAATTTAAAGCTCACTAGTGTACAAAAAGATTTTTCCAAGGTAACCTTACAAACCTTTTAGTGACAATAGATAATACATCTAGCACCAGTATTCTAAGTAGTAATTAAAGCAATAAAAATATATTTAAAAAAAAAGAAAATATGTATAAATAATAATTTATTTAGGTTTAGTGACTGGGCAACAGTGGGAATATACAGAAGTAGAAATAGATTATATGAATTGTACAGTGAAAGAACTTATAATCATAATAAGACATTTTATGAATATGTTAAAAAGTATTCAAAATTATTTAAACGAGTTTGCAGTGTAGCTAAATCTAATTACATTAATAATAAAATTAAATATAGTACTAACATTTCAAAAACTGCATGGAATATAATTAATCAGGAAACTGGGAAAGCAAAAGAACCACACACCAAATATAATTAAAAATTAATGATAAAGTGTTGTCAACTGACAAAGAAGTTGCTGAAGCATTTGAAAATGTTTTTACTGCCATCCCTGTGTCAACTACTTCGAGTATTAATTCATGTTCCACTCTTGCACAGTCACTGCTAACGGAAAATGTAAATTCATGCAATATTGATTTTATTTTTAAACATGTTACTGTTCCACAAGTTTTAAATGCATTTAAAAGCATTTAAATGTTGTTAATAAAATTATTGAATCTGTCATTGATGGTATAGCCCCGTACTTAGCCAGTATATTTAATGACTGTGTTGATAATGGTGTTTTTCCTGATTTAATGAAATTGAGTAAGGTTATTCCAATATTCAAAGCAGGTACTATGTCTGACCCTATTAATTTTAAATCTATACTACCAACGCTCAGTAAGATTTTTGAAAAATTAATTTTAAATCAATTACTTTCTCATTTTTACGGTAATAGTTTAATGAATTTTAAGCAGTTTAGTTTCACGCGGGGTCGCTCAACAACCGATGCCGGTGTTGAGCTCATAAAACACGTATTCAGCGCCTGGGAGGAGTCGTGTGATGCTATTGGTGTCTTTTGTGACTTGTCCAAGGCGTTCGACTGTGTGGATCATACTACTCTACTCATGAAACTGCACCATTACGGCATTAAAAACCGAGCGCTTGCCTTGATTAAATCATATATTTCTAATAGAAAACAGAAAGTTGCAATAAATGGAGAAAAATCATCAGGATCGGCAGTGACAATGGGTGTGCCTCAGGGCTCAGTTCTTGGTCCTTTCCTATTTTTAGTTTATATTAATGATCTGCCATCGGTCGTTAAGAATCAATGCGAGGTCATATTGTTTGCTGACGATACTTCCTTCTTGTTTAAAATCAAAAGACAAGAAATTGACTATCGAGCGGTGAACAAATGCATCTCCAACACAGAGCAGTGGTTCTCAGCTAATAATTTGCTCCTCAATGAAAAAAAAACGAAATGTGTTAAATTTACATTGCCAAATGTCAAACAGGTAAACACAAACATTGTAGTTAAGAGCCAGGAACTGACTCCTGTAAACTCAACTGTATTTCTGGGCATAACCTTAGACGCCAAACTGCAGTGGGGACCGCATGTTGATGGTTTAGCGAAAAGGCTTGGCTCTGCCGCATATGCTGTTCAAAAAATTAGACAAATTTTTTTTTTTTTTTTTTTTTTTATTTATTTATTTACAAAATCCACAGCACTTAAAATTTACATTAAATATAACACATATAAAACAAAACTTATAGCCATTAATGGATTTACATTATTTTTCTCTGACTTATAGACGGTTAGCATTAAAAAAAAAATTATTAAGAATACATTTTATAATCCATGTCAAAAAAAGAAAAAATAGTTAAAATTTAAATAAAAAAATTGAACAAATACAATTTATGCACTTATAAGAATAAATGTTTTTTTTTTAATCTATGCTTTTCAATAAATTCGGATTGATGTCAACATTGATGATAAGAAAACAATAAAAAAAAAGGAAATTTACAAGAATAATTACAATGTTACTGCTAAAATTTTAATAACAATAATACAATAATAAAAATAAAAAAATAAAAATTTGTTTTAGCCCAGGTTAAATGTTCAATTAAATTTTAAAATGGTAATTAAAATGTCAATATAATTAAAATTATTATTATAGTAATAGCAGGTCAAAAATGTAACAGCAATAAGAATTGGATGAAATGAAGATAAATATGTGTGTTTGTGATAGAGTGGGTGTGTACAGTGTTTGTGTTTGTGTTTGGGTGGGTGAGTATGTGTATAGGTAGGTATGTAATATATGATAAGGCAATCAATTGTTGAGGGCAGTAGTAACTTTTAGTTTAAAGCTCTTTTTTGTTTCATGAAACAAGTCTGTATGGGGGGCAAACATTGTGTTGTAGGTTTGTTGAATTCGGTTTATAACCGAGTTCTGAGCATATTTGGTTTTTGCGTGTTCAGTGTAAAATAGGTTAGTGTGTCTAGTTCTTTTGTTAGGTGTTTTAAGTTTCAGAGTTGAGTTGGTGAGTTCAATGCTATCAATTGAACCACTACATATGTAATGGAGAAAAAGCATGTCAAGTAAGTGGCGACGGTTGTATAGTGGTGATATGTTGTGTTCTCTGCAGGCATCTGGTTATGATTTGTGTTGACCTTTGTGTGTGCGATAGTTTAAGTGTTTAATGAGTTTTTTTTGTATGGATTCAATGTGTTCTTTGTAAGTAGTGTAGTGAGTATTCCAGATGGTGTTGCAGTATTCAAGTGTGCTCCTGACATACGAATAGTACAGTATTTTTACACATTGTATGTCTGAGAAAGGGGCACTTACTCTTAGGATGAAGCCTAAGTTTTTATAAGCCTTTGTGACCATGGATGAAATATGATCAGTGTAGGTGAGCTTAGAGTCCAAAAGAACACCAAGGTCGCGTATAACATTAGTTTTTGAAACTATGGTGTTATTTATAGTGTATGATGTGAGGTGTGGTTTTTTTTTCCGGCTGAAACTTACATGCGCACACTTACCTACATTCATACTTATACGATTATTGCAGAAATAGTCATAAAGTCGGTTAAGATCTGCTTGTAATTTATTGCGTTCAGTCAGGTTATTAATTTTATTATAAATCTTCATGTCATCTGCATACATAATAAAGTCAGAATGAATAATATATTTCCCAATGTCAAATAAATAAATAGAATAAAGCAACGGTCCCAGTATCGATCCCTGTGGTACGCCGGAGGGCACAGAAACATAATCAGAGCGATAACCCCCAACCACAACTGCCTGACTTCGATTTCTTAGGTATGAATCTAGCCATCTCAGTAGATTACCGGATATACCTACCTGTTGGAGCTTCCGGAGAAGGATGACGTGATCCACACGATCGAAAGCCTTTTCGAAGTCTGTGTAGATGACGTCAACCTGTCCACCACCTTCCATTCCCGTTAGAACATCTTGGGTAAAGATCGCTAAATTCGTTTGCGTGGAGCGACCTTTCATAAATCCATGCTGCTGTTGAGGAATCAGGCAGCTAATCGTCGGATAAATGTGACTATACACTATCCTCTCGGCCACTTTACTAAGTACGTTCAGTTTAGATATTGGCCTGTAGTTATCTATTAATACCTTAGATCCTTTCTTATGTATGGGTGTTATGTGTGCTATTTTCCACGCAGTCGGAAAATACCCAGATGTAAAACAGCGGTTTAAAATGTATGTGACAGGAGTCGAAAGTGACTTCGCACATTTGACAAAAAACAAAGGAGGTAGTCCGTCACTACCCGCTCCTTTGTGAACATCTAATCGCGATAGTAGTTTTTCGCAGTACTCAATATCTATAGTAAGTTGACCCGGAGAGTTACTGTTACTGGGTCCACTAGACATTTGCAAATCTTTATATGAAGTTAAAGGAGTGCTAAAATTTTTCTCAAAGAAATCATTAAATGCGGCGCTTATATCAGGACCGTTACGTAAAGTCACACCTTTGTATTGCATGTAGGCAGGATAACTCGATTTAATATTCTTTTTTGCTTTTATGTAGGACCAAAAATGTCTCGAGCACGATTTTATCCTATTTTGTGTCCACTCTGTATAAGCCTTAAAACATACCAATTGTAGTTTTTTTTGCCTTGCTCTTAAAATAGAAAACGAATTATAATCGTTAGGGTTTTTAAAACGTTTCCAACGTGCATGTAATTTGGATTTCTCCTTAGTCAAATTTATCAAGGCACTGCTGTACCAAACCGGGTAGTTATTATTACCCGATATTCGAGACTTAGGAATGTACTGGTCTATAATATTATATAAAATACGGTAAAAAAATTCTATACAATTCTCAATGTCAATGTTATTAAATAGGTTAAACCAGTCACATTTATCTAATTCAGAGTTTATAATGTCATAATTTGCATTATTATACTTAAATATCGTACGCGGATAAACTTTTAATGATGGAATTAAAACTTCGGTAGCGTCGATTTCGAGGGATGGATGATAGTTATCTTCTACTACTAGCGGGAAATCCGACCGTCGAATGCTTATGTTAAGGTTGGTGAAAACTAAATCAAGAGTATTCCCCTGTAGGTTTGTAGTGGTGTTAAATTGTTTCAAACCATTATAACAGAAAGTATTAATTAAGTCTGCGGCGGATTGGTGAGCTTCAATGCTAGTTTTATGTAATAATGTTGGACCACTCATACTCCATTTTACAAACGGTAAATTAAAGTCACCCGCCAGCAAGTAGTTATCGTGGGGGTGTGCTTCAATAAATTCGCGGACCAATTCGATCAGTTCGTTAACGCGATTTGCGTGATATTTGTTAGGCGGAATATAAATTACAGCGATGTGTAAATCCGGTTGTGGCGTGCGAGCGCGCACGGCTAGACTTTGCCCGGGCACAGTTAGCCACAGACACTCGAGCGCGTCGCGTTCCCAGTCGGGCCGCGCACGCGCATGTAGCCGCACGTCACACAGCGCCATGACGCCGCCGCCCGGCCCGCCGCTGCCACCCCGGTCCCTTCTAAACACGTCATATTTATTACTGCATAGCTCGCTGTCCAAAACTCCGTCGCATAACCATGTCTCTGTAATAAGTGCGATGTCAAATCCGTGGACAAGTGTATTATTACAGAATGTGTTAGTTTTAGTTCTATTTTAATCTCTATGTTAATCCTCTGACGTTTTGATAGAACAAAATTAGATTATTGTTTTTAATAGACATTGTGAGAAATTACATAGGTTGCGCGCAAAATAATAATGAAACTTGTATAGTGGTAGTGGTCTGGAATGTGAGTTATGTTTGCCAGTATGAATTGTATTAGATAATATAAATAATAATATGATATTTAATTTCTTGTTACTCATGTTGCCCTTTATAACATGATTATTGTTGAAAACAAGATATATACAATTGCGTAAAATAAAAGAATACTTTTTCATATAGCTAAAAAGCGTAATGTTGACTTTACAAATATAATATGATTGAGTATTTTTGTATGATGTGAGTATGTGAGGGTGTGTGGATTGGTTGTTTTTGAATGTGTAAAATGTATGTACGAGTTTGCGATTCACTTTAGAAAATAACAAATGTATTGCTGTGAAATAAATAAAACTTAAAATTATAATATAGGCTATTGCTGTTAGGCCAGTTTGTTTAAATCATTAGCAGATAGAATAGGAATGGGTGGTGATGTCTCGTTTTTTCTAATAAAAATGGTACAGTTTTTGGTCCATATGAATTTAAAATTTAATTCTTTAGCTTTAATTTTGCATTCCCTTAATAACTTTTTATTAAAACTTGTTAAGTGTTCGTTTATGTATATTTTACGGGTTTTAAGATCACCGCCCAAACCTAGGCCATCAGCTGTTAGTCCCCTAAACTTGCGTGCTGAGGCTATTACGGCGTCCTTTGTGTTCCGGTGTTTGAAGCGGGTCACGATGGTTCGGGCGTTTTTGGTGGCGACGGATGCTCGGCGGGGCTGTACACGATGCGCGAATTCTATTTCAGCTGCACTAACGTCGAGGCCCAGGTGTTGAGATATCTTGACCACTAAGTCCTCCGTGTTCTCGTTGTTTGTCTCGGGGACACCAACAATCTCAACATTTTGAAGGCGAGCCCACTGCTGCTGTCGTGCCATATCAGTCTCAATGCGATGTATTTTTGACTGGCAATCAGCGAGATCACGCTTAAGAATGATATTTTCCTCTTGCAACGATTTCAAACCAGTAGCGTTTTTTGATAAGCGCTTCAGTAGGTCATCGTATTGATTACTTATGAACGTAATAGATGTTTCTAGCTTAGAGATAATCTCCTTCATCGGTTTTAGCTCTGATGCCAAAGCGTTTTTTATAAGGGATGGAAGTTTGTGCATCAACGCTTCTTTAAAATTATGTTTATTTTATATTTTATATTATATTAAGCCTTTCATAATTTTTTAATGCGACAAATAGAACGTGAAAATGGTTATGCATACAATCAAACCGCCGATGACACTGAAACTTAGTGGACTTACTCACCTTTCAAATACATAATCTAGTATATGCTATCCGCGGCTTCGCCAGCGTGCGCAAATATAAACATTGTAACACTCTCTTACCTAAAACAATTGAATTAAACCTTAAATTAATAATAAAATAAAACGATCTTACCTAACGAAATAAAACAATGAATAAGATAATCTTACAACTAAATAATTATTAAAAATATAAACTTTACAAAACATAAACCTAGGCAATTTCAAAACACCGCGCACTGTCCTAGTTCGGCAGTCTAGATGCGACACCCAGTTTGGCAGTCTAGCTGCAACATTCCGCCTATTCAAGCGCCGAGTCCCCGGAACCGCATTCCACAGCCGGCCGGTCGCGCACTAGCCGAATTACGTTTGCGAAGTGAGGACGTCGTGAACTTTAATCTTCCACTATATTCGCGTCTAGTTAACTACACATTTAAGATAATAAAATCTACTATAGTACCTATTTAAATAAATTGATAAGTAAAACATTTAAATCTATCGTGTATTGTGTGAGTTGACCCCATACTACTGGGTAAGTGTTGTAATTAGTTAAGTATTTAGTTTTAATGCTACTAAGATTGTGCCTAGATGCTTTTTATATCATGTGCTTAACCGCTGATCAGCCTTATTTCCATCTATCATACTCATCTAGCTAGATATAAAATTATTTTATAGAAATTATGTAATTACCCTCACAAATTAATACATGTGAAAAATGTGTTCTAAATTTCTTATTTTCAATTATCCCATATAATTTATAATTATATATTTTAATTATCCTATATAACTATGCCTGTAGTGCCTCATCTCGACCGCTGCTTCTAATCACTACTATACCTGTGCTTAGCTGTTGATAGCTTCGGTAGGTATGTCGCAGTCAGGTGCTCATCCGGGCAGAATGTAAAATGTCTGGTTTGACATTCCAGGGTTCAAGTAGCTCACTGCTACGTCACTGCACCATCCACTATTCCTGTGCCACCCAACTACGAGACATCTAGCGGCTACCTTGGACCGTACGGCGGCATTCTCCGACTCTCACTGACCCAGCTGCTGGATTCCACCCTGCGTCTCCTGCATCTCCAGCTACCAGGATAGTAGTGTTTTTAATTTGCCTGGCCAAGATAATGCAGTGTGTGAACCCGAATTGTATACTACCTATTAAAACTTGTTCATGTTACTTGATTTCTTTTATTCACTGGAATAAACCAAAGCGTTACAACATATATTAGGTCTTTACCTATGAAATTGCCGTTTTTCACGAAATAAATGAAGCGTAAATTTTTTATATATTTTTATTTCTATTAATCAAAATAATCACCCATGCAATCAATGCATCTTTGCCAACGCATTGGTAGCTTATTGATGCCTTTCTTGAAGAAATCAGCTGGACGGGAGGCAACAAATTCTTCAAAGGCATTTTGTACTGCCTCTCGGGTATTGAATTTTTTTCCCGCCAAGAAGTTATCCAAATTCTGGAAAAAGTAGAAGTCTGTAGGCGCAAGGTCTGGTGAGTACGGCGGATGACGGAGAACTTCCAACCCCAACTCTTGTAGCTTGGAGACCGTCTGCTGTGCAGTATGAGGTCGCGCGTTGTCGTGCAGGAGCAGTGGAGCCGAACGATTGACCAAAGCTGGTTGGAGACGTGCGAGCTTCTCCATCATTGTGTTCAGTTCTTCACAGTACACATCTGCAGTAATGCTTGTCCCGTTTGGCAAGAAGCTGTGATGAATTACACCCGCGTTAGACCACCAAACAGTGACCATCACTTTTCTAGGGGTAAGTTTTCGTTTAGGGCATTGTTTGGGTGCTGAACCAGGGTCCAACCAACTTGCTGAGCGCTTACGATTGTCAAACAGGATCCATTTCTCGTCACAAGTAACAATGCGGTTCAGAATTCCTTCATTTGTATGCCTGCTGAGCAGTGCAAGGCACGTCTCCACGCGTACTTCGCGCTGGCGGTCATTGAGTTCGTGGGGTACCCATTTGTCAAGCTTTTTTACCTTGCCAATTTGACGCAAATGGACCAATATTGTTTTGATGCTAACGTCGAAAGCTGCTGCTAATTCAGCCGTGGATTGAGTTTCATCAGCTTCCACAATTGCCCTTATTTCGTCATTGTCGACCAAAGTTTTCGGACGACCACGGGGTTCATTTTTCAGGTCAACATTTCCAGAACGGAAGCGGTTAAACCAATAACGGGTGGTGCGTTCGTTTGTAGTGTTCGCTCCGTAAACGTCGTTGATGTTGCGTGCCGCTTGTGCCGCTTTGCTGCCACGAGGGTACTCATACTCCATAATTACTCGAATTTTTAACTTATCCATGATGACGAAAAATGTTCAAATGCGTTGAAAACAAAACACTAACTTTTAAACAAATGACGATTTTAGAAAAAGAATTCCATGTTTGTCAAATAAAATTAATTTGAAATTAGAATTATCAGTAAAAAAAAAATATTTTCATTTGAAATGGCCAGTACGGCAAAACGGCAGTTTCATAGGTAAAGACCTATTATTAAGAATTATAACGTGCCTTCCAGATGACGCACAGTTGATGGTTGAGGAGGGTGATGGCTGGAACCCGCGTTAACTCGTGAACGGGTGCCGTTTGAGGGTGGTCTTACAAAAGTATAGTTAATAATAAATCATGTGATGTATGAAATAAAAATTAAAAATAAATATTAAGATTTATAATTTAATTAGTAAAAAATTGTCAAAATTTGATTGGACAGAGGGGATTTAATAAGGTCTTCATTTTGAGTTCAGTCTCCAAAAATATCTGAGGTGCTTGACTTAGAATGCGCGTTGCAGTGCCTTACTGCCCTGGCGAGGGGAGCATTATAACCTTAGTTTGACTTAGATCCTATAGAATGTAGAAGGTTTAATCTAGCTGCTCGGGGTAATCTAGTGGGAGTAGAAAAAGTTAGCCAACTCAACAGATTAGACGAGTCGATAATACTGTTCAATAATTTATAAACAAACATGATATCGTACATGACTCTGCGACTTGTAGGGGAACTTATTTTAAAGTGACTTAATCTTTTCTCGTAGTTATCTAATTCTTTAGCTAAGTTGTACAAGTATGCAAGGTGCCACAAGAATCGCTTCTGCACACGTTCAATGCGTGTTTTATGTACTTCATAGAAAAGACTCCAAGTTACACTTCCATACTCTAAAGCGGAATGCACTAAAGCGTTATACAATACAATTTTGGTAAGGGGATATTTATAATTTTTACAGTTGCATAGAAGAAATCCAAGATTTTTAAGTGCTTTAGACACTACGGAATCGATATGGCTGTTGAAACAGAGTTTTGTGTTTAAAGTTACTCCAAGATTACGTATAGTACTAACATTCTCTAAAATACTGCCTTTAATGTCGTAGACTGGATTGATAAAGTTCTTTTTACGTGTGAAAAAGATTGCTTTACATTCAGTTACATTGAGGTTCATGTCATTGTTTGCATACCATGCATCCAGTCTGTTCAGATCGTCCTGTAAGAGTACAACATCTTGGCTCGTTTCGACAGGTCTGCAAATAGAAAGTCATTGCTGTTTTTAAAGCATTGGTCGATATCATTTATAAAAACGTTAAAGAACCAAGCGGACCAAGATGCGAGCCCTGTGGCACACCCGAAGAAACTGAAAAAAACTCTGACCTACAACCATTTACCACCACTGAAGGTTCTCTGTCACTGAGATAAGCCTTGCACTAACTTAGAAATGTTTCGGCAATGCCATGCAAAGCAAGTTTTTGAATGAGGACGGAATGGTTGACCTTGTTAAAAACTTTGCTAAAATTTGTATAGATTGCACTAGCAGAAGAACGTCGATCAAGAATTGTCGAGACCTCCGTAACAAAGGAAACCAGATTCGTAGTAGTTGATCTACCATCCACAAATCCATACTGATTGGAAGTAAAAAGACATTTGAAGTGCCAGGAGAGTATTGGGTAAAGGGTTTTCTCAAACTCTTTGGCAAATATGGGCAATATAGCAATTGGTCGATAATTTACTCTTAGATGTTTGTCTCCGTTTTTGTGTAAAGGTACGATAAGAGCTTTTTTCCAGATTTTAGGAAATTAACCATTCGACAGTGACTTATTGAAAATTAAACTGAGCTGATGTACGGCTACCAAATTAGAGGAGCTTCAATTGGTCTAAGACATCCACCGTACTTCCCGGACCTTACTCCAACAGATTACCATTTTTTTCGAAATTTGGATAACTTCTTGCAAGGGAAAAAATTCAACTCCGATTTTATTGATTCCCCTCCGGTTCTTTAGTAAAGGGATCAATGAACTACCTATGAGATGGCAAAAGGGCATATATGGCAATGGTAAATACTTTGATTAAATAAATATATTATATTTAAAAAAATTACTTTATGTTCCTCCCTTACAAAACGCAAATTTCATATGTAATGACCTAATAATTCTATGGATGACTAGTAAGTCTTATTGCATTAATTTTCTACATTTTTTCAGGTAGTTCATGTTAACGAATGTCGACTACATAAATAATGCAAATAATATTGATCTATTTTTATTTTTACATAGTAAAGTACTCAACGTAATTTTCAAAGCTTTTTAAATGATTAAAGTTTCCGCTCCCTCCAGTTGAAGCAGAAACTCGGTCAAAGCAAACGAGACTCGATCCAAAACTCTTGAACAATTTGTTGATTTAACTGATAGAACTTCTGCTGATCTAATTCCTGAACCCAAAATAACAAGTTTGACGGCAATTGACCTGTTCTCATTCTTTCCGTTAACGAGATGAACAAGTAAATATAGAAGTACATTAATGCTTAACTAATATTGCATTATGGTTTCATCCTTGGAGCGGATTATAATATTAACTTTTTCTAAGTCACTCACCTAAAAGTTAACGATTGTTTTAGCTCATGCTTTAAGAATAAAAAAAAGTAGTTAGGTGCTAATAGTTCTACAAAGGAAATAATAAGTTAAATTTTCAAATTAAGTTTCCATAAATAAAACAAGTGATCTATCGAAAATAATAACATATAGGAAACATTAATTAATTGATGTTATTTGTTGCATATTCCTCGGTAGTCTCTTTGCGGCTGTCAATATTGAAGACCCAACCTAAGTTGAGCGAGCCACCCTCGTCAGGCTGTCTCGTGTTCGTGCGGAGAACGCTGTGCTAATTGTGAACTGAATACACTAATGCGTATACCGATTGATTACCCTAAATATAAAAAAAGTTAATGTTTGTAGTTTCTACATATAACTTACAGTATGTTTATTTATAAGACCTTTATATCACTTCTGTATTTGCTCAACTCTGCTTTTATATTTTATTTATACCTTAATTTTTAAATTGTTTTTAATTGTATTAATTTTAAGTAGTCGTATTTTGTTTTATTTTAAATGTTTATTGTTTTTGCATGCCGTGGTTTCTTGTAACCGAAAAAGCATAAGACTCAACACTGCGGCTATATTATTTAATTTTGTGTATTTTTCGTCAAAAACTCAAATAAATAAATAAATTTCTCAAATAAAAAATTCCTAAACATTTCCATTTCTGCAGTGTACCGACTCTGCGGTTACCAACAAATAAATGTTCTTTATTTTTAACTACTTTTTAAGGACAGAGTTTTAAAAAAGTAAAACAATGATTGAAATTAAATGAAATATTTATTTTCTCAACATTGACAATTACTTGTTCTCATTGACGTCAAATAAAACATGAATGTACCCTTATCAAACATTATCGAACGAATCCTCAAACAACAATGAATGATTCACTTGTACTAGCGTTATAATGTGGAAGAGGGTTTGATTATTTAATAACAATACAACTTACTTACAAAACTGCGACATTGATGCGAGAGTTTGAAATAGCAACAATATTACAGCACCAGTGAATGAGTTTTCTTTATAACCTCCTAAGTTTAAATATACTTACCATTAAGTCAGCGGAATTTGTTCGTGCTAAAGAGTTCGTTTGGCTCAGGACCCGAGTACTTGAGTCCTACCTATTTTACGTGGTGGTGTTCCAGCCAAAGAGAACGAACAGTAAATAATTAATTTTTGAGATTCTCGTTACTAAGGAAATGAAGGTGTTTACCCATCCAATATTCATTGCTTAATGGTTACTACAGAAATTGTATGGAGAAACTGAAACTTTATTGCATTAAACGTTTTGATTCATAAGGATAAAATTGATAAAGTAATGTCAAACATTATCTTGATGGTAATCAAATATGAATCACCTACACACGACCCACTCACACACTCTCACTTTCACACTCGCCTACTCACCCGCATGCATAGACGTTCACACCGCCACTCAACAAAAATTAAAATGTCATTTTCACGACATTAGTGTTCGTACCGTAGCTTCCTAAATTTCATAGGACCGTCGTTTTCACGACGCAGGACTTCGAGTCTTCGAGTTCGTAAGTTCCCCGTGAACAGGCCTCACGGTGCTAATGGAACCTGTTAGCGTTGCCCCGGTCCGCTTTATTGGCCCTTCAGGCCGTAAGAAACCGGAAGTCCCGATCTCAGTGCACTAAACCTTTCCCAGGGTGACGGAATATTGCTGCCCAAATTAGGGGCACCACTCCGCGTCGTCCCTAACCGGTCTAAGCCAGTCCCTAACTAACTTCCTAAACCTCCCTACCCGCAGTAGGGGACTGCGGGTAGGGAGGTTTAGGAAGTCCGTCTTCGTTGATAGGATTGATTCTTACTATATATTATATATCGTTGTCCCTCCCCTGCCCTCCGCAATGGTTTCACGACTTTCCCCGGAAAATATGAAACAATTACCCGAGGGCCTTGCCACTTCAGGCTCTCCCTAATACACTACTCTCAGTGATTAGTACTCTTGTCCCCCAAATCGCCACCCTTATAGGCCTTTCGGTCCCTCAGGCCACTCTTAGACCCCTCTGGTCTTAGGCCCTCCTGCGTCCCCCTGCTCCAGTGACATGTGAAGGAGTGTGCATTCTCATTCATCCTCTCGTGCCTCTAGCCTTAAAAGCGTTCTAAGAAGCGCTCGAAACAAGCCCCGGCGTCCTCAACCCCGGCCCTGGTGTCTCCAACACCGACCCCGGTCTCATTGATATCACTCAAAGTGACTCCACCCCCTACCTCGGCTTCAGCCAAGCCTCAGGTCCCACCACCCGTATTCCTTCGGGAAAATGGAAAATGGTCCGAAGTCTCGACACTGTGCAAAGAGCACAAGATCCTTCACATCCGCAATATGATTACCACACTTATGTTCTCCCGATCTGTAGTCCCGAGGCTTCCTGGCACTCACTGTGCATAAAATGCTCGGCAGGTACGGAAGGCGTCACCCTCTCGCTCTGGTGGTTCTCACCAACGCTCCTAAATCCAAAGAGATCTTTAAAGGGGTTAGCACCATATTATGCGGCCTCTCTCGGCTCTCGATCTGCTGCTGGGTGCCACCGATGCCAGTTACTAGACACCGCAAACTACAGGGGCTGCCCTCGTGCATCCCGATTCATCCGATCAAGCTCTAAAAGGGCGGCACCCAAACAGGCCCCGCCTCTTACTTAGGCTAACTTGCCACCACTGGGTAGCCGGGTCCCTCCGGCTGCAAAGCCTACGCAGCCCAAGCCTGCTCCAGATAATTAAAGACTGCGCCCCACTGCACGCCCGAATCCCACTCCGGCTCCTCGCCCATTCATTCTTACATCCCAACCCTTGCTAGCAGACGATATGCATACCATATGCGAAGCGATTCAAGATGTCGATGTTAGGGAAATTTCAGTTTTGGCTCACAAACTTAAGGCTTCACGTTCACATACAGAGCTACTCATAGCTTTGGCTAAGCATTGTTCCCTTCTCAGTTCATTTAAATGAATTGATCCTTCAGTCAAGCTTCGGTCGACTCTGCGCAGCCCTGGCTTCACCGGAGGCTGCCCAGACCGGCCCCAACTCATGTCCCTTTGAGCACCTTCATTGCAACTTTCACATCCGGTGGAAGACTCGTTAGCGAGTCTCCGCTAACGCACCCACCTCGTGTCACTTCCGATGAAGGCTTACGGCAAAATTGCTACAGCCATCAAGGTGGTTTTTAGTGTTTAGATGCCGCTCTGGTGAGTCCCACATCACCCACGCAGAGATCGGTTGCCTGCGGAGGTATGCATGTAGCATCTTCCTTATTTTTATTTTTATTGCTTTGTTCATAATGGAGTAAGAAGCAACATTCACAACCGTACAGCAAAGTTGCATCCAGCAGATTACGAGATAAATCATAATCAAGTGCTGTAGGACTGAACTTGATTGATTCCAACACAAGTGTAGATTCAACGAAACGACGCCAAATGATTTAGAGCGAAATAAACTCTTTATACAGTATTATGTACAGTGCCTGCAAATACTGCAATAAGCAGATTTTGGGGATTTTTTAATAAAAGCTTCATATAAGGTTGACAATCGTGATAGTAATGTCGCTCTTAGCCACCGAACTATCTAGCAGTTCAAGACTTTTGATCTATAAATCGTCTCATTAAAAACATATTGATACTGTACACTCTTAATAACAAGATTAAATGAAATGAAATATAAATTTTTTCTCAACATTGACAATTACTTGTTTTTATTGACGTCAAATAAAGCATGACTCTACCACCAGTTCGGAAAAACCTTCGTGAAGAAGAACTGGCAAGAAACTTCACGGGTATATTTTTTCCAAAATACATTTACAGAGTCTCTTTATATCTATACAAAATTATTCTTATCTGCATCTGTTAGCTCGGCAAATCTCCCTCCTCCCAAGTATCCAAACAACGAACATTCTCAAACGGCACCCGTTCACATTATATAATGTGTCCGTCGGGCTTGATATCACTTGATTTTCGCGTGACCCGCCTTTTTTCTTTCAACGTTTTATAATGTTTCAACATATTTAATGCCATATAAGACAATCTTAAGTCATTGTGTTTATCCACTCAATATTACAAAATATAAATCTTTCTTTAGCAACTATAATTTTATTTGATTGATCTCTTAAATCACATTGTGTTTGGAAAACATTGTTTACATAAAAGTATTAGTTCATTCATCACCGAACTATAGCAGAACAGTCAGCCAGCGGATATGCTGGCTACGCTTTAAATATACATACACTGGGATAAATCTTTTAAAAAACAAACAAAGATTTGTGATGTATTCATGTGCCACGTTGCTAGTATTTGATTGATGGCGCAAAGTTCGTCCAGGCGATACATCACGGGGTCTGCGGTGCGCAACACGGCGAGAACGATCGTTTATCAGTTCATGAATCAATGTTTGACTTTTGGTTGAATGGGCGAGATCCCTAGAGATGTTTGTTCACTCAGTAATATGTAAACACTTCGGTCGCAGACGGCTTTTTTGTGTTGAAAAATTGAGTTGAACGATAAGCTAGAACGGTTATGGGAACAAAGGAGTAACTAAATACACTCTGTATTTATTATTTAGATTGTTTTTGACCCTTAATTGATTATAATCTACGATCACGTCTGAAAGATCTAAGATTTAAGACAATTTTCTCAAATTTTTCAATCTAACGTAAATTCATTTGAGCTTTTTAATGATAACTAATTTCCTATAATTTAATGGATTTACGGGCTATTAGATTTTTGTTTCGCGCGTCCGATATTTCGATGCTGTTGCAAGCACCATGAGCACGGACTAGATCTGTCCAGTCTACCATTCTTACCACGATCAAAAATCATGGTAAGAATCCCGTAAATTCATTAAATTATAGTGAAAATAACCGCGATAGTTTACAACAACCAATTTCCTAGCAAAACTTTAACTTCAAATTGTAATCAACCGTTCTATTAAGTACCTGTTATAGTTTTAGTTATAATTAATGGACAAGACTGCTCAATAAGCTTGAATGCCTGCAAAACTTGGCAATCAGATTTATATTCAGACTAAAGAAATATGACCATGTGCCCCAGTTCCGTAGTCAATTGAAGTGGCTTCCGTTGTCGCCTTGACTTACGCTTAAATGGTCCTCTACACCATCTGCAAAGATCCCAACAGCTTTCTTTTGCTCACGTTTCACACTCTTGTCCCCCTGACAGTAGGCTAATTCGATCGTGTCACACAAAAACACTGGCTTTTCACAAGAACAACAAAAAAAGTATTACTCTTAAAAGTAATACTCTTTTACAGTGCGAGATATTCTTTTATATAATAAGCTTTCCAAAGTTATACAGGATAATCCCCTAGTTCTGATTTCGAAACTTACAATTAGATAAATAAAGACCGTTCCTCACATTCTCGTTCATTGTATATGTATGTATATATATGTATATACTTACACCTGTATGGTTAAATGGACATTTGTCCATATTTTTATTTAGATTTAGCATGAAACCTGTATTTTTGTGTAAATTTCCAAAAAATGTCTTACCAACGACTAGGATAAATCTGTTTTAAAGATAAGTTCACTTTGGAAGTAAATATGTTGTAAGGGGTTTGTTTTAACGTGGTGGGTTTATACAAAAAAATTAGGGTAATAAATAAAAAAAAACATGAAGTAATCCGATTTTATGCGAATCCAGTTCACTTAGCTAAAATGTTTTTGATACGCACTAACTCTTTGGTGGTCCTTATTTTTACGGCAGAATGATGAATAATGATGGGAGAGATGGATTGTGGAGTTTGGCAAGAGTGAGCGAGACAGAAAGTGACGCTATTTCAACGACCGATTGGTGTAGTAGTGGTAAGTAACCTATTATTATTATTTTTATCAAAGTATGCAAGAGTAAGTAAAATTGATAAAACTACAAAAAATCCTGACCTAGACCATAATAAGCTAAGATCAATAAGAGATAATTTATTAATTTGAAATAATACTATAGTTACTTTAATGATATTAGAAAAAATCAGGGTTTTTAATCCTCTGGAGATGTTCTCAAATAAATAGTCGCGTTTAATATGATTCTACTGAACTGAATCTGCGGACCTGTAGATGGCTCAAACGTCCCACCCAGTAGAAACGACCTGACATCATCTACTACTTTCAAAGATGAACTCAAATAAAGTCTTTCAAACACTCAAGGTAAAGAGAAATATCTGTGTGAGTTCTAAGCGAGAAAAAATTATCTACTATTTGTAACTCGAGGACAATTGAAAATTTTTTAACAATTACCCAAAATAAACAAACAACCTCACCAAGAAGAAATATATATTCATGTAACTTATTTTTGTGAACGGAAAAGCCCTGCAGGGCCCATGGCGCCATTTTCGGTAGATATGTGACCACCCCGGAAATATTTCGACGAGTTACGTTGATTTTAAATTGAATTTCCGAGACTTGGCATAAGCCAAAAATTTTACAGTTCTTACGTTAATAGATTTCAGCAATGCATTTAATACTGTTGACTTGGATATCCTCTTATTGCTGCTACGCTCTCTTAACATATCTCCATCTGTAATTGACTGACTTCGTTCCTACTTGTGCGGGCGCCGGCTACGTATAGTATTCAATGATGCCTTTTCTGCTTGGGCAGATATTAAAGCTGGCATCCCACAAGGTGGCGTGCTGTCTCCACTTTTATTTTATATCTTCATTAATAGGAATTCTCACGGTATATTTTCTTCCTACCATATCTATGTAGACGACGTTCAAATCTACTCGCAGGCTAGCCTGGAAAGTTTGTTCCAAGCAATTGATACCATTAACAACGACCTAGCTACAATTCTAACATGAAGCTAACATCATGATCTCGTTGTAAGCGCCTCAAAAACTCAATGTATAGTCATAAGCAGTCCAAAAATTATGAAGCACATCAACTGGACATTTTTGCCGAAAATTAACTTCGATGGAGTTACAATAGATTACAGCTATGATGTTAGGAATTTGGATGTCATATTTGATAGCTATATGTCCTGGGAACCTCAGATAGACGATGTAAGCCAGAAGATATTTGCTGCAACTAACTTTCTAAAACGACTTCGCAATATTTTACCAATTTCCACTAAAATATTGATTGCACAATCTCTTTCTCTTCCAATACTTGACTATGCTGATGTATGCTATCTTGAAGTCACTGAAGAGCAACTGAATAAACTTGAGCGGCTTCCAAACCTCTGTATAAGGTTCATATTTGGACTTCGTAAATATGACCATGTATCCGAATACCGCACTAAGCTCAAGTGGCTCCCCATTCGCTTTCGCCGGAATATTCATGTTCTTTGTTTGCTTTATCGATTGCTATTCAATCCTTACGTTCCTGACTATTTACAACATCACTTTAGCTTTAGACATACCCAACAGGAACGTAATTAGAGGTCCACATATTATCTGATGCTCACAACACCATTGCATTCCACAGATTTTCCAAATAAATCATTTCTAGTCCACGCTGTGAGTCTTCGGAACGCACTACCACTCGTTGTAAAATCTGCGAAGTCTATCGTCATTTTTAAAAAACTATTAAAAAAACGCCTGGCACTATCTAAAGAAAACGATATTTAGCGTACGTATCTATGTATACATATTATGTTTTATTTCTAGTGTTTCACTCACATAAAATTACTGAAAATGTCTTTGTTTTGTTTAAAAATGTTGTTTAGCCATATTCCCTTGTCCCAACATTTAATAAACTTAAAAAAATGGCTTTCTGGAAGAAATCGCTTCCCAGCGATAAGACCGCCTATTGTTTGAAACTCTTGTTTCGCTAAATGTATTATGGTTAACAATAAAGAGTAAATAAATAAATAAATAAATAAAATAAATACATTTCGATTATATCGATTAATCGGCAATATGATGACATTGTTATGTGTACGACTTTTACTTGTAAATCTGCCTTTTGGATGAAAACATAAAAAATGAAATGAAAATGTAACATTCAAAGTAAATGAAATGATTTCACATCATGTTCAGGCATATTTCAGTTATCACAATCCAAACATCTAGATCATAAAGGACTTCATAAAATTAAGCATATCAGAGGGTCTAGCCAAATTAGAATCTTAAATTGCTCACGCTATCAAAAACGCGTAAACTGTATGTAGGTAGTAAAAATTGTTGGCAAAACCAATTTAAAAATCAATTATTCACGTTAGTCTGAGTTTAAGTAAGAGGAGCTCCGATGCTAAAATAAAAGACAAGGTCGGCATTTCTGACAATAAGCGCCCGGAACGACCGGTCATTTCCTCGCCACCTTTTATGGGATTCAATTATGTTTATCGCCAGCCGTACACCTGCTGGAGTGCTTGAGGCGTGGCCAGCAGTTCATTGTTCTCGTGGGGTTCGGTTCATTGTCAACCTGGTTACAAACAACGCGGCTGGAGTTTATGATTCAGTTAACGCTGTTTTTGTAATGTTCTGTTTTATGCCGTATACGGTAGTGCTTTTAAATTATTTATGTGGCCGAAATGTATTGTTAAAGCGGTTTATGAAACACGAAATGTTGGCGTAAAATTAAAATATTTAATTTTCAACACTGACAATTATTTATTCTTATTGACGTCAAATAAAGCATGACTCTACCACCAGTTCAGAGAAACCTTCATGAAGAAGAACTGGCTAGTTACTTTACGGGTATATTTTTTTCAAAATAAATTTACATTGTCTCTTTATGTCTATACAAAACTATTCTTATCTGCATCTGTTAGCTTCACCCTTCCCCAAAGTATCTAAATTACGAACATCCTCAAACGGCACTCGTTCACGAGTTGACGCAGGATCCAGCTATCACCCTCCTCAACCATGTAAGAATATAAATGAATAATTACCAAAACATTTTTGATCACAGGATTTTAGTATCTACTTTTCCATTTTGTCCTGCCTTTAATTGTCAAATACAAAGCATCTCCGCAGCAATTATACCCACATCGAAGCTATTCTTATAAGCGGTTAACGTTACAGAACGAAATGGCCGGACACAAATTATTATTCAAATTTATTAGGCTGAATTGGACAACGATTCAAATGAATCTTTTTTGAACTAAGTTTGGTTCAGTATAAACTTCGCCAAAGCAGAATGAAAGCACGAACGAACCAACTTTTATGAATGAAACAGCATAAAACCAAAAATATTTGAAAAAATAATGACAATCCGGTTATTTCTCCATTATTAAGATTAATAAATTAGACTTTAAAAACAAAAAATACTGTAACATTATTTATTAGCTAGTTATTATACAATTGTAATGGAGACTGTTGCCTATA
The DNA here is from genome assembly GCA_923062675.1 of Marasmarcha lunaedactyla. Classification (NCBI taxonomy): domain Eukaryota; kingdom Metazoa; phylum Arthropoda; class Insecta; order Lepidoptera; family Pterophoridae; genus Marasmarcha; species Marasmarcha lunaedactyla. Next base: position 27,576,361 of record OV281349.1, read on the forward strand.
CCAGACCTAATACTTCAGTACACGCCCCCCCGATGGTTGCCCGCCTTGTCGTGGCGTGGAGGCTTAGTAACCGTGGACTGGCCACCCACGGTGAACTAAGAGGCAACCAGGGCCGGCCTATTTGGGCCGCCGGCTGGCCCGAGGAAGGCGCTCCCAGCGGGCTGAACAAGTCCGCTAAAGGATGCGCTTGGAGGTGGGACCGCAGAATAAGATAGATATAGAATAATACCGCAGCCGGTATTACAGTGCACCACTCTCCCTACCCCCTGAGAGCTGGCGGGGCCGTTCCGTCGAAACGGCACTGGTGGGGCCGCAGAGAAAGAGGCATGTCAGTATTGCGGTGCGCCGCTTGCCCTATCCTCTGCGGCCCAAGTGTGGTCGGCGGCAGAACCACAGACCTGATCTGCCACCGGATACCAGTTATCTGGTATCCATGGCCTCCTAGTAGCAGACTCGGGAGGAGTCTGTTACAGTACTGGTAGAGGCCGAGGCCACCTTACCATCTGGTGCACCCATCGTGGAGGGCCTTCGGGCTTTCGCGATGGAGCCGCTTGTGGGGGGCTGCCGCCGGCGGGGTCGTGGATGTGTGCAAAAGCGTTCCCGTGATCCCGTAACAAGGCGGCGAGGCGGAAGATGGGGGGTTTTTAGTGGGTATGCCGTGGGTCTCATTAGCCTATACGGGAGTCCCACATAACCACTCGGAGGCCCCCTGCGTCCGGGTGGTATGCGAAACGCATTTCCCTCCCGAAAAAAAAATAGTACTCCAGTACACGAGTATTAAAATACTCACTTTAATTAAGGACTAAATTTGTTTGATCCTTGTATCCTTTGATCCGAAATATTTTTAATACAGTGCGAATCCGAGATTTGTCTGGTCTGGTTATTTAGAGATGCGAATTAATAACAATGTAAGAATTAACTGTGATGACAAAATGAACATAATCAGGTATTCCCGATGTCGTCCCTCGGATAACCCAGCGTCAGGGACCAGAAGTCTGCTTCAGATAGATTGTAGCTGAATTTTTTCGGGGATGTTCAGATGCGTGTATCATGCAAATGCACACATTCTTATTTTTTTAAAAGTAGTCTGGCCGCACTGCTGGTAGTGCTTTTATGTGTTTTGTGAATTAAATATCTCGCTCAGTGGATTTAACCTGCATATTGCTATGAACTTAAAAGACCGGCGTCTGTTTTTCCAGACAACTATATCCCTGGAGATTTCAAGTGTAAAGTGAGTGTGTACCTCTACAGGCGTGTACCATTCTCGCCTTCGTCGTCACTTTCCACCTGTTGTGGTGGGAAACAAATGCCAATTTATAATATTTAATATATAAAATATCTGCAGTAAATTTTAAATGTAGTGAAACAAAAATTACACGGCTTAGTTACAGCACTCACATCGCCTTTCTTTCTACAATTTCACTGACTGTAAAATTCTTATAATCGCCAGCCAACAAACAAGGAATGAAACCAGGGTGAATGTTATTATGTTTTTTCAACTCGACCAATTTCATTTATTTTTTTGTAAACTTACAGCAAAATTTCAATTTAATTTATAATACTTGTGAAGAATGTATTTATGTATGCATACTAAAATTCTTCAATATTCATTATAAGCATTTTATCCTTTTTGTTACATGAGGCCAAATCTAATACATTTAAACAGTCTAAACATGTAGTCTCCAGGCCCAACCCGGGACTTCCTTGGCTCTCATGGGTAGTATACTTTTTTTATTTAATTCTGAGGAGTTTCATAGTATATTTAACTTCAAATTCCAGGGTCCAGCGCCCTGAAAATTTTAATGGGACTAACCTTAAACTAAAATGAACCCAAAGCAAAAAAATGATAATTAAAGTCTATTTATAAAATAAAAAAATATTATGAGCATGCATAATAAAAATATACTGATACTGAGAAACTATTTAAGTTATGTAAAAAGCACCTTAAAAAATATTTTTCAACAAAATTTTATAAAATATAAATTTTTTTACTTATATTCACATATATTTTATTCAGAACGATTTCATATACATCATATACTGGTATCATTTCAGAAACCTTATATTCTCTTAAACAAGTAGTAGGTGAAACTTCTTTAAAGGTATTCAAAATCATGTAAAAGATTCAATTCACCGTGTTTGGTTAGCGCATTAGGTAAACGTGATCTCTCTACTCAGTGCAATCAGCAACATCGACTCATCATTGTCATAGAACCACTTCCGTCAAGTGCCTCGTGGTGGCCAAATATTGACCACACTCACCGCATTCATCACGGCGGACACGCCGCCTGCGGTGCGGGCAGCTTCGATATGTTGAACTCTGTGTTGGATTACCAAAACAATATTGTCTAAAAGCTGTTGATGAAAAGTCAGATAAAACGTTTTATATTTTATTAGTTATTTATTGTTGTTTGTTATTGTTTATTTATATTGAGTTTATCTAAATCAGTAAATTTTATTTAATTTTTAATTTACTTAATTTAATTTCTTGGAAAATATTTAATGTTTCTTTAAGTTTATTTATTATATTTAATAAAACACATTTAACCGGATTTTATCTCCTTTAATTGTAGTTTTACATGTTCTGTCAAGACGCCTGTCATCATATTCACTCGCTACCACGGTACCAGGCAAATCAGAAAGTATTGCAAAAAAAAAAATTTTATGTATGTAACGCAGGCGAGTTAAGATTTATTTTGGAAATCCGATTATTAAAGAGTAAAAATAAACTTGTTGGGAACATTTTCCTGCAATGGTTTTTTTCCAATTCTAGTCCAACTAGTACCTGTAACTAGTAACCTGATGAGTCGTTAAATCGACTTCAAATAGCTTTTATGAACAAAGCACCTTCTAAAGCAACTGTGTACCTCTGGTACAACGAATTTAATTGCGATTGCTTAAATTTGACGAATGAAGAAAGTAGTTGTCGTCTTTTGACTGCTGTTACGGAAGAAAACGTGCCACAAGTGAAAATTTTGATTTACATACGAGGAGATCCAGCACAATCTGCAGATTGGATCAAGAAGTGTTCATAATGAGTTCAGAAGTGATCAAGAAGGGTACGTAACATCGACCTTAAAATATGGGTTATTAATTTGGGGAAATTCTACCGATATTAAAAAATGTTTTAGAGCTCAAAAGAGATGTATAAGGACAATGCTTGGAAAGGAGCCTTATGAGCCATGCTAACCTTTATTTAAATCTTTAAATTTATTGACGATGCCTTGCATGTACATCTTGGAGGCTGCCAATTTTGTAAAAACTAATCCTCAATTCTTTGTACAAGCTGGCAGTATAGGTAGACCAACTCGCCATGCACAGAGGTTGGTTTATAATGATATGCCACGTTTTGAAATATATCATAGGCAATGCTATGCGATGTGCATAAAAATATACAATGCGTTACCCAGGGAAATCCAGTGTGTACAGAGAAGTAAATTTAAACAAGATCTATCAAAATGGTTGAAAGAGAAGTGTTTTTACTCTGTTAATGACTTTCTTAAATATAAAAAATAGATAAATTTGTGTAATGGTGGTAGAAAATTTAGTAATTAAATATTGTAATAAATATTGCATGCTGTTGAATAGTAATAATATGTAGAACTTTTTTTTTATGTATAACACCATATTGTACACCATATTATGTTGCAATAAATGATTTGATTTGATTTGATTTGATAATATTTTACGTAACCACTTTCGCGTAAGAAGATTTTATTCCCGCTGGGTACCTCACTACCTTACCGATACTCAGAAGCAGGCGCGCGTGGAATGAAGAACAAGTAATTGTCAATGTTGAGAAATAAATATAAAAAAAAATGATGTCATGATATGATTGATAAATTCAAAGCAGGTTCTTCCCGCCGTGTTTACGATATTATTGCAGGTGACGAATCTTGGATTGATCAATATGAACCAGAAGCAAAGCGCCAGTCAACTGTATGGCTGTTGCAAAAGGAACCAACGCCTGCGAAAATAAAACGATCGAAAAGCGCTGGAAAGATTTTGAACGCCAGTTTTTTCTCCTGCTGCCAGAAGTTGTCAGAACTTTTTGCTTGCTAGAAGATTTTCCTGCTGCGAGCAACAAGCGGCCGTACAAGGGACTCCGCGGCCTTTTGCTTCACCACGACAGCGAGTCCGCGCACTCCGCGATCAAGACGAGGGACTTCCTAAACACCACACCGGTAAAACCTTAGGGTCAACCCACTTATCAGCCTTGATGTGGTACCACGTTACTTTTTCTTGTTCCCTCAAATAAAACCAGCTCAAGGGGATGCAGTTTTCATCGCCGGAAGAAGTCTCTCAAAATTCAAAATTCTCAAAACTCAAAATTTTGAGTGTCCCACGTATGCTCATTTAAAAGCGTACTATTATATAATACAGACAAATCTACATACATTTAATGTACGAAATTATAATAATATAAAAATATATCATGGAATAATTTTCTCTCGTAATTACTGTTTTCATAAAATAATCGCATTTAAATAGAAAAATATACTTATTACAAAATATATGCTTTCAAATTTATTCATTAATTGCTTTGATCCGTTTTTGTCCACTTTGATTAAAGAGTGCAGAGATTTCAAAATGAACCGTAGAGCCTTTGATCAGGGCAGAAAAATCTAGGCATCTCATTTCTATGATTGCTTTAATTATAGTGGACAAATAGAAGAGGAGTTATAAATTTTACCATCTACCATCTTCATTAACTGTATTGCTACCAGGTTTTGCAAATATTACAAAAAAGAACTCCTGTTCAAATTCAAGCAATTAAAAGTTTCTAAATACGCTTTGTTTTTATATTTGTTTATATTCGACGAAAAGTTTTAATAATCCATTCACTTTCTACTCAAGCATGCAGTGTGACAGAGCTCCAGGAACTCGTATACTATGAGTGAAGCGGGCCACATTGCCGCGGTGCCAGTTCGCGCCCCGCAGCAAAACTTGATAAGGTTCATGTTTATGTATACAATACTATTACTACTATTTTTTAAGTATTCCGTGAATAGCCACGACCATAACATAAATTTGTCGGGATGGAATTTGCATAAAACGCCATAAAATATCGTGCGCTATCAAAAGTTATAAACTTATACATATTAAATTGTCACTTTTTCTACTTAGTAGCACAATAACAGCAGAAACTATCAAGTGCCGTCAGAAATGAGCAGACGCATTAGCATTCGTTGAAATAAACTTCAATAAAAACTGCATTATATTTGTGTTCAAATATGTGAAGAGTCTGGCAGTTTCAGGTTTATTATTTTGTATTAATTCACCAAGTTGTGTCGTACGTTTGTTTTGTGATGTAACGTAATATTTAACCTCTGATTTATTTTGTGAATGAGATATATTATACAATTAATTTAATTATTTCAACATTACCAAGTACTTCTATGTATTCTGGGTGTGGTCCACGGCCAGAACGAAAGTTACTGGAACTATTATATAAAACTCAGAACATTTTTTCTACCGAACCATGTACCAATTTTAGTCTTAGGAAAAACAGCATTCAAAGATTAAAAAAAACTCGTAGACTACTGATATAATGACTATAGAGAATCTAACCCTGAAATAATAAAAAGATCGTATGATATTTTATGCCACGCCACTTCAATAAATTTAATTGGAATTTTATAATAAATAGTATTACAACTGTTCCATATGCTCCATCTATAAAATAGCCCTTAACCTGTAATCTAGTTTTAATCCTCATTTTAATTTTTACGAGAGTAAGTCAGGCCTACGCAGGTAAAAGGATAAAACATATTTTTTTACAGCTTGGTATTAATACCGCGGGTTTTGGAGTGTATTCATTTTTAAAGATTTAAATTAAAATTTTTACTGAATAAGTCATAATCAGGTGACAAAACTTTTTTTTTTGCCGCCGAAGCAACACCTGAGGAGGTGGAAGATGCGTCATGTATACAGCCGCAGGAACAAACTGACCTCTGCGGGGGTGATGTGGGACTCACCAGAATGGCACCTACCCACTAAAAACCACCTTGTTGGCTGTGGCAAAATTTTACCGATAGCCTTCATCGGAAGCGACACTCGTTGGAAAGTGCATGCGCTGGCGGAGACCGGCTAGCGGGTCGTCCGCCGGATGTGAAAGTTGCACTGAAGGTGCTCAAAGGGACAAATGGGGCCGGTCTGGGCAGCGTCCGGTGCATCCGATTTGTTTCGATCTCTAGAGCCGTGTCCCCAGTAAAAGCCAAAACGATGTCGTCGGCAAAGGCCTGGACGTAAAACCTCTCTTCTCCAGGTCTTTGAGGTGTGGGTCGAGCAACAAATTCCACAGTAAAGGACCCCCAATGGATCCTTGCACACAGCCTTTCTTCATTTTGGTTCTATGCTCTTCTCCCGCATACCTGACTGTGACGAACCTATCTACAAGGCAGCTATCGGTGACCCGCCCTAGCTTCTCCGGACACTTTTCGTCAGCCAATCGTACCTTGATCTTTGGAAGGTTCCCGCTTTGTCCAATGACATGAGTGTAGTGATTCCTTTTTTCTCGAGATTTACTCTTATGTATTTCATAAGGACATATAGGGAGTCCTCGGTGCTCCTCTCTGGCATGAATCCGAATTGGCGAGTACTCATCCTCGGAATCAAGTGGTGTTTAATGCGGGTCATCAATAGCTTCTCAAATATCTTACCTAGTTTAGGGAGTAGTCCTATTGGTCTATGTGCCTTGGGGTTCGTATAATCCGTCTTGCCTGGCTTCCTGAGTATCACTACCTCCACACTTTCCTTCCACACGTTAGGGATGTATCTTAGTTTAAGGTATCTGTTGAGTATGGCCAGAAAAAGGTGGGGATCATTTTGTATGGCATGTTCACAAATATCTGCGGTGAAACCATCTGCCCCCGGGAGTTTTTTGGGTTGAATGTTGCAGTCACCGTTTGCAGCTCTACTAGCATGAATGGGGGGTTATATGATCCTCCATTTCTGTGTTACAGCTAACTTCTTCTGCCATTATTCGTACTTCCTGGTGTTCTGCATTGTCATTTTGGAGTGTATCTTTGGAGTAGAAGGTTTCCGCCAGCATCCGCGCCGAGTTCGTTGCGTCTAGTGCTTTGCCATTTCTTGCAATTGGTATGTCTTCATCTCTTCTACTTGTTCTCCCTCTGACTCTATAGATGCCATCCCACAAGCTTTCTCTGTCTTGTTTCTGGCAGAAGTGCTTCCACTCGACACTTGTGCGTTTTTAACGGTCATTCCATACTCTACTTTCTTTTCAAGGTACTCCTCGACAACTTTAGCTCTGCGGACTGGCGCGGCACGGTGTACCAAATTTTTATACTTAGCGACCTCCTTCTTCAGTTAATGGAGCTCTTCGGACCTCCATGGCATGTTAAGTTGCTGTTAATTTCTTTTTATGGGTATGGTTTCCTTGCGTGCGATGCTAACTAGGTTTGTGTAGTCTATTACTGCTTGCTCTAATCTATGGGTGTCATTAATGTTTTCTATATATTTTTGGGTTAAGTTATTTTCTGTTGCTAATTGGCTCAGTTTACTATGAAACTGTGACCATTTTGCTTTTTGGTATTAAAAATCCTAGATGTTCTAACTATATGTGTCCCTTTAAACTTTACCAAATTTATATTAAAGGATATACCGTTGTGGTCCGAACTAGTAAGGCACTCATCAACCTTCCAATCGTCGACTCGCGCCAGTAGTTCTTCTGTGCACTCTTTTATGTCCACATTGCTGGAGTACCTTTTTTCGCCCCGGATGGTGTCGAATGTAGGTTTTGTTTCCTATGATCCATTTCGTCGACTGCAGCCAGTAGCTCTTATCTGCATTTGCGTCTCCCCCGATGCTAGCGAGGGCTGGTATGTGGTTTGGAAAGGGCAAGGAGCCGGGGTGGGATTCGGGCGTACAGCGGGGCGCTGTCTCCAGTTCTCTGGAGCAGGCTTGGGCTGTGTAGGCTTTGCAGCCGGAGGAACCCGGCTAAGAAGCAGCGGAAAGTTAGCCTAAGAAAGGGGCAAGGCCTGTTTGGGTACCGTCCTCTTAGAGTTGGAACGTATGGAACGGGATGCACGCGGGCAGCCCCCGTAATTTGCGGTGTAGCCGGACTGGCCACAAAGCACCCAGTCAGGAGGAGAGTGAGTTTCAAGAGTGCGATTACACTCCTTAGTGAAGTGAGGTACTAGGCACTTAACGCACCTGGGCGGGGCGGCGCATTTGGCCGCCGCATGCCCGTACAACTGGCACCGGTGGCACTGGCCGGGGTGACCGCGGCAATGAGGCGCCTCGATCGAGATCCCAGAGAGGCCGCATATGGTGCTGATCTCTTTGAGGATCTCCCTGGACTTGGAGACGTTGGCGAGTACCACCAAAGCGAGAGGGTGACGCCTTCCATACCTGCTGTGCATTTTATGCACAGCGAGTGCCGGGAAGCCTTGGGACTGCAGATCCTCTAGGATAGCCTCTTTCGATAATTCTAACGGGATCCCTTGAGTACCACTCTAAACTTAAGCTCTTCTTACTTACCGGTGAGGAGCTTTGTGCAGACGAGGCTAAGATTTTAACTGATTCGCCCGTGTCGGTCACTCGGGTGTAGAGGATCTTGTGCTCTTTGCACAAGTTCGAAACCTCGGTCCATTTACCCTTTTCCCGAAGGAATACGGGTGGTGGGACCCGAGGCTTGACAGAAGTTGAGGGTGGTGTCACTTTGAGTGACATCAGTGGGGCCGGGGCGGGTTTGAAGGCACCGGGGCAGCTGGCGTTGTAGACGCAGTGGAGGGTGTTGAAGACACCGGGGCGGGCGTTGAGGACGCCGGGGCTTGTTTCAAGCGCTTCTTAACGAGGGTGAATGCTGGAGGCTTGGAGCCTCCAACTGGCTCCGAGCCTCCCTCATTCACGTCCGAGGATGACTAGGTCGCGGGTGCGTCTTGAGAGCGGTGCGCTTGTGGCTCGAAAGGGGCATCCGTTTCAGTTTCCATGTCGCTGGAGGAGGGGGACGCGGGAGGGCCTAAGACCAGAGGGACCTGAGAGGCTTGAGAGATGAGGGTGGCCTGAAGGGCCGGTGGGATCAGTGAGTTAATTTGAGGGAATGCACTGCAAATTATCTGGAACAGTACTTTTCGTCAAGGGAGGCGCCCAAAGCTGCAAGGCCATCGGTGAATTTCTTCGCAAGGTCGATATGATCTTAGTAGCTCTCGTGCGAAGTGGTACAGTTAACGAACAATCGCCGTGAAAATGGCGTTCCTATAAAATAAGATACGGTACGAGACTACACGTCGTGAAAACGACGGTATGAAATTGAGGGCGCTCAACTAGTGTGGGGATGAAAGGCAGTTAGCGATCGACGTGTGAAGGGGTCCGCACGCAAACCGAGACTGTGACAAAGCGAGAATACTTAAGTATATATAAGATTTTTGGCTGTCTCGTCCACGAATTTTCTCGCTCCGATCGCCGCCCGGTACGGACGTGCAAGACCCCATTCTCCGTTGATCGGTCCCTTCCCGATATTGTGTTGTGCTTGTGCTGAGTGCTGTGTAGTGCCCAGCGTAAGTAGTCTGGTTTCAGTAAAAAGGATACTTAACGGTGACAACGAATTTGTACTGATCCAGTCCTTTTTATTTTATTTATTATTTTCTTCCACAATTTTATATTTTCTTTTCTATTTTCATATTTATTTTATCATATTTGTGTCTCTTCGTGTAAATTTGTCCTTTTTTTTCGGTAAATGTTGATCCTAACGCGTTCAACTCTTTACCTGCGTACCCTTTTTTAGGTTTCTAGGTAGCGGCCTTCGGCGTACTACGGTTAGTTTTAAGTTATTCTCCACCCCCCCCCCTCACCACCGGTAGGGAGGTTAGTCGCTAGGGTTCGCTAGGTTTTTAGGAACTAGGCATGTTTTATATACTTATATATACATATAATTGTCCCAACCCCTCCCTTATGGATTCGCTAAGCGTTATTAACTTCGCGAAAGCGTTCTCTCAGGTGCTTGCTGCGGCAAGCGTCTCCATTCCGAACGACATCCTAACGCAGGCCTTGCAGGCATCGATCGCTTCCCCGGCCCCTCAGGCTCCAACCCCAGCCCCTCAGGCCTCCAACGTCCAGACCCCAGAGAAAAAAAGTTTCAAGTTGAAAATTTTCAAACTAACATATTTATTGAGGTTTCTGACATAAAAATAATAAAATGTGAACATAATATCATATGGATAATAATAATAAAAATATTATCCCTAGACATACACACCAACTGTATGGCCCCAAAGTAAGCAGAGTTTGTGTTATGGATGACCATACAGCGAACTGGGAACCCAGAATAAACATACCAGAATAAAAAGACGCGGGTAGTCGCGACGGTAACACGCAATTTTAGTGTGCTCGTATTTTTTTTATTAATTTAAATATTATTAGTAGTAAATTATAGAATCTAATGTTGTGATTTGCTAGAAAACTCACTTTCACTCACTTTGACACAAAGTTTTCTCACCGGGGTACATTATTGTAAACAACTGCAAGTTAACATGGATGCACTAGCAAATATGCTCGAACAACGCTTCAGTGAATTTGACAGTAAACTAGAACAAATTGCTGGTAAATCTCCTGTTCATCCAGATCTTGTCACACTGTCCCAAGATTATCTGTCTTTCAAGACCCTTGCATGGCAGATGTTTAAGCAGCTGAAGTCGGATATAGAAAATCTGCAACTTCATCAAGACCGATTAGAAACTGCTTCACGAATAAAGGTACTGCTTTTTCATGGTGTCCCTGAAAAAGAAAGTGAGAAGCCGCATGAAGTAGTTTGTAGCATAATAACCAACCAAATGAAGATGAACACTTTAAATAGGGACAACTAACAAGTTTGTCATCGACTAGGGGGATCTGCCCAAGGTAAAACAAGACCAATTCTGGTACGGTTTGCTGATCTAGAGTCCAGGCGTCTTGTATGGGATAGTAAAACAAGTCTCAAGGGCACCGGCATCACAATATCGGAATTCCTCACAAAACAAAGACAACAGGTTTTTGTGTCGGCGCGTCAACACTTTGGAATGAAAAACTGCTGGTCGGTCGAAGGTAAAATAGCTATTAATCTTCCTGACAAATCTCGTCGTAAGGTCGAAACCATCGCAGCACTTGAACAAATCATCTCTTAATTCCCAATCGATTTTTCATCAATCGAAAATTAAACATAATCCTGCTCCCTGGTTGTCAGACTCTATTAAAGAGGAAATGGCTCTTAGAAATAAAGCCAAGAGAAAATACAAGCGATGTCCCTCCGAACGTAACCTTATTTATTTTAAAAATCTTCGTAATCGATGTAACCGCCTATGTCGTGATTCCAAGAAACGCTACTTCCACGAGTCCCTCGTCAACCATAGTTCTGCAGAAGTTTGGAAATTTCTGAAGTCTGTAGGTATCGGTAAATTTCCGACAAATTCTAGTAATAATTTTGACTTGAATGCGCTGAACTTACAATTTTCACAACCGCCAGTTACTTTGCATCCAAATATTAAAACCGACACCTTAAATTCGTTATTAAATGTTCCAACAGTACAACATCCTCCATTTTCTTTCATTGCCATTTCCGAAGACGCGGTCAGGGAGTCTGTTCTCTCAATCTCATCGGTTGCAGTTGGTAATGACAACTTGTGCTCAAAAATGATCACTATGATCCTACCTCATTTGTTGCCTATCCTCACACACATTTTTCATTATTCCCTATCCACAAGTACTTTTCCAACTTCCTGGAAACTTGCACACGTGATCCCTTTGCCTAAAATTCCAAATCCTAGCTCTCTCACACATTTTCGACCCATATCAATTCTGTCCTACCTGTCAAAAGTTCTTGAGCACGTTGTGCACAAACAACTGATGTCATTTCTAACTACCAATAATCTTCATAGTCATTTCCAATCTGGTTTTCGACCAGGTCATAGTACCGTAACTGCCCTCATCAACGTGACTGATGATATCCGATGGGCCATGGAGAATAGATCCCTTACCTTGCTTGTACTGCTGGACTTCAGCAGCGCTTTTAATTCTGTAGATTTCGATATCCTGCTTGGAATATTGAAATCACTTCATGTCTCTTCTTCTGCATTAGCTTGGTTTAATTCCTATCTTCGGGGACGGTCTCAGTGGGTCCGCCTCGATGAGTCTTACTCAAACTGGTGTGCTCTAGCTGCAGGCGTACCTCAGGGTGGCGTTCTCTCTCCTTTACTTTTCTCTATATTTATTAATTGTATCACTCAAGTTCTTTCATGTAAATACCACCTTTATGCCGATGACTTGCAGATTTACCGGCATTTCGCAGTAGACAATGTTGACTCAGCTATCTCAGCTATTAACGATGACCTAGTTTGTATCAGTAACTGGGCCAAATCATTTGGATTACTTGTGAACCCCGGTAAATCTCAAGCCATGATACTGGGAAGTCGATACATGCGCGGGTGCCTCGATTTCGCTAATCTCCCTCCTGTAGTTTTGGATAACACACAGATTGCTATTACCGACACTGCCAAAAACTTAGGAGTTATTATGGACTCAAATTTAACTTGGCGTGCTAACGTAAATGAAGTCAGTCGTAAGGTACACCACTCCTTTCACACATTAAAGTGCCTTCAAAGCTTTTTACCACTTCAAACGAAAATATCCCTTGCGCAAACACTTATTCAACCCATAATTGATTATGCCGACGTCTGTTACTTGGACGCCACTGAGGAGCTTTTGAGTAAGCTAGAAGACTTACAAAATATCTGCATCCGCTTTATTTTTAACCTCAAGAAGTACGACCATGTCTCAGAACATCGCAAAAAACTAAAGTGGCTTCCGATCCGTCTCCATAGAAATACTCGCATTCTTTGTGTTCTATTTAACGTTCTCTATAACCCAAATTCTCCAAAATACTTGAGCGAGCGTTTTTCCTTTACTCATTCTGAAGATACGCCATGCCGAGCACATAAGCGTACTCTCTTGTACTTAAAACCCCATAAAACCGATTTCTTCTCCTATTCTTTTTCTATACATGCTGTCAGATTGTGGAATTCATTACCTTTCAAAATACGCGAGTCAAAATCTCTAACAATATTTAGGAAAAGAGTTAGGGAATACTACTTATCTTAAATATATTTTAGCTTTCATAAACATTTTTTTCATGCAAATTAAATGATGTTAATTATATAGATTTATATATTTATTGTATATATGATATTATATGTATTTTATGTATAAGTATTTAAGTATATTTTATAATATTATACTTGAAAATAATTTTTTAATATTTTTATTAGTAGTACGCACGCACTAACTTTGCATTGTATTATTTCTCCAGTCTCAGGTCTGCTTGCAGAAATTTCTTTAAGAAATAAGCTGACCTTTGTACATTTTTAGTCTCTAAGTCTCATTCATTGTATTTTTATTCTTGTGTGTACATAAAATATTAAATAAATAAAAAAAAAATAAAAAATACGTAGGTATATAAATATCAACAACTGTGACCCGAGAACAAACATCTGTGTTCATCACACAAATGAGAACATGAATGAGACACCACAGAAATGAGACAGGGCTACTGACCACTATGCTACTCGGCCGTCAATTATGATATATTCAATAGATAAATGATATATTCAACAATAGAAGACACCACTAAACTACGGCTTTGATAACTAAACTCCTTGTGACTACTACATAAACAATCTTTGTACTAATGCGACAGTTTCACTGTTATGGTGTGTACTTGAATTCCTCAATAAATAAATTTATATATTTATCAATTAAACACCAGAATTTGATAACACGGGAAGGGAAGCCAATTATCATATCTTTTTAAGAGATAGATTTTTGGAGATAGTGCGGAAAATTCTCGGAAGATAACGAACGAATATCTTTATATAGAATGTCAGAGATGAAGTTAGTTTAACAACTATCATCAAATAAAGTGGTAACAGATATTCTCAGTATTGAGAGGCACCCACGTTGAATATACTTCTGAAGCATTCATGACGGTTATGTGGGAGTGTCTTAATAACAAATTTAAACTTTATCAAAGAACTTAACTTCTACTTTATAGACCAATTGTATTAATCGTTTATTAAACCGGTATATCTTGTAAGTGCTCAGCAAGGTGTGTCAGTCGCCGGGTAACAACCTATGATTTGGATCGTTGCAGCTAAACGGTGACCGTCTGATGAAGTCTCAAATCGCTGGACGTTGGTTGCATCATCTACACAGGAACAGAACATCGGTTAAACGAATCGACTCACTTAGCCTAACATTGAAAAATATTAAATCTAAGCTCAAGTATGTTTTCAAACAACATGTGTAACTGATTGTGTGTAACTAAATGTGTAAATGTGTAAGTTAACAATTATGGATTTTGTTTGTTTTTTTGTAAATAATTTCAAGCTTTATTCAAATGGGTTGTTATTATGCTTAGTATTCTTATTAAGTTGTCTTAATAAGTAATTATATATACTGGTGTTAATTGGGGAGATGACATGTCAATATCTATGGTATATGTAAGGTATTGATATTACGTTTGGAAAATACGTGTTAATTCCAACCCAAAAATGCTTGAACAATAAAATAGTAGCAATTATATACGATGTTAAAAAAACAGATACACTTGCAACAAAAAATTAATTTCAAAATTTATAACACACATTATAACAACACGTCAAGGATATCACTTAAACATTACAACATTCACTACGACACTATTATATTTATATCGCTTAATCTGTTACGTTCTTCCATCTATCCATACAGTCCAAACCTAACATCGCTCCAGTTACATGTGACGTCACAACTCAGTACCGCTTTCTATAAAGCGATTTCCGGGCATTTGCAAATCCTTCAAACATTCTCGCTCCGATCGCCACGCGGTGCGGACGTGCAAGACCCAGTTCTCCGTTGATCGGTCCCTTCCCGATATTCCGTGGCGCTTAGTCTACTGACGTCACAGTTTAGCGTGTTGGTTCCGTGCTACGGTTTTCAAGGTTTTTCTACTCCGTCTGAGTGCTTTCGAAGTGCGTTTTTTCTTTGTGACTAAGCCCCTTAGTCTTCAAAGTGCTGTGCTAAGTTGTGTTGTGCTTGTGCTGAGTGCAGTGTTGTGCCCAGCGTAAGTAGTCTGGTCTCAGTACAAAGGATACTTACCGGTGACAACGAATTTGTACTGAAACAGTCCTTTTATTTTTATTTACTTCTATTCTCTATTTTATTTATTTTTCTCCTATTTTCATATTTATTTTTATCATATCTGCGTGTTTTCGTGTGTATTTGTCCTTTCTGTCGGTAAAGGTTGACCCTAACGCGGTCAACTCTTTACCTGCGTACCCTTTTTTAGGTTTCTAGGTAGCGGCCTTCGGCGTACTACGGTTAGTTTTAAGTTATTCTCCCCAGCCCCCCTACCGCTGGTAGGGAGGTTAGCCGCTAGGGTTCGCTAGGTTTTTAGGAACTACGCATCCTATGACATACTTATTATATACTTATATTTGTCCCAACCCTCCCTAATGGATTCGCTAAGCGTTATTAACTTCGCGAACGCGTTCACCCAGGCGCTTGCTGCGGCAGGCGTCTCCATCCCGAAAGACATCCTAACGCAGGCCTTGCAGGCATCAATCGCGTCCCCGGCCCCTCAGGCCCCAACCCCAGCCCCTCAGGCCTCCAACGCCCAGACCCCTCAGGTCTATAGCTCTCCGGCGTCTCCCGTTCCATCCGATATGGACTGCGCGTCGGTCTCATCCTCGCTTTCATCTCGTAGGAAGCGTACCGCTCCCGGGAGCGATTCAGACTCCGCCGCGTCCGAAGCTTCGTCGGTCGCTGCCACCTTAACCGGCTCTCCTGAGCCCGCGTTCCAATAAGTTACCAAACGCTCTAAGAAGCGTTCGAAAAAAGCCGCGGTGTCTTCAACACCCGAGCCAACCCCAGTGTCTTCTACACCCGCCCCCGCGCCGTTCATGTCACTCGAAGTGACCGCGTCTCCGTCGGTCCCGTCTAAGTCAGCGACGCGCTGCGCTTCCGTCCCATCGAAGCCTCAGCTCCCTCCACCCGTCTTCCTCCGCGAAAAAGCGCGCTGGACCGCGGTTTCTAACCTGTGCAAAGAGCACAAAATCAATTATCTAAAAGCAACCAACGCAGGCGACACAATTAAAATTCAGGTCGCGACCATCGACGACTTCCGCGTGTTCACCAGGTTACTTTCTTTAAAACAAATAGCTTATCACACCTACGCCCTCCCTGAGGAACGTAAGATCCGCGCATTACTTCGGGGCGTCCCGTTCGAGCTTGCGAACGAAGATATCCTCGAGGACCTTAAGTCCCAGGGTTTCCCGGCCGTAGCAGTGCACAAGATGCACTCCAACCGCGGTAGGCGTTTTCCGTTAGCGCTAGTAATCCTGTCCAATACTCCCAACTTGAAGGAGATTTTCAGAGAGGCTCGCTCAATTTGCGGGCTCTCAAACATCTCCGTCGAGCGTCCCAACCCCCGCGGTCACCCTGGGCAGTGCCACCGCTGCCAGCTGTATGGCCACGCAGTGGCTAACTGCTCAGCTCCCCCCAGGTGTGTTAAGTGCCTGGATCCGCACATAACGAAAGAGTGCACTCGCACTCCCGAATCCACTTCCCCCCTGCTTGTGTGCTGTGCGGCCAGTCCGGCCACACAGCTAACTACAGGGGTTGCCCGCACGCTCCGCGCTCCACAGCTAAGAGGGCCGCGCCTAAACCGGCGCCGCCACTCACTTCCGCTAACTTCCCGCCGCTGCGCAACCGGGGTCCCCCGGAAGCAAAGCCCGTTCAGCCGACGCCTACTCCGGCTCTGTCTTGGAGGCAGCGTCCCATCCCAATCCACTAGTTCGAGATTCAGTCTCATATTCTGCTCCTGTCTTAGATTCGGAATACAAAGTCGCTAGACCGAGAAACGCGCACACAAGCGAACGTACGCAATTAACTTTAGATCTCGAGGCCCTTCAGGCCGCAAATTCTAATTCTAACGTAAATTCTAATTCTAACGTAAATCCGAATTAATGCAATTTTAAATTTCAATTTTTAATGTTTTTTATTATTTACTTTTCATTTTTTGAGCACCTTCAGTGCTATGTAAATCCCAGCGGGTGACCCCTAAAGGGCCCCGCTAGCGCGGCCTCTTTCTCCTATTGGCCGTCGCTCAGATGAAGGCTGAGTGGCAAAAATGCACGAGCCGACAGGGGGTTTTTAGTGGGTATGGTTCTGGTAGGCGTCGGGACGAGTCCCACATAACTTTGGAATCGCGCCAGAGTATGCGTCAGAGCATTTTTATTCAACCCATAATTGATTATGCCGACGTCTGTTACTTGGACGCCACTGAGGAGCTTTTGAGTAAGCTAGAAGACTTACAAAATATCTGCATCCGCTTTATTTTTAACCTCAAGAAGTACGACCATGTCTCAGAACATCGCAAAAAACTAAAGTGGCTTCCGATCCGTCTCCATAGAAATACTCGCATTCTTTGTGTTCTATTTAACGTTCTCTATAACCCAAATTCTCCAAAATACTTGAGCGAGCGTTTTTCCTTTACTCATTCTGAAGATACGCCATGCCGAGCACATAAGCGTACTCTCTTGTACTTAAAACCCCATAAAACCGATTTCTTCTCCTATTCTTTTTCTATACATGCTGTCAGATTGTGGAATTCATTACCTTTCAAAATACGCGAGTCAAAATCTCTAACAATATTTAGGAAAAGAGTTAGGGAATACTACTTATCTTAAATATATTTTAGCTTTCATAAACATTTTTTTCATGCAAATTAAATGATGTTAATTATATAGATTTATATATTTATTGTATATATGATATTATATGTATTTTATGTATAAGTATTTAAGTATATTTTATAATATTATACTTGAAAATAATTTTTTAATATTTTTATTAGTAGTACGCACGCACTAACTTTGCATTGTATTATTTCTCCAGTCTCAGGTCTGCTTGCAGAAATTTCTTTAAGAAATAAGCTGACCTTTGTACATTTTTAGTCTCTAAGTCTCATTCATTGTATTTTTATTCTTGTGTGTACATAAAATATTAAATAAATAAAAAAAAAATAAAAAATACGTAGGTATATAAATATCAACAACTGTGACCCGAGAACAAACATCTGTGTTCATCACACAAATGAGAACATGAATGAGACACCACAGAAATGAGACAGGGCTACTGACCACTATGCTACTCGGCCGTCAATTATGATATATTCAATAGATAAATGATATATTCAACAATAGAAGACACCACTAAACTACGGCTTTGATAACTAAACTCCTTGTGACTACTACATAAACAATCTTTGTACTAATGCGACAGTTTCACTGTTATGGTGTGTACTTGAATTCCTCAATAAATAAATTTATATATTTATCAATTAAACATTTAAGCCCTTTTGAGCAAGCTTCCTGCGTATGGCATACCATCTGGACTCTGCGACTTCTCATCGGACCTAATGGCGATCAACGCCGGCGTACCTCAGGGATCTGTTCTCTCTGCAACATTATTCCTGCTGCACATTAATGACCTTCTTCTATCGGATGGCATTATTGGTTACGCCGATGACAGCACTGTTGTAGAGAGATATGTCTCCAATGCGCGAGCGAGTCCAAACCAGATCCAATTTCAGAGAGAGTCGATGATCGAACGGGTTGATTTGACACTTTGTAGGGTTTCCGATTGGGGTGAAGCCAATCTTGTCAAATTCAACCCTTCCAAAACCCAGGCGTGTCTCTTCTCCGCTAAAAAGAGCACATTCAACTTGACGCCCACTTTCCAAAGTGTATCTGTACCGATCACAAACCAACTAGGGCTTCTAGGCATGACCATCACGTCGAAACTTAATTTCGGTCAACAGATTGAAACCATGGCACAGTCAGCTTCCAAAAAATTGGGAGTCATCGCAAAGGTCCGGCGGTACTTCAACTCCGAACAGCTGCTCAACCTGTACACAGCCCAGGTTCGATCCTGTATGGAGTACTGCAGCCATCTTTGGCATGATTCCGCAAAATACCATCTTGAAGCGTTGGATTCTGTCGACCGAAGGGCCCGTAGACTCATAAGTGACGACAAACTTACTTCTTCGAGACTGCAAAGTCTCGAGCATCGTCGAAAAGTTGCTAGTCTATCGGTTTTTTACAGATTGCACTTTGGAGAGTGTGCGAATGCTCTTTTTCAGTTGATCGAACCTTCCCCCTTTCTCCACCGGTCAACCAGGCGCAGACAGAAGTTTCACCCGTTTGTGGTTAGCGTGCCGATGAGCCGAACTAAACGGTTCGATAGCTCATTTTTGGTTCGTGTTGCCAAAGAGTGGAACGATTTGCCTGCGTCTGTTTTTCCAGACAAATATAACCCTGGAGCTTTCAAGTGTAGAGTGAATAGGTACCTCTTAGACAGGCGTGTACGATCCTCGTCTTCATCGTCACTTTCCATCAGGTGAGATGGAAGACAAACGCCTGCTAATTATTAAAAAAAAAAAAAAAAAAAAAAAAAAAAAAAAAAACACCAGAATTTGATAACACGGGAAGGGAAGCCAATTATCATATCTTTTTAAGAGATAGATTTTTGGAGATAGTGCGGAAAATTCTCGGAAGATAACGAACGAATATCTTTATATAGAATGCCAGAGATGAAGTTAGTTTAACAACTATCATCAAATAAAGTGGTAACAGATATTCTCAGTATTGAGAGGCACCCACGTTGAATATACTTCTGAAGCATTCATGACGGTTATGTGGGAGTGTCTTAATAACAAATTTAAACTTTATCAAAGAACTTAACTTCTACTTTATAGACCAATTGTATTAATCGTTTATTAAACCGGTATATCTTGTAAGTGCTCAGCAAGGTGTGTCAGTCGCCGGGTAACAACCTATGATTTGGATCGTTGCAGCTAAACGGTGACCGTCTGATGAAGTCTCAAATCGCTGGACGTTGGTTGCATCATCTACACAGGAACAGAACATCGGTTAAACGAATCGACTCACTTAGCCTAACATTGAAAAATATTAAATCTAAGCTCAAGTATGTTTTCAAACAACATGTGTAACTGATTGTGTGTAACTAAATGTGTAAATGTGTAAGTTAACAATTATGGATTTTGTTTGTTTTTTTGTAAATAATTTCAAGCTTTATTCAAATGGGTTGTTATTATGCTTAGTGATCTTATTAAGTTGTCTTAATAAGTAATTATATATACTGGTGTTAATTGGGGAGATGACATGTCAATATCTATGGTATATGTAAGGTATTGATATTACGTTTGGAAAATACGTGTTAATTCCAACCCAAAAATGCTTGAACAATAAAATAGTAGCAATTATATACGATGTTAAAAAAACAGATACACTTGC
This sequence comes from Marasmarcha lunaedactyla, assembly GCA_923062675.1. Classification (NCBI taxonomy): domain Eukaryota; kingdom Metazoa; phylum Arthropoda; class Insecta; order Lepidoptera; family Pterophoridae; genus Marasmarcha; species Marasmarcha lunaedactyla. The sequence continues at coordinate 27,596,706 of OV281349.1, forward strand.
AACAAAAAATTAATTTCAAAATTTATAACACACATTATAACAACACGTCAAGGATATCACTTAAACATTACAACATTCACTACGACACTATTATATTTATATCGCTTAATCTGTTACGTTCTTCCATCTATCCATACAGTCCAAACCTAACATCGCTCCAGTTACATGTGACGTCACAACTCAGTACCGCTTTCTATAAAGCGATTTCCGGGCATTTGCAAATCCTTCAAACATTCTCGCTCCGATCGCCACGCGGTGCGGACGTGCAAGACCCAGTTCTCCGTTGATCGGTCCCTTCCCGATATTCCGTGGCGCTTAGTCTACTGACGTCACAGTTTAGCGTGTTGGTTCCGTGCTACGGTTTTCAAGGTTTTTCTACTCCGTCTGAGTGCTTTCGAAGTGCGTTTTTTCTTTGTGACTAAGCCCCTTAGTCTTCAAAGTGCTGTGCTAAGTTGTGTTGTGCTTGTGCTGAGTGCAGTGTTGTGCCCAGCGTAAGTAGTCTGGTCTCAGTACAAAGGATACTTACCGGTGACAACGAATTTGTACTGAAACAGTCCTTTTATTTTTATTTACTTCTATTCTCTATTTTATTTATTTTTCTCCTATTTTCATATTTATTTTTATCATATCTGCGTGTTTTCGTGTGTATTTGTCCTTTCTGTCGGTAAAGGTTGACCCTAACGCGGTCAACTCTTTACCTGCGTACCCTTTTTTAGGTTTCTAGGTAGCGGCCTTCGGCGTACTACGGTTAGTTTTAAGTTATTCTCCCCAGCCCCCCTACCGCTGGTAGGGAGGTTAGCCGCTAGGGTTCGCTAGGTTTTTAGGAACTACGCATCCTATGACATACTTATTATATACTTATATTTGTCCCAACCCTCCCTAATGGATTCGCTAAGCGTTATTAACTTCGCGAACGCGTTCACCCAGGCGCTTGCTGCGGCAGGCGTCTCCATCCCGAAAGACATCCTAACGCAGGCCTTGCAGGCATCAATCGCGTCCCCGGCCCCTCAGGCCCCAACCCCAGCCCCTCAGGCCTCCAACGCCCAGACCCCTCAGGTCTATAGCTCTCCGGCGTCTCCCGTTCCATCCGATATGGACTGCGCGTCGGTCTCATCCTCGCTTTCATCTCGTAGGAAGCGTACCGCTCCCGGGAGCGATTCAGACTCCGCCGCGTCCGAAGCTTCGTCGGTCGCTGCCACCTTAACCGGCTCTCCTGAGCCCGCGTTCCAATAAGTTACCAAACGCTCTAAGAAGCGTTCGAAAAAAGCCGCGGTGTCTTCAACACCCGAGCCAACCCCAGTGTCTTCTACACCCGCCCCCGCGCCGTTCATGTCACTCGAAGTGACCGCGTCTCCGTCGGTCCCGTCTAAGTCAGCGACGCGCTGCGCTTCCGTCCCATCGAAGCCTCAGCTCCCTCCACCCGTCTTCCTCCGCGAAAAAGCGCGCTGGACCGCGGTTTCTAACCTGTGCAAAGAGCACAAAATCAATTATCTAAAAGCAACCAACGCAGGCGACACAATTAAAATTCAGGTCGCGACCATCGACGACTTCCGCGTGTTCACCAGGTTACTTTCTTTAAAACAAATAGCTTATCACACCTACGCCCTCCCTGAGGAACGTAAGATCCGCGCATTACTTCGGGGCGTCCCGTTCGAGCTTGCGAACGAAGATATCCTCGAGGACCTTAAGTCCCAGGGTTTCCCGGCCGTAGCAGTGCACAAGATGCACTCCAACCGCGGTAGGCGTTTTCCGTTAGCGCTAGTAATCCTGTCCAATACTCCCAACTTGAAGGAGATTTTCAGAGAGGCTCGCTCAATTTGCGGGCTCTCAAACATCTCCGTCGAGCGTCCCAACCCCCGCGGTCACCCTGGGCAGTGCCACCGCTGCCAGCTGTATGGCCACGCAGTGGCTAACTGCTCAGCTCCCCCCAGGTGTGTTAAGTGCCTGGATCCGCACATAACGAAAGAGTGCACTCGCACTCCCGAATCCACTTCCCCCCTGCTTGTGTGCTGTGCGGCCAGTCCGGCCACACAGCTAACTACAGGGGTTGCCCGCACGCTCCGCGCTCCACAGCTAAGAGGGCCGCGCCTAAACCGGCGCCGCCACTCACTTCCGCTAACTTCCCGCCGCTGCGCAACCGGGGTCCCCCGGAAGCAAAGCCCGTTCAGCCGACGCCTACTCCGGCTCTGTCTTGGAGGCAGCGTCCCATCCCAATCCACTAGTTCGAGATTCAGTCTCATATTCTGCTCCTGTCTTAGATTCGGAATACAAAGTCGCTAGACCGAGAAACGCGCACACAAGCGAACGTACGCAATTAACTTTAGATCTCGAGGCCCTTCAGGCCGCAAATTCTAATTCTAACGTAAATTCTAATTCTAACGTAAATCCGAATTAATGCAATTTTAAATTTCAATTTTTAATGTTTTTTATTATTTACTTTTCATTTTTTGAGCACCTTCAGTGCTATGTAAATCCCAGCGGGTGACCCCTAAAGGGCCCCGCTAGCGCGGCCTCTTTCTCCTATTGGCCGTCGCTCAGATGAAGGCTGAGTGGCAAAAATGCACGAGCCGACAGGGGGTTTTTAGTGGGTATGGTTCTGGTAGGCGTCGGGACGAGTCCCACATAACTTTGGAATCGCGCCAGAGTATGCGTCAGAGCATTTTTATCCTCCTGCCCTTCCCGCGGAGGGGAACAAAAAAAAATTTGCAAATCCTTCCCGTACATGGCAAAGTATCCTGAAAACTATTGATTGTACAGCTATTGTTCTGTGGGCAAATATGCATAATTACAGTATTTAATTTTTATAAATACAAAATGGTAGTTATTTAAGTCATCTACCCCATTGTAGTTAATAAGGGTAAAAATAAGCTAATTATCTCGAAGATTTTCTCGCGAATTTATTTACTTATATCCTTGTTTCTGAGAACATTTTGATCATATCCTATAGAACCTACATTACTCGCGCTTCTATTTAATTGAATCCAAATAAAAATCCACGTAACGAACGTTCACATTCATCACGTTAGAGAGACAAAATGGCAAGTTCACATTTACTTGCTCATGTTGAGTCACAAAAGACCGTCTTGACTCTCTATTTAAATCGACATAAACTTGCACACATTTTTGGACACTGAAGAAACATTAATTTTCATTATATACATATACTTACAAATAAGTTTTGTTTCAAAAAACAAAAACTTATGTTGTATTTCCATGCACAAGGTGCTTCTACATTTCGATAAGGCAAAGGATCACAAGTAAATACTTGAACTTCAAATTATCTAGGCTAAAAATTAGTTATATATTTACTACCTTTTTATATACAAATCTATAATATTAAAAAAGGAAGATAGGCAATCTTGACCTAGGGTATTGGCGTTTCCGCTCGTAGTATTTTCAGTTGGCGAACCTGGCAATTACTTTTGTATTACTATGTTAACTGTTACTATAAAAGTATATAAAACTATTTTGTGGTCCAGTGTAAAGTAAAGCTAAAACTTGTGAGTATAGCAAAGCAAAAAGTTAAATATTCGTTTCATAAAAAAATATCTAGGCAATATTAATATACCTATAAATGAATATTCCACCAGGTGAGATGAAATATCTTCCTGAATGTACGATACTCATGTGTGTAGCCGACACTCGTTCAATACGCACTTCAATATCATTCATGTCGCCGAGTAGGAATGATGTATAAGTGAGAACTTTCCTGCTTATTTTCGTATTTTATTTACATCCTTTTAGTCTTTACGGGTTTGTGTAGTTTATCCGAGCATAGTCAACAAATTCTTACTTAACTGGTAGAATCGGAGCTTTCTTCAGCATTATATTAAGTTGGAACTCTAAGCGCTAATTCTGATGCTGATATCAATCGTGTTAACAAAACTTCCTTGGAACCCGCCGAATAAGTTTTGTTAAAGTTCAAAACGAAAACTTCTTAAATCTTATTTCACGAAGGCAGAATATCCTACAAAAATAACGTCAATGCTCAGGGCTTGATAAAGTTGAAGGTTCTGTATCGGCAAATAGCTGTTGTTGGCCGTGCGTAGTTTGTTAGTGCGTAGTTGGGCCGCGAGTTTCTCCAATTGTGGGCAGCTGCCGGAGGCTACAAAATACAGTTTGCCCACTTATGGGCTATTAGCACAAGTTGTAACAGCTACTATGATTTTCATGAAACTTGGACTTCGGGTGCGGGTAGTTTTAGTTGTAACAATAAAAAGTTTTTTCACTTTGGAATCGGAAAACTTCACTTGATGTTTATAAATATTGAATTATAGAACAAATTCCACTTATCATTAATGTATAACATTCAACCTTCTTCTGATTAATTAGAACAATAGATTTTTTTTTTTTTTTGTTCCCCTCCGCGGGAAGGGCAGGAGGATAAAAATGCTCTGACGCATACTCCGGCGCGATTCCGAAGTTATGTGGGACTCGTCCCGACGCCTACCAGAACCATACCCACTAAAAACCCCCTGTCGGCTCGTGCATTTTTGCCACTCAGCCTTCATCGGAGCGACGGCCAATTGGAGAAAGAGGCCGCGCTAGCGGGGCCCTTAAGGGGTCACCCGCTGGGATTTACATAGCACTGAAGGTGCTCAAAAATTAAAAGTAAAATAAAAAATAAAAACATTAAAATGAAAAGTAAGTAATGAAAACATTAAAAATTGAAAATTAAATTTGCATTAATTCGAATTTACGTTAGAATTAGAATTGGCGGCCTGAAGGGCCTCGAGATCTACGGTTATCTTCGAACGTTCGCTTGTGTGCGCGTTTCTCGGTCTAGCGATTTTGTAAGCCGAATCTAGGACAGGAGCAGTATATGAGACTGATTTTCGAACAAGAGGATTGGGGTGGGATTCGGCGCGTTTGAAGAACGATTCTGAGAGTGTTTTTAGATACTGTTGAACTGTAGGCAGTTCAAGATCTCTGTGCAGGTCCGCGTTGCGCACGTACCAAGGTGCGTTTGTGGCCCTGCGGCAGAAGAGGTTTTGAACTACCTGCAGTTTGTGCAGGACGGAGGGTTTGGCGTGAGCAAAGACTGGCGAAGCATATGACATGACTGGTCTAACGCAGACCTTATAAAGCGTACGTTTGTTTCTGAAGGACATTTTACTTTTTCTACCTAACATACTGTAAAGCCGGCCTAGGTAAAAACGTGCGAGTTTCGTTACTCTATCGACGTGAGGATTGAATGAAAGCGTCTGGTCTAATATGACGCCTAAATATTTAGTACTGCGCTTCCAGGGGATGGGAGTGCCTTGCATTCTCAATTGGAGATTGTTGGGGATACGACTGCGTCTGTAGTCGAAGTAAACCGCAGAGCTCTTCTCTGGGTTCACATCGATACGCCATTTTTTAAACCATGCACCGAGGGTGTTAATAGCCTTTTGAAGTCTGGTGACGAGACCCGAGGCTCTGCGGCCTTTGGTGTAAAGGGCAGTGTCGTCGGCAAAGAGAGCGAGTTCGACGATTTTAGCTGGGATGGGAATGTCGTTAGTGTATACGGTATACAAAAGAGGGGCGAGGACTGAGCCTTGAGGGACTCCAGCCTTTATGGGACGAGGCGCGGAGAGCGTGCCTTCATGTTTGAAACGAAACGTGCGGTCTTTGAGAAACGACGCGATTATCCTAACTAGGCGAGCCGGTAAGCCTATTTTATAGAGTTTATAAACGAGACCGCTGTGCCAGACTTTGTCGAAAGCCTTGGCTACGTCGAAGAAAACTGCGATCGTTTTCTTTCGTTTCGGATAGAAGCCGTCGAGTATGTACTCGACGATTCGATGGACTTGCTGAGGGCAGGAGTGCTTAGCGCGAAAGCCGAACTGGTGGGGAATTATGAGAGGATCGCCGTCCGTTGGAAACAGATGGTTCCGCATTCGAGAGAGTATGACTCTCTCGAGAAGTTTAGACATTGCCTTGAGGAGGCTGATGGGTCTGTGATTAGCCGGAACATTAAGAGGTTTACCCGGCTTGGGTATGCCTATGACTGTCGCTTCTTTCCAAGCTTTTGGAAAGTAGCTAAGGTCGAAGCAGGCATTGAAAATGACAGCTAACAAGGTAAGCACCTGTTGAGGCAGGTGCTTAAGTGCGTGGTTGGAAATACCATCCGCACCCGGAGCCTTTCTGGACTTTTGACTTTTGACGTGAAGCGAGATTTCATCATTAGAGACTGTGACAGGGTCGTCGGTGATGGGGAGAGAGTTTCTACGGAGGACGTCGGCCTCCACCGCTTTGATGTGATTGGGATTCGCGGGTTGCGTGCTGGGCGAGCATTGAGACGCAACGCTGTCAGCGAAGCATTCGGCTTTCTCTTCGTCTTCGAAGGCGATAGAGCCATCGGGACGAGTGAGAGGAGGGACGTGAGAGGCGGCGTCTACGCGTAAGGCTCGGGCCATTCGATAATACGCTTGGTGGGACGGGGAGATATTCGCCATGAGATCGTTCATCTGGGCGTCTCGGAGTTCCGCGAGGCGAGATCTAACTTTACGTTGCAGCTGATTCGCAGCTGTTCTATAGGCGGGCGTGGGATATTTCTTGGCTCTCCGGAGAGCCGCGTTCTTAGCTTTAATAAGATTGCTAATGGCTAAGGGAAGCGTGGGTTTGCCTTTCTTAGCAACCTTTTCGTTTACACTGATGGCTGAGTTGATAGCATCAGTGAGAGAATTTACTAACGAGTCTATTTTGTCCGGGCTATCTAATTGATCGGGCGAGATCGCGAGCGGAGAGTTTGGGGCCTCTAAGGCAGAAACTATCGTATTTTTAAAACCTTTCCAGTCGGTAAAGGTCTTAGGAGAAGTGACGTTAACGTTAGGCGGTCCTAGCACGAGGGAAACGGGGCGGTGGTCAGAACCTAGGTCATCGAGCGGTTCGATAGACCTGAGGTCGAGGTTGATATGTTTGACGATTGCGAAGTCGAGGATGTCGGGAGAGTGGTTCGGGTTGTCGGGATAGTGAGTGGGAGTGATAGGGGAGACGACGTCTAGGTCGAGTAAGTTGGTGATGTCGAGGAGAGCTATGCCGCTTTGGTTGGTAGATAGGCACGTCCAGTCAGTATGTTTGGAGTTAAAGTCTCCGAACATAATGACCGAACGGCCGAGGGCGAGAATGGTCTCAAAGTCGCTGCGGATAGGTTTGGTGCCACTAGGTATGTAGACTGAGGCTATGATGATGGTCGGATGACCGGTCATAGCCAATCTACACACGGTGGCTTCCATGTTAAGGAGAGGAGGGGTAGGGAGAGGACAGCAATGGAATCCTCTTTTGTAGTAGATAGCAGTGCCGCCTAAACCGTCGCAGTTAGGCCTATCGTTACGTGTAAACGCGTACTTGGGAATCGCGAATCCCCTGGAGCGATTAGGAGTGAGCCATGTCTCCTGGAGAAGGAATAAGTCAGGTTCTTTGTTCTGAAGGAACAGTTTAATCTCGGGAAGGTTGGTGTTAAGGCTACGAGCGTTAAAAGATACTAGGGATAAGCCCTTAGGTTTAATACGACTGGATGCGAGATTCGCGGGTCTAGACATTAAAATTTATTTATTTAAAGTTTACAAAAATAAAAGAATTTACAACGAACTTAGGAGCGAGTGATGCTCGGCTAGCGCGAATAATCGCTCTTGAGGAGAGCGGGCGGCTCGCAGTTTGCGTGCGAGTACGGAAATTTCGTTAATGTCGACGTTTTGGATGACGTCGAACACGGTCTTCATGTCCTCAGCCAACGACGGCTGAGGGAAAGATGACAACGCGGGACGCGGCCCTACTGGAGCTACGGGAGCTGGGATGGGTCGGGAAGGTGCAGGCGGGACGGCCGGACGCTGCCTCCAAGACAGAGCCGGAGTAGGCGTCGGCTGAACGGGTTTTGCTTCCGGGGGACCCCGGTTGCGCAGCGGCGGGAAGTTGGCAGGAGTGAGTGGCGGCGCCGGTTTAGGCGCGACCCTCTTGGTGGTGGAGCGCGGAGCGCGCGGGCAACCCCTGTAGTTAGCTGTGTGGCCGGACTGGCCGCACAGCACACAGGCAGGGGGGGAAGTGGATTCGGGAGTGCGAGTGCACTCCTTGGTGAAGTGAGGATTCAGGCACTTTACGCACCTGGGGGGAGCTGAACAGTTAGCCGCTGCGTGGCCATATAGCTGGCAGCGGTGGCACTGCCCAGGGTGACCACGGGGGTTGGGACGCTCGACGGAGATGTTCGAGAGTCCGCAGATTGTGCGAGCCTCTTTGAAAATCTCCTTCGAATCGGGGGTATTGGACAGGATTACTAGCGCTAACGGAAAACGCCTACCGCGGTTGGAGTGCATCTTGTGCACTGCTGTGACCGGGAAACCCTGAGACTTAAGGTCATCGAGAATGTCTTCGTTGCTGAGTTCGAACGGGACGCCCCGTAATACTGCGCGGATCTTACGCTCCTCCGGGAGGGCGTATGTGTGATATGCGATTTGGTTTAATCCGAGTAACCTGGTAAACTCGCGGAAGTCGACGACGGTCGCTAATTGTATTTTGATTGTATCGCCAGCGTTGGCGGCTTTCAAGTAATTAATTTTGTGCACTTTGCACAAGTTGGATACCGCGGTCCAGCGCGCTTTTTCACGCAGGAATACGGGCGGAGGGAGCTGAGGCTTCGGCGGGACGGGAGCGCAGCGCGTCGCTGGCTTCGATGTGACCGACGGAGACGCGGTTACTACGAGCGATTTTAACGGCGCGGGGGCTGGTGTTGAAGACACCGGGGAGGGCTCGGGTATTGAAGATACCGAAGCTTTCTTAGAGCGCTTCTTGGAGCGCTTGGCGACGAGTTGAAACGCGGGCTCAGGAGAGCCGGTTAAGGTGACGGCATCTGACGACGTGTCAGACGCGGGTTCGGAGTCGCTCCCGGGAGCGGTACGCTTACGACGCGACGCGTGAGAGGATGCGACCGATTCGCAGTCCATCTCGGACGAGGCGGGAGACGCGGGAGAGCTTAAGACCTGAGGGGTCTCGACGTCGGAGGCCTGAGGGGCCGGGGTTGAGGCCTGAGGGGCCGGGGACGCGATAGTTGCCTGTAAGGCCTGCGTTAGTACGTCATTCGATATGCTGGCGCCGGACGCAACGAGCGCCTGGGCGAACGACCTAGCAAAGTTTACCAAGCTTTGCTGGTCCATTGGAGGGCTTGGTCCTACGATATATAAAATATATAAATATATAAGAATGCCTAGGTTCCCTAGCAAACCTAGCACCTAAACCTCCCTACCCGCGGTAGGGGGGCTGGGGACGACGCGAAGTGGTGCCCCTAGCTCGGACAGCACTGTACCGTCACCCTGGGAAAGGCCCAAGTGCAATGGGATCGGGTCTGCCGGTTTCTCCTTGGCCTGAAGGGCCTTGGAAGCGCACCGGGGCAACGCTATCAGGCTTAGTTGTCACCGTTAAGTATCCACCTGATCAAACGCGAGTCTACTACGGAGTGTGTCGTCAATAAATTGACAACAAAAACCGGCCGTAGACCTGACGGAGTTGGGTTGCACTAAAAGTGCGGGATTGACTACGTTACGACCGGCCGGAGCCGGCCGCAGAGCGAGTCTCTGACTACGTACAGGCGCCAAGCGTCGAGTACGCAGCCAGAAAGACAGCCCGAGTCTTGCAAACCACTATCGAATTTAATCGACCGCGGTAAGCTCGACCCTGTTGTTGCTGCACTCACCGAAGTGAGGTTTTTGCTTCGAGGGGTGCACAGAGTGCGGGATTGACTACGTTACGACCGGCCTGGGGCCGGCCGCAGAGCGAGTCTCTGACTACGTAGCAAGCGCCAAGCGTCAGGTACGCAGCCAGAAAAACAGCCCGAGCTTCGCGAACCACTATCGAATTTAATCGACCGCGGTAAGCTCCGCTCTGTTGTTGCTGTGCAAGAGACCGACTTACTTGCAGCCGATCGAAACCGACCGCAGAGTAAGCCCTACAGAGGCTAACAGCGTATGAGTGTTGCTACGAGTTGACGTCGTGAGACGACAATCGTGACTCAACGGCTGGGCGACCGCGAACACGTCCGAGCGGGGCCGGACGCAGAACGGATCTGAGAGTGGCGTTTGAGTATTGCTACAAGAGAAGTCGTGAGACAACAATCGTGACTCGGCAGCCGGGAGCGACCGTCAAACACGTCCGAACGGGTCCGGACGCAGATGAGGTCTGAACAATAGACCGCTTTACGAATTTAAAACTACCATCGCTAGTTGAAAGGAGTCCGTAATGGAACCACCCCACTCGCAGTGGATGACGGGCATTCGTTCAAATGAACTAATAATGCCACGGCAGGAACATCCGACTCAACATTCTCGCTCCAATCGCCACCCGGTACGGACGTTCCAAGACCACTCCGATTGATCGGTCCCTTCCCGATATTCCGTGGCGCTCAGTTCACTGACGTCACAGTATAGCGTGTCGGTTCCGTGATACGGTTTTCCTGGGTTTACCTACTCCCTCCAAGCGCTATCGTAGTGATTTTTCTTTGTGACTAAGCCCCTAAGTCTTGAAAGTGCTGTGATAAGTTGTGTTGTGCTTGTAGTGCCCAGCGTAAGTAGTCAGTACAAAAGATACTTAACGGTGACAACGAATTTGTACTGATCCAGTCCTTTTTATTTTATTTATTATTTCCTTCTACTATTTTATATTTTCTCTTCTATTTTCATATTTATTTTTATCATATTTTTGTTTCTTCGTGTACATTTGTCCTTTTTTTTCGGGAAAGGTTGACCCTAACGCGGTCAACTCTTTACCTGCGCACTCTTTTTTTAGGTTCCTAGGTAGCGGCCTTCGGCGTACAACGGTTAGTTTTAAGTAATTCTCCCCAGCCCCCCTACCGCTGGTGGGGAGGTTAGCAGCTAGGGTTCGCTAGGTTTATTTTAGGGAACTCTAGGCATTTTAATATACTTATATATTGCATATGCATCCGCGCAGGCGCTCGCTGCGTCCGGCAACCCCATTCCGGACGAGGTCTTCACGCTGGCCTTATTAGCAACTAACGCGTCCTCGGCCCCTCAGGCCACTATCGTTCAAACCCATCAGGTCTTTAGCTCTCCCGCGTCTCCCGCGCCTTCCGACATGGATTGTGTATCGGTCACATCCTCGCGCTCATGTCGTAGGAAGCGTACCGCTCCCGGGAGCGATTTAGACTCCGCCGCGTCCGAAGCTTCGTCGATCGCCGCCACCTTAACCGGCTCTCCTGAGCCCACGTTCCAGTTAGTTGCCAAACACCCAACACCCGAGCCCACCCCGGTGTCTCCAACACCCGCCCCCGCGCCGATAAACTCGAAGTGACCGCGTCTCCGTCGGTCCCGCCGAAGCCAGCGTCGCACTGCGCTCCCGTCCCACCGAAGCCTCAGCTCCCTCCACCCGTCTTCCTCCGCGAAAAAGCGCACTGGACCGCGGTTTCTAACTTGTGCAAAGAGCACAAAATTAATTACTCAAAAGCCACCAACGCTGGCGAATCTATTAAAATTCAGGTCGCGACCATCGACGACTTTCGGTGTTTTACTAGGCTTCTATCGATCAAACAAATCGCGTATCACACCTACGCCCTCCCGGAGGAGCGTAAGATCCGCGCGTATATGGGGGCGTCCCGTTTGAACTCAGTAATGACGACATTCTCGAGGATCTTAAGTCTCAGGGCTTCCTGTCTGAAACAGTGCACAAGATGCACTCTAACCGCAGTAGGCGCAGTAGGAGTCTAACCACTCACCCTTGTCATCCTATCCAACACTCCCAACTCGAGGGAGATCTTCAGAGAGGCTCGCACAATCTGCGGACTTTCGAATATCTCCGTTGAGCGTCCCAATCCCTGCGGCCACCCTGGGCAGTGCCATCGCTGCTAGCTCTATGGCTACGCAGCAGCTAACTGCTCAGCTCCCCCCAGGTGTAGTAAGTGCCTGGGGGAGCCACTCATCACAAAAAAGTGCACTCACACTCCCGAATCCACTTCCCTCCCTGCCTGTGTGCATTCTGGCCAATCAGCTAACTACAGGGGTTGCCCGCGCGCTCCGCGCTCTTCAGCTAAAGGGCTACGCCTAAACTGGCGCCGCCGCTCACTCCCGCTAACTTCCCGCCGCCGCGCAACCGGGGTCCCCCGGAAGCAAAGCCCGAGCAGCCGACGCCTACTCCGGCTCTGTCTTGGAGGCAGCGTCCGGCCGCCCCACCTTCACCTTCCCGTCCTATCCCAGCTCCCGTAGCTCCCGTAGGCCCGCGTCCCACTCCGTTGTCTTCACCTCAGTCGTCATTGGCTGAGGACATGAAAACCGTGTTCAACGTCATTCAAAACGTTGACATTAACAAAATTTCCGTACTCGCACGCAAACTGCGGACCGCCTGCTCTCCTCAAGAGCGTTTATTTGCGTTAGCCGAGCATCACTCGCTTCTAAGTTCGTTAAACATTTTTTTGTTGTATAAATTCGTAAATAAGCAAATATAATGTCTAGACTCGCAAATCCCGCGTCCGGTCGTATCAAACCCAAGGGCTTATCCCTAGTTTCTTTTAACGCTCGTAGTCTCAGTACTAACCTTCCTGAGTTCAAACTGTTCCTTCGGAACAACGAGCCAGACTTATTGCTTCTTCAAGAGACGTGGCTATGCGTAACGATAGGCCCGACGGTTACGGCGGAACAGCAATTTATCACAAAAGAGGTTTCCACTGCACACCTCTCCCTACCCCTATCCTTAGCGACTTCGAGGCCATTCTCGCCCTCGGCCATTCAGTCATTATGTTTGGAGATTTTAACTCCAAACATACTGACTGGAAGTGCCTATCGACCAACCAAAACGGTAGAGAATTCCTTAAAATCACTCAGCAACTCGACTTAGACGTCACCTCTCCCGTCACTTCCACTCACTATCCCAGCAACCCTAACAACTCTCCTGACATCCTCGATTTTGCGATCGTCAAACAAATCAACCTCTATCTCAGGTCTATCGAACCAGTCGATAACCTTGGCTCTGATCACCACCCCGTCCCCTCGTGCTAGGACCGCCTAACAATCACGTCACTCCTTCTAAGACCTTTACCAACAAGAAAGGTTTTAAAAATACGTTAGCTTCAGCCTTATAGGCCCCAAACTCTCCACTCGCGATCTCGCCCGACAAATTAGATAACACAAACAAAAAAGATTCATTAGTCGACTTCCTCACTGATGCTATCAACTCAGCCATCAGTGTTAACAAAAAGGTTGCTAAGCGAAGTATACCCAGTCTACCCTTAGCCGTTAGCATTCTTATTAAATATAACGAAATATCTCACGCCCGCCTATAGATCAGCTGCGAACAAACTACAACGTAAAGTTAGGTCTTGCCTCGCGGAACTCCGAGACGCTCAGTTTAACGATCACATGGAGAATATCTCCCCATCCCACCAAGCGTACGCGTAGACGCCGCCTCTCACATTCCTCCTCTCACTCGTCCCGACGGCACTATTGCCTTTGAAGCCGAAGAGAAAGCCGAATGCTTCGCCGATAGCATAGCGGCACAATGTTCGCCCAGCACGCAACCCGCGGATCCCCCCCACATCCAGGCGGTGGAGGACGAAGTTCTAAATTCAAATTCAAATTCACACATTTATTCAACATATTACACTACAACACGAAATAAAAACAACATAAGGAGCAAAAAGTTACAGACAAATAGTTATATAATATATTTACAATTGTTGATTTAATACTAAGAATAAAATGAAAATATTATGTCACATAACTAATCGCGCTGTAGTGCACATGTCAAAAAGGACACGCCTCAGCATTATGCTACAGCGGCAGCCGCAGCGCTGATCTTCCGACTTACCCTAGTTGAATAAATAAATACAATACTAAATAAATACAAAATATTAAATAGATACAAACTAAATGTCACTATTATGTAAAATAACTTAATATTAAATGTTAATAAGTACTTGAAATATTACATTAGTACAATACCATTATATATACTACACATAAATAAATTTAAAATAGATAAAGCAGTGAATAATAGGTATAGGTATCTCTAATATTGACATAGGTGCCCCTGCTACACATATGTTGGAACAACACGTACTCCACTCGGCAGCATCGTTTGGTGTTTAAATAGAAGCAGTTTGAATGATTTTTTAAACCCATTCAATGATCCGAGTTTACGAAGTGGGGGTGGAATGTTGTTCCAACACTTGGTTGCCGAGTATTTAAAACTGCCATGAAAGGCAGCTGTACGATGCCATGGCATATTCAATGGCCTGCTCATGCTACGACATGTCCCAGATTTCGAACGCCATTCTAGTTTTTTATACAGGTATTCTGGTCGTCCCGTGCTTATTACCCCGTACAGCAAGGTTCCTAGGTGTAATTCCCTGCGATAAGCCATTTTAAGAATGCGAGCGTCATTAAGAAATCGTGTCACATGTGTGCGAGGCGGGATCTTAAAACAGAAACGAGCACATGCGTTCTGTACTCGCTGCACGACTCTGTCAGAACGAGCAAGCAGGCGGGGTCCGTACAACAGACTACCATATGTCAGTTTTGATAGAATGAGTGCATCGCAAAGTTTTATCCGCAGTTCTACGCTAAGAAAATCACGGATGCGGTATAAAATATGAAGTCTGTAGAAACAGTTTTTCGCAGTTTCCATCACGTGATTCTCGAAGCGCAGCTGTTCATCCATTAACTTTTATTAAAGTAAATTTAAATTTTATTTTTCATTTTTGAGCACCTTCAGTGCTATAAATTCACCTTCAGTGCTTTGAGACCTTCAGTGCTATGTAAATCCCAGCGGGTGACCCCTTCTGGGCCCCGCTAGCGCGGCCTCTTTCTCCGCTTGGCCGTCGCTCAGATGAAGGCTGAGTAGCAAAAAATTGCACGAGCCGACAGGAAGTTTTTTAGTGGGTAGTGGTTCTGGTAGGCGTCGGAACGAGTCCCACATAACCTGGATCGCGCGCGCCAGTGTATGCGTCAGAGCATTTTTGATCCTCCTGCCCTTCCCGTGGAAGGGAACAAAAAAAAAAACATCCGACTCACACAACTAAGCGAGTAGTTTCAGGCAGTTTCGAAATAATTACTTAGGTCTGCAGATTACATGAAGAAGATTTCCTTCACCATTAGAACAGTCCGCTTAATGTAGGTGCATAATTCAATTTGATTGATACGTTTGGCAGTAATTGGCATTGAACCTGGGACCTTAAGTGTGAGAAGACAGCGACCTTTTTACTACGCCACGGGCACTTTTTTAATATACATTAAACAAGTATTCAAAATATTAAAGTATTATATCTTAGAATTAAGAAAATTCAATAGTTTTAAATATAATCTTATAATCTTGATCTTAGAATCTTTGATCGCGTTCAATTATATTTTACAATTTAACTCGATATTTTGGTATTTTAACAGATACATTGGGACACTCAGAAAGTATTGAGAAAAAAATTAAATTGTTTTGTAGGTTATTTTTTTTAAATAATATATAACATAATAAATGTATGTAAATAATACATTATTTCAAAGAACTCTCCACCAGCGTCTATACAAAGTTTCATGCGTCTGAACCAAGTTTCAAAGCAAATTTTTCAGTCTGCAACTGGTAATTCCTCAACGGTATTCTCGAGCGCAGTGAGCACATCTTTTGGCGATGAAAACTATACCCCGTTAAGCTGTTTTTTTTTTTCAATTTTAGGGAACAAGATGATGTCGCGTAACTTCATCTTGTAACGTGTAACGCGAATGATCCCAAAGTTTTACGGGTGTGGTTTTTAGAAGTTCCCTCGTAAGATCGCGGAGTGCGCGGACGCGTTTTCGTGGAGGAGCAAGGGCCTCGGTTTCTTGTGTTCAGTTATTTGTTGCTGGCCGTAGCAAAAACTTCTGGCGTGCTTTTGTTAGTGAAGTGTAGTACTGCGTTGATGCTACTTTGGTTTCTTAAGGAAATTGATACTAAATAACAATAAAGAAGAAAAAATTAGCGATAAAAAAATTTCAACGCTTCTCGATTGTTTCATTTTTGTAGGCGTTGTCAATTTGAAAGAGCCATACTTTTGACTGGCGCTTTGTTTCTGGATCATATTGATTATATATCATATACATATATACATATTGGCTGGATCATAAGATTCTTCAACTGATATGATATCGGTATCATAGATGAGAATCGTTAAGGTTGTGGGTACCCAGCGCGAAACAACCCTCCTTACCCAAAGGGGGTTGTGTAGAATATCATGAACACTTCCCGAGCCAATCTGCAGATTATGCTGACTCTCCTCGTATGTGATTCGCCGGTTTTGTTAAATGTAATTTTTCACTTGTTACACGTTTTGATCAGTAATTGCAGTCAAAGGACGACCACTATATTCTTTATTGTTCAAATTAAAGCGACAACTCTTTAACTGTACCAGCGGTACACAGTTGCTTTAGAAGGCGTTTTGTTCATAAAAGCTAATTGAATTCGATTGAACGATTCATCAGTAGGACTTGAAGTCGTTAAAAATAAATGCAGGAAAATGTACCCGACGCAGATCCATTTTTCTATGACACACAATGCTAGTTATAAAGTTTAGAGGTAAATTCAAATTTGGAATATATATATTTTTCCTTTTAAATTATGGAATTTTCAAAATAAATAATAACTTGCCAGCGTTCCATAAATATAAACATTTTTTCTTAAAACTTTCTGAGTGGCCTGGTATTTGACCAAGTGTTTCTATTAACCTGAGCCATAAAAAGGTCTAGACTGCTTATTAAATAGTAAATTACTTCGTACAGACAATATCGCTTGCCCAGTGGGCTCACAGTACGATTTAGAATGTTTGTCAGAGGAGTCCATTATTTTTATTACGAAAATATTTACAAATATTCACGCGTAACAAACCTGTTCAGATCAAAACAACTAAAATTACTTCAGAGTAACAATTTGTGATAACAAATAGTACTGTTGGTAAAACATGCATTCCGTATAAGTTTTGTAACAATAATATGCTTATTTCAACTTTTGGATCCATCCGTATTGATAATACTTTTAGTTGTTTTTATTAGGTAAACGTTGCAATGAACAGAACAAGTAATTGTCAATGTTGAGAACTAAATATTTCATTTCATTTCATTTCAATGCTCCACTTTAATGATAATTTTATATTCGTACTTTTGTATCTCTGTATTATTTGAAAAAAAAAACGGTTATTTTGTATTTTCCGTGGAAAGATATAGTCCTAAAACGTATAGTAATGGACCCTTCAAGAGTAGATTAATTGGCACCATTTGGACCGGCAAGTGACATGCTCGTCTTTATCGTCACAATCCATCAGATGAGATGGAAGACAAACGCAAATCCAACAAGAAATAAAAAAATTATATCACTTGCCTACGACCCGCTTTTAAATCAAACACCACGGTACGCAACTGGGCTCAGCTTACCGAGCACATCACGGAACCCGATAGGCTCCGATCTCATTCCAGTTTAAACATCACGCCGGAGCTCGAGATGTAAATATTAATTCAATTATTGACCTCTCTTCATTTTATGAAGGTTGGCTTTGATTACAGTGCGACGGGTGAACTCAGGGAGCAAACGTAAAGGGAGGTGGGAGTTGGGAAAGTACCGTCTAACTAAGAGAAACCAACTTTATTTAATAATACATTGCTATAGTTTTAATAAGTATAATATGTCTGAAAATACTTAGAGTTAATATTTATTATTTTACATTTTCTCAAGTACTGACCACAGTTTAGCGGGCTGGGGTCCTCTTATAAGAGAGGGATAAGAGAAAAAAAGGAATCAATGTTACAAAACTAACATAGTTAGAATATATGATGTAGTGTATATGTATTTAAATCAAATGTATAAATATTTTTGTCTTTACTTATATAAACAATAAACCCCATATATTATACTATAAAAAATAAAATTAAAAAAAAACACAAAAAAATAATAAAATAAAAGTACCCGTGATAGAACCTAAAACTCACCTGGTAACAGATCAATATTAAGCTAATATAGATACAATAGTAATAATAATAAATAACGTGAACATAATTAAAAATAATTATATTATAACTGTACAAGTTGTAATCTATTTATAAATATAATATAATGAAGAATAATAAATGTGAGTATTCTTTACCAACCTATGCTATATCAAATACGTACTTTTTTTAAAGAAATATGTTTGTGTTATTTATGGTCAACTTACAGCATTCAAGTTTAACGAAAGTTTGAAAGCTTCTCTACAGAGGTGTTGCGTTGTATGCGCCGTTCCCGCAAAACTCACGGGAACTCAGCTGCTTCCTGCAGAACTTACCGTTTGATTGAAATTGTTGTAATAGGCAGGCTTCAATGACACTTGGTAAACCCAGAATCAACCTACTTTATAATGTTTCATATTAAATACATATTTAAAATCCTCAATTAAAGTTTAGTTGAACCAACAAAAACTATTAATGAATTACCCATTGCTTCAAAAAGTTTTATAATATTTACGAATACAAAAACGGTGCACACATATAACATGTTACGTGACATTTATTTGTATGACTAAATTCAGTAAACTCTTCGTTCAATGTTCAATCCATTAGAGGGGCAAATAGCTGGTTTCATGCTTTGTTCATTAATGTCCACGCGTGCTACTATTCATTCATACGAGGCTAACAATTTAGCTAGTGTGTTGCCAATCAAACGAAATGCGACTGCACTGGGAATGGATATATTTGTTCCATAGTAGGATTACTTTGTTTTTGCTGATGGCCCAGTTTCATATATTTTATTTATAAAAATAAGCTATTTATAAAAATAAACTATTTATTGTATGGATTAATGAATTTCAATTAAATTTAAAATGGACTGGTAAACTGGCAATAACAATATACGTGCTATAATAATTTAAAGTAACAAATTGACATTGCCACTTTACTTTCGAATGTAGAAGAAATCATCATCAGCTGTTTGTATGTTGTACTTGCAAAAAGCCTCAAAAGGCACTAATTATCTTTAATTCATTTTGCAGCTTCTGCCCACAACGAGTTGCTTTAGTTACGTTAAAACGTTGTCAATAGAACACGATAACATAATGTTGGTATATCTCAAAATTGTACTTGTCTATTTAAAAAATTCTTCTCTTGTTTGTATCAATGACTCAAAGTTGCTCAGAGCTTCCTGTTGTCACCTTATGTTAAACCTTGGCGTAAAACATAAATAAAAACAAACAAAATATTCCAGCAAGACTAACATGATGCCCTGGACATTGAGATTACACATCCAATTTGACAGTTTAATGAAAACATATTTCTACAGTTTCGTGTCCCATGACCGACCGACTCGAGATCACTGCTTAGTTTGATGATTGTTTTATATTAATAAACTTCTTACCTAAATTGTGTTAAAAAAAATCTTCTTATTTTAAACAAGTCAGCTGGAGATAAAATGGATTCTCATAACGAATCATACTTCATAACAATTTACGTTTATAAAACCCTTTGATTGACATTACAATTTCAAGTCCATTACAATTCAATATCCTTAAAATATCATAATAAACATCTGTGAACATCTTTCCCAAGAACATAAAGCATGAAGTGCTGCATCCTGCTGACACATATAGAGATCAGTTTACGAGTGTATTCTACGGGGCCCTCCTGTGCGCGCCGCAACAAATGTATCGGTTTTTAACAGCCGTTTGCCTCTGGGTACCGCAGTGAATGTTCGATTTATTGGAGCGTATTGTTTGCATATTCTATTTGTACCAATAAAATTATTTTATTATTACAATTTGTTTAACGTTATTAACGAGCCCACGATATACGTGTGCGAGACCACGGCTACTGCGGGCGCAGTATGAATCTATGTCTCTTGATGCATTATGAAATATGCGACACTGCTATCCTTCATTGAAATTTGATCATAATACAGATATTTAGTATAGTAATAGGTATTTACTAGTTTCTATATGTTCTGTTTTTGTGTAAAGTTTTGTTTCAGAATGTAGCACTTTGCTGTAATTAAACTTTGTTAAAAAAATGCTACTAAAAATGCTTTTTCTCATCTCTTTCTGATTTACACCTATTAACGTATGCACATAGGATCAGTTTTATTTTCTTGGTATCCTTCATTAATTAACATGATAAATGTAATTCTTGTCCACAGAGCTGACTTCATTAGCGCGTACTTTAGTTGCGTGAGTCCCAAGTACGTGTCGTAGGAAAATGAAGTGACATTATTTCTATTCAGTCAATACACCACATTCCGAAACTGACCTTTTTATTAATGTGAAAACATAAAGCTTCACGCTTTGTTTGTTTTGTGTTGAGATTTATGAGCGTCGAATTTTACGAACGCTGATTACTGAACGCTCAAATAAATGAATTATTATCATTATTATTATTATAATTATGTTTTTACGTGAAATATTATTGGTCGAATGTGAAGTACACCAAGCTCAAACACTTGCATTATAATATATATAATTTTAATCATTATTGATGAGAAAAAAAATTCATTCTGTGCAATATATATTTCTTTATTTATCTACATAAGTCTTAATAGCGCATAGCAAGAATTAAGCTTTTATGTTTTAATAATGTTATTTTTCTCTAATTATTAATTTTCTTTGTTCAAGTTAAAAAGCAACAATTTTTTTATCCAGCTATAATATTTTAAGTGAAAACTTAATAAATAGCTATCATATTTTAATCATTGTAATTTTTCAAGTATCACAAATAAAAATAATAAAAATATATTAATTGTAAACGTGTGTTTGTTTGTTTGTTTACTCCTCTTTCGTGTCGAAACAGACCGACGAGATCAGGTTTTTTTCGAGTAGTTGGAATACTGAGGCATCACTGACTTATTTTTACCGCGGATGATTATTTCATTAACACTTTAGAATCCATCTTTGACCACGCTGGTGAAGTGGCGGATAACAATGCTTTTGCAGCTACATGTAAATAAAATGGAGTTGTTTTTGGGAAAAAATGTTGATCTAATTGTGTGAGAAAAGTGATTCAGAATAAGGAGCACCTTACCATCTTATAACTAATTCGTGCAACCTTCTCGAGGTCAAAGACTCTGAACAAAGAAATCATATCATATATAATTTAAATGTAAG
This sequence comes from Marasmarcha lunaedactyla, assembly GCA_923062675.1. NCBI lineage: Eukaryota > Metazoa > Arthropoda > Insecta > Lepidoptera > Pterophoridae > Marasmarcha > Marasmarcha lunaedactyla. The sequence continues at coordinate 27,617,752 of OV281349.1, forward strand.
ACTTCCTGAACCAAAATTTATTTATATAGATTACGAAAATGTTTGCGAAGTTTAATATTTTGCTCTATATAATAAGTTGAAATGAGAGAACATGTACTCAGGACATGTAAGTCACCTATAATCTGCTTCATTTCCAATCAATTTGTGTCCTTTGACGGGGAAAGACGCGATACAAGCGCAGTTTACCGCTGTATTATTATTTACGAACGTACTTTGTGTTCGTCGCACAAGCGATATTGCTGGAACATAATCGTAAAAAAACGAGTAGATTTTACTTTTGAGAACGAGCCCACAAAACTGTGAAATATTCGGCAATTTGCTCATATAAATAGCAGTTTTGTAGATATGATACAAAGCCTCATTGTTGAAAGCATTATGCAGTGATTTTAAAGGGTTACAGGTTAAGTCGACTTATTCCCTTTAAGGGCATGTAGTTTAATGTACAGATATGTACATTAGAAAAGAGTTAGTGAAATTTTTCCTTCAAAAAATTCCGTAGTTTTATTGTTATTAAATCAAATTCAATACGTAATATCAAAACATGTTATAAAACAAAGTCCTCCAGCCACGTCTGTTTGTCTATCTGAACGCGATAAACTCTTAAACTACCGAACGCATTTTCATACAGTGTTCTCCAATGGATTGAGTGACTCAGGAGAAAGGTGTGTTTGTATAATTATTAAACTACTAGAGGCTTTGTGTAAATTGGTTGAAATGTGATGATAAATGTAAAAGATATAAGTTCAGCCGACTGGGAGCTTTCATCGAAAACGCTGCTGTCCCTTTGAGATTTAACAAAACAATGTATTGTTAAAATATTTCTCTTTTGTTGGTCTACAGAAAAGTCTGCAATGGTGTATGTCTATCTTACGAGATTTTATTTTGTTTACATTTTAATATTTAACAAATGTTCATATATAATATGGTATTTAGACGGATACGGTATTAATTCTTATCCAAGTAAATATCTAAGGTACCTTAACCATTGTATACTCATCGTATTCGTCCTTTAAGCCATAATCTTTAACTGCATATATTAAAAGTTATCGCAAAAATAAAACTATCGCGCGACAATACAAATTCGCTCACCGTTGCTGTACAAGGAGAGCTTTACATGCCGCTTAAGGGCTTTAATGATTGTATCTGTATTATTTTTGAGTGTTACCTAGAAGGTTTGGTGCTGAGTTAGGTTGGGTCTTCGATCATGTATAAAAACGCGATAGGTGTTTGAAGACTGAGGTAGTCAAATATTCAAAATTGTTTGATAATGTTTTAAAAGGTTTTTATGGAAGGTTTCAGCTGCGTTGGTTTTGTTCCAAGCGATTAATCTGGCAAATTTTTATTTTGGGTTCTGATGTCTTTAAGTTTGATAGGTGATACTTAATTATTTTAAAATTAAAATTGATAGTTGTGAACATGCCTTTAATTGAATAAATTTCATTAAAGGTCAAGAAACTAGTTATATCTTATATATAAAATTACCGTGTCACAATGTTGTACCTTACTCCTCCGAAACGGCTTTACTCATTTTTACCAAATTTTATATGAATATTCAGTAGGTTTGAGAATCGGCTACTATCTATTTTTCATACTCCTAAGTGATAAGAGTTGTTCACACTTAAAATCTTTTTTTAAACTTTTGGACAAAATTTTTTGTTTTTATTTTTCTATAATGTGACATTAAAAAATACATACAACCCTTAATTTTTACCCTTTTTTCACCAACTCCTATTTTTTAATAGCCATTTTAGTAATTTTATCATTTTTCATCCCGCTCGATAACTGATCGATTATCATCTTTTTTGTAAATGTTTTTCACTCTATTTCGATTAAAATTTCCCTGAGCTTATGGAAAATCTAAAATTTTTTTATAAAAATAAACATTTATTTTTATTATTTAAGTTTATTCCTGATATATGCTTAGTGTTACCAATATTAGATTTAAAAAAATTTCCGCGCTTTTAAATGCCAGACTATTATACCGGTGTCACTTCTCAGTAAACAGCACGGAGTAGAGATGACACCGAAGCCGATCTCCTGTTTCTCTCACACAATAAGACTTCTCTCACTCCCTACACAGGCCATCATTATTGTTTATGCATCAAGTGTAGTAGTAACGTTTACAATTATCATTTTGCTATCTCAGTGTAACTCTCATATTAACTATTAATTATTCCTGCTTTATTAATAATAATAACTTTATTAATTTTAAGTGTATTTTGCACGATTAGTTAATCAAGTGATTTACATAACCTCAAAAGTACTCAACACGTGGCACGAGCTCCCACCAACAACGGCTTTTGTGTTGTAAGTATACTTTTTTTTAGAAAATGTTGTTGGAAATGGTCAAAAAAGATTCGGTGAAAGTTAATTTTTATTAAAATTGGGCAAACTTTTTTTTTGTAAACGTAAAACGCCAAGGGGCTGATTTGAGCCGTAATACAAGTAGATCTAGAAGCATAAGAAGTAGAAGATCCCAAAGAACCGAAGAACAAATCCAGCAACAAAATACTGATGCATGTATGAGCATGGCACAATTGCGTCAAGAACAATCAGAAGATACACGAGCTGAACGCAATGAAGTAATAAGATTAGGACAGCGACAATCACGCCGTTTCACAGTCAATAGACGCAGAACAAATAACCAACAACGCCAACAGGTACATCGAGCATTTACATCTGATTTATTCCTACGTCTAGCATTCTAGTATGAGCCCGATATTGAATATTATGCTCATTCAAAAGTGGTGATTGGTGTTATGGACAAGGAATGTCCGCATTGTCATGCTCTCAAATTCAAAAATGAGCCAGTTGGGATGTGTTACGCGTCAGGAAAAGTGCAACTACCTGAAATTGAAACACCACCTGAACCATTGAACGGTGTACTTATCGGCCCGGATCCAGATTCGAACGTGTTCCTGGAGTCAATTCGAACATTCAGTTCATGCTTTCAAATGACATCGTTCGGAGCAACAGAAATAGTTCGAAATACTAATGCAACAATACAATTCTACATTCAAAATCAGAGGCCAAGTTTATCAAAAATAGGGGTCATTGTTGCCACTGCCAAACGAACCACATACATTTTTACAAATCTACTTCATGGGCGGTGAGGATTCCGGAAGCGCACTTGCCAATCGCGTGAATGCACGTTGTGACTATAATAACCTTGATTCATTTTTTGCCGGACGCATCGTCAGCGAGCTGGACGCTCTATTGAACGAGCAGAATGAATTGTTGAAATATTCAAATCACACATGCACAAATTACAAAGCGATAATCACGCTTTTGTCATTTATTTAACATTTTAACATACATATTAAAATAATCATAGTTAGTTACAATTTCAAGTCATAGTTCTGGTACATATGTCATAATTAGGTATGATCAGCTTTTGCAAAACAACTCTGTGCACACAAAATTACAAATAATGTCAAAACCGAAAATAAAAACACCTGAACAAAATTTTAAGTTAAGAAAATAAAGAAATGAATTTACTGAAAATACTTAGCAAATATGTCTCCAAAACAATATTATGATAAGTCCAACATACATTTATTTTGAAATTTGTCATTAATCCTGATAAAACACCAGCTGGAGAGCATATTCGTAGATTCAATGCACCTGTTGTTGATGACGTTGCTGGAATCATGGTTGGTGATCGTACAGTACATGAGAAATTGTGATTCGTAGAATTAATAATAATCTTCAGTTCATTGCTGATACACATCGTTCGCTATGACGCTCTCCAATATCCGCTAATATTCTGGAAGGGGCAAGACGGATATTGCATAAACATAAAACAACGAAATCCCGTATCAGGTACTTCATTTATTATGAACTTGATCATTAACCATTTAAAAAAACAATTTAATTATTGAACATAATTAATTTAAATTAATATTTATGAATATATTATTACAGGAGCTGAAACAAACAATAACGTTAGCTCGAAAGATTATTATGCGTACCGATTAATTATTAGACGCGGCCTGGACAACGTCATTCTACGATGTCGTGAGCTTTGTCAACAATTCATGGTCGACATGTACGCGAAGATAGAGTGCGAACGACTACGATACTTACAATATAATCAACTCAAGCTGCGTGCGGAATAGTACATTCACTTGCGAGACGCTATTAACAACAACGCCGACGTCGCCGAAATTGGTAACTCTGTCATTTTACCATCATCGTACTGTTAGACGGGGTTTGGTAAAACACTTTTTAAAAAAAGATTATTTTTATTAACTGAAAGGAACTAGGTACACTTTCACAATATAGAATTAGAAATAAAATAAAATAAAATAATGAATTAAAACGATGTTACATGAATGGAATCCCGAGCTGAACTAACTTTTGTTATTTAAAAATACATTAGGTTGAGGAGGATGTTTAGACTAGCCTAAGTCAGCAGAATGCTGACTTTACATTTCATCAGCTTTTCTAAGAGCATTGTATGTATATAACAGTACGTAGGCAGTCCACGTCATATGCAAGAATATATACAGGATGATCTGACTTACGTGCGTGAATATGGACGACCGTGTTTATTTGTCACCTTCACATGTAATCAAAATGGCCAGAGATTACATCTTTGCTATTGCCTGGCCAAAATGCAATACATCGTCATGACATTACAGCACGTGTATTCAGATAAAAGTTGAAGTCTTTAATAAGTTTCATTACTAAGTTACATGTATTCGGTCCCACACGTTGCTGGCTGTATTCGGTTGAGTGGCAAAAGCGAGGATTACCTCATGCACACATTTTGGTTTGGTTAATCGACAAAATCCGTCCTGAAGAAATCGATAGTATCATTTCTGCGGAAATTCCAGATCCGGATCTACTGACCAACTGCTGTTTGATATTGTTACAGCAAACATGATCCATGGTCCATGCGGTACTCTTAATCGTTCATCGCCTTGCATGGCAGATGGAAAATGTACTAAAAATTTCCCTAAAGATTTCACTAATGATACTATCACAAATATCGACGGATATCCAATATATCGTCGAAGAAATCCCGATAATGTCGGAGAATCATTTATTAAAAATATCAGTAACACAGACATTGACATTGACAATCGTTGGGTGGTGCCGTATTCGCCTCTGCTAAGCAAGACATACAATGCTCATATTAAAGTTGAGTTCTGCAGTTTTGTGAAGAGCATCAAATACATTTGCAAGTATGTCCATAAAGGCAGTGGCCATATGGCTGTGTTTAGAGTGGAAAATACCAATGTAAATGCTCCTCCAGTGAATAAAAACGATGAAATAACGCTCTACCAAATTGGTAGGTACATCAGCTCCAATGAAGCTGCTTGGCTTATCTTTGGTTTTCCAATTCATGAACGGGATCCAGCAGTTGTTCAGTTAGCCGTCCTTTAAACCTTGAAAACAGTCAGCGTGTATTTTTCACGAACGAGACAGTGATTGATCGTGCTATAAATCCACCTAAAACTACACTCACTGAGTGTTTTGAATTGTGTAATCGTGCGGATGATTTTGGTGCCTTTGCAAGAACATTATTCACAAGTACCACGCTATTTCACATGGGCTCAAACAAAAAAATGGATGCCCCATAAGCAAAGCTCACCAGTTGATCCATGTCTCATTTGGGGCACTTATTTACAGTCAATCCAAAACATACTGAGTGCTTTTATCTTCGACTGTTGTTGGTTAATGTTACTGGCCCATTATCATTTTAGGATATACGTAAAGTGAATGGGCAACAGTATCAACGTATAAAGATGCATGCCTTGCACTCGGCTTGCATTTTGACGACGACAACCAGTAGGAATGTATGCTTGCTGAAGCTGCATTGAACTGTACAGCAATACAAATTCGTCTACTATTCGCTATAGTGTTGACTACATGTTTCCCAGCCCGAGCACAGATATTGTGGGATAATTGGGACAAAGATTCAATGACTGATGATATATTGCATCAACATCGTACACGGTGCAACGATCTAACGATAACATTCAGCGACGCTATGTACAATGAAGCATTGATTGCTATTGAGGATCTTTGCATTGTCATTGCCAACTTATCACTCAGTCATTTCGGTGTGAATTCGCCCAATCGAACTGCATCTTATTTAATTAACACTGAAATGAATCGTGAACTGCAGTACAACACTGTAGAAATGGCAGCGATTGTTACTCGTAATGTCCCACTAATGAATGAGGAACAAAGAACCATTTATGACCCCATTTTGCTCGCAGTTTCAGCAGGACAAGGTGGGTTCTTCGTTTTGGATGCACCGGGTGGAACTGGCAAAACATTCCTTATGTCGCTAATTCTATTCTGAAATACGATCAAATAATGGCATCGCATTGGCCGTTGCATCATCGGGCATTGCGGCAACTTTATTGGATGGAGGCAGAACAGCTCATTCAGTATTTAAGCAGCCACTAAATATTCAAAATAACCCTGACGTAGTGTGTAACATTAAAAAAGAATCGCCCATGGCCACCGTGCTGAAACAGTGTAAAATTATCATCTGGGATAAATGTACTATGGCACACAAACATTAAGTTGAGGCGTTGAACAGGACATTGAAATATATTAAAAACAACGACAAACTATTTGGCGGCACTCTGTTGGTCCTTTCAGGTGAATTCAGAAAAACACTTCCCGTCATTCCACGTTCAACACAGGCTGATGAGATCAACGCTTGCTTAAAATCATCTCCATTGTGGCGTTATGTTGAAAAAGTACAGCTGAAAGTAAATATGCGCGTTCAAATGCTTCAAGATCCATCCGCTGAAACATTCTCAAAACAACTCTTAGATATCGGTGATGGAAAAGTTGCTATAGATGAAACTGGATACGTAAAATTACCGACCGATTTCTGCACAATCGCTGATTCGCAAGATACTCTCATTGAACAAATATTTCCCGATGTACACACACAGTACATAAATCATGAGTGGCTTGCAGAAAGAGCAATTTTAGCAGCAAAAAATGTAGACGTTGGCAATTTAAATCTGAAGATACAACAGTTGTTGCCAGGGAACTTGGTATCATACAAATCTATTGATACAGTTGGCCATGCCTGCGAATCTGTAAATTTTCCCACAGACTTTTTGAACTCGCTGGATTTGCCAGGCATGCCACCGCATAATTTACGATTGAATGTTGGATCTCCAATTATCTTGCTTCGTAATTTGAACCCGCCACGGCTGTGGAACGGTACGCGATTAGTCATTAAAAAATTAATGAAAAACGTTATCGAAGCCAGCATTTTAAATGGCAAGTTTAAAATAAAATTGATAAAAATAATAATGTTTGGCGTTTGTTATTTTTATATTCCCTTATCGTTCACAGTGCTCCATGCCTATTTCACGCATATACCACATTCTTACACACTAACAATAAGTCAGTTATTTTTTGTCTACCCTAGAAATTACCTAGAAATAATTTATATGGCAAAACAATGTTTGCCGGGTCATCTAGTATTTTATAATTTGCAGAATAGGAAATAAATATTTTGAAAATTCTTCTTGTAGGAAAAATAAACGTTACATTTAAATATAATCTAAATGCTCAACGCAACAATCTGATGGCTGGATCTTGGCTGGAATTTCATTTCATTTCATCCCGTGTAAACTCGTGTACGGGTGCCGTTTGAGGGTGTGCGTCGTTTGGATACTTGGAGAGTGAAACTTGCCGAGCTAACAGATGCAGATAAGAATAATTTTGTATTGACATCTTTATGTGGCTCTGTAAATTTATTTTGAAAAAAAATATACCCGTGAAGTTTCTTGCCAGTTCTTCTTCACGAAGGTGTTTGCTAACTTGTGGTAGAATGATGTTTTATTTGACGTCAATAAGAACAAGTAATTGCCAATGTTGAGAAATAAATATTTGAATTTGAATTAGCATTTGATTCAATTCAAATAAGATTTAACAGTTCAATTAGCACATTTTTTTTGTCAACTTTTTATAGTTGTTCATATTAATACTTTAACTTTATCCGAAATTATATGAGGTCTCTCTTCAAAGGACTCTACAGAGAAATTATTGCTCCTGAATACCGACTTCCGTGCCACGACGGCAGTGGCGTGGTGAAGTGTCCGCTACAGATTCTCTCCTCCACATACTAATTGAAAGACAATAAAATTAATCGTAAGCGAACACTAATTAGTAACAAAATCCAATTAAATACTTATAATAAAAAAAGTTGTAAATAATCTTGAAAAAATTACTTGCACCAAATCATTTTAAGGAAATATGTGAGATTTATTATTTGTTCACGGCTGCAGTCAGCGACATTTAATGAATACTTAAGTGAAAATTTACACTAAAAATGCCCCTAAGTAACAATTACATACCGAGTGCCGCTGAAACTGCCAAATTTCAAAGTAACGAACATACGTGTTCTGCGCTAGAGCAGTTTGTAAGTGTGTGTGTATACCAGGTTTCTGTCCGCGACTTCGCTCCTTTATCCCTCAACAACAGTGTTTTTTTCTTCTGAAAATGATATCACTCACAACGCGAATGCTAAAGTCATCATAAATACTAAGCAGTTCAATAAAAATCCAACAGACATTCAAAGACACTTTATAACAGCAGTAAGGATTTAAGCCCGTGAACTAGCATCTAACCCCTCTAAAATGGTAAAGTCCTTATTCAAACCATATATTTTCCCGGAGCAGCGCTTTGGAACCTATAAGCTCATTTCAAGTCTATCGCGCTTGCAAATAGCAGAACGGCTCCACGAGTTAAACTAATGTTAAATGTGAACTAATTATATATTTCATGATTTCAGTTAGCTCTTTATTTTTATTTAATATAAAGAAACCTGTGCTTAAATTACTGAATTCCATAACGCTGAATAAAATTTACAATAAATCTAGTTATTTCATGACAAAAGTTCTTCTCAAGAGTCGTTCTCTTCATTCTTCGATATATCATTTTCAATTATTATCTAAGTTACTTGTTTGATGACTGCTTGGTCTTGATTATTATTCAGGGGATTTTAAGAAAAAGATATATCCTTAATTAAATAGGTATACGTAATATATGGACAAAAGTGCACTTGTAAAATATGCAGGATTTGATATTTCTTTTATTATTCCATTGATTATTATGTATTATTTGTTTCAGTCTGTATACGGTTTGACTCGCAGAAGATGTCCGTATACATTGATACACCAAACCATTCTTTTTGTAAACATGGAAACACTGTTATTCATTTGTATTTTTAAATGTACAATAAAGAAATAAATAAATATACATGTAGTATGTTCGGTAGCGTCGACAAAACTAACACTAGAGTTAGGACAACGAGACGAGACAAAGAATATATTATTCAATCTTTCAGGGATTCAAAACATTATGAACCTTATGATCAGGGTAATAACTTCTTCGTCAGCTTTCCTATACTACGAATCGCGCAACGACAACCGTCATCGACTAACTGGCAACATCACAGCGTACAAGAGACAATGAGGGTAAGAATAATCGAGCCCTCGCTGTCGCAGCATAACTCAGTAACGGACAGTTGGTTCACGTATTCTATCTAATTTAGATATTTTAAAATATTAAATTCATTGGTGATAGTTTTTACCTACAATTGTTTTATTAGGGTTACTGAACCCTAATTAAACATAGTAATTGAAACTGTTGAATTGCATTTTTCCTGTAATTGCATTGGCTGGTCCTTCCTTTAGCTGGAAAACAACCAAGTAGTAGTAGTAATGGCTGTCAAAGTAAGCAGGATTCGTTCCCGGATAGATCTTACCAAATTAGTGCTAAAATGCTGTTATGGAATAAATTACCAATCAAAATTAGGAAAAGTAAATCGAATAAAACACGTTCTAACCGGATTTTATCGCATTTAATTATATTTTTACATTTTGAGTCGACGTTGTCGTGAACACGATTGACTAAGAAGACAGGCGTCTCGTCGTCATCTCCATCTGTTTTCCAGTGTCTCGAGCTTGATGTTTTGCAGTTTGTTGGTGGTTAGATTTTATGATTTATAGTATAGGATCTCATGTTAGAGAAAGGTTCCAGCAATCTTCTCAGTTAAAAATGGGGTGTTTATCCAATCTTGTCAGTTACACCCTTTACATAAGGTAGAAAAACAGGTCTATGTCAGACTCTATGAGGCTTCGTGCGGTTTTTACGGCGACGAGGTGGTTGAACACCAAGGAAATCTTACAGATCATCGTGCTCTAATTCCATTGTTAACTGTATTTTAGTATTAAGGGAATTGAGTTCGTTTAGAAATGCAATTATTAATGTAGAGGTAAAATAGTGTAAGTGTCGTCCACATACTTCTTGTAGATGTCTGGCACAAGAGGTGCCATGCGGAGGGCACGCTCCTGAATGTCTTCCATGTAAACAGATGCCAGCAACTACAGGGGGCATTAAGGAACCCATGGGAACACCTACGATCTACGGTTCTAGAGGCTAGATGTTTAGCAAGCTTGAATTAACTTATACTCCACAGGTAGATCTAAATCAGTTAGCTTTTTTTTTTGTTCCCCTCCGCGGGAAGGGCAGGAGGATAAAAATGCCCTGACGCATACTCTGGCGCGATTCCAGAGTTATGTGGGACTCGTCCCGACGCCTACCAGAACCATACCCACTAAAAACCCCCTGTCGGCTCGTGCATTTTTGCCACTCAGCCTTCATCTGAGCGACGGCCAATTGGAGAAAGAGGCCGCGCTAGCGGGGCCCAGAAGGGGTCACCCGCTGGGATTACATAGCACTGAAGGTGCTCAAAGCACTGAAGGTGAATACATAGCACTGAAGGTGCTCAAAATGAAAAGTAAATAATTAAAAACATTAAAAATTGAAAAATAAAATTGAATTAATTCGGATTTACGTTAGTATTAGAATTCACGTTACAATTAGAATTTGCGGCCTGAAGGGCTTCGAGATCTAAAGTTCTAAAAGTTAAAGATCTAAAATTGCGTGGGTTCGCCAGTGTGCGCGTTTCTCCGTCTAGCGACTTTGAATTCCGAATCTAAGACAGGAGCAGTATATGAGACTGAATCTCGAATTAAAAGATTGGGGTGGGATTCAGCGCGTTTGAATAACGATTCTGAGAGTGTTTTTAGGTGCTGTTTCACTGTAGGTAGTTCGAGATCTCTGTGCAGGTCCGCGTTGCGCACGTACGTTGTGGCCCTGCGGCAGAAGAGATTTTGAACTACCTGCAGTTTGTGCAGGACGGAGGGTTTAGCGTAGGCAAAGACTGGCGAGGCATATGTCATGACTGGTCTAACGCAGACCTTATAAAGCGTACATTTGTTTCTGAAGGACATTTTACTTTTTCTACCTAACATACTGTAAAGCCGGCCTAGGTAAAAACGCGCGAGTTTCGTTACTCTATCGACGTGAGGGTTAAAAGAAAGTGTCTGGTCTAAGGTGACGCCTAAATATTTGGTAGTGCGCTTCCAGGAGATGGGAGTGCCTTGCATTCTAACTTGGAGATTGTCGGCGATACGACTGCGTTTGTAGTCGAAGTAAATCGCAGAGCTCTTCTCTGGGTTCACATCGATACGCCATTTTTGAAACCATGCACCGAGAAGCCTTCGAGTTTGTACTAAATGATTCGATGGGTTTGCTGAGGGCAGGAGTGCTTAGCTCGAAAGCCGAACTGATGAGGAATTTTGAGAGGATCGCCATCCGTTGGAAACAGATGGTTCCGCATTCAAGAGAGTATGACTCTCTCGAGAAGTTTAGACATTGCCTTGAGGAAGCTGATGGGTCTGTGGTTAGCCGGGATATTCAGAGGTTTACCCGGCTTGGGAATGCCTATGACTGTCGCTTCTTTCCAAGCTTTTGGAAAGTAGCTAAGGTCGAAGCAGGCATTGAAAATGATAGCTAACAAGGTAAGCACCTGTTGAGGCAGGTGCTTAAGTGCGTGGTTGGAAATACCATCCGCACCCGGAGCCTTTTTGGACCTTTGACTTTTGATGAGAAGCGAAATTTCATTATTAGAGACTGTGACGGGGTCGGCGGTGATGGGGAGAGAGTCTCTATGGAGAACTTCGTCCTCCACCGCATGGATGTGAGAGGGATTTGCGGGCTGCGTGCTGGGCGAGCATTGAGACGCAATGCTGTCAGCGAATCTTTCGGCTTTCTCTTCGTCTTCGAAGGCGATAGAGCCATCGGGACGAGTGAGAGGAGGGACGTGAGAGGCGGCGTCTACGTGTAAGGCTCGGGCCATACTATAATACGCTTGGTGGGACGGGGAGATATTCGCCATGAGATCGTTCATCTGTGCGTCTCGGAGCTCCGCGAGGCAAGATCTAACTTTGCGTTGTAGCTGATTCGCAGCTGTTCTATAGGCGGGCGTGGGATATTTCTTGGCTCTCCGGAGAGCCGCGTTCTTAGCTTTAATAAGATTGCTGACGGCTAGGGGAAGCGTGGGTTTGCCTTGCTTAGCAACCTTTACGTTTTCACTGATGGCTGAGTTGATAGCATCAGTGAGAGAATTGACTAGTGAATCTATTTTATCCGGGCTATTTAATTGATTGGGCGAGATCGCGAGTGGAGAGCTCGGGGCCTCTAAGGCTGAAACTATCGTATTTTTAAAACCTTTCCAGTTGGTAAAGGTCGTAGGAGAAGTGGCCTTATCGTTAGGCGTACCTAGCACGAGGGAGACGGGGCGGTGGTCAGAACCTAGGTCATCGAGCGGTTCGATAGACCTGACATCGAGGTTGATTTGCTTGACAATTGCAAAGTCGAGAGTGGTTCGGGTTGTCGGGATAGTGAGTGGGAGTGATGGGAGAGATGACGTCTAAGTCGAGTGAGTTGGTGATGTCGAGGAGAGCGATACCGCTGGTGTTGGTTCATAGGCACGTCCAGTCAGTATGTTTGGAGTTAAAGTCTCTGAACACAATGACTGAACGGCCGAGGGCGAGAATGGTCTCAAAGTCGCTGCGGATAGGTGGCACTGGTGCCACTGGGTATGTACACTAAAGCTATTATGATGGTCGGATGACCAGTCATAGCCAATCTACACACAGTGGCTTCCATGTTGAGGAGAGGAGGGGTAGGGAGAGGACAGCAATGGAAGCCTCTTTTGCAGTATATAGCAGTGCCGCCGAAACCGTCGGAGTTGGGCCTATCATTACGAGTAAACGCGTACTTGGGAATCGCGAATCCCCTGGAGTGGTTAGGAGTGAGCCACGTCTCTTGAAGAAGCAATAAGTCTGGCTCGTTGTTCTGAAGGAACAGTTTGAGTTCAATAAGATTGGTGCTAAGGCTACGAACGTTAAAGGAAATTAGGGATAAGCCCTTGGGTTTAATACAACTGGACGCGGAATTTGCGGATCTAGACATTGTATTTACTTATTTAACGAATTTATATAAATAAAATAAAAATAAAAATTTATAACGAGCTTAGTAACGAGTGATGCTCAGCTAACGCAAATAAACGCTCTTGAGGAAAGCGGGCGGTTAGCAGTTTGCGTGCGATTACGGAAATTTCCTTAATGTCGACGTTTTGGATGACGTCGAACACGGTCTTCATGTCCTCAGCCAACGACGACTGAGGTGAAGATGACGGAGCGGGACGCGGGCCCACGGGAGCTACGGGAGCTGGGATAGGACGGGAAGGTGCAGGTGGAGTGGCCGGACGCTGCCTCCAGGACAGATCCGAAGTAGGCGTCGGCTGAACGGGCTTTGCTTATGGGGGACCCCGGTTGCACAGCGGTGGGAAGTTGGCAGGAGTGAGTGGCGGCGCAGGTTTAGGCGCGGACCTCTTAGCGGTGGAGCGCGGAGCGCGCGGGCAACCCCTGTAGTTAGCTGTGTGGCCGGACTGGCCGCAAAACACACAGGCAGGGGGGGCAGTGGATTCGGGAGTGCGAGTGCACTCCTTAGTGATGTGAGGGACTATCGGGCTTCAGGCTTAGCTATTTATAGTAGAACCAAGGGACTAAAGTTGTATGAGGTTGGCATCACTACTAAGACGCCGAACCAAAATGTAAAGCACGTGCTTAAACGATAATTTATTCGTCAGATTATCAGGTTCTCTTACAATAGGAAATGAAATTTTAAGCACAGAGCCCCATAAACTGTACGCATATTCCTTAAAATTTTAACAATTTCAAAGGACGAAATAATTTGTAACCCACAAATCCACATACTTTATTTGTAAGGTAAATCAAATAAGTATTCATTAGTCTGAATAAACAGCTGATTCTTCGAAACGCGTATTTTTATCAGCACCTGAAAGGTTGATAAAAGCTTCACTTACTGTTGTTATAAAGGACTCGATCCTTGCGCCTGCTAAATCTACCGTTTATATGCGTTTATACACCATAAGTATGTCCTGGAGACTGTTCTAATGCCACAGGAAACATTGAGAGAGGGATTGTAATGTAGGAACGATCTCGAGTTTGTGTTCAGTGTGTCAACGCAGCAGGCGAGAGTGTTGGACCCTACACACGTGTTGCCGAATTGGTGTGTTTGTCTGGGGATTTATTTATTTATTTATTTTATTTAATGTTTAACAATAGAAAATGTAGAATCAACAAAGTTTTTAGGTTTAGAAATCGACAAGTGGTGCAATTGGAAAGCACATATAATTAAGTTACGGGCTAAGATCGAAAAATATGTGTACGTATTAAGAAGAGTCAGAGAAGTTGCGGGAACAAATACAGCGCTTCTATCTTACCACGGATTTGTTTCCTCAATTTTAAGATATGGCATAATATTATGGGGCAACTCTGTTGACTCAATTAACATTTTTCGTGCACAAAAAATGTATACGTGCAATTTGTGGTGCTGGATTTTTAGACAGCTGCAGGCCACTGTTTCAAAAACTACACCTTCTTACGGTTCCCTCTTTGTACATTTATGAAATTTGTGTATTTGTGCGAGGTCATACACAGTTATTCAAAACTAATTACCATATGTTAAATGGTACAGGGAGACATAAACAGAAATTATATATACCAATGCAAAGATTAGGATTGTACTCGAAAAATGTTTTCTGTATGGCAATCCGTATTTTTAATAAATTACCTAGCAACTTAAAGACAATACCATTACACGTATTTAAAAAAATATTGCATAGTTTTCTTCTGAAAAAAAAATTACTATTGCATAAAGGAATTTTTAAGAATCCCGTAGATATGCTATCGACATTTTATAATTTTATTTTATACGGACATCTACATATATTAGAAAAAATTGAATTGTTATTTTCTGTATCCTGAAATAAAATATAATAATCAGTAATTAAAATAATTTAATGTATTTAATGGGATGAATTTAATCTTGTAACTAGGCGTTTGTTATGTTGACATTTTTAATTTTATAATTTACTGATGATTTTATTGCTTATGACATTTATTTATATTAGGGACATTTTATATTTAATAATAAGGACAATCAATTTGTACTATTCTTGTATAATAAATTGTTTTGACATAACTTGTAACATTACTAGTACTACTTTAAATATTTGCAAGCCTGTCAAGGTTGAATATGACTGTAATTTTAAACTATTTAAGACCATTATATTATTTATGACCATATTCAGCGAATAAATGTTTCTTTCTTTCTTTCTTTCTGGTTTTCATTTACGTATTTAAATTAACAAAATATACGTTACTGTCACTTTTATCCCATTAGCACTTAGTTTTGATGATCAAAAACTCAACTGATATAAATCATACATGTTTACTGTGTAATGTTGGTATATGCGTTACAGAAATCTCCCACGCTCCGCGTGCGAACTGGAACAACCAATCAAAATAAGCCCTACATCTCAAAGTACACGGATTGTAGATTAGTCCCGTCAATTTAGATATTCGAAGGTACATAAAGTTACCACAAGCTGAAAATCAGTAAAATCGTTCAAAATATAATTATAAAAAAAATTAGAAATTTTCCCACCTTTCCCCTGTATGAAAATTTTTTTATTCAAGGTCAAAGGTCAAAAGTTTATCTTTTCGCGATAGTCAGCAAAACGGTAAGTTTTATCATAAAAATACCCAAAAATGCCAAAAATTGTGGATCATACAAATGTTTCAATACTTTTGGTCCAACCGTTTCCTAGATATAACGATTCAAAAAGTTGTAAAATTTATAATCGTCATTATATTTTATATTTATTTATTTCTCAACTATGATAATTACTTGTTCTTATTAATGTCAAATAAAACATGACTCTACCACCAGTTCGAAAAACCTTCGTGAAGAAGAACTGGCAAGAAACTTCACGGGTATATTTTTTTCAAAATAAATCTACAGTCTCTTTATGTCTATACAAAGTTAGCTCGGCAAGTCTCCCTCCCTCCAAGTATCCAAATGCCGAACACCCTCAAACGGCACCCATTCACGAGTTGTGCATGAGTATGCCACGTATATGTACAGAGCTCCTAAAAAAACTACCTCGCGTATCACACCTACGCCCTCCCGGAGGAGCGTAAGATCCGCGCAGTACTACGGGGCGTCCCGTTCGAACTCAGTAAGGAAGACATTCTCGAGGACCTTAAGTCTCAGGGTTTCCCGGCCGTAGCAGTGCACAAGATGCACTCCAACCGCGGTAGGCGTTTTCCCTTAGCTCTAGTAATCCTTACCACTCCCACTCCCTTAACACTCCCAACTCGAAGGAGATTTTCAGAGAGACTCGCACAATTTGCGGACTCTCGAACATCTTCGTCGAGCGTCCCAACCCCCGCGGTCACCCTGGGCAGTGCCACCGCTGCCAGCTATATGGCCACGCAGCGGCTAACTGTTCAGCTCCCCCCAGGTGCGTAAAGTGCCTGGATTCTCACATCACTAAGGAGTGCACTCGCACTCCCGAATCCACTTCCCCCCCCTGCCTGTGTGCTGTGCGGCCAGTCCGGCCATACAGCTAACTACAGGGGTTGACCGCGCGCTCCGCGCTCCACCACCAAGGGGGTCGCGCCCAAACCGGCGCCGCCGCTCACTCCTGCTAACTTCCCGCCGCTGCGCAAGGGGTCCCCCGGAAGCAAAGCCCGTTCAGCCGACGCCTACTCCGGCTCTGTCTTGGAGGCAGCGTCCGGCCGTCCCGCCTGCACCTTCCCGACCCATCCCAGCTCCCGTAGCTTCCGTAACGCCGCGTCCCACTCCGCCATCTGCACCTCAGTCATCGTTGGCTGAGGACATGAAGACCGTGTTCGACGTCATCCAAAACGTAGACAATAACGAAATTTCCATACTCGCACGCAAACTGCGAGCCGCCCGCTCTCCTCAAGAGCGTTTATTTGCGTTAGCCGAGCATCACTCGCTTTTAAGTTCATTATAAATTTTTATTTTTGTATAAATTCGTAAACAAGTAAATTATAATGTCTAGACCCGCGAATCCCGCGTCCTGTCGTATCAAACCCAAGGGCTTATCCCTAGTATCTTTTAACGTTCGTAGCCTTAGCTACAACCTTCCCGAGCTCAAACTGTTCCTTCAGAACAACGACCCAGATCTTTTACTTCTCCAGGAGACATGGCTCACTCCTAATCGCTCCAGGGGATTCGCTATTCCTAAGTACGCGTTTACACGTAACGATAGGCCTAACTGCGACGGTTTCGGCGGCACTGCTATCTCCTACAAAAGAGGATTCCATTGCTGTCCTCTCCCTACCCCTCCTCTCCTCTACATGGAAGCCACCGTATGTAGATTGCCTATGACTGGTCATCCAACCATCACCATAGCTTTAGTCTATATACCTTGTGGCACCAAACCTATC
This sequence comes from Marasmarcha lunaedactyla, assembly GCA_923062675.1. NCBI lineage: Eukaryota > Metazoa > Arthropoda > Insecta > Lepidoptera > Pterophoridae > Marasmarcha > Marasmarcha lunaedactyla. Next base: position 27,635,439 of record OV281349.1, read on the forward strand.
CGCAGCGACTTTGAGACCATTCTCGCCCTCGGCCGTTCAGTCATTTTGTTCGGAGACTTTAACTCCAAACATACTGACTGGACGTGCCTATCAACCAACCAAAGCGGTATCGCTCTCCTCGACATCACCAACTCACTCGACTTAGACGTCGTCTCCCCTATCACTCCCACTCACTATCCCGACAACCCGAACCACTCTCCTGACATCCTCGACTTTGCAATCGTCAAGCATATCAACCTCGACCTCAGGTCTATCGAACCGCTCGATGACCTAGGTTCTGACCACCGCCCCGTCTCCCTTGTGCTAGGACCGCCTAACGTTAACGTCACTTCTCCTAAGACCTTTACCAACTGGAAAGGTTTTAAAATACGATGGTTTCTGCCTTAGAGGCCCAAAACTCTCCGCAAGCGATCTCGCCCGATCAATTAGATAGCCCGGTAAAATAGATTCGTTAGTAAATTCTCTCACTGATGCTATCAACTCAGCCATCAGTGTAATTGAAAAGGTTGCTAAGAAAGGCAAACCCACGCTTCCCTTAGCCATTAGCAATCTTATTAAAGCTAAGAACGCGGCTCTCCGGAGAGCCAAGAAATATCCCACGCCCGCCTATACAACAGCTGCAAATCAGCTACAACGCAAAGTTAGATCTCGCCTCGCGGAACTCCGAGACGCCCAGATGAACGATCTCATGGCGAATATCTCCCCGTCCCACCAAGCGTATTATCGAATGGCCCGAGCCTTACGCGTAGATGCCGCCTCTCACGTCCCTCCTCTCACTCGTCCCGATGGCTCTATCGCCTTTGAAGACGAAGAGAAAGCCAAATGCTTCGCTGACAGCGTTGCGTCTCAATGCTCGCCCAGCACGCAACCCGCGAATCCCACTCACGTCAAAGCGGTGGAGGACGAAGTTCTCCGTAGAGACTCTCTCCCTATCACCGCCGACCCCGTTACAGTCTCTTATAATGAAATCTCGCTTCTTATCAAAAGTCAAAAGTCCAGAAAGGCTCCGGGTGCGGATGGTATTTCCAACCACGTACTTAAGCACCTGCCTCAACAGGTACTTACCTTGTTAGCTATCATTTTCAATGCCTGCTTCGACCTTGCTACTTTCCAAAAGCTTGGAAAGAAGCGACAGTCACAGGCATACCCAAGCCGGGTAAACCTCTTTATATCCTGGCCAATCACAGACCCATCAGCCTCCTCAAGGCAATGTCTAAACTTCTCGAGAGAGTCATACTCTCTCGAATGCGGAACCATCTGTTTCCAACGGATGGCGATCCACTCATAATTCCCCACCAGTTCGGCTTTCGCGCTAAGCACTCCTGCCCTCAGCAAGTCCATTGAATCGTCGAGTACATACTCGACGGCTTCTATCCGAAACGAAAGAAAACGATCGCAGTTTTCTTTGACGTAGCCAAGGCTTTCGACAAAGTCTGGCACAGCGGTCTCGTTTATAAACTCTACAAAATATGCTTACCGGCTCGCCTAGTTAGGACAATCGCGTCGTTTCTCAAAGACCGCACGTTTCGTTTCAAACATGAAGGCACGCTCTCCGCGCCTCGTCCCATAAAGGCTGGAGTCCCTCAAGGCTCAGTCCTCGCCCCTCTTTTGTATACCGTATACACTAACGACATTCCCATTCCGCCGAAAGTCGTCGAACTCGCTCTCTTTGCCGACGACACTGCCCTTAACACCAAAGGCCGCAGAGCCCTGGGTCTCGTCACCAGACTCCAAAAGGCTGTAAACGCCCTCGGTGCTTGGTTTAAAAAATGGCGTATCGATGTGAACCCAGAGAAGAGCTCTGCGGTTTACTTCGACTACAGACGCAGTCGTATCGCCAACAATCTCCAAGTGAGAATGTAAGGCACTCCCATCCCCTGGAAGCGCAGTACCAAATATTTAGGCATCATCTTAGACCAGACGCTTTCTTTCAATCCTCACGTCGATAGAGTAACGAAACTCGCACGTTTTTACCTAGGCCGGCTTTACAGCATGTTAGGTAGAAAAAGTAAAATGTCCTTCAGAAACAAAAACATACGCTTTACAAGTTCTGCGTTAGACCAGTCATGTCATATGCCTCGCCAGTCTTTGCCCACGCCAAACCCTCCGTCCTGCACAAACTGCAGGTAGTTCAAAACCTCTTCTGCCGCAGGGCCACAAACGCACCTTGGTACGTGCGTAACGCGGACCTGCACAGAGATCTTGAACTACCTACAGTACAACAGTATCTAAAAACACTCTCAAAATCGTTCTTCAAACGCGCCGAATCCCATCCCAATCCACTAGTTCGAAATTCAGTCTCATATACTGCTCCTGTCTTAGATTCGGTATACAAGGTCGCTAGACCGAGAAACGCGCACACAAGCGAACGTACGCAATTAACTTTAGATCTCGAGGCCCTTCAGGCCGCAAATTCTAATTCTAACGTAAAATCTAAATCTAACGTAAATCCGAATTAATGCAATTTATTTTTCAATTTTTAATGTTTTTATTATTTACTTTTCATCTTTGAGCACCTTCAGTGCTATGTAAATCCCAGCGGGTGACCCCTTAAGGGCCCCGCTAGCGCGGCCTCTTTCTCCAATTGGCCGTCGCTCAGATGAAGGCTGAGTGGCAAAAATGCACGAGCCGACAGGGGGTTTTTAGTGGGTATGGTTCTGGTAGGCGTCGGGACGAGTCCCACATAACTTTGGAATCGCGCCAGAGTATGCGTCAGAGCATTTTTATCCTCCTGCCCTTCCCGCGGAGGGGAACAAAAAAAAACTACCTGTAATAAGTATCGATATGCATGTTTCGTTACAAATACTAAAAGTAAAAAAACATGTTCAATTAGCTTGTCTTTCTCCAAATTCAGTTGCTGCTCATTAACATCTTTTTATTTAAATAAACATTCTTCTATGCAGGGGAAAGATGGGGAACTTTCAAATTTTATTCATAATTATATTTTGAACGATTTTTTCGATATTCAGCTTGTTCTTAAATTTATGTAGCTTCACTCTTATATTTTGGTCTAATTTTACCGGACTTTAAGATTTCAATTGAGACAAGTTGACCAATTGAAGGCTATGGATATTAATGAAATGTTTTAAAAGTTACGAGATTCCTTACTTACCTACCATATATAATTGATAATATTTATTGTTGAAATTTTTTTTATATAAACTAGTATCGTATATTTTTTTGCAATCATATGTCTAATGTTTTTTTTTACATCCATACAATTCATTTGTTTTTCGTAAATCTAGTGCTGAAAAGCAAAAGCTTTGGCAAACCATCAAATACTGAACTGCCAATAATATCTATAGACAATAAATAATAAATATTATCATCGAACGATATCGTGTAAAACGATGCACTGGAATGGATTGCACTGCAGGCACTAATGAGCACACGCATGAGTGAATGACATGAAGTACTCAAGCTGGTCCATCAATAAGCAATTACTGCACTTAGTTGTTTGTCCGCGCTAATGGCCCAGTGACCCATGCATTAGTGAGGCGACGGCGATGTTGCATCAGGTTTCATTCTGACTAGCTGTCAAGTCAATAATTATCATAGTTTCAATATCGCATGTGTCGTCGTAACTGAATCTAATTGACTCTTAGTAGCATCCGTGTCCGTGGAAGTAGTTAACTAGTTTAATGGGAATTGATGAATTAATAATAATAATAATCTTTATTATCCAAATAAATACAGAATAACAATTATAAATGATCCTTGTCTCCTGAGCTAGGAATACCTGTTTTACAGGAGACGGCTCTTCATTATGTTTAAATACAGTTTTATTTGGTAATGCAGACTAGCTATATAAAACTAAATACCAAATATATGTAATGTAAAAATTATGCATGGACTGAACAAAGTGTTCCTAATTACCACTACCTTAAAATATAATTTTCACTTTTCAATATTTCTGAAAATTATGCGTTAGCTTCACATGTGATTGCCTCACATGCCTTTGCTCCTACAATAACTTTTAAAGAGCGTTTTTCTCCTGCCTGTGTCCTAACTGTGCCGAAGATAAAGCCCTACATAAAAAGCTTAAGAGTTTTATTTCGTCAACAAAATAATGACCCGCCATTACGTGGCTATAGAAATATTTTATATCACTCTTATAACTTTGTTTTACGAGATTTTCACGATTGAACATACTCGTACACAAAAGAATACTTATAAATAGAAAATACGACCCATTTTAGTCCTATGCGATATAATAATTTTTTTCTATACAAAATAATAACTTTCTGATAAACTAATAACATAAGTTTGTTAACTAATGCGTATTGAACGTCCAAAACGCCATTGTCGCTTTTTTTTTTTTTTTTTTTTTTTTTGTTCCCCTCCGCGGGAAGGGCAGGAGGATAAAAATGCTCTGACGCATACTCCGGCGCGATTCCGAAGTTATGTGGGACTCGTCCCGACGCCTACCAGAACCATACCCACTAAAAACCCCCTGTCGGCTCGTGCATTTTTGCCACTCAGCCTTCATCGGAGCGACGGCCAATTGGAGAAAGAGGCCGCGCTAGCGGGGCCCTTAAGGGGTCACCCGCTGGGATTTACATAGCACTGAAGGTGCTCAAAAATTAAAAGTAAAATAAAACATTAAAAATGAAAAGTAAATAATGAAAACATTAAAAATTGAAAAATTAAATTTGCATTAATTAGAATTTACGTTAGAATTAGAATTTGCGGCCTGAAGGGCCTCGAGATCTACGGTTATCTTCGAAGGTTCGCTTGTGTGCACGTTTCTCGGTCTAGCGATTTTGTATGCCGAATCTAGGACAGGAGCAGTATATGAGACTGATTTTCGAACAAGAGGATTGGGATGGATTCGGCGCGTTTGAAGAACGATTCTGAGAGTGTTTTTAGATACTGTTGAACTGTAGGCAGTTCAAGATCTCTGTGCAGGTCCGCGTTGCGCACGTACCAAGGTGCGTTTGTGGCCCTGCGGCAGAAGAGGTTTTGAACTACCTGCAGTTTGTGCAGGACGGAGGGTTTGGCGTGAGCAAAGACTGGCGAAGCATATGACATGACTGGTCTAACGCAGACCTTATAAAGCGTTCGTTTATTTCTGAAGGACATTTTACTTTTTCTACCTAACATACTGTAAAGCCGGCCTAGGTAAAAACGTGCGAGTTTCGTTACTCTATCGACGTGAGGATTGAATGAAAGCGTCTGGTCTAATATGACGCCTAAATATTTGGTACTGCGCTTCCAGGGGATGGGAGTGCCTTGCATTCTCAATTGGAGATTGTCGGGGATACGACTGCGTCTGTAGTCGAAGTAAACCGCAGAGCTCTTCTCTGGGTTCACATCGATACGCCATTTTTTGAACCAAGCACCGAGGGTGTTAAAAGCCTTTTGAAGTCTGGTGACGAGACCCGAGGCTCTGCGGCCTTTGGTGTAAAGGGCAGTGTCGTCGGCAAAGAGAGCGAGTTCGACGACTTTAGCTGGGATGGGAATGTCGTTAGTGTATACGGTATACAAAAGAGGGGCGAGGACTGAGCCTTGAGGGACTCCAGCCTTTATGGGACGAGGCGCGGAGAGCGTGCCTTCATGTTTGAAACGAAACGTGCGGTCTTTGAGAAACGACGCGATTATCCTAACTAGGCGAGCCGGTAAGCCTATTTTATAGAGTTTATAAACGAGACCGCTGTGCCAGACTTTGTCGAAAGCCTTGGCTACGTCAAAGAAAACTGCGATCGTTTTCTTTCGTTTCGGATAGAAGCCGTCGAGTATGTACTCGACGATTCGATGGACTTGCTGAGGGCAGGAGTGCTTAGCGCGAAAGCCGAACTGGTGGGGAATTATGAGAGGATCGCCGTCCGTTGGAAACAGATGGTTCCGCATTCGAGAGAGTATGACTCTCTCGAGAAGTTTAGACATTGCCTTGAGGAGGCTGATGGGTCTATGATTAGCCGGGACATTAAGAGGTTTACCCGGCTTGGGTATGCCTATGACTGTCGCTTCTTTCCAAGCTTTTGGAAAGTAGCTAAGGTCGAAGCAGGCATTGAAAATGATAGCTAACAAGGTAAGCACCTGTTGAGGCAGGTGCTTAAGTGCGTGGTTGGAAATACCATCCGCACCCGGAGCCTTTCTGGACTTTTGACTTTTGATGTGAAGCGAGATTTCATCATTAGAGACTGTGACGGGGTCGTCGGTGATGGGGAGAGAGTTTCTACGGAGGACTTCGGCCTCCACCGCTTTGATGTGATTGGGATTCGCGGGTTAAGTGCTGGGCGAGCATTGAGACGCAACGCTGTCAGCGAAGCATTCGGCTTTCTCTTCGTCTTCGAAGGCGATAGAGCCATCGGGACGAGTGAGAGGAGGGACGTGAGAGGCGGCGTCTACGCGTAGGGCTCGGGCCATTCGATAATACGCTTGGTGGGACGGGGAGATATTCGCCATGAGATCGTTCATCTGGGCGTCTCGGAGTTCCGCGAGGCGAGATCTAACTTTACGTTGCAGCTGATTCGCAGCTGTTCTATAGGCGGGCGTGGGATATTTCTTGGCTCTCCGGAGAGCCGCGTTCTTAGCTTTAATAAGATTGCTAATGGCTAAGGGAAGCGTGGGTTTGCCTTTCTTAGCAACCTTTTCGTTTACACTGATGGCTGAGTTGATAGCATCAGTGAGAGAATTTACTAACGAGTCTATTTTATCCGGGCTATCTAATTGATCGGGCGAGATCGCGAGCGGAGAGTTTGGGGCCTCTAAGGCAGAAACTATCGTGTTTTTAAACCCTTTCCAGTCGGTAAAGGTCTTAGGAGAAGTGACGTTAACGTTAGGCGGTCCTAGCACGAGGGAGACGGGGCGGTGGTCAGAACCTAGGTCATCGAGCGGTTCGATAGACCTGAGGTCGAGGTTGATATGCTTGACGATTGCAAAGTCGAGGATGTCCGGAGAGTGGTTCGGATTGTCGGGATAGTGAGTGGGAGTGATAGGGGAGACGACGTCTAAGTCGAGTAAGTTGGTGATGTCGAGGAGAGCTATACCGCTTTGGTTGGTTGATAGGCACGTCCAGTCAGTATGTTTGGAGTTAAAGTCTCCGAACATAATGACTGAACGGCCGAGGGCGAGAATGGTGTCAAAGTCGCTGCGGATAGGTTTGGTGCCACAAGGTATGTAGACTGAGGCTATGATGATGGTCGGATGACCAGTCATAGCCAATCTACACACGGTGGCTTCCATGTTAAGGAGAGGAGGGGTAGGGAGAGGACAGCAATGGAATCCTCTTTTGTAGTAGATAGCAGTGCCGCCGAAACCGTCGCAGTTAGGCCTATCGTTACGTGTAAACGCGTACTTGGGAATCGCGAATCCCCTGGAGCGATTAGGTGTGAGCCATGTCTCCTGGAGAAGAAAAAGATCTGGGTCGTTGTTCTGAAGGAACAGTTTAATCTCGGGAAGGTTAGAGCTAAGGCTACGAGCGTTAAAAGATACTAGGGATAAGCCCTTAGGTTTAATACGACTGGACGCGAGATTCGCGGGTCTAGACATTAAAATTTATTTATTTAAAATTTACAAAAATAAAAGAATTTACAACGAACTTAGGAGCGAGTGATGCTCTGCTAACGCGAATAGCCGCTCTTGAGGAGAGTGGGCGGCTCGCAGTTTGCGTGCGAGTACGGAGATTTCGTTAATGTCGACGTTTTGGATGACGTCGAACACGGTCTTCATGTCCTCAGCCAACGACGACTGAGGGGAAGATGACAACGCGGGACGCGGCCCTACGGGAGCTACGGGAGCTGGGATGGGTCGGGAAGGTGCAGGCGGGACGGTCGGACGCTGCCTCCAAGACAGAGCCGGAGTAGGCGTCGGCTGAACGGGCTTTGCTTCCGGGGGACCCCGGTTGCGCAGCGGCGGGAAGTTGGCAGGAGTGAGTGGCGGCGCCGGTTTAGGTGCGACCCTCTTGGTGGTGGAGCGCGGAGCACGCGGGCAACCCCTGTAGTTAGCTGTGTGGCCGGACTGGCCGCACAGCACACAGGCAGGGGGGAAGTGGATTCGGGAGTGCGAGTGCACTCCTTGGTGAAGTGAGGATTCAGGCACTTTACGCACCTGGGGGGAGCTGAACAGTTAGCCGCTGCGTGGCCATATAGCTGGCAGCGGTGGCACTGCCCAGGGTGACCACGGGGGTTGGGACGCTCGACGGAGATGTTCGAGAGTCCGCAGATTGTGCGAGCCTCTTTGAAAATCTCCTTCGAGTCAGGGGTGTTGGACAGGATTACTAGCGCTAACGGAAAACGCCTACCGCGGTTTGAGTGCATCTTGTGCACTGCTGTGACCGGGAAACCCTGAGACTTAAGGTCATCGAGAATGTCTTCGTTGCTGAGTTCGAACGGGACGCCCCGTAATACTGCGCGGATCTTACGCTCCTCCGGGAGGGCGTAGGTGTGATACGCGATTTGGTTTAATCAGAGTAACCTGGTAAACTCGCGGAAGTCGACGACGGTCGCTAATTGGATTTTGATTGTATCGCCAGCGTTGGCGGCTTTCAAGTAATTAATTTTGTGCACTTTGCACAAGTTGGAAACCGCGGTCCAGTGCGCTTTTTCACGCAGGAATACGGGCGGAGGGAGCTGAGGCTTCGGCGGGACGGGAGCGCAGCGCGTCGCTGGCTTCGATGTGACCGACGGAGACGCGGTTACTACGAGCGATTTTAACGGCGCGGGGGCTGGTGTTGAAGACACCGGGGAGGGCTCGGGTATTGAAGATACCGAAGCTTTCTTAGAGCGCTTCTTGGAGCGCTTAGCGACGAGTTGAAACGCGGGCTCAGGAGAGCCGGTTAAGGTGACGGCATCTGACGACGTGTCAGACGCGGGTTCGGAGTCGCTCCCGGGAGCGGTACGCTTACGACGCGACGCGTGAGAGGATGCGACCGATTCGCAGTCCATCTCGGACGAGGCGGGAGACGCGGGAGAGCTTAAGACCTGAGGGGTCTCGACGTTGGAGGCCTGAGGGGCCGGGGTTGAGGCCTGAGGGGCCGGGGACGCGATAGTTGCCTGTAAGGCCTGCGTTAGTACGTCATCTGGCATGGGGATGCCGGAGGCAGCGAGTGCCTGGACGAGCGACCTAGCAAAGTTTACCAAGCTTTGCTGGTCCATTGGGAGGGCTTGGTCCTACGATATATAAAATATATAAATATATAAGAATGCCTAGGTTCCCTAGCAAACCTAGCACCTAAACCTCCCTACCCGCGGTAGGGGGGCTGGGGACGACGCGAGGTGGTGCCCCTAGCTCGGACAGCACTGTACCGTCACCCTGGGAAAGGCCCAAGTGCAATGGGATCGGGTCTGCCGGTTTCTCCTTGGCCTGAAGGGCCTTGGAAGCGCACCGGGGCAACGCTATCAGGCTTAGTTGTCACCGTTAAGTATCCACCTGATCAAACGCGAGTCTACTACGGAGTGTGTCGTCAATAAATTGACAACAAAAACCGGCCGTAGACCTGACGGAGTTGGGTTGCACTAAAAGTGCGGGATTGACTACGTTACGACCGGCCGGAGCCGGCCGCAGAGCGAGTCTCTGACTACGTACAGGCGCCAAGCGTCGAGTACGCAGCCAGAAAGACAGCCCGAGTCTTGCAAACCACTATCGAATTTAATCGACCGCGGTAAGCTCGACCCTGTTGTTGCTGCACTCACCGAAGTGAGGTTTTTGCTTCGAGGGGTGCACAGAGTGCGGGATTGACTACGTTACGACCGGCCTGGGGCCGGCCGCAGAGCGAGTCTCTGACTACGTAGCAAGCGCCAAGCGTCAGGTACGCAGCCAGAAAAACAGCCCGAGCTTCGCGAACCACTATCGAATTTAATCGACCGCGGTAAGCTCAGCTCTGTTGTTGCTGTGCAAGAGACCGACTTACTTGCAGCCGATCGAAACCGACCGCAGAGTAAGCCCTACAGAGGCTAACAGCGTATGAGTGTTGCTACGAGTTGACGTCGTGAGACGACAATCGTGACTCAACGGCTGGGTGACCGCGAACACGTCCGAGCGGGGCCGGACGCAGAACGGATCTGAGAGTGGCGTTTGAGTATTGCTACGAGAGAAGTCGTGAGACAACAATCGTGACTCGGCAGCCGGGAGCGACCGTCAAACACGTCCGAACGGGTCCGGACGCAGATGAGGTCTCGCCATTGTCGCTGAAGTACGTCTTCTTATATGTTTGATGGGTGAAACCCACGTTAACGAGCGAGTCTCGGTTTGCGTGCGGATTCGTTCGCACGTCGATCGCAGACGCTTTTTCCGCTCTCTAGTCCCCGCACTAGTTGAGCACCCCAAATTTCAGGGGTCGTTTTCACGACCCAGGCTTCGTACCGTATTTCCTAAATTTCATAGAAAAGTCGTTTTCACGACTAATCTTCGTTCCGCCTGCTGCCCGACGTCGCCGACTGCGTCGCCGTCGCCGCTCCGGCAAGATCTGCGTTCCAGAACTTCGAGTCTTCGTGTTCGAGTAAGTTATCCGCGTCGTTTCGAACCGCCCTACTGCGTGTAGGGTGGTTTTAGGAAGTTAGTCATCGTTGTTAGGTTCATAGTATATATATTTATATATTGTTGTCCCTCCCCAACCCCTCCGCAATGGCTTCCCTAACCTTTGATGAGGTTAGGGATCAGCTATTTGAACTTTTCCGTGTTGAAAACTTCTATGCAAATGCCGATAAGTATCGTTTCGTAGATACTCTTATCCCTTATTTCATGAAGATAATGTCCACAATGGCCCCTCAGGCCACCTCCGTCCCTCAAGCTACTCAGACCACTCTGGTCTTAGGCCCTCCCGCGTCCCCTTCCTCCAGTGACATGGAGTGTGAAGTAGACGCCCCTCCGCGCCGCAAGCGCGCACCCGCGACCGAGTCATCCTCGGACGCCACCCCATCTGGCCCTGAGCCACCCTCCTTCACCCTAGTTAAGAAGCGCTCTAAGAAGCGCTCAAAACAAGCCCCGGCGTCCTCAACGCCCGTCCCGGTGTCTTCAACACCCACCGCGGCGACTTCATCGCCAGCTACCCCGGTGCATACAACACCCGCCCCGGCCTCTTCTGTCAAGGCCAAGGTCCCACCACCCGTGTTCCTTCGGGAAAAGGGTAAATGGTCCGAGGTCTCGTCTTTGTGCAAAGAGCACAAGATCCACTACACCCGAGCGACCAACTCGGGTGAATCTATTAAAATCACCGTCTCGTCGATAGACGATTTCCGTGCTTTGATAAAGCTCCTCACTGATAAGCAATATGCTTATCACACTTATGCTCTGTCAGAAGAGCGTAAGTTCAGAGCGGTACTCAGGGGAGTCCTGTTCGAATTATCGAACGAGGCTATCCTGGAAGACCTGCAGTCCCAAGGCTTCCCGGCACTTGCGGTGCATAAAATGCACAGCAAGTACGGGAGGCAACACCCTCTCGCCTTGGTGGTTCTCACCAACTTCCCCAAGTCCAGGGAGATCCTCAAAGGGGTTAGCACCATTTGCGGCCTCTCTGGGATCTCGATCGAGGCGCCTCATCGCCGCGGTCATCCCGGCCAGTGCCACCGGTGCCAGTTGTACGGGCACGCGGCGGCCAACTGCTCCGCTCCGCCCAGGTGCGTCAAGTGCCTGGTCCCTCATTTCACGAAGGAGTGCAATCGCACTCCTGAAACTCCAACTCCTCCCGATTGCGTGCTTTGTGGCCAGTCCGGCCACACCGCAAACTACAGGGGCTGCACCCCGTTGTATGCGTACTAATTCTAAGAGGGCAGCACCCAAACAGGCCCCGCCCCTTTCTCAGGAAAACTTTCCGCCGCTGCGTAGCCGGGTTCCTCCGGCTGCAAAGCCTACCCAGCCCAAGCCTGCTCCAGAGAACTGGAGGCACCGCCCCGCTGCACTAGCGAATCCCATCCTGGCTCCTCGCCCATCCAATATCACTCCTCAACCCTCCGTAGCAGACGATATGCGTATCGTCTGCGACGCTATCAAAAGTGTCGATGTTAGGGAGATTGCAGTCTTAGCCCGTAAACTTAGGGCTTCACGTACTCCGACAGAGCGTTTGCTACCTCTGGCGGAACATAGTTCCCTTCTCAATTCATTATAGGTTCATTTAAATGAATTGATCCCTAAATTATGCTTCGGCCGACCTCCGCGCAGCCCCGGCTTCACCGGAGGCTGCCCCGAACGGCCACCAACTCATGTCCCTTTGAGCACCTTCAGTGCAACTTTCACTACAGGTGGAAGACCCGCTAGCGGGTCTCCGCCAGCGCGCCCAACTTCCCGACGGGTGTCGCTTCCGATGAAGGCTAACAGTATACGCTTACTACAGCCAACAGGTGGTTTTTAGTGGGTAGGTGCCATTCTGGTGAGTCCCACATAACCCCCCCGCAGAGGAATTTACCTGTGGGCGGGTATGCATGACGCATCTTCCACCACCCTCCCGCGAAGGTGCCTCGGCAGCAAAAAAAAAAAAAAAAAACCCGCGTTAACTCGTGAACGGGTGCCGTGTGAGGGTAGTTGGGGGAGGACACTTGCCGAGCTAACAGATGCAGATTCGAATAATTTTGTTTAGGTATAATGAGACATTGTAAATTCATTTTGAAGAAATTATACCAGTGAAGTTTCTTGCCAGTTCTTCTTCACGAAGGTTTTTCTGAACTGGTAGAATCATGCTTTATTTGACGTCTTATAAGTAATCCGTCAAGTAAATTGTCAATGTTGAGAAACAAATGTTTGAATTTGAACTGTTGTCATGGCTGCCAACGAACACGTGCCCTAGCTTATGCTTTGTTGTGTCCTTACCCTTAATGGACATCTGAAATCGTATTTAGTTATATTAAAAATAACTAGCTGAGTTACGATTCGAATTCCACTTGAGTTTCTTTAACATATGTTGACTATGAGTAACGCAGTATAAGCAAAGCAACTTTAAGCCTTATGAAACATGTGTTTTAGTGTTTTACTACAAGTGACAAAGCAACTCTAAAGCATCTCATAGTTCGTAATGAAGGTTATGGATTAAAAACGTTTTAGGAACTTCTTTGCAGAGGCTTTTTGTCTTGTATCAATTTCCTTACAAACGGCGTGTGACAGAAAAAAATCGCATAACAAATGAATATCAGTTATTGTATATTGACACGAGAATAGAAAGAGTAGGTAATAACATGAACAATGACATTTATTGCCTCAGTACGTCGAACGTTAGCAAAAGTTAATACCATAAATCCAATGTTGGAAGGTACGCAACGTGATGGATCTGTGATATGTGTTAAGTCGTAAGCTATGTTGAAATAATATTTGTATCTAATGTCGATATCTCGTAAAACCATAATTTTTTTGTGTTTTCGTCTATTGTAGATAGTTTATGATAAAATCTTCATGGACACAAAATACCAAAATGGTAATACAAAATAAATACGGAGTTCTCTTTTCGATAAGGTTGCTTTTTGTTTTATAAATACTCGTATAAGAACACATTTACCAATTCTGATTTAACAAACAAGGTTCATCGTAGACAGTAGTTGTGGGTTTGTGGGAAGTGCTCGTGATAGATGGTACAACAAGAAAGGAACTTTATTGGTTGAGGAGGGCGATGGCTGGATCCCGCGTTAACTCGTGAATGGGTGCCGTTTGAGGGTGTTCGTTGTTTGGATACTTGGGGGGAGGGACACTTGCCGAGCTAACGGATGCAGATAAGAATAACTTTGTATAGACAAAGAGACTGTAAATTTATTTAAAAAAAATATACCCGTGAAGTTACTTGCCAGTTCATCTTCGCGAAGGTTTTTTCGAACTGGTGATAGAGTCATGTTTTATTTGACATCAATAAGAACAAGTAATTGTCAATTATAATTATAAGTAATTGTCAATGAGATTTTTAGTTTATTGATTCTATGAACTTCAAAACAAGGTCGAAGTTACACTGCGTCAAAAGCTCATTCAGAACATCTCTTGACAGGCGTAAGCAGTTAGTTATTTGGACTTGTTACTCGTGAAGGGCTTGTACATTGCCAACCACATTATTATATTTGACGGAGATTTTGATCTCCAAAAAAATCACAGTATTATTCGATGTAATGTAATGATGCAATCTAAATGCATCCGATATATAGTTGGCAAAAAAATTATAGGTACTCATAACATAGATGATACAGACAAATACCACTAGCAGCCGGGCAAGCTACTGTTCGAGGAAAAGCGCAGAATCCAAAACAGATTGTAAAAGTTGTATCATTTTAATATTTCTAAATGGTTTATAAAACTGGGCTTTAAGAGCCCAAGCTAGGAGACTTTAAATGAAAACTTCTTTTGTTCTTTGAACATGGCGCCCGACTGAATGTGGCCGTAACACACGACTGCCTTAATAATCCTACATCTGGGGTATCCACCTCGAAATCATTTCTAAAGTATGTGGTTGTACTCACGATGCTGTCCTTCACCGTTGCAGCAGAAGATGCGGATTGGTGTACCTAAGTTGTTAGAACTCATTGGTCTAATTGACTGTATCTCAACTCCAGCAGTATTGTCAATGATAAGAAGGTGCTGGCTTCTGTATCTCAGGTTCTCTCATTTCAGAAGCCAGGGCTACATTTCTTTTTGTATTAGTGACAGTTACAATACAGATATTTTTATTTTTTTTAATTATTTTTTTTACTTGGCAGTCACCGGGGTTCGAAACTGAGCCTTTAAGATTAAGATACTAGCACCTGAGCCACACCACTGCCGCTTCGAATTGAATTTTAATTACGTTAGACACTATGATAATTAAGAAAATGTAATTTATTTTAGTAACAATTTAAACAGACTAAGTATAAGCAGTATCCCTTGCACAGAGCATCCATGATGCCTCATTTTGTGTACTACAAGATTTGAATATCAAGGAGAGAGTTCGTAATGTATGCCTGTCAGGGCGAAACGGGGTAACTTTTATTGAATTTAGCAAGTCAATCTCTCGCAGCTCGCGCGTTGTGTAGAATGCCGCAGTGGGATGTGATTTTTTGTATGTGATTCTGAATATAAAATGATTTATTCAATAATGTCTGAAATTCAAATGTATTGGAACTGATAGATCGTTGATATTTATGTATCACTTGCGTTGGTTTTAGTTGATATTGTCACTGTAATTGAACTTGATCCTAAAATTAACTTGTTTATTACGACTGCGGTCACAAATTGATTTCGAAGGGTTAAGCCCCGTTGTCCAAAACTGATAGCAAATGATGTCCTATTCTTGAAATAAAAAACTTGTTTTCTTTTATATTACTGTGTCCGCAATGTGATGCTCGCTGCGCATCGGTGACAGTGCAAGGCGTGCAAGACCTTGCATGTGGATATTTTCCTTTAATACTTTACTATAAACCTAGTATTACTTTAGTACTGTGTAAGTTAGATAGGAGTTCAAGATTGGTGTATAGTTTTATAATCATTTTTATAATAATTTTTAAATGTTAGTTAATAAGTTTAACATTGTAACGGAAGTGCGGAATCTCCTGGCACAGGCCTTCTTGGCTTAAAAGGTGACTCCAGCCACAGTTGATGTAATTTAAACTTTTTGCTGATAAATATTATTATTATTATTGTTATTAGTAACTTATTCTTTGGAAATTTGATGAGCTGAAGGGAAGTCTTAGGTGAGAAAAACGGTTTTCGATGGGTCTGTATATAATATGTCAGTTTGTACGTTCGGGTATAATTCCTTTGCATACTTTGGAACACTTCAATATTAAATAGAAAAGGTCTTCTAACTGAGGTTTTATGTATATTTGTGACCATCAAAACCTACCTACCTTAGGTACATAAGTATGGTCGAGTATCCAGGAACTCAACTGCTAAACGTCGAACAGCAAGATTATTGCTGTAACCAATAAGGCTCTTGTGGTTTATATTAATTTATCTTACACATTACAATAGTAATTAGTCTTGAAAGTTTGGAATATTGAATTTGAACTCTTGAATAGCTACTAGAAACCCCATCGTCGTTTTGGCTCATTTAGATTTTCTCGAAAAGTCCATGACATTACACAGAATGGTGAGCTTCAGATGGTGACGTCTAACGAACCTTCAATGGCTAGCAGTAACATTCTCGACTTGGAGTCAGTTTGTTTGATTTTTACACATACAAAAAATATCAAATTATAAATCAGTGAATAAAAATAATATTATAAAAAAAATTTTTTGAAGCTGAGTTCAAAACAAAAGTCAACTAAAAAGATAATATTGATATTCATATTAATCGAAAACCTCCTCCTTTTTGCAGTTGGTTAAACATAACAACTTTTCATGAAGTCGGTTAAAAGGCGTAGTGTACGATTACCTGTCTACTTTGGTGGAGAACGCATTCATAGGGAAAGTTTCTTTATTCTTTGTTCTTTTTTATTTTTTTAATTTGGTTTCTATTCCATTACAATTATAATTTTTTAAGAAACTGTTAATTTGCTGAGCGAGAGAATAAGGCATTAATTTTTTTATTTGCGTATCTGATAAATTAAATGCGCAGTGTAATTGAGCGATGAACTGCTTTATAATATAAATTGCTATAAACAGTTGAATATTTTTTCTGTCTTTTTATTTAACTTATTAGGGAAATCTAAAAGCTCATAATAAATAAAAATATAAAACAGAAAGCCAATAACTAATTAAATGAAATACTTTCGAACCGGATTTTATCGCGTTTTCCCATATTAAAATGTACTATGTACCATGGTTAACATAAACACCCTATTGCTTCAGAAAATATTCTCAATCAAAAAAAATTCCAATTTATTAAGCAATTTCATTTTTAAATATAATCGTTATTGTGAAAATAAATAGTTATTATGGACAGCTGAGACCTGCAGCTGAGGAGGAAGTTGAGGGGTGAATAAAATATGCTTTTTTACATTATATAAATAAAGTCGTATGAGTCTTATGTAGTCGGTAAACAAGCACGCCGCCCTTCTGATGGTGTCATCAGCACCCATAGACATCAATGCAGGCTAAATGTACGAGACCGACTGTAGGCTTCAGTTGTTATTGCCTTTGTTCCAGTAATAGCCCTGGCAGTCGGAACACAGCCATGTAAACGTGATTAACTTGGTGCTGAAGATAGGAAGTTAACCCGGGCGAGCACAGTCAGCAGAGTGCGAGTGGACCAGTCAACACACAGCATCGGGCGAATTGGTAGACCGCCTGCACCAGAATTTAGTACGTATAACAAATAATTTATATGTTTGAAAGGGGTTAAAAAATTTAATGCGTAATTCGGAACTTATTTAAGTCAGACTACTTTATTAAATGACAGATACAAAAATTGATACTTGTATTTTACTCTGTTTGCGCGCAAAATATTTTTTTTTAAACTAATCTTCTGTGGCCAGTAATAATATGATTTTGAAACACAAATAAGATTTCCACACCACCTGCACGATTATGCCCTGTCATGCAAACTCCATTTTAAGCAAGTCATTAGGGCCCTCAGGCACCCCCATTGGATAATATTCTACAGAATTTCATTCTTACCCTCCGATTATAATGAGGTTTTCATTTGGAAAGTCAAAAATAACTCATATTTGTATTAAACAAAAATAATATCGTAGCTACAAAAATACGTTCCAAATTACAAATTTGAAATCACATACTTGATTACTAACTATATTGTTTATAAACAAGGCTGTATGTGACTGTTCTTGCCTTTGCCATGACAAATTCCTAATTAACTTGCTTCACTCGGTCCTAGTTAATTATGCTCGTGGATCAACCTTCGAATCCTACATTTCGCATATGATTCAATATACCGCCCATGACTTCTGATATTGCTTTATCCACTTGCTGTATAATGTACGTATCCCTCGCTGCATAATTTTCTTACCTCCTTGCTGTATAATTTACTCATCTTCTCGGTGTATAATTCACAAGGCGTCTTGAAAAGTCTTTATATCTAATAAGAAAATGAGTAAACAATTTAAAATTTCCTATAGTAGCAAAATTATTTCCCTTATTTTATTTCCTCAGCTAGCATAATTAACTATTTGTAGAAAGTTCTTTCAACATATAGTCTATCAATTTCTTTTTCCGGACATTACTCTTTGGAACAACTCTGTCAAAACTAAAGTTTGAAACTCACTCACTAAATAGATTTTCCACATGTCATTTCATCTTAATCAATCGAATCACAGCCACATTATTAAACGTTTTTTCGAAATTGAGTCCGTTCCAAACTCAAACGAAGAACTCGGCGTGCAAATGATCGGTATGATACAAGTACTATGACTTATTTATTTGTAATAAATTTAGAAGTAAGACGCTTAGAGCTGTTTCCATATGAAATTCTGAGAAAATTTATGAGATATTGCCATGGTTTATTATTGAATTGACATTTTTTCGTTTTTCATGAGCATAATGAGGACTGGCTTTTGAAATGCAGGTGGCAGGTGGCCTTGAGAAAACCAGTTAAAGAACCTATTTGTATATTTTGACACCTATTAATCAAACGAGGCTAAAATTGCTGTTAGAATCTGAAAATAACTTTTTTTTATAAATTAGAAACTACCATATTAGTTCTGAATAGAGTACGGAAAATAATATTGTAGGTTTTTCTGTTTGTTTTCCTATATGGAGTCGCATGAGCACTTCGGGACTATATCTTTTTGTTTATTTATAATAATTTTTATTTATTATTGATAAGTACTTTTCAAACTTCATTACAAAATCTATAAGTAAGTAACATGCTTATCGGATATAAATAATTTGTTTGAGTAAATAAAAATAAAGTTTTATAACAAATAAGTTACTAATCCTGTAGGAAATTCAAGTTACAAAATCTCTGTATTCTCAAACACAATGGAATGCAAAGTCAGTGAATCCACCTGACGTCCGCCTACCCAATACTCTGGACCAGGCGCCACCTGGTCCAGTTCGTTACAGTGGTGAACGTGCACTGATATCAGTTCAACTCAGTTTCCGATGTGTGTAAATCTCCTTTATCATCAAACAGTCCATCAAAGTCCTTGACACCGTGTTGTATCTGTTCGTCCTTTAAACGTTCGAGACACAACATATTAACTCAGAGATTTGGCGCATAACAGACGACTTCGAATAACTTTTCGTTTTATTAATTTCAAAAACAAAGTCTCAAACAAAATTTTACATAATTTATTTGATAACGACTTTTTATAAGATTTTGGCAAGCTTTCTAAATAATTTTATGAAAACATTATGCTAAAGAACAAATAAGATCATACCAACAGAGTCAAAATGAATAAAACATTTATTTAGAGAAAATTGGTTTTAGTGCTATAGCAAATGGATTTTCATAAAAAAGAAAGTTTCTAGTAATTTCTAAGATTTTATTTTTGTAATTTTATACTGAAAGAAAGTACATATTTATTTTTTTATACCATGTGAAGTCGCCTACACGCTGTCTTTACTACATTAATTATAAGAGATGACTTTACCTCTTCTCCATCCCTGAAGAGGAACTGAAACGTGTACATAGTACAGAAACTAGTTGTCCGGTCAGCCTGCTTGATTTGTATTTCATAGTCGGCAAACTGACATCCACACACATGAACATCATGTATCTTTTACTTATTAAAAGCTATCGTAATTATTAATAGTTATATATTAGTACCATGATGCGTTGCCGACTGTGGGTTTCAGTTGGAATTGCCTGTCACTGGCCGTTCCCTCGTTAACCAGAATGCAACCGCGTCATAGAGATTCTTATGTCGGTCAAAACAGGCAGGACACGCTAGGCGCGATCTTTAAGAAATATTTCTATTTTTGGATTTTAAAGTATGGTTTGATAGCATTTTCTAGTTTTATATATATAAGCGTTTCCTATATCTACAATACATCATGAACTTTGAAGCCATATTATGACGAACCATTAACATCGTGTACTTGGAATAATAGCTTCCAAGCAGTAAAATCAGTTTTATTCCTGATTTGCTTTATACACACTATTATTTTGTTCTTGAATCTCATAAGATTGCATACAATGACTTAATTTCTGAATAATGAAACTTTGTAATGGTCAATGTCCTAAACTGAAATCGTTCCTGTAGAGTTGGTATATCGATAACGAATATTAAATAGATCATTTATATAATATAGTTCATAGAAATCCAAATGCAGGACGAGCTAGTCAACAACTCAGTGACATGTAAAATTGAATCTCTCCCCCGTTCCCGTAGCACTAACACTACTTCACGGCCTCTGTTTATTAGTCCTCCTTGTAAATCTCCGGCCAGAGTAAATGTGATTTGTGTGAGTGTTGGGAATTGCCAATGGTTTGTTAGCTAATCCGTTGTTTCATAAAGTCAATAACCTAGACAGTTTGCGAAAAGCTGGAGAGCCGGCGGCGGCAGGCGTGGAGTTGCTATGTCGCGGTTCGGAGGTTGGGTAGTTTTAAAACTATGAAGTGAGTTGTAACCGCGCGCATTCCTACCGTGAATAGTTAAAAAATTTGTATGTAAGTCAATACGCCCTCAAAGTAGAACATCCTTATTATGAGTTACCCATAGGCAGATACACTCATTGTTTGAAGAAAATAAAAAATTGTGATACAATTATAATATAATTTTTTTTTATGTTTCGGTATTTCTTTCTTGAAGTTTTCTTCAGCCATACGCCTAGATTGCTGACTACTGTTGTAATACAAAGAGTACACTACATAAATACGAAAAACTTAATTCCGATAGTCATAATCACGAATTTCAAAATTCCGAATTTTCGAATTCCGATTGGTTCAAAATTCCGATAATGAAAATTCCGTGTTTCATAATTCCTAATTATTCTTCTTCAAAACTTCAAAATTCCGAATATTTATAAATACGATAATCAATATGCCGAATTTGAAAATACCGAACCATAAAATATCCAAATTATTAATAAATCGCAATATCATAAATACGAATTCCGAATAATATTAGTTGCAATAACAAACGCCTTGTAAAACTGCATGAGCACATCAATTTATACGTTCGAGCATTCAAGCAGTCAACTGGAAATGAGTAAGTTTATTTAGTTTTTTGTACCGAGTTATTTCTTGAGTATATGTACTGAAATGCAAATCCCTTAATCTGCATACAGACTAACTGCTCATACTCGCTTCGCTCGTCGTCGCACCTAATTTGTAAAAATGTGCACAAAATGTGCCTTATTAATTTCAATTTGTGTCACTGGAGATTTAGATTATAATTTTTGTATACCCGTTTTAAATACAAAATCTGAATGTAAACATTGCATTTTTGGTAAATTAAAATTTGGAATACGATATTTCAGACTAGTAACACAGCGGGTTATTAATTCTTCGTACTAATGAAAGTCGGAAAATTAAAATTTCGTATTTAAGAATTTCGGTAAAATAAGAATCGTGTTTCTGAATAGTCGGAATAGTCGGAATAGTGTGAAATTCGGAATTTGAAAAATCGGAATATTCAAATTCGGAATATTCAAATTCGGAATGACATAATTCGGAATTTTTGTGTGTTCCCGTATTACAAAACGTATCTCAGCGGCGGCACTACAGCACTTCCCATTTGACAGCCATGATATTCATGCTTGCGTAGTTGTTTTCCGGATAAAGAGAATTAAGCAACGGCCTATGAAATTAGAGGTACAAGGGCAGTGTCAACCGAACACCTAGGGTATGCAACGCATCATTTGCCTATAATTACTATCACCTAATTACTATCAACTTCAAAATTAAATATAAAGATTATATTTTAAAAATGCAAAAAAAATAAACACGTAGTTCAGGAAAATTGTATGTGTAGATGTTTCTGATAGTTCATGTTCATATACTTGTATTTGGATGTTGCTTGGGTTGTTTTAGATAAAGTATACTTTGTTGTCGTGATGTGCTGTGCTATCACTGTTTTGATTGATCTACTTTAAATAACTACTAAATAAAATTAAAGATCTCATGAATACGTATAACTTAAAATGTATATATTAAGATACCTATGTATAGTGACTTTAAATTGCAAAGAAATACAATACTGATAATAGAATTACTTATGTTGATTGGAATAAGTAATAGTGAATTGTTATGCGTGTTCATTCATATAGGTGTATAATAACTTGCTTAATTTTAATATAAAGAATGGGAAATGATAGAAATGGAGAGTTATTGTAATTGAATGCTTTGTGGTCAAGTAATGTTAATATTTTGTTTTGATTTATTTGCTATGATGTGACATGTACTTGATTAGAATTGAATGTTTAAATTTAAGTATGACTCGGATGGGTCTATATAAATATGTAAAAATTATAATAAATTCAATAGATTTAATAAATATGTATAAAATATGTAATTTAAAATGAATAATATTTAAGATAATTTGAGATTGATTAAAAATAATAAATTTTAACAAATTAATAATTGCTTCTTAAAAATAAATAAATAAAATATTAAAATTTATAAATACGTCTATAACTATGTATAAATTAAAATTTAATAATAATTATGTATAAGTAAATAAAGGCATCCGCTGAAAACCAGCGTCGTGACTTGGTCGCGGCACTTATTATAATATAATAATAAATCCGTTTATTTCAGGTTGCATAGACCCATAGTAATAATCAAATTTAACAATGTCATATATAGTGATTATAAAATAAAATCGATTAATGAAAATTGAAATTATGTAAATTAAAATAATTAAATAAAAATAAAATTATTAAAACGAAATTACAAAAATAACTTATATACTAGTGTTAGTAAAAAGTTAACGGCGAGGCCTTTTTGATATTAGGTTTCTGTTAAATATTAAGTTAACTCTTAAATAATGTATTTATCTTAATATCAAATAAACGTTTTCTTTCTCTCTTTCTTTAATAATTAAAACACCTGCGACCTGCGTGGTCACGCGCTCGTTTGTTGGCGATGAAATGAGTAAACATGATGGTAAACGACCATGAAATCTGCCTGATAGTAAATTGATCCATGTCCAGGAACATCATAC
The DNA here is from genome assembly GCA_923062675.1 of Marasmarcha lunaedactyla. Taxonomy (NCBI): domain Eukaryota; kingdom Metazoa; phylum Arthropoda; class Insecta; order Lepidoptera; family Pterophoridae; genus Marasmarcha; species Marasmarcha lunaedactyla. Next base: position 27,658,328 of record OV281349.1, read on the forward strand.
TTGTATTTAAGGGTTGTTCCTTCCGTGTGACCAACACATGAATACGTTAGTTTTTAAAAAAATAAAACCTTGCGATTATATAATATCTATTTTGAATATAAATAAAAGATACTCCTTTTCATAAAATATTCATAATAAGACCATTATGGAAAATATTGATAAAGCCGAACAATAATAATTTTTTGTATTTCTATGTACCATAATTCGTGAAATTGGCTTTTTATAAGAACATTATATGTATTTTACTCTACTACAAAATCACATACGATACTGTGATGGTTGTTATTTTATAAAAAAACTGTATCAGGTGCGGCGTAATAGCAGTCCTATTTTTTTAGTAAAGCCTTTTTTTCTTAGAAAATTATAGTCAAAGATTTTTTGTTTGAGAGTTCTACAGCGGAAACTTTGTTTGAAGCTCTGTAGCGCAGTTCAATTAAGTTGGAGCGAAGTGCGAAAACAAATCTATAGTGATCTTTTAATAATTCTACGATTTTGTGCAGTGCTCTTTAAAATACGAACATGAATAAAAGCCCGAGTCCTGTGGGTACTAACTATAAAAAAGCTCGTAACCAGTGACTTATTTAAATTGAACTTTTACGAGCATAACGTGCTGAAAGCAGTTGATGGAAAAAATATTTTTATAATAGCTCAGTAATTAAAAGTGCGGTTCACAAGTGTACTAAAGTACTTAAGATCCTTGCAACTGCAGTGACTCTATGTTAAATCAGGGTTATCATTTACTCTGTGAAAAATAGCACCAAATAAAAGTAACGTTTCATGGAAGGTGAAACAGGAAATTCTTCATTTATCCCCAACCAGCTCAATCAGAAAAATCTGACTATAATTTGTTAATAAAGGTACCTCGAAGCAGCGTTAGAAAAATGTAAGTGAACCTTGGAACGATGAGAACCTTTCCTTCAGTCCATAAATTGATGACACCACGCGTTACGCGTACTTCAATTTAATATATAAAAAAGCAAAACAGCATAATCTCTCATATTTTTCATAAATACATAACATTAAATACATTTTATCATCGAATATATATTGGATTAACACGATGAGGTTTTAAAAAGCAACCAATTTTGATTATATTCATGAAATTAAATTACACCGAAGATTTTTTGATCTCCTTGATGTCATATCGGTTATGTGGGAGTTTTTCAAAAACAACTCAAACTTTATTAATAAAAATGACTTCAGATTTGCAGTAAAGTTTGATTTGTTTTGATTTGATTTGAAAGAAGTTCTTCCGAAAGTCGTGTGTCTTGACTCGTCATGTTGTAGTTAAGTCGTGTGTCTGGACTCGTCATGTTGTAGTTAAGTTCGTCGCAGCAACTTTCTTCTAGTTTTATTTAGGATAATTATTTAGGCTCAAGTAAGAGCCCTGATTTTGGTAATTTTTTTTTATTTGTAAGAGCCGGAAGACTGTATTACGATCGATGCAGCGACATAGCTTGAAGCGTATTTTTCCTGACAAGGAATTGTCTTTTTGACACATGCTAGGAGTCATAAATTTATGAATTCTGTGTAGCTGATGTTATTTATTACTTACGAGTATTTTTGGTGAAGCCAGGCAACAAAAAGTCATTTTGCACAGCGCTTTGGATTCAATAGATCAAATATTTCCACGGTGTCCTCATAAGCCGTCGGTGAATTTTCAACAGTAAAATCGTTCGTTCGCTTTTAATCCGAGACGAAGCCTGCGCAGGCTATATCAATATATAAATATCAATTAAGCTATCCATTTCACTACACACTATAGTCACAAATTAAGATCCCATACATGGGTCCGACGGCATAAACATTCCTTTTTACTTGTATACTTTATAAATGGTAACTAAAAAAGAAAAAAGAAAAATAAATGGAGTATTCGAGTTTGTTTCGTTTCACACAAATGTAGTTACGGATTTTATAAAAGAAATTTTGAATTTTAAATTTTGACTACAATTGTTTATTAGATGACCTAGTTGTTAGTATTTTGAAACCTTAAGATGGGTCTTTGGTACAGTACATGGCCCGCGTTTCTCACACCTTCTATAAGTTTCTAATAAAGCGCTTTGAACCTCCGTAATCAAGAGACCATGAAGACGATACATTTCCAGTGCCATATAAACACTATGACAATATAAAAGAGAGCACCATTTTTGCTTCTGATGCAGTTTGGTACAGGCTTATATTCTGATCGCAAGGAAATACGCCTTTCACATTTCCACTATATATTTTTGAAGTGTGGTTGGTCAATACTTTTCTTTAACTAATTCAATTAAAATAACTAAACAATTTAAAATAACTAAGTCAAAAATATTTAGTATGGTTGTGCCATAGATACATAAATTTTATTACATTTTTTTACTATTTAAACAAAATAGGGTTTCGTGGATTCAATTTTTTTATATTTTAGTTTTGTAACAATAACCAAATACATTTTTTTTTAGGATATGTACTAAAATTCTCAGTAAAGATCTTTTTCACTTTCAAGAAAAGCTATATACTGTACAATTCTTCATGTTAAATTTACTTTGACTGTAACTTAGTAAACCGAATAATGTGGGTATATTTTTTCATTTCTTGAAACCCATGTATTGATCGGTATGTTCAGCTGGGTAAATACGCTTGTTATTCTGCGATAATGTTCGTCTTCAACTGAACCGGTGTACGTAACTTTTTCTGTACAACGTTATGTACAGTTATGTTATGTAAGTTGTACAATAAAAAAATATCATTTGTTTTCTTATCATATTTTTTTAGCCCCAATAAAATATTAATTTAACCGTTTTTATAAGAAAAATGTATAAAGTAGTTTATTTAAATAACTACGTCACTTATTTCCGAATCTATATTCGATAGTTTTATCTGTGTAAACTATTCGCAGCCTTCAATTGATCAAATGAGATCTGATCACAAGTGTCACAACCAAAATATAAAACATTTCGAAATAAAATAATATGCTTTAAAATATTTTAAAGCTAGACAGTCCTTTCTTGAATGTTAAATACTTAAGAACTTGATTTAGAAAAGTTCATAAAACCATTTACGATAATATCATTTGAAAAGGGTGATTAATATAACTAAAACAAGACTCATGGAACTCATAAGTTTTATAGAATTGCCACTTTACATTCATATCAGGTGATTCAAATCTAGTTTATTGCTCATATCATACTAGAATGTAATCACCTCTATAATCGCATTCTTTCACTGGGCGCGAGAACTTTTCTAGGTAAACCCGGTGGAATCGTATGATAAAACTGTTAGCAAAATTTTGCGAGTGGAAAAAGAAAAATCTTGATGTGAAGTTGAGTAATTCTATTTATTTTAATAATGGATTTATAGTTGCGTCTATAAATAAAAGTAAAATAAAGGGAATAAATATATTTAAATGTTTTCAAAGCCGGCAAATGGGCACAAGATGTACCTGATGGATGGATGAATGGATGGATGTTCTGTGGATGATGGTGGAACAGGATGATGATGTCCTGTGGCATCAGTGCCCGGGGACGCTATTTATCATTGTTTTTGATTATTTATTTATTATTTTGAAAATCCAACAGCGTTTTACAAGTTATGAAATAGAAATATAAATAGAGAGCCAATTATAGGACTTCACAAATAAGAGATACCACCTTTAACAAGATAGGTCATATAACATTAGACATATCAATAACAAATACAAGATAGAGTTAGTAAGTTAAAAAAGAATTACTACAATGTGACACAGACAAATTTTTAAGATTTTAAATTTTTAAATTGTTTGGTTTGATGAAAAATTGATGTCGCTAGCTCACTACAGGTAAGTATTTTATATGTAATTGGTTCCCACTGTAGAGGCGTGTTACGTTTTGGTAAACCTTGTGGTTATATTTGTTATTTTGCCCTTAGATTAAATTTGCTAAATAAGTTTGGACAATCAATGTTGTTCCTAGTCAATTTAAAAAAGACAAATTGTGGCGGCAATTTGACGACGCTTACGTAGTGTGAGAAAATGGAAACCATGCCAACAGAGCATTTTAAAAACTTTTAAAAAATTGTTTAGTGCGTGAGCTATACACATTTTATAGAGCGTGCCATATTTGGGAGGCATATCCAAGATTGCATCGTATCTGCAATATAGAATTTTTTCACCTTTAAAATTCTTAGAGGTTTTAATTATGAAGCCTTATACTTTCATGGCTCTAGGGTCTATCGTGTGTTTGTGTTTGCCAAAAATTAGCTCTTATAGTAAAACAGGTGACCTTTCTAAAAATGTGTGTATGGCATAATGTTGCATTTACACATAATTTCAAAGACAGATGATGAATTAAGATCTAGTTTATTATTAGTGAAATTATTAGACGTTCTAGGTGTGATTGAAGGTTGATCAAGTCCAATAGTGCGCTATGGCACTTTAAATGCCAAAGAAGCAAAGCAATTGGCTATGATGGATACAATTCCCAATGTCATTCATAAAAATTAAAAAGTAAGAGGTCCAAGCAGTTAGCCTTGGGGCACTAAGTTCACGATGAGTCCAGAATTAATAGAAATTTTTTTATCATATTTTGAAATGGATTGGTCATAACAGGACCTTTTGAGGGATTTGGCTAGACCACGGAGAAGCTTGAACTATTCTAAATCGGATCTATTCCCGTAATTATTATACTTTAAAAAAATGTAAATTTCTCTTTAATAAGTTTTTTTAGAGCAGGCAAAAGTCAAATTGGGTAATTGTTAAGGCGGATGGTCTTTTTTTAAGTTACCTCATAAAAGTAGACTACAGCTTCCTCAAGAGGTCTAATTTCGAACTCTGCAGACCAGGCAATGTTATCAATTCCATTATTAATTGAATCGTAATCTCCCTTATTGTAGAAATAATGCAAGTAGCTCGTGGTTTGAGAGCAGGCAGCTCAACGTAGTCTAATGTTGTAAACAGTGCATTGCGGTGCAAGTCGACCGGCGTCCCTGCTGACTCATTGCAATAATTCACAGAATCGTTTACGTTTGATAAAACAAGATCCAGAAATGTATTATTAATGTTCCAATTTCTTCAGCAAGTAGGAGCTCATTATTACTCGTTAAATTTGATGGTATCAAGTTGTTAGAGTGGACACTAAGTCCCCATATAATAGAGCCTGAAATGAAGTAACCTTATACAAAAAAATTTACATTAGCTTATTTAAGACATTCTCACTGAGTTTCTAAAGATAGTAACTTAGTTGTTGTAAGTAACAACATCCTAAACCTTGTTTAATTATGTAAACGCAACAAATAAAGTTTACGTTTTTCTGCTTTTATTTTTCAAAATCTCTGAAGAAGTCTGAAGTCTGATAACACTTGAATTAAAAGTGGTTTTCGAAGCACACGGTATATACCTTTTTAACTGCTATTAAAATTACTCTCCCTTTCTCTTAACCAGTTGCTTCATAAACACGATGACATACAATGTATCGTTCATCAAATAATTCAGAATTACTTATACAGTCCTAGAGCCACATCTCAGTGATTACAATAACACTATAATCGTTGTGACTCGAAATGCAGTAAAAATCAGGAGAGGCCATTGTTTATAGCTAACATAACAAAGTGTTAACAACAAGATAAAACTATAGGTACATATGTAAATCTAGCAGATACAATATTACCATTCCAGGTATTGACGCTCTGCGCTGTAATGACGGCTTGCCAAGCCGTATTCCCGTACCACCATCACCACCCGTCCATCTTCCACCAGGACCACAAGCACGATGGACCCCGCCACCCCATCCATGTGTCGATTCACCATCCCATCCTTTTTTATTGACCATCAAGATTTCATTATATAATAATTATTTTCAGACATATTAAAATTAAGGTACCTTTAATTAAAATTAAAGTAATGAGTTTTGTAGGATGATTCCATTGTATCAAAGTACCTACTAAATTCAATAAATTTGCCCATAAATAAAGTAAAAGAATTGATATGTTAAAATAACAATATGTAACTGGTATCTATATGTAAGTATAGCATTTTATTGAGGTGGACCGAAAATCGAAAATCTATACATAATATGTAAAAAGTAGCAGAGTACGATTCAAGTAAGCAATTAGTATTGCTAAAAATATGAAAATAAAGATACCCATAATTAAATTTGAAATATTTAGATTTGTAAAATTATTTCACTGAGTCAATGTAACCTACTAAGTAATATACATTTGTAAATAATAAAAGTATAAAAATTTACAAGTAAATACTTACAAAATATAGGTAACCTGTACTTTTTTGTAAGTATAGTATGTTTTTTGTGAGCTGGGCAGAAACAATAATGTAGAATTAAAATTAAAGTAATTTAATTGAATCAATATCTTCAAGAACAGATATGGATATGGTAAAAGCCTGCGCCAACTAAATACCCTGTGTCAAATTATCATTAAGGTTCTGCTAATATATATCCCACTAATGTAGAGATATTAATTGTCAATAAATGAATCGCAATGATAGCACAATATTATATTTACATCAAACCTCACAGTTTTCAACACTCACAAGAGACCGAGCAAGGCAATCTAATAGCATATTGGTAAACACTGCTTACCAATATGCAATAAGGATGCCTTGCAGTGTAATAAGCGCATTGATAGGCTGGCGTGCGAGTAGTGAAACTTAGCACTTACCTAACCTGATGGAGTAGTCGGGTTGAACCAAGCGTGTGAACTAATACAAAAATAAATCAGTTGGCCTGTAGTTTTATACGTTTGAGCTACAAGATAAGCTATATAATAATTATAGAACTTAAATATGCAAATTAGCATTTAATAAACTTTGTACACAAATAAACACTTCATATACACTTGTAATTCATAAAACAAGCTAAGCAATTTTGTTTAAACCCTGCTCCTCGATAACCACCGGTGACGTATCGTATCTTCATACATTAATTTTTCCGTGTTTGACCCAAACAAAGTTTGAATTTAGCCTCCATAGCTCTTGATTTGAGTATTCCTTGGACTCCTTTTAGGTGGTAAACAAAGATACGTTCATTGGCGTTCGTTTAACCTAGACTGGAAATGGCTGGCGTGAGACAGTTTTTATTTGACAACTAAAAGACCTAATAATTATAATTGTTAGTTATTATGTTGACTGAAACATGGCTAAAGCCCAATATATATGATAATCAATTTGTACCTACTGACTATTTATTATTTCGTAAGGGCAGAAAACTTAGTGAATTCAGCTAAAAATGATGGTGGAGGCGTCCTCATAGCGGTTAGGAAATAATTACAAACTGAACGCAAATACGAATGGGAAGCATCTGAAGTTGAGACAATATTTATTACTTTAATCACTTCCGATTGCCTAATTATTATTGGACTTGTCTATATTCCTCCTGGTTCTCCAATAAATAAGTATAAAAATTTGTGGAATACGCTCGAACAAATCAATACAACTCAACCCAATTCCAAAATTTGTGTTCCTCCAAATTTCAATCTACCTACCATTGAATGTCGTAATCTTAATGGTGAATCATTCCAAGTAATATAACGACTGAACACGAGAGGTCCCTCATAGAAATGATGTCTTATGTAAATTTACAACAATATAAGTCTGTGTGTAATGAAAATAAACTTATTACTTTATTAAATATTATTAAGTACGACTTAATTTTTAGTAACGAAACTTGTGTAATAATTTTCCTAGTCAACCAATTTCAAAGATAGATCACCACCATCCCGCACTAGAATTTTCCTTTCAACTTGCACCTAAAACTGTAACAAAAATGAATACACCTAAATATAACTTCCATAAGGCCGATGTTGCAAATATCTTATCTAAGCTATCAGCCGTAGACTGGCATAACTAACTGGGCCCGGACCACATCCGTCCGACTGAAGCTGTCGACATATTCTATAATATTATCTACACTACTATTGACCAAGATGTTCCGTTAAAAGCGTGCGTAACAAATAAATACCCTAAATGGTTTTCCACTCAATTCAAAACAAATTTCCGGCGAAAAGAAAGGATTTGGAAAAAATGGAAATCTTATAATATTTTAGGTGATTATAGATAGTTTTATTTGCTTACTAAACTCCTAACGCATGACTGTTTTCGTGATTATATTAAAAATATGGAAATCGGCATAAAACATAACATCAAACAGTTTTGGTCTTACGTACCTTCTTTAAAAACATCTCATAGTGACTATCCTGCTGCCATGACATTTGAGAATGAGACGGCCGAAAGGCCTAGTGATGTGTGTGAGCTTTTTTCAAAATTCTTTAGTTCTGTGTATGAACCTAGGAGTGAAAAGAAATATTAACGACATTGACAAAGGCACATGTTCTAATAATCATCATAAACAATATTTTCGTCACAGAACGAAACGTGCTTAAAAAAATAAAAGCTTTAGAACCCAACAAGGGCCCTTGGACCCGACAAGATCACTGCACTATTTTTTTAAATTCAAACAGGTTCTATCCTAAAAGTTCCTCTCTGCATCTTATTTAATAAATGTTCGTTACATGGTGTCTTTCCTGATCGCTGGAAACTGGCCTATATTACCCCTATCCATAAATCTGGATCTAAATCAAATGTTTCCCATTACAGACCTTTAGCTATCCAATCTACTATACCTTAACTCTTTGAATCTGTATTTCACGAAATCCTTTATCCTATACTCGACAAAACTTAATAACACAACAACACGGTTTTTTAAAAAGAAAATCTACAGTAACATATCTTCTTTACAACACAGATTCACTGTTTTAAACAATAGGTAAACGTATACAAATAGACGCTATCTTCGGAGACTTCTTAGACTTCAGGAAGGCTTTTGATAAAGTGGATCATCTCCTGTTGCTAAAAAAATTTGCGTTCAACGGGATCAAAGGAAACCTTCTGAGATGCTTCCTACCTTGTTTTCAACATTGTAGATAATATCCTATTGTTTGTCGATGACCTTGAAATCTATAAAGCGGTTAAAAATCAACTTGATGGATATTTAATTCAATAAGACTGAGATAGGTTTAAGGCTTACTGTCTTGAAAACAACTCAACCTTGCCCATGACAAATGCCTTCACATAACATTTAGTAGAAAACGTAACTTAATTAATTTTGGCTTCAATAATAGGATACGAACCAATCGCTAAATCTCAACGCGTAAAAGACTTGGGAATCTTATTTGATAACAAATTAATATTTAACCAACACATTGATAACATAATCAATAAAGCATATAAAATGTCACGATTTGTTCTCCGTTGTGCAAAAGCGTTTAAAAGTGCCTCTACATACCTCACACTTTATAGATCTCGTTCGTCCTTGCCTTGAGTACGCCTCTACCATCTAAAATCCTCACTATGAAGTGTACAATAAAAAATAGCAATGTTACAAAAAAAACTTGTGAGGGATATGCACTATCATCTGACGAAATAAAGACTATCCTATGATACACTACTAAAGAGATCTAGACTTTTGTTACTCAAGAAGAGAAGAACAGCGGCTGATGCGTTCATACTTTTTAAAATCCTTAGTATTGAAGTAAACTGCCCTGAGTTGTTAGATCAAGTCTAATTTAATGTCCCAAAGCGCAGAACGTGGCGTAGCCCCTTGTTTTATTTAGACGTGCATAACTCTAACCAAGGTCACCGCGCCCCTTATTCCGTGTTTGCTCTACAATAAATAAGAGGCTTAGTTTCGTAGACTTACTTAACTCAACTTTGCACAGATTTCAAAATGAAATCTTCGACTTGCTGTCTGGTTTGTACGATAACAGCTTTTAAGTTTCTAAGTTCGAATTAAAAAAAAATTCCGATTCATTATTGAAAAGGAATAATCCTTTTCCCTATAATAACGGTATTGTACAATCAAAATATAACTGCATTCGTAACTTGTGATTCATGTGCCACCTATTCTTTCTTTTGTTTTTTTTTTTGTATAATCAATTTTGTGTTTGGCTGTAGCGTAATTGTAAGTGTGGCGATCAAAAGTTTATTTTTTCATTACTTTTTAAAAGCAAACTGTGTCTGTGTTCATTTACCTACATCTTTTATAAATATTGTTTTTTATGTTTCTTAGTGAGAATATTAAGGATGTATACTGTAACCTTTTCTAATAAATAAATACAATACTTTTAAACAAATTTCAGCTATATCTTAATTTTTTACACAGCTCAAGTTTGATCCTGTGACCACCTTTGGGATGGTTCTGCAAAGTACCGAAGAGCTTGAAAAATTATCAATAACTTTGACCTCACCACCAAAAAACTGCAAAGTCTTCGACCATCGTCGGAAAGTTGCTTGTCAGCAGTCTTCTACAGAATACATTTTGGAGAGTGCGCGAAAGCTCTTTTTGATCAGGTTGAACCCACATCCTTCTTACATTGGACTACTAGACGCAGACAGGCCTTCCATCCTTTTATAGTAGATATCCCAAGAAGTCGAACCAAACGTTTCGATAGTTCCTTTTTGATGCGGGTTGCCAAGGTGTAGAATGAACTGCCTACGTCTTTTTTTACAGAAAACCATAGTCCTAGTTCTTTCAAGCGTCGAGTGAATAAGTATCTCGTGGATAGACGTGTAACACCTTAGTCTTTATGCTCCTTTCCATCAGGTGAGATAGAAGAACAACGTGTCATCCTTTTTCGATTAAAAAAACAAGTTTTCTGCAATATGCGTATATATTTATTAAGTAAATTTCCTCGCCAAATTGATTTTATGAGAACTTTAACAAAAAACTGTGTAAATATAAAATTTAAAAAAAAACATGGATAGTAAAAATAAAGTAATTAACACATTTGGTTTTCATAAAAGCTGATCCATTAAAGATGGCGAGAAGATGGCTGGACTCCAGAGAAGTCCAGGGCCATGCGAGTAAATTTCGTACACTATATTTTGTTGTTTTTTATCGCCCTTCTAAATATTCCAGTGGTTTAAGAATCGATTTTGCTTCCTTTCGGAAATGTTTGCGTAATGGTGATTACTGCTTCTCGTTTGTAGCTATAATATGTATAAGAGGTATAATTAGATACACATTACCACTTGAAGTATTACAAATGTGGTAAGGTGCTCGACTTGAACCCTGTAGGTGGTATTAATTGAAACCCATGGTTCACGATGTAGATTTTATTCATATTTATTATTCCTCAATAGCAAAAAACTGAATTTTTTACCCAAAAGCAACTTTGTATATAAAAGTAACTTTGAGATATAAACTAAGCTGCAATTATCACTACTGTGCTAGTTGGGGACCCCACCGACGCTCACGCCGGACGGCATTCGATTGGAATACTGACGTGTTGCAGACGGCTAGGTTCAGTAGTTTGAATTACCTTTGTTACAGTAATTCCGCTTTCTGTTCCTTTTCTTTGAACAGAACAAAATCAGTATGCAGGAAGAAAATAGGTACCGCCCTAGACGACACCTTAATAAGAGATACTCTACCACCATTGATACCAATTGATGGTTTCCGAGTAGCGTCACTGGGAGAAGCTTGCCGCATACGCTAGAGGTCCCAGGTTTGAGTCTTGATCTGGACATGAATATCTTAACACAGATGTTTGTTCATAGTTTTTTTTTAATATTCATATAGATAGATAGATAGCTAGATAAAATCTTTATTGGTACTACAAACTCACATACATATTACATTACATTATTATTTGAACACCGTATTATTATATAAAAAAAATAAAAAAACAAACAACAAAAATGGCGTATTACACGATTTGTGTTAAGTACGTGTGCTGTAGCAGCGCACAAGGAGGCAGCTCAGCGATGACATTTGCTCGGAGGAGCAAAAGGCTGATTTTCAGAGCAGCATATGAGATATTTAATTTAATTTATTTATTTATTACAAAAGACATACACCACTATTACAGAATAATTTTCTAATGCAGCAGTGTAGTGAAACAAAACAAATCATTTTATTTATCTACCTACGTAATACAGCCAAAGTTACTTTTGTAAACTCATTCTAGACGTTTATATTAACAATAATTATTTACAGATGTTAATTAAAAAAAGGCGTGACATGGCTTCTTGCAGTAACATCAAAGATAAATCTACAACATGCGTTCTGCACACGTTGTATCAAACGACTAGTTCTGTCCGATAATCTGGGTCCGTATACAAGGTCCTCGTAGTTGACTCGGGACAGTACTAAAGCTTCGCAGACAGTGATTCTTGCCTTTTCTGGGAGCAGATTACGGATTCGATACAACATTTTTAATCTATAAAAACAGTTTCTTACAAGGTCCTCCACATGTGCTTCAAACCTTAATTGGTCGTCCATCAAAATGCCCAAATTTTTTTGGCCACACCGACTTCAGTGATACTCTGGTTACGGGACATTACATTAGGTCGCTTATTATTGATTTTTGTTGCATGTGACTTAGAGCCAAATATCATAAACTTCGATTTATTAGGATTTAGTACAAGAACATTTGAGCATGTTTATTTTGGATTCCCCCAGTTCACTGTATGGTCAAACATAACATAACTCTGCTGACTTATGGGGCCATAAAGTTGGTATTTTTGTCAAGATATTTACTATTAATTACGTAAAAAATCAACGTTCGAAATACTGCAAACTATATCAAAAAATAAAATAAACAATTTAAAAAGTCACTCAAATAAAACTTATTATTTTCTCGCAACAGTAACAATACTTTTCATACAAGAGACGTCAGTGATTGATGTCGGAGCGACGAGGACAGCTGCGGAGATGAAGACGGATGCCCGCGTGACCTTCAAAGGTCAATGTCCGGGCAGTAAATACTACGGAGTAGGTTAGAAATATAAAAAAAACGGGAATTAGATTTTGGGATTATATTATACAATCAAAATGTGTTTTTATTAATAAAGAAAAGAAAAATTGCTGTTATATTTCCTAGCAATATGTGTTTTAAAATATCTCAACGTTGGACTGTTAGGTTGCTCACGTGTGGCGTTCACGTTGATGGAACTACTATCATTACAAACGTGCGCGAGAGCTCGGTGTACCTGCTGGGTGCAGCAACCTGCATGCAATCAGAATTATCACAGACACAACTATTAGTACTGTTGTTGCCCGCAACTTCGTTCGCGTAAATTCTCGTTATTTGTAATGATATCTGGTATCTATTCTAGATCAGGCTCTATATATATTTTGTGTCTTAAATAAAGGTTCATGCAGGCCTTAATATGAAAAAGGTATATTAAATCTTAAAAATAAGGTTTCGTCAATGAAATAAACATTACAAACAAACATGGGTGTAGTAAAATTTGTTGTTTTGTTAACAGATTTCACTTCATCCGCTCCAGGTTTCGACAATCACTATATCTCGCCTTAGTTGGCCCTCATAAACTTATATCAATTATACATTTCCTTGAAGCTGCTGACACCGGAAGTGGCTGATGCTAGGCTCGAACGATATCCGGTGTACTGGAAATAAGCTTTGAACCACTTTGTTGACGTTATATTTAATAGCATGTGCATGTGCAAACATCGATCCATTGTAATGATTGATGGGCAGGCAGCCTTTCAATCTCATTATGGAAGATTAAATAAAGCAAAGTACAATATGCTCAATATATACCTAACTAACAAACATTTACGCTATTTTTATGAATGTTTACTGTGGACCCAATGCGTTTACATCCGCGTAAACCTATTTGCGTAAAATTTTTTAAAGAAAAATCTTTTCTAATGACTTTGTTATATCGTTTTTCATAACATTTTATGGAAATAAAATACAGTTATTTCAATTTTCGAACGCCGAATTATTTATTACAAACGTACTGGTATATCTGTGAACTGAGAAGCGTTGTTAGTATTTTTTTATTGTTGTCATTTTATTAACATGTTTATAATATAATCTCAGAAAACTATTAAGACCAAGATCGTAAATTATGAAAATGGTAACCGAATTTCAAGAAGACAGCCAAGTTTCCAAATTTATCCATTTCATAGTCAGCTTGGACGGTCTTTAGTCCCGTATTTTGTTTGACAACGATGATACTTAGAAACAATTGAAACAACTGTTTCAATTATTTTCTCTATAAATAGTTGCGTTCATTCCAGGCCCTCAATAAGCTTTTAATTTCAGTACTTTACGCAAAAAATGACTATACCTTAATTTGTGTAACATTTTATAATAATTACTAAAAATAAAGTCAGAACCAAATTATGTATATGAATAGGTATATATAAGACATAAAAGCAAATCAAAGAATATGTGACTGCGTGCATCTTTACTGATACAGACAAGGTTCTCGAACTATAGGTTAATCATTATGCAAAAAGAAATACTTGAGGTAATCTATATGATTTTAAATAGATGACTTGATATTCAGTTGAATTAATTACTTAAAAGAATGGCGAAATCATAACATACTAAATAATATCGCTAAAAATATATTTATGTCAGCTTTATAGTCAAATATTTTATTTTTGTGCTTTTTTTTGCTTGGGTTTATGTGGGAAATTATTTTCTTTGATCGGCAACCCTCAAAAAAAAAGCATTCGCTCTGTTTTTGTGCAAAAAGTAAATGCTTACTAATGACATAGCAAACTAACACAATAAATAATTAATTGGTAGGTAATTGTTTATTTTTCCTTTTTTACTTATTAAATAAAGTAACAAAAATTTTTTTATTAAAGCATTTGTGATGCAATACAATATAGTTATTATAGGTTTACTCTAATGATAGCTATTTTAACACTAAAAATAAAAAAACTAAGTATTTAGTATTTAGCTCATGTGATTATAAAATATGGTATAAACGTTATTGATTATTATAATAAAAATAATTATAACTGCATATTTTACTGAAACATAAGTGGCCGTCGACACGAAAGTTTTGCACTCAACTCTTTAAGTTATAAACAGCTATATATGTCTTTTTGTAGACAGTTCGTTAAAAAAAAAAATGTTTTTTGTTGATTATTTGACTGAGCTTGCTGCTTGTTGGCCCTCGAACTGCCTCGCGTACTGTCTTCAACTAACTTTGAGAATTCCTACTAGGTTGTAAGCCAATTTGTGATTTGCATACCACGCTTTTTTAGCCCGGGATGAATCTACTAAAAGTAAATATTTAAATAGTCTACCCTCATAGTCTCATTAAAACAAAGATTTAATTGCAGTCTTGGGCCGTATCAAAAAACCTTATTAGCTTTAGGAAATACTTACGTGGATGAAGATGTTTCCTTGCACCCTCTAGTAGCTAATTTAATATTTTTGACACATTATTTACACGCGGAGAACAAAATAAAGATTTCATTATCGTATACTATATATACTGTCTGTATATCACTCAATTTATAGGTATTTTTTAACTTGGGTATTGGGTATTAATTTTATACAACTGATGAAAATGTAAACCTAATTAACGCAATTCAAATTTTAGGAATTTTTCATGAAGTAATAATAAAATGAATTATAAATTAGTGTCAGCAAAGCAGATGCTCGTCCAAGTTGGGTTGTGATGGAGCGTGAGACTTAAAACTTTAGGCCGCTGGCATTCGAGATGGGGGCAACTGCCAATATAATGGGGACTTCATATATGTCAAGTTTTGAGAAAATCCTCAGTTTTAATACCAACTTGAGACATTTTTAATAAACAAAGTGCTTTACATACACTCGTATCGCTTAGAGCATAAGTGACATATTATGTAAAAGTTAAATTTCAAAACTCTTGTTTCCTAAACTCAAATGCTACCTAATAACACAGTGACTATTTTTCAACGAAAAAATAGTAACTATAACAAAATCTTTTTTAGGAATTTCAAAACTGGTTATCTGGCGAGCGGCGAACAAAGATTTAGTGGCATGAGTTAGAAGTATACGGCCGGGGTCTGATTTCCACACTGCAACTACACGAAGTAATAAGAACTATTAAATTCTAAAGTTCAAATAAGACTCGCGTATGTAGCTGCTAGTAATATGAGTAATACATGAGTACCCATGCTCTAGTGCTCGCGGTGGTGAGTCGGTTAGTTTCAATAACTATTTTACAAGTTTTTAAACCAGTAGATGGAATGTAGACGGGGTGAGGGTAATAATTTGCAGCTAAAAGGCAGAGTAAATTTGCTAAAAACTGACTTCAATCGGACGGTATTATTTTGTATTGGGTATTCAGGTAAACTGGCATATAAATGGGATCGGATGCCGACCGCGGGTCCATTCCCGCACTGCGTCTACACAAAGAATTGAGACTTGTGGTAATTCGAATTTCTAGTTGGGTTATTCGTAAGCCAGTTTTATTGAAATGAATACGGTTGTCCTGAACTAAAACTAAAAATATATGAAATATGTAGTAACACTTAAAAAATTTTAAAAAAAACTTCAAATTCTTAGTTGAAAATGAAATCAAACATCTTAATAAAACTAAGTAAATTACTTTTACATTTTCTTTATCTAACGAGGCCGCGAGTTCCCATAAACGTTATTGTTAAATGTATCCAGTAAAACTTAGTCTATGTGTCACTGAAAGTACAAGCAAAATATATTTTGCTCAACATTTTATTTATATTCCTTCTAGACATTTTTTGTGATAGAGTTACAAAGATACAAACTTTTACCTTTATACGTAATACTAAAGTCGAATTAAATTGATGCTCCAACAGCAGCGTCTCGAACAAAACATTTTCTGTGTTTTTATTAACGACATTGACGGCACAAACCATCTACAAATCTAATGCCTCACTCAAATTTTAATCTATTCCGCCGAAATTTTCAGAATAATAAATAATAATTTTCTTTATGGAATTTAAAACCACAGTTACGGTAATTTGTGAAAGATAAGTTTAAATTTTTTATATTCACTTAAACTAAAGTTAGTGAGACTTGTAATATGTTTGAATTAAACCCATTTGTACTTTTCATAATTCGTAATAACTGATTAGTTTTTGAAAGTGTACTTTTATTTTCATACATTTTTTTAAACATTTCACCTTATGTAGCGCCGGGTAAATACAATAATCGCTTTGTAGCAGGTATAGTTTATTGATCTCCGATCTTAATGCTCGAGGTTACAGTGCAGGGCAGAGAACCTGAGTATCTTTGAAAATAATATACTTTGTAATGTGCAATTTATTCATTACAAATCATTGTATTTAAATAACTTATGTAGAGCGCGAACGTTCGGTTAAGAAAACCGCCCGTTGGTGAGAAATTCAGGACTCTGCGCCGACAAGGCCAATTTCATTGCGATTGCGTTTGCTACATTTCATTGCACGTGGTTTATTAATACAAATAAATATGGTGAAATTAACAATGAATTCTTGTTAACAAATAATGTCTTTAATCTCTAAGTCAAATTTTTATATTTTAATACAGTATTCTATTTCTGAATAGAAAGGCATGCATAGGCAGGAATAGTAGACGAAAGTCAATAATTTTGTCATGTATATATTTTTGTTGTATTATGTGCAAAGGTAAATTCTGTTTTTTGAATCGCCAAAGAAATATTTATATTTTATTAAGTGAAATTTGAAAAATTTTGAAATATACAAAATCGATTTTCTTGGGAGAAACTTCAGCATTGTTCTATGTGTTTCTTTTTATTGGAACCAATTTATACATTTTTAAATTTTGAAAATTGTTTAAATTATTAAAAGTTGGCTTAATGCAGTTTTAATTTCAAAGTTGGACATAAGTTTACTTTGTACCAACAAAATGACCCATGAAATGGATTTACTTTTATAACAATCAGTTTTTTGCACAAACTGATAATATTTTACCTTTATAATATTTCCGTTGCACCTTGATAAGTTTCCTTATCAAAGCTGGTTCTCTACCAACAAGGGGACATACGCGCTTACATAGTTATTCGAGGCTAGTATATTTGCATTTATTCCATTACATAAGACAAAGTATTTCTAAAAAGCTAATTTATGTATTGTATGAGGATTATTTTTTGATAACGTACTGACTCATTGCGAACCTGAAACGTTATCAAACATATTATTATGTCATTAGTTAACCTACTCGGCCTCACTGCGCAGTAGGCTACCAGAGCAAGATGCGCGCTCCATACCTGCGTAATTGAATCTCAATACTACAAACTCTAATAAAGTTTAAATAAAACAATCGAATATAATTCTGGCCTAGATGTTCTGGAATCAATTAGCAGGAGTGCACTGTACGGTAAAATAGTTTCTGAAGGTTTTTTTTTTCTTTTTTTACAGCTTGCAAACGACGATGTCGTCCCGATGATAAGTTCCTACGTAGGCCACTTCCATGCACTTGAGTAAACGTGGATGTTATTGATATCAATAATAATAAAGCGGCAGCGTGTAATATGTAACGAGTACTCTGTAGGCAGAACTGGACTGCCTAGAAATTGAAAGGGTTCAGCTGAACACCTTGTACAGGCAGACTCTTGACCCCTGACGCTGATTCTTGATCCCAGAACGCCGTCAGGAATACCTGATAATATTTATTTTATCGCTCCAATATATAACTAAATTTTCCGCAATTCGGTATTAAAATACCACGATTCTCGGATTTCATATAAATTGAAAATGTTCCAAGAAAATTATCCGGAGAATTATCATGTTGTTTGTTTTATGATTTATTTTATTGATAAATTTTGTTTGTTTTTCGATGATCTGTTTAAGTAAACATTGCGTTCACGAGAAAGTAAGCTATTCGGAGTTTTTCGTTTTGATTTCTTCTTACATTCCCTAGCCAGCAAGTAAGCAGGCGAGACTCCAGATATTAAGTAACATCACAGCTCATTTTTGTCGTTAAATAAAGCTTGACTCTACCACTAGGTTGCGAAAACCTTCATGAAAAATAACTGGCAAGAAATTTGCAAATATAATGTTTTCTTGTCGATGCCTAAAACCCTAAACCATTCAGAAGCTGTATTATTATTTGTGTTTATACCTTCAACCATTGTATGAAGAGATACAATTTATTTGTGATTATAATTCAGGTGAAGAATTACTTAAATTTTCAGAAATAATTTCATAAATAATTAAAATAACACTGACCTGTCAAACATGAATCGAATTGCAATCAGCAATGAGCAACACATGGAGCCTGGCGGGGTGTCCAATCAATGAACAATTACCGCTGTATCGGCTTGTTTGTCCGCGCATTAACATGTTATTGGTCGACTACACGATTAGTGTGACAAACTGTGTCGTGGTGAAGAATTAGGTTTAAGTTAAAGCTAAAATTCTTAAAAATAACCTTATCGTTCTTTTGCATCTTGACTGGTATTTTACATGTTTATTAAATTTTTCACAAACTGTTGAGACTAGCTTAACGAATATAAAATAACTTTAGTAACCGAACTCACCTCGATAACAATTTAGTTCGTTCAGGGTTAGTTTTACAGAGTTGAACACTGCAGAGCACTTCGCTGTAACTGCACTTCGATGATGATTTTAGTTCAACGAAATGTTTCATTTAAAGAAGCCTCATTAAAAATTATACTGTTGATACTTAATAGACACGGGAACCCATTTAACTGAATCCGTAGGTGTATTGTGACAGTATAATTATGATAGTAATTATGACAGTTATAATTACGTAATACCACAGCAAAATTACTCCGTAGGGTACATCGGTGACAGTTCGGGTCATGATTGTTTATATTTTTATATTTTGTATGTTTATTTCCAGTGCGCTGCATGGACTTCCATAACACAAACGCTGCTAACCTTGCGGCCATACAGTTAGTGTGCTTATCTTCATCATTTATCATCATTAACCTTAGAATCTTGATACCGAGTATGTAATAAGACCCTTGATGGGCATCAGAGGTCGTGTCTCGTGTTCAAAGTTACTCAAATAGATATACTCGAACCTCTATACATTGGAAAAGATGTGCTGCTTTGTAACAAGTAATTTAGATTAATAAGTGCGTTCTCACTTCCCCCTAATATGGTTGAGGAGGGCGATGGCTGGATCCCGCGTTTACTCGGGACTGGGTGCCGTTCGTCATTTGGATTCTTGGAGGACTTGCCGAGCTAACAGATACAGATAAGAATATTTTTGAACAGACATAAAGAGACATTGTAAATTTATTATGAAAAAATATACCCGTGAAGTTTCTTGCCAGTTCTTCTTCACGACGGTTTTTCCGAACTGGTGGTACAGTCTTGCTTTATTTGACGTCAATAAGAACAAGTAATTGTCAATGTTGAGAAATAAATATTTTAATTTGAATATGAGTTAGAGGAGGTTTACGTTTGTCAATAGTCTGAATATTATATCTTTTACATCGTATTTTTTCTAATCTTTCTCAGTTCTGCGAGCTGAAAGCTGACCATATTCCTACCTACCATATTTTTGTCCTTTAATTCCGATCAACGACGAAAGCCGAATCACTCATTGTACTGTAAGCTCGCCTGTCCGGCAAACTGCCGGGACGGATACCTGATCTATTTATATAGACGTGGTAGAATCTCAAGGTCCAAATCAAAGAAATTCATATTCGGTTTAACTTACTCACGTATTATTTTAATAATTGAATTTTTAATCATGACATTGTAATTGTAATGGAATTTTATTTTTTATTTTGTTATGTTATTGAATTTAATGAAATAGTATTGTATAATTGTAATGTAAGTGAACTGTTTTATTTATAAATTTTATTTTTGTGACTGTGCTGAGTAATTTTTGTAATATGGATTAAGTTGTCCAAAATAAAGAATTTTTATTTTTATTATTATAATGCAGGTACCTGTCTTGTTATGATATAATATATCATAACAAGACATGATATATATGAAAAAATATATTCCTCATAATTTGCATCAAATCATCAATGAATATGAACCTATAGATATAAGTTATCTAATCAGTAATGTCTTTCGTATTGGCTTGACCTTTTTTGTTCTATAATTTTCACTTTCAAAAACTCTGAATTCTAGAATTATGTATTTATAGAAACATAGCATAACTGTAACACCGTTTGTATTACGCAATGCAATAATAATAAAAATAGGTAGTCAGTCATACATAATTATATTGCAATACTCGTTAACGTTTCGACACCTAAGGTAGGTACTTTAAAACATAGATTCTGCTAAGAGGATTTTGTAATTACTGTAGAAAACGATTCCAAAAAGGTGGATTCGGTACAACTCACAAACTACAGCTAAGTACAGTTAAGTTACATTTATTTAGGATTTTATAATTCACTGATACATATATGTTTTCTACTTTTACTTATACAAGGGCTGGCTAACAAGCTCCACCATCTGATGGTGAGCGGTATTCGCGTACAACCTTGTGTTTTATTTTATTTTGCCACTGTAAGTAATTTTTTTTTCAATATTTTCCAGTTTTTATAACTCTGCTTTGAGCTTTGATTGTCAAATGTTTTAAAACTGTTGGTTATGAGTTATTGATATCATATCTCTCTGCAGACAATTTTTCGTCTTGTTAACTTTGCAAAAACCTGGGCCCAAAAAAAAGATGTGACTTCGTCCTTTTTTATTTACATTTCTTATATATACCTGTAAAACGTTTCTTAGACATTTTAGTTCAAAATATGAATTCGTTTTCTGTCAAGTCATTGCACATTAATGTTACTTTCATTCTTATTTGTATTCTAAGAAGGCCAAAGGCATTGTATTTTATCGCGTTTATAAATCTCAGGTATATCGTGCAATATATGGAGAAAAATACATTTTCAAAGAGTTTTGTGATGTTTTCAAGTGACTAATGAAGCAGGTCGTCTTTCAATGAGCCCACAAAAACCTTTTAAGATTGACAGGCTAACCAATATCTTCTAGTTCATTATATTAAGTTATAATTACTAAATACTTAGCTTTTTATCCGTTTTACTGGTCAAGCTATAAGCATACAGTTTTGCGTGTTACTCTCAAAACAAACTCGTGAGAAAGCGAAGAACAATAAAATATTGTTGCTTGGACATAATTGGATGGTAAATTTCTGTGTTATATTCAACGTAAGACTACGAGCGACTTCTCACAGATATTGAATTATTTGACTCACAAAAATTCAAACAAACAAAAAGAAAATGGAACATGAACAATATTCTGTATGTACGAAAAGTTTTATCCGTAGAAATATGATTCCAACAGCGCCAAGATGGCCACCTGCGCTATTAAGTAAACCTGCAATGGAAGCGTGTAAATTATTTAATACTAGCGAGCCGCTCTAGCTCCACCCGGTTAGCAAAGCACTTTCACTTTTTTTCTACAGGCGTAGTGTTTCAACAGCTATATCCTTTGAGCATGTGTATTAAATGTAACGTTCCTCTTTTTCTCCTACTCGGAGTTTTTTAATGCTATTTGTTTTTGATCCTGCAAGTCTTTGAAAACGTAAAGAATCACGAAATATTATAAAATTTAATAATGATCTTTGATTAAATTCTATAAAAAAAGTATGTTCACAACTATTAAATTCAATTACTTACCTATCTAGCTAAAGACAATACAAAACAATAATGAGGCTTTATCTTTAATTTGAATAACTTCGTACAACAAAAGCAATGCAACTGCAATCTTCCATATTACAAACTCAAAATAAAAGCAATTAAAATTATTAGAATGTTTGAATACTTCAGTCTTCGACCAAACATCAGGTTTATATTTGTGATCGAAGACCTAATATACTTCCGTATACCTAACAAGACGTCGGCGAGTGATCACAAGGCATACATTCCATGACAGATGCAGATAAGAATAACTTTGTAGAGACATAAAGAGACTCTGTAAATTTATTTTGAAAAAAATATACCCGTGAAGTTTCTTGCCAATTCTTCTTCACGAAGGTTTTCTCGAACTGGTGTAGAGTCATGTTTTATTTGACATCAATAAGAACAAGTAATTGTCAATGTTGAGAAATAAATATTTCATTTCATTTCATTTCATAGCAACAGTGGATTAGCTTATTTTGTCGCATAGTAGTTTTGATTTACACTTTTTTTTTCACTAAACCTTATTCTGTCGTCACAGACTTATGTCCAATGCGACAGGAGGTATACTTGTATGTTACACTCAGAACTCAGAAGAGAACACACCGCAGCTTACGGGGTTGTGCACCTCGCCCCGCACTACGCTCTCGATATAAGTGGCAATCACGGGATTGCTCCTTACAGCCGCCAGGTTCGTCACGAGGACGTCATCGAGGAGGTTTGACCTCCTTAAGTCAAAAGTCCTTGAGCCTTTCTTAAGTCAAAATAAGTGGCATCCACCTGCATGCCCGCATCTACTTGAGGTACCACATAACCCACACTGTCAAGCAGATTCGATGTACTTTTTGATGGCTAAAATCCATGTTGACAGTCACTGAGATGGGCCACTACTTGTGAGAACTCCGATGATGATGATGTGTAGCAGAATCACACACCTTAGCCGGAGATGAAAGAACCGCTGCCGGCCTAAATTCACTCGTTTCCAACATTCGGGTCAGTTTGAGTCCTGCAATCATAAATTAAAAATTTGCATTAATGGCTTCTTTAGAATGTTCCGACACTCTACTTAGTCTAGTCTAGTCAAGCGGTCTAATCTTGGACCTACGGCATCCCAGCGGCGCACGAACCTCCGCTTGCGTGAGCCACGGAACGTACAGTCCGCAAAATGATTTGGGATTCGTTGTGAAACACCGTAGTTACTCTTCTGAGTAAAACTCCCGAGCATACCTAATATTATTTTTAAACTCAGTCAACTGTAGTCAGCAGGCGTGTCCGCGCGCCCGGACTAGTCTCGACCATCGTTGACCGCCACCAGTGCGTCGTCTGTTTCCCGCTCGCACACACTCTCTACGCAAACCAACCGTACACAACACTAAATCCAACTGACCTTTGCTATTAGGCATTTTACTAATAAAATGTTCATAGTAATTCAGAACATTAATATTACATGAGTTTAAAGTCACGTCATAATATAACACTTCGTTATTATACTTCAAAATTAACCGTTCAATTGTTCGATAAATTATAATTACTGAAAAAGTACGATTTCAAATTGTGTGATGTAATGGAAATTATGGTGAGCATGATTTGCTAAAGGTAGCTAACTAATTTAATTTGATAAGCTTTCATATCGTATCCGTCCACATAGATTTCCAATTCCAAATAATATATGACAATTTTTTTTCATTTAAATGGGTTTATTAAGCTAATCTTAAAAAAGACGAATGCCATTAGAGATTTTTCTGTAGACCTACAAAAGAGAAACATCTCCACGTTAGATTTTATTGTTATATCTCGAAAGGATTAGGCAGCGTTTTCGTTGAAAGCTTCCAGTTTGAAATGTTCCGATATATACACCAATTATATTTCGTCGCTTCATTCTTCTGAAGGTACTAAGTAACTTCGCATAGTTTTAGAGTATGTCATTTGACTTATTCAAAAAACTTCCGTCTGTTTACCTGATAAACCCCGGTCCCGACAAGTTTTCATTCTTTTTTCGTGCGTGGAAAAAAGCACACGTCTTATACCAACCAGTAACTTTATAGTTTAATATTAAATATGTTATAAATGGTGTACTAAAAGTGTACTAAAAGTTTGAAAATTAGAACAAAAAGTACAGAATATTCACACAAGTGAACAGGCATCTTAGTCAGCAGGGAAAAAACCTACCAAAAACATAGCAATTTTTATGCAATATTTGAAAATAGGTACATCAATTGACGTATTTTACATTGTACACACACTACTGTAGATAGATTTAGTATAAATAGCTTTAATTTTTAAAAATAAACTCTCTTTGGATTTGGACTCAACGCTGTTTCAATTGGGCAACCCTTGACAAGACGACTACCAAGCTGAGCTAGCCACGACGACGCCCTGAAGAAGTACTACGACGTGACTGGGCTTACCTGACGACTACTGGACGAGACCTGGACTCTCTATGACTTGCAGCTTCCTCTCACTGTGGCCAAGACACCTTTAGCCATCCAACGATCGGTCTTGTGAGTCTGCTTGACCGGCAGTGAGTAAAACCTTTCCAAACCTTTCATCCCTTTCTCTTCCGCCTATTGCCTTAGGTCTCACGGCAAAAGGTATCCCGCATCTATTTATATATACGTAGTGTATGGATAGGTTAGGTGGTTAGGTAGGAAATTAGGGTTATTTGTAGGTTACAGATTTAACCTCACCCTTTCCTGTACAGTCAGCTAACTATTACATCACATTACAGTTCTGTACAGTCACACTAAAGTTAATATTTTATACAGTTTTTATTGATCACACGACATACACATAACACTATACAATAGACACGTGAAAGTAGTTAGCTGACCGTACACAGAATAAACGAAAGCAACTCGTTATTTCTTCCGATGAGGTAAGCCATTTTATGTTTTTTCATAAGTGATTGCGGGTATCTATAAACAATAATTTCGTTTTATCGAAAAGATGCAGAAATTCGTGTTATCTATAATAGATATATCGCGTTGTCCGCTTGCAATCCTGGTAGTCTTCTACCTGGTCTTTTTTATTATAAACTAAAATTTTGTTTTTATCGAAAAGATGCAGAAATTCGTGTTATCTATAATAGATATATCGCGTTGTCCGCATGCAATCCTGGTAGTCTTCTACCTGATCTTTTTTATTATAAACTAAAATTTTGTTTTTATCGAAAAGATGCAGAAATTCGTGTTATCTATAATAGATATATCGCGTTGTCCGCATGCAATCCTGGTAGTCTTCTACCTGGTCTTTTTTATTATAAACTAAAATTTTGTTTTTATCGAAAAGATGCAGAAATTCGTGTTATCTATAATAGATATATCGCGTTGTCCGCATGCAATCCTGGTAGTCTTCTACCTGATCTTTTTTATTATAAACTAAAATTTTGTTTTTATCGAAAAGATGCAGAAATTCGTGTTATCTATAATAGATATATCGCGTTGTCCGCATGCAATCCTGGTAGTCTTCTACCTGGTCTTTTTTATTATAAACTAAAATTTTGTTTTTATCGAAAAGATGCAGAAATTCGTGTTATCTATAATAGATATATCGCGTTGTCCGCATGCAATCCTGGTAGTCTTCTACCTGATCTTTTTTATTATAAACTAAAATTTTGTTTTTATCGAAAAGATGCAGAAATTCGTGTTATCTATAATAGATATATCGCGTTGTCCGCATGCAATCCTGGTAGTCTTCTACCTGATCTTTTTTATTATAAACTAAAATTTTGTTTTTATCGAAAAGATGCAGAAATTCGTGTTATCTATAAAAGATATATCGCGTTGTCCGCATGCAATCCTGGTAGTCTTCTACCTGGTCTTTTTTATTATAAACTAAAATTTCGTTTTTATCGAAAAGATGCAGAAATTCGTGTTATCTATAATAGATCACGTTATCCGCATACATTTCTGGTAGTTTTCTACCTGATATATTTTCTTATAAACTATAATTTCGCTTGGTCGAAAAGGTCGATATATCACGCTACCTGCAAAAATTCAAGGTAGTTACTACCTAATGTTTATTAATATAAACTATAATTTCGCTTTGTCAAAAAGATGCAGAAGATACGTGTTATCTATAATAGATATATCACGCTACCTGCAAAAATTCAAGGTAGTTACTACCTAATGTTTAACAGTTAACAAAGTGGGTGTAAGATATCGCTCGTATAAATAATTGTAAAAACATAGTTCAAAGTGAGATTTTAGTTGAAAGTCTATCATAATTATTCTATTTAAAAGTATGTGCATCTATTACAATAACATTCAGTGATATTAAGGAAGATATAAGGTCAATATAACAAAATCAAATTTATAAACTAATTAAACATTGTTTGTGACAGTGCTGTGTGAAGTGTCTCGGCGAAACGCGTAAGCGACGCTGATTCTGCGGCGCTTAAGTCCTTTTTCTCGCGAGGTTTACTTGTGCTTGTTTATCGTGGGACTACAGCTCCGTTGAGTTATTCATCTACCTACTACGTTTCTTTATACTGTACTGGGCTGGAAGTCAGTTAATTATCAATCAATATAATTAACTTTGCAATGATGAACTGTGGTGCTTGCAATAGTCAGCTACTTTCTAGTGGTTTTCTTCATTGTAGATTGTGTAAACAAGAATACCATTATGAATGTCTGAACATAAAGAACGATCAGTTTGCCGCATTCAGTGATGAGTTTTTAGCATCTTGGATATGCCCCGCTTGTGCAGGATTAACTAAGCGTAATAAATGAAATACAAATACTCCAGTCCGTAGGCACTTGTTGCCCGTTGTTGATGATGCAATGGACATGTCTTTCGACAATTTTACACAGAATACTAGTAATAACGTACCGAATATTCCCCAACAAAATACAATAACAGGCGAATCGGTTACCATGGAAAAAATTGAACATATTCTAGACTTAAAATTAAAAGAATCATTAAATTATTTTATGTCTAGCCTACGTAATGGTTTAAAGGATGATTTAAAGACCATGGTTAACACTGAGATATCTTCGGCTTTTAAACAAATTAAGCACGAATTTAAGGAAACCGCGAATGCTTTGTCTGATCAGCAGACAGTGATCAGGACCCAGCAGGAAGCTCTAAATATTAAAATAATTGACCAAAATGCGAGTATTGCTAGTCTTGAAAAAGAAAACCAAATATTAAGGGAGAGCCTTTGCAAATTGGACGCCCAGTATGCTGCTTTAGACAGACTTTCGCGAAGTCACAACATTGAGATTCAGGCAGTTCCCGAGTCGCGGAATGAAAACGTTTTGGAAATATTTAAGAAACTGGCTGATCTGGTTGAGTTGAACATAGACGAATCTTCTCTACGAGCCTGCCGCCGCATTGCTAGGATGAACCCATCTTCCACTCACCCCAGAAACATATTAGTGACCTTAGCGTCTCCGCGTCAACGGGATATGCTCATTTCTGCAGTTCATCGTTATAATAAGAAGCATTCAAGTAATCCTCTAAGCTCTCGTCACTTGGGAATTGAAGGAGATTGTAAGAGAATGTATGTCAATGAGCATTTGTGTCCTGATTCAAAAATAATTTTTGCTGAAGCTCGCAAAGCTGCAAAATTATGTAATTATAAGTTTGTTTGGGTTCGATTTGGTCGTGTATATGTACGTAAGGATGACTCCTCTAATGCTATTCATGTAAAAAACCTTGATTCTTTAAAAAAACTATCGCCTATATATATATATATATATATATATTATTTTGTAAAAAAAAACCCTTTGTTATTGACTTTTCTCTTTTTTGTTTTCTTTGTTGCATAATGAATGTATACTATCAAAATGTTAATGGGCTTAGATCCAAAACTCATGAAATTTACTTGAACATATTAAACAGTGATTACGATGTGATTTGTTTAACTGAAACGAATTTAAATGATAGCATTTTTAGTGAGGAAATATTCGATGCAAGATACAATTTATTTAGAAGGGACCGACATACTACAAACGCGACTAAAGCTGAGGGGGGCGGGGTTATTTTTGCAATTAAAAAATGTTTTAATGTTATTCGGCAGTTTTCTTGGGGGAGCAGTTTTGAAGATATTTGGGTAAGTATTTTGCCAAGTGCCGGGCATAAGATTATGACAAATTTTTGTGTCTGTTATTTACCACCCGATATGCCTACTAGAAACTTAATAGAATTCTTTACCAACTGTCAGAAGATTATTTTGCATTCAAATGATTTTAATGAATTTGTATGTATAGGGGACTTTAATGTACCTAATATTGTATGGAACAGGAATGTGAGCCCAGTGCAAAGTTCAGTGGCAGATGTCAGAGCTAACTTGCTTCTTGACTTTTATCACTTATGTAATCTCTCTCAGTTCAATTTTATAACGAATATTAACAATCGTTGTCTTGATTTAGTGTTTTCTTCTCTTAAAGGCATTGAAGTTAATGAAGCTGCGCCTATCAGTCGTTTGGACAAACATCACCCTGCTCTTAGTGTTACAATTACTTCTATTTCTGAAAGTCGGGTATTATCGCATAAAAAACAAGTTCGTCTGAATTTTTATAAATGCCACTATGATAAAATTAAGGTTGTACTAAAGGACATAGATTGGCTTACTTTGTTATCTTCTCCTAACGTTGATACAAATGTAACTTCATTTTATAATATTCTAAATAAACTTATTGATGATAACACAGTGAAAACTACTAAGGGCAGAGATCATTTTCCTGGTTGGTACACTCCGGCTTTGAAACGTTGCATAGCAGAAAAGTTGAAATATCACAAACTATATAAAAAATACAAAAACCCTCACGATTACGACACTTTTGCTATGTTGCGTACTCGAAGTAAGCTTCTTATAGATCAGTGCTATAATAAATATATTTCTAGCATAGAACAAACACTGACCTCAAACATAAAGTCATTTTGGTCTTTTGTGAATAATAAAAAGAGCTCAAGAGATTCAATACCGTCCACCATGAACTATGGTACTCTTAGTTCATCGGATCACAGGGGTATCTGCGAGCTATTTTCAAAACATTTTGGTTCTGTTTACTCGGATAATAGTAATATCAACAATGGTAACCCTGACCTAAATATGAGCTACCATAATGTAAATTGTCTTTACAACATTAATGTCACTTTAAAAGATGTAGCGACTAAATTAAAAATCTCGACCCATCTAAAGGTG
The DNA here is from genome assembly GCA_923062675.1 of Marasmarcha lunaedactyla. Classification (NCBI taxonomy): domain Eukaryota; kingdom Metazoa; phylum Arthropoda; class Insecta; order Lepidoptera; family Pterophoridae; genus Marasmarcha; species Marasmarcha lunaedactyla. The sequence continues at coordinate 27,687,814 of OV281349.1, forward strand.
CCGGCCACGATGGTATACCTCCTTACTTCATTAAGATGTGTGCTGATGAACTTGCTATACCACTATGTCTAATTTTTAATCAGTCATTTCAACTTGGCATCTTCCCCACGTATTGGAAAATAGCTCAAATAGTTCCAATTTTTAAAAATGGTGATAAATCATCTTGTGAAAATTACAGACCAGTTAGTATTCTTTCTTGCTTCGCTAAGGTACTGGAGTCTCTAGTATATGATGTATTACAATACCATGTTAAACCGCTCCTGTCTCCAAAACAGCATGGATTCGTTCCAAAAAGGTCGACCGTAACTAATCTTCTTGAATACAAAAATTATTTATGTTCTGCTTTTGCAAGAGGGGCGCAAGTTGATTCGGTTTACACCGACTTCTCTAAAGCATTTGACAGGGTTAACCATTACATACTGTGTCAGAAACTTAACGCTTTTGGGGTTCATGGATCACTTTTGAGATGGATAGAATCATACTTGAATAGACGAACTCAACTCGTCACTCTCAAAGGAGAAGTGTCGTCTCCTGTTTTCAATACTTCTGGAGTTCCTCAGGGGTCTCATTTAGGACCATTATTCTTCATAATTTTCATCAATGACCTCGTTATTCACCTCAAATGTCAAAGTTTATTATATGCCGATGATTTGAAAGTTTTTAATATGATAACCTCCGTCAAGGAAGCCATTGAATTACAACATGATCTGGATAATATTCAGGAGTGGTGTATTACTAACTGTATGGTTTTAAATGTGCAAAAATGTTTTGTTATTTCGTTTACCAAAAAGATTAACAAAGTACAATTTAATTATCATTTAGGTGATCAATGTTTAGAGCGTAAAATAATTGCAAAAGATTTAGGCGTATTATTTGATGATAAATTGAGTTTTCATGACCATTACAGCTATGCCACTAATAGATGTACAAAAACTCTTGGTTTTATTAGTCGTATAACAAAACCTTTAAAAAATCCTCGGAGTTTTATATATTTGTTTAATACGCTCGTACGTTCTATTTCAGAGTATTGTGCGGTTATTTGGTCTCCCTTTTACAAGGTGCATTGTAATTGTATAGAGAGATTGCAAAAAAACTGTTTTAAAATTATTTGTTTCAGATACAATCTCCATCGAAAATTAAGGTCTTACCAAGACAGATTAACTTATTTTAATATGCTCTCATTGGAGACTAGACGCCGGCTCAGTGACTATACTTTCCTGTACAAAATCGTACATTCCATGGTAGATTCTTCGTCATTGTTGTCCTTCATAGATATAAATATTAATTATAGGTCTCGAAGGCCAAAATTTTTTAGTTTAAACTTTTACAGGAATAATACTTCATATTATAACCCCATAGTTCGTATGTGTAGACAATACAACGAAGTTTGTAATGCCGATTCCGCTTTTGATTTAGATTTATTTGACTGTAATTTTAATAGATATAAAAGATCAATCTACAACATTTTAAAATGTGATTGAATCTTGCAACGACGTCCTCAGTAACATGGGTGCAAATACATACATGTTTAAATCAATGTAATATAATCTTTGTATAATTTATTGTTATTTAGTATTATTTAGTGACCTATTGTAAACTAAGCTATACGTACCACTAATGCTACAACATATTTCTGTAACACATGTTTTGGCTTACAGTTAGGTTAAAAACTTAATGTAATATAATTTTTGTTAATAAGACTGTAATCTGTTTTGTGTTCTAATAAATAAAAATAAAAATGAAAAAATTAATATAAACTATAATTTCGCTTTGTCGAAAAGATGCAGAAGATACGTGTTATCTATAATAGATATATCACGCTATCTGCAAAAAATTCCTGGTAGTCTTCTACCTGATGTTTCCTATTCCGATTAATGCTGTATAGTACACGTATTGTTATTTTTGACTTTTTCTTTCAATAATGTTTAAAAATTTTAATACGAATACAGAAAATGCGTGTAGTCTGAAAGAGATTAACACGATATCTGTATTACGTAATATTCTATTATTTCAATTTTTTTTTCAAATCTGAAAGTCGTCGTTAAAATCATTTCAATATAATGATGAACCCAGTGGACGAATCTCTGGCTAGCCATTTCCGTTACCGCAATACCTGAGTCCTCTATGTAGATGCTCCCTAATCTGGAAACGTCGACCTCCGAGAATGAACCGGTGCAGTTGGGAGAATTATTTCCGACATGGACCCAGAGATTCTTTTTAACCTCGGGGCTTAAGGGGCTCCAGTTATGGAATAATCGCTATTAATAGGGGGTTGAAAAAAAAGTAATAATAATAATTTTAATAAAAAGTACACCGAAGCTATATATGTACTCCCCAAACACCGACAGGCAACCGGTCAACCCAGTCGGGAGCGTCCACATTTGAATTCGGCGTTCAATGCAAAATTCAACCAGTCCGGGACTCGTGCACAGAATCAACCATAATTCAGGTATACGCAGGTCGAATCCATTACTTTTACGATTGTTGGTCTAAAATAACAAATAATGAAACGTTTTTAAAATGGATAAAATTATGTTTCTCAATTCCATTTCATGATAAAATTACACCAGTATTTACTCCCAAACATATTTTGTCACATAGTGAAAAACGAAATATGAAAATAAAAAAAAATAAAAACGAAATAAATAAATTGTTACACTTAGAGGCTATAAAACCTCGTTATACCTCAAGTGACCAGCTTATAACAAACAAATATAATAAATAAATATTTTTAGCGCCGAAACTAAACGCCGAAAAACGGTTCGTACAAAAAAAATTAATAAATAATATTAAACAATTTTGTAGAAAAAGTACACTTTAAAATGGAGTCTCATAAAAAGCTTCTAAATTAATTCTCTATAATGGTTTCTTAGCTAACATAGATAAGAAAGATCATACCTACTCGTACCTACGTATTTGTTAATTACAAAAAATACCTACGTTTTGAATTTCAAGAAAACGGTATGTTTGAGCCAATCACGTACGAGTTTACGGCCATACCGTATGGATTATCCGTTGCTCCGGGGGTATTTACAAACATTATGCGTGAAGTTATGAGTCACTTGTTGTGAATTTGGACAAAATCGACAAACATTTTAAGGCTTTATGTTTAACATCGAACAGTACCTGACGATAAGCGTTACAATAATAAATAAATGTATGAAACTTCAAATATGTTCGATGCGAGAATTTGCCAAACATATAGGTGTACTGGTCGCAGCCTGCCTAGCTACAAAATAAGTACAACTATGAGGCAAAAATTAAACTCCCTAAATTACTGTTAGAAGATTTAATTTGGTAGAAAAGTATAAGTAAATAAATATACCATTTCCTGTTCAATTACTTCACAAATTTATAAGATATACACAGATGCATTCAGAACAGGCTGGGGCGCATTATTCCAAAACAATAAATTTTATAATTTTTGGAAACAAAGTGAAAAAGAATACCGTATCAATTACCTAGAATTACTAGCCGTTTCCTTAGGCTTCAAAAGTTCAGCCGGGAAAGAAAGAAATTGTGCAAAATTATTGCGAATTGATAGTACCACCGCTATTAGTTACGTCAAAAGGATGAGTAGTATTCAATTTTTACATTTAAATACTCTAACTAGACACATTTGGCTATGGCATTTGGCGAGGAACGTAATTTATGGATTTTGCTTTAATGTTTCTTTGCAAATGTGACACATTTGTAACTAGGTATCCTGAACCGGATGCAGTCGCAGTCGATGCGTTTACGATAATTTGGGCCTCTACGTATTTTTAACCATTTCCTCCATTTTCCCTTGTCTTAAAATGTGTAATAAAAAGAACTGATTTGAATTGAAACGAAAGATTTAATTAACTCCCATAACAGCACCAAAGCAAAGCAGTCCAACCTTACCCTGAGTACCGCGAGACGCTACGGGCGGAGTTCACGCGGCGCGGCTGTCTGCCAGAGATCCTGACGTTGATGCTCGCTTCTATGGCACCCATGAATATTTGTCAATGCAACATCACGTTAAGGTTATGGTGGGAGTTTTTTTTTGTTGTGTTTTTATGTGGGACTCGTCTGAGCTTCGGACTCATCGGACTTCATCTGAGCGACGGCCAACTGGAGAAAGAGCCGCGCTAGCGAGGCCCAGAAGGGGTCACCCGCTGGGATTTACATAGCACTGAAGGTGCTCAAAGCACTGAAGGTGAATTCATAGCACTGAAGGTGCTCAAAAATGAACAATAAAATTTAAAGTTACATTACATAAATATTAAATAAGTTAAATTAATTCGAATTTACGTTAGAATTAGAAGATGCGGCCTGAAGGACTAAAAGATCTAGCGTCAGCTGCGTCGCTACGTTCGTGTGCACCTTTCTCGGTCTAGCGACTTTGAATTTCCAATCTAAGACAGGAGCAGTGTATGAGACTGAATCTCCAACTAGAGGATTGAAGAACGATTCTGAGAGCGTTTTGAGGTGCTGTTGCACTGTAGGTAGTTCAAGATCTCTGTGCAGTTCCGCGTTACGCACGTACCACGGTGCGTCTGTGGCCCTGCGGCAAAAGAGATTTTGAACTACCTGCAGTTTTTGCAGGACGGAGGGTTTGGTGTGGGTAAAGACTGGCGAGGCATATGTCATGACTGGTCTAACGCAGACCTTATAAAGCTTACGTTTGTTTCTGAACAACATTTTACTTTTTCTACCTAACATACTATATAAGCGGCCTAAGTAAAAACGGGCGAGTTTCGTTACTCTATCGACGTGTGGCTTGAAAAAAAGCGTCTGGTCTAAGGTGACGGTTTAAGTATTTGGTATTGCGCTTCGAGGGGATGGGAGTACCTAACATTCGAACGTGCAGATTGTCAGCGACATGACGTTGTTTGCAGTCGAAGTAAACCGCAGAACTCTTGTCTGGGTTCACATCGATACGCCATTTTTGAAACCATGCACCGAGGGCGTCTACAGCCTTTTGGAGTCTGGTGGTGAGACCCGGGACACTTTGGCCTTTGGTGTAAAGGGCTGTGTCGGCAGCAAAGAGGGTGAGTTCGACGTCTTTCGGCGGAATGGGAATGTCGTTAGTGTACACGGTATACAACAGAGGGGCGAGGACTCAGCCTTGAGGAACTCCAGCCTTTATGGGACGAGGCGCGGAAAGCGTGCCTTCATGTTTGAAACGAAACATGCGGTCTTTGAGAAACGACGCGATTATCCTAACTAGGCGAGCCGGTAAGCCTATTTTGTAGAGTTTATAAACGAGACCGCTGTGCCAGACTTTGTCGAAAGCCTTGGCTACGTCAAAGAAAACTGCGATCATTTTCTTTCGTTTCGGATAGAATCCGAATGTACTGAGTATGTACTCCACGATTCGATGGACAGCTGAGGGCAGGAGTGCTTAGCGCGGAAGCCGAACTGGTGGGAAATGATGAGTGGATCGCCATCCGTTAGAAACAGATGGTTCCGTATTTGAGAGAGTATGACTCTTTCAAGAAGTTTAGACATGGCCTTGAGGAGGCTGATGGGTCTGTGATTAGCTGGGATATTCAGAGGTTTACCCGGCTTAGGAATGCCTATGACTGTCGTTTCTTTCCAGGCTTTTGGAAAGTAGCTGTGGTCGAAGCAGGCATTGAAGATGATGGCTAACAAGGTAAGAGCCTGTTGTGGCAGGTGTTTGAGTGCGTGGTTAGAAATACAATCCGCACCCGGAGCCTTTTTGGACTTTTGACTTCTGATGAGAAGCAAGATTTCATCATTAGAGACTGTGACAGGGTCAGCGGTGATGGGGAGAGAGTCTCTGCGAAGGACTTCGTCCTCCACCGCCTGGATGTGGGAGGGATCCGTGGGTTGCGTGCTGGGCGAACATTGTGCCACTATGCTGTCGGCGAAGCATTCGGCTTTCTCTTCGGCTTCAAAGGCAATAGTGCCGTCGGGACGAGTGAGAGGAGGAATGTGAGAGGCGGCGTCTACGCGTAAGGCTCGGGCCATACTATAGTACGCTTGGTGGGACGGGGAGATATTCACCATGAGATCGTTAAACAGAGCGTCTCGGAGTTCCGCGAGGCAAGACTTAACTTTACGTTGTAGTTTGTTCGCAGCTGATCTATAGGCGGGCGTGGGATATTTCTTGGCTCTCCGGAGAGCCGCGTTCTTAGCTTTAATGAGATTGCTAACGGCTAAGGGTAGATTGGGTATACTTCGCTTAGCAACCTTTTCGTTTACACTGATGGCTGAGTTGATAGCATCAGTGAGGGAGTGGACTAATTAATCTTTTTTGTCCAGGCTCTCTAATTGGTCGAGCGTGATCGCGAGCGGAGAGTTTGGGGCCTCTATGGCTAAAGCTAACGTATTTTTAAAATTTTTCCAGTTGGTAAAGGTCTTAGGAGGAGTGACGTGATTGTTAGGCGGTCCTAGCACGAGGGAGACGGGGCGGTTATCAGAGCCAAGGTCATCGAGCGGTTTGATAGACCTGAGATCGAGGTTGATTTGTTTGACGATCGCAAAATCGAGGATGTCAGGAGAGTAGTTAGTGTTGCTGGGATAGTGAGTGGGAGTGACGGGAGAGATGACGTCTAAGTCGAGTTGCTGAGTGATTTTAAGGAGTTCTCTACCGCTTTGGTTGGTCGATAGGCACTTCCAGTCAGTATGTTTGGAGTTAAAATCTCCAAACATAATGACTGAATGGCCGAGGGCGAGAATGGCCACGAAGTCGCTAAGGATAGGTCTGGTACGATGGATGACCAGTCATAGCGAATCTACTCACAGTGGCCTCCATGTTGAGGAGAGGAGGGGTAGGGAGAGGAGTGCAGTGGAAACCTCTTTTGTGATAAATAGCTATGCCGCCGTAACCGTCGGGCCTATCGTTACGAATGAACACGTAATTGGGTACAGCGAATCCCCTGGTTTGGGGTGAGCCACGTATCTTGAAGAAGCAATAAGTCAGGCTCGTTGTTCTGAAGGAACAGTTTGAGCTCAGGAAGGTTTGTGCTGAGACTACGAGCGTTAAAAGATACTAGGGATAAGCCCTTAGGTTTGATACGACCGGACGCGGGATTTGCGGGTCTAGACATTATATTTGCTTATATACGAATTTACAAAAAAAATAAATAAAATAAAAATAAAAATACAATTTATAACGAACTTAGAAGCGAGTGATGCTCGGCTAACGCAAATAAACGCTCTTGAGGAGAGCGGGCGGCTCGCAGTTTGCGTGCGAGTACCGGAATTTCGTTAATGTCGACTTTTTGAATGACGTCGAACACGGTGTTCATGTCCTCAGCCAACGACGACTGAGGTGAAGACTACGGAGCAGTTCGCGGCCCTACGGGAGCTACAGGAGCTGGGATAGGACGGGAAGGTGCAGGTTAACGGCCGGACGCTGCCTCCAGGACAGAGCCGGAGTAGGCGTCGGCTGCACGGGCTTTGCTTCCGGGGGACCTCGGTTGCGCAGCGGCGGGAAGTTAGTGGGAGTGAGCGGCGGCGCCGGCTTAGGCGCAGCCCTCTTAGCTGAAGAGAGTGGAGCGCGCGGGCAACCCCTGTAGTTAGCTGTGTGGCCAGACTCATACATACAGCATACAGGCCGCACAGCATACAGGCAGGGGGGGAAGTGGATTCGGGAGTGCGAGTTCACTCCTTGGTGATATGATGGTCCAGGCACTTAACGCACCTGGGGGGAGCTGAACGATTAGCCGCTGCGTGGCCATAGAGCTGGCAGCGGTGGCACTGCCCAGGGTGTTCGCGAGAGTTGGGACGCTTGACGGAGATATTCGAAAGTCCGCAGATTGTGCGAGCCTCTCTGAAGATCTCCCTCGAGTTGGGAGTTTTAGACAAGATAACTAAAGCTAACGGAAAGCGCCTACCGTGGTTAGAGTGCATCTTGTGCACTGCTTCAGCCAGGAAGCCCTGAGACTTAAGGTCCTCGAGAATGTCATTACTGAGTTCAAACGGGACGCCCCGTAGTACTGCGCGGATCTTACGCTCCTCCGGGAGGGCGTAGGTGTGATACGCGATTTGTTTGATCGTCAGAAGCCTAGTAGAAAACCGGAAGTCGTCGATGGTCGCGACCTGAATTATAATTGATTCGCCAGCGTTGGCGGCTTTTAAATAATTAATTTTGTGCTCTTTGCGCAAGTTAGAAACCGCGGTCCAGCGTGCTTTTTCACGGAGGAAGACGGGTGGAGGGAGTTGAGGCTTCGGTGGGACGGGAGCGCAGCGCGACGCTGGCTTCGAAGGGACCAACGGAGACGCGGTCAATTCGAGTGACATTAACGGCGTGGGGGCGGGTGTTGAAGACACCGGGGTTGGCTCGGGTGTTGAAGACACCGCGGCGTTTTTCTAACGCTTCTTAGAGCGTTTGGCAACTAACTGGAACGCGGGCTCAGGAGAGCCGGTTAAGGTGGCGGCGACCGACGAAGCTTCGGATGCGGCGGAGTCTGAATCGCTCCCGGGAGCGGCACGCTTCCTACGAGATGAGCGCGAGGATGAGACCGACGCGCAGTCCATATCGGATGGAACGAGAGACGCGGGAGAGCTATAAACCTGAGGGGTCTGGACGTTGGAGGCCTGAGGGGCTGGGGTTGGGGCCTGAGGGGCCGAGGACGCGTTAAGCGCTAGTACGGCCAGCGTGAATATGTGGTCAGAAATTGAAACACCCGACGCGGCGACAGCTTGGGCGAACGCCTTCGCAATGTTTATGACGCTTTGCTTATCCATTTGGGAATGGGTTGGGACTATGATATGTATATATAATTATAAAACAAAAAACCTAGCGAACCCTAGCGGCTAACCTCCCTACCAGCGGTAGGGGGGCTGGGGAGAATAACTTAAAACTAACCGTAGTACGCCGAAGGCCGCTACCTAGAAACCTAAAAAAGTGTAAGCAGGTAAAGATTTGATCGCGTCAGGGTCAACCTTTATCGACAGAAAAGACAAATACACACGAAAACACACAGAAATGATAAAAATAAATATGAAAATAGGAAAAAAATAAATAAAATGGAGAAGAGAAATAAAATAAAAATAAAAGGACTGGTTCAGTACAAATTCGTGTCACCGTTAAGTATCCTTTGTACTGAGACCAGACTACTTACGCTGGGCACAACACTGCACTCAGCACAAGCACAACACAACTTAGCACAGCACTTTGAAGACTAAGACAGCAGCGATCCCGATAAGAAAGACCGATCAACGGAGAACGGGGTCTTGCACGTCCGTACCGGGTGGCGATCGGAGCGAGAATCAAGTGGGAGTTTTATACGTTACGTAATACTGATATTTTCAAAAACCTGTTTTATTAGTTCTTTGTTTTTTAAAAGAGCAATTTAGTAAGGGTTGTTCATTCGGTTCATTAAATTCAAACCGGTCAGCCTTGTCTCTATTGTTAGCCGAAGATATGGGCAATGATGAGGCAAATTTTACAAGAAGCCTATAAAATTAAAGCAACTTAATCGAAGTACTTACACATTTTTCTTTGGATCCAAATTTAGTTCTTAATCAGCTTTCTCTAAGATATTATTATATTATTTTAATTTAGAAAAAATTACCAAAAAGTTACCGTTACATCGTTAGCTGTATGCACCGGACATAGGGCCTAGACATTAAATTAGAAAATATAGTTTTTGCATCCGTATACATAATCATAATAAACATCATTAAAACCACAGCCACAAATCGTTATCTTTGCCAATCTTTAAAAATAACATAATGATATGTCCTTTATCGACTCTAAAAGATTATATTTTTTGTGCCGAAAAATATTAAAGCTTCGAACCCGGGGTTCTTGTTTGTAACATGAAAGGCCCCTCACAGAGCCGCGTCAAGTCAGACGCTAAGTCGGTGGTTAAAGCAGACGCTAGCTACGAGCGGCGTTGACATGAGTCTGTTCAGCGTACTCAGCACGCAGCACGTGCTCAGTGTAGGTTATCCGAGAAACTGCTGGGTGGACCTAAAACTCTCAGGCCTTTACAAAATTTTACCATAAGCCTATATTAGACCCACTAAACGACTTTGCCTTGTCCGTACTCAATAAAGATACAAACCACCCAATATCTTCCGATAAAGAGATTAATTAAAATTAAATTATTCTGTTTTTTTATTTAATTAATTAGGCAAACGCCAAGTGTCTAATAAATGCCTTAAGGTTACTGGATTCTTAAATTTTGTACTAAAGTAAGGAATTTAATGAATAAACGTATTTAAAGAAAACAAAACTTAATCTCTAAAAATCTACCTTGTAAACTAAATACTATCTGAAGACGAAATATAATAGAAGATTAAACGAACTTCCAAGTGAAGTTCTGTCGCTATTATATGAGTCTCTTCATTCGAAGATATATAAAGAACCCGTCCCTCCTGGAACCCGTACAAAAGTTTTGTTTTGATCTCTAAAAAATGAAGACTTGTCGGGGCCGAGGTTGATCAAGTAAACAGACGGAAGTTTTTTGAATAAGTCAACTATATTTGAATAAATAAAACTGTGCGAAGTTATCTAGTACCTTAAAAGGACTACCTTGTTAATTAAATACTATCTTCGAATGAAGCGACTCATATAATAGCGATAGAACTTCACTTGAAAATTCGTTTAATCTTCTATTATCATCATATTTCAGCCAATTGATACTAAACTATAAATAATTATACCCAAAATTCTTTCTCTTGAAGCAATCCATATATTGGTGAAAACCGTATGAAAATCCGTATGGTAGTTTTTAAGTTTATCGCGTTCAGACAGACAGACATACACGCAGACAGACAGTCGCGGTCTTTGTTTTATAATAAGTAGTGATTCTTATTTTTCTTATTAATTTTTTTATGTTTTACGCGGTCCTACCCTCGTAGCTTCTGATCCTGGGAGATTTTCTGGGTCCGGAAACTATATGTTTGATTTAATATTTCGGGATTTCATAGAAAAAAGAAAGAAGTGTAGAAATCGCTGTATTAGTATTTATAGTATTAGTGTTATCGGACTTAGCACTTCCTACAAAAATAAGCTGCACAATATGTCTATAATGGATAATAAAATTTTCTCAAGATTGTCATCTCAAATTCGTTATCTACCTTTTCTTTGCAAAAACGAATTGTATTTGGTTTCAAACGTCTCTCCCTTCAAAGCAAAGTGACTGAGATAATAAAGCTTTATGAAAAGAAACGTTTTTGTAATAATCGACGTTTACTGCCTATAGAATTCTTTATTATTTCTATCATAAATGTTGCTGAGTATTTATTTTTGCTGAAAATTACTGTTTTTTATAATATAATCTATATACTGATGGTAAGTTTTTATTTATTTTTATTTTTTGGATTTTTATCCATTTTTTTCCTAACGTTGACTATAGTTCATTACTTATGCAATCTCTATAATAAGACTTATGTGAACGAGTTCCATTTGTACACCATCTATAAATCCTCTTTGAAAATGTAAGCTATTACTTTCATAACGCTTTGGAGCACTTTTTCCGCATGAGCTATTGTTAGAGCGTTCAATATAAAGCTGTGTTTTTCCTGCAACAGATAATATTTTTTATTATTATTACACTCACGAAAAATCGTTTATGGTTTGAGATCTTTCCCTCTGTAAAATTTACAAATCAGTTACGGGAAACAAAAAATCCAATATGATACAATCACACAAAATTCTTTACGGGTAATACACCAACCAAACGAGGGTAGTTTTAAAACTCTTGGAAAAAAATATTATAGATTATTCATCTGTAAGTACACTGCACGAACTCACTAGATGATTTTGTTACTAGATACGTAAACCTTTTAAAATTAAGTATGCTATGGTTTAACAGAAATAGAAAACAAATCACTCCTACGCAGTGCGATCATTTCCCAGCAGAATATCTAATCATTTGATAATAAAAAACAATTAATTTACATAATTCTTTAAGAACGACAAGTGTTGCAAACTTTTTGTTTTATAATTAGTGAAAGACAATGTTACAGAATGGTTGGATTCGAACTACATGTATAACACGTGTTATCGTCAGACGTCGTTTCGGAACTAGTGCCTGCCTGGAAACTACACTATGATTATTAGTAATATGAATGAAGGCTTTTCGTTTCTTTTTTTTTAAAGATAATTCATTCGAAACTAGATGGCGTTGAACAAAACTCAAGAGTCAATGTCAATCTCTTTGTTCGTTGACTGATCGTATGTTTATATTATGATTTATTATATATTTATACCAGTTACATATTTATCATATATTTATTTTCAGTCACACACACACACACACACACACATCTTATAAAAGATTAATAATATAGTGTTCCTTGAGGTAGATTAGGTTATTTTATTTTATTCGTTTCTTTTCTTTACGTAAAGTTTACTGAAATTGATACCTATGAATCCTTCACCTTTTACCCGTACACATAGCAAGACTAAGTGATGAATAATTCATATTCAAAAGAAGCCCTTTCGGGCGCATATTTTTTTGTCTATCACTCACTCCGTCATTGCTGTCATGTCATTCTTTTTTTGACTCTTGATCAGCGCCATCTAATGTTGAAAAAAGAACTATTATTTTATTTTTAATCGTAGGATGAAAATCCCTCATTACGCTAAAAAACCAATACAAACTGAACAAACTGAAGCCTATAAATAATTCCGGATCCAACATCAAATAAGAAATGTTAGGAAGCTATCTGATACCCAGTGAATCAATCATAAGTTATCGGTAACTATACTAGTTTCATTTTTTTATTTTCTCGATGACAGTTCTAATTTGATATAATGCTCTCTAGCTCCATCCAATAGCTCCATCCCTATCAGTTTCTCTGAGTCTGGTTTTATATAACCTTGTACGTGTGTAAATGTCATATTTTATAAAATAATGCATACATAATGTAATAAAACGCTCGCACAAGGTTACACAGGAGCTGTCATCGAGAAAATAAAGAAATGGAAATAGTATAATATGAAAAAGATAAACAAACAGATTTATTGTTCAACTTCTAAACTCAGCTTTGCTATGATGAATAACAGAATGTTTAGAAATCTATCTCTCTTTAATCATAGGAATGAAACTGCCGTTTTGCCGTACTGGCCATTTCAAATGAAAATATTTTTTTTTTTTGACTGATAATTCTAATTTCAAATTAATTTTATTTGACAAACATGGAATTCTTTTTCTAAAATCGTCATTTGTTTGATAGTTAGTGTTTTGTTTTCAACGCATTCGAACATTTTTCGTCATCATGGATAAGTTAAAAATTCGAGTAATTATCGAGTATGAGTACCGTCGTGGCAGCAAAGCGGCACAAGCGGCACGCAACATCAACGACGTTTACGGAGCGAACACTACAAACGAACGCACCACCCGTTATTGGTTTACCCGCTTCCGTTTTGGAAATTTTGACCTGAAAAATGAAACCCGTGGTCGTCCGAAAACTTTGGTCGACAATGACGAATTAAAGGCAATTGTGGAAGCTGATGAAACTCAATCCACGGCTGAATTAGCAGCAGCTTTCGACGTTAGCATCAAAACAATATTGGTCCATTTGCGTCAAATTGGCAAGGTAAAAAAGCTTGACAAATGGGTACCCCACGAACTCAATAACCACCAGCGTGAAGTACGCGTTGAGACGTGCCTTGCACTGCTCAGCAGGCATACAAATGAAGGAATTCTGAACCGCATTGTTACTTGTGACGAGAAATGGATCCTGTTTGACAATCGTAAGCGCTCAGCAAGTTGGTTGGACCCTGGTTCAGCACCCAAACAATGCCCTAAACGAAAACTTACCCCTAGAAAAGTGATGGTCACTGTTTGGTGGTCTAACGCGGGTGTAATTCATCACAGCTTCTTGCCAAACGGGACAAGCATTACTGCAGATGTGTACTGTGAAGAACTGAACACAATGATGGAGAAGCTCGCACGTCTCCAACCAGCTTTGGTCAATCGTTCGGCTCCACTGCTCCTGCACGACAACGCGCGCCCTCATACTGCACAGCAGACGGTCTCCAAGCTACAAGAGTTGGGCTTGGAAGTTCTCCGTCATCCGCCGTACTCACCAGACCTTGCGCCTACAGACTTCAACTTTTTCCAGAATTTGGATAACTTCTTGGCGGGAAAAAAATTCAATACCCGAGAGGCAGTACAAAATGCCTTTGAAGAATTTGTTGCCTCCCGTCCAGCTGATTTCTTCAAGAAAGGCATCAATAAGCTACCAATGCGTTAGCAAAGATGCATTGATTGCATAGGTGATTATTTTGATTAATAGAAATAAAAAAATATATAAAAAAATTACGCTTCATTTATTTCGTGAAAAACGGCTATTTCATTGGTAAAGACCTAATATTTCCACAAACATTAACTGTTTTAAAAGTGAGTAAACGATTAATCACAAGCTTATGCATGAAACCAATTTTTAAATAAAAAAAAATTCCTGAGGCTGAGACCGTATGGGAATTCCAGGAATTGGGTATTTGACAAATGTTTTTATTCTCCTGAGCTCCCGTGTGTGATCGGTAAATACTGGCGTATACAATTCGGTCCAAGCCAGTATCTACATAGACCCATAAAACAGAAAAATCCGGAACTTCCAAGTATCGGAGACACCGACGACAGATCTCGTCTCTGACATACACGCACACGCCCGCATTGGGGTGAAATTTGGTCTCCAGGATATAGCCTGGGTAATGCAGGTATGCCAAATCCGAACGATCACAGATCTGCGTCTCTGTCAGAAAGAATAAGTGCGGCCTCTCTGTCTCAAGGTGGTGGTGGACATCGTGGAGATTTGAGTGCACTCCTCGGATGTTAGAGAAGTGTACTTTTAGGGAGAGGGAGTGCATCCGCTGTTGGCACTTATTTTTCTTTTTGGACTTTTCCGGTAGGGTGAATAGGGGAGAGGAATAGAAGTTGAGTGAAGCGCAACGTTTGGAACCAAGCAACTCGAGTGGTCAGACCCACTGGTGGGAGAGTCACATGGAGACCGCCGCGACGCCAAAAACCCCCCGGGGATCGCCATCGGGCCTTCTCCGTCCGGTCGCCAACCGGTACGATGGAGCAATCCCGGTATTTTTTACACAGGCGGTGGGGCAGCCTTTCACGAATGGCTAGAACGCTAGTTGGGCCCCCTACAACCTGCGGTGCACCGTTTCTTTGGATCCCACTGCCCTCCAGAATGAGCCACCCGGTGCATCATAACCCTTCGAGTTTAAACAGCTCTCATACGTTGCGCAATTACTCGGACCTATTCTCCTCCAATGGCTACTCAAGACATCATGCCGGAACGTGACTAGGTCACTTGGCGGCATGGCTTTGTCTAGAGGAGGGTTGCAAGCCGCGGTCGAAACCTACCAACTGCAAATGGTTATCCCGCCATTCATCGGTCGCCAGAGCCTCGTCCGCTGTCCGGCAGGGTGCACCACGGGTAGGTGAGGTTGGCATTTGGAGAGTCTTGATGGTAGGCGATCCCCCTTACACCCCAAAAGAAAAACAAGCTGTGAAAACATATTATTATTTTATCTATTTAGTAATAAGATAACAACAAATCGTTTGTATTTGAGAATGAAATGGTTAATTTTCCAGTGTTATTTTTATTTTAACCTTTAAATGTATTCTCAAAAGTATATAATCATGTTTATAATGACAATCGGTAACAAATATTGTGAGTTTAAAATACTTTTAGTAAAATATGAAGCATTTGCCGTGTTACAAATTAAAATACACATTCGACAAATTATGCATAAGGAGATTCGGAAAGCTTATAAACTGACGACGCCGACGCCATCTAGTGGCCGTTAAATAATGCTATAAATGCCTAATAATCCAATTTGCTTTGAGTATTACGAGTATAAATCGCGATGCCCAAAATTTCAGATTAAAAAACGCTTAAAAATTATATAATCTTTCACTGTTGGTGGCGAACTTTAAATATCTGATAAGTCAAAAATCTTCAAGTTGCATGCAGCGTGACGTAAAGTGGCCGTAGATCCCGCTGCTACGCTACGTCTGCCTGATGCATATCGAATAGCAACTTCTTATTGTTTTACTTGTAAAATAATTGTATTCCTCTTTACACAAAGTCTTTAGCAAAACAATAGCGATCAAATAAATGCAATCAGTTATTTAAGAACAAAGGAAGAAAAGCTAGGCTTAAAATTAATAGAATATTAATTATAAATTCCTCTATAACGTACATATTATAAGTTCTTAAGTTGTATCTCAAATCGGTAATATTAAGTGATTACCGATTTGAAATACAACTTTGCTGAAATATTTTCAAGCGAGCTGTACGGGCTATAGCGTCCCGTAGGTACTGTCATTAACTGTCAGGAGGTAATGGAAAGGGGGCGAGTGATCGTAATGGCGTTTATTGTCAGACTAATCGTGCTAAACTAACTTAACAAGTTATTAAAACTGCTGATTGTGTCAAAATTACATCTATGCATGTGTGCGTACTAAGATGTATGAGAGTAGCTCATACACGAGCAATAAATTGACGTAGCAACATCCTAGATCTGAAGTAGTTTTTTAAAAATATATAATCATATCATCTCGAATACAACCCTTTTGTATCCAATTTAAATCCTTAAGTTGGGTTTTTATGTTTACAAATTCTACTATGTTGTATGCTTGAAGTTGTTACGTTTTTTTTGCTTTGTATGTGAGCAATAAAGTGTTTTTTGTATTATTATTTTTAATTTGTTTTCAAACTTCACGGTTGTGCCTTTGCCTCATGTCGTAAGCAACATTTGTAGTAAGCGGTTCATATAACACAAGCAAATAAACAATGTAACACCAACTGTGTTGCAGCCAATGCGCCGGATACATTGGTAGCGTCATGATGTCACCATAATAGTAGGTACGCCATTTTTTTCCACGGAATGCAAAATATTATAAATGTGGAAGTTTGTCGATTGTTACTCACAGAAACAATTCCTGGGACCCACAGCATATCTTTTATCCCAAAATTTAAACGACGATTATAAATAGACATCCGTTCTAGAGTTCATTATACGAAAAATTTATTTATTTCATACTTGATAGAAACAAACGGGTTATTGTCAAAAGAGGCACGAAAATGGTTCAGACACTAAAAAAAATATATTTGCACAAATTTATGTAAAATGAATGTGATCCATAATAGGTCTGCATTTTCTTTACCTTGAAGGAAAACAAAAAAGTTATTTATAAATATTTTTGATCAATTTAATTAGAATATTAAGGCATTTTTGTCTCCTTCGGTGGTCCGTTCAGAATCAGTCAATACAAATATTGCACTTTCTAATTTTAATAAAGCACCATTTTTTCACGAATTATACATTAATTAAGTGAGAGTTGGTATCAACACAATACTTCTAATGATTTTAAAATAAAAAATATAGTTTTGCTTGAAACTATGAATGATTGTCATGTGTTACAACATAGTGGCGTCTTTTCGGTGGTTAAAAAATTTGTTATAATTTTTGTGTATAACTTTTTTCTAGGAATGCAGCCAAATAGTTGCATCGTAGCATTGAGTTTTGAACGCGTCCTCGCAGCCATCTTTAGTATGTGTCTGTCGTCAGAGTGTACTAAGTGTCTAAATTACTAATAATTGTTTTTTTGTCAAACTTCAACTAATCTTTTCTGTTACGCTTTTTAATTGGTAAGTTTTTATTAATTTACTCAAATAATTATTTGGTCTGTCGTGCAGCAACGATTTAATTGCAAATAGAGTAGACATTTTTTCCTAAACTCTAAATTTTGCACAATACACATGTTTTCGTAAAAAATGTCCATTCGGTGGTCGTCTTTTCGGTGGTTCCTTGTGACCACCGTAATCTTTTTTTTTTGCTGCCGAGGCACCCACGCGGAAGGGAGGTGGAAGATGCGTCATGCATACCGCCCGCAGGTAAAGTCCTCTGCGGGGGGTTATGTGGGACTCACCAGAATGGCACCTACCCACTAAAAACCACCGGTTGGCTGTAGTTATTACCGTTAGCCTTCATCGGAAGCGACACCCGTCGGGAAGTTGGGCGCGCTGGCGGAGGCCCGCTAGCGGGCCTTCCGCCTGGAGTGAAAGGTGCACTGAAGGTGCTCAAAGGGACATGAGTTGGTGGCCGTTCTAGGCAGCCTCCGGTGAAGCCGGGGCTGGGCAGAGGTCGGTCGAAGCTTGACTTAGGGATCATTTCATATAAATGAACCTATAATGAATTGAGAAGGGAACTATGGTCCGCCAGAGCGAGCAGTCGCTCTGTCGGAGAAAGTGAAGCCCTAAGTTTACGGGCTAAGACTGCGATTTCACTAACATCGATATTTTTCATAGCGTTGCAGACGATACGCATATCATCTGCTACGGAGGATTGAGGAGCCGGGATGGGATTCGATGCGGGGCGCTGCCTCCAGTTTTCTGGAGCAGGCTTTGGCTGAGCAGGCTTTGCAGCCGGAGGAACCTGGCTACGCAGCGGCGGTAAGTTTTCCTGAGAAAGGGGCGGGGCCTGTTTGGGTGCCGACCTCTTGGAATTGGAACGCATGCAACGGGGTGCACGAGGGCAGGCCCTGTAATTTGCGGTGTGGCCGGACTGGCCACAAAGCACGCAATCGGGAGGAGAGGGAGTTTCAGGAGTGCGATTGCACTCCTTAGTGAAGTGAGGGACCAGGCACCTGACGCACTTGGGCGGTGCGCGGCAGTTGGCCGCCGCGTGCCCGTACAACTGGCACCGATGGCACTGGCCGGGATGACCGCGGCGATGAGGCGCCTCGATCGAGATCCCAGAGAGGCCGCAAATAGTGCTAACCCCTTTGAGGATCTCCCTGGACTTGGGGACGTTGGCGAGAACCACCAAAGCGAGAGGGTGTTGCCTCCCGTACTTGCTGTGCATTTTATGCACCGCGAGTGCCGGGAAGCCTTGGGACTGCAGATCCTCCAGGATAGTCTCGTTCGATAATTCAAACGGGACTCCCCTGAGTACCGCTCTGATCTTACGCTCTTCTGACAGAGCATAAGTATGATAAGCGTATTGCTTATCGGTGAGGAGCTTTGTAAAAGCATGAAAGTCGTCTATCGACGAGACTAAGATTTTAATAGATTCACCCGAGTTGGCCGGTCGGATGTAATGGATCTTGTGCTCATTGCACAATGTCGAAACCTCAGTCCATTTACCCTTTTCCCGAAGAAAAACGGGTGGTGGGACCTTGGCCTTGACAAAAGTTAGGGCCGGAGTGGGTGTTGAAGACACCGGGGCAGCTGGCGTTGAAGACGCCGCAGGGGGTGTAGGGACGGGCGCTGGGTCTTGTTTTGAACGCTTCTTAGAGCGCTTCTTAACAAGTGTGAAAGAGGCCTTAATCAGGGCCAGTTGGGGTGGCATCCGAGGATGACTCGGTCGCGGGTGCGCGCTTGCGGCGCGGAGGGGCGTCTACTTCGCACTCCATGTCACTGCAGGAAGGGGACGCGGGAGGGCCTAAGACCTGAGGGGTCTGGGGGACTGGGGTGGCCTGAGGGGCCATTGAGGGAATTAACGCCATGATATGCGGGATGAGAGAGTCCAAGAAACGATACTTATCAGCATTTATAGACATGCCTTCAGCACCGGTACTATCAAGTAACTTCCTCAAAAACTCATGAGAGCTTAGAGAAGCCATTGCGGAGGGGTTGGGGAGGGACAACAATATATAAATATATATACTATGAACCTATCAACGATGACTAACTTCCTAAAACCGCCCTACACGCAGTAGGGCGGTTGAGGACGACGCGGATAACTTACTGGAACACGAAGACTCGAGGCACCTGGAACGACGAATTCCCGTCGACGAAGCTCACGTTCCACGAAGTACGGTTAACAAACCCACTGTCCGCCGTGAAAACGGCGTTAGAAACTTATTACGGTATACAACTATGAAATTATTTATTACGACAACAACCAGTGAAATTTGGGTGCTCAATTAGCGCGGGGGCTAATGGAGCGGGAAAGCGTCTGCGATCGACGTGCGCTCGAGAACGCACGCAGACCGAGAGGACCACCGTAAAGACACCTTGTCACCGAAAAGATTTTAAATAAGATTTTTATTTCTTGAAACACGGCGCGTGCTGTGTCCGCACGCTACCGGTTGTTTATAAATTTGAATCTAAACTACTTTGTGGCTATATCAGTTTTCTTAAGCAATTGTAAAATAAAGTCCGATGCGCTTCGGTTACTAAGTGTGAATCGTACATTATGCTTGTTTTAACTTTACAACACGCGGGTTATGGCAGTTTGCTTATGGTGTAGGATTGAACAATATGCTTTCTTGCTTTTTAGGCTAATAAATGGCAAGAACAAGAAAAAAGCTGTCAGACGAAGAAAAAAGAAATCGAAGACGGGAACAAAAAAAAATAACAATGAGGAAGTTACGTGAAAAAATGAAACAAAATCCAGCAGCTTTGGCAGAAAAGCGTAAGAAAGACCGGGAGTATTAATATAAAAAAAAGATCAAGGGTTGATAAAAACTATAAAAGATTTAAGTGTTAGAGAACAAAGACAGTTAAGAAAAAAATGGAGAGAGAATGCCAAAAAGCGTAGAGAAGTGCATAAAATACAGCGACGAACTGAGAAAATTTTGAATGAAGAAACACTACCGTCATCACCTGCACCCGGCAATAGTCCAACGACATCTTTTTTAACTCTCCAATCATCCACATCAAGAGTATCCGCGGGGAAAGCTGTCGCTGCTAGAAATAGGAGAATACTTAAAGCCGATATATGTATATAATATGTTTTTAAAGCAAAGACTACAAGCGCTTGAAAATAAGTTATCTAAGTATAGAATGAGAGAGCATCGTATGAGAACTAAAAAAGGTCAAACAAATAATGGCAGTTATAGGACATACAATCATAATAAGGAAAATATAAATATGCCTCGTAGATCAAAAAGTGCCGATTCTATAAAAATTTTAATTCATAGCTTTCTACTTGATGACCAAAATAGCCGTCTCACGTCGGGAAAAAGAGAGACGATTACAAAAAAGAAAATAAAAAAAAAAATTCGCCTTTTGAATGATACTTTGTTGAATTTACATGTAAAATTCAAAAAAGAAACTGGGAAACTTATATCTTATAAGACTTTCTGTAGAAATCGTCCTTTTTGGGTCCTAAGCCCAAAAGCTTCAGCAAGAAATACTTGCCTTTGCGCTATGCACGAAAATATAAATTTAATTGTGCAAGCACTAAAATTAGAACAGGCTATAGGAAAACTCTGCTTTAGAGGTGGCTAAGACTCTTTGTTGTGAAGACAACTTAAACGAATTATGCCTACAAAGAATATGTACTCAATGCGCAAGCAAAGAGATTTTACTACGTCCATTCTTTAAAAATGACACAATATCATATGAAAGATGGACTACCAAAAAAGTAGCAGCTGTAGTAAAAGGAAAAGAGAAGATGTGTCAGAAAACTATTAAAGAAAAGATACTTACCAAAAAAAGAACACTAGTTGACACTCTTAAAATAAAAATGCCTCAGTTCATGCAGCATCTTGCTAATATTTATCATACATACGATACGCAAAATTAAACAAGAAATGCTTGATTCAGAAACTGGGTTGCTGCATTGTGATTTTTCAGAAAATTACTTTTGTAAATATTATTCAGTGGAGGTAGAAGAGAAAGTTTCAAATCATAGATTATTTGGATGACAAAAGGGCGCGGGATTGAAATACTCCGATACATAACATCAAGTTTCGTATTCTACTATTATTATAGAGGATTCATATTTATATTTGTGAATATTGAATATTTCCTGACACATTTTTTGCCTCCTCACCTCATAGGAGTTAGTTTTTGAAAAAGTGCTACTTCATCCTCAGTATAATAACTTCCTCCATGATATTCTGTTTCTAGTATGTTCACTGATGAAAATGTATAATTAAAAAATCATAATAAAGTACAGTTTCAAAAATGGAAAAAAACCTTGTAAAATTGTTTAAATACGCTGCCTTATCGTCCTCTACACATTCCTTACAAGCGAACTACAGACTACTTAATTGACTTCCGAGGTCACTGACTCGTGTGACCAAAACTATTATTTTTGCCGACCCCTGAGGTGAACGCGACGTTTGTTCTGAAGGGTAAACCTAAACAAATCGTTAACTTGACAATTCAGCGAGACGGTCTCGTGATGCTATGTGTAAAGTAACATACAGACATGCTCTCAACTTAGCCGGATACTGCGCTGGGTAATGAAGTGATTCTGACCAAGTTCATATATTCACAAGGTAGAAATAGCCCACCACACCAATCGCGGGTGATTGCCATTTTTCTATTAACTAACTAACTAAGAAGAAACGGCAAGACACTTTACGGGTATCTCTATGTCTCTTTAAATCCATACAAAATTATACTTCTCTGCATGTGTTAGCTCGGCAAGTGAAAAGTTCTAATCATAATTTTATGGACTTAAAGATTTTGTTACTGCTTTTGTACCTTATCTGCTTCGCCGCACCATCAAAGAAAACTTAAAAATGTTTAAACATCACTAGAAACTTTGCAGTAGGTAACTGCTTGTTAAATTCAATTAAAGTAACAAAAAAGATACTGATTTCAGAGCCTGGAGGTTGAATATACCCAAAAAGTTGCCTTCGTTTTCCTCCAGGTACTCCGCAGACCGACTCAGTTATTCGACCAGACGACATAATACCCACAGTGTGTCATACTTGAAGTATTCAATGAGTTTTTCCGACGAGCATTAATAAAATATAGCCGTATAATTGTGAAAATTATATGTATTTCTAATAGTGAAATAATATAAATGCCATTTCAACGTTAGTTCTATATAAATAATCGTTATAAATCAAATCTAAACCATGTCAAAATAATAAACGCAGAGTAAAAGAGATACGTCTTTTACTCTCTTTTACTCTGAATTAATTGTTATTTCAAAAACAATTAATTTAAGGAATATATCCTCGGATGACTGTTGGATGTACCATTAGCGTTATTTTCAAGTTCTTGACAAATTTTCAAATCCCTGTTACTGCAATGAATTTATTGACGTTTATATATTTTGTTTTTTTAATTGTATGCAAACAGGCAAATTGAAAATTTCACTAATGATCTTAAGCGAATCTTTTTTTTTTTCGGGTATTCAATTACTTTTCCGTGCAGTCGAGTGAAAAGCAATTATCAACTTTTTCATATTTCACTGGCTTTCTACTTTTCATGCAGAAAGTAAAATCTTGTATACAAGATCCAACTTCAAATTCAAATATTTATTTCTCAACATTGATAATTCCTTGTTCTTATTGACGTCAAATAAAACATGACTCTACCGCCAGTTCAGGTAACATATTGCAGTCTATTTTCTTCAGTTACATTTTTAAAACAGCATTATTTTGAGCTGGCTTCTTTGAGTGTTCACGGCTACCAAAAATTAAATTGGTTTGTATAAATAAATTAAACCCTATTCACGACTTTCATTTTGTAGGTGAGATAACGACATCTGAGTTTTTTTTTTAATGATAAGTTCGCTATATGGTCCCTGACACAAGCTCTGCTTACTTTGAGGCCGTACAGTTAGTTTGTTTGTCGAGGGAGTTATTATTATTACTATATTATACAAAATATACAATACTCCTTTACGAAACAAACCATGACCCCCCCAGGCTTTCAACCAGGGATCGCTTCGATCGAGTTGCAAGGGCTACTTTAATTTAAAGTTTTACTGAAACTTAAACAAATAACGGTATCATGTAAATGCAGCTTTTAATAATCGGATTGTTTATATCTCGAGCCTTTGTAAGAATTAAAACTGCAGTAGGATCGGAGCCCATCGATCAGTATGTGCTCGGTTAGACGAGCCGAGTCGTGCGGCATGGGTTGTGGTTCAAATATAGAATAATATAGAAATATAATTTAGTAGAATACGTAAAGATATGTATGTAATAAAACAATTTATTGATAAAATTGGGGATTAACAGACATCATGGTTTTTTAACAGTTTCTTTCAGCCTGAGGTCAGAAGTACACAAATGGGAACAGGATAGGTTTGATGCCTATACCAACAAGGATTGTTTCGTTAGAAATAATTCATTCTTTCAGGCATATCAGTATCATTTGTCGTAAAAATTTATTGAGGAACTCAAAAATGCTGCAAAAATACCAAGTGTATATTTTTATTTATAACAAAAATTTACCGGAGCCTTTGTAAGCATTCTATACAAGATAACAAGGGTTCCTGGATATTGCATTACAGCATTGCTGGGCCGTCAAATTGAATAACAAATTGTGGCCCACAATATCACGCATGGGCCTTAATAATGAGGGGATAGCGTTGCTATATGAAACCAGTAGGTTCCAAGCACAAGGTTTAACGTAGAGTACGTATAAAAGGATAGTTCATTTTCTGGGTTCGATTTTCGTAAGCCTTAAATTGCTTGTTATTATTTTGTAAAATATATGTGACGTTACAAATATCGCAATATTCTAAGAATAGTTTCAAGTTGTGATCTAAATGGTGATGTAAAAAGTGCTTGTATCCAAGGGATTCACGCCGCTTTAAATTTGGATATTTTGGGGCTATTTCTGTCAAATGTTCACGAAAGACATAGACTTATAAAATTGTGTCCAAAGCATAGTTGTTTTGTTGAATCGTTCGAATGGTGAAATTCTAGCAAGAGTACATCAGACAAGATTAAATTAGAATTCAAGCGGGACTTGAAGCAACGAGTAAATATAAAAAATGAAATTTTTTATTTTTAAGGAACTCTTTTGTCTGTTCGGGATTAACTCTAATCCTTTACGCCCTGTATATTGTCGGTGCAGGTTCATATTTCCACGGAATCATTGATTAAATTTACGAAAGATGTTTGGTTATTATAAGACTAGCATTTTTTTGTTACATGATAACCCATGCTTTTAGTTTTTCTATTTACATAGCTCCACTGACACAGAGTTTCAAACGTCAGTTTATTGTAAAAAGATAGGCGCCATTGTGGTCCCGGTTTTACGCTTGCCGCGCACCGTGACAGTTCACGACCCGCAATTAAACTAGATAAGATACATGTGCTTATATTTTATATTACCATTTAAGTAGTAAACCCAGTATAGTGATAACCTATTTCTATGTAATATTCATGACCTGAAAGCATTATTTCGACGCAGCAAGATAGCAAAAATAAGCATTTGCTGAAGCTTTTAACCTAAAAGTTTTACGCATACGTTGCTCTATATAATATATAGTCAATGCTTTTATGTCAAAAAGCTAAGATACATAAAAACTTTGAAGATTTATAAAAAATAGCATTTATTGGTAAGTAAAACTCATTCTGTAAAACTCTACATTTATATACAGGTACTTAAGTGAACCACTTGAAGTTGTTGCGCTGGCGCTGGCTGTGCTGACGGCGTGTGGCGTCGACTCGCGATAGACACGTTGCGTAGCTGGTGACGCGCACTGTACCTACAGTTTACTTAAATAACTTGGTGTGTCACTTTGAAACTCATTCATTCTTCTCAATTTTAAATGTTATCAATAAGTAAGAGTAACAATAAAGAAGAGTCATTTCAGAGAAAAATGTTTCAGGAATTTCTTGAGTTCCTGTGATTGCTGAGCCAGCCATGGCGCAGGCCCGGCGCCGTTTCCAGCTGGCTTACAAACATCACGTGACTTCCTACTTTTAAAAACAATTTTGTCAACATTGTATTCAAAATTGGGATAAGTTTACGATTTCAGCCTTGCGAGTGAAGTTGGCTACGATTGAATGATCAACAAACAATGCGCACTGAATATAACCATAATTGACACCTGTCAGAACAAACTAAAGAGTAGCCATTTGGCGTTTTTGGGTTAGTCAGTTCTAATCTCAATTAGTTCCGCAAAGTGGCCGTAAAATAATGAGACAATTTGCGCTAGTATCGCATTTAAGAGTACGAAATATGAAAATTAGAATGCCGATCCTGCCTGCTGAGGAAGTAAACGAAGTAAACTTCGAACGAACGCAATTAGGTGTTGACAGACGTATCTCTATCAGACAGGATTTAAGACAAACACGGTCTTTCTTGCGTCTGCTTCAGATTATAGGATGTAGTAATAGATAGGAAATATTCGTTATGGATAAATACGGGTATTATACAATATACTGACGACTATTCTAATATATTTCTACACGTTACTCACGTCTAACTGTCGAAACGGACTGACTTGAACAGTGCCAGGCAAGGTGCAGTCGCGATTTAGTCGTAAAAGCATGAAAGTGTAAATCGCAAACAATCTCACTTCCCCGTCTACGCTTTACCAGAATTAATACTTTCCAGGTTGCTTTAAATCATCTAATAGAGCTTGTTTTATTAATTATAGGCCACATTTATTAATAATTTTCAAATGTATTTATTGTGCACGGATCCTCTTGATGTTAAATCGCATCCGCGCCCATGGAGAGCATGAGTCGTTATAATCATTATTAGGTGTTCAATTTATTATTTGTGATCGAAATTATTATATATCGAAGGCTTCAGATAAAATTGGCTTTATTTCAGTAATTGGCTGCTCTTTCCGTTTGACCGGAAACCTATCAAGTAAATAACAGGAAGGACGGCAGTACCGCGCCAAAAGAGATCTTTACAAAGAATGCCTACTACCACTAACACTCGTTAACTTGGAAATTTCTAAACCAAGTATAAGATAACATAATTTAGTAAAAAGATCGTAATCGGGGCGCAAGGAGGTTTGACCTCTGACAGCATTCAACGAACTCAAAGAGATTAAAAACTTGTTTAAACATTGAAAAGAAAACTTTTATCTTATTGGGCTTCCGATTACCGTAATTAAAAATACTTTTCGTGTTTCTCGAGGTATTTGATTTTTTTAGCGTTTTTAAGCAAAGCACAAACTTTTTAAAAGTTAAGGTATGGAATAAGGCTATATATTAAATTGTATAAAAAGGAAATATTTGATAAAATAAATTGGAAATGCGAACAAAAAACTTTTATATTGTAAGCACACTTCTTTGTACAAAATTGAGAAGAACTTCGCACAGGTTTGCCTAGTAGACTAGACCACATACTTTGTACATACTAACCACGTCGATTTAAACAAAACCGTCGCAAAGGCGCATTTGATAGACGGCTCCCATGAAGCTGTATACTTTATTCATGTATTTTACAATGTTGACAAAAGATTTCCGGGAGGTGTTATTCCGCCGGCTTTTGCCCTCTCGGTCCTTTAATAACTTTTAAAAGTTAAGGTGTATTTACGCAATCATGATTAAACTGGAAAATAAGACATTCATTAAATGTATTTTTGTACCTTTGAAGAAATTAAACTATACTAAATTCTGAAATTGAATTTGCAGGCAACACAGACATTTGTAAACAATATACGTGCGTAAAAGTAATTCTATGAATTGTATTAATAAGTTTACAAATATATGTTTGTTTACACACTGAACAATTATTTCTTTTATTGGGGTAGGTATGTACAAATTGGCCTGCGCCAACTGTCAGAAATAAACGGTCAACCGAGTGCCTATGTTTCATTGTTCCCCTGTTTAAGCCTTATAAACTTCAGTATTGTGTATTCGTATTAAATTATTTGCTGTTATATGTTTCGTTATGTGTGGTTTATCAAATTATAATTGCATATCTGTTTGCCCGCTCATAGCTGCATGACTTCTGACCGAGAGATTTTCTCAGGACTCCATTTTAGAAGTCTGCAGCATGTCGCGCCATTTGTAATCTCGATGTGTGTGATTTCAATAAAAAAAAATCTGATGTTAATAAAAACAAGACCGTTTATCAGTATTACATTATACATTTTACGTTACCGTCGCTGTGGGTACATCATCCATGTCTCAAAACGTTGACGGTTCGTGAGAAACAATGCAGCTTGGCTGATTCGTTTTATTCTTGGACGCTGTATATTCAAATGCGGTATTTCCAATCTAAAATATTATTGACAGAGTTTATTAACGCAGCTCTTTCTTGTGATCTAAAAACTTTTCTAGTTAATAGCCCTTTAAAACTTTTAACAAAAATAGTAGCAACTAAACCTAAAATATAGTACCTAGACAAATATTACGCTGAATGGGTTTTAAATTCAATTCAATTTTCATCTCCAACAACGTCCTGAACGAGAAGGTTGCCGCAGGTCGGCACCAGACCGCGCTCGTCGATTGTTTGGATCATGATAAAGTTTTGAATATATTTAAAAAAAGAGTCATAGAAGTATATTATAATACAAGTTAGCTAAGTTGAACATTACATACAGGACTAACATTGGGCCGTAATTTTCAATAGCTTCAGAGTATTATACGACTTTTTGGAACACCATTAAAGCGGTAATAACATATTCAAAGAACAGTTAGGGAAAGTACGTAAATAAATCAAATCAAATCAAATCAAATCAATTTATTTGCAAAATATGGTCGATACAGTAGGTGTTTAATTATTTAAGTACAGCATATTTAACCGTGTCAAACGGTGTGCAAATCTTTGCGACGTCATATAATCAGACTTTAATCAAACTATCAATTAATAAATTTAAAATGTCAACATCAACAATGAAAATCTTATAATAATTATTTAAGCTAAGGACTTAAATCTATGATAAAAATTCATTTAATGAGTAGTAACCCTTATCTAATAAATAATTAAATAAATTTATTTTAAATAGTCTAAATGTCAAGTTCTTAATATTATGTGGTATTTTATTATACACACGCACAGCCATACAATAAACATTTTTTGAAAATATATTAAGTCGTTGAGCAGGTACATATAGTTTATGTTTATGTCTTCCTCTGCAATTAAACATTTCATTATTTCTTTTAAAATATTCTGGATGAGCTCGTACAAATACGCAAATCTCAAAAATATACAAGCAGGGCACAGGTAGTATCCTTAGTTTTTTAAAAAGAGGTTTACAATGGTCAATATACCCAGCACTACACAGTATTCTAATACATTTTTTTTGTGCACGAAATACTTTATTTATATCAACGCAATTTCCCCATAAAACAATCCCATACCTTAAAATAGATGATATATATCCATGATAGGCGAGGAGGGCTGCTCTTGTACCGGATACCTCTTTGATACGTCTTAATACATATACATATTTGTCAATCTTATTTTTTACATCCATTACATGAGCTTTCCAATAATTGCAGTATTTGTCTAAAGTAAAACCTAAAAACTTTGTAGCATTTACACTGACAATTTTAGAACCATTATAGTTTACACATAATTCGGGAACTTTCATATTGATTGTATTAAATTGAATTATATTTGTTTTCGATAAATTAATATTTAAATTATTCGCATTAAGCCAGTCTATTACCTTTGTCAGAGCCAATTCAATTTCATTTTTGAGGTCACGGGCATTTACAGAATTAATTAAAATTGTTATGTCATCAGCAAATAAAAAACATTCATTGGTCATGTGTTTGGGTAAATCATTGATATATAAAATAAATAAAAGCGGTCCCAAAACACTACCTTGCGGTACACCTGTACCATTTACAAGAAATTTGGATCTATGGCTTATTCGATGTTTGTTGTTTAAATATGTTACTTCCACACACTGTAGTCTATCTTTTAGGTAGCTCTCGATCCAATCTAGAGCAATACCTCTTATGCCGTATCGCTTCAATTTATTTAAAAGAATTTTATGTGACACAAAATCAAAAGCTTTGCTCATATCAAGTAGAAGGGTTGCAGGGTAAAGCTTTTTGTCTAAACATTCCGTTATTCTTTTAACCAGTGAAAAACAAG
This sequence comes from Marasmarcha lunaedactyla, assembly GCA_923062675.1. Taxonomy (NCBI): domain Eukaryota; kingdom Metazoa; phylum Arthropoda; class Insecta; order Lepidoptera; family Pterophoridae; genus Marasmarcha; species Marasmarcha lunaedactyla. The sequence continues at coordinate 27,717,460 of OV281349.1, forward strand.
CCAAAGTCGTTGATTTATTTTTCCTGAAACCAAATTGTTCTCTACACAAGATATCATTTGTATCCAGAAAGCTAGTCAGTTTCTTGACCATAATTTTTTCGATAATCTTTGACAAAATAGATACTAATGTAATTGGCCTGTAGTTAATAAGTTCCTCACGGTCTCCTTTTTTAAAAAGAGGTTTTACGACAGATTTTTTTAGTCGTGTTGGAAACTTGCCTTGACTTAAAGACAAATTTATTAAGTAAGTTAGTGGCGGTACTAGTTCATTTGCACACAGCTTTAATATCTTTGTACTAAGGCCATCATAACCTACAGCATTTGTGTTTTTAGGTCTCTTATTTCGTTTAAAACTTCATTTGCTGTAACAGGGGTTAAAAACATTGTTGGACTTACGTTTTTAATTGAGTCATGTATTGATTTCTGAGCATTACAATTTTGTTTATTTGTCGAACCTGTCAAGTTAATAAAAAAGTCTACTTTTTACTTACTTACTAATTTTTTCCGGGTCAGTGTGAATTATATTATTTATTTTTATTTTTGATATGTCATTGGTACTTATATTAGATTCTGTTTCATTCTTAATTACTTGCCAACATGCTTTACATTTATTTTTTGAGAATTGTATGTATTTTGAATTTACTATTTTCCTACCATAATTTAAACAACGTTTTAAAATCTTACTGTAGGTTCTAAAATACAATTTATTTTTGGGCCTATATCCTACACCTAGTAAATATTTATTGTATAACATTCTTTTCTTTATACAGCTGATTTTTATTCCCTTTGATAGCCATTTCTTTTTCATAGGTTTGTTTATTATTTTTACAAATATTTCCGGGAAACAAAGATTATAAAATAATGTGAGAATGTCATGAAATTTATTGAATGCCGAATCAGTATCATTGTCATTATACATGTCACTGAATGAGAGTGCACCCAAACACTGTTTAAATTTTGTTATATTGTCTTGTGAATAGTCACGTTTTTTTTTGAAACCAAAATTTGGGACATTTTTTTATGTAGGGGTTTGATACCTCTACCAAGGCTGTAATACTTTGTCCTTTGTCATGGTCTGAAAGGGCTAAGCTATATAAATTAGATGAAACTGTTTTTAAATTACTAGTTATAAGATCTAAACAAGCATTTTTTCTTGTTGGTTTTGTTATGTGTGAAATAAAATTGTAATTACTTAAAATGGCTTGCAGCTCATCACTATTCAAGGTTTTTTTTAAAATATCTATGTTCCAGTCTCCACAAGCAATAATTTGTTTCTTATGTCTCTTAGTTAATTTTTTAAATAATGTATCCAATTCATATAGAAATATTTTAGAGGATGACTGTGGAGTTCTGTAAATACACACTACAATTATATTATAATTAAGAATTTCAACAGCGCAACATTCAAAAGAGTATGGGAGTGAATTTAAATTTTCAATTTTTTTAAAGCATAAATCATTTTTGACTAAAATACATGAACCACCCCTGCATTCATTTTGTCGACAAAATGAACTTCCTAGCGAGTAATTTTCAATTTTTAAATTAGTTTCTGTGCCTTTTTTTAAAAATGTTTCTGTAAAACAGATGACATCAACCTCACCTATACATTTTTTTACTTCTAGCAATGATACTTCAAATAAATCACGCTTACCTAGGATGCCTGCAATATTTTGATGAAATATGTTAAATTTAATAGAGTTGTCATTTACGAAAAAATATATTTGAATTGTCTTGGTCGGTTTGTGTGGAAGCCTCTCTAAACAATTTATTTGTTGGTAATTTTAATTTGGTTTTCTGTAAGAAGGTATCTTTATATTGTAAATAGTCAATTTGTATGTTTAATTTAAAACTAAAATAATTTGTTAGCTGTCTTGAATAATGATGATTGCGTTCATTATTTAAATTAAAATCCCTAAAGTCCTTAAAATCAATAAAATTAGTATTGCTGAAATTTTTACATATCATTTTTATCATACTGTTGAGTTTATTTTCGTTCAGACATGCATTATGAAAAACGCCAAAGACTATAACTGTTTGACAATGTTCCAAGAGTTTCAAAGTAGCACTTAATTCACTTATTAATTTGTATGGATTATTGTCATGTTTACCTACACCTATGATCACAATATCATTTTTTTCTATAATTTTACTCATATTGTTACAGTCTTTCAAAATAAATTCACTCCGCGCGTTTGGTTTCAAAAGGGATGAAATATTGTAGATATTATTCCAGCCGGTCTCTCTACTGCGTCGCAGATGGTTGGAGAGGTGTCTCACTTGTTCGTCGCCAAAAATAAAAATGTTCGGTTTTCGCTCCATAGAGTTCGTAGAACTCGCACGATTATCCTGCCGGGTATTTATGTTTTCTTTTTCGTATACGGCCTGTCGAGCCTCTAGCTCATCCTGTTTTTGCCTTGGTGCTACTTTTGGTGTAGAGAAAGCTGGAGAAATCGCCACATTTTTTAATGAAGAGTTCATATATGCCAGAGGTGTTCGAGGCGTTTTTATGTGTGAAAGGGTTAATCTACGCTTCAGCGGTGTTGTGGAGAAATATTTATAATTATGTTGGCTTTTTCCTAGTTTTAGCGGCTGGTTAAGTTTTGTTAAAACCTCTATTTTCTGTTCTTGTTTTACTATTTTTCGTTTAAGATTTTCGTTTTCAATATTGAGATTTTCTATTTCTTTGTCCGCAATTTGTAATTTTATTGTTAAATTTTCTAGTTTTTGCTTCATTTCATCCACTAAAGACTCATTTAAACTATTATTTAGGGGTAAGCTTTTATTAACAATTTCGATAATTGAGTCATAAGATTGTTCTTCTTCACTAAATATCTCTCTTTCTGAGTTGCTATCAGAGTCTGATTTTTGACGCTTATTTCTTCTTAATGACCTTAATGTTACGTTTTCCATTCTTAAAAACAAAATTATTCTCTTGTGTTGTTTTGTTAACAGCGCCCTCTCTTTATCTTATTTTGTAACAAATATTTCGATAGATTTCGTCCAAAAAGCTTAAAGTTTTATTAAGTATTTCCTAGATGTCTCTGTTGTAAATTTTGGTTTATTGAGTCAGTAGTATAAGTTAGGATGTTAGATTTGTAGATGACGCTAGTTGTAAATTTTATCACTGTATATTTTGAATTTGATCACGTGATTATCTGTTATCAGAATGAGACCGCGTTCTTTGTTAACGGCATTTTGTTTACTCACAGTAGTTTTACTATTCGCTTTCATAGATGTTTCATGTCGATAGTTTTTCTTGATCACAACACATAGCACTGACAATTTCAAATCAGATTAACGCATTTATCGAATTTATTTCAATGTTTTGACGTAATTGTAACTTGTTTGCACTCGCCCCACTTTTAGCACTTATATTGTGATTAATATCGAAGACTGTTTTTTGCAAACACTTGAGGTTATGAATTTAGGTATTATTCACTGTATTTCACTGTATTTATCGTAGTTTATTATGTATTACTAATTTAATTGGCTTTGACAGTATTGCGCGCCTTAAACTAAGGACACAGCTGCTATACAGCCAATTATAAGTTTTAAAATTAATTCAATGTTTCTGTGGATTTTAAATGAAATTAGAGTTATTACATGTCAATTATAAATAATTAGATAAAATGAAATGTTTCTGATGGCCAAAGTTACGTATTTTAGATAAAAACTTCATATTTTTAGATATAAAACCTCTTTGGTTGCTACTTACTTTTTTTTCATAAATAAAACCGTGCCTGTTGACTACGAAACCGTGCCACATCGTGCCGAATTACCGAATCGTGCCGTCATTTGAATATTCGCAACCGGTTGCTTCTAGTTGGTAATAAGGCTCATTATAAACTAAAATCGTTCAATTTCATACAAATTACAAGCAACGGTGCTGAAAGCTAAAAAATAATTATTTAGATAAATTAACCAGGTAATAATCAGTCGCATCATCTCAACTCATCAATTCATTAACCAGTTACAATAAAAAGATTGACATTATTAAAAACATAACATATTAATAATAATAATAAACCCCCAGACAAACACACCAACTGTATGGCCCCAAAGTAAGCAGAGCTTGTGTTATGGATGACCATACAGCGAACTGGGGGGAAACTCAGGATAAACATACATATATAAATACAAACAACCATGACCCGAGAACAATCACATTCTCGCTCCGATCGCCACGCGGTGCGGACGTGCAAGACCCAGCTCTCCGTTGATCGGTCCCTTCCCGCCATTCCGCGGCGCTCAGTTTACTGACGTCACAGTCTAGCGTGTTGGCTCCGTGCTACGGTTTCCTAAGTCTTTCTACTCCGTCTGAGTGCTTTCGAAGTGCGATTTTTCTTTGCGACTAAGCCTCTTAGTCTTCAAAGTGCTGTGCTAAGTTGTGTTGTGCTTGTGCTGAGTGCAGTGTTGTGCCCGGCGTAAGTAGTCTGGTTTCAGTGCAAAGGATACTTAACGGTGACAACGAATTTGTACTGAACCAGTCCTTTTTATTTTTATTTATTTCTCTTCTCTATTTTATTTATTTTTCTCCTATTTTCATATTTATTTTTATCATATTTGTGTGTTTTCGTGTGTATTTGTCCTTTCTGTCGGTAAAGGTTGACCCTAACGCGGTCAACTCTTTACCTGCGTACCCTTTTTTAGGTTTCTAGGTAGCGGCCTTCGGCGTACTACGGTTAGTTTTAAGTTATTCTCCCCAGCCCCCCTACCGCTGGTAGGGAGGTTTGCCGCTAGGGTTCGCTAGGTTTTTATTTAGGAATCCTAGGCATTTGTTATATATTATAGGCATACATTATATATTTATATATTACATTTTATAATTCCAAGTCCTCCAATGGGCCTTGTTAATATTTTTAAGTCGTTCGCCCAGGCGCTCGCTGCGTCCGGCGTAAGCATACCCGCTGACGCACTAACGCAGGCCTTACAGGCATCTATCGCGTCCCCGGCCCCTCAGGCCTCAACCCCGGCCCCTCAGGCCTCCAACGTCGAGACCCCTCAGGTCTTAAGCTCTCCCGCGTCTCCCGCCTCGTCCGAGATGGACTGCGAATCGGTCGCATCCTCTCACGCGTCGCGTCGTAAGCGTACCGCTCCCGGGAGCGACTCCGAACCCGCGTCTGATACGTCGTCAGATGTCGTCACCTTAACCGGCTCTCCTGAGCCCGCGTTTCAACTCGTCGCCAAGCGCTCCAAGAAGCGCTCTAAGAAAGCTTCGGTATCATCAATACCCGAGCCCTCCCCGGTGTCTTCAACACCAGCCCCCGCGCCGTTAAAATCGCTCGTAGTAACCGCGTCTCCGTCGGTCACATCGAAGCCAGCGACGCGCTGCGCTCCCGTCCCGCCGAAGCCTCAGCTCCCTCCGCCCGTCTTCCTGCGTGAAAAAGCGCGCTGGACCGCGGTTTCAAACTTGTGCAAAGTGCACAAAATTAATTATTTAAAAGCCGCCAACGCTGGCGATACAATCAAGATTCAAATAGCGACCGTCGACGACTTCCGCTCGTTTACCAGGTTACTCGGATTAAACCAAATCGCGTATCACACCTACGCCCTCCCGGAGGAGCGTAAGATCCGCGCAGTACTACGGGGCGTCCCGTTCGAACTCAGCAACGAAGACATCCTCGATGATCTTAAGTCTCAGGGTTTCCCGGTCACAGCAGTGCACAAGATGCACTCCAACCGCGGTAGGCGTTTTCCCTTAGCGTTGGTAATCCTGTCGAATACTCCCAACTCGAGGGAGATCTTTAGAGAGGCTCGCACAATTTGCGGACTCTCAAATATCTCCGTCGAGCGTCCCAACCCCCGTGGTCACCCTGGGCAGTGCCACCGCTGCCAGCTCTATGGCCACGCAGCGGCTAACTGTTCAGCTCCCCCCAGGTGCGTAAAGTGCCTGGATCCTCACTTCACTAAGGAGTGCACTCGCACTCCCGAATCCACTTCCCCCCCTGCCTGTGTGCTGTGCGGCCAGTCCGGCCACACAGCTAACTACAGGGGTTGCCCGCGCGCTCCGCGCTCCACCACCAAGAGGGTCGCGCCTAAACCGGCGCCGCCGCTCACTCCTGCCAACTTCCCGCCGCTGCGCAACCGGGGTCCCCCGGAAGCAAAGCCCGTTCAGCCGACACCTACTCCGGCTCTGTCTTGGAGGCAGTGTCCGGCCGTTCCGCCTGCACCTTCCCGACCTATCCCAGCTCCCGTAGCTCCCGTAGGGTCGCGTCCTTCTCCGTCTTCCGCACCTCAGTCGTCGTTGGCTGAGGATATGAAGACCGTATTCGACGTTATTCAAAACGTCGATATTAACGAAATTTCCGTGCTCGCACGCGAACTGCGAGCCGCCCGCTCTCCTCAAGAGCGTTTATTTGCTTTAGCCGAGCATCACTCGCTCCTAAGTTCGTTGTAAATTCTTTTATAATTTATAAATTCGTAAATAATAAATTATAATGTCTAGACCCGCGAATCCCGCGTCCAGTCGTATTAAACCCAAGGGCTTATCCCTAGTATCTTTTAACGCTCGTAGCCTTAGCACCAACCTTCCCGAGATTAAACTGTTCCTTCAGAACAAAGAACCTGACTTATTCCTTCTCCAGGAGACATGGCTTACTCCAAACCGCTCCAGGGGATTCGCTATACCTAAGTACGCGTTTATTCGTAACGATAGGCCCAACTCTGACGGTTTCGGCGGCACCGCTATATATTACAAAAGAGGCTTCCACTGCTGTCCTCTCCCTACCCCTCCTCTCCTCAACATGGAAGCCACTGTGTGTAGATTGGCTATGACTGGTCATCCGACCATCATCATAGCTTCAATCTACATACCTAGTGGTACCAGACCAATCTGCAGCGACTTTGAGGCCATTCTCGCCCTCGGCCATTCAGTCATTATGTTCGGAGACTTCAACTCCAAACATACTGACTGGACGTGCCTATCGACTAACACCAGCGGTATCGCTCTCCTCGACATCACTAACTCCCTTGACCTAGACGTCATATCCCCCATCACTCCCACTCACTATCCCAACAACCCGTCCTACTCTCCTGACATCCTCGACTTTGCAATTATCAAGCGAATCAATCTTGATCTAAGGTCTATCGAACCGCTCGATGACCTAGGCTCCGACCATCGCCCCGTTTCCCTCGTGCTAGGACCGCCGAACGATAACGCCTCATGTCCTAAGACCTTTACCAACTGGAAAGGTTTTAAAAATACGTTAGTTTCAGCCTTAGAGGCTCCGAACTCTCCACTCGCGATCTCTCCCGAACAATTAGATAACCCGGATAAAATCGATTCATTAGTAAATTCTCTCACTGATGCTATCAACTCAGCCATCAGTGACAACGAAAAGGTTGCTAAGCAAGGCAAACCCACGCTTCCCTTAGCCGTTAGCAATCTTATTAAAGCTAAAAACGCGGCTCTCCGGAGAGCCAAGAAATATCCCACGCCCGCCTATAGAACAGCTGCGAATCAGCTTCAACGTAAAGTTAGGTCTTGCCTCGCGGAACTCCGAGACGCTCAGATGAACGATCTCATGGCGAATATCTCTCCGTCCCACCAAGCGTACTATAGCATGGCCCGAGCCTTACGCGTAGACACCGTTTCTCACGTTCCTCCTCTCACTCGTCCCGACGGCACTACTGCCTTCGAAGTTGAAGAGAAAGCCGAATGCTTCGCCGACAGCATTGCCGCACAATGCTCGCCCAGCACGCAACCCGCGAATCCCACTCACATCAAAGCGGTGGAGGATGAAGTCCTTTGCAGAGACTCTCTCCCCATCACCGCCGACCCTGTCACAGTCTCTAATGACGAAATCTTGCTTCTCATTAGAAACCAAAAGTCCAAAAAGGATCCGGGTGCGGATGGAATTTCCAACCACGCACTTAAGCACCTACCGCAACAGATGCTTACCTTGTTAGCTATCATTTTCAATGCCTGCTTCGACCATAGCTACTTTCCTAAAGCTTGGAAAGAAGCGACAGTCATAGGCATTCCCAAGCCGGGCAAACCTCTGAACGTCCCGGCTAATCACAGACCCATCAGCCTCCTCAAGGCAATGTCTAAACTTCTCGAGAGAGTCATACTTTCTCGAATGCGGAACCATCTGTTTCCAACGGATGGCGATCCTCTCATTATTCCCCATCAGTTCGGCTTTCGCGCTAAACACTCCTGCCCTCAGCAAGTCCACCGAATCGTCGAGTATATACTTGACGGTTTCTATCCGCGTCGTTATAAAACAGTCGCGGTTTTCTTTGACGTAGCCAAGGCTTTCGATAAAGTCTGGCACAGCGGTCTCGTTTATAAACTCTACAAGATAGGCTTACCGGATCGCCTAGTCAGGATAATAGCGTCGTTTCTCAAAGACCGTACGTTTCGATTTAAACACGAAGGCACGCTTTCTGCACCTCGTTCCATAAAGGCTGGAGTCCCTCAAGGCTCAGTCCTCGCCCCTCTGCTGTACACTGTGTACACCAACGACATTCCCATCCCGCCGAAAGGCGTCGAACTCGCCCTCTTCGCTGACGACACCGCACTCTATACCAAAGGCCACGGTGTTCGGCGCCTTGTAACCAGACTCCAAAAGGCCGTAAACGCCCTTGGTGCATGGTTTCAAGAATGGCGCATCGATGTGAACCCTGAAAAGAGTTCTGCGATGCGCTTCGACCACAAACGCCGTCGTCCCGATGGCGATCCCCACGTTCGAATGTTAGGCATTCCCATCCCCTGGAAGCGCAGTACTAAATACTTAGGCGTCACATTAGATCCGACGCTTTCTTTCAAGCCACACGTTGAAAGAGTTTCGAAACTCGCTCGTCACTATTTAGTCCGTCTAAATAGCATGTTAGGTAGAAAAAGTAAAATGTCCTTCAGAAACAAACGTACACTTTACAAGGTCTGCGTTAGACCCGTCATGACGTATGCCTCGCCAATCTTTGCCCACGCCAAACCCTCCCTCCTGCACAAACTGCAGGTAGTTCAAAACCTCTTTTGCCGCCGGGCCACAGGCGCACCGTGGCACGTGCGTAACGCGGACTTGCATAGAGATCTTGAACTGCCTACAGTACAACAATATCTCAAAACACTCTCTGAAGCGTTCTTCAAACGCTCCGAAACCCATCCCAATCCTCTAGTTCGTGATTCTGTCTCATATGCTACTCCTGTGTTAGACTCGAAGTTCAAAGTCGCTAGGCCTAGAAATGCGCAAGCGTACTCATCCACCAGACTGTCACGCGATCTCGAGGCCCTTCTGGCCGCAAATTCTAATTCTAACGTAAATTCTAATTCTAACGTAAATCCTAATACTAACGTAAATGCGAGTTAATTCAATTTTATTTTGCAATTTTTTAATTTTTGGTTTAATTATTGATTTTCATTTTGAGCACCTTCAGTGCTACGTATTCACCTTCAGTGCTTTGAGCACCTTCAGTGCTATGTAATCCCAGCGGGTGACCCCTTCTGGGCCCCGCTAGCGCGGCCTCTTTCTCCAATTGGCCGTCGCTCAGATGAAGGCTGAGTGGCAAAAATGCACGAGCCGACAGGGGGTTTTTAGTGGGTATGGTCCTGGTAGGCGTCGGGACGAGTCCCACATAACTTTGGAATCGCGCCAGAGTATGCGTCAGGGCATTTTTATCCTCCTGCCCTTCCCGCGGAGGGGAACAAAAAAAAAAAAAACCCGAGAACAAACATCTGTGTTCTTCACACAAATGAATGCCCCGGCCAGGCTCGAACCTGGGACCTTTGGCGTATGAGGGAGGGCTACTTACCACTACACCACTCGGTCGTCGTTAACTAGTTCTATAAAATGCCTACATACTTGAAATAATTCAAGAGCTTATTTCTATTTTCTTGTCATAAAATGAAATAAATCCCTTTGCTAACTCCGGAAGTGGCGGACGCTCGGCTCTATCGATATCCGGTGTAGTGGAACTTAACTTATAACTTCTTTGTTGACTCACTATTTATTGATGTGTTTAGACATTTTCATTTTAGCAAAATACAATTTTTATGTTCAATTTAAAGGTTAAGAGGTCTCTGTGGCATAAAATCTGTTTTTATGACGTTTATCGAATTAAAATTAAAACTTAGATTTCGTTGAAGTGATCAAAATAATCGTTGCAAAATGGTATACGTGAATGCAATGTTCAATAGCCATCCTTATCACTCTACTATAATAGAGTTGTGGTAGTACTTTACTTACAGGACGGCTATACATGGCATACTTCAACTTTTGATAGGTATCCTTAAAAAAGGTACAAAGCTTTCAAAGTTGCAAAAGTACACAACCCTTAGTTTTCTGTTTGAGCGCATCGAAGCTATGACTTACCTAATTTAACAGATATTTAAAATTAACTTATTTTAGGAAATTATTCTTAACAGTAACTCAGCTCAATTAAATAAAAACTTTTAGGGAGCTTAACCACGCGTTCCCACCGATAGAAAAGGGTGAGCAGGCCCACGGCCCGACAATCGTTGTCGGAAAGTCATATATATTCTAATCGCTTAAGTAAAGTTGATATTGCGATGTAGATCACGCGTTTTTGAGTAGCGCGTCATCGCTACATCACTCCCCTCCGAGACCGAAGGTCGTAAGTAGCGTCCATCTTCAGTTTTTGCGTAAGGTGAAGCTTGCCAGTGCCTCACCTGATGATTCCAGTGAGCCGGAACCAGGTGCCGCGTAGTAGTCCGCGGTTAAGTCGGGACTAAGGCGGTGAATGTCCGACAATCCTCGGTGTGGGTTCGGGTCCCGTGGAGTTCGGAAGAAGTTGCTCCAGTGGGTCGGAGGCTGCCCCAGGGTGCCGAGGTGCAGAGTTCCCCAGTGCCTCGAGGCAGTGCAGTGTCGGTGCGTAGTGGCTGGCGGCTGCGTCGGAAAGGAGAGAGGTGCTCTGCTAAGGACCAGCCAAAGGTGCAGGTGCCGTGCCAAGTTGCAGGTGGAGGATGACGGGTGGCGACCAGTCTTGCTCTGCAAGGTGGTGATAGATTATGCCCATGTTGTCCTCTGGAAGCTGGCTCTGGCGTGGAGTCTTCGCTTTTGGTGTGGAGAGTGATGATGACTATGATGATGATGAAGGCTGCTTATGTGCTCTGCTCGGGGTCACCACTTTGGGGAACTTTTCCTTTTAACTAAGGAAATAGGGTGAGCAGGCGGAAAGTCATATAATATATTCTAATCACTTAAGTAAAGTTGATATTGCAATGTAGATCATGCGTTGTGATTGGTCGGTTTTTGAGAAGCGCGTCATCGCTACACTCCTCTAATTTGGTAGCCGTCTGTTGTGCAGTGTGTGGTCTAGCGTTGTCCTGAAGCAGCAGCGGCCTAGAGCGATTAACCAGCCTTGGTGGTTTAGCAGCTAGCTTTTCCATTATGATTTGCAGTTGCTGACAAAAGACATCTGCCATAATCGTCGAGCCAGATTTAACAAAGCTATAGTGAACGACACCGCCACTAGTCCACCAAACGCTCACAAGTAACTTTTTTAAAACAAGTAAATTTTCGCTTGGGTAGGATTTGGTCGGTTCGTTAGGGTTCCCATACCATTGCGATAAGCATTTCCGATTGTCGTACAGGATCGACTTTTCGTCATAGGTAATGATTCGATTTAAAATCCTTTCATTATTGTGCCAATTGAGTAATGTAACGCAGCAGTCGACGCCCGTTTGTCCGTTTGCTGCTCTCAATTCATGAGGTACCCACCTCTCAAGCTTTTTCATCTTCCCAAATTGCTTCAAGTGGATTAAAACAGTTTTGTCACTAACACCGCAGCCAACAGCTAATTCGGACGTGGTTTGCGACGGATCCGCTTCCGCAATAACCTTTGATTCTACATTATCAACTTTGGTCTCTGGCCGTCCACGGGGCTTGTTCTGCAGGACGAAATTTCCAGAACGAAAACCTTGAAACCAAGAACGCACTGTGTTTTTTTTGAAACACCGCCACCATACACAGCATTTATACTTCGAGCCGTTTCTGCACCACTGATGCCACGGTGGAAATCGTACTCGTAAATAACACGATATTTCAAGTTTTCCATTTTGTAAACTAAGTGACGCAAAGAAAAAATCAAAAGAGGAAAAAACAAATGAATTATGGTTTTTGAAACACAAATGCGTGAGTAAATAGCTGTATAAATTTGAAATTGGAATTTTTAACCAAAGAGGAGATAATACAGATCAAATTGAATAGTAGGACAAAACGCCAATTTCATATGTAAACACCTAATATTACTTAAAACACAAGGCTGTTTACGAATCTGTAGGAAAAATTGTCTTCTTTTTTGTTGTTTATTTTTCGTATTGCCCTAGTTTAAGGTTTTGTGCTGACGTGCGAGGAATTGACTCGTAATAACATACATTCCGGCCGGAGCTAGTTTTAAGTCAAACCTATTTAGAAACGTCATACAAGCACGTGTTTACGGTTTTCAAGCATTTCCATCGAAACTCACTGAAAGACTTACACAGTTTTTGTAACATCGTATTTAAAATGAAATATCATTTTTACATCTTTCAGTTCTTATTTAATATTGTGCGGACTTATGATTTATTGTAGATAGAAACAAGAAAACATCTGCTATATTTTAATTGGACTATTAAAAAATAAAAGTATATCAGACTTGCATATAAAGAGTTACATGCCATCACAAGTACCCTTTAATTATACATGTTGTTTTCCTTATTATATAAAAAGTAAATAAGTTATACATAGATGAAAGCTGCCTCCAGCGTCCCGCGCGACGGTGACGAAGTAGAAGGAAGGATGCAGCATCTTCAATTGCCGTCTCAGTCGCCTCCTTCGCGAGAATTACAGATTCGCACAAAGATCGCACGGCCTGCCATGACCTCTCACTCTCGACCATAGTGTGAAACACAGTTGGCAGTGCAAGATCCTCACCCAACCTGAACTGAGCGCGCTGTGCCCCGCATCCCATGTGACCAACACGCAGGATGCTCCACCCAAGATCATGCAATAATCCCGTGCCACCCTGATTGCCATTCGCCACTAGATTTGCGTCAAGCAGGCAATGTTGCTGCAAGTTAGGGCGCTGCTGGCCCGCACAGGGGCAACATCAATGTCTCGATATCCACGTAGAGAAGCTGACACGACGTCTCAGGACCGCTGAGTTTTTTTTACACAACCCCTACCATGACCGGAACTCTCGAGGGCCACTCGAAATCGTACTTTTGTGAAGCTATGCTGACCTTCAAAACGTAAAATAAAGATTTAACCATTCAACCAAGAGATAAACATTCTGGGTGCATTTTTACAATAGTGCCAGTTTCAATGCATAAACATGGATCAGTTAATTATTTCATATTCCTAAACACAGGCTTGCAGGATGTCCACGAATCTACATCAGCAAAAAACGTTATTCGTTGAAATTGACAATTCATATTAAACCTTTGATTTCGCAGACAAAAGGTTTTCTGTAACTTTATGGGCAGCTTTTTTTCAATTCAGGCGGCGTTATTAACTCTTTAATCTCACTGCTAGACGTTTCGATTTTCGAGATGAAAAGAAAAATATCACAATAATCCAGATTCAAGGAAATCGCACTACATTTACTAAATGTTCAGTTGGCGTTGCTTCTTACTTTACCGAAGCGACAAAGGGAATAAAGCCATGTCTTTATTTTAAGCTTAGAAGGAGCTAGTGGCGAGTATCGTTTATATGAATTCAACATACAAGCTTTTTTATTTGTGGCACTTGCCATTTTATCGTACGATAGAAAAGTCACCAAGTAAAAAAAGAACGAATTCACTTTCCGATCGGATGTAGTATGAAATAAACTGACTATGAAGTATTATTCTTATTATCTGAAATAGTTTGCAAAGGAAAATAAACGTGCATCTATCAAAATTTATCGTACTTAGATGAAAACCGTAAATATTTCAACAAGCGCTCTCCTTGTTTAGTCTTAATATTTTCTTAATTTTTCACGTTTCGACGATTCGAGTTTTTCACATTAAATAAAACACCTGAAACCAGGTTTAATCATATTTTGAACATAAAGTTCCAGTATAGTCACCGTGGTCACGAGCGACTAAGATGACAGGCGTGTTGATAGTTATGAAGGCTTTCCATCAACTCATCTATTTCTCAGTCTGCGAGCCTAGCGTTCAGGATAAACAAAGAAAATATTATCCAAAATAAAACTAAAAACTAAGTATACAAAGTCTTTTGCTAGAGTCGACCGAACACAATACACAGCGAAAACTGCTCGGTTCCAAATGTTCAATCAAATGATTAATTTGCCTTCTAAAGAGTTCTGATTTCGAAAGCTTTTGAATGTGAATACTCTTTAATTTAGTACATTAATTGGTTGTGCTTTAGAAATTATCTAAGCAATTAATTTGTTAATTTCCTGATTGCTTACATAAACAAGGTGATTTAATTACTGAATTAATTTCATTCAATTAGAATGTCCAAATAAACTTGGCCACTCAGCAAATTCTAACTACACAACAAGTTAGTTAAATATTTAAAAAGGTCATCATTTATTTGGCATTTTGGTGAAAGATTTCGAAAGTGGTCAATTTATGGGAGCTAATATTGAAGCTTTTCAAACGGTTTTTTTTTTGTGATTTTGTAAACTCTTAATTTAAAATAAAATAAAAAAATTTAAAGGAATTCAGACTCCAGCTGCTGTAAATTTATTGAATTGTTCTTATTTGTGTTGAAATAAACAAAAACACTGTCAAAATGAAGTGTAAGGCTGGAAATTCCACTTCAAATGTATCCACAACATAAACGTAGAAGGAATTAAATAACGTACAATTACTAACTGAACTGGTTACATAAAAGTTATAAAACAAGAATTAACTCAAGAACAAAAGTCTTGAATGTTTAAGTTAAGGCTCGATACTTGTATAAGCCAACAGCCGCTTGCTTCGACTAGCTGAGACACTACACAGAAATTCAAACCTTAACTACGCAATGTATGGAGTGGCAGCACTGAAGGCGTTAATTGCGATACAACTTGTGTGAAGCAAGTCTTCTAATGTTTACATCTCGATACATGTACAAGCAAACAGCCGCTTGCCTGGACCAGCTGAGACACTACACAGAAATTCAAACCTTAACTACGCATTGTATGGAGTGGCAGCACTGAAGGCGTTAATTGCGATACAACTTGTGTGAAGCAAGTCATCTCATCAAACATCTTAAACAAAAAACTAATTCTAGTGTAGCTACACACACATAGGTATTGAGTTAATGTCCACATTGGAATGTCTTTCCGCTGTACTGATTTGAGAAATGATCTTAAACGTGCAGTGGATAGACGTCTTAGGTTCATATTAGTTCTCGGACATCGATCACCTGCAGCATTTTGCTAGTTGGACTATACTGGATATTTTAACACGGACAAAGTGCCACTGTAATTCTTTCAGCGACCTAGAGTCTTTTACAATATAAATCTCAGTGGTTATAATATAAAAATAATAAAATTTAAACATTTACGGCTTATAAAACGCGTAAGAGCCCATAAAATAACTGTTTACACAATATATTGTAAAATAAATTGAGAAAAAACTATCACGATATATATATTAACTGACTTTTATTGTCTATCCCACATGTATGATCAACCGCAAGGGGAACCTAGTTCATACAATACATAAACAAATCCATTATTTAAACGGCGATCGCGACCGAAATTTCTACACATTCATGACCACCCATTCCGCGGGAAATCATCACACAACAGAAAGTCAAACATTGATTCATGAACTGACAAGCGAGCATTCTCGCTAGGAAGTGAACAGAAGACTCCACGACGAATCGTGTGTAAGAACAAAGAAATCTTTTCATCAATCAAATGCTAACAAACTGAGTACGTGAATATTTACAATGATCGTTCACTAACTGCTGAACAAACTGTCCTTAATTTTGACACCAACGAAACAGTATTTCCTATTTAACGATATTTTTCCTAATTTTAAGCACCTTGTGTAAAACTAAATTGCCTGCTGATGCAGCTCACTGGGATGGAACTCAGATCTCCCGCGTGAGACTTGGTTGGACTTGGCCACTACATCAACACGGTTCTCTATGCGTCTACTACTACTTAATAGCTGAAAGTTAGTTAATCGTGTGTAATACAGCTAATGGCCGGTATCCGATAGATTCATTACCGTCACGGCTGGGCCTCACGAGCACGTCAGAGTGCCGCAATATTTCAGTAAAAAGGTCGATATAAATTGAGAAGAAATAATGTATATTTGAATATATTTAATGACATGAAAGAATTAAAGAAACAATACATTCTGACTTGCTCCATCATTGGAGTAAGATGTAATAGATTGCGTAAATGCAAATAAAAAGAATAAGTTATTAAAATAAATATATTAATTACGCTCCTTACGGCATAGAATTTTACTGTAAACACTTACTTCGGCCGATATTTAGAACGGTTTTTATAAAATAGTTATTTGCACTTTCAACACTATACACTTCACTTTCCGTCGATTACAAATTGTAAGGACAAAACGTACGTAACTCAGTAACGTAATTTGCTTTATTCGATACCAAATTTTTATAAAGGAGGATAATATTTAAACGCGTCAGGCACCTCGCTCCCCGCGCACCTCGCAGTTAGGTGCAAGCGGAAGAAAGTAGGTCACCACTGCTAGGTGGCAATACTACTTCCTTTCGGTCAATTGATCAACCAAATTGAATATGCATTTATCTGGATCTCCACAAATCAGGGAGAATATTGACTTTACAAAGCTGCGTAGTCACTGAATAATAATTACGTTAAGTAATATATTTCAAGTAATTGTAGCCATAAAAATGATCAAATTTAATTCAAGAATAAAAAAATATATAGACCTTGCTCTTATTGAAAATATTTGATCGAGTTGACATCCATCATTATTACGTATTCACCATATGTTCATGAATTATTATGAGGGACAGATCTGATCGTTCATATATTTCACTCTTAGCATTAGAATTATTGTAGTTGTATCAGGGTGCGCAATGAACAACTTCTTTTCAAAATAAAAGAAAATAGAATTATGTATAATCGCAAAGAACTTTGGTCCATAGCTGCGTAGCCACTGCAAACCTCAGACCTCTTTACAAAAGAAGCTTCCTGAATAGATTCACAAAAAACGTTTACGTCAGTTTCAGTAAATTGCTAAATAAGTACGCGGCAGCCATGTTTGCTCCAGGTGTCCAGCTCGAAGTCCCAGCAAGCCGTCACTAAACTATTGAAGTATTGATACTCAGAGATTGATGTTAGATAGAGTCGGAGTCGACGATTTTGAGTGATAGTAAAATTTCTCTTATTTTGAATTAATTTATCTTTGACTTTACGGCGCAGATTTGATGATAAGGTTTTCAAATAAATATTGAAGTAGAAAGGGCATAAGTTTTGAATAAGTTTTGCTTCAAAATAGGTTTGTATCCTTTTATATTTATTTTAAACATATTCAATAAAGGAAAAGTAAATTTATGGAATTCATACCGATCGACACCAAATATTATTACGGGAGGCAAACTTAAGTACCTACACTTATAGAGTGCGAATTTTCATGGCATACGTATTCTTAGATACAAAGTATTGTGACGTCATGACACAACGTAAGTAGACTCTCCCAACTGCAAAAAGTTTGTCAAAAGTAAGCGAGGTAATTTCAACTAAGTATAAATAGTTATGCAGCGAGGTCACTGCAAGAAGTTAAATAACGTGCAGTCATTTTGAGAAGATTTTTCATGTAAATGTATTCATATCTCAGTTCGTCTGCGCTTAATAAACAACTCTTATTTACTTACTTACTAATTAACTTAATTAAATTTCATCAGTGCTTTCTTTTTTAATTCCAATTACCTACGTCTTGTATTTTGTTTGTCCGGTAGACCTCTGACATTACTACGATTTCTAAGGTATTAAGTGGTGTGTTCGTTAATGTTATATTTTTAAAAGTATAACACTCTTTTTGTGATTCTGAGCATAACGTGTCAGTAAACATATTGTCGCACAGCAATCTATAAATGGTTACGACCGAACGATTCAATGTGAAACGATGTAAATATAACCGCTGTGTCTTTATTACCTATTCTGTGTATATTACTTAATGTAATGCAGTGCATTGTATGAACAACTTAATAGCACAGGTAATTAAATTGGCGTTTCAATATGGAACAACTAGTTCATGAATGCATAAAACTCTACTTGGAGCGATAAATACAAGTTTGGAATACAATAGAGGCGCGCAATAAACCACAGCTGATGCGGTTGTGGGATGCGATAACGCGCGGTCTGTAATACAGCGTATTTAATAATCCAGGTTTACAGACGCTCATCAAACGACCCCACGCAGTGCGCGTTCCACATTCATTCAATAGTATCTATGTCCCGTGACTTCGTTTACGTAAATTCTTGTTTTGTGGTTTTATTTGTTGCTCCAAGTCAAACATTATACAATGTGTTTCAGAAATGGCAAAGACATTTTAATAGCAGATACAAATCTACTTACTCACAAAGAATAAATGTAAAAGAAAGATAATAATAATAATAATTAGACTGATATGCAACAGAATAACGATTAAACTATTAGGACATAAACACATACGTACATAAACCACTCAGCGTAAGATTAATTAAATGTTTCATCGACCACGGTCACAAAACATCAACGATATGAATACTTACCCAACATACACACACATCTCCAGGAAATAAATTATGTAGTTACATGTTACAATGAAAATGTTTCAAATACGCTTTGACACTGCGTGACACTTGACTTAGAAGTGATAATAAAAAGATATATAAATATATACAGCACACTATCCCACATAACGTCTATAGATATCAGTTTTTAAACAACATTCGATCAATTTCAATATCGATGTCTCTGTTACATATATTATATTTCATCGCTTCATTCTTCAGATAGTATTTAATTAACAAGGTAGTCCTTTTAAGGTCCTAGGTAACTTCACACAGTTTTCGAGTATGTCATTTGACTTATTCAAAAAACTTTCCGTCTTTTTACTTGATCAACCCCGGTCCCGGCAAGTCTTCATTCTTTTTTCGTGCGTGGTAACAAGCACACGTCTTATACCGACGAGTAACTTATTGAAGCTTTAAAAATATTAAAGCTTCGAACTCGGGGTTCTTGTATGTAACATGAAAGGCCCCCTCACAGAGCCGCGTCGAGTCAGACGCTAAGTCGGTGGATAAAGCAGATGCTAGCTACGAGCGGCGTTGATATGAGTGTGTTCAGCGCACTCAGCACGCGGCACGTGCTCAGTGTAGGTTATCCGATAAATGGCCGGGTGGACCTAAAACTCTCAGGCCTTCACAAAATTTTACCATAAACCTATATTAGACCCACTGAACGACTTTGCCTTGTCCGTACTCAATAAAGGTACAAACCACCCGATATCTTCCGATAAAGAGATTAATTAAAAATAAATTATTCTAATTATTTATTTAATTAATTTGGCAATCACCGAGTGTATAATAAACGCCTAAAGGTTACTGAATTCTTAAATTATGTACTAAAGTAAGAAATTTAATGAATAAACGTATATTAATTAATTATAATTTCTAAACACAATAGAAAACAAAACTTAATCTCTAAAAATCTACCTGGTAAATTAAATACTATCTGAAGAATGAAGGGACGAAATATAATAGATGATTAAACGAACTTCCTAGTGAAGTTCTATCGCTATTATATGAGTCGCTTCATTCGAAGATATATAAAGACCCCGTCCCTCCCGGAACCCAGAACACTTCAGACCCAATCTGCGTCCGGCCCCGTTCGGACGTGTTCGCTGTCGCACCAGCCGTTGAGTCACGATTGTCGTCTCACAACTCGTAGCAATACTCATACGCTGAGATTCGTACAATATCTTGCTTCGTCCTCGGCGACTTGAGATAAGCCTCTGTAGGACTTATGCTGGGGCCGGTTTCGATCGGCTGTAACTAAGTCAGTATCGCAGCAATAACAGAGTTGAGCTTACTACGGTCGATTAAATTCGATAGTAGTTCGCAAGGCTCGGGCTGTTTTTCTGGCTACGTACTTGACGCTGGGCGCTTGTTACGTAGTCAGAGACTCGCTCTGCGGCCGGCTCCGTACGGTCGTAACGTAGTCAATCCCGCACTTTCAAGGCAACCCAACCTCGTCAGGTCTACGACCGGTTTTTGTTGTCAATTTATTGGCAACACACTCCGTAGTAGACTCGCGTTTGATCAGGTGGATACTTAACGGTGACAACTAAGCCTGATAGCGTTGCCCCGGTGCACTTCCAAGGCCCTTCAGGCTAAGGATAAACCGGCTGACCCGATCCCATTGCACTTGGGCCTCTTCTAGGGTGACGGTACAGTGCTGTCCGAATTAGAGGCACCACTTCGCGTCGTCCCCAGCCCCTTTACCGCAAGTAGGGAGATTTAGGTGCTAGGTTTGTTAGGGAACCTAGCACCTAAACCTAGAACCTTATAATATATTTATATATTATATATTGTAGTCCCAAGCTCTCCAATGGACCAGCAAATCTTGGTAAACTTCTCTAGGTCGTTCGCCCAGGCGCTCGTTG
Organism: Marasmarcha lunaedactyla; assembly: GCA_923062675.1. NCBI lineage: Eukaryota > Metazoa > Arthropoda > Insecta > Lepidoptera > Pterophoridae > Marasmarcha > Marasmarcha lunaedactyla. Next base: position 27,737,997 of record OV281349.1, read on the forward strand.
CGTCCGGCGCAAACATATCCGATGACCTACTAACGCAGGCCTTACAGGCAACTATCGTGACCCCGGCCCCACAGGCCCCAGCCCCGGCCTCTCAGACCACCAACACCCAAATCCCTCAGGTCTATAGCTTTCCCTCGTCTCCCGTCCCGTCCGAGATGGACTGTGAATCGGTCACATACTCTCGCGCGTCGCGTCGCAAGCGTACCGCTCCCCGGAGCGACTCCGAACCCGCGTCTGATGCGTCGTTAGACACCGTCACCTTAACCGGCTCTCCTGAACCCGCGTTTCTATATGATAATGTCACTACAAATAACCGCGACTACGTCGGCTCCGTTCAAGCCAGCAACGCGTTGCGCTCCCGTCCCACCTAAACCTCAGCTCCATCCGCCCGTCTTCCTCCGCAAAAAAGCGCGATGGACCGCGGTATCTAATCTTTGCAAAGAACAAAAAATTAATTATGTCAAAGCAACCAACGCAGGCGATTCAATGAAAATCCAACTTTCGCGCGTTCACTAGGTTACTTTTATTAAAACAAATCACGTACCACACCTACGCCCGCCCGAAGGAGCGTAAGATCCGCGCAGTACTACGGGGCGTCCCGTTCGAGCTTGCGAACGAATAAATCCTCGAGGAGCTTAAGTCCCAGGGCTTCCTGGCTGAAGCAGTGCACAAGATGCACTCAAACCGCAGTAGGCGTTTCCGACACGCTTTAGTTATCCTGTCCAATACTCCCAACTCGAGAGAGATCTTCAGAGAGGCTCGCATAATCTGCGGACTTTCGAATATCTCCGTCGAGCGTCCCAACCCCCGCGGTCACCCTGGGCAGTGCTTCCGCTGCCAGCTCTATAGCCACGCAGCGGCTAACTGCTCAGCTCCTCCCAGGTGCGTTAAGTGCCTGGATCCACACATAACCAAGGAGTGCACTCGCACTCCCGAATCCACTTCCCCCTGTCTGTGTGCTGTGCAGCCAGTCCAGCCACACAGCTAACTACAGGGGTTTCCCGCGCGCTCTGCGCTGCTCAGCTAAGAGGGCTGCGCCTAAACAATCGCCACCGCTCACTTCCGCTAATTTCCCGCCGCTGCGCAACCGGGGTCCCTGATGCCTACTCCGGCTCTGTCCTGGAGGCAGCGTCCGGCCGAACCCAAATCCCGTAGCTCCCATAGGCTAGCGTCCCGCTCCGTCGTCTTCATCTCAGTCGTCGTTGGCTGAGGACAAGAAGACCGTGTTCAACGTCATTCAAAACGTTGACATTAGGGAAATCTCCATACTCGCACGCAAACCGAGCGCTCGCTCTCCTCAAGAGCGATAATTTGCGATAGCCGAGCATCACTCGCTACTAAGTTTGTTATAAATTTTATTTTTGTATGAATTCGTAAATAAGTAAATATAATGTCTAGACCCGCAAATCCCGCGTCTGGTCGTATCAAACCCAAGGGCTTATCCCTAGTTTCTTTTAACGTTCTTAGACTCAGTACTAACCTTCCTGAGCTCAAACTGTTTCTTCAGAACAACGAGCCAGACTTATTGCTTCTTCAAGAGACGTGGCTAACTCCAAACCGCTGCAGGGGATTTGCTATTCCCAAGTACGCGTTTATTCGTAACGACAGGCCCAACTCCGACGGTTTCGGCGGCACTGCTATTTATTACAAAAGAGGATTCCATTGCTGTCCTCTCTCTACCCCTCCTCTCCTCAACATGGAAGCCATTGTGTGTAGATTGGCATCACTAACTCACTCAACTTAGATGTCATCTCTCCCATCACTCCCACTCACTATCCCAACAACCCAACTACTCTCCTGATATCCTCAATTTTGCAATTGTCAAGCGAATCAACCTAGATCTCAGGTCTATCGAACCGCTCGATGACCTATGTTCTGACCACCGCCCCGTCTCCCTCGTGCTAGGACTGCCTAACGATAACGTCACCTTTTCTAAGACCTTTACTAACTGGAAAGGCTTTAAATACGTTAGTTTCAGCCTTAGAGGCCCCGAACTCTCCGCTCGCGATCAAGCCCGATCAGTTAGATAGCCCGGACAAAATAGTTTCATTAGTCAATTCACTCACTGATGCTATCAACTCAGCCATCAGCGATAGCGAAAAGGTTGCTAAGTTTTCTTTGACGTAGCCAAGGCTTTTGATAAAGTCTGGCACAGCGGCCTCGTTTATAAACTTTATAAAATAGGCTTACCGGATCACCTTGCCAGGATAATCGCGTCGTTCCTCAAAGATCGCACGTTTCGTTTCAAACATGAAGGCACGCTTTCCGCGCTTCGACCCATAAAGGCTGGAGTCCCACAAGGCTCAATCCTTGGCCCTCTGTTATACACCGTGTACACTAACGACATCCCGATCCCGCCGAAAAGCGTCGAACTCGCCCTGTTTGCTGACGACACCGCCTTTTACACCAAAGGTCACGTGGTCCCGAATAACATCACCAGACTCCAAAAGGCCGTAAACGCCCTCGCTATTTGGTTTAAAAAATGGCATATCGATGTCAACCCAGAAAAGAGTTCTGCTATTCAATTCGACCACAAACTCCGTAATCGCTACAACGATCCCCACATTCGAATGTTAGGTATTCCCATCCCCTAGAAGCGCAGTTTTAAATACTTAAGCGTCACCTTAAATCAGACGCTTTCTTTCAAGCCACACGTCAATAGAGTAACGAAACTCGCCCGTTTTTACTTAAGCCGCCTATACAGTATGTTTGGTAGACAAAGTAAAATGTCTTTCAGAAACAAACGTACGCTTTACAAGGTCTGCGTTAGACCCGTCATGACATATGTCTCGCCAATCTTTGCCCACGCACAACCCTCCGTCCTGCACAAACTGCAGGTAGTCCAAAATCTCTTCTGCCGCAGGGCCACAAACGCACCTTGATACGTGCCCAACGCGGACCTGCACAGAGATCTTGAACTACCTACATTGCAACAGCACCTCAAAACACTCTCAGTATCGTTCTTCAAATGCGCTCAAACCCATCCCAATCCTCTAGTTCGAGATTCAGTCTCATATACTGCTTCTGTCTTAGATTCAAAATTCAAATGCGCTAGACCGAGAAACGCGCACACTGGCGAACCCACGCAATTAACATTAGATCTCGAAGCCCTTAGGCCGCAACTTCTAATCCTAACGTAAATTCGAATTAATTCAATTTTAATTTTTCATTTTGAGCACCTTCAGTGCTATGTATTCACCTTCAGTGCTTTGAGCACCTTCAGTGCTATGTAAATCCCAGCGGGTGACCCCTTCTGGGCGCCGCTAGCGCGGCCTCTTTCTCCGATTTGTCGTCGCTCAGTTGAAGGCTGCGTGGCAAAATATTGCACTAGTCATTCAGGGGTTTTTTAGTGGGTACAGGCTCTGGTAGGCTCGGAGCGAGTCCCACATAACTCCGATCACGCGCGCGAAGTATGCGTCAGTGCATGTTTTATCCTCCTGCCCTCTCCGTGGAGGGGAACAAAAAAAACCCGGAACCCATACAAAAGTTTTGTTTCAATCTTTAAAAAATGAAGACTTGCCGGGACCGGGGTTGATCAAGTAAAAAGACAGAAAGTTTTTTGAATAAGACAAATGACGTACATAAGTTAGCATACATAAGTTATCTAGTACCTTAAAAGGATTACCTTGTAATAAAATACTATCTTCGAATGAAGCGACTCACATAATAGCGATAGAACTTTACTTGGAAGTTCGTTTAATCATCTATAGTATACTTTATTTTTATTTTATTTTTATTTTTCTTTATTTGGGAAATAAATAGAACAATACACTTTAAATACATCAATATTCTCTAATTAATTCACAATCCAGCTAAGTTTACTCTAATAAAATTTACAATTTTTAGTTAATTTAGAATGTAGAATACCAACAAGCTACACAGTTAGATAATTTGAATTTTATAACATATTGAATTTAAATTAACACAATTAAACGAGGATTATTAAAGCAAATTAAATTATTTCTTTACATTTACAAAATAAATAAATACGGATAGGTAGTATAAAAATGCCATTAAAATTACTTCTTGAGGACTTGTAAAGTTTCTCTAATGCTACGCTTAAATTGCTTTAGAGAGAGATTGAACATATCTAAGTCACTGAACACTTTATTGTTTGAATTACAAGATCTGTTAATAAATGAAGTTGTTGCATAATTCGTACGCATTCTGAGTGGCTGAAAAGCATGAATTCTTCTTGAATTGGTGCGGCAACAACGAAAATTAATCTGCTCTAAAAGATATGGTGAAGTTGTTGATAATTTTGAAAAGAAATATTTGATCGCGAGCTGTCCTCCAGGGATGCTACTACTATTGTTGATGGTTGTCCTAAAAGTAAAGTTCTATAATTTAAATATTTAATAAATTTGTTTTGAATTTTTTCTATTTCATTTATATAAACTTTATACTGCGGATTCCAAGCGACAGAGGCATACTCTAGAATAGACCGAACAAAGCAGTTATAAAGCATCACTAAGGTAGAAACATTTTTAAAGTCTACGCTAACTCTCAGTACGAAACCCGGCTTGCGAAAAGCCTTTCTAACGATTGCATTTATATGATAATCTAAAACAAGCTTACAGTCCAGATAAACACCAAGGTCTTTCACCAAAAAAACTCTTTGAAGTGTTTGATTTTGTAATGTATATGGATACATAATCGGTTGTTTTTTTCGGGAAAATTAAATTACACTACATTTAGAAACGTTTAAATGTAGCATGTTATTACAACAATAGAGGCTTAGTGAATTTAAGTCGTCTTGAAGGGAAGTACTATCATTATAATCTTTTATGAGCTTGAAAATTTTCTAATCAGCAGCATAGAGTAAGAACTGTGCATGTTCGTTTGTTTGACGGTAGATTTAAAAGGATCGTGTGGTCCAAGTTTTAAGATCATTCTCGCTCCGATCGCCACGCGGTGCGGACGTGCAAGACCCAGCTCTCCGTTGATCGGTCCCTTCCCGCCATTCCGCGGCGCTCAGTTTACTGACGTCACAGTCTAGCGTGTTGGCTCCGTGCTACGGTTTCCTAAGTCTTTCTACTCCGTCTGAGTGCTTTCGAAGTGCGATTTTTCTTTGCGACTAAGCCTCTTAGTCTTCAAAGTGCTGTGCTAAGTTGTGTTGTGCTTGTGCTGAGTGCAGTGTTGTGCCCGGCGTAAGTAGTCTGGTTTCAGTGCAAAGGATACTTAACGGTGACAACGAATTTGTACTGAACCAGTCCTTTTTATTTTTATTTATTTCTCTTCTCTATTTTATTTATTTTTCTCCTATTTTCATATTTATTTCTATCATATCTGTGTGTTTTCGTGTGTATTTGTCCTTTCTGTCGGTAAAGGTTGACCCTAACGCGGTCAACTCTTTACCTGCGCACCCTTTTTTTAGGTTTCTAGGTAGCGGCCTTCGGCGTACTATTGTTAGTTTTAAGTTTTTCTCCCCAGCCCCCCTACCGCTGGTAGGGAGGTTTGCCGCTTGATTTTGCTAGGTTTTTAGGAACTAGGCATCTTTTATTATACTTATATTTTTACTTATTATTGTCCCAACCCTCCCTAATGGATCCGCTAATCATTATTAACGCGTTCACCCAGGCGCTTGCTGCGGCAGGCGTCTCCATCCCAAAAGACATCCTAACGCAGGCCTTACAGGCATCTATCGCGTCCCCGGCCCCTCAGGCCTCAACCCCGGCCCCTCAGGCCTCCAACGTCGAGACCCCTCAGGTCTTAAGCTCTCCCGCGTCTCCCGCCTCGTCCGAGATGGACTGCGAATCGGTCGCATCCTCTCACGCGTCGCGTCGTAAGCGTACCGCTCCCGGGAGCGATTCAGACTCCGCCGCGTCCGTAGCTTCGTCGGTCGCCGCCACCCTAACCGGCTCTCCAGAGCCCGAGTTCCAATTAGTTGCCAAACGCTCTAAGAAGCGTTCGAAAAAGGCCGCGGTGTCTTCAACACCCGAGCCAACCCCGGTGTCTTCTACACCCACCCCCGCGCCGCTCATGTCACTCGAAGTGACCGCGATTCCGTCGGTCACATCGAAGCCAGCGACGCGCTGCGCTCCCGTCCCGCCGAAGCCTCAGCTCCCTCCGCCCGTCTTCCTGCGTGAAAAAGCGCGCTGGACCGCGGTTTCAAACTTGTGCAAAGTGCACAAAATTAACTACTTAAAAGCCGCCAACGCTGGCGATACAATCAAGATTCAAATAGCGACCGTCGACGACTTCCGCGCGTTTACCAGGTTACTCGGTTTAAACCAAATCGCGTACCACACCTACGCCCTCCCGGAGGAGCGTAAGATCCGCGCAGTACTACGGGGCGTCCCGTTCGAACTCAGCAACGAAGATATTCTCGAGGACCTTAAGTCCCAGGGTTTCCCGGTCACAGCAGTGCACAAGATGCACTCCAACCGCGGTAGGCGTTTTCCCTTAGCTTTGGTAATCCTGTCGAATACTCCCAACTCGAGGGAGATCTTTAGGGAGGCTCGCACAATTTGCGGACTCTCAAATATCTCCGTCGAGCGTCCCAACCCCCGTGGTCACCCTGGGCAGTGCCACCGCTGCCAGCTATATGGCCACGCAGCGGCTAACTGCTCAGCTCCCCCCAGGTGCGTTAAGTGCCTGGATCCACACTTCACAAAGGAGTGCACTCGCACTCCTGAATCCACTTCCCCCCCTGCCTGTGTGCTGTGCGGCCAGTCCGGCCACACAGCAAACTACAGAGGTTGCCCGCGCGCTCCGCGCTCCACCGTCAAGAGGGTCGCGCCTAAACCGGCGCCGCCGCTCACCTCCGCTAACTTCCCGCCGCTGCGCAACCGGGGTCCCCCGGAAGCAAAGCCCGTTCAGCCGACGCCTACTCCGGCTCTGTCTTGGAGGCAGCGTCCGGCCGTTCCGCCTGTACCTTCCCGACCCATCCCAGCTCCCGTAGGGCCGCGTCCCGCGTTGTCATCTTCCCCTCAGTCGTTGTTGGCTGAGGACATGAAGACCGTGTTCGACGTCATCCAAAACGTCGACATTAACGAAATTTCCGTACTCGCACGCAAACTGCGAGCCGCCCGCTCTCCTCAAGAGCGTTTATTCGCGCTAGCCGAGCATCACTCGCTCCTAAGTTCGTTGTAAATTCTTTTATTTTTGTATAAATTCGTAAATAATAAATTATAATGTCTAGACCCGCGAATCCCGCGTCCTGTCGTATCAAACCCAAGGGCTTATCCCTAATATCTTTTAACGCTCGTAGCCTGAACACAAACCTTCCCGAGATAAAACTGTTCCTTCAGAACAAAGAACCTGACTTATTCCTTCTCCAGGAGACATGGCTTACTCCAAACCGCTCCAGGGGATTCGCTATACCTAAGTACGCGTTTATTCGTAACGATAGGCCCAACTCCGACGGTTTCGGCGGCACCGCTATATATTTCAAAAGAGGCTTCCACTGCTGTCCTCTCCCTACTCCTCCTCTCCTCAACATGGAAGCCACTGTGTGTAGATTGGCTATGACTGGTCATCCGACCATCATCATAGCTTCAATCTACATACCTAGTGGTACCAGACCAATCCGCAGCGACTTTGAGGCCATTCTCGCCCTCGGCCATTCAGTCATTATGTTCGGAGACTTTAACTCCAAACATACTGACTGGACGTGCCTATCGACTAACACCAGCGGTATCGCTCTCCTCGACATCACTAACTCCCTTGACCTAGATGTCATATCCCCCATCACTCCCACTCACTATCCCAACAACCCGTCTTACTCTCCTGACATCCTCGACTTTGCAATTATCAAGCGAATCAATCTTGACCTAAGGTCTATCGAACCGCTCGATGACCTAGGCTCCGACCATCGCCCCGTTTCCCTCGTGCTAGGACCGCCGAACGATAACGCCTCATCTCCTAAGACCTTTACCAACTGGAAAGGTTTTAAAAATACGTTAGTTTCAGCCTTAGAGGCTCCGAACTCTCCACTCGCGATCTCTCCCGAACAATTAGATAGCCCGGATAAAATCGATTCATTAGTAAATTCTCTCACTGATGCTACCAACTCAGCCATCAGTGACAACGAAAAGGTTGCTAAGCAAGGCAAACCCACGCTTCCCTTAGCCGTTAGCAATCTTATTAAAGCTAAAAACGCGGCTCTCCGGAGAGCCAAGAAGTATCCCACGCCCGCCTATAGAACAGCTGCGAATCAGCTTCAACGTAAAGTTAGGTCTTGCCTCGCGGAACTCCGAGACGCTCAGATGAACGATCTCATGGCGAATATCTCTCCGTCCCACCAAGCGTACTATAGCATGGCCCGAGCCTTACGCGTAGACACCGTTTCTCACGTTCCTCCTCTCACTCGTCCCGACGGCACTACTGCCTTCGAAGTCGAAGAGAAAGCCGAATGCTTCGCCGACAGCATTGCCGCACAATGCTCGCCCAGCACGCAACCTGCTTATCCCTCACACATCCAGGCGGTGGAGGACGAAGTCCTTCGCAGAGACTCTCTCCCCATCATCGCCGACCCTGTCACAGTCTCTAATGACGAAATCTTGCTTCTCATTAGAAATCAAAAGTCCAAAAAGGCTCCGGGTGCGGATGGAATTTCCAACCACGCACTTAAGCACCTACCTCAACAGATGCTTACCTTGTTAGCTATCATTTTCAATGCCTGCTTCGACCATAGCTACTTTCCAAAAGCTTGGAAAGAAGCGACAGTCATAGGCATTCCCAAGCCGGGCAAACCTCTGAACGTCCCGGCTAATCACAGACCCATCAGCCTCCTCAAGGCAATGTCTAAACTTCTCGAGAGAGTCATACTCTCTCGAATGCGGAACCATCTGTTTCCAACGGATGGCGATCCTCTCATTATTCCCCATCAGTTCGGCTTTCGCGCTAAACACTCCTGCCCTCAACAAGTCCACCGAATCGTCGAGTATATACTTGACGGTTTCTATCCGCGTCGTTATAAATCAGTCGCGGTTTTCTTTGACGTAGCCAAGGCTTTCGATAAAGTCTGGCACAGCGGTCTCGTTTATAAACTCTACAAGATAGGCTTACCGGATCGCCTAGTCAGGTTAATAGCGTCGTTTCTCAAAGACCGTACGTTTCGATTTAAACACGAAGGCACGCTTTCTGCACCTCGTCCCATAAAGGCTGGAGTCCCTCAAGGCTCAGTCCTCGCCCCTCTGCTGTACACCGTGTACACCAACGACATTCCCATCCCGCCGAAAGGCGTCGAACTCGCCCTCTTCGCTGACGACACCGCACTCTATACCAAAGGCCACGGTGTTCGGCGCCTTGTAACCAGACTCCAAAAGGCCGTAAACGCCCTTGGTGCATGGTTTCAAGAATGGCGCATCGATGTGAACCCTGAAAAGAGTTCTGCGATGCGCTTCGACCACAAACGCCGTCGTCCCGATGGCGATCCCCACGTTCGAATGTTAGGCATTCCCATCCCCTGGAAGCGCAGTACTAAATACTTAGGCGTCACATTAGATCCGACGCTTTCTTTCAAGCCACACGTTGAAAGAGTTTCGAAACTCGCTCGTCACTATTTAGTCCGCCTAAATAGCATGTTAGGTAGAAAAAGTAAAATATCCTTCAGAAACAAACGTACACTTTACAAGGTCTGCGTTAGACCCGTCATGACATATGCCTCGCCAATCTTTGCCCACGCCAAACCCTCCCTCCTGCACAAACTGCAGGTAGTTCAAAACCTCTTTTGCCGCCGGGCCACAGGCGCACCGTGGTACGTGCGTAACGCGGACTTGCATAGAGATCTTGAACTGCCTACAGTACAACAATATCTCAAAACACTCTCTGAAGCGTTCTTCAAACGCTCCGAAACCCATCCCAATCCTCTAGTTCGTGATTCTGTCTCATATGCTGCTCCTGTGTTAGAATCGAAGTTCAAAGTCGCTAGGCCTAGAAATGCGCAAACGTACTCATCCACCAGACTGTCACGCGATCTCGAGGCCCTTCTGGCCGCAAATTCTAATTCTAACGTAAATTCTAATTCTAACGTAAATCCGAATTAATGCATATTTAATTTTTCAATTTTTAATGTTTTCATTATTTACTTTTCATTTTTAATGTTTTTATTTTACTTTTAATTTTTGAGCACCTTCAGTGCTATGTAATCCCAGCGGGTGACCCCTTCTGGGCCCCGCTAGCGCGGCCTCTTTCTCCAATTGGCCGTCGCTCCGATGAAGGCTGAGTGGCAAAAATGCACGAGCCGACAGGGGGTTTTTAGTGGGTATGGTCCTGGTAGGCGTCGGGACGAGTCCCACATAACTTTGGAATCGCGCCAGAGTATGCGTCAGGGCATTTTTATCCTCCTGCCCTTCCCGCGGAGGGGAACAAAAAAAAAAAAAAAAAAAGTTTTAAGATAATAAGTCTTATGAAGTTGTAATATCTATTATGAATTCATAATAAATAAATAATTATCTTGCATGTTTTTGTTTACTTTTAAATAATAAATTGTAAATAAACCAATAATAACCTCATAATTTAAAAAAGTGTATTCAGGAAGGTGTTTTTCCTTATGTTTTAAAACTGGCAACAACAAACAAAAGTCTACAAAAGAGGGGATGAGTCGGAAGTAAGTAGAGTGAAAACTATAGGCCCATCTCTGTACTGTCCACTTTATTCAAGACTTTTAAAACATTTGTACACAAAATAGTTTAACATCTCCGTAAACTTGTTATACCTGAACAACATGGTTTTGTTCAATGCAGATCTACAACCACGAATATATTACTCTTTTCAACGGCCCTTTTTGAAAAAGTGGATACCCGTATCTAAGTGGATTCTGTATACACTGATTACAAAAAGGCCTTCGATAAAGTGGATCATGGACTCCTTATGAAAAAAAAATTCCATATAATGGACTTAAAGGTAAACTTCTACACTGGTTCTCATCATGCATTACGGCAAGAACTCAAAGACTGCTATAAATGGTTTAATTTCCAATAGTTTTTTTTGTACTAAGATGAACACTCATTGATATTATGGCGATTCATAATATTTGCAGTAGCAAATTTGATTCGTCCTCTTTGCTAATGAATTCGTAGTAAGAATTTACGTAATATTCATAAATGATTCTATATTAATTTTGTAAAACGAATGCTGGTAAGGTCCCTGCTTACACGTCTTGTTTATACCTATAATTCTAAGTTCTTAAAATAAGATATATTTTGTAATTTCGCCGGAAGATTAAATTTTAGACCAAGAAATTTTGAAATTTTTTTTATTAAGTTTTGTTACGTCATAAACCTTGAGTGATAGGTACTTTATATGCATTGTTATGTGAATATAATATTAAGTGTACTGTGAAGTACTTAGTGACTTATTCGTAGATCGTGTCGTGTACAGTTGTTTGTTGTCCCAAAATAAAATAAAAACTTTATGTTAAATATAAACATGAGTTGCGTTATGTTAGTCTCGCTTAAATTCAAGAATGGCTGCGTCAATCTAATCGAATCTCAAAACTTCGATTAAATTTTTTTTAATTATCCAGAGAAACACACAATCTATATGGCCCTACAGCCCCTACTAACCTATACAGGTAACCAGAATAAACATACATATATAAATATAAACAACCATGACCCGAGAACCAACATCTGTGTTCATCACACAAATGAATGTCCCGGCCAGGACTTGAACCTGGAACCTCCAGCTTACGAGACAGGGCCACTAACCACTAGGCTATCATTTTTTTGTTTTGTCCGTCATTGTCTTGACAAGGTTTGAATGTTAAAAAACATACAGAAAATCAACTAGTAAAAGTGAAAATGTTTTTATTTCAAAATCTCAATAGAAAATAATGGCCATGAAATGAAATGAAATAAAAATATTTATTTCTCAACATTGAAAATTACTTGTTCTTATTGACGTCAAATAAAACATGATTCTACCACCAGTTCGGAAAAACCTTCATGAAGATACTTCACGGGTATATTTTTTTGAAAATAAATTTACAGAGTCTCTTTATGTCTATACAAAATTATTCTTATCTGGCAAGTCTGGATACTTGCCAAACTAACCCTCCCCCCAAGTATCCAAACGACGAACACCCTCAAACGGCACTCGTTCACGAGTTAACGCGGGATCCAGCCATCGCCCTCCTCGACCATATACCCATAACCCATCTTGTCAAGGTTGCTGTCACACATCTGCACATGTTTTCACAATAGGAGTTTTACTGGGACGTCACAGCTGGATTGCCGCAGTTGGGAACGCATTTGTATAGGATTTTACTGTTCGTTGTGTTTTTCTTGGTGTTGCTTTCGAATCCTGACCTTTGTTACTTTTACTGACTCTTCGTAGGAAACTTTTTTTAAATACTTATTAACTTCTTTATTTTAACTTTTTAATATTGAGAATATGAGGGCTAACGCCAGGCCTATTACAATTCTCATTTACAGACATTAGACCTCGAATTAATTTTAAAATGAATAAAAGTTAAAATATATATAAAATAAATATTTAGAAAAGTATTCTACATTAAACAATAAACCTTGTGTTTGGAACCTTCCAAAACCAACGTTGTCTCGTCTTTGTTTATGTCCATACTTGATATTGCGGGGCCGCAGGTCGGCCTTTGAGAACCAGCCAACTGCTTGCTGCGAGCTTTGTTATTCAAATATCGGCAACTCAGCAACGCGGTAATGCAATATTCAGCAACTCTTGGTCCTTGTATATACTCATAAAGACGTGAAACAAATGCGTACAAAGGCTTCAGAACAAATAAATACATTACAATGCATTTAAAAACCCATTTTTAAGCATTAGTTAGTAAATTGTGACGACAAAAGTTGCGTTTTATTACATAGGTTAGGTTAGTTTCGTTTGGTGTTTACGAAAAAAAATACTTGTTTTTTTGTGATTTATTCTTCTTAGTGTAGGCATCAAATCTTTGTAATATCAGGTGACTGTTAATGTTAAGACCGTAATGCCTTTTGCCTCTAATTCTATCATCCAATTCTTAAATAAAAAAACCACTTGATAAATTCTATTCAATAATACCGACTTTTTTAACGTTCGGAAATACGGCACTTGCGCTCAGATTACAATTCCTAACAACATCATATAAATAAATAAATATTATTATAAATAATAAATATAAATATTATAAAAACCCTGCCTACGGGTCAGCAATTTTGTTAAAGTCACCTGGTATTTTATTATTGAACCACAACCCACGCTACACAACTCAGCTCTTGAATATTACGCCTTCGCAGTAAAAGTCATCCAATTGTTCACTCTACATCTATAGGATACCGTAATCCGTTCAAGTTCCAGCAAAACTTTAAATTGCAGTAACCTTACCTTCTACATCAGGGAGCCCTTGTTTGAAGCACGGCGAGGCCCGTCGTTTGTTTGAAGAATTTATTTTTGTGGGTTTCCTGTTTATTTTATATTATGAAACTATGGAAGTTTTAGAACGTCAGACAAGCATTAAAAGAAACTTAGTTACGTGATAGACGTATGCGTGAATAGAGTTTCATTTATTTAAATAAACCAATTTTCTATGCAAATTCTATTTAGTTAGCAGTCAAAACTCAAAGACATTAACTCAAAACAATATTGTTTCAAAATATAACTTAAGAAAAAGACTACATTACGATGGCTAAATAAATAATTTCTACATTAATTGAGCTTAAAAAGACTAACTATTATAGAGCAAATGCATGATAAGTAAATAAAATAAGCAGGTTTTGTATGGATTTTTTTATTTATTTAAAGTTTTCATAAGTTTTTCATAATTTCACTTCCCGTGTCAAATCATAAATATCTGCTGCTTTACACTACTTTCTGAATGTTGTTCGGGTGTTACGGAAAATCTTAAGACAAGAATTTTAAGCATACAGCTATTCCTCGTGCCATAGAATTTGGTGAAAGCAAATACTTGTACCTACAAAAGAAAATAGATTTGGTCGAGCTTGCATTCAACGACAGCGGCGTGTGAGGCAGAAAAACAACATTGCGGTCGGACGCTACGTCCGGGTGGCTACCCTCCCCGTTGGTGTCCGGGCAGCTGCCTCATCCTCAAGCACTATTAAAAGCCAATGTCTTTAAAAACAATTATCAGGCATCAGTGAATATTATAAAAGAAATATGTACATTGAACGCCATTTGCAGTTACGTCAGGTCGGGTTAGTTTATAAGCGTGTTGTATGAGCATAGAGTATGCGGTTTTTTAATACATGGGCTGCTTTTAATTAATCGCCTTTTAACAGCTATTTGTTGTTTGAGATACACTTGTGCATGTTTGGTTTATTATGACGTTTAATTAACATTCTATAGCACTTTGGTTTATTTTCTACAAGAAATCTCACGTGGTTTTCCCCGCGTAGTTCCCGATCTGATAGACATAGCTTGTTGATTATGGAAATCAATGAAACATAATCAAGTTTTTTTAAATCAGTTTATTCTATTTATGGCATATGTTATTGTGTTATGTACTATTAACATGAATTCACAAAGTCGAATTAAGCCCCGTCGTACTTTGTACTCCAATCAAGGCTTTGACAAACAAACGAATACAGTACAACTGGCTCGCCCGCAGGCCACACTATCTATAGCAGTTTAGCTTTTCCCGCACATTACGCATCTTTGGCTACCTTTTTAAAGACATAAAATTAGGACATTTAGGACTACAATATGCTTTCCTTTTATATTTGTTAAACGATAACTTTTCTAATATTTCTTGCTCAACCCAAAATTATTTGCGATATATTCTTGTAAAGACTAATAAATATCCTAGTTCCAGCAGTCATAAAATGATGTTTGCCGCCACTAACTCTTTCAAACTTTTACGCAATTTTTGCCAATGCCAATCAAATTTTCATCACACAAAGTCTCTTTCTACCCTTTGTTGACTATGCTGATGCATGTTACCTTGACTTCACGAACAATTTAATAAACTTTAGCGTCGCCAAACCTTTTGTATCCGTTTCATATTTGGATAAAGCAAATAAGTAAATTACAACTAACAGGTCCATTCAAATCTTTATCTCCATGGATTTTTTAAGGTTTATTTAAAAAACATCGCATTTATTACATTTTTTGATAATGTATGTATGTATGTATTAATATCTAGCAGATAACTTAAAAAACTAAGGAGATATACAAGATGAAAAATTTCGTGTCACGGCGATGAAACATGCACGCACGCCAATGAAACAAGCGTCCATGGCAATAAAAGAACTGTGCCACGGGAATTAATGATTGATTCATTCATTCCTGTGGAAACATTTCCACGGAAATAACAATTCATATAAAACATAATATTTTATATACTGAACATCAAACTTACATACAAAGAGTGTGGTACGAAATTATATACATCATTTTGTAAGGTGATAACTTTAAATCTTTTTGTAGTTGACTGTACAATAAAAAACTCATCAAGTCTATCCTTAGGTCTTTCATCGTATTGCCGTTGGTTAACTTGACGAGCCCGATGCTGTCAGTAGTCGCAACTACTTGTATATTACAGGTAAAGATGTTTTCTTTGCCTCATCATGCCATGGCGATGAAAACATAAGTAAGGCAATTAAATTTTTTCATTGCTGTGTTTTTTTTTTCATTACTATTGCAAATTCTGGCCACGGAAACCACGGCAATGAAAACACGGCGGTCAAAATTAAGGCAAAAATATTAAATAACAAAAAATCGAATGCGCAATCAAGAGATTAAACTTATGCAAATAGAAGTTCTATCCACGGCGATGAAAGAAAAATGTCCAGTAACATAAAAACGGAATACTTATATTCATGGCACGAAAACGCAGGCAAGTGTGCACGTCCTTCCACGTCGAGCACTTGCGGCACTAATATGCCACGTTTTGCGCACAGGGGCGGGGGACGCAAGTCCTTAGATAAAGAGATATTCTTAAACATGTTTAGGCATTCTCGCTCCGATCGCCACGCGGTGTGGACGTGCAAGACCCCGTTCTCCGTTGATCGGTCCCTTCCCGATATTCCGTGGCGCTCAGTCTACTGACGTCACAGTTTAGCGTGTTGGTTCCGTGCTACGGTTTTCAAGGTTTTTCTACTCCCTCTGAGTTTCAAGTTTCTAGTTTATTTTATTCAAAAAACAATTTTCATTGTATGCGAATGTATAAAATAAGTTACAATACATATTTGATTTCATTATCTAAAATTACTATTTACAATAAATGAGATTACAATAAATATAATTTCCTAATCAATCATAATTATTTAAAATCATCTAAAGAATAACAACATTTTTCCAACAAGATGGCTCTAAGCTTATTTTTGAAAATTGGAAAACTATGCGTCGTCTTTAATTCCATCGGCAAATTGTTAAATAGTAGTACCGCCTGGTATACAGGACAATGCCTCACTATTGTCAGTTTGGGTTCGATCATAGCCTTAAAGTCTTTTCGCCTTGTGTTTAATCGCGCCACTCTTTCCAGTTTGGTTTCATTTAAAATCACATTTCTCATAAAATCCGTCAAAAGTTTTAAAATATATAGGCTGGGCACTGTTAGTATGTCTAGTTTTTTAAAATATTTGCGGCAAGATTCCCATGGTGCTAGTCCAGTCATTGTACGCACTGCCCTTTTTTGAAGTCTGAAAGCTTTTTGACTATTGTATTTATAGCTGTTACCCCAATATTTAATGCTATAACGCAACTTAGACTCGACTAATGCAAAGTAGACCATTTTCAATTGCGAAGTTGTTAGTTTATCCCGTAAGCTACGCAACGCATAACATGATGAGCTAATGGCACTTTCTATTGCCTTAAGCTCCGCTTTCCAATTTAAATTTGAGTCTATATGTATACCGAGGAACTTAGTTTCAGTAACAGTTTCTAAATTTTTCGGACTTGAATATATTTCTAATTTGTCTTCATTTCTATCGAAGTGCTATCGAAGTGCGATTTTTCTTTGCGACTAAGCCCCTTAGTCTTCAAAGTGCTGTGCTAAGTTGTGTTGTGCTTGTGCTGAGTGCAGTGTTGTGCCCAGCGTAAGTAGTCTGGTTTCAGTACAAAGGATACTTAACGGTGACTACGAATTTGTACTGAACCAGTCCTTTTATTTTTATTTTATTCCTCCATTTTATTTATTTTTCTCCAATTTTCATATTTATTTTTATCATATATGTGTGTTTTCGTGTGTATCTGTCCTTTCTGTCGGTAAAGGTTGACCCTAACGCGGTCAACTCTTTACCTGCGTACCCTTTTTTAGGTTTCTAGGTAGCGGCCTTCGGCGTACTACGGTTAGTTTTAAGTTTTCCTCCCCTACCGCTGGTAGGGAGGTTAGCCGCTAGGATTTTGCTAGGTTTTAGGAACTAGGCATCTTTTATTATACTTATATTTATACATATTATTGTCCCAACACTCCCTAATGGATCCGCTAAGCGTTATTAACGCGTTCACCCAGGCGATCGCTGCGACAGGCGTCTCCATCCCAAAAGACATTCTAACGCAGGCCTTGCAGGCATCAATCGCGTCCCCGGCCCCTCAGGCCTCAACTCCGGCCCCTCAGGCCTCAACTCCGGCCCCTCAGGCCTCCAACGTCTAGACCCCTCAGGTCTACAGCTCTCCCGCGTCTCCCGCCTCATCCGAGATGGACTGCGAATCGGTCGCATCCTCCCACGCGTCGCGTAGCAAGCGTACCGCTCCCGGGAGCGACTCCGAACCCGCGTCTGATACGTCGTCAGATGCCGTCACCTTAACCGGCTCCCCTGAGCCCGCGTTTCAATTAGTCGCCAAGCGCTCCAAGAAGCGCTCAAAGAAAGCTTCGGTATCATCAATACCCGAGCCCTCCCCGGTGTCTTCTACACCAGCCCCCGTGCCATTAAAATCGCTTGAAGAAACCGCGTCTCCGTCGGTCCCATCGAAGCCGGCGACGCGCTGCGCTCCCGCCCCGCCGAAGCCTCAGCTCCCTCCGCCCGTCTTTCTCCGCGAAAACGCGTGATGGACCGTAGTTTCAAATCTTTGCAAAGAGCACAAAATCAATTATCTAACAGCAACCAACGCAGGCGATACAATTAAAATACAGTTCGCGACCATCGACGACTTTCGCGCGTTCACCAGGTTACTCTCGTTAAAACAAATCGCATTTCACACCTACGCCCTCCCGGAGGAGCGTGAGATCCGCGCAGTACTACGGGGCGTCCCGTTTGAACTCAATAACAAAGACATTCTCGAGGACCTTAAGTCTCAGAGCTTCCCGGCTGCAGCAGTGCGCAAGATGCACTCTAACCGCGGTAGGCGCTTTCCGTTAGCTTTAGTTATCTTGTCTAATACTCCCAACTCGAGGGACATTTTCAGAGAGGCTTGCACAATTTGCGGACTATCGAACATCTCCGTGGAGCGTCCCAACTCCCGCGGTCACCCTGGGCAGTGCCACCGCTGCCAGCTCTATAGCCACGCAGCGGCTAACTGCTCAGCTCCCCCCAGGTGCGTTAAGTGCCTGGACCCTCATATAACGAAGGAGTGCACTCGCACTCCCGAATCCACTTCCCCCACCTGCCTGTGTGCTTTGCGGCCAGTCCGGCCACACAGCCAACTACAGGGGTTGCCCGCGCGCTCCGCGCTCCACCGCAAAGAGGGCCGCGCCTAAACCGGCGCCGCCGCTCACTCCCGCTAACTTCCCGCCGCTGCGCAAGCGGGGTCCCCCGGAAGCAAAGCCCGTTCAGCCGACGCCTACACAGGCTTTGTCTCGGAGACAGCGTCAGGCCGTTCCGCCTGCACCTTCCCGACCCATCCCAGCTCCTGTAGCTTCCGTAGGGCCGCGTCCCGCTCCGTTATCCACACCTCAGCCGACGTTGGCTGAGGACATGAAGACCGTGTTCGACGTTATTCAAAACGTCGATATTAACGAAATATCCGTACTCGCACGCAAACTGCGAGCCGCCCGCTCTCCTAAAGAGCGTTTATTTGCGTTAGCCGAGCATCACTCGCTCCTAAGATTGTTATAAATTTTTTTTTTGTTTAAATTCGTAAATAAGTAAATTATTATGTCTAGACCCGCAAATCCCGCGTCCGGTCGTATCAAACCCAAGGGCTTATCCCTAGTATCTTTCAACGTTCGTAGCCTTAGCGACAACCTTCCCGAGCTCAAACTGTTCCTTCAGAACAACGACCCAGACCTATTACTTCTCCAGGAGACATGGCTCACTCCTAATCGCTCCAGGGGATTCGCTATTCCTAAGTACGCGTTTACTCGCAACGATAGGCCCAACTCCGACGGTTACGGCGGCACCGCTCTATATTACAAAAGAGGATTCCATTGCTGTCCTCTCCCTACCCCTCCTCTCCTCAACATGGAAGCCACTGTATGTAGATTGGCTATGACTGGTCATCCGACCATCATCATAGCTTCAGTCTACATACCTTGTGGCACCAAACCTATCCACAGCGACTTTGAGACCATTCTCGCCCTCGGCCGTTCAGTCATTATGTTCGGAGACTTAACTCCAAACATACTGACTGGACGTGCCTATCAACCAACCAAAGCGGTATCGCTCTCCTCGACATCACCAACTTACTCGACTTAGACGTCGTCTCCCCCATCACTCCCACTCACTATCCCGACAACCTGAACCACTCTCCTGACATCCTCGACTTTGCAATCGTCAAGCAAATCAACCTCGACCTCAGGTCTATCGAACCGCTCGATGACCTAGGTTCTGACCACCGCCCCGTCTCCCTCGTGCTAGGACCGCCTAACGTTAACGTCACTTCTCCTAAGACCTTTACCAACTGGAAAGGTTTTAAAAATACGATAGTTTCTGCCTTAGAGGCCCCGAACTCTCCGCTCGCAATCTCGCCCGATCAATTAGATAGCCCGGATAAAATAGATTCGTTAGTAAATTCTCTCACTGATGCTATGAACTCAGCCATCAGTGTAAATGAAAAGGTTGCTAAGAAAGGCAAACCCACGCTTCACTTAGCCATTAGCAATTTTATTAAAGCTAAGAACTTGGCTCTCCGGAGAGCCAAGAAATATCCCACGCCCGCCTATAGAACAGCTGCGAATCAGCTACAACGCAAAGTTAGATCTCGCCTCGCGGAACTCCGAGACGCCCAGATGAACGATCTCATGGCGAATATCTCCCCGTCCCACCAAGCGTATTATAGTATGGCCCGAGCCTTACGCTCCTCTCACTCGTCCCGATGGCTCTATCGCCTTCGAAGACGAAGAGAAAGCCGAATGCTTCGCTGACAGCGTTGCGTCTCAATGCTCGCCCAGCACGCAACCCGCGAATCCCTCCCACACCCAGGCGGTGGAGGACGAAGTTCTCCGTAGAGACTCTCTCCCCATCACCGCCGACCCCGTCACAGTCTCTAATGATGAAATATCGCTTCTCATCAAAAGTCAAAAGTCCAAAAAGGCTCCGGGTGCGGATGGTATTTCCAATCACGCACGTAAGCACCTGCCTCAGCAGGTGCTTACTTTGTTAGCTATCATCTTCAACGCCTGCTTTGACCATAGCTACTTCCAAAAGCTTGGGAAGAAGCGATTGTCATAGGTATTCCCAAGCCGGGTAAACCTCTGAATATCCCGGCTAATCACAGACCCATCAGCCTCCTCAAGGCCATGTCAAAACTTCTCGAAAGAGTCATACTCGAAACCATCTGTTTCGAACGGATGGCGATCCTCTCATTATTCCCCATCAGTTCGGCTTTCGCGCTAAGCACTCCTGCCCTCAGCAAGTCCATCGAATCGTCGAGTACATACTCGAAGGTTTCTACCCGCGGCGTTTTAAAACGGTCGCAGTTTTCTTTGACGTAGCCAAGGCTTTCGATAAAGTCTGGCACAGCGGCCTCGTTTATAAACAATACAAAATAGGCTTACCGGATCGACTAGTTAGATTAATCGCGTCGTTTCTTAAAGACCGTACGTTTCGATATAAACACGAAGGCACGATTTCCGCGCCCCGTCACATAAAGGCTGGAGTCCCTCATGGCTCAGTCCTCGCCCCTCTATTGTACACCGTGTACACTAACGATATCCCCGTCCCGTCGAAACGCGTAGAACTCGCTCTCTTTGCCAACGACACTGCCCTTTACACCAAAGGCCGCAGATTCCCGGGTCTCATCACCAGACTCCAAAAGGCTGTAAACGCCCTCGGTGCTTGGTTTCAAAAATGGCGTATCGATGTGAACCCAGAGAAGAGCTCTGCGGTTTACTTCGACTACAGACGCAGTCGTATCGCCGACAATCTCCAAGTGAGAATGCAAGGCACTCACATCCCCTGGAAGCGCAGTACCAAATATTTAGGCGTCATCTTAGACCAGACGCTTTCTTTCAACACTCACGTCGATAGAGTAACGAAACTCGCACGTTTTTACCTAGGCCGGCTTTACAGTATGTTAGGTAGAAAAAGTAAAATGTCCTTCAGAATCAAACGCGCCGAATCCCATCCCAATCCACTTGTTCGAGATTCAGTCTCATATACTGCTCCTGTCTTAGATTCGGCATACAAAGTCGCTAGACCGAGAAACGCGCACACGAGCGAACGCACGCAATTAACTTTAGATCTCGAGGCCCTTCAGGCCGCAAATTCTAATTCTAACGTAAATTCTAATTCTAACGTAAATCCGAATTAATGCAATTTTATTTTTCAATTTTAATGTTTATATTATTTACTTTTTATTTTTGAGCACCTTCAGTGCTATGTAAATCCCAGCGAGTGACCCCTTAAGGGCCCCGCTAGCGCGGCCTCTTTCTCCAATTGGCCGTCGCTCAGATGAAGGCTGAGTGGAAAAAATGCAAGAGCCGACAGGGGGTTTTTAGTGGGTATGGTTCTGGTAGGCGTCGGGACGAGTCCCACATAACTCTGGAGTCGCGCCAGAGTATGCGTCCCGCGGAGGGGAACAAAAAAAAAACATGTTTAGGACATGGCGATGAAAGGTAGTTCTAAGCCAAATAAATTTTTTATTATCATTCGTTGTATTGTAAAAATTTTTGAGTAAATGTATTCCGTAACAATACTTTAACTATTCGCGAATGAAATAAAACTAGTTTTTATTATAAATAAGCAATATATTTTTATCAATGAGGTATAATACACTTCAAGTTGACGTGTGGACAAGCACGTTTAATTGATTTTTTTGGAGTACCTCTTAATCCATTATATTACAATATTTAGCGCTACACATAGATTACACCTAACCGGAAAAAATGTTAGAATATTATAACTATGTTTTATGGTACCGATTTCATAGTTGCCACGCTAATTTTGGCCCCGGGAAATCCACCCATATGATCACATTTCTGAATGTCACGCCAAGCTCAATTGGCATCCAATGCTCATTCACAGGAATATAGATATTCATTGTCTACTGTACCAAGTGCTGTTTGACACTACTTTACCTACCTCAAAGATAAGTTGATACTCCAACATGACAACCACGCTGGACAGGCTGCGATCTATTGCGATCTTAAGCTATGCATACCTCGCACTGTTGTTGCATTTTAATATTATTTAAAAGAATATTATGGGTCTAAAGTGTAGAGTAAAGTGTTAGTAGTTCATTTTATTACGCACTGATATTGTTTTGCTTTTGTAAGCCTTATTGTTCTTTTTTTCTGTTGCCTATTCTAAGGCTTCTTAGCAATAGAGGCCGCTTTATTGTGTTATAATAATAATAATAATCCCCAGACAAACACACCAACTGTAGGGCCCGAAAGTAAGCAGAGCTCGTGTTATGGATGACCATACAGCGAACTGGGGGGGAACCCAGAATAAACATAAATATATAAATATCAACAACCATGACCCGAGAACAAACATCTGTGTTCATCACACAAATAAATGCCCCGGCCAGGACTCGAACCTGGGACCTCCGGCATATGAGACAGGGCTACTGACCACTACGCTACTCTATATATTTCTTTAATGTTAGTGTCCAAAATAAAAGTGTTTACAAATTATTCGATATCTTTTATTATTCCAACGATAAATCTCCCCCTAAAATCACGACCCGAAACCTATTCAATACTTAATTCTCTCATTTCTCTGCCAAGGAAATGAAACCTAAATAAAGTTTGTGTATTACAGTTTTTACAAGAACATTAATATTTATGGTCGTAGATAGTTGAAAAATAATATCTTTGCAGATGATTTCGTTTCCAGTTCATTTATTACCGAGGCCGGATACAACTAAACTAGGGCTCTGGAAACTGGATTTGTAAATGTTGTTTACAGGGTTCATCATTTATTGTTTTCAATTCTTTACTGCGTTACTATACAGAAGGAAACATGAGGCAAAAACTAATCTTACTTGGGATATTTTTAAATGTTGCTTTGTTTTTGATAAGTATTATAACATAAAAAATAATATATAGTAGCAATTTTTATAATAAATACTATTACTTAGTTGATAATGGACCAATAACACGCGGTGTAATTTTGATGGTTGTTTCGAATAATGCAGCGGTTCTTACACGGGATGAGTCACTAGGTAGCGCTAGTGCCTTGCGAATCAGGCAATACGTTTCAAGTGTACCCTTTTGTCGAACTTTAGATATATCATGATAATATTGCAGGACTTATAATAAATAAATAAAAATTATGTTGTAGATTAATTAACATTCATATTTTTCACTGTTTCTATAAGTGCGCCTCAACACTGAACGTCACGGCTTATATAGCACAATATGAAAATGCTTTTCAAGTTTTTTCTTATTTTTTTTTTATTTTTGGAAACAAATTTCAACTTAATCATTATTATTCAACAACACTATGGAAATGATTAAGTACACGGAACTGATCAGAAATAAGCAACAAAAACAGATACACTCCTAGAAAAGATAACATCACTCAATCAGCTAAACAATATGGCGTAGGTATAATAATTCTTGGTGCCGCTATTGCTTTCATAAAACCTAAATTTTCTTTGCGCAAAAAACTTTAAAATCAAAGTTATATCGGTTTTTCAATTCCTGACATTCCCGTACTGTCTCAGCGTGAGGTTTTCCTCTACTTACAAATTTGTTTACATGCAAAAGCTCCTGAGGAAACATTCACATATTTTTAAACTGTTAATGCTAGAGACAAAATCGAAGTGATAGAACTGTATATTCTGAGACTCATCATAGTAAAGTAAAGTTTAGAAGTTGAGAATGATTCTACGTCTTGTTTATATTTTTTATATTATTTATCGGAAACTTTTGATTGATTCACTGGATACCAGATGGCTTCGTGTCGTTTCTTATTGGGTATTGGTTCCTGAATTATTTATAGGCTTTAGTTTGTTCATGATTGGAGTGTATTAGTTTTTTCTGGCAGAATAATATTACTAGTATTATTTGGGCAGACACTTATTTTGAGACGAAATATTATCACATCATGTTACACAACAGCCAACGTGGAAGCCAATATGAAGACTGACACATTTACCGGTAGATACAATTAAATGTTATGAGTGGAAAAAAATAAGATTCGCTTTAGAAGTGGGTGTGTTAATACCTTCACATAAAAGGCTGGTACGTAAAGATAAATCTATATATATAATAACATTACAAAGATGAAATATTTGACTTTTATATGTACGTTTGTAATAGATAAACACAAAAACTACCAAACTGATTTTATGAATTCTTTCACCTATAAATGTACATTATCAGCGAGTCACGTGGGCTATAATTTTTGAAGATATTGTAAGTCGGCCAAAGATAACAGATAAGTGTCAAGTAGGTCGTAAAAAAAGTCCGCCATCTGAGAGCTATTGTGGCGCTCGCTGCAACAACCGTAAAACTAGAACGAATATAATGTATCGTGAATATATTTCTCTAAAACAGTTCTACAAAAAAGGTTCGACATCATATATCTACATTTTATGTGTAAGTCATTATTCCCTAAGTAGTGTATCATTAATTCAATAAATAATGATACTTTATTTCCAATGCACATTTGCCAATAACTAAATGGTTATTATAAGAGAGGGAGAGAATATATACGTTTTCGGTTCTAAAATTTGACATTGTCTTTAACACTACGTTATTTCGACAAATTTTTCATAAATTACTGGGTTTCCTTTTTTCTTGTACGTCGCATGTGTATATAATAATATCTCATTCAAATCTCAACAAAATTCAGACTCAATCGTCTCATTGTTTTTATAATAATATTTCTAAGAAATTATTTTTGATGACAATATTTGTTTCTTTAATACATTGGTACATAGATATGGGAAGTACGTACAAAATGACGTATACGCACAAAATGACACAGGCATCATATTTCAAATTCTGCCGCTTCTAGCCCGCCATAAACAACTACATCACGTGACTCTAGCCGGTAATACTAATGCTGCGTTCCATTTGCCGATTACAGCGCTCACAGCGCTAAAAGTGCTCAAAACCGCTCCGATTCGTTTGAGCGCGCTAAAAGTGTTATTAGTGCTATTGCAATCGGAACGGTAAATATCGCGCTAACATTCGGATTGTTCGTCGCTTAAGTCTAAAGTTACAATATCATTAAGATCTTTGACCCTGAACGAAGCATTTTTTAAACATTTTTTAATATTATTACAAAAGAATATTAATAAACAAGCTTTTAAACTCTTTAATCGACTAATAAAAACATCAACAAAGTAACGTCATGTGTCAGTTTTGACAGGCCGTTCACAGCGACCATGCTCCGTAGCGTTGGCACTGTGAGCGGGAAGATGGTGGCGTTTATGACGTCATTGATGACGTATCGATATCGCTGTGAGCGCGCTTACGGGCAATCGGAACGGGTATATGAGCGCTGTAATCGGCAAACGGAACGCAGCATAACCTGTCAGAAGGTGAACTCACGCCAGTCTTTAGTTTGGGTGTTATGGCTGACGATAAACATTGGTAAGTTACGATTTTTTTTTAACTGCAGGGAGTTTTGTGTATTAACATTATGTTTTTCATAATATTATCTTGTGTTTACATTTATTACATCCCTTACGTAGTTATTGTTGCCTTGAAATAGTTTTTCCCGTAAATAATAATTATTTTGCATTTATTGTTGAATTTTTATAACGCTTTATGGACAAAATGACATATATATGTAACGGACAAAATGACACAGGTATGTCGTTTTGTCAATAAGAACTCAATGAGTTAATTGTAGGTACCCAATACCTGTTTCTCGTTAATCAGCTGTTAATTTCTTTACAGTAAGGCTGATCGTCAATCCTGGAGTGAGGAATCAATGCGTAAAGCTATAGAAGCAGTTCGCAGTAATAAAATGGGCTGGCTTTTGGCGTCGAAGACATTTGGAGTGCCACAAGCAACACTCAGAAGACATGCTTCGAATAGTAACAAAACTTTGGAGTCCTCTGCAAAGGGTCTATGATGTTGGAACGAAAGGTTAGGTTGAGACGGAAGGTTACCAAAACCATATTTCAAGAAGGCAGCGAAGAATAAAATTGGCCAGACTACGCTCAAGATGACGAAGAGGATTGCGCATGCATATATTGCAACGATCTTTATTCGCGATCAAAACCTGGAGAAGCCTGGTTGCGGTGTTTATAATGTCCGCGTGGGGCCCGCGCTTGTTGCGCGGACGCTTCTAAACGAACCGAGCGGGTCATTCGCGAGCTGTGCTTTTAAATTTTTAACTTTTGCCGTGTACGTCATTTAGTCCGTATGTGGTATGCCATTTTGTCTATAGCATATGGACC
Source organism: Marasmarcha lunaedactyla (assembly GCA_923062675.1). Lineage (NCBI taxonomy): Eukaryota > Metazoa > Arthropoda > Insecta > Lepidoptera > Pterophoridae > Marasmarcha > Marasmarcha lunaedactyla. The sequence goes on from OV281349.1 coordinate 27,764,601, forward strand.
AAATGGATTTCATTGATCTCAGTTAAATTTAAAATTATTATTATTCTAGTTGGTTTATCTTTTACTATTATAATTTAAAGAAATATGAAACCTAAGATTACTGGTGTGCAATATGAATGCGCTGTGATTTACCATTAAAGAGTTATGACCCAAAACGAAAACTATATGTTATTTTGTACGTACTTCCCCTAGTATTTTTTTATTGACATACTTACAACATAATCACTTGGTTACCACTGGATCCAGCAAACCTCACGGGACCTCGACCTACGTGAGAGTAACGTGAAATATTAAGCAAATAATAAATGAAACAATAGAAAATGGTTCTTTTTAATTATAGACGCACTTCCATTACAGGCGGCCATCTTTTCTCTATTTGATTCATCTTTTAAGAATAAAACTAAAACTATCATTTTCGTTTTGATGATATTGTGAAAATTATATTGAATATCCCTAAGTGGTCGCTCGTAGCGGTACGTTGGATATAAACGAGAACTACGCTACCCAACATTGACTAGGGAACAAGTTTCTATTGTGTTTTTCCCACGGCTTCTGTTCCTTCGAGAACAATACACAAAAATGTAAGCTTTATGCATCATTTGTCATTACAACAGATAACAAGCTAAGTACTTAGTTATTTAAATTTATAATTTAATTTTATAAAAAATATTTAATGCTTTGCAATCTTAGAATATACTTTACTTAAATGGTATTTGTGTGTTTATTGAAAGTCGAGCCTGTTTCACATGAAAACACAACAAAACTCATTCAATATATTTTTCTTTATATATTATACGATACACCTGTGAATTATAAATGCGAAGAAATACAATGCCTTTGAATAAGATAGAAAGTAACGTTAAGGTTGAATGACTTGACAGAAAACAAATTGATATTCTGAACTATTACTCCGAAGAAACATTGTACAAGTAAAAATAAGAAATATTAGTTTCCATAAAAAATACCCGCACAAGGACCCCGCGAAATTGTTGTTTATAAATCTTATGAATTGTCTTTTTTTTTGACAAAAATTATACTCATAAACAATAAGTAATGATTTAAAACCCATTTATAATCCGCTTATACGATCAATTAAAGTATTTAATATAACATCACTCCACATCATTCTTATACTTAATGTAAACTCATCCAGGTCAGTACTTATAATTGGTTATTCAGTAAATACAAATTAAAAGCTAAATACAAGCTGTAGATTTTGAAACACTAACTTAACTAACTTATTCTTTTATTTTGTTCATTTTTTTTTTGTTGGTTCCCCTCCACGGGAAGGGCAGGGAAAAAATGCTCTGACGCATACTCCGCGCGCGCGATCGGAGTTATGTGGGACTCGTACGACGCCTACCAGAACCATACCCACTAAAAAACCCCCTGTCGGCTCGTGCATTTTTGCCACTCAGCCTTCATCTGAGCGACGGCCAATCGGAGAAAGAGGCCGCGCTAGCGGGGCCCTTAAGGGGTCACCCGCTGAGATTAACATAGCACTGAAGGTGCTAAAAATGAAAAGTAAATAAAAACATTAAAAATGAAAAGTAAATAAAAACATTAAAAATGAAAAGTAAAATTGCATTAATTTGGATTTACGTTAGAATTAGAATTTACGTTAGAATTAGGATTTGCGGCCTGAAGGGCCTCGAGAGCTAAAGTTAACTGCGTAGGTTCGCCCGTGTGCGCGTTTCTCGGCCTAGCGACTTTGAATTTCGAATCTAACACAGGAGCAGTATATGAGACTGAATCTCGAACAAGATGATTGGGATGGGATTCGGCGCGTTTGAAGAACGATTCTGAGAGTGTTTTGAGGTGCTGTTGCACTGTAGGTAGTTCAAGATCTCTGTGCAGGTCCGCGTTGCGCACATACCAAGGTGCGTCTGTGGCCCTGCGGCAGAAGAGATTTTGAACTACCTGCAGCTTATACAGGACGGAGGGATTGGCGTGGGCAAAGACTGGCGAAGCATATGACATGACGGGTCTAATGCAGACCTTATAGAGCGTACGTTTATTTCTAAAAGACATTTTACTTTTTCTACCTATCATACTATTTAGGCGGCTTAAGTAGAAACGCGCGAGTTTCGTTACTCTATCGACGTGTGGCTTGAAAGAAAGCGTCTGATCTAAGGTGACGCCTAAGTATTTAATGTGAATGTGAGGATCGTTGTAGCGATTACGACGTTTGTGGTCGAAATGAATAGAAGAACTCTTTTCCGGGTTGACATCGATACGCCATTTTTGAAACCAAACACCGAGGGCGTTTATGGCCTTTTGGAGTCTGGTGATGTTATACGGGATCCTTTGACCTTAAGTGTAAAGGGCGGTATCGTCTGCAAAGAGGGCGAGTTCGACGCCTTTTGGCGGCATGGGGATGTCGTTAGTGTACACGGTGTACAGCAGAGGGGCGAGTACTGAACCTTGCGGGACTCCAGCCTTTATGGGACGAGGCGCGGAGAGCGTGCCTTCATGTTTGAATCGAAACGTACGGTCTTTAAGAAACGACGCGATTAATCTGACTAGGCGAACCTGTAAGCCTATTTTATAGAGTTTAAAAACGAGACCGCTGTGCCAGACTTTTGTCGAATGCCTTGGCTACGTCAAAGAGAACTGCGATAGATTTTTTACGATGCAGATAGAATCCTTCGAGAATGTACTCGACGATTCGATGGACTTGCTGAGGGCAGGAGTGCTTAGCGCGAAAGCCGAACTGGTGGGGAATAATGAGAGGGTCGCCATCCGTTGGAAACAGATGGTTCCGCATTCGAGAGAGTATGACTCTTTCGAGAAGTTTAGACATTGCCTTGAGGAGGCTGATGGGTCTATGATTAGCCGGAACGTTCAGAGGTTTACCCGGCTTGGGAATGCCTATGACTGTCGCTTCTTTCCAGGCTTTTGGAAAGTAGCTATGGTCGAAGCAGGCATTGAAGATGATAGCTAACAAGGTAAGCACCTGCTGAGGCAGGTGCTTAAGTGCGTGGTTGGAAATTCCATCCGCACCCGGAGCCTTTTTGGACTTTTGCTTTCTAATGAGAAGCAAGATTTCATCATGAGAGACTGTGACGGGGTCGTCGGTGATAGGGAGAGATTCTCTGCGGAGAACTTCGTCCTCCACCACCTGGATGTGGGAGGGATCCGCGGGTTGCGTGCTGGGCGAACATTGTGCCGCTATGCTGTCGGCGAAGCATTCGGCTTTCTCTTCGACTTCGAAGGCAATAGTGCCTAAGGGACGAGTGAGAGGAGGAACGTGAGAGGCGGAGTCTACGCGTAAGGCTCGGGCCATTCGATAATACGCTTTGTGGGACGGGGAGATATTCTCCATGAGATCGTTAAACTGAGTGTCTCGGAGTTCCGCGAGGCAAGACCTAAATTTACGTTGAAGCTGAATCGCAGCTGTTCTATATGCGGGCGTGGGATATTTCTTGGCTCTCCGGAGAGCCGCGTTTTTAGCTTTAATGAGATTGCTAACGGCTAAGGGAAGCGCGGGTTTGCCTTGCTTAGCAATGATTACGTTGTCACTGATGGCTGTGTTGATAGCATCAGTGAGATTATCGACTATCGAATCTATTTTAATCGGGCTGTCTAATTGGTCGGGCGAAATCGCGAGCGGAGAGTTCGGTGCCTCTAAAGCTAAAAACTAACGTATTTTTAAACCCTTTCCAGTTGGTAAAGGTCTTAGGAGATGTGACGTTATCGTTAGGCGCGCCTAGCACGAGGGAGACGGGGCGATGGTCGGAGCCTAGGTCATCGAGCGGTTCGATGGACCTGAGATCAAGATTGATTCGCTTGATAATTGCAAAGTCGAGGATGTCAGGAGAATAGGTCGGATTTTTGGGATAGTGAGTGGGAGTGATGGGGGATATGACGTCTAAGTCAAGGGAGTTAGTGATGTCGAGGAGAGCGATACCGCTGGTGTTGGTCGATAGGCACGTCCAGTCAGTATGTTTGGAGTTAAAGTCTCCGAACATAATGACTGAATGGCCGAGGGCGAGAATGGCCTCAAAGTCGCTGCGGATTGGTCTGGAGCCGCACGGTATGTAGACTGAAGCTATGATGATGGTCGGATGACCAGTCATAGCCAATCTACACACAGTGGCCTCCATGTTGAGGAGAGGAGGGGTAGGGAGAGGACAGCAATGGAAGCCTCTTTTGTAATATATAGTGGTGCCGCCGTAACCGTCGGAGTTGGGCCTATCGTTGCGAGTAAACGCGTACTTAGGAATAGCGTATCCCCTGGAGCGGTTTGGAGTAAGCCATGTCTCCTGGAGAAGGAATAGGTCAGGTTCTTTGTTCTGAAGGAACAGTTTAATCTCGGGAAGGTTAGTGCTAAGGCAACGAGCGTTAAAAGATACTAGGGATAAGCCCTTGGGTTTGATACGACTGGACGCGGGATTCGCGGGTCTAGACATTATAATTTACTTGTTTACGAATTTATACAAAAATAAAGATTTATAATGAACTTAAAAGCAAGTGATGCTCGGCTAACGCAAATAAACGCTCTTGAGGAGAGCGGGCGGCTCGCAGTTTGCGTGCGAGTATGGAAATTTCATTAATGTCTACGTTTTGGATGACGTCGAACACGGTCTTCATGTCCTCAGCCAACGACGACTGAGGTGCAGAAGACGGAGCGGGACGCGGCCCTACGGAAGCTACGGGAGCTGGGATGGGTCGGGAAGGTGCTGGCGGGACAGCCGGACGCTGCCTCCAAGACAGAGCCGGAGTAGGCGTTGGCTGAACGGGCTTTGCTTCCGGGGGACCCCGGTTGCGCAGCGGCGGGAAGTTAGCGGGAGTGAGCGGCGGCGCCGGTTTAGGCGCGACCCTCTTGGCGGTGGAGCGCGGAGCGCGCGGGCAACCCCTGTAGTTAGCTGTGTGGCCGGACTGGCCGCATAGCACACAGGCAGGGGGGGAAGTGTGGACTGTGGATGTGGGGATCCAGGCACTTAACGCACCTGGGGGGAGCTGAACAGTTAGCCGCTGCGTGGCCATATACCTGGCAGCGGTGGCACTGCCCAGGGTGACCGCGGGGGTTGGGACGCTCGACGGAGATGTTCGAGAGTCCGCAAATTGTGCGAGCCTCTCTGAAAATCTCCTTCGAGTTGGGAGTGTTGGTAAGGATTACTAGAGCTAAGGGAAACGCCTACCGCGGTTGGAGTGCATCTTGTGCACTGCTGTGGCCGGGAAACCCTGAGACTTAAGGTCCTCGAGAATGTCTTCGTAACTGAGTTCGAACGGGACGCCCCGTAGTACTGCGCGGATCTTACGCTCCTCCGGGAGGGCGTAGGTGTGGTACGCGATTTGATTTAACGAGAGTAACCTGGTAAACGCGCGGAAGTCGTCGACGGTCGCTACTTGAATTTTGATTGTATCGCCAGCGTTGGCGGCTTTTAAGTAATTAATTTTGTGCTCTTTGCACAAGTTAGAAACCGCGATCCAGCGCGCTTTTTCACGCAGGAATACGGGCGGAGGGAGCTGAGGCTTCGGCGGGACGGGAGCGCAGCGCGTCGCTGGCTTCGATGTGACCGACGGAGACGCGGTTACTACGAGTGATTTTAACGGCGCGGGGGCTGGTGTTGAAGACACCGGGGAGGGCTCGGGTATTGAAGGTACCGAAGCTTTCTTAGAGCGCTTCTTGGAGCGCTTGGCGACAAGTTGAAACGCGGGCTCAGGAGAGCCGGTTAAGGTGACGGCATCTGACGACGTATCAGACGCGGGTTCGGAGTGGCTCCCGGGAGCGGTACCCTTACGACGCGACGCGTGAGAGGATGCGACCGATTCGCAGTCCATCTCGGACGAGGTGGGAGACGCGGGAGAGCTGAAGACCTGAGGGGTCTGGACCTCGGAGGCCTGAGGGGCCGGGGTTGAGGCCTGAGGGGCCGGAGTTGAGGCCTGAGGGGCCGGGGACGCGAAAGATGCCTGTAAGGCCTGCGTTAGTATGTCATCGGGTATGCTGTAGCCAGACGCAGCGAGCACCTGGGCGAACGACCTAAGAACGTTGACAAGGTCCATTGGAGGGCTTGGTCCTACGATATGTAATATATAAATATATAAAAATGCCTAGGTTCCCTAGCAAACCTAGCACCTAAACCTCCCTACCCGCGGTAGGGGGGCTGGGGACGACGCGAAGTGGTGCCCCTAGCTCGGACAGCACTGTACCGTCACCCTGGGAAAGGCCCAAGTGCAATGGGATCGGGTCAGCCGGTTTCTCCTTGGCCTGAAGGGCCTTGGAAGCCTACCGGGGCAACGCTATCAGGCTTAGTTGTCACCGTTTAGTATCCACCTGATCAAACGCGAGTCTACTACGGAGTGTGTCGTCAATAAATTGACGACAAAAACCGGCCGTAGACCTGACGAAGTTGAGTTGCACTAAAAGTGCGGGATTGACTGCGTTACGACCAGCCGGAGCCGGCCGCAGAGCGAGTCTCTGACTACGTACAGGCGCCAAGCGTCAAGTACGCAGCCAGAAAGACAGCCCGAGTCTTGCGAACCACTATCGAATTTAATCGACCGCGGTAAGCTCGACCCTGTTGTTGCTGCACTCACCGAGGTGAGGTTTTTAATGCGAGGTGCACAGAGTGCGGGATTGACTACGTTACGACCGGCCAGGGGCCGGCCGCAGAGCGAGTCTCTGACTACGTAGCAAGCGCCAAGCGTCAAGTACGCAGCCAGAAAAACAGCCCGAGCCTCGCGAACCACTATCGAATTTAATCGACCGCGGTAAGCTCAGCTCTGTTGTTGCTGTGCAAGAGACCGACTTACTTGCAGCCGATCGAAACCGGCCGCAGCGTAAGCCCTAAAGAGGCTAACAGCGTATGAGTATTGCTACGAGTTGACGTCGTGAGACGACAATCGTGACTCAACGGCTGGAGCGACCGCGAACGCGTCCGAGCGGGGCCGGACGCAGATCGGGTCTGTATTTTGTTCAACAATGTAGTGCAGTGAAATAAGCAACGAGTGTGTGAGTGTTAAGTGAACGTGGCACACGGACGAGACTGCAGCATTCACTGCTGACTTTGACAAAATTTCCTGTGTAAACAAAATAGCTGTAAGGCTGAGTTTACAAAGGAAAATCAACCTCGTTGTATCAAGAGGTTCAAGTGAACTGTACCTGGACGGTAATAGACTACGTTTTAGCCGACTGCATAGCGTTTGTCTGCTTCACTGCAAGCCAAAATGTATACCTCCTTAAGACAGATTTATTCTCAAACTATACTAACAAGATAACGCAAACAACTTTTTGATTTTATTTTTATATTAAACGGAAATGCTTTGTGATATAAAAAGTAGCAATAGATTGTTTAATCTTAAACCCTACAATTTAGAAATATTTTTTACTTAAAACACCTTTTGTAATAGAAGTTTTGAAAGTCATGGAAATAAAATGTAATTACTATACAAAATGTACGGCAGAAAATATATTAGGAACATTAAAGGCCTTTTGCTATATTTAGTAACGAGGAAAATGGATGATTATTACAATATAGAAATCTTTTAGGAGATTTTATTTAGAGACCGGTCCAGCTTGTGAGAGTACATTTATATACTAAGTATTATATACTGATTATGTAAACTACTCAGTTATTTGGGTGAATGCTTGAAATCAGTTGAATTTATAGCTTATGTTTTATTTACGGGACTAAGAAGGGTAGGTCGGCTTCGCGGGTGACATGACATCTTATATTGAATATCCCAAGTAATGTCTATGAATCTTGTTACTTGAGTTATATTAGGTCTTTACCTATGAAATTGCCGTTTTTCACGAAATAAATGAAGCGTAATTTTTTTATATATTTTTTATTTCTATTAATCAAAATAATCACCCATGCAATCAATGCATCTTTGCCAACGCATTGGTAGCTTATTGATGCCTTTCTTGAAGAAATCAGCTGGACGGGAGGCAACAAATTTTTCAAAGGCATTTTGTACTGCCTCTCTGATATTGAATTTTTTTCCCGCCAAGAAGTTATCCAAATTCTGGAAAAAGTTGAAGTCTGTAGGCGCAAGGTCTGGTGAGTACGGCGGATGACGGAGAACTTCCAACCCCAACTCTTGTAGCTTGGAGACCGTCTGCTGTGCAGTATGAGGTCGCGCGTTGTCGTGCAGGAGCAGTGGAGCCGAACGATTGACCAAAGCTGGTTGGAGACGGGCGAGCTTCTCCATCATTGTGTTCAGTTCTTCACAGTACACATCTGCAGTAATGCTTGTCCCGTTTGGCAAGAAGCTGTGATGAATTACACCCGCGTTAGACCACCAAACAGTGACCATCACTTTTCTAGGGGTAAGTTTTCGTTTAGGGCATTGTTTGGGTGCTGAACCAGGGTCCAACCAACTTGTTGAGCGCTTACGATTGTCAAACAGGATCCATTTCTCGTCACAAGTAGCAATGCGGTTCAGAATTCCTTCATTTGTATGCCTGCTGAGCAGTGCAATGCACGTCTCCACGCGTACTTCGCGCTGGCGGTCATTGGATTTCGTGGGGTACCCATTTGTCAAGCTTTTTTACCTTGCCAATTTGACGCAAATTGACCAATATTGTTTTGATGCTAACGTCGAAAGCTGCTGCTAATTCAGCCGTTGATTGAGTTTCATCAGCTTCCACAATTGCCTTTAATTCGTCATTGTCGACCAAAGTTTTCGGACGACAACGGGGTTCATTTTTCAGGTCAAAATTTCCAGAACGGAAGCGGGTAAACCAATAACGGGTGGTGCGTTCGTTTGTAGTGTTCGCTCCGTAAACGTCGTTGATGTTGCGTGCCGCTTGTGCCGCTTTGCTGCCACGACGGTACTCATACTCCATAATTACTCGAATTTTTAACTTATCCATGATGACGAAAAATGTTCGAATGTGTTGAAAACAAAACACTAACTATTAAACAAATGACGATTTTAGAAAAATAATTCCATGTTTGTCAAATAAAATTAATTTGAAATTGGAATTATCAGCCAAAAAAAAAATATTTTCATTTGAAATGGCCAGTACGGCAAAACGGCAGTTTCATAATATTGAAACACTAGGGTAAAACTATCGCAATCGCAATTATAATAAAAATTTTCAGTTAAGAAATATTGTAACTGTGCGATAGATTTGTCAATACTATAAATCACCATGAATTATGAGCTTGAAATTTTTATTTTCTATCTATATAAAATACATTTAATAAGCAAAAGCTTTATATCAAGCAAAGTAAATATTTTTGCAGCGGAGTGTATCTATGTTGCGCTGCACTCCGTAGCCAATACTACAAAGCAGACGATTTTTTATCGCCGCCGGACTTTACAATTTTCATTTTTAGATGTTCAACTTGAAATTCCCAATAAGCGGCCGATAGGTATTCAGCAGGAAATTAATTTCAACTCGAGATAGAAGTTCTGTCACAATTTTTTTCTGAAGTTGAAAAATGCATTACGGTGCTACATATATCACCTTGCGTCGTACAAAGCCAGAAAATTCAGAATGCTTGTAAGCTGATTTAAATAGATTTTCAATTTAACGAAGATTACTCCAGGTCGCAATGTGGTCTGCGTCTTGATGCGCAATCTCCACTCGATAAAGAGCTTGTTCGGAGAAGTGCACATCACATTCAGTACAAGGCCACAGTGTGACATACGGTAATGACGTGTTGGTAAGTTAATAAATAAAACACGGCACAACCGGTCAACAAAAGAAATTTAATTAAAAAAAATTTAGGGTCGCAGGGTCGGATCCCGACTATTGTTTGCTTCCACTTGTCCCGTACTTCCCTGAGGCGGCCGAGGATGGAGGTGGCTCGTGGCAGCGGTCAGCAGCAGGACGCGGGTTGTGTGTCGAACCAAGACAGGGGCTTCAACTAGCTCCAACTTAGTCCCAGCTTAGTTCCAGCTTAGTTCCAGCTTAGTTCCCCTTTCGGGGAATAACGATTTCAAGATATAATTTCCTTTGTTCGGTAGGCGAACAAAGGCGCAAATACAATACGTGTATACATGTTTTTTAAATCGTTTTTTAAATCAAAAAGTATGCTGCGCACAAAAAACGTTGTACGACAGCAATTATGAATAAATTTTTTTTTTTTTTTTTGGTTCCCCTCCACGGGAAGGGCAGGAGGACATAAAAAATGCTCTGACGCATACTTAGCGCGCGCGATCGGAGTTATGTGGGACTCGTCCCGACGCCTACCAGAACCATACCCACTAAAAAACCCCCTGTCGGCTCGTGCATTTTTGCCACTCAGCCTTCATCTGAGCGACGACCAATTGGAGAAAGAGACCGCGCTAGCGGGGCCCTTAAGGGGTCACCCGCTGGGTTTTACATAGCACTGAAGGTGCTCAAAAATGAAAGGTAAAAATAAAAACATTAAAAATGAAAAAAAATAAAAATTGCATTAATTCGGATTTACGTTAGAATTAGAATTTACGTTAGAATTAGGATTTGCGGCCTGAAGGGCCTCGAGAGCTAAAGTTAACTGCGTAGGTTCACCCGTGTGCGCGTTTCTCGGCCTAGCGACTTTGAATTTCGAATCTAACACAGGAGCAGTATATGAGACTGAATCTCGAACAAGATGATTGGGATGGGATTCGGCGCGTTTGAAGAACGATTCTGAGAGTGTTTTGAGGTGCTGTTGCACTGTAGGTAGTTCAAGATCTCTGTGCAGGTCCGCGTTGCGCACATACCAAGGTGCGTCTGTGGCCCTGCGGCAGAAGAGATTTTGAACCACCTGCAGCTTATACAGGACTGACGGATTGACGTGGGCAAAGACTGGCGAAGCATATGACATGACGGGTCTAACGCAGACCTTATAAAGCGTACGTTTATTTCTAAAAGACATTTTACTTTTTCTACCTATCATACTATTTAAGCGGCTTAAGTAGAAACGCGCGAGTTTCGTTACTCTATCGACGTGTGGCTTGAAAGAAAGCGTCTGATCTAAGGTGACGCCTAAGTATTTGATACTGCGCTTCCAGGGGATGGGAATACCTAACATTCGAATGTGGGGATCGTTGCGGCGATTACGACGTTTGTGGTCGAATAGAATGGCAGAACTCTTTTCTGGGTTGACATCGATATGCCATTTTTGAAACCAAACACCGAGGGCGTTTACGGCCTTTTGGAGTCTGGTGATGTTATACGGGATCCTTTTACCTTTAGTGTAAAGGGCGGTATCGTCTGCAAAGAGGGCGAGTTCGACGCCTTTCGGCGGGATGGGCATGTCATTAGTGTACACGGTGTACAGCAGAGGGGCGAGGACTGAGCCTTGCGGGACTCCAGCCTTTATGGGACGAGGCGCGGAGAGCGTGCCTTCATGTTTGAATCGAAACGTACGGTCTTTAAGAAACGACGCGATTAATCTGACTAGGCGAACCGGTAAGCCTATTTTATAGAGTTTAAAAACGAGACCGCTGTGCCAGACTTTGTCGAATGCCTTGGCTACGTCAAAGAGAACCGCGATTGATTTTTTGCGATGCGGATAGAATCCTTCGAGAATGTACTCGACGATTCGATGGACCTGCTGAGGGCAGGAGTGCTTAGCGCGAAAGCCGAACTGGTGGAGAATAATGAGAGGGTCGCCATCCGTTGGAAACAGATGGTTCCGCATTCGAGAGAGTATGACTCTTTCGAGAAGTTTAGACATTGCCTTGAGGAGGCTGATGGGTCTGTGATTAGCCGGGATGTTCAGAGGTTTACCCGGCTTGGGAATGCCTATGACTGTCGCTTCTTTCCAGGCTTTTGGAAAGTAGCTATGGTCGAAGCAGGCATTGAAGATGATAGCTAACAAGGTAAGCACCTGCTGTGGCAGGTGCTTAAGTGCGTGGTTGGAAATTCCATCCGCACCCGGAGCCTTTTTGGACTTTTGCTTTCTAATGAGAAGCAAGATTTCATCATTAGTCACTGTGACGGGGTCGTCGGTGATAGGGAGAGATTCTCTGCGGAGAACTTCGTCCTCCACCGCCTGGATGTGGGAGGGATCCGCGGGTTGCGTGCTGGGCGAACATTGTGCCGCTATGCTGTCGGCGAAGCATTCGGCTTTCTCTTCGACTTCGAAGGCAATGGTGCCGTCGGGACGAGTGAGAGGAGGAACGTGAGAGGCGGTGTCTACGCGTAAAGCTCGGGCCATTCGATAATACGCTTGGTGGGACGGGGAGATATTCTCCATGAGATCGCTAAACTGAGTGTCACGGAGTTCCGCGAGGCGAGACCTAACTTTACGTTGCAGCTGATTCGCAGCTGTTCTATATGCGGGCGTGGGATATTTCTTGGCTCTCCGGAGAGCCGCGTTCTTAGCTTTAATGAGATTGCTAACGGCTAAGGGAAGCGCGGGTTTGCCTTGCTTAGCAATGATAACGTTGTCGCTGATGGCTGAGTTGATAGCATCAGTGAGATTATCGACTATCGAATCTATTTTAATCGGGCTGTCTAATTGGTCGGGCGAAATCGCGAGCGGAGAGTTCGGTGCCTCTAAGGCTGAAACTAACGTATTTTTAAAGCCTTTCCAGTTGGTAAAGGTCTTAGGAGATGTGATGTTATCGTTAGGCGCGCCTAGCACGAGGGAGACGGGGCGATGGTCGGAGCCTAGGTCATCGAGCGGTTCGATAGACCTTAGGTCAAGATTGATTCACTTGATAATTGCAAAGTCGAGGATGTCAGGAGAGTAGGTCGGATTGTTGGGATAGTGAGTGGGAGTGATGGGGGATATGAATAAAAAAAAAACTTTACTTTTCAACTCTGAAGTCTAGCTAGAATAGTACTAAAACGAGTACGCGCTCACTGCCCAACGCTCGGACGAGGTCTACGTCACGTAGGCCAGCGAATGTTCTAGCAAAACCGGCGCTCACGCCATTTAGGCTCCGCCCACAAAATTCCTAAGCAAGTTAGGGTTCGCGCGGCAAAGTAGGTAGTGAAGCATTAGCATAGTTTTTTGTTTGCGCAGTTGAGTAACAATAATTATATTAAGTATAATTATATGATAAAATAATACATCTTTTGGACTAATTATTATTTCTTTACTAAAATACTAATTAATTATTAGTAAAGGAACGTGTAACGTTACAACAGTGTACTCAATACATCAGCTGTTTGAAGTCTGCGACAATCAATATCACCCCATTATCTTGCACTGCAGGTCGCTGGGTGCGTTCATCCCTGTAACTTCTGTCGCAAATGCGAATGTGGGTAGGTACAAATGTTCATTTTATGTCTCTAAGTAGCGAAAATGTATGTTTTTTTACAAATTGAGAGAGGGGGGAAGTAAGCATGCCGCGAGCGGGGACTTGAGCCCCGACCGGCGAAAGGTACAGAGCAGCCAATTTGAAAGTGATTGTATGTTTCACTCTCAGCTTTATTTGATCATTTTATAATGTTGTGTCTATATTGTGTGTGTGCCGGATTGCTTGCGAGGTGGCTGTAGGGGAGGTTCGAGGCCACTAGGGGTACATCCCCAAATCGCATCAGGTCAGGTCTTATCTTAAAACAGTAAGAGTAGGTACAGGCTATAACCAGATAGCTAATACTTGCATACTTAGAGATTCGTCCAATACCGTTTAGGATGTATTTGACGACAATTTCTGAGCCTCTGCCGATGTTGAGATTAAAAATAACGAATGCATTTTACTGGCAAATATATTTTCACAATCGACTTAGTTGTTTCACAGTTTGGCGATTACTTATGTATGAACGAACAAGCAAGCTTTTTCTTCTTACAAAGATATAAATATATGCGAGAAACATTAACGCCATAGACTATAAAAACTTCCGTTGACTGGCCCATGTACCATACAGAGTAATTTTGCTGTAGTATTAGGTACGTAATTATAACTAACTTTCATAATTGGATATTCAATTTTTCCAATCCTCCAACGGATTCAGTTTAATCAAACATCTTTGTTTGTCTATCAAACATCATCAGTATTATTTTGAATGAGGCTTCTTTCAATGAAAACATGCAGTGATGTTTATTAACTGAAACAAGCATCAGTGCAGTGTTGTGCCAGTAATATAACTACTCGGAATCCGTGGAATCCGAGACCATAGACCACATCAATCTTAGATGTTATTAATTCTATTGTCATTTATTTATTATTATTATTATAATCGATTAATGATGTGTTGTCGAAGGCAACTCCGCCTTTGTTGAAGTAAGTAAACTGGAAAGGCTTTCCCTTTATCCGGAACAAAACCACACTCAGTTGGTTACTATGACGGTTAACATAGGAAGAACATTACATTATATACCGTACTACCATTGACTCAAAGCACATAGAGGTTAACGGTGCACTTCTCAACAAAAACGATCTTTAATCAATTCAAGAACCAATATTTGACTTAGTCATAGCAGTGTAAGAGTGAGGTCGTAATGAATGTGTGTTCGCCCAGAGATCTCAAAATTATAGACTGACTGTTGATGTTATATTGAGGTTCTAACTTACTACTAACATGTAAATAGGAGTGCAAAAAATAGTCCTCAGTGCTATTTTGGCTACTCCCCACTATGCCACCCGGCTGTTATGTCTAAATCACGATATTAAAGCCTTGCCATATTAAAGCCTATTTCAAGGGCAATGTACAGCTACTCAATAACGTTATTTGAAAAGGTTAACATAACGGAGGCCCCTTACAGAGTTCAACAAAACCCGCTTCTTAAACTGAAGGAACAACATTAAATCGAGGTGACTCCGGTTACTAGCGTTATTTTATTTTCGTAAAATTTTCCCTAGGTAGTATAAAACTTTACAAGCATTTAGTTTCGATGCAGTTGAAACAGTTACATTATCTTGAAGTATTGTAGCTTTTACTTTAAATCTAATTCTCCAGTTTGTCACACTATTCGTGTCGTCGAGCCAATGTAATGCGCGGACAAACAAGCCGATACGAGAGTAATTGCTCAGTAGTTGGACACCGGGCGGGAGTCCATGTGTCTATTCGGGTTATATTTGGGAGGTATGAACTGGTCGAATTTATTTAAAATTACGCATGAAATAGCGAATCAACACCTGCATTATATGCAGAAATCATCCTTGGGCTTGATCAAAAAATTGTATATAAGTATATCTGTACATAAAATGGTTATGTAAAATCTGATAATAAAATCCTGAATGGTTTAGGTATTTTGGCAACGATAAAGAAACATTTTCTTTTTCAAATCAAATCATATTTTATTATTTATACTTATAGGTAATACAAAGGTGGTAGACAATTTTATTAAATGAGTACTTACAACTATGATTCGCCGAAGTAGTATATGAAATGGTATATTTGAAATTATTCGAATTTGCAATTTGCTAATGGATATAAGGACAACCTGTCGTAAGAAATTTTTTTGTTGATCAAATAAACTTTTACGTTATTATATTATAATGTATTCATTATCGCTTCATATAAATAATAACCTTTAAAATCGTATGATATCTTATTTGCGATGCAAATACATTTATTAAAGTTATTGTACCATGTCCTTTGCATCGTCAGGTTGCTTGGCAAAGGTCGGTCTGATTTGAAGCCGATTTCAGTATATGGCTGTTCCTTTTCTCGGACTGGGACAAAACGGAAAAGTAGTCCTTCCCAAAACTTGTTTACAATACTTCTAAACTTATGTTACAGATGTGAACAAATCCACAAAGTTGCTCCATTTTGTATTGAGGGTGATATATTCTTAAAAAACAGTTTATCAGAGAACCTCTACCGTAGCAATAAAACAAAATGCATTTGATCTAAACAGTGACAGCTACGTTCGCTCTGTGTTCCTTTTCAAACAATTGCTAACAAACGGGCGACCAAAGATTTATGCGCGAAGGATATTCCTGCGTTTGGTAATTTGTAAGTTATTACGGTCAAGAATAAAGCATCGACCGCACTCTGACCTGTGTTACCTTTATTTTAAGGTAACGGGCGCACAAAGGTCTGCCTTTCATGTAAATTATTTTTATCCATCAAAAGAGTAATACGTAAGTGTATTTCGTGGGATGGATGATATGTTGACACTCACGTCAGCTTCAGCTTGAAGTTCGCTTAAATTTTGAAATAAACACGTGTATACTAAGCGATAAATGATGTTTAGATTTACTAATAACAGTTTACTTGTTTCACAATGAACACAGTAAAGGATACGGTCTTGGTCTTATAAAGCTGCACGTGCTTTTGCGCGATTTCTCGTGGGGGGAACCTGAACACCGGTGGTTTCCAAGGTTCACTGCATTGCCTTTTTGCATCCTCTTCATACTGTAACTCAAATTTTTCTTTATTAAATCACAAATCTTTTGCGTATTTCCCTTTAATATGGTGTCTACTACTCGTATAGTTTTATAATGAATTTCTAATGTTTTACATGCGTTTATTTTTTTTTACAGGTTTATTGTGATTTACTATGTTTTGTACATTTTTTTTTAGTTGCTGGAAAATGTCTTATCGATACTTTTCAAACCCAGCATATAGGTATTTTCATTTGAATAGCGTTTCGTTATACTTTTTAACAATTCTAAAAAGGGTTTCGTCAAGAAGCTGAAGTTAAATTAAACAAAAAAGAAATTTGCACTTGAACAAGATTCGAAATTAACAAAATACAAGGTATAAAACTATAACAGGTATAACTTTTATAAGGTGAAATAGATGATTTACAACATAAATTGTATTAAACGATTGTCAGGCATCATTGAACCTATATAAATATATTGATTTTTGCTGTTGTTTCGACATGTTCATTGTGTGCGTACTTCACACAGACACTCACTCTCAAGGGTACAAACCAGACTAGATGTAACAGCGGATATAACCCCTTACTCGCTTATTTCCAAATCTCCGGACTGATTTTTTCTCTATACTTTTTCATTCATAATTACATGTTAACTTTGTATAATACTGCATTATATGTATGTAGTCAAATTTTAAAACCCTTTATTTTGATATACCGTGCGGTATGTATGGATGAAAACAAAAATTTGGCATAAAATATTTAACGCAAAAAACCTGCTATGGTCTTATAACTTTTTTTATTTTTTTGCATCTTGAACATTGTAACACATCACAAAATAAATACGAAAGTAATGTGTAGCCGTTACATTCTCGCTCCGATCGCCACGCGGTGTGGACGTGCAAGACCCCGTTCTCCGTTGATCGGTCCCTGCCCGATATTCCGTGGCGCTCAGTCTACTGACGTCACAGTTTAGCGTGTTGGTTCCGTGCTATGGTTTTCAAAGTTTTCTACTCCCTCTGAGTGCTATCGAAGTGCGACTTTTCTTTGCGACTAAGCCCCTTAGTCTTCAAAGTGCTGTGCTAAGTTGTGTTGTGCTTGTGCTGAGTGCAGTGTTGTGCCCAGCGTAAGTAGTCTGGTCTCAGTAGAAAGGATACTTAACGGTGACAACGAATTTGTACTGAACCAGTCCTTTTATTTTTATTTTATTTCTCTTCTCTATTTAATTTATTTTTTCTCCTACTTTCATATTTATTTTTATCATATCTGTGTGTTTGCATGTGTACTTGTCCTTTCTGTCGGTAAAGGTTGACCCTAACGCGGTCAAATCCTTACCTGCGTAAACTTTTTTTTAGGCTTCTAGGTAGCGGCCTTCGGCGTACTACGGTTAGTTTTAAGTTATTCTCCCCAGCCCCCCTACCGCTGGTAGGGAGGTTTGCCACTAGGGTTCGCTAGGTTTTTATTTAGGAATTCTAGGCATTTGTTATATAAATAGGTGCTAGGTTTGCTAGGGAAGCTAGGCATACATTATATATTTATATATTACATATTGTAATTCCAAGCCCTCCAATGGACCTTGTAAACATTCTTAGGTCGTTCGCCCAGGCGCTCGTTGCGTCCGGCGCCAACTTATCAAATGACGTAATAACGCAGGCCTTACAGGTATCTATCGCGTCCCCGGCCCCTCAGGCCTCAACCCCGGCCCCTCAGGCCTCCAACGTCCAGACCCCTCAGGTCTACAGCTCTCCCGCGTCTCCCGCCTCGTCCGAGATGGACTGCGAATCGGTCGCATCCTCTCACGCGTCGCGTCGTAAGCGTACCGCTCCCGGGAGCGACTCCGAACCCGCGTCTGATACGTCGTCAGATGCCGTCACCTTAACCGGCTCTCCCGAGCCCGCGTTTCAACTTGTCGCCAAGCGCTCCAAGAAGCGCTCGAAGAAAGCTTCGGTATCATCAATACCCGAGCCCTCCCCGGTGTCTTCAACACCAGCCCCCGCGCCGTTAAAATCGCTCGAAATAACCGCGTCTCCGTCGGTCCCATCGAAGCCAGCAACGCGCTGCGCTTCCGTCCCGCTGAAACCTCAGCTCCCTCCGCCCGTCTTTCTCCGCGAGAAAGCGCGATGGACCGCAGTATCAAATCTTTGCAAAGAGCAAAAAATTAATTATCTTAAAGCAACCTAAGCAGGCGATACAATTAAAATTCAGGTCGCGACCGTCGACGACATCCACGCGTTCACCAGGTTACTTTTTTTAAAACAAATCGCTTATCACACCTACGCCCTCCCGGAGGAGCGTAA
The DNA here is from genome assembly GCA_923062675.1 of Marasmarcha lunaedactyla. Taxonomy (NCBI): domain Eukaryota; kingdom Metazoa; phylum Arthropoda; class Insecta; order Lepidoptera; family Pterophoridae; genus Marasmarcha; species Marasmarcha lunaedactyla. Next base: position 27,783,052 of record OV281349.1, read on the forward strand.
GATCCGCGTAGTACTACGGGGTGTCCCGTTCGAGCTCGCGAATGAAGAAATCCTCGAGGACCTTAAGTCCCAGGGTTTCCCGGCCGAAGCAGTGCACAAGATGCACTCTAACCGCGGTAGGCGCTTTCCGTTAGCTTTAGTTATCTTGTCTAATACTCTCAACTCGAGGGAGATCTTTAGAGAGGCTCGCACAATTTGCGGAGTCTCAAATATCTCCGTCGAGCATCCCAACCCCCGCGGTCACCCAGGGCAGTGCCACCGCTGCCAGCTCTACGGCCACGCAGCGGCTAACTGCTCAGCTCCTCCCAGGTGCGTCAAGTGCCTGGACCCTCATATAACAAAGGAGTGCACTCGCACTCCCGAATCCACTTCCCCCCCTGCCTGTGTGCTGTGTGGCCAGACCGGTCACAAAGCTAACTACAGGGGTTGCCCGCGTGCTCCGCGCTCCACCGCCAAGAGAGTCGCGCCTAAACCGGCGCCGCCGCTCACTCCCGCTAGCTCCCCCGGAAGCAAAGCCCGTTCAGCCGACGCCTACTCCGGCTTTGTCTTGTAGGCAGCGTCCGGCTGTCCCGCCTGCACCTTCCCGACCCATCCCAGCTCCCGTAGCTTCCGTAGGGCCGCGTCCTGCTCTGTCATCTTCACCTCAGTCGTCGCTGGCTGAGGACATGAAGACCGTGTTCGACGTCATTCAAAACGTCGACATTACGGAAATTTCTGTTCTCGCACGCAAACTGCGAGCCGCCCGCTCTCCTCAAGAGCGTTTATTTGCGTTAGCCGAACATCACTCGCTTCTAGGTTCGTTATAAATTTTATTTTTTTTTATCATTTTTTTTTTTTGTATAAATTCGTAAATGAGCAATATAATGTCTAGACCTGCAAATCCCGCGTCCGGTCGTATCAAACCCAAGGGCTTATCCCTAGTTTCTTTTAACGTTCGTAGCCTTAATACTAACCTTCCTGAGCTCAAACTGTTCCTTCAGAACAACGAGCCAGACTTATTGCTTCTTCAAGAGACAAGGCTAACTCCAAACCGCTCCAGGGGATTTGCTATACCTAAGTACGCGTTTATTCGTAACGACAGGCCCAACTCCGACGGTTTCAGCGGCACTGCTATTTATTACAAAAGAGGATTCCATTGCTGCCCTCTCCCTACCCCTCCTTTCCTCAACATGGAAGCCACTGTGTGTAGATTGGCTATGACTGGTCATCCGACCATCATCATAGCTTCAGTCTACATACCTAGTGGTACCAGACCAATCCGCAGTGACTTTGAGGCCATTCTTGCCCTCGGCCATTCAGTCATTAAGTTCGGAGACTTTAACTCTAAACATACTGACTGGACGTGCCTATCAACCAACACCAGCGGTATCGCTCTCCTCGCCATCACAAATTTACTTGACTTAGATGTCATCTCCCCCATCACTCCCAGCCACTATCCCGACAACCCGAACCACTCTCCTGATATCCTCGATTTTGCAATAGTCAAGCGAATCAACCTCGACCTCAGGTTTATCGAACCTCTCGATGACCTAGGTTCTGACCACCGCCCCGTCTCCCTCGTGCTAGGACCGCCGAACGATAACGTTACCTCTCCTTAGACCTTTACCAACTGGAAAGGCTTTAAAAATACGTTAGTTTCAGCCTTAGAGGTCCCGAACTCTCCACTCGCGATCTCTCCCGAACAATTAGATAGCCCGGATAAAATTGATTCACTAGTAAATTCTCTCACTGATGCTATCAACTCAGCCATCAGTGACAACGAAAAGGTTGCTAAGCAAGGCAAACCCACGCTTCCCTTAGCCGTTAGCAATCTTATTAAAGCTAAGAACGCGGCTCTCCGGAGAGTCATGAAATATCCCACGCCCGCCTATAGAACAGCTGCGAATCAGCTTCAACGTAAAGTTAGGTCTTGCCTCGCGGAACTCCGAGACGCTCAGATGAACGATCTCATGGCGAATATCTCTCCGTCCCACCAAGCGTACTAAAGCATGGCCCAAGCCTTACGCGTAGACACCGCCTCTCACGTTCCTCTTCTCACTCGTCCCGATGGCACTACTGCCTTTGAAGTCGAAGAGAAAGCCGAATGCTTCGCTGACAGCATTGCCGCACAATGCTCACCCAGCACGCAACCTGCTGATCCCTCACACATCCAGGCGGTGGAGGACGAAGTCCTTCGCAGAGACTCTCTCCCCATCACCGCCGACCCTGTCACGGTCTCTAATGACGAAATCTCGCTTCTCATTAGAAATCAAAAGTCCAAAAAGGCTCCGGGTGCGGATGGAATTTCCAACCATGCACTTAAGCACCTACCTCAACAGATGCTTACCTTGTTAGCTATCATTTTCAATGCCTGCTTCGACCATAGCTACTTTCCAAAAGCTTGGAAAGAAGCGACAGTCTTTGGTATTCCCAAGCCGGGCAAACCTCTGAATGTTCCGGCTAATCACAGACCCATCAGCCTCCTCAAGGCAATGTCTAAACTTCTCGAGAGAGTCATACTCTCTCGAATTCGGAACCATCTGTTTCCAACGGATGGCGATCCTCTCATTATTCCCCATCAGTTCGGCTTTCGCGCTAAACACTCCTGCCCTCAGCAAGTCCATCGAATCGTTGAGTATATACTTGACGGTTTCTATCCGCGTCGTTATAAAACAATCGCGGTTTTCTTTGACGTAGCCAAGGCTTTCGATAAAGTCTGGCACAGCGGTCTCGTTTATAAACTCTACAAGATAGGCTTACCGGATCGCCTAGTCAGGTTAATAGCGTCGTTTCTCAAAGACCGTACGTTTCGATTTAAACACTTTCTGTGCCTCGTCCCATAAAGGCTGGAGTCCCTCAAGGCTCAGTCCTCGCCCCTCTGCTGTACACCGTGTACACCAACGACATTCCCATCCCGCCGAAAGGCGTCGAACTCGCCCTCTTTGCCGACGACACCGCACTCTATACCAAAGGCCACAATGTTCCGCACCTTGTAACCAGACTCCAAAAGGCCGTAAACGCCCTTGGTGTATGGTTTCAAAAATGGCGCATCCATGTGAACCCTGAAAAGAGTTCTGCGATGCGCTTCGACCACAAATGCCGTCGTCCCGCTGGCGATCCCCACGTTCGAATGTTAGGCATTCCCATCCCTTTTTTTTTTTTTTGCTGCCGAGGCACCCTCGCGGGAGGGAGGTGGAAGATGCGTCATGCATACCGCCCGCAGGTAAATTCTTCTGCGGGGGGTTATGTGGGACTCACCAGAATGGCACCTACCCACTAAAAACCACCTGTTGGCTGTAGTTATTACCGTTAGCCTTCATCGGAAGCGACACCCGTCGGGAAGTTGGGCGCGCTGGCGGAGACCCGCTAGCGGGTCTTCCACCTGTAGTGAAAGTTGCACTGAAGGTGCTCAAAGGGACATGAGTTGGTGGCCGATCTGGGCAGCCTCCGGTGAAGCCGGGGCTCTCTGAGTCTCCCTTCCCCCAAATATCCAAATGACGCACACCCTAAAACGGCACTCGTTCACGAGTTAACGCGGAATCCAGCCATCGACCTCTTCAACCATGTTACAGGGAAGTGAGCGACCCGTCAAACGATGACGCTGCCGTAAGACGTTGTACCAGCCATGAGGTAATTAGTACTATATCTACTGATTTATCTAATAATGATATAATGACAGGATGTCAAATAGAATAACGTCGTATTTATTTCATGCAACTAAACTTATAACCTAGTGCCTTTATTTGCAAAATATTATAAATGTATGAGTGGCTCGTACAGACGTACCTTTGTGACCATTAGGTAAAGTGCTTTATTTGCTCCCCTTAAGAAAATAGTATTCACGGCAGTCAAATTATAATAAAACGTCAAGCATCAACTGAATCTTTTTTATAAAGTTGCTTTTTAATAAAGATTAAAAGAGAATAATTTTAATAGTAATAATAATTTTAAAAGGACATTTAAATATATTTTATCATTTTTCAAAATTCGGTACGATTAACGTGCCATGTCGCTTACTTTGTGCTCCTGTAGTCTCATAGGACAGAAAAATACTTGATAACCAAGGTCACATGAACAACGAAACATTACAAAAATAATTGTCTGAGATAGATCTATAACACTTGTTTGGCTATATGTTACAAAATCGAACCTAACTGCCATACAATTAAATAATGCTACAATTAAAAAAATGAAGATATGCTACTAGTAAAAAGTTTTGCACAGGTCCGACTTTAAAACCAGGTTCTTATAAGATTAAAACTACCGACATTATCATGACAAGTTTCAATGTTTGAGTATGTCATAACGATTTCCTGATAAGTATTACAAATAGATGATGAAAGTCAAATGGTTCAGCAATCGTATTGAAAACTGTTTAATGTTTCCTTAATTATATTCTATAATAATGATACACGAAACCGTTCGGCCATCCACTTTGGTGCGTCTGCTCGCTTGACTAAATATTTAGTTTAGGTTAACGACACCAGATAGTTCAATTTCAATTTTAAGATGAGATTGGGGGGGTAAGACTTAGACCATGGTGTGGCTTAGCAACTTTACCCTACATTTATATACTGATTTAAATATCTCTCCTCCTGTTTTGGCATCAGTTAAGTTATAACACCAACAATAAGTGATGCCCACGAGCACCGGGTCATTGTGGGGCTCGCCTGCTCATTTCCTAGCTACGAAAAGTTCCGGAAAGCTCCGAAAAGCTTACGTTCTAATGAATCTAATATATAATGTATATTATATATATATATATAATATCTATCGAAACTACCAAATAAACATTATCAGGTACTTCCAACAGCGTCCTTTGGATAATCTAACCCGGAGTCACGATTCCAGAGTCTGCCTGTATTAGGTATTGAACTGAATACAGAATACTGTACTGAATTCTTCATGTAATGTTAAACATTGGGCATTCAAATATTGCATACTAGGTATTCGTTACACAGAATGTCGCCTGGCAGAAATCAATAAGCTTTTTTCACTTTTCGTATTTTAATTGATTTAAACATGTCAGTAAAGATAAAGTATCATAACTCATATTATTTCTGAAGGATATACTTTTGCAATGTCAGACGGTGAGATAATACTACACGCTTTGGAAAAACCGACATTGGACGAAGTATTATTGTAACGTATCGCTTATTAAAAATAGACGTTGAAACAAAATAATGATTTTCTACGACTTACGAAAAGTATAAGTGGGTACAATTTGCGGTGGATGCTAGCAAGTTCGGGACTCAGATCGCGGAGACTTGACCACTGCGCCGTCGACGCTGTTTGTGTCCAGCACATTCACAACGTGCATGAAACACGTACCGTCCTTTTCTAACTTTAATTTAATTAATCATTAAAGATAAAAATTTACATTTTACGAAACATAGTCGCTATGTTTTTTTTTGTATTCTATAAAAATATTTAATATGTATTTCTGAAAATTTCGAAGAGATAGATTAAACTACAATTTCAGGTAAATCCGCAGTGAACCAATGATGAGTCTTCGTGCAAAAGAAACAAACCAAACGTGTCACATGATGATTGATACTGGTACATATGACTGGGTAACTGTTCAATCCATCAAATTTCGTCAAGAGCCTCGAGGTCACCAAACATTGTCGACATTCTTCGTATCAATCACGGCGAAAGCCCTGGGTTGGATTACTCGAACAACATCCACTAAATGTTTTTCATAAAAAGGTACCGATGAAATCAGTTACGCAGAATATTTCTTGCAATATTTGTAATTCAATACCATCTTTGTCATTATTATAAAAACAGAATATTAAACATAAGTCTTAAGTCTTTGTCTAGACGCAGTGCGGGAATGGAACCCTGGTCGGCATCCGTTTCCATATAATTGCCAGTTTACCTGAATTCCCAGGTCGCCCATAACCAAATAATACCGGCTTGGCTGCAGCCGGTTGAAGTCTGCTTTCATCGAAAGTTACTCTGCCTTTTATCTGCAAAGTCTGACTCTCTCACCCTCTATATACAGTATATTACCTCTGAAAGCTACTCGAAAAACAACGATATTCTATGTTGTTGCAATTAACAAACTTAGCACCGGAAGTATTAATGTATAGGTATTTACCTACCTAATGTAACACATTACTAGTGCGGATTCATTTTTTGACAAACGCCACTTCTGCTTAATGTGCCTTTTTACTAAAGAAATATAAAAAATATTCGTGGTAGCGTAGAGTTTATCAATTAACGCTCAAGAAACAAACAAAGAATTCCTCCTTACAAAATATATTTTTTAGTAATTTCGCAATTTAACTGTCACAGAAAATACATCTCCAACTACAAGACGTCATTAGTACATCAAAAATAGTTGCTTGATACATTTTCCTCCTCTATACCTTCCAATTCACAAGTACTCGTACTTGGCGCAACAGGCTGGGGGCAGTTTTTGCGAAACACAGAGGTCCAATTAGGTGCAGTCTCAATGAAATTGCAATACGTTGTAATGGCTTCTCTTTGGTTTGCTTTTGATGTAACAATTTAAAATATTTTACTTTTTGTATCTGTAGGGGTTGCTCATAAGACTAACTTAAATTTTAATTATGTCAAAAACCCAGCAATTCAAAATGTTAAGTTATTAATGTATGGGTGTGATCAATATATAATAGGTCTTTACCTATGAAACTGCCGTTTTGCCGTACTGGCCATTTCAAATGAAAATATTTTTTTTTTGACTGATAATTCTAATTTCAAATTAATTTTATTTGACAAACATGGAATTCTTTTTCTAAAATCGTCATTTGTTTAATAGTTAGTGTTTTGTTTTCAACGCATTCGAACATTTTTCGTCAGCATGGATAAGTCGAGACAATTTACTATCCGAATTCCGTTTAAAATATAAGGGTTTGAAATCTGATCAACTAAACCTAAGCGGTACACCACAAATCATATATCTTAATGAACATCTTACTAGGAAAAATAAATTACTTTTTCGAAGGGCGCGTGAGGAAGCCGCTCGCCATAAATTTAAATACGTGTGGGTCAAACATTCTACAATACTCGTGCGTGAGTCTGACAATTCTGCTATCTTTGCTATTAGAACTGACAGAGACCTCTCGAAAATTACTACAGACTCCCAGACTAGCTATGTTAAGAAATAATTTATCTACTCTCCTTGCTACGAACACTTATGCAATAATCATATTATGTTATATTCTTAAACCTTTATTTTTATGTAAAATCTTCACAACAATTGCTCGTTTTACGTATAACTCGATAACAAAGTATTCAATTTCTGTTACATTTGACTTGTACTCTACTTCTCTGTACTCCGAATACCTTAAACTTAACTTTAGTATTTTATATTTGCCCAGTGGATAACCTTACTATTTATTATCAAAATTGTTGAGGGTTGCGCACTAAACTTAACGACTTGTACATGAATATACTTTCCAATTGTTACGACGTCATAGCCTTAACTGAAACCTGGCTTGTTCCAGAAATTTCGGATAGTGAGTTTTTTGATTCCAGGTATACCGTATTTCGTGAAGACAGAAATCGTTATCTTACAGGGAAATCGGATGGCGGTGGTGTTTTAATAGCTGTACTTAACGAACTTAACCCAAAAATCTATTTTTTTAAATCTAACTATAGCTTGCCACCTTGCGTTGAGTTTAAATTTATCGCAATTAAACAATCCAAGAATATGAAACGGAATATTCTAAACGTCACGTACATTCACCCTAAAACGAATGCAGAGGTGTACAAAAGGTACTTTGACTCTATTGTACATAATTTCATAGACCTAAACCTGGAGACCTTCATCATGTTAGGTGACTTTAATTTACCAGACCTGCAATGGTCCCATAGTAATGTTTTAAAAAATGGTCTTACGCGTTGTGACTCTTCTGAAGTAAGTGAATATCTTTTATACCTGATGTCCACATTAAGTTCAGCGCAATTTAATAGTATAAAAAATAGCCTAAACAGAATTCTTGACTTTATTATTTGTAATACCGACTGTTCAGTAACACCTCCTGACGTTGCATTATCAAAAACTGATAAACATCACCCCCCCCTTTATTGCGTTAATACCATTCAACCCCGATACAACATGCATGACCAGAGCACCTATAGTAAAATATAATTTTAATAGATGTGACTACCAAGTCATAAATAAGCAATTGTCTAATATCGATTGGTTCGCATTGCTGAGCCACTTGCCAGCTGAACAAGCCGTTATAAAATTTAATGATAGGTTAAAACACATTATACAAGAATTTGTCCCTACTAAAATAGTGAAAAATACAAAATTTCCAATATGGTTTTCAAAATCTCTAATACATTATATCTAAAAATAAGTCACTTTCATGGAAAAAATGGAAAAAATATAAAAACATTACGGACTATGAAGTTTTTTCACTCTACAGAAAGCGATTTAGATCTGAGTCTAAAAAATGCCTTTCTCGATATGTTAATTATGTCCAAGATAGTATTCAAAGTAATCCTAATTATTTCTGGCGGTATGTATCTAATTTACAAAGAAAGCCAAATATACCATCTGAAATGTATTTCGATAAGATCTCTTCTCATCAACCTCATGCCATCTGCAATTTATTTGCGGACTTTTTTAAATCTGGTTACGAGCCTCCTAGTGCTAGTGCTCAAACACTTTTTGGAGAATTCGAGTATAATGAGTCGTGTGAGGTAATAAGTCACATTGTTATTACCGCAAAGCAAGTAAAAAGCGAACTACAAAATTTAAATCCTAACAAAGGACCTGGTCTGGACGGTATACCACCTCAATTTCTCAAAAACATCGCGGATAATATATACATGCCTCTACACATTATTTACAATAAATGTCTTAATGAAGGTCATTTCCCAGATGCTTGGAAAGAAGCTTTCATCATTCCTATTTTCAAAAGTGGTTCTCGCCAAGATATAAGAAATTACCGCCCAATTTCTAAATTTTCTTCACTGTCGATGCTTTTTGAAAGACTTATACATAACATAATTTATCCCATTATTCATAACAGCATAATTGAAGAACAGCATGGTTTTGTCCGCCAACGCTCAACTTGTACTAACTTAATGATTTTTATGAACTATCTTTTTGAAAATATGGACCGACGAATCCAGGTAGACGCTGTATACACCGACTTTCAGAAAGCATTCGACAAGGTCGACCATCAACTTCTCCTTAACAAAATTGCTTTTAATGGCATTCGCGGTAACTTGTTTAGATGGTTCGCATCGTATATTTCTAATCGAACGCAAAAAGTCGTAGTCAATGGTTTCCATTCTGTAACAATTCCTGTCACATCCGGGGTCCCACAGGGCTCTATTTTAGGGCCGTTATTATTCCTAATTTTTATTAATGATATTAATACATGTTTCCAACACTCAAATTTTTTACTTTACGCCGACGATCTCAAAGTTTTTCGCAAAGTATTCACACAATTAATGACTGTTATTTATTACAACAAGACTTAGATCGACTAAATAACTACTGTATTCGTAATAAATTACATCTTAGTACATCAAAGTGTAATTACATCCAGTTTACTAAGAAAAAATGTATAATCAAATTTGTCTACAACCTTCATAACACGTCACTGTCTTGTGTCTCAGCCCTGCGGGATCTTGAAGTGGAGCTCGACTCGAAGCTTCATTTCGACAGGCATGTACAAACCATTGTAAACAAAGCATTTCGGATGTACGGTTTCATTATGAGAAATTCCAACAATTTTTATAAGCCAGCCGTTTATTTAACCCTCTATTACTCACTTTTAAGACCGCAAGTGGAGTACGCAACCCAAATTTGGAACCCGTACTATAAAAAATATAGTACTATGTTGGAAAGAGTGCAAGTAAAATTTTTCAGAACCATGAATTATCGATGTAACAGAACTATACTCCCTTATTCTTTGTTGTTGTCTAAATATAATTCTCTTACATTGAAAAATAGACGAAAACTATTAGGAGCAATCATGTTGTATAATCTCTGTCGAGCTAAAATCAACTGTCGTGCATTAGTTAATAAGATTTGTTTTGTTGTACCTCGCACTAGTCATCGACGCAGGGCGCGCGCGTGGTGCCTCTTCGCGACGGCGCCGTGCCGAACCAATGCCGGCGCGCGCGCGCCGCTGCATCGCCTGCTTACTATGTATAATGAAAACTTCGAAAATGTAGACATATTTCACTTATCGCCAATATATTTCAAAAAACAAATAATATCTTGCTTGTCCTAAATTGAAGATAATTACATTACAATAGTTTCTTTAACTTAATTTTATTATTGTTGACTAATATGTAAACTCTCTCGTTGTCTTACATTTGTAATTATAGCTGAGTAACCTGTGGATGATGTTGTTGATCTGCACTAAGTGTCATTTTATTAATGTATGATTGTAATATATAAGTGTAAGATTGTTAATTGTCCCAAATAAATAAATAAATAAGTTAAAAATTCGAGTAATTATGGAGTATGTGTACCGTCGTGGCAGCAAAGCGGCACAAGCGGCACGCAACATCAACGACGTTTACGGAGCGAACACTACAAACGAACGCACCACCCGTTATTGGTTTACCCGCTTCCGTTCTGGAAATTTTGACCTGAAAAATGAACCCCGTGGTCGTCCGAAAACTTTGGTCGACAATGACGAATTAAAGGCAATTGTGAAAGCTGATAAAACTCAATCCACGGCTGAATTAGCAGCAGCTTTCGACGTTAGCATCAAAACAATATTGGTCCATTTGCGTCAAATTGGCAAGGTAAAAAAGCTTGACAAATGGGTACCCCACGAACTCAATGACCGCCAGCGCGAAGTACGCGTGGAGACGTGCCTTGCACTGCTCAGCAGGCATACAAATGAAGGAATTCTGAACCGCATTGTTACTTGAGAAGAGAAATGGATCCTGTTTGACAATCGTAAGCGCTCAGCAAGTTGGTTGGACCCTGGTTCAGCACCCAAACAATGCCCTAAACGAAAACTTACCCCTAAAAGTGATGGTCACTGTTTGGTGGTCTAACGCGGGTGTAATTCATCACAGCTTCTTGCCAAACGGGACAAGCATTACTGCAGATGTGTACTGTGAAGAACTGAACACAATGATGGAGAAGCTCGCACGTCTCCAACCAGCTTTGGTCAATCGTTCGGCTCCACTGCTCCTGCACGACAACGCGCGACCTCATACTGCACAGCAGCCGGACTCCAAGCTACAAGAGTTGGGGTTGGAAGTTCTCTGTCATCCGCCGTACTCACCAGACCTTGCGCCTACAGACTTCTACTTTTTCCAGAATTTGGATAACTTCTTGGCGGGAAAAAAATTCAATACCCGAGAGGCAGCACAAAATGCCTTTGAAGAATTTGTTGCCTCCCGTCCAGCTGATTTCTTCAAGAAAGGCATAAATAAGCTACCAATGCGTTGGCAAAGATGCATTGATTGCATGGGTGATTGATTTTGATTAATAGAAATAAAAAATATATAAAAAAATTACGCTTCATTTATTTGGTGAAAAACGGCAATTTCATAGGTAAAGACCTAATATTTGGCAACTTTGGGGAGTAAAATATTAAATAAGATATTATTTCTTCTATAAAGTAAATTAATAATACAAACAATAAAGAAAGCGTTTTGCTTTATTTTACAATTTTATTGCTACAATAAACTTTACAAATTTTTTATAATGTTTTTCAAAAAACTCTCCACCAGCGTCTATAAAAAGTTTCATGCGTCTGAACCAATTTACAAAGCACATTTTCCAGTCTGCAACAGGTACTTCCTCAATGGCCTTTTCGAACGCAGAAGCTGTGTTCCCTTGAGATGATTTTAAGTTTAAGGGAACAAGGAAAAGTCATGCGGTGCCAAATTAGGGCTTCAAGGCGATGACTCAAAAATTATACTAGTGTAGTGAAAAGAGTCCCTGACCTGGACACGAAGTGCGCGGGCGCGTAGTCGAGGCCTCGGAGTCCCGTATTCGGTCACTTGTTGCTTGCAGCAGCAAACACTTCTGGCAAGCATTTGGTAGCGTACCACTCTACATTGATGCTACTTTGGTTTCTTAAGGGAATTGATACTAAATACCTCGTTAAGGGGAGAAAACTGGCAATTAAATTATTTCCAACGCTTCTCTTCGTGGTTTGTTTTGAAACAGCCATATTGACTAGGACTGGCGCCCTGTCTCTGGATCATAGTGATAAATACAAGATTCGTCACTAGTTATGATATCTTAAACACGGATTGTAGAACCTGTTTTGAATTTATCAATCATAGCTGGTAAAAAAAATTTAAAGGAAAATTTCTTTTTTAAATATATACATTTTTCACAAATTTTTATAAGTGGTCTGGGATACTATGAAAGTATACTAAGTATACTATGAGTGGCCGAGGATAGACCTCGATGGCGTGAAATTGGGGAGGCCTATGTCCAGCAGTGGACGAATATGGGCTGATGATTATGATGATGATGATGATACTATGAAAATTGTAGTTTATTTGTTTTTGCTTCATCGTGATGAAGTTGAAAGTTTGTTCTTGCTGAAACTTCAAGTTGAAAGGCGACTTGCCCATCAATGGACATAAAGAACAATGGATCGATGTTTGCATAAAATGAGATTTTCTCAACATGATATTAAACAGAGCGTCAACAAAGCGGTTCAAAAGGTTCTATCCAGCACACCGGATCTCGACAGGGCCTAATGTCAGCCACTTCTGGTGACAGCAGCTTCAAAGAGATATTTTTTGGATTTGTGGTGAAAGCAAAATAATTAAACTACACACATGTCTCTCTGAAACCATTTTGTTCTAATTCTCCTTTTCAATATTAAAAGCTACATCAATTTGAATTGATACACACACATGAGTCTGATCTGGAATAGATATTAGGTACCATTTACAAAATAACAAGAGTTTATGCGAATGAAGTCGCGGGCAACTACTTAACTAATAGTTATGCGTGTATGCAGGGTATAACGGGCTTTTGCGTAGGTTCAGTATATCATAATTATAGTAAATTCATTGACGTTATGCCTTATTTGAAAACACCTAACAGTCCAACATTGAATTATAATACACAATTTGTAAGGCTAAATTTAACAAGTAATAAAAGCTTAATTAGTTTGAGTAACGATCCTGATATACTTCCTTATTTTCAATATTTTTGACTTCTTTATATTTTATATCTGGACTTCTGAAGATCAAACGAGCACCTGTCTTCATCTCTGCAGCTTTGCTCGAAGCTCCAACATCAGCCCCTGGTGTTTTTTGTACGTAGCATGTTGTTACTGTTGCGAGACAATAATACGCTCTTGAACAAGGACGCGCGGATGTCGTTAGTTCATATACAAATAAGACTAAGTTTCATTTGGGTGCCTTCTTATATTGTTTTCTTTTTTTGATAAAGCAGACACATTTAAAAATTTTGGATTTTGAATGCCTTATGTAAATTGGTGGTATAGTATCTTTTATTAGGATCTACTCTGAGATACTACCAATTGTCTTCCTATTTTAAATGCACACACTCGTTGAGTTCCGGTAAACGGAAGAAACAGAAAGTGAACCGGTCTGCATCGCTGCCTTTAACAATATTCTATCTACAAAAAAAAAATTATATGAGCTCCTACGATTAATGTTGTCTCAAGTCACGGATTTGCCGGCTTTGAACATATTTAAAGGAATTTTATTAAGAAAATGAGATTAAAAATCTATTTATGCAATACATATAATTTTTATTTTTGCACAGTGTCGCTAATAGTTCTATAATTTTTTTTTTGTTTTGCGCCTAACCAGGCACCCTCCGCAGGAAGGGAGGTGGTAAGTGCGTCATTCTTACCTCCGCAGGCAACAGACCTCTGCGGGGGGACTCACCAGAGTGGCACCGACCCACTAAAAATCACTTTTCACAGCTGTGGCACAGTAATGCTATGCAGCCTTCATCGAAGCGACACCCGATTAGGGAAGGCAGTTTTATCATAATTCCATCGGCTTTAACTAGAAAAGTTCCCGCGCCCAGTGAAGTAGAGACGTTTCTAATCTAGTAATATACTTATGACCAATAAACTAGATTTGAATCACCTGATATGAATGTAAATTGACAATTCTTTAAAATTGCGTGAGTTTCATGATCTTTGTTTTAGTTATGAAATCACACTTTGCGACTGGTATCAGCTTAAATGGCTTTCTGACATTCAAAACTTCTTATCTATCTATAAAGCATAAATTTGAATTTTATTTCAAAATGTTTTACATTCCGGTGACAGTTTGTGATCAGATCTCATCGGAAAAATTGAAGGCTGTGGACAGTTTACAAAGATCTGAGTTTCCAATACTTCTCAAGGAATAAGGCTTCTTTCATGATTTTTCAAGGAGTTTTTAGTTGCACGTTACTAAAGATATCAATAAAAAGTAATTAATTTCTGCATTAAACAAGATTTAAAATGTTATTAAACAAATTGAATATTGCAAACACATACATACATACACATACACAAACATACACTTTCGTTGTGCATTGCTATGATATTTTCTGTTATTTATTGCTTTGCTAGTAAATTCTTACTCGCGTTGTATCAATTACTTATACTCACATTATATATATATATATATAGTACACCTACTTTTTGACATTTTAAATCTGTTATTATAAACCTCCTCGTCCTCCCAGATGTTAATGTGACGACGAGCTCGCGACCCACGGCACATTCATTATTGCTTGATATTATCAGTTCACATACAATTGTTCTTTTTTATATGTTACTCGTATTTCATTTCTGTACATATAAATTTCATTTTTGTTAAACTATCAAGTAATCTTAATTAATTAAACTCAAGACTGTCTGACTAAAATTCCTGAATGGCTCTATGTTCTATATTAATATTATCTACTATATAACTGTATATTACTTTTTTATTAAGAGCTGTAGATTTCGTAGCGAATTTACATAATTTATAAAATAAACTACTACATGCATATTTTAATCAGAAGATAAAATTATATTTTATTTGGCCTAAACGAATTTGCTTACATGTTTTTTATTTTAGAAGCTGCGAAACGTTGTACATAATACGATAAGTTACGTATACTGGTTATGTTAAAGAAGAACATGTGTTAATGTGTTAATATTGAGATTTTTAATATTTATTAATGTGTGAAATTAATAGACGTATATGAAACCAATATACTCTTTAGCAAACCTAACAACTGCATGAAATAGAAAAGCTAATCTAAATAACACGTAGACAAAATAAACGTGAAATGGAAAGCTTTTACGAACGGCTTTTGCTTACGAAAGTCGACGAAGCCTTCGCAAGGCATTGGCATTGTCACAGAACAAAAGCCGTTTTGAAACGATTTTACTGACGGAAAGTTACCGACGCGGTTTTGTGAGCGACCACGGGGATATATTTGTGACGAGCACGACGGCTGTATGGATTGGATTTGGGTGCCTGGCTTCACCAACAACATTAGTACAAAATAAGTAACATCAACCACATAGAGAATATTAATGTGTGATCTCAATGTGAATTAACAATTTTTCAATTCTATTCAGCATGGGGTCTAACGACCTCATTTAACTTTTTCAAACTTTTCATTGATAGTATTAGAAGGAACATTAATCTGTCTATTTATTTCTTTCACACAATTGGTAATTTCTTAGATATGAGCCCCGCACTAGAGAGAAAGTTGCATTATTCTGTCACACCGAGCGGAAGTACGGTTGCGAGGTTTATAAACCTCATAACGCAGCAAGCGTGTTAAATAACATATCCCTATGTTCACTCATATACACAAACCAAAATCTATTTAACAACAATGTATGATCAAAGTTTTACCTACTAAATATAAAGAGAATAATGAAAAAATGTAAAAGTATAATTAAACACGAAACACGTACGGTTAATTAACCAAGTAACAAAAGATACTGGTCTTTACATCCAAATACTTGCTAAAACTTCTCTTAATAGCCATAAGTGGGCAAATTGTTTTTATTGCAGCTCGCAGCTGTCCACGCTCCAGTCTTAACAACATCAAAGTTTAGCTAAATAAGCTCCAAGATACTTACAGGTTGTGAAGCACATAGTGATTAAATACCACATCCACACATTCAACAGACGACTACGTCGACCCACACGTGCGTTTTGTGTATGTTTTGTTTTGTGTAATCGGGGTTTTGAAGGAGGTCAGAGTTTTCCAAACTATAACAAAATTTTTATTTATTTATTACAAGAAAACGTAAAGTTAGAAAGTTTTGTTTGTAAACAGTACATTTAGAAGTAAGAATTTATTTTTTATTTATTTTATTATTTAGGACAGCCAACACATTACAATACATTTACATGTATATATTTTTACAATCTAATGTAACAAACATTGTATGTAACACACTTATAGGCTATCACAACATGCTAGTTAATCAATTAACTGAATAATAGACAATATAGATATTTTATATAATATACAATATAAGTAAAAACTAATTCAGGAGATAATACACATTTTTAGACAAAAGTTATTTTTTCTTTAAGTTTAGGATCAAACAGGTATTTTTTTATTTTACAGTTATAGGTTTTAAGTACATCATTACATATATCCAATTGCATAGATCTTTCCGATATATTGTAACTTTTGATAATTCTATTAATTGGAGCATTGTTGCCTAGATTAGTCCTAGACAAGGCTGATCGAAACATGACAAAATTGCTTGGTCTGGCATTACGTCTGGGTACACAAAAGTTTATTTTTTCCAATAGTTTTGGGGAGTCCAATGTATTATTAATGATTTTGTGTAATGTGCAAAGATCTAGCATCTCGCGCCGATTGGATAGAGAGAGTGTCCTGTATTTTTGAATTTGCTTAGCATAGGAATTATATTTCTTCAGAGCCCCTTCTCTAAAGCACACGTGTCTAAAGAACTTTTTCTGCACTCTTTCTAGTCTCTCTGAGTGTATCTTATATATAGGGTTCCACACAATGTGACAGTACTCTAAAACGCTGCGTGCAAGTGAGTAGAATAAGATCAGTCTACTATAAGAATTTTTGAGGTTTTTATAGAAAGAAACTAAGATATATAAAACATAAATTAATTTTAGTTCAAAGATTTATCATGTTTTTATTGCTACAATGACTTTAGAATTATCGGTTTTCTTTTTCACTTCGTTTCTTTTTTGTAAATTTTGTTACATGCATATTCAGAGTGAGACGTGTGAACTTATTTTCTTTTTATCATATTTGTGCTGGTACGGTCCAAACTTTCAGCTAATAAATAAACAAAATGAAACATTTATCTCATTTATTTAAAAAGTTGGCGCTAAAATAAGCTCAAGAGTCGAAAATCACTGAAAAGTCAGGAAAAGCGTTATAACTTCTTAACTAATACTATATTCCAATGTGGTGAATGCATCTATTACGTAGACGGTATACCTGTATCAGGAATTCAAATTCAAGATACAATTCAACTCAACTGACACAAGATAACTTTGTAATTAAAAAGACGTATGATACAAAGAAAATACAATTAGAGATAAGGACTGGGTACTGTAAGAGTTCACCTACAAGACATGCGTGGAGCCTCCTCGTCTTTATAGTCTCATTCCATCAGGTGAGATGGAAGAGAAAAGCGTTTCCAAATAACAATAAAAAATTAAAATTTTCTTTTGTCTTTAATATAAAAAATATTACTATGTCTTTTATATTTATAACATTGAAGTAACCTTCGGTTTGATCACTTAATGGTTTAAATACGGCCATGACGTATCTCCAGTAACAAATTATAGTCGGTTTCTTCTGATTGCAGTGGATGGGCAAGAATGGCATTTAATGAATGTAGAATCTCCTCTGTCGAGTTCTCGGTTGCAAAGCGCTTGCATCGAAAACTTCCTAAAAATTTTGCTTTTATTTGGTGCTGCTTTTCACAGAGTAAACGGCGTTTCTGAGTTAGTTCTAGGCACTGTAATTGTAAGGATGTCAGATATTTTAGTACCCTTTCCAAACGCATCTCTTTCTACCGCGCTACTATAAAAATATTTTCCCCGTCAACTGCTTTCGGCCTGAGTTATGATCATAAAAATTCTATTTAGATTTTTACGGTTACGGGTTTTTTTATAGTTAGTACCCATATAATACAGATTTTTATAAAAATTTGTATTTTAAAATGAGTATTAAGATTTTTGCTCACACACCACTGCATGAAATAATTAAACTACGCACATCATCATAAAATTTTCTCACAAAAAATATACCAAAATACGAGAATATTGTTTGCCTATTTAGAGGGGAAAAAACACTTTTAAATTGAACTGCACTCACCCGCACTTGATACGATTCTTGAGATTCTAATTACATATTTAGAGAGTTGATTGAGGGTCGAGATCGTAGAGAGAACGGGTTTGAACCCTTTCGTCCTTGCTTCCAGTTGAGAACCTTTCCATCGGGTAGCGTATGTGATCCTAAAGTTGGGTAAAATACATTGTACTTTTAATAGCAAAAAAATACGAATTTTATTACTAACATACCAAAAATTGTTTTTGTTCGCCTATACTCACATTTTCCACAATTACCTTTTTGTGCCTTATATTTTGCTAAGTTTAAATATATTTTCTTTTATTTAAAAACAGTTAAATTTGATCGAGATCTTATGAAACTAACGCATTTATGTTTTGGTCAAAGGGAAGAAACAGCTTTCAACTTTATATACAACTAGGATGTCCATGGGTACGGACATGGCTCATCCTCAGTCGAAGGCGAGCTCGTTTGCTGGCTCGGAGTATGATACCAAACGGTATCGTACACGCCACCAGCGGGTACTTTTAACTACTGTACATTTGTATTTTGGTATAATTAAATAATATTTTTATTATGAAATATAAAAATGAGATCTAATAATTCACAGTCCCGACTGATCGGTTACTTGGTATTATTTAGTAAACGTATCAAATAAACAAATAAATTCACTTTCGCTTGTACGTGAGAAGATGAATTGTTTTTTGAAACGATCTCCAAGAATAACCCTGCTTTTATTTATTCTATTCAACAAAGATAAAATCGTGAGCTAAAATAGCGTTGCCAGAGCATTAATCTTTTTAGGTCTATAACATTACGTTTGAATTCGCTCTCAGTACTGGAACTCTTGGGGCTATTGCGTGACGAGCAAGCGGCCTGATGGTATGATTCCAGAGTCATAATACCACCTTCTTAGCGAGTAGGTCTAGTGGCCACCAGTGCGTGGAACGTGCGTGTACACTCTCGGGCCTTCCCAATAACCTGCAACCAGTGTTCAGTGGAGGTCGGCCAACACGGATGAATCCCCTAAACATAAAAATGATGAGAATATTGGTATCTGGTAATATTTTTTAGGGTTTCGGCGTCAACTGTATGCCAAGAGAGGGGTTCATCGACTTAAGGTGAAACTAGCGAGGCCATTGGTGGACCCAAATTCGTATATCGAACAAATAATTTCTATTGCGACTCAGTACCTAATATGCCAGGCAATGTTACCTCCAGAAATGTAGGCGTAGCTTTTCATTTGTATTTATCTTATTAATATGATAACTTTCTTTTTTTATATATTGTAGATTTTTAATTATTTTTAAAAGTTCAAGGCTTAGTTTTCTATATTTATTATTTAAAATACTAGAAATTTTAAGTACCTTAACACAGTTCTAATGCGGTGTGAAAATGTGTTATTATAAAACCAAAACGACTTTCCTAATTGACAGTCCGCGATCATGGTGCTTGCAACAGCATCGAAATATCGGACGCGCGAAATAAAAATCGAAAATCGTGGTAAGAATCCCGTAAATTCATTAAATTTTCATCCACATGTGTTACAATTTTCTAAAATATTATGTTTTTTTTTCCTTATTCGGTCGGACCTTGGCTAAAATTATTTAAACAAAATTATTCCTTTTTCATAGAATATTTGAACTATGGTGATTATAAATAAAACGCATACATAAGTATGTAGTCATTTAACGGATTTTTTCGATTTGTTTATAAAAATAATATTTATCTCTAAAATAAAACTGTTGTTTTATTTTGTGATTGATTTATCATTATTTTCATGTATTTATTCCGGTGCTCAGATTAGAAAACATGTAACGATAGCCTAATTAAATAAATAAAATATGCCCACCGTTCAAATCACTCCCTGCTGTGCACAGCTCGCCTCAGTTAACCGAGCACGTTACAACACCCGACAGTGTTCGATCACACTTCACTTAATGTAATACTCGACTCCAGATGTAAATAATCCGATTCCCAACTCCGGGTATTCGGTGAAGAAGATTTCTATTTTTATTATCTCAGGAAACGGAAGTCATGTGATACGGGGTGGAGACAAGGATCGAGAACACATTACAGATTTTAATAACAACCCTTAACATTAATTAAACATGTTTAATGACTATTGACAGCACAGAACTAAAAGGTGTATGTTTGATCAATATAACGCAGTCGGCCATAAACAAATACGCATGTTTTGTGTTTGTTCCTAAATTTTTTGGCTACACGTGTACTCCTAATTACTGCGAGGCATACAATTGATTGAGCATACTCAGCCACGCAATAGACTAGAAAATATTACCTGATCTTATTTTTATTTCTTATTTTAACAGCTTCTAAACAAATATAATATATTATCCGTTGTCGTGGTATAGAAATAACTAAATCAAATATTCTATAATTTTATCTTCTGCAGTGTGATTTGAAAGAGACTTTTTTCCTTAGAAAATTAATAATATGGCGTAATAATAAACTCGGTCGTACTTTCTATTTATAAGTATTATTTTATGTATATTCAATCGTAAAAATCTCGTAAAACAAAGTTATAAGAGTGATATAAAATATTTCTATAGCCACGTTATGGCAGGTCATTATTTTGTTGACGAAATAAAACTCTTAAGCTTTTTATGTGGGCTTTATCTGCGGCCCGGTTCGGACACAGGCAGGAAAAGGCACTTTAAAAGTTATTGTGGGAACTAAGGCGATTGCCTTATAATTACATCTGAACCTAATGCAAATTCAAATATTTGTTTCTCAATATTGACAATTACTTTTTCTTATTGATGTCAAATAAATCATGACTCTATCACCAGTTCGGAAAAACCTTCGTAAAGGAGAACTGGCAAATAACTTCACGGGTTTTTTTTTTGCCAGTTGTTTCATTTTAAAATTGTCTTATTTTTTTAACAGCATATGCGGCAGAGCCAAGCCTTTTCGATAAACCATCAACATGCGGTCTCCACTGGAGTTTGGCGTCTAAGGTTATGCCCAGAAATACAGTTGAGTTTACAGGAGTCAGTTCCTGGCTCTTAACTACAATGTTTGTGTTTACCTGTTTGACATTTGGCAATGTAAACTTAACACATTTCGTTTTTTTTTCATTGAGGAGCAAATTATTAGCTGAGAACCACTTCTATGTGTTGGAAATGCATTTGTATATTGCTTGATAGTTAGTTTCTTCTCTTTTGATTTACAAGAAGAAGGAAGTAGCGTCAGCAAACTGTATGACCTCACATTGATTCTTAATAGCCTTTTTACAACAAATTACAACTTAAGTATTGTAATGATGTCTAAAAGTGATGGAACTGTTAATAGTTACACCCAAATCCTTTATAAAATTCACTTCTTTTAAATTCAATCCTGAGATGTTGTATGTGACCGGCGAAGTGTTTTTTTCCGAGAAAACTTTATGTGAAAGCTTTTATCAATACTCAACGCTATTGGATTGATATCACACCGTATTTTAATGTTGTTCAGATCAAGCTGTAATACTTGTACATCTTGGGTAGAATGTAAAGTCCTGTAGATTTTAAGATCATCCATCTTGTATTTACAGCATACAACTTGTATTTAGAGTTTAACACCGTATCCAAATAATTGATGTAAATTAGAAAAAAACAAGGGCCCAAGTAGAGACCCTTGAGGGACACCTAATAGCACAAAAAGACGTCAGACGAAAATCCTCGAATTATTGTCATTTGTGATCGATTACTAAGATAAAACTCACACCAACGCAATAAAGACCGATGAATTCCAAAGGCTGCCAATTTCAGAATAAGTACTCTATGATCAACCAAGTCAAACGCTTTACGAAAGTTTGTGTAAACGGCATGCACTTCCTTCCCATTGTCAAGAGCTCCTGCAACATATGTATCAAATTCAACTAGAATTAGTAGGTTTTGACTTGCCACGCTAGTCTACAAGCAGTTCCGAGCAAACCTTCCGATTATTTTGCATATTTTATAATTGAATATCTTCAAAGGTCTTCTTGACTTGCAGAACAAGTTCTGACTCTTCCTGGGCTCCTTTGAATTCTCCTTGTTTACATGACGTCTTGTCCTCTACTTTACGTCCTTCAATTTCTCCTTTAGCTCAGATTCTAATTCCTTGACTGTGGCGTCCCCAGACGTGACCTACAGAGAATGAGTTTACCTTTTTAGTAAACATGCTTGATAATAGTAAGATCATGATATGATTAAATATTACTGTAGGTCACACGTTTATTATAGGTTCTCTCTAAATATTCTATAGGAACGGTAAAACAACGCTCAATAAAGCAAAAACCAAAAAAATCTTGAGATAAATTTCAAAAATGACTGTAAAAATTTTGGATTTTAATAATTTTTTGTCAGATTTTATGTCTGTAATGACAAGTACACTAAGTACTGCGATGTAAAAACTATTGTCAAATTAGATCGATAACTTAGATATATAAGTCTTTAAAAGAATAGCACTGTGGCCAACTTGTAATAAATATACTCAAGTTTTCTTTAATCACTTAAGTTGAATCTCATTTGTTTACTTAAGTTATAATGGCGTTTACAAACATTGTCTAAGTTGTTTTAAGTAGATAACATTTATAATTAAAATTCTTCATAAATACGAAATTGCTCTGAGGATTTTGCGCGTTCTGTACAAAATGTAGATATCTACTTACTTATGTCATTTTACTGTTTTTTATTGTTACTACAATATTACTTTATATATCACATTGACCCACAAGATGTAAAAAAATTATAATGTTTTTCTCTTCTTTACAGACTCAGATTACAGAATATTTTATTAATCACTTCAAAAAACAAATGTTTTATCAAACTGGAAACATTACACACCATCGCTTCAGGATGGATCTATTATTTAACAAGCTGTAGAAAGATGCCATTGTAAATGCACTGCATCTCTGTCACATATTCAACCGTCGCATGTCTCCGCTCGGAGCAAGTTAGTAGAGTGAAATGCAAAGAAACTGTTAAGGTGTCCGCGAGCTGCCAGCGAACTGCATGCTTGTCGTGACGTCTTTAGCAAGTCAAGCAACGTCGAGATAATCAAAGATGTTTTCAACTCGATATACATTTGATACACTAAACTTCTGCACATAAAGTATACGACTTTAGAACAAATTATACAGCAAACACATTTTTGTACAAAGTATGCCATAATTATAACAACAAATTTAATTCTATAGATATGTTAAGTCATTATTAATAATAATAATAATAATAATAATTTATTCATAACCCACACAAATAATTTAGTCAGTCATACGGAGTAGTTTTTTTTTTTTTTGTTTTTTTTTGGTTCCCCTGCACGGGAAGGGCAGGAGGACATAAAAAATGCGCTGACGCATACTCCGCGCGCGCGATCGGCGTTATGTGGGACTCGTCCCGACGCCTACCAGAACCATACCCACTAAAAAACCCCCTGTCGGCTCGTGCATTTTTGCCACTCAGCCTTCATCTGAGCGACGGCCAATCGGAGAAAGAGGCCGCGCTAGCGGGGCCCTTAAGGGGTCACCCGCTGGGATTTACATAGCACTGAAGGTGCTCAAAAATGAAAAGTAAATAATAAAAACATTAAAAAATTGAAAAATATTTACGTTAGAATTAGAATTTACGTTAGAATTAGAATTTGCGGCCTGAAGGGCCTCGAGATCTAAAGTTAATTGCGTGCGTTCGCTCGTGTGCGTGTTTCTCGGTCTAGCGATTTTTTATATCGAATCTAACACAGGAGCAGTATATGAGACTGAATCTCGAACAAGATGATTGGGATGGGATTCGGCGCGTTTGAAGAACGATTCTGAGAGTGTTTTGAGGTGCTGTTGCACTGTAGGTAGTTCAAGATCTCTGTGCAGGTCCGCGTTACGCACGTACCAAGGTGCGTTTGTGGCCCTGCGGCAGAAGAGATTTTGAACTACCTGCAGTTTATACAGGACGGAGGGTTTGGCGTGGGCAAAGACTGGCGAAGCATATGACATGACGGGTCTAACGCAGACCTTATAAAGCTTACGTTTATTTCTAAAAGACATTTTACTTTTTCTTCCTATCATACTATATAGACGGCTTAAGTAAAAACGCGCGAGTTTCGTTACTCTATCGACGTGTGGCTTGAAAGAAAGCGTCTGATCTAAGGTGACGCCTAAGTATTTGATACTGCGCTTCCAGGGGATGGGAATACCTAACATACGAATGTGCGGATCGTTGTGGCGATTACGACGTTTGTGGTCGAATTGAATAGCAGAACTCTTTTCTGGGTTGACATCGATACGCCATTTTTGAAATCAAACACCGAGGGCGTTTACGGCCTTTTGGAGTCTGGTGATGTTATACGGGATCGCTTGACTTTTAGTGTAAAGGGCGGTATCGTCTGCAAAAAGGGCTAGTTCGATGCCTTTCGGCGGGATGGGGATGACATTAGTGTACACAGGGCGAGGACTGAGCCTTGCGGGACTCCAGCCTTTATGGGACGAGGCGCGGAGAGCACGCCTTCATGTTTGAATCGAAAAGTACGGTCTTTAAGAAACGACGCTATTAATCTGACTAGGCGAGCCGGAAAGCCTATTTTATAGAGTTTAAAAACGAGACCGCTGTGCCAGACTTTGTCGAAAGCCTTGGCTACGTCAAAGAGAACCGCGATTGTTTTTTTACGACGCTGAGAGAATCCTTCGAGTATGTACTCGACGATTCGATGGACTTGCTGAGGGCAGGAGTGCTTAGCGCGAAAGCCGAACTGGTGGGGAATGATGAAAGGGTCGCCATCCGTTGGAAACAGATGGTTCCGCATTCGAGAGAGTATGACTCTTTCGAGAAGTTTAGACATTGCCTTGAGGAGGCTGATGGGTCTGTGATTAGCCGGGACATTCAGAGGTTTACCCGGCTTGGGAATGCCTATGACTGTCGCTTCTTTCCAGGCTTTTGGAAAGTAGCTATGGTCGAAGCAGGCATTGAAGATAATAGCTAACAAGGTAAGCACCTGCTGGGGCAAGTGCTTAAGTGCGTGGTTGGAAATTCCATCCGCACCCGGAGCCTTTTTGGACTTTTGCTTTCTAATGAGAAGCAAAATTTCTACAGAGTAAGTTTAACGCTATACAATAAACAATTTTTGGGCTGTATAATAAGTAAGGAGAACATGACAAGTAGACCCCTGACTCTGAAACTATTGGTCATGGCTTCTTTATTTATAAAAAGACAATTAGGGAAGTCTTTAACTATTAACTTACTGTTTATACTTTAATCAAAAGAACCTATAGTAATATCCTGTGTTGCATGTTTAATATTATCTTCACAGTTATTTAATTATTAATATTTTTCATGTACCTAAATATTAGGTCTTTACCTATGAAATTGCCGTTTTTCACGAAATAAATGAAGCGTAATTTTTTTATATATTTTTTATTTCTATTAATCAAAATAATCACCCATGCAATCAATGCATCTTTGCCAACGCATTGGTAGCTTATTGATGCCTTTCTTGAAGAAATCAGCTGGACGGGAGGCAACAAATTCTTCAAAGGCATTTTGTACTGCCTCTCGGGTATTGAATTTTTTTCCCGCCAAGAAGTTATCCAAATTCTGGAAAAAGTAGAAGTCTGTAGGCGCAAGGTCTGGTGAGTACGGCGGATGACGGAGAACTTCCAACCCCAACTCTTGTAGCTTGGTGGCCGTCTGCTGTGCAGTATGAGGTCACGCGTTGTCGTGCAGGAGCAGTGGGGCCGAACGATTGACCAAAGCTGGTTGGAGACGTGCGAGCTTCTCCATCATTGTGTTCAGTTCTTCACAGTACACATCTGCAGTAATGCTTGTCCCGTTTGGCAAGAAGCTGTGATGAATTACACCCGCGTTAGACCACCAAACAGTGACCATCACTTTTCTAGGGGTAAGTTTTCGTTTAGGGCATTGTTTGGGTGCTGAACCAGGGTCCAACCAACTTGCTGAGCGCTTACGATTGTCAAACAGGATCCATTTCTCGTCACAAGTAACAATGCAGTTCAGAATTCCTTCATTTGTATGCCTGCTGAGCAGTGCAAGGCACGTCTCCACGCGTACTTCGCGCTGGCGGTCATGGAGTTCGTGGGGTACCCATTTGTCAAGCTTTTTTACCTTGCCAATTTGACGCAAATGGACCAATATTGTTTTGATGCTAACGTCGAAAGCTGCTGCTAATTCAGCCGTGGATTGAGTTTCATCAGCTTCCACAATTGCCTTTAATTCGTCATTGTCGACCAAAGTTTTCGGACGACCACGGGGTTCATTTTTCAGGTCAAAATTTCCAGAACGGAAGCGGGTTAACCAATAACGGGTGGTGCGTTCGTTTGTAGTGTTCGCTCCGTAAACGTCGTTGATGTTGCGTGCCGCTTGTGCCGCTTTGCTGCCACGACGGTACTCATACTCCATAATTACTCGAATTTTTAACTTATCCATGATGACGAAAAATGTTCGAATGCGTTGAAAACAAAACACTAACTATTAAACAAATGACGATTTTAGAAAAAGAATTCCATGTTTGTCAAATAAAATTAATTTGAAATTAGAATTATCAGTCAAAAAAAAAATATTTTCATTTGAAATGGCCAGTACGGCAAAACGGCAGTTTCATAGGTAAAGACCTATTATAAAATAAACAGCGCTGATTTTATGTGATTTAAATAATGGTGGAAACTTTATTGATTTGTGAAATTATAAATCAAATTGTATTAAAATATTGTTTGTTTCCCAAATATATATAAAGAATTAAATATTTCAATGATTAGCACAGAACTAGACACAGTGAGCCAAATTAAGATTCGGTTTCCATTCTAGGTTTAAATTGAACACGAGAGTTGGGCTCCTGATAGTCGGTTTTCTTGTTCCAGAATATTATCGCACTGTTTTATACAGTGGTGAACCATGATGTTGACGTGATGTTTAATATAATTTGCACTGGACCATAACATCATTTCCGTTGGTAATTTTTTCCTCAAAGCGTAATTAACCGAGTAAAAAGCTTTCGAGCTATTTGAATAACGTTACGCGTTTCCAATATTTTAAGTTATGCTTCCCGATATGAATTATAAGTAAAAATAGGGCCTGCCCATAAAACAACCCCCCAGTTCTAAAAAATAACTGAACATTAATTTAATTCCAAATTGAATTTTTATGGGCGTACCTTAGGCCGAGGGCGTTTAATGTCGAAAATATAGGTATTTACGAGTATATAGCATCTTTGTAGTAAAGGCGCGGGTTAAAGGAATGTATTTCTTAAAATTGCAGTGGTTCTGGGTAAAGTCGCATGCATAATCGGAATGAATTTTCTCGGTTCGCTGTTGCTTGTAAACAAAATATTGTAAAAACTTATTGATGTTTTTCGGTGTCGGTTGTATCCTCACATTGCAAACTCGAATCCTCTGGACTAGTTTTTTAAAGGAATAAGATGTTATTCATTTCTTTGTGCTATTTAATAGGGATCTGCTTGTTGTTACTGTTCATATGTGAAAGTTGCTTAAAACAATTTCAAAATTTACTAAAAATGTTTTTTCAAAATTTACATACCTACTTTGAATCTATAAATTGATCGGCGTCCCTACAATTCCAGAACCTACAATGAACAAAGGAAAAGTTTAGTAAAAAATAAGTAAATTTTTTAACGAGGCTTAGATGCATGATTGCTTTATAAAAAAGAAAATTGTGAATTTGCACCAGCCACCAGCGTCATTAACTAAACATTATACAAAAAACAGTCAAGTATATATATACCTTGTCTTCAAGCACTTCCTTTTCTGTTGTACATTCTGAACACTTCATAATTACTAAAAGTTACCTGTAACCGTTATTCAAATATCTTTCGAAGTATAATTTAATTATTATTATCGAAACAAATGATTTCATAATGAACAGCGGCTCGAACGTTCAACTTGGCAGTCGGAGAATTCTTCAAAGGAAAGTTTGCAAATTCGTGCGAAGTTTAGCGCCCGTCGTCATGGTAACAATGTTCGTGTTGTAAATTGTATGTCACCTGATTTAAGTTAGGGCCCTTTTTTTGCATATTAACATTTTAAAGCATATGCTCTCATAAAGAGCTGCCTCTATATTTGATACTTTTTCAAATATCAAAAAAGATTTAACGAACCATACACTCTGAAAAATGCTGATCTTGTACTATGTGTCACAGGGTGGGAAGGTGATAGTGAAACTTACCTATTAAAATAACATAAAAATACCCCTACGCGAGACGTATATACTATACATATATATATATATATATATATATATATATATATACTATGTATATACTTTTGACTGTAAGACAACTATTAATAAAGCTACTATACAATATTGACCTACTGACACAGCGACGAGGTGATAAATTTCAAACAACATCTAGATACAGAACATTTGTATAAATAGATTTCAGAGTCATTTGGGCCCAATGCTAAATGTCCATATTTCTCTAACATGAATGCTACTTGTGGCGTTCAGAGTGACTCACAGAGAATCAGTTTACCTATTTAGGAACATACGTGATAAAAGTAAGATCATGAGTTGATTAAATATTTCTGTATTTCACACGTTTATATTTAATATATAAGCTCATTATTTTAACAAATAAATGGTCACTCAACAGTCATTCAACATGTAATCGTGTCTTAATTCACAAGCCTTTTCCTGGTTATAATAAGTGGTGACCCCGGCGCTAGTCACGCATCCGACGCCAGAAGATTTGAGAATCCGACCGAAATACAGGAAAATGGCTCTACGTGCTCCAGTTAAAGCTGTTACATTGGAACCTGAAGTTGCCACCATAAGCATATTGCACGTACACCACGCTTCTGGCAACCAGTTTGAAGCTATAGTCGCCGCTCAGAAACAAGGAGATGACTACAAAATAATCTTGTAATCGCAAAATTATCGAAGCATAAATACGCGAAGTCAGTGACGTCATTGTTAACCCTCCAGAAGAGAACAACTCAAAGACGAATTCTGCAAGTAATTAAGTTAACGAGGCCACTAGCCCTACAAGCCAGCTGACACCGATGAAAATTGAAATCGCTGCACTACGCGACGAAAACGAAAAGTATCGACGCAGTAAGTTCCGTTTCAAGATCAAGGTCAAGTAGCGTAATCAAGATCTATGTCAGTATCATTCGCGATTGAAAAAAAAACATATAAATGGCAACCATGTGCCTGGGAAAACCAGATCAAGCAACGGAAGTCAGGGAAACTACAAATTAGCACGAACCAGGGCGAAACTTTGTGCTATTCATCCCTATGGCCACCTTTTCTTAGCCGACCGACAAAGTGGCAAGAGGTTTTTAGTCGATACCGGGGCAAATATATCAATGAGAAGAAACTTATTCAAACACAAGCATGTTACAAATCATAGAGTACACGCCACGAACGGTAGCCTCATAAGAACATACGGCGAAATACCGAAATCCTTAATATAGGACTAAGTTGCCAATTTAGATTTTTTAAAGTACCACAATTTACTCGTCGATTTAGACGGAAGAAAGCTTACTGAGAAAGTAACTGAGCCGACAACGCCTGCAACAATTATCAGAGCAAATCAACCTAGCGTTGAAACTATTTCACAAGAAATTAGCATAACAAAATGACTTGCAAAATACGAAGATATAACTAAGCCAGGTACCAATATACCCAACTCCAAGTGTCAAGTGCAACATCATATCGAAACAAAAGGAGCGCCCGTATCAGCGTGCGCGAGGCTGTTACCGCCAGACAAATATAAGAGCGCAAAGTAAGAACATCTACAACACCTGAAAATAATTTTAAAACGCCTGCATGAGCATGGAATAACAATTAACTTTAACAAATAACAATTAACTAAAAATGCGAATTTCTCAAGACCGGTCTCGATTTCTTAGGTTATCATATAACGAACCAAGGAATCACCCCGACTGATGAAAAAGCAATCGTATATTTCCATTGAGCGTGTTAACTATCATTTTTTTGCAGATACTGACGATAGCTCAAATAATTATAAAGCACGCAGCAAGAGAAAATATGACTTAGCACGTCTATATCAATATACCAGTTAGATTTGCTTGCGCTAGCATAATATGACCTTAATTGTTATTTAGTATTTAATATTAGTATGTTGAATGAATGAATGTTGAATTTAAATTTTTTGTGTTTGCATCATTTTTTTAAGAGGGGAGTATCTGTGGCGTCCCCAGACGTGACTTACAGAGAATCATTTTACCTATTTTAGGAACATACGTGATAAAAGTAAGATCATGAGAGGATTAAATATTTCTGTATTTCACACGTTCATATCGAGCTTATAGCTCATTATTTTAAAATAACAGTCAACACTCCCAACTCGAGGGAGATTTTCAGAGAGGCTCGCACTATCTGCGGACTCTCGAACATCTCCGTCGAGCGTCCCAATCCCCGCGGTCACCCTGGGCAGTATCACCGCTGATCAACTCATGATCATACTTTTATCACGTATGTTCCTAAATAGGTAAACTGATTCTCTGTAAGTCACTCTGAACGCCACAAGTAGCATTCATGTTAGAGAAATATGGACATTTAGCATTGGGCCCAAATGACTCTGAAATCTATTTATACAAATGTTCTGTATCTAGATGTTGTTTGAAATTTATCACCTCGTCGCTGTGTCAGTAGGTCAATATTGTATAGTAGCTTTATTAATAGTTGTCTTACAGTCAAAAGTATATACATAGTATATATATTACTATATATATATATATATATATATAGTAATGCCATGAAACCGTTCACCTTTCCGCTTAGAAATAGAATTCGCGATAGATGCAGTAACACTCAGCAGGGGTCTCTTAGTGTGTAGCTGCGCAGTAATACACATCTTGCAATTATCCAGGAACAAAGTCGATGTCATTGGGTTACCATGAAAGATATCTAATTGGTATAAATCATTGTAAATCTTTACAATTCTCAAGCTTTCTATTTAATAGGTCTTTACATATGAAACTGCCGTTTTGCCGTACTGGCCGTTTCGAATGACAATATTTTTTTTTTGACTGATAATTCTAATTTCAAATTAATTTTATTTGACAAACATGGAATTCTTTGTCTAAAATCATCATTTGTTTAATAGTTAGTGTTTTGTTTTCAACGCATTCGAACATTTTTCGTCATCATGGATAAGTTAAAAATTCGAGTAATTATGGAGTATGAGTACCGTCGTGGCAGCAAAGCGGCACAAGCGGCACGCAACATCAACGACGTTTACGGAGCGAACACTACAAACGAACGCACCACCCGTTATTGGTTTACCCGCTTCCGTTCTGGAAATTTTGACCTGAAAAATGAACCCCGTGGTCGTCCGAAAACTTTGGTCGACAATGACGAATTAAAGGCAATTGTGGAAGCTGATGAAACTCAATCAAAGGCTGAATTAGCAGCAGCTTTCGACGTTAGCATCAAAACAATATTGGTCAATTTGCGTCAAATTGGCAAGGTAAAAAAGCTTGACAAATGGGTACCCCACGAAATCCAATGACCGCCAGCGCGAAGTACGCGTGGAGACGTGCCTTGCACTGCTCAGCAGGCATACAAATGAAGGAATTCTGAACCGCATTGTTACTTGTGACGAGAAATGGATCCTGTTTGACAATCGTAAGCGCTCAGCAAGTTGGTTGGACCCTGGTTCAGCACCCAAACAATGCCCTAAACGAAAACTTACCCCTAGAAAAGTGATGGTCACTGTTTGGTGGTCTAACGCGGGTGTAATTCATCACAGCTTCTTGCCAAACGGGACAAGCATTACTGCAGATGTGTACTGTGAAGAACTGAACACAATGATGGAGAAGCTCGCACGTCTCCAACCAGCTTTGGTCAATCGTTCGGCTCCACTGCTCCTGCACGACAACGCGCGACCTCATACTGCACAGCAGACGGTCTCCAAGCTACAAGAGTTGGGGTTGGAAGTTCTCCGTCATCCGCCGTACTCACCAGACCTTGCGCCTACAGGCACAAATTAAAATTAATAAGGCATATTTTGAAATTATACAAATTAGGCGCGATGACGAGCGAACGAGAAGGAGCATTTAGTCTGTATGTAGATAATGCAGCGCGAGCCGAGCGAGCGCAGCGAGCGTGCCGCGGCAGCGGCCAGCGAAGCGCCAAAAAGGAATTAGCATTTCAGTACATAAACTACAAACTCAAGAAATAACTCGGTACAAAACTAAACTAAACTTTGTCATTTCCAGCTGACTACTTGAATGCTCGAACGTATAAATTGATGCGCTCATGCAGTTTTACAAGGCGTTTGTTATTGCAACTAAAATTATTCGGAATTTGGATATACGGGATTCGTTTTTATGATATTGCGGATTATTAAAAATTCGGATTTTTTATGGGTCAGTATTTTTATATTCGGCATATTGATTTTCGTAATTATAAACGTTCGGAATTTTGAGGTTTCGAAGAAGAGAAATTCGGAATTATGAAACACGGAATTTTCATTTTCGGAATTATGAACCATTCGGTGTTATAAAATTCGGAATTTTGAAATTCGTGATTATGACTATCGGAATTAAGTTTTTCGTATTTATGTAGTGTACCCTACCTAACTTCTTACTAACATACTTTTTAATTAACTAGAAGTACATTTAGCTTAGCATAGGTTATGGTAACAACACACTGTCACAAATACAAAGACGTCAAGGTAAGTGTGGAATTTTATTATAAAAGTGGACTAGCAAAGGAGTGGTTTTATAGTCTATCATCTTCATCTTACTTTAACGGTGAACTGCTTTCAGGTTTTGCAAATATTCCAAAAAAGAACTCCTGTTGAAATTCCAGCACTTAAAAGTTTCTATAACTTTTAATAATCCTATCACTTTCTACTTAAAACTCTTGGGTAACAGAGCTCCAGAAACTGGTATATTGTAAGTGAAGTCGGAGCCCATTGTACTGGTCATGGTTTACGACCCACAATAAAACTGGATAAGGTTTATGTCTTTATTACTAGTTTCTATTCCGTAAAAATTCACGACCTGAAATCATAATTTCGTCGAGTTTTTATGGCGATAAATATGGAATTTATATAAAATTTGAAATTTAGTGTGTTACATCGTACATCCCACACTATACAGGGTGGCCAGAAAAGTAACGTTCAAAAATTTTTTGTAGGTTCCTCGTGTTGAGATTTAGTAGCAAAAATAGAAAGCTGAAGAAACCTTCTACTTTTTTTTTTAATTTTTGAAACTGATTCGGTCGCAATTTTGCGAAAATTCATAAGAAAAAATCTAAACTCAAAAACAATGATAAATCGTATAACATACTCGTAAATAGGGGTGATTCAGATACCTCTCAACACGAGGCACCTAAAATTATTTTTGAACGTCACTTTTCTGGCCAAACTGTATATTGCGCGAACATGTCTCCATGGGTCTCTACTACGTAGCGCTAGTTGCATGTAGTAATGTCTCCAGAAACGATTTAGATCTCTATGAAGAAAGCTGTCAGCGATTAGCGTTCCTGCTGAAACGTCTTTATTAAGTCATGAGCCTTCAAAATAAACGTGTTTCAACTTGAATAATTCACATCTGTTAGCTTTTAAAATCGATATCGTTTATCGTTTGTTGATATTCTAATATGAAATACATTTTTTTAATAGAAATCCAAACTGTTTCATCTTAAGAATAAAACGTAAAATCTTTCCATTTCATAGTCGTAACTTTCAAGCAATGGCGTGTGTTTATGATGTCAGTAAGTTAACGCTTTCTCACAAAATTAATAAGTTCATTAGTTTTTTTGAAAATCACTACAAGCTACAAGGTGACCTAAGTTTAGTACCGATTTCAAATCACAACTTAAGGTCTTCTTGCACATTTCTGTTGGAAATCCTTCCTTAGATTGGACAGTACTTTAAAGATAAATAATGAAATTGTTAAATGGGGCAGCGGTTAAAAACAGAATTTCATTTAGTTTTTGCGTAGGAAAAGTAAGTGCTTAAAGTGCAGGAAGAACATTAGATAAATTGAACTTTGGAGATAAAAGTAGTGTGACAGCAGTTTTGGGAGCCATAGGTTGATTGTTTTTTCATATTTTGGCCTTATCAGACAAGGTTCACGTGGATACTGAGTTTGTTGAACGCGTACTGTGAGTATGGCGTAGAATTGCAATATTGTGTATTATCAAACAATTTTATTTAGTCACAAAATATCAAAATGTTATATTTGTAATATGGCCAAAAATAATTTTTCAACATAACTTTTCTTCTTCATTCTACGGAGAGTGAAAGAAATGCGCCATTTATTTAATATGACAAATTTGTGACATTTAATACCGGGAATATCTGCAAAGAAAATATTTGATAAATACAAATGTAACAACATTCAACAGCATATAACAGCAACACTCAGATATTTTAAAACACCATCTCTAAAATGTCCAGAGCTTTTTTTGATCCTTGAATTCTTACTTAAATAAATACCAGGCCACTTAGAAAATTCGGGAAAAATATGTTTACGTTCGGAATGCTGGCGAGTTATAATTTATTTTGAAAATTCTATTATTTAAAAGTAAGATAGAGTAAGAAGTAAGATGAAAAAAGAAGTGGTCTTCTTTTGACCACTGTTACGAAAGAAATCGTGCTATAAATAAAAAAATAGGATTCAACAAAACCGGTGAAGCACATACGAGGATATTTAGCATAATCTGTAGATTGGATCGGAAAGTGTTCATAATATTCTATACTCTTTTTTATTCTTACCGTTTGCGTCAGGAGGACTGTTTAACGCTGGGTACCCTACAACCTCACTGATGCTCAGAAGCAGGCGCGCGTGGAATGCCATGATATAATTGATAAAGTCAAAGCAGGTTGCTCCTGCCTTGTGTACGTTAGTATTACCTAGCTGTAAGTTTCATTAAAACTCATAAAATAAAAGAAAATATTACATTTGACAAATCTTGGATCATCATATGGAAAGACTTGGCCGCTAAAAAGAGTAAACTTGAACTATTTGATATCTAATTTGGTTTCGTCTTAAGAATCCTAAGAAATTCAACGGGAAGTAATGCATTGACTATTGCTAAGGAATTTAAGGGAATGGAGCTTACCAAGGTAAAACGTGGTTGGTTGTATGATATCTAACGTGGCGCACTCAATGTTTTAGAAATCTCTTATTTACAATAAATTCCACACTTCCACAGTTGCTTAACTATCTTGAGATCACAAAACTTCGCAAGCACTAAGTTTACAAGTAAGTTATCTTCTTCTTTTTCACAATAAATCCGAGCGGCATGAGTCTTGAATCACGCGGCGGCCATCAAACTTTTTTTGAACACAGTAGGTAGATTCATCGTAGGGTCAACCATGTACGCGGGAATTATGATTTTGGATTAGGAAGGAAAAAGGATAATAACAATGTCGTAACAACATACGATCCAGAAACAAAGCATTATTTCAAAACGAATCAACGCAACGCCTATAAAAGAGAAACGATCGAGAAGCGCATGAACCAACGCAACGCCTATAAAAAAGAAACGATCGAGAAGCGCATGAACCAACGCAACGCCTATAAAAGTGAAACGACCGAGAAGCGCATGAACCAACGCAACGCCTATAAAAAAGAAACGATCGAGAAGCGCATGAACCAACGCAACGCCTATAAAAGTGAAACGACCGAGAAGCGCATGAACCAACGCAACGCCTATAAAAGTGAAACGACCGAGAAGCGCATGAACCAACGCAACGCCTATAAAAGTGAAACGACCGAGAAGCGCATGAACCAACGCAACGCCTATAAAAGTGAAACGACCGAGAAGCGCATGAACCAACGCAACGCCTATAAAAGTGAAACGACCGAGAAGCGCATGAACCAACGCAACGCCTATAAAAGTGAAACGACCGAGAAGCGCATGAACCAACGCAACGCCTATAAAAGTGAAACGACCGAGAAGCGCATGAACCAACGCAACGCCTATAAAAGTGAAACGACCGAGAAGCGCATGAACCAACGCAACGCCTATAAAAAAGAAACGATCGAAAAGCGCATGAACCAACGCAACGCCTATAAAAGTGTGTGACGGTTGTCTATTTCGACCTCTTTTTGTCAGTAAATTTTATTTTTTTTGTCGTTCCCGACGTAATTTTAAACTAAGAATTACGTAGTGTCGGAGAACGGCAATGTTTTGATTTGACAAGTCAGTCACGAAATATTATCCATCAAAGCAACTTGAATCTATTTATTTATTATTGTTTCCGAGTTTATTATTCAAAATTACATAGTTAAGATATTTTATTATCTACAATCAAAGTTTTTTTTAAGAAACCTATAATTTATTTTTACGTTCACGAGTGTTTGTAGCCAAAATTTTTGGCATTTTTGTATATTTTTAATTTTACCGAAAAAATAAACATAGAAGAGAGTTTTGGTGTTTTACTGGTACTACGCTATATACTGGCGCCCGAATATTCAAACGTAGTTTATGGAGAAGAGAGGAGGAACTATATCAACAGAAGAATTGCAACATTAAAAATAATTTTTTTATAATTATTATTGAGGTCAGGCATAAAACTTTATTTGTTACCATTTTCAATCATTAACATTCACTATAATATATTTATATATATACCTACTATAATATATCAAAATACTGCTAAATTATTCAGACATTTAAGTTTCTTTAGTTTCTTTCGTTATAATATCCTTGAAGAAATTTTCTGAAGACACAACATTCTATAACCCAGTAATTTCACTATTTAAATAACATTTTGTATTCATTTTCATCACTCGAAAATACGTATATTTTTAAGGCTCTATTCTGCATAACGACTATTTACAAATTTGTTTCACTTTAACATTTTTTTTTTGATTTTGCAATGAATTTTTCACAATTAAATAAACCTGAAATAATTTATGAATTAAAAATCAGAAATATAAATTTTTCTTCGACGCAATCTGTAGACGAACTACGATCATTATTATTAAATATTAATGTAGATTCTGAAACAGAAATTTTACAAAATAGCCCTGAAGAATTTTCAGAAGATATTAATACCATTAAAAAAAATTTAAAACTTGTTGAAGCTTGTATAAACTCTTATCCTATTAGGAAACAAAAAATTTCACCTTATTTAACTCATATAAGAACAAGATTAGGCCTCATTGACATTACATCAGATTTATCTTCAGAGCAGTTAGATTTAATAAATTCATGTTGGAATGATTTAACTCAATTAGACTCACGTTTTAAAAATTTGGAAAAATCACCAACACATTCCACATATCATTCCGCAGAATCTATACAAAATATTAATCTACAACCCCTTTCTTTTTTCGAAGCATTAACTGATAAGGTCAGTAAAATTACAGAAAATCGAACTAACAATGATTTAAAAAGATTTATTTATAAAGGTGAAGGTTGTCCAAAGGATTTTATTCAAAAACTTGAAGAATTTTCACAAATAAAAAATATTTCTGAAAAATCTTTATTCTCACATATTTATGATATTTTATCTGGATCTGCTCTTGATTGGTTTAGAGCTAGAAAGTCGACTATTAATGACTGGTCATCTTTCCGATCGGCATTGTTGAATGATTTTGCAATTACCGATTACGATTATAAACTAAAAAAAGTAATCGATGCTCGTAAACAAAAACATAATGAGAGAATTATCATCTACTTTGCTACAATGGAATCTCTTTTTTCAAAGCTCTTGGAACCAATGTCCGAAAAAGAAAAAATTAATACTCTTGTTAGAAATCTTAAACCTGAATTCACATTACGTCTTTCACCTACTGATTTACATACTGTAAATTCCCTCTTGGAATCATGCAAATTTACAGAAAGCATTCTCCAAGTTTCTAATAATACATCTTACTACTCTTCATCATCACCACCAGATCATTATCATTCTTTTCCTATTCCTTCTACATCAAATTCTAATAACAAATCGTATAATAATACTCTACTTTCACATAATCAACCATATATTCCTGAATTTCCTTTTAAAGCTTGTACATATAATTCCATAGCAGCTGTAGCTAATCCATTACCTAATACTGTAGCTGCAATTAATAAAAATCAGAATTTTTATAAATTCACTTGCCCACGTTGTAGATCTAATACACATTTATTAAAAGACTGTACTAACACTAATATAGTGTGTTTTCGTTGTGGAAAAAAAGACTTTATTACTAGTAAATGTCCTAATTGTAATAAGTCGATTTCAAAAAACTAAATTACGAGGAGTGCATAAACAAAAATAATGGTATTAAATCATCAAATTTTGACAAAAAAGATTGGGATACATGGTTAAAAACTTTAACAATTTTTTTTAAATCTTATAACACTTGTGCTCTCCTCTTTAATAAAACATCAGATTTTGAACGTCCTTATTTACATATAAAAGTAAACGATTTAATTTTAAATGGTCTTTTAGATAGTGGTAGTGCTATCACTATATTGGGTAATAATTCTCATAAAATTTTATCACAACATGGTCTTTTTATGCAAAAAAACTGTTTAATAAAAGGTAATGTTGCAAACGGACAAACTATTTCTTCTATCGGCATTATTACTCTTCCTACTTTTTATAACAATAAATTTGCGTTAATTACAGCTCATGTGATCCCAGAAATCACTGAATCACTCATTTTGGGTATTGATTTTTGGAAAACTTTTAATCTTGCTCCGGATATTCTTAGTAATATCACATTACAACCTTCTAATTTAAACTCATCTTTTCTCATTAATACAGATTCTAACTTTCATTTACATGAATACCATTCTTTAACAGACACACAAAAAATTATTGCAGATGCAATTATGGAAAAGTTTAGGTTGATTTCAACTGAATGTAAACCTTTAGGTCGTACTCATT
The DNA here is from genome assembly GCA_923062675.1 of Marasmarcha lunaedactyla. Lineage (NCBI taxonomy): Eukaryota > Metazoa > Arthropoda > Insecta > Lepidoptera > Pterophoridae > Marasmarcha > Marasmarcha lunaedactyla. The sequence continues at coordinate 27,822,107 of OV281349.1, forward strand.
TAGTCGAACATTTCATCGACACTGGAGACCATCCACCTATTCGTCAACGCTGTTACAGACTTTCTCCTGAGAAACAAAAAGCTCTTTGTAAAGAAGTTGATGATATGTTACAATTAGATGTCATTGAACCCAGTGACAGCCCATGGCTGAACCCAATTATTATTACACCTAAAAAAGATGGTACTTGGCGATTTTGTATTGATAGTCGTAAATTAAACGATATCACAAAAAAAGATGCTTACAAACTTCCTTTCATTTCTGATATATTAGATAACCTTAAAGATGCAAAATTTATATCATCTATTGACATTGCTAAAGCGTTTTGGAATATTCCCTTAAAAAAAGAGGATAAACTCAAAACTGCATTCCATGTTCCAGGCCGAGGAATGTTTCAATTTAAAGTTATGCCATTTGGTTTAACTAATGCACCTGCTACTCAACAAAGATTCATTGAAAATCTACTAAATGATCTTACAAATGATAATAATGTTTTCTATTTTATCGACGATATAGTCTGTATTTCTCAAACCTTTGAACAACATGTCGATATACTTACTAAAATTCTTAAAAAACTTTCAAATGCCAATCTCACAGTCAATTTTCCAAAATGTTCATTTTTCCGGAAAGAATTAAAGTACTTAGGCTATGTAGTTAATGAAAATGGTTTAAAAACGGATCCTAAAAAAGTTCAAGCTATTCTTGATATACAAACTCCAAAATCTGCTAAGGAGGTCAAACGTTTTTTGGGTACTGCCAGCTGGTACAGACGTTTTGTACCTAATTTAAGCACCCTTGCAGCACCGTTAACTAAATTAACTTCTACAAGCAAAAAATCACCTCCATTTAAGTGGTCTGATGAAGCTGAAATTGCTTTCAAGGCTATTAAGCAAGCTTTAATTAGTACACCAGTTCTGGCATGTCCAGATTTCTCTAAACCATTTGCTGTTCATTGTGATGCCTCTTCCTATGGCATTGGCGCAATGTTAACTCAGGAAGTCGATAATATTGATAAACCTATTGCTTATATGAGTAAATCACTTACAGGCGCTCAAAAGAATTATTCAGTCACTGAACGTGAACTTTTAAGTGTTATTACGGCACTAGAGCATTGGCGTTGTTATTTAGATAATGGATTACAATTTACAATTTATACTGATCACGCAGCCCTTCAGTGGTTTATGCATTTAAATAATCCTACTGGCAGATTAGCTCGGTGGAGTATTCGTTTATCTATGTTTAATTTCGTAATTAAACACAAAAAAGGCTCAGATCATGTCGTACCAGATACTTTATCACGGATAAAACCAATTGATTTAATTAATTTTTCTACTTCTCAAACTAAAGACACTTGGTATTTAGCAATTTATAATAAATGTTTATCATTTCCTTCTAGTACTCCGGATTACATGATTCATAATAATAAATTGTTTAGATTTTGTAGATCTAACACATTATTTAACTCTGAATTTAATTGGAAACAAGTAATACCATTAGAATTTAGGGAATCTGTGATTACACAAAATCATTCTACTCCCCAAACGGCACATTTTGGTACTTTTAAAACATACCATAGAATTAAAAATCTCTATTTTTGGCCTGGCATGTATAAAGACGTAGCCATGTTTATTGCTAAGTGCGAGACTTGTTTAGCTACCAAGCACCAAAATCAAAACTTAATTGGTTTAATGGGCAAACCCAAACATTGTTCACGCCCTTTCCAATGTTTATCCATAGATTTGATAGGTCCACTTCCTACTTCACGTAAGCAGAATAGATTTCTATTTGTAGTTACTTGTTGTTTTTCCAAATATTGTTTGTTATTTCCAATAAAACATGCAACCGCTTCTATTATTCGCCATATATTGGACAATTTAGTTTTTATGGTTTATGGAGTTCCAGAAACTATTATATTAGATAATGGTCCTCAAATGATAAGTACAGAATTATCTGAATTATTTAAATTTTACAACATACCAAAAATACATTACACCCCACGTTACTGTCCACAGGTTAACACCGTTGAGCGTTACAATAAAACTATTGTAACGGCGATTGCAGCTTTTATAGATAAAGATCACAGAACTTGGGATACCTATATAAACAAAATACAGTTTGCTATTAATACTGCGGTTAATGAAACCACAAAATTCACTCCATCATTTTTAGTATTTGGTAGAGAAGCTGTTACATGTGGATCTATCTACAAAAATAAAGATTCCAGAGATGAACTAATTTTCAGTCCTAGGGATGTATATGCTGAAAACATAGGACAATTAATACCTATCTTTTCCGAAGTACAGAAGCGGTTATTTAATGCACATCAATATAATGCAAATTATTATAACAAACATCATCAGAATTTAGAATTTAATAACGGTGATATTGTTTGGAGGCGAAACCATGTAATAAGTTCCTCTAAAAAACATTTTTGTGCTAAGTTTGCACCCAAATTTATTAAATGTAAAGTTTCAAATAAAGTTTCACCATTAATTTACGATTTAGTGGATATGAATAATAACCCATTAGGTCGTTGGCATATCAGAGACATTAAACCTCTACCGCGTTTAACTTCTTCTTTGAGTGACTAGATTGGTTGTTACCAATTACTTTATATGAATTCATATATAATTATTGCTAATTATCTCACGGCGAGCATAAGCCGATTCTTTTTGTCTTATTTTTTTTTTTTTCTATGCACCTCATTATCGTTTGGCTATACCATTAACATTGACGTTGGTCAAAACTTATAATTAATTATCATCATCGTAGTATTAGGTTAACTTTTTGTGTAATTTATTTAATATTTGCAATTCTAATTTTTTCTTCTCAATTTTTTATTTTTTTTTCAAGCGGTTTGCAACTTGTAAAATTAAGCCTTCTGCACGAGCGTTTATTAAGGTAACTCGTTAAACTAAACCATACCTATGTGTATTATTTATACGCTTGAATCACTTTCCCGTGAGAATTATTTTCATATGTTTATTACATAAGTATTTTAATTACTTCACAAAAGACCCTTGGATTTTATTTAAAAGTCGATGTTTCACGACTGGCTATGATTTTCTTTTCTTTCCGGCATATTTATTTCAGTCTTTAACTGAAACTTGTTTATAGTAATCACCGTGCGGGAGTTAGCGACACGTTAAAGAAGCCATAAGCTATTAATATTTTCAGCGGATGGCAACTATTAAAGCCTTTTGCCGTTGCGTCCAACTCTGTTGAGTTGACTTATTTAGGATACGATTCCTCATAAGCAACTCTAACTGCATGATGTTTTATTTCCAGTAGTTGGAATAAGACTAGTATGAAAGAGAATGTATGTTGTAATTATAATGTACGTTGATGGAGTTGAACGATGTATATTAACATTGTATATTCCAGGAACATGTTTAAAATTTTATCATTCATGAACCATGTAATTTAAGATAATTATTTAGGATTATTTTTTTTCTCTCTCTCGTCTGTTTTGTTTTCTTTTTCTATTAAATAACTTGTTGATATGCAATATATCAGTATTATTTTTTTTTTCATATATACAGGATGTTTTTTCAGAAAAATTCTTCTATAGGATGTTAATATTAATTTTCATTTTGCTTTTAATTATTATTTTTTTTTTTGATTGTTCTTTCATTTAGCAGATTAAATATTAAAATTCGATATGTATATGCGGTTTATTTTGATTTGGTTTGAATTTGAAATTTTACTAAAAAAAATCTTTCAGATTTTTTTTTCCCGGCCCCCGGGGTATTGTGACGGTTGTCTATTTCGACCTCTTTTTGTCAGTAAATTTTATTTTTTTTGTCGTTCCCGACGTAATTTTAAACTAAGAATTACGTAGTGTCGGAGAACGGCAATGTTTTGATTTGACAAGTCAGTCACGAAATATTATCCATCAAAGCAACTTGAATCTATTTATTTATTATTGTTTCCGAGTTTATTATTCAAAATTACATAGTTAAGATATTTTATTATCTACAATCAAAGTTTTTTTTAAAAAACCTATAATTTATTTTTACGTTCACGAGTGTGCGTAGCCAAAATTTTTGGCATTTTTGTATATTTTTAATTTTACCGAAAAAATAAACATAGAAGAGAGTTTTGGTGTTTTACTGGTACTACGTTATAAGTGAAACGACCGAGAAGCGCATGAACCAACGCAACGCCTATAAAAGTGAAACGATCGAGAAGCGCATGAACCAACGCAACGCCTATAAAAGAGAAACGACCGAGAAGCGCATGAACCAACGCAACGCCTATAAAAAAGAAACGATCGAGAAGCGCATGAACCAACGCAACGCCTATAAAAGTGAAACGACCGAGAAGCGCATGAACCAACGCAACGCCTATAAAAGTGAAACGATCGAGAAGCGCATGAACCAACGCAACGCCTATAAAAGAGAAACGACCGAGAAGCGCATGAACCAACGCAACGCCTATAAAAAAGAAACGATCGAGAAGCGCATGAACCAACGCAACGCCTATAAAAGTGAAACGACCGAGAAGCGCATGAACCAACGCAACGCCTATAAAAGTGAAACGACCGAGAAGCGCATGAACCAACGCAACGCCTATAAAAGAGAAACGACCGAGAAGCGCATGAACCAACGCAACGCCTATAAAAGTGAAACGACCGAGAAGCGCATGAACCAACGCAACGCCTATAAAAGTGAAACGACCGAGAAGCGCATGAACCAACGCAACGCCTATAAAAGTGAAACGACCGAGAAGCGCATCAACCAACGCAACGCCTATAAAAGAGAAACGACCGAGAAGCGCATGAACCAACGCAACGCCTATAAAAGTGAAACGACCGAGAAGCGCATGAACCAACGCAACGCCTATAAAAGTGAAACGACCGAGAAGCGCATACGCCTATAAAAGAGAAACGACCGAGAAGCGCATGAACCAACGCAACGCCTATAAAAGTGAAACGACCGAGAAGCGCATGAACCAACGCAACGCCTATAAAAGTGAAACGACCGAGAAGCGCATCAACCAACGCAACGCCTATAAAAGAGAAACGACCGAGAAGCGCATGAACCAACGCAACGCCTATAAAAGTGAAACGACCGAGAAGCGCATGAACCAACGCAACGCCTATAAAAGTGAAACGACCGAGAAGCGCATGAACCAACGCAACGCCTATAAAAGAGAAACGACCGAGAAGCGCATGAACCAACGCAACGCCTATAAAAGTGAAACGACCGAGAAGCGCCTGAACCAACGCAACGCCTATAAAAGTGAAACGACCGAGAAGCGCATGAACCAACGCAACGCCTATAAAAGTGAAACGACCGAGAAGCGCATGAACCAACGCAACGCCTATAAAAGAGAAACGACCGAGAAGCGCATGAACCAACGCAACGCCTATAAAAGTGAAACGACCGAGAAGCGCATGAACCAACGCAACGCCTATAAAAGAGAAACGACCGAGAAGCGCATGAACCAACGCAACGCCTATAAAAGTGAAACGACCGAGAAGCGCCTGAACCAACGCAACGCCTATAAAAGTGAAACGACCGAGAAGCGCATGAACCAACGCAACGCCTATAAAAGTGAAACGACCGAGAAGCGCCTGAACCAACGCAACGCCTATAAAAGTGAAACGACCGAGAAGCGCATGAACCAACGCAACGCCTATAAAAGTGAAACGACCGAGAAGCGCATGAACCAACGCAACGCCTATAAAAGTGAAACGACCGAGAAGCGCATGGACCAACGCAACGCCTATAAAAGTGAAACGACCGAGAAGCGCATGAACCAACGCAACGCCTATAAAAGTGAAACGACCGAGAAGCGCATGAACCAACGCAACGCCTATAAAAGAGAAACGACCGAGAAGCGCATGAACCAACGCAACGCCTATAAAAGAGAAACGACCGAGAAGCGCATGAACCAACGCAACGCCTATAAAAGTGAAACGACCGAGAAGCGCATGAACCAACGCAACGCCTATAAAAGTGAAACGACCGAGAAGCGCATGAACCAACGCAACGCCTATAAAAGTGAAACGACCGAGAAGCGCATGAACCAACGCAACGCCTATAAAAGTGAAACGACCGAGAAGCGCATGAACCAACGCAACGCCTATAAAAGTGAAACGACCGAGAAGCGCATGAACCAACGCAACGCCTATAAAAGAGAAACGACCGAGAAGCGCATGAACCAACGCAACGCCTATAAAAGTGAAACGATCGAGAAGCGCATGAACCAACGCAACGCCTATAAAAGTGAAACGACCGAGAAGCGCATGAACCAACGCAACGCCTATAAAAGAGAAACGATCAAGAAGCGCATGAACCAACGCAACGCCTATAAAAGTGAAACGATCGAGAAGCGCATGAACCAACGCAACGCCTATAAAAGTGAAACGACCGAGAAGCGCATGAACCAACGCAACGCCTATAAAAGAGAAACGATCAAGAAGCGCATGAACCAACGCAACGCCTATAAAAGTGAAACGATCGAGAAGCGCATGAACCAACGCAACGCCTATAAAAGTGAAACGACCGAGAAGCGCATGAACCAACGCAACGCCTATAAAAGTGAAACGACCGAGAAGCGCATGAACCAACGCAACGCCTATAAAAGTGAAACGACCGAGAAGCGCATGAACCAACGCAACGCCTATAAAAGTGAAACGACCGAGAAGCGCATGAACCAACGCAACGCCTATAAAAGTGAAACGACCGAGAAGCGCATGAACCAACGCAACGCCTATAAAAGTGAAACGATCGAGAAGCGCATGAACCAACGCAACGCCTATAAAAAAGAAACGATCGAAAAGCGCTGGAAAATTTTAAGCGCCAGTTTTTTCTCCTTAACCTTATATTTAGTATAAATTCCCTTAAGAAACCAAATTAGCATCAATGCAGCATGGTATACTTCCAAATGCTGGCCAGTTTTTGCTGCGTTCGAGAAGGCCATTGAGGAAATACCTGTTGCAGATTCGAAAATCTGCTTTGAAAATTGGTTAAGATGCATGAAACTTTGTAAAGACGCCGGTGGAGAGTTCTATGCAAGATTAAATATTAAAAATTTATAACCTGTAGAACTTTTTTTTCAAAACTTTCTGAGTGGCCAATGTAAATTAATAAGTAGGATCTTTTTTATTTGGAATTTTTAAAAGGGAATTTCCAGAATATACATTTTACCATTTATTTCCGCTTGATTCTGATGCGCCAAGAATAAGCAGAATAATAAACCACTGAGATATACATATGTGTACATTTTTATAGTTTAATTGTTATAGCACTAAGTAAGTGAAGTCACTAAACTTTACAACATATCGATGCATTTCGAAGTAAGTACGGATAGTTTCTCGGATGAGAACGAATGACTATTCTCATAAGTATGAAGTTATTTTACGACTATAATCCAATAACGTGATATCAGATATCGACAGTATTAACATCCATCTGCGTTGAATATACTTCTGAAGCTCATGACAGTAACGTGGGAGTTACTTAATAACAAATTAGAACTTTACCAGCAAAGTTGACTTATATTTTACAGCCAAATTTTATTTGTTAGTTATGAAACCAGTATGTCTTGTAAGTACTCAGCGAGTCGTGTGTCCCGTAGATCACGTACTGACTCGGATCGTTGCAGCAACAGCGGTGCCCGCCGCCGGGTGATCGTCTGGTAAAGTCACAAAGTTTTGCTAAAGGAAGGTATATACGCGGTCGCTTTCAGAAATGTCCAATAATCAAATGATATTAGTGTTGAATAAATATTCGACTGATTAGCTTAACCTCCAAACGCGCCCAAAATAGTACCTCGTCATTGAGCACCGGCTTCCAAAAATAGCTGAGTACATTTTTTATACTTACAAATTTTTCGCTGACTACTTTGAATAATTCCATTGCAGTCTGTACAAATTACACGCTGCTCGGAACTAGATAGCATTTCTTATAAAATTCGTATTCGTATTTCGTATTTTTGTATAAAGGGCAAAAATGGTTAACTAACGTTTTACAAAAAATGTATTATTTTTGAAAAAGTAATCATTTGACAAACTGTTCATTTAATAAACTGATTGTTTTATAAGTGATCATTTGACAAAAATACATTTTTTAAATATTTAACATTGCAAATGTTCTAAATGTAAAACAGAACGTTGGATAATAATTGGGTATTTTATAATTATTACTGTTAACAAACTTTTTCAATTTCGCTTATGGCACTTCGCTGGGTGCTGCCGCACCACGCTTGCTTCGCTCGCTCGGCTCACGCACGTGTGACCTACATACAACCTAACAGCTCCTCCTCGCTACGCTCGTCGTCGCACCTGATTTCGGACTTATATTGTGTTCTGTGATTTAAAATGTCCATGAAGTGACGAACCGATAAACAACTTAACATGAATGAGTTGTCGATGAAATTAAAATACTTGAACTAATTCTTCGATGTATCGTTTTCGATGATTTTAAATTCATTTAAAAAATTGTCGGCGGATCAAGGGGCTATCATTCTGGTTGTTGAATCAAACTATACAACAGTAACTAGAAACAAAAACTGAATGTAAAGTACCTACTTACTGTCTGTAATGAAAAACTTCTGCTTAAATTATTTATGTATATACAAACGATTTCACATTTTTGGGTAAATTAAGTACTTAACAAACATGCATTTTGTGAAAGGTTTTTATTCTTTGCGTTGTTTTACCTATTAACGTATGTAATAAGTGAATAGTTAGTTAAGTGATCTTTTAAAGAAAAAATATTCCCTCGAATTGTTTTGTCAAATGAATTATACAGGGTGTCCGGTAATGAATGGATAACCTTGAAACTTCTAATAGTACAACTTATGGCCGTTCTGAAAAAAGTACGAATAATAATTTATCATAAGTAGTACCTCTGATATTTCTTTTTTATACAAAAACTTTTTTTTTTTTCAATATAATTTTACTGTCTTAAAAACTATGACCAGAAATGAATAATTTCTATTAGTTTTTTGTTGTTTTAATGTTATAGACTAACTGTGCTGATAGATTAAAAGTAAATAGTATGAAAAGCTTACGCAGTTTTTTTTTAGAAATACGCGCAATAATTTATTTTTGAAAAATATGCAAAAAATATTTTTTAAGCAAAGTTCAAACCTCTTGGGTATGAAAAAAATTTATGAATACATGGGTGGAAAATAATTTTAAAATAATGTCTGTTTCAAGTAGATTTTATAACATTAAAATTCATAAATGTATCTTTCATAAATAGTGACTTATTGCCATTAATGTAGAAAAGGAGAAAATTTGACTAAATAACCAAATTTGTAATATGGGAATTTTTTTAAATTGAATTGTGTCTGATCATTGGTGATTAAAAAAAAACAACATTTAATATTTAAAGTAATTTATTTTACATTCATTTACAGTGAATGTTCAAATTGTTTGCCTCCCACTCTTATGCATGCCCTACATCTTCGGATAAATGCTCTTCTGAGCTGTCTAGTGTACCGTCGCTCGCTTATTTTTGATGCGGCTGCTCTGACACGCTGTCAAGTTCGTCCAAAGACCGTATAGGCTTACGGTATACTTCCTCTTTGAGGCAGCCCCAGTAAAAAAAATCCAATGGATTTAGATCCGGTGAACGTGGAGGCCACAAAATTGGCCCTAGACGTCCGATCCACCTATTTGGGTATCTGCTGTTTAAATATGCACGAACCGGAACAGCATAATGCGCAGGACAACCGTCATTTTGCAGCCAATACGATTCCCTCAGCTCCTCGGGAACCTCTTGTAATAAATTGGGGAGATCGTTTTGAAGAAACTCCAAATTACTTTGCCCCGTCAAATTCCCCGGTAATTCAAATGGGCCAATTACCATACCATCTAAAATTCCAGTCCAAATATTTATTTTAAATTGGATTTATATTAAATTTAAATTTTAAATTGTGACCTGTCTTCACGCATAAGATGGGGATTTTCTAGTTCCCTACTATGTAAATTATGTAAATTTACATAACCGTCTCTTTTCATCGTTGACTCATCGCTCCACAAAATATTATTAAAAATTGCGGATCTTCCTCCATCATAGCCAGCGTTCGCCGGGAAAACGCACTCTTGCTTGAAAATCTCTCGGTTGGAGAGTTTGCACGCGTGGTAAGGGTGGAATCTGTTTTTCTTTAAAATATCTTGCACAGTCGATTTTCCGTGCGTCGAGCTATTGCTCGCGTAGAGATTGAAGAATCATCTTCAATCTCCTCAAGCACCACGTCTTCTACATCAGGACGAGCGATTCCTCCAGTGCTATTACCACCCGCTACCCGGTATTCTTCCTTCTGAGTAACAACCGCGCAAGGTCGCGCGGCCCATTTCACGCTAGTAAAGTAACCATTTTAAACATTTAAATTGGTTATTTTATTACATTCAAATTAGCTAATTTAAAAAAAAAATTTGTTTTTAAATAGCTGTTTTCATGTTTGATCAATTCCTGATGCGTTTTTTATTAATCACCCATGATCAGACACAATTCAATTTAAAAAAATTCCCATATTACAAATTTGGTTATTTAGTCAAATTTTCTCCTTTTCTACATTAATGGCAATAAGTCACTATTTATGAAAGATACATTTATGAATTTTAATATTATAAAATCTACTTGAAACAGACATTATTTTAAAATTATTTTCCACCCATGTATTCATACATTTTTTTCATACCCAAGAGGTTTGAACTTTGCTTAAAAAATATTTTTTGCATATTTTTCAAAAATAAATTATTGCGCGTATTTCTATAAAAAAAAATTCCGTAAGCTTTTTATACTATTTACTTTTAATCTATCAGCACAGTTAGTCTATAAAATTAAAATAACAAAAAACTAATAGAAATCATTCATTTCTAGTCATCGTTTTTAAGACAGTAAAATAATATTGAAAAAAAAAGACTTTTCTTTAAAAAAGAAATATCAGAGGTATGTACTACTTATGATAAATTATTTTTCGTACTTTTTTCAGAACGGCCATAAGTTGAACTATTAGACGTTTCAAGGTTATCCATTCATTGCCGGACACCCTGAAGAACCATTAGTTTGTACAAATATGAACTTATGAATAATAATTTTGACAAACGTTGTTTGTGAAATGAAGTTGCATTTTGTTTTTTTTATCAAATGACATGATACCGTCAAAAATACATAAATAACTAATAAAGTTATTTGTAAGCACTAATTAAAACAGCCCCGACTGACGACAAAAACTGCGCATGACTTTTAAAGGGATGAACAGATTTTCTTTTAAATTGATTGAGTACGTTCTTGATTACGGACCCAGATTTCAAACAAATAGAACTCAATCAAAATCAATACATTTGTTTGGGAGCTACAATGCTAAATACAGATGCACAGATACACGCATACACAGGGGAACCTTATACCAAGCCTGTTTTGGCGTCAGGGATTAAACACAATCTTGGTCTAACCAAACCCAAACTTATAGAAAGTAAAGTGTTGCAGGTACTATACTTTTCGAGCATAATAAAACACAAAATATTAATACAAATTTAAAACTGTTAATACATATTTAAACTGAAGATTATATATATTTTCACTCTCTAAGCAGGCGAAAGAAAACATAGGTACAAAATCAACTCTAACTTGTTCTCACTCTAACTTGACTCTCTTATTCAGCTCATGGTAGCCGAGGAAGCCATAACCTAGAAGCTGGATTTTCTCTTATTTGCACACATTTAAAAAAAACACAAATCCAATGGGAGGGACATTGGTAAAATCAACTCGCAAAAAAAACTCAGCTAGTTTTAATAAAAATAAATACATGCATACTTGAACAGTTAGACTACTTACCTTAGATTCTTAGATTCCAACCATTCGTGACCCTCAAGAACCTCAATTGTAAGCTGCGCACAAGCAGGCTGTGATACAGCACGCAAGTGCTTTATTTGAAAGAAATAATTTACTTCCAGAATATGGTCAAGGCTCGACGTTACACTTAGTGTGTACAGCATATTTAACCGTTGTGGCGGTGTGCAAACTTCACTTTGTTTGGAATCCAATAGATAATTGACAACAACTAGGGTAGGAAAAAAAATTAACTCGATCGGTTTCAATCTGGTTTTCGATCTGAACACAGTACAGTTACCACGTTGGTGAGAATTGCTGAAAATATACGAAATGGGAAAACAAAAAGTTAAGGGTTCTATCGATACTATATTTCAGCAATTAATTTAATACTATTGAGGTATCCTGTTACTGTTACTACGCTCTCTTAACATATTTCCATCAGTAGTTGACTGGCTTCATTCCTACTTGTGCGGGCAACGGCAAGGTATACTATCATTAAATACTTTTAATGATGCCTTTTCTGCTTGGGCAGATATCAAGGCAGATATCCCGCAAGGTGGCGTGCTGTCTTCACTTCTATTCTCTATCTTCATTAATACAATTTCTCACGATATATCTTCCTCCTACCATATGTATGCAGACGATGTTCAAATCTACTCGCACGCTCCTCTGCAAAATTTGTCTCAAGCAATCGATACCATGAACAAGGATCTAGCTATAATTCTAACATCTAGCCAATATCATGGTCTCACTGATACACCTCAATCAATAGTCACAGGCAGTCCTAAAATTATAAAGCGCATTAACTTGACATTTTTCCCGAAAATTAACTTTAATGGAGTTTCAATAGAGTACATCAATGATATGTTAGGAATTTGGGTGTCATGTTCGATAGCAATATCTCCTGGAAACCTCAGGTGGACGATGTGAGCCAGAAAAAGTTTGCTGCAACTAACTTTTTAATACGACTTTGCAATTTTTCACCAATTTCCACTAAGATATTTATTGCACAATCTCTCTCTCTTCCAATAATTGACTATGCTGATGTATGCTATCTTGAAGTCACTGAAGAGAAATTGAATAAACTTGAGCGGCTTCCAAACGTCTGTATAAGATTCATATTTCGTCTTCGTAAATATGACCATGTACTCGAATACCGCTCAAAGCTCAAGTGGCTCCCCATTTGCTTTCGTCGGAATATCATGTTCTCTGTTTACTATGTCGATTGCTATTCAATCCTAACGTTCCTGACTATTTACAATATCACTTTAGCTTTAGAAATACCCCACACGAACGTAATCTGAGTTCCACGGATAATTTGATGCTCACAACCATATTGCATTCCACAGATTTTTCGAAATAAATCATTTACAGTCCGTGCTGTGAGTCTTTAGAATGCATTCATTGTAAAATCTGCGAAGTCTATCGTCGAAAAACTATTAACAAAACATTACCTGACTTTATCTAAAGAAAACGTTACGTTGTCTAATGTATATATGAATGTATCTATTTGTAACTATATATGTGTGTATCTAAAAAGATGCAATATATTTACTTAAGCATATCATGTACTGAATCATATTATCTGAATAAATATTTATGTTTCACTCACTTAAAATTACTTAACATTTTGTTCTCTTTTTTTTTTTAAATGTTGTTTAGCCATGTTCCCTTGTCCAAACACTTAATAAGCTTTAAAACCTGGTTTTCTGGAAGAAATCGCTTCCCAGGGATAAGGCCGCCTATTAATATGCTGTATTTATTATGGTTAATAATAAAGTATAAATAAATATATTTTCAAAAATATTCAGTTCTGAAATGCTTCATTGTTTGAAGAACATGAGGTGAAATCATTTTATTTACCAATCTTTTTATCAAAACGGTTGATTTACAAATCTGAAGTGATCGGAACTAACCATATACACATAACAAAGTTACCCTGTTGTCGATTAGACGACATAATCGAAATGTTTAGAATTAAGGTAACTTGCCGAAAGATTTCCCGGGAGGTCGCAAATCTACCGACAATGGTGCTATGGCTCGGGGCTTGAGGGGCTCTTCGGTACTAAAAAAATAAGTTAAATTAATATAATATAAAATCTTTTTTTTGGTGTGGTTGTTTGTTTCATTTAAATGTTTTGTTTAATATTTGTTAAACTGTCCTCGAGTTATGTTAAATAGCCTTTTGTGTTTTTAATAGATAATTTTTTCTCGCTTTGAACTCGCTTAGATATTACTTTCCAGATAAACTTAACCAAGCCGGCACATTTGGTACGGCAGTACCTGTTTAGCCCAAAGGCCAGCTCGAGCTTGTGCCGTTCGGGCCAAACGCAGGTTCGTTCAGCAGATTCGGTTCGGTATTCGCATATTAAGGAATTCTTCATTATCTCAGTTTTGAAAGTAACATGTAACTATTTATTTGAGAACATCTCCCTAGGATTATAACCCCTGGCTAGGTCTGATATCATTAAAGTTAAGTATTATGGCTTAGGCTGTCAAGAAAATTTGTATTGTACTAAAAACCCGTTTTTTATACATGTTATTCATTGCGCTTAGCAATCATTTAAACAAACCAGTCACAAAATATTTCTTTCCAAACGGAACTTATTAAACAGAGTGATAATTATTGACAAATGTCCATTTTGTTAAATAAATAAATATAATAAATAAATAAATATTTCTAACAATCACACCACATTATCTAGCCCAAATTAAGTATCATTAAGAACTTGTGTTATGGATACTAGATAACGGATAAATAAACTTAAGAAATGTATAAGCACACATAGATATTTTTTTCATGTAAATATATTAGAAATAATAATAAACTTAAATAAACATACATACACATCCATGACTAGAAAGCAAATATAATAAAACATCTGCCTCTACCAGGATTCATTGACCTCTAGCATGGAAGGCAAGGGTACTTACCTCCACACCAAACAGGCCGTAACATACAGTAACATACCGTACCATACAGCTGTAAGTATACATCAGACGGTCTTTATTTATCTAATTGCACGTTTAGAAATCAGAACTAGGGGGTTTTCCAGTATATATATATATATATATATATATATATATATATATATATTCATATATTTAATTAGCGACATTTAAAATATTTATTACGTGATTTATACTGCATGTGAGAACTATGTAAATGGCCTTCTTTATAATTATATTTTGTCACTAAATCAATTGTACTTAGCTGTAATTTTTCCAAGAATTATAAAATAAAATAAAAACTTTGGGAAGCTTATTCCATAAAATAATAGCTCAAATTGTAAAGTAAAATTTTTATTGTGTGTTGTTTTTAGGACAAGCCAGTGTTTTTGTATGACACGATCAAATTGGCCTACTATCGGGGGGCAAGAGTGCAAAATGGGAGCGAAGGAAGGCTGTTGGGGTCTCTGAGGATGTAACAGAGGACCGTGACTACGAGTATACGTAAGCTAAGGCGGCAACGGAAGCCATTTCAATTGACTACGGAACTGGGGCTCATTACTTTTTATCATTTGCTCATTAGTTTTACAGGCATTCAAGCTTATTGAGAAATTCTCTATTTTCCTTCTTATTATTTATAACTTAATCTACAACAGGTACTTAGCAGCGGGTGGTTGATTACAATTTGAAAGTCAACTTTCGCTAGGAGATTTTATAATTAAAAAGCTCAAATGATTGTACATTAGATCCAATAATTTGTGAAATTTCGTGTAACATCTTGTTTTACAGAAGTGATCGTAGATTATAATAAATTAAGGATCAAAGAAGTATCTCAGTACACTCTCATTGTTCCCATAACAATTGTAACTTACCGTTAACTAAACCTACAAACAGTCTACAGAAACATTATTTACAAAGCCGTCTGCGACTCAAGTGTTTACATATTTCTGACTGAACACACATCTCGTTGGATGTCGCCCATACAGCAAAAAGTCAAACATTGATCTGATAAACGATCGTTCTCGCCGTGATGCGCGCCGGAGACCCCGTGATGTATCGCCTGGACGAACTTTGCGCCATCAATCAAATACTAGCAACGTGGCACATGCATACATCAATTTATTTTTTGTTTGCATGAAGATGTATATAAAATCAAGTTGAAGCATGTAATCAAGTCTTAAATAAAATTGAATGACATCACCGAGTTTAATGTCCTTGGGGGGAAGATAATAATCACAATGACCTTAGAATTATGATCATATAAAAATTTGCGGAGGGTCTAATTTACGAACTCCGAATTAAATTGCTCAGTGAAAACTACTCTATAGATACTATAAGAAAATATGTAGAGTATATTATTGTTTCAGCTAGAGAAAAGTCTGAGAGATGAAAACGGAAATTAACAGATAGTAATGATGTATGACAAGGATGGAATTTAATGTATGCAGTACTTACGTATTAATGCCCTCCTAACAATGATCACTAGTTCAGTAATGTGGGAAGCAAGGCAAAGAAACAAGACACTGTTTCTGAGTTTTTAAAAAGAAATTAAATTATATGTACACACTAAAATACAACAGCCAATTTATGAGAAAAGGATGTTCAAATTAGACAACCAAAATGAAAACACTAAATTCTTATGTGTCAGATCACTTTTTTGATTTTACTCCCAGACAATCACACCAACTGTGTGGCCCCAAAGTAAGCAGGGCGTGTGTTTTGGAAGACCATATAGTGGAATGGGGGGCACCCAAAACAATCATACATCTATAAATATCAACAAATATGACCCGAGAACAAACATTTATGTTCATCACTCAAATGAATGCCCTGGCCAGGACTCGAACCTGAGACCTCTGGCGTATGAGGCAGGGCTACTCTACTCTACTCTACCTCTGTACAACTCGGTAACCTTAAAAGAGTAATAAATGTTAAATGATAACTGACCTACTACACTGTTACATTCTGTGGGTATGCAACGTGTTTAGTAGTAAGGAATTTTACATTGGGTTTTTTACAGGTCAATACTTATGAACTAAGAGATTATATACGGTTTTCCGGATTTAGATGGGTTAACTTTAAAATAGAAAAAAGAGCAGTCCTGAAACCAAATTATTCTCGATAGCGTCCGCACAATAATCACAGTCATTCCGATGAGCCACCCAATAATAAATTAAGCAAGTGTATATTTTGTAGACAGAAGCATTGCAATGATAAATGTACTTTATATAGTTACGTTCGAGATCATAAGAATAATTTAGGTTATCGCTGTTGTAGCTTCT
Source organism: Marasmarcha lunaedactyla (assembly GCA_923062675.1). NCBI lineage: Eukaryota > Metazoa > Arthropoda > Insecta > Lepidoptera > Pterophoridae > Marasmarcha > Marasmarcha lunaedactyla. The sequence continues at coordinate 27,839,133 of OV281349.1, forward strand.
TTGAAGAGGGAGATACAGCAAACCGTTGTCGTTCTAAACACAAACGTATAATTAATTCGGTCTTCACAATAGACCGTTATGTCCTACAAAACTCCCATAGCCTGGAACTTTGATTCAAACAATTAATTTACACTTTACCAGATAATTTGACACTGCTTGCAAACTAGTAGTGTAAAGATGAGCCTTCTGTGTCGTTACAAAGCCGAGTGTTACTCGACTGTAGTACGCAGAAAATATTATGTTACCGAAGCTACAAATAAAATTTCTTGAAGTTACCTATAATAGAAAAAAATTGTCCATATTGACATTTGCTTCAAAATTTTTCCATCAGGTTCAAAGCCCCATTGTTAACTTTACTATCACCACACAGACAGGATAAAGTCGAATCATCTTTGCTAATGAAATACCTCACACAAGAAATAGTGTTCAAACTTGATGCCCAACTACAGTGATTAGTGATCAAATATTTAAAGCTTTTACATTGGCCAAAGATGGTTTTTGTGGTGATAAAGCTGACATTTGTATTGTTAACGCTTATAATAATTTTTTTTTTTGACAAATAGTAAAATTTTAAATAATAAAGATTTGTTTTTATTAAATTCTGATTTCGGGTGGATCTTATCACGTAAAATACTCAAAACCCTAATGACTCAGATCAATGAGTTGTTCTAACGTAATTTTAATATAACTGTATCTTTGATAATAAATATAATAATTCATCGGGTTGATTTACCATTAAATCTATGTAGATGACGTTAAAAACTTCACTATTCAGAATCTACAGTGATCACTCGTTTTCCAAGTTAAAATCACGATGAAGAAACGTTAAAGCCTTTCAGTGAGACTATTCTGTATAAAAATAAAAGGCATCATGTTCAGTGACCTTGGACTGAAATGAAACCACATTTAGCAAGTAACTAAGGTTCAAGGTCTGAGTAGTTTACTAAAACGGCTAAATGTTACACAGGTTATTTATTTACTATGATAAAATAATAGAGACCAATTACATAATGCATTCATATAACCAGTACCAAACTCTATAAAACATCAACCTCATTCAGTTAACTACCTCCCTCATCATTGCGTTTACAGTCGACACAAACCTTTTAAAGTTCGCGTAAAGTCTATGACGCCTCAACTAAAACTGGTGAAAATAGAACATTGAATAAATAAAATAAATAAAATAAATAAATAAATCCCCAGACAAACACACCAACTGTATGGCCCCAAAGTAAGCAGAGCTTGTGTTATGGATGACCATACAGCGAACTGGGGGGAACCCAGAATAAACATACATATATAAATACAAACAACCATGACCCGAGAACAAACATCTGTGTTCATCACACAAATGAATGAATGCTTCTATCGAAAACCGTCAATATTAGAGGATCTCACAAGTTGTTGATCAAATTTAAAGAACGTTTCATAGGTATCTTAGCGATATATCATGGCGTGGATTGGATACAGATAATGTGAAGCACTATCGGTTTTGCCGTGTACCATTCGAAGTAATTGCTAGTCCATTTTTACTTACCTAATGCTGTCATATAATATGATTATGTTAATTCAACCATAGCTCTTATGAAACGACTACCTGATGACATATATGTTGACAATACAGTATTATGAGACAAATTTCTATCAAAAGCAATTAAAATATCAAAAATATGACAGTTTCATCGGCGAACATTTTTATATCTGTATTTATTATTTTTGTATCAGATAATTCATTAATATACGTAATTTCTATGCATAATTAAATCAGGAAACTCCACGTTAGCAGTACAGTTGTTAAATATTGTAACAAGGTAAGAAGCTATTACATCTATAACAGAAGATAAAATTTTAACAGATGTACCTGAAAGATCAGTTGCTTTTTGATATAAATACTCTTAAATGTTTTAATAATTTCCCAGATGTCTATGGGCTGGAAATTGAAATCCACCTTGCACTCACTCACACAGCTTTTTAGTAATGATTCGGCTGCCACAGGCGATGAATTTATCAATTTTGTGGCCAAAACTGGAATAATAGCATAATACTTCTCAAACGCAGTCACGATATTTTCATCTGTACAAATGCTATTATTATCATTTATAATCTTTAACCCATTATTCCGGTTTTTAACTTTTCCAGTCCATAACTTTTCCAGCTTCGCTGTTAATTATGTTCCACGTCATTTTCACCTTATTAATACTAGATTATCTTATTCCAACTGGAAAGCACGTTATAATTCTTTATATCTATTTATATTTGAGCATGCTGATGAGGCCGCGGATGGCAGATTCTAGATTATGTATTTGAAAGGTGAGTAAATCCACTAAGTGTCATTATTGTTAATTAATTATTTAAGGCAGTTTGAATGTAACAATGCATAACCAGTTTCACGTTATATGTGTTGCAGTAAAAAATTGTGAAAGGCTTGACAAAATTCCAAAAGATATCTTTCTAACGCACTTTAACGATTTTATTGCGATATCTATATTCTTTGCAACGTTTGCAACATATGATGCAGTTGATGAATCAGCGTCAGCATAGTTGTCTGTCGTCTTAACTGAATTAGGATGAATCTTTACTCAAAACTTTTGGGGTCGCCGGCATTTTAATGTTTTATTAGACTAATTTTGTTTAGAAGAGCTTAGAATTAATCTTGAAATTTATTAGGTAATTATTTGTATGTTGATGTTAATATTTAGGAACACACAAGTATCAAGTGATTTATATATTTCAAAACCTTTAATTCATTACTTGCATAAAAAGGCCAGTAGGAAAAACATTATTTTTGATATAACAAATTTTTTATCTTATTTATCTGTAAACTATAAGTCATATTTTTTGCACACCTACCTTAGTTCAAGAATTGACGAAATCTACTATCTTGAATCAGGGAATTAAGTTCAACTGTTTCAATAGACCAAATATGAAAATTCTGATCATTTACAGCGTGTAGCCTTATTTTCAACGCTTATAACGGCAGAAATAGCCTAATTTGTTAATTAACACACAAGTACATGTATGCAAATTGTGTGGACTTATAGGAAGATAATGTAAAGTAAATTAAAAACTTAGGCTATTCCTGCCGTTATTAGCGTCGAAACTTAAGCTAGAATAATTGCGAAAATTACTGCATAAACGTTGTTGCTTTCATGTTCGCCACTTTAAATGACCAACAACAATAACTTGTTCAAAACAGCCATTACAGAGCATATTGCATTATCACTGAAACAATTATCCATCCGCCGCAAAAAATGCCCGCCAGCGTGACAGTTGCGCCAAGTACTTGAGTAATGGAACAAATTGCAGATGGCGGTTCCAAAGTGTAGCTAGCAACAAACTTTTTTTTTTTTGTTCCCCTCCGCGGGAAGGGCAGCAGGATAAAAATGCCCTGACGCATACTCTGGCGCGATTCCAGAGTTATGTGGGACTCGTCCCGACGCCTACCAGAACCATACCCACTAAAAACCCCCTGTCGGCTCGTGCATTTTTGCCACTCAGCCTTCATCTGAGCGACGACCAATTGGAGAAAGAGGCCGCGCTAGCGGGGCCCAGAAGGGGTCACCCGCTGGGATTACATAGCACTGAAGGTGCTCAAAGCACTGAAGGTGAATACATAGCACTGAAGGTGCTCAAAATGAAAATCAAATAATTAATATAAAAAAGAATTAAAAAATTAAAAATCGCAAAATAAAATTGAATTAATTCGCATTTACGTTAGAATTAGGATTTACGTTAGAATTAGAATTTACGTAAGAATTAGAATTTGCGGCCAGAAGGGCTTCGAGATCGGCTGACAGTCTGGTGGAAGAGTACGCTTGCGCATTCCTAGGCCTAGCGACTTTGAACTTCGAATCTAAGACAGGAGTAGTATATGAGACTGAATCACGAACTAGAGGATTGGGATGGGTTTCGGAGCGTTTGAAGAACGCTTCAGAGAGTGTTTTGAGGTGTTGTTGTACTGTAGGCAGTTCAAGATCTCTATGCAAGTCCGCGTTACGCACGTACCACGGTGCGTTTGTGGCCCTGCGGCAAAAGAGGTTTTGAACTACCTGCAGTTTGTGCAGGAGGGAGGGTTTGGCGTGGGCAAAGATTGGCGAGGCATACGTCATGACGGGTCTAACGCAGACCTTGTAAAGTGTACGTTTGTTTCTGAAAGACATTTTACTTTTTCTACCTAACATGCTATTTAGGCGGCCTAAGTAGTGACGAGCGAGTTTCGAAACTCTTTCGACGTGTGGCTTGAAAGAAAGCGTCCGATCTAATGTGACGCCTAAGTATTTAGTACTGCGCTTCCAGGGGATGGGAATGCCTAACATTCGAACGTGGGGATCGCCAGCGGGACGACGGCGTTTGTGGTCGAAGCGCAACGCAGAACTCTTTTCAGGGTTCACATCGATGCGCCATTTTTGATACCATACACCAAGGGCGTTTACGGCCTTTTGGAGTCTGGTTACAAGGTGCGGAACACTGTGGCCTTTGGTATAGAGTGCGGTGTCGTCGGCAAAGAGGGCGAGTTCGACGTCTTTCGGCGGGATGGGAATGTCGTTGGTGTACACGGTGTACAGCTGAGGGGCGAGGACTGAGCCTTGAGGGACTCCAGCCTCTATGGGACGAGGCGCAGAAAGCGTGCCTTCGTGTTTAAATCGAAACGTACGGTCTTTGAAAAACGACGATCTTAACCTGACTAGGCGATCCGGTAAGCCTATGTTGTAGACTTTACAAACGAGACCGCTGTGCCAGACTTTATCGAAAGCCATGGCTACGTCAAAGAAAACCGCGACTGTTTTATAACGACGCGGAAAGAAACCGTCAAGTATATACTCGACGATTCGATGGACTTGCTGAGGGCAGGAGTGTTTAGCGCGAAAGCCGAACTGATGGGGAATAATGAGAGGATCGCCATCCGTTGGAAACAGATGGTTCCGCATTCGAGAGAGTATGACTCTCTCGAGAAGTTTAGACATTGCTTTGAGGAGGCTGATGGGTCTGTAATTAGCCGGGACGTTCAGAGGTTTGCCCGGCTTGGGAATGCCTATGACTGTCGCTTCTTTCCAAGCTTTTGGGAAGTAGCTATGGTAGAAGCAGGCATTGAAAATGATAGCTAACAAGGTAAGCATCTGTTGAGGTAGGTGCTTAAGTGCGTGGTTGGAAATTCCATCCGCACCCGGAGCCTTTTTGATTTCTAATGAGAAGCAAGATTTCGTCATTAGAGACTGTGACAGGGTCGGCGGTGATGGGGAGAGAGTCTCTGCGAAGGACTTCGTCCTCCACCGCCTGGATGTGTGAGGGATCAGCAGGTTGCGTGCTGGGCGAGCATTGTGCGGCAATGCTGTCAGCAAAGCATTCGGCTTTCTCTTCGACTTCAAAGGCAGTAGTGCCATCGGGACGAGTGAGAGGAGGAACGTGAGAGGCGGTGTCTACGCGTAAGGCTCGGGCCATGCTATAGTACGCTTGGTGGGACGGAGAGATATTCGCCATGAGATCGTTCATCTGAGCGTCTCGGAGTTCCGCGAGGCAAGACCTAACTTTACGTTGAAGCTGATTCGCAGCTGTTCTATAGGCGGGCGTGGGATATTTCTTGGCTCTCCGGAGAGCCGCGTTCTTAGCTTTAATAAGATTGCTAACGGCTAAGGGAAGCGTGGGTTTGCCTTGCTTAGCAACCTTTTCGTTGTCACTGATGGCTGAGTTGATAGCATCAGTGAGAGAATTTACTAATGAATCAATTTTATCCCGACTATCTAATTGTTCGGGAGAGATCGCGAGTGGAGAGTCCGGGGCCTCTAAGGCTGAAACTAACGTATTTTTAAAGCCTTTCCAGTTGGTAAAGGTCTTAGGAGAGGTAGCGTTATCGTTAGGCGGTCCTAGCACGAGGGAGACGGGGCGGTGGTCAGAACCTACGTCATCGAGAGGTTCGATAGACCTGAGGTCGAGGTTGATTCGCTTGACTATTGCAAAATCGACGATATCAGGAGAGTGGTTCGGGTTGTCGGGATAGTGAGTGGGAGTGATGGGGGAGATGACATATAAGTCAAGTGAATTTGTGATGTTGAGGAGAGCGATACCGCTGGTGTTAGTCGATAGGCACGTCCAGTCAGTATGTTTGGAGTTAAAGTCTCCAAACATAATGACTGAATGGCCGAGGGCGAGAATGGCCTCAAAGTCGCTGTGGATTGGTCTGGTACCACTAGGTATGTAGACTGAAGCTATGATGATAGTCGGATGACCAGTCATAGCCAATCTACACACAGTGGCTTCCATGTTGAGGAGAGGAGGGGTAGGGAGAGGGTAGCAATGGAATCCTCTTTTGTAATAAATAGCAGTGCCGCCGAAACCGTCGGAGTTGGGCCTGTCGTTACGAATAAACGCGTACTTAGGTATAGCTAATCCCCTGGAGCGGTTTGGAGTAAGCCATGTCTCCTGGAGAAGGAATAAGTCAGGTTCCTTGTTCTGAAGGAACAGTTTAATCTCGGGAAGGTTTGTGTTAAGGCTACGAGCGTTAAAAGATACTAGGGATAAGCCCTTGGGTTTAATACGACTGGACGCGGGATTCGCGGGTCTAGACATTATAATTTACTTATTTACGATTTTATACAAAAATAAAAAAAAATTATAACGAACTTAGAAGCGAGTGATGCTCGGCTAACGCAAAAAAACGCTCTTGAGGAGAGCGGGCGGCTCGCAGTTTGCGTGCGAGAACAGAACGGCTGAACGGGCTTTGCTTCCGGGGGACCCCGGTTGCGCAGCGGCGGCGCCGGTTTAGGCGCGACCCTCTTGGCGGTGGAGCGCGGAGCGCGCGGGCAACCCTAGTAGTTAGCTGTGTGACCGGACTGGCCGCGCAGCACACAGGCAGTGTGCTGCGTGGCCAAACACACACAGCAAGTGGATTCGGGAGTGCGAGTGCACTCCTTCGTAATATGTGGATCCAGGCACTTAACGCACCTGGGGGGAGCTGAGCAGTTAGCCGTTGCGTGGCCGTAGAGCTGGCAGCGGTGGCACTACCCAGGGTGACCGCGGGGGTTGGGACGTTCGACAGAGATGTTCGAGAATCCGCAAATTGTGCGAGCCTCTCTAAAGATCTCCCTCGAGTTGGGAGTATTAGACAAGATAACTAAAGCTAACGGAAAGCGCCTACCGCGGTTAGAGTGCATCTTGTGCACTGCTTCGGCCGGGAAACCCTGGGACTTAAGGTCCTCGAGGATTTCTTCGTTCGCGAGCTCGAACGGGACGCCCCGTAGTACTGCACGGATCTTACGCTCCTCCGGGAGGGCGTAGGTGTGATACGCGATTTGTTTTAAAGAAAGTAAGCTGGTGAACGCGCGGAAGTCGTCGACGGTCGCAACCTCAATTTTAATTGTACCGCCAGCGTTGGCGGCTTTTAAGTAATTAATTTTGTGCTCTTTGCACAAGTTAGAAACCGCGGTCCAGCGCGCTTTTTCACGCAGGAAGACGGGCGGAGGGAGCTGAGGTTTCGGCGGGACGGGAGCGCAGCGCGTCGCTGGCTTCGATGGGACCGACGGAGACGCGGTCACTTCGAGTGACATGAGCGGCGTGGGGGCGGGTGTAGAAGACACCGGGGTTGGCTCGGGTGTTGAAGACACCGCGGCTTTTTTCGAACGCTTCTTAGAGCGTTTGGTAACTAATTGGAACGCGAGCTCAGGAGAGCCGGTTAAGGTGGCGGCGACCGACGAAACTTCGGACGCGGCGGAGTCTGAATCGCTCCCGGGAGCGGTACGCTTCCTACGAGATGATCGCGAGGATGAAATCGACGCGCAGTCCATATTGGATGGAACGGGAGACGCGGGAGAGCTATAGACCTGAGGGGTCTGGGCGTTGGACGCCTGAGGGGCTGGGGTTCGGGCCTGAGGGGCCGGGGACGCGATTGATGCCTGCAAGGCCTGCGTTAGGATGTCTTTCGGGATGGAGACGCCTGCCGCAGCAAGCGCCTGGGTGAACGCGTTCGTGAAGTTAATAACGCTTAGCGAATCCATTAGGGAGGGTTGGGACAAATAAAGGTATAAAATAAGTATGTCACAGGATGCCTAGTTCCTAAAAACCTAGCGAACCCTAGCGGCTAACCTCCCTACCAGCGGTAGGGGGGCTGGGGAGAATAACTTAAAACTAACCGTAGTACGCCGAAGGCCGCTACCTAGAAACCTAAAAAGGGTACACAGGTAAAGAGTTGACCGCGTTAGGGTCAACCTTTACCGACAGAAAGGACAAATACACACGAAAACACACAGAGAAAAATAAATAAAATAGAGAAGAGAAATAAAATAAAAATAAAAGGACTGGTTCAGTACAAATTCGTTGTCACCGTTAAGTATCCTTTGTACTGAGACCAGACTACTTACGCTGGGCACAACACTGCACTCAGCACAAGCACAACACAACTTAGCACAGCACTTTGAAGACTAAGGGGCTTAGTCGCAAAGAAAAATCGCACTTCGATAGCACTCAGAGGGAGTAGAAAAACCTTGCAAACCGTAGTACGGTACCAACACGCTAAACTGTGACGTCAGTAGACTGAGCGCCACGGAATATCGGGAAGGGACCGATCAACGGAGAACGGGGTCTTGCACGTCCGCACCGCGTGGCGATCGGAGCGAGAATGTTCGTAGCAACAAACTTGGTTTTTTTTAGCAAATATAGTAAAACAATAGTTTGGCCATAGTGTCATGCAACGACGTTAATTGTTTGACTTTTTTTTTCCCAGAGAACCGGGCGTAATTTTTTCAATACTTGTGTATGATTGAGAATTCATTTAGCAATCATTTAGGTACTTAACATTTTCAGGGTATGTATTTGCATTGCCACGATGTAAAATTTTCGTTTTGTCAGGTTAAGGACGAGTCGGGACGTGTACTGGCACGGTATAGTGCATAAATAGATGCCAAACAGTATTCCATTCACGCCTAAGCAAATAATGAAGATTAAATAGTTTTTTCACTTACTTAAAGGTGGTAAACCCTATGTTACTATGTGATGTCTATATCATTCACGTCGAGCAAAGCCAGTTTGTTTTTAGCAATAACCCTTTTTGATTTTGATGCGGTTGGATAAAAAGTGCACAGGGAACTTTGCATTTCCAAGGATACTTTATCGAGGCCGCGGTCATGAGTTAGCAGTAAATGTTTTGACTATTAACGAGTATATTTCAACCTCAAATGAACTAATCTCATTTGTCTTCTGTGAAGTTTGTGAAAAAAAAATTATTTAAAAGAAACAAAGTGAATATGTTATTCAAAGTTGTTGAGCACCCACACTTTGAATTGCCCCAAGTATCCACAAAAACGCTTGTTTTAACTAAAAGGCAGACTTTTGACAGCCTTTTTATTTTCAATTAAGGTACGATTGATTTTATATCTTCTGTCGTCATAATTCCTAAATTAGCAAACGCAGACATAATAAATCCTTGGAGTATAAATCTTCGGCAACCCTTTTCAGAGCGAGTAGGGGTCAGCGGGCCAGTGGCCTGCATAAATCAAACTGCTGTTATTGAGAAGCTCTGTTGGCACGCAAGGGTATGGAGCCCAGGTGCAATGAACAAATATTCCTATTTCTCTCTTAACTCTCAAATAATTGTGTAAAATTCGAAAGTACACATTGAACAAAATAACTTGACACTTATTAGATACAGAAAAATCCTCGAGTTACGGGTCACGTGTGATGATCCTCAACTTCTCCATTTTATTTTTGGAATGATACTAGTGCTGTAAAACCAACCTGTACTGATAGCTTGGGTTTCGGAAAAAATTGAAATTCTCGGACATTTTTAGGTTTTGGCTACCAAACACAAGCATCCGGCTTTCGCAAAAATCAAATTACCTACACTTTTTTTAATTTAACAAACTTTACTCCCACAGACCAGCTTGTTATACGAGTAGTAAAAGCAAACGAGGTCGTTTTTATTATTTTAAAAATATAAAAATATTTAAAATTAACATAATTTATTTGAATTTTCAGGTGAAATAAATAACACTAAAAATTCTTGTTATTTTTAGACCTCACCAATAAGACGTCTTGCCAAATTATTATCACTTACCGCTTCTACCTTCTTATGAATTCAAGTACGAGCGCAGTCAGCATGTTACTCTGGCTTTTTTTTTGCAGACTCTCTCGTAAATCTATGTACTACACATATTAGTTGAATTTGACGTAACATATAGTATAATTTGACATAACATAACATATATATATATACGATTCCCTTAGAAAATCCGAGTCCAAGGTTCACTTTTCGAAATATTAATCAATAATATTTATCGTCCACAAAACGTGGCATTTCCATTGATGTTTTGATCTATTTATATACAGATTTCGTAGCGGCAACGCTAAAGAAAAAGTTAAAACTTCCTACTCACGGGACATTCAAACTTGCAGGCCATGCTACAGTGTCGTGAGTAGGCGTAGAATATATTGTCTATTGGTCGTGATTTGGTTAAATACTAAAAATACTTCAAACCGTTAAACGTAACTATACCTTTTTTAATTATGGAAGAGAATTAGAGTACAATATTGGAGTGGAGAAGAATAAGCCGCAGGCGCAAAGACAAGATCGTGGGCTTGAAACAAATTCATAGAAGACGGTGATATTGGACAAGATTCACGCTCGGTGGGAAAAAAAGAAGTCTGTTGTAATTTTCTTGAATATGATTTGTGGTTTCATATTTGATGAAGTATACTTAAGGCAGACAAACTTAAGATAGACAATTGAACTTCATGTACCTGCAGTAGTTTTGGTAGTTAGTAAGTAGGTTATTTTTTATAATAAAATATATTACTTCGATTTTATTGCTATTATTTTATTTTTTCCAAAAGTTCATTTCATTTAAAAAGTTAGTAATTTATAAAAAAGTGACATTTTCAAAAAATACTGCCAAAGGTCACATTTTTCAATTTCAAACTTAGTTATCTTCATGAATATATAAGTTTCTAAATGGGCAAAACAGCGATTATCAGGTTACTCTTTGAATGTACATTTCTGTATAAAAATAATATCGATGGCTACTGAGCCCCATGGATGTGAAAATGGAAATGAAACAATACGGAAAGGAGAGAAACAATTGCCTGGTCTTGTTGACGATATATAAGGCATAACTGTACCACCAGTTTGGAAAGGGGTGTGAAGAGAGTCAACATATAATTTTGAATTTGTTTTGTTAATAGGACATGCTCACTTCATACCAATAAATGCACTAATTTACGAATTACCTAGTTGTGCTGTGGTCTTGCTGCAAACAAAATTTAGACGGTGGTTCATCTTAACGTATTTACAAAAATTATTTTCTTTGGTCATTTCTTCCTGCTTTTAATATTAGTGTATCGTATAAGTCAGCAATCGGTAACCCGCGATACAAACCCACCAAGTTGATAATCAGTCCTTATAGCTAATTAATTAATAATAAGTACTGACCTTTTGTGTTTCACGTACGTATTTTCGGGTACGTATTGGGAGGCATAAATTTAATTGGCATATTATAAGGCTGCAAATTTTTTTGGCATACTGTTTGTTTCGCATAACGTTCATACAGAATAAATCATAAGGCATACTTTATTTGCCCATAACTTCATTTATAATAATAGTATATTACCATAAAATGTTCATGCATAAATGGTTTTACAATAACGCTTTCTTATCATAACATTTATTGGATCGCACGCTATGGCATAAAGTTTACTAGTCATATATATAGAATACCATAATTTGACAAAAATAAATGGACTGTAAAATTAATAATCTAAACATTTTAACACTTCTTTGGTTGTTACAGTAGTGGTAGTAACGTGGTTTAGTCAGTATTATGTATGGATAAATGCAACATCGCCACCTATTTTCACACCTAAAGTTTTGAGTACATTCAAATTAGATGAAGAAAACCCTCTCATATCAGAATGCCAACTTCTCAGAAAGCCAATTTCTCACAATGCCAACTTCGCATAATGCCAACTTCTCACAATGACAACTTCTAAAGGGACAGTCGTGATATTTGTTTGAACCAAATTGACCCGAAGCCGCTTTTCGTGAAAAGCTGCAAATGGAACTTAATTTGGTCTTGGCGCTTCGCCGGGTGCTGCCGCACCACACTTGCTTCGCTCGCTCGGCTCGCGCATGTATTAACTACATACAAACCTAACCTAACCCAATTGAACGGGTGCGTCTCATTTCGTAGTTTCCCTCCCTCCGCGCTTCCAGGTTTATAAAAACACTTTAGGGCGGGACAGAATAGTCGCGTGGTTTTGGGGTTGGCTAATTTGGTTCTGTATTATTGTGTGATATATTTTGATTACAGTGAGATGATTATTTACAATGCATCATCATCATTTCTTAAATAATCTTGGTTAAATGTTATTCACATGCAAGTCGCTTTTTGGCATGACCTACATACTGACTAACCTACTCTTTTTTAATTTTATCTTTCAAGACCCAACATTAAGGAGGTACATATGATCTGTACTTGATAAATACGGCATCAAAAGTTTTTTATTACTTTACATTTATGACTTTAGAGGTTATGGATACTTCTATTATGCGTTTTGTATTTTATGATAATTTATCTTTAGACGTAAAACAGTTGTGTCCTTTACATTTATGCTTTAATGAAACCATTCTGCTTATCTCAATTAATGCGAAAAAACCTCATGCTGAAACTGTTATGCCAAACTACGTTATGATAAAAAAAATTATGTGTCCGAAAGGGCTCCCGGTATTTTCTCTATGTACATAGGTGTCAGTTCGTCAGTTAATGTCAGGGCATGGGGGCTCCCCTTGGAGGACAAAAATCTTTCTATTAAGAACAATGAGTCGTTAATAAGGGATTCAAAAATATGGTCCACGTTACACCTAGCTTCCAGAAGCTTGTCACAACCAATTCAAAACACAAATATCTATCAACTTCGTATAAGCGCATCAAATCAGAGCGGGCGCTATAGAAAGTTAAAACTGTATATGAAATAATAAAAATGCGTCCTACCATGCGGCGATCCAAATTCAATCTCTAGAACTATCTAAAAATTATTTTATGGAAATTCCCCACGGCAGCAAAGCAGGCGACAGCCCGGCCGTTCCAACATTTCGCGACAAGTGCAGGTAGGTCCTAACATTTTTGGTTTCAATTTATAAATTACCCACACGAAACCTGTGGATGCGTTCTATTCCGAACAATAAGCACAAAATCGATTGTCTTTTATTTATAAGTATAGGCATATTATACCACACTATATATGTAAAAAATACAAATAACAAAACCCCATAATATAAAAAGTTATTTTCAATAATAATTGTTCAACTGCAACAGCGTGTTGCCGTCCACTGCTAAACGTCCGCCTCTCCGTGAGCGCGCCGCTCTGCGTTCATGCAGCTGCCTTCTCCGCCTACCATCAGTTCTTCTGCAGCCATGGCCGGCCCACCCCACTTCAGCACGCTTATCCTGCGAACTATGTCGGTAACTATAGTTTTTTTAAATCAATTTATTATAAAACAAATATTTATTACTATGCCTAAAACAATTTAGCATAAACTTAATAAAGTTTCACCGTACATCGCTTACAGTCTTGTTGTAGTCTACTACATCAGATTGCCCTCTGCCAATATCCAGTCAACCTGAGGAGCCATATGTCACTGAGCATTTAGTATCAAACTCAGGTAGTAGCTTAGTTAATAAGTCAAATAAAAGTGAATTAAATATAATTATGTATAGCGATGAACTTGGTAAGAACATGGGATTTAACTTCAACTTACTCGGTGTGTTGGGGGGCCAATAACTAATTATCCCGTACATTAAACCCTAATACAATATTGATTATATTAGTAGGCAGAAAGCAACTAAGTAGGAAAACAATGACAGCATGTTTGTCTAGATTGAATTGCAAGCAGAATAGGTATTAGTAAAATTATTTTTTTTGCATTTCCATTTACCAAGAACCCGTCAGAAAATAATATGAAGCATCGACTAAATATAGATGTACAAAATATGACATGTCGTCATAGCGAAAAGTTTCAGTTTATTGATTTAAATAAATTAATTAATAAGCCTTATATGACCAATGATAGGTACAATTTGTACAATTATGACCTACGACAGATAGCATACTCGCTATCATATATTTTATACATAACAGTCAATTCGTTGACTACAACCGCTGCTTCTGTTGAGCAGTCACTGTATACTTTTGACCCATTGGAATGTAATATTCCAAAACATAGTATTAGGAATAATTTAAACATAAGTTAGTAACAATAGATAATACATCTAGCAACAGTATTCTAAGTAGTAATTTAAGCAATAGAAATGTAAAAAAATAATTTTATGAACATAGTCCATCAAAATATGCAGGGCATTGATGGTAAGGAATTACAGATTGAACTATTCATAAACTGTGAAAATGTGCATGTACTATGTATCTTTTTTACTAATTAATTTTAAATCAATTACTTTCTCATGTTTACGGTAATAGTTTAATGAATTTTAAGCAATTTGGTTTCACGCGGGGTCGCTAAATAACCGATGCCGGTGTTGAGCTCACAAAACACGTATTCAGTGCCTGGGAGGAGTTGCGTGATACTATTGGTGTCTTTTGTGACTTGTCCAAGGCGTTCGACTGTGTGGATCATACTACTCTACTCATGAAACTGCACCATTACGGCATAAAAAACCGAGCGCTTGCCTTGATTAAATCATATATTTCTAATAGAAAACAGAAAGTTGCAATAAATGGAGAAAAATCACCAGGATCGGCAGTGACAATGGGTGTGCCCCAGGGCTCAGTTCTTGGTCCTTTCCTATTTTTAGTATATATCAATGATCTGCCATTGGTCGTTAAGAATCAATGCGAGGTCATATTGTTTGCTGACGATACTTCCTTCTTATTTAAAATCAAAAGACAAGAAACTGACTATCGAGCAGTAAACAAATGCATCTCCAACACAGAGCAGTGGTTCTCAGCTAATAATTTGCTCCTCAATGAAAAAAAAAACGAAATGTGTTAAGTCTACATTGCCAAATGTCAAACAGGTAAACACAAACATTGTAGTTAAGAGCCAGGAACTGACTCCTGTAAACTCAACTTTATTTCTGGGCATAATCTTAGACGCCAAACTCCAGTGGGGACCGCATGTTGATGGTTAAGCGAAAAGGCTTGGCTTTGTGGCATATGCTGTTAAAAAAATTTGACTAATTTCAAATGAAACAACTGCTCGATTAGTCTATTTTGGTTACTTCCACAGCCCCATGACATATGGTATTCTGTTGTGGGGGAGTGCTGCCGACATCGATACTATATTTATTCGGCAGAAAAGGGCTGTTCGCGCAATCTATCAGCTCGGTCCAAGGGTGTCACTTAGAAATAAATTTAAGGAAATAAATATTCTTACCTTCCATTCACAATATATTTTAGAAAATTTAATGTATGTAAAAAAGAACATAACCTTGTTCAAAACAAAAAAAGATCTGCACAATGTTAACACAAGAGGAAGAAATATGCTGGCAGCTCATAATAGTAGGCTTCATAAAGTCACTAACTCATTCATGGGTCAATGTATACCCTTTTATAATAAGTTTTATGAGGATATCCACGGTCTTCCTATTGACAAATTCAATGAAACTATAAAAGAGAAGTTGTGTGCTAGAGCATATTATAAACTATCCGATTATTTGGATGATAAAAGCCCTTGGGTATAATCCCCTCATTAACAGGACTGTACTAGTATTTGTAACAAAGCATGTGTAATGTGTCTGTATGTTCGATGAGTTCTTCGTCCCGATGAATATCTAAAGCGTCATTGTCACTAAAGTACGTCTTATTATGGTAGCGTCGGGTGACGGGTCGCTCACTACCCTCTAATATGGTTGAGGAGGGCGATGGCTGGATCCCGCGTTAACTCGTGAACGGGTACCGTTTGAGGGTGTTCGTCATTTGGATACTTGGGGGGAGGGAGACTTGCCGAGCTAACAGATGCAGATATAATTTTGTATAGACATAAAGAGACATTTATTTTGAAAAAAATATACCCGTGAAGTTTCTTGCCAGTTCTTCTTCACGAAGGTTTTTTCGAACTGGTGGTAGAATCATGTTTTATTTGACGTCAATAAGGACAAGTAATTGTCAATGTTGAGAAATAAATATTTCATTTCATTTAAAATAATTGTTTTATTCTTTAAATATAAAACCGTTAAAAAATTAAAAAGTTTCAGTCTTATATAATAATTTTGTGGTTTAAAATATATGGTTAAAAAAACAAATAGTTTCCATCAGAAAATTTAAAATCTGATTATTATAAAATAAAAATAGTATATGTGATAAATTTCTTATAAATGTATAAAAATTATATATTTAAGATCAATAAACTGCATGGAACATGTGAAAATCAAGATTACAGCAATACTTGAACATGTTAAAATTTTGAAACCTGATTTAAATTCATTTATTAAAGTAGCTGAGATCGAATTCGTACCAATAATTTTGTTGTAACATTAAGCTTTCACAAAAATTTATAATTCATATCGCTCTAAACAATCCCCTATTCTAAGAAGGCCGATTTTATTTGTTTTTTTTTTGTACTGAACCACTATGACGTCAACTTTAATATGCTTAACCTGGTTTAAGATTCTGTGAGAGACAACAAAGTGATAGATCTTGACAAAGAAAGTACTCCTTTTGTAAATATAAATCTTTGATAAGAATAAAAAATTTTTATTCACATTTTAAAATTTTATGTTTTTATCCTATCGCGTTAAAATCACTGCTCAAATTTAAGAAACCTAATATTTTTTAAAATAAAAGGAAATCAGCTACATACTCTACCTTAGCATTAAATAAGAGTGAATGGACTACAAAGCACCACTTGACATAGTCTTCTTCTTATTTTATTATTTAGGGACCACCTTCAGATACGGCAACCGTCGAGCTGCTTTAGATAAACCCCACGGGCCTGTTATACCATCGAAGCTTCATTGTAGAATAATAGTACGATAGAAATATGGAAAACTCGAAAAATGATTCTCATCGATCAAACTTTTTTTGATTTTTTGTTTTTAAATAGCCATCGAATCCATATTTAATTGTTGGCACATTTAAACAAGAAGAACAAAATATTTAAAAAGATAACATTTGATTGTTTATTTAACAAATTATTTTGTCCCTTGCCCTACTAATGACGCAAGTAACAGAGGTACGGACATTAATAACGAATCATATTCGTTTTAAAATCTTTACAATGCAAACTTTTATGTCTGCTTTTACTTTATGTAACAAATCCCTAATATAAGCTTTAAAAAAATGTCATCTAAAATTCATCTTTAACATTTTAAGATAAGATTCGCTTTTACCTACAAGTACATAAACAATGAAAGTACACACGAAAGAATATCATAATATATATAATATCATAACCATAACAGTGAATATAAATCAATATAAATAATACGCAGTGAACTTGATATCCTGTAGAAAAATCAAAAGTGGCGAATCATAATGTTTACAATAGCCTCGGGTGACGGTTCGCTTCTCTAATATGGTTTACGGACGAGCGTGTAATGAATGTTTATAAATGGGAAAGGAGTTTTGCTAAATTAACATAAGCAACAATTTGTTTGCAAAATTACTCTACTGAAGTTTTTGTCTAGTTTTTTTTCACGAAAATCTTTCGTTTCATGTTTGGATGATAAGAGGATCTGTGACTTTTGTTATTAAAAGCTGTTACTTAGAATTAGATGTGAAGCGTGAGGTTTAGGTTCGGTTCTGTATACTAATTAACGTTTTGTAAACTTAAAAGAAAAGTTAGTTTTCAGATTATCTTTCGCAGGCGAGGAATTAAAGATCAATAAGTATGGAACATTTCGGGTTGTAATTATATCAATCATTTTTCGCTCCGATCGCCGCCCGGTACGGACGTGCAAGACGACTCCGATTGATCGGTCTCTTCCCGTTATTCAGTGGCGATCAGTTTCCTGACGTCACAGTATAGCGTGTTGGTTCCGTGACTTTCTGTGTTTTCTTACTCCCACCGAGCGCCGTCAAAGTGATTATTTTTCTTTGTGACTAAGCCCCTTGAAGACTAAGTCTTCAAAGTGCTGTGCTGAGTTGCGTTGTGCTTGTGCTGAGTGCTGTGTAGTGCCCAGCGTGAGTAGTCTGGTCTAAGTACAAAGGATACTTAACGGTGACAATGAATTTCTACTGATCCAGTCCTTTATTTTTATTTTATTTCTTTCTTCTATTTTATTTATTTTTCCTATATTTTCATATTTATTTTTTATCATATCTGTGTGTTTTCGTGTGCATTCGCCCTTTCTGTCGGTAAAGGTTGACCCTAACACGGTCAGCTCTTTACCTGCGTACCCTTTTTAGGTTTCTAGGTAGCGGCCTTCGGTTTTTTTTTTTGCTGCCGAGGCACCCTCGCGGGAGGGAGGTGGAAGATGCGTCAGCCGAAGCTTGAATTAGGGATCAATTCATTTTATGCACCACGAGTGCCGGGAAGCCTTGGGACTGCAGATCCTCCAGGATAGCCTCGTTCGATAATTCGAACGGGACTCCCCTGAGTACTGCTCTGATCTTACGCTCTTCTGACAGAGCATAAGTATGATAAGCATATTGCTTATCGGTGAGGAGCTTTGTTAAAGCACGAAAGTCGTCTATCGACGAGACTAAGATTTTAATAGATTCACCCGAGTTGGCTGGTGGGATGTAATGGATCTTGTGCTCATTGCACAATGTCGGAACCTCAGTCCATTTACCCTTTTCCCGAAGGAAAACGGGTGGTGGGACCTTGGCCTTGACAGAAGTTGGGGCCGGAGCGGGTGTTGAAGACACCGGGGCAGCTGGCGTTGAAGACGCCGCAGGGGGTGCAGGGACGGGCGTCGGGTCTTGTTTCGAACGCTTCTTAGAGCGCTTCTTAACAAGCGTAAAAGAGGGAGACTCAGGGCCAGTTGGGGAGGCGTCCGAGGATGACTCGGTCGCGGGTGCGCGCTTGCGTCGCGGAGGGGCGTCTACTTCGCACTCCATGTCATTGGAGGAAGGGGACGCGGGAGGGCCTAAGACCTGAAGGGTCTGGGGAACTGGGGTGGCCTGAAGGGCCATTGTGGACATTATCGTCATGAAATGAGGGATAAGAGAATATAAGAAACGGTACTTATCAGCATTTATAGACATGCCTTCAGTACTTTCAAGTAACTTCTTCCTAATCTCGTCAAAGCTTAGGGAAGCCATTGCGGAGGGGTTGGGGAGGGACAAAATATAAATATATATACTATGAACCTAACAACGATGACTAACTTCCTAAAAGCACCCTACACGCAGTAGAGCGGTTGAGGACAACGCGGATAACTTACTCGAACACGAAGACTCGAGGCACCTGGAACGACGTATTCCCGTCGACGAAGCTCACGTTCCACGAAGTACGGTTAACAACCCACTAGCCGCCGTGAAAACGGCGTTAGAAACTTATTAGAAGTACGGTTAACAACCCACTATCCGCCGTGAAAACGGCGTTAGAAACTTATTACGGTATACAACTATGAAATTATTTATTACGACAACAACCAGTGAAATTTGGGTGCTCAATTAGCGCGGGGGCTAATGGAGCGGAAAGGCGTCTGCGATCGACGTGCGCTCGAGAACGCACGCAGACCGAGACTGCTTGTCGGCCTTCGGCGAACTACGGTTAGTTTTAAGTCATTCTCCCCAGCCCCCCTACCGTTGGTAGGGAGGTTAGCCGCTAGGGTTCGCTAGGTATTTTTAAGAAAACTGGGCATCTTTTATATACTTATATATACATATTATTAGTTTCAAACCCTCCCTAATGGATTCGCAAAGCCTTATAAACTTCGCTTAGGCCTTCGCCAAGGCGCTCGTTGCGGCGGGCGTCCCCATTTCTAATGTTTTTTTTTATTCCACCTAAGCACTTCCATCTAATAATACCCTCACGGGAGGGAGGTGGAAGATTCGTCATGAATACCACATACCACTACCACAGCAACCGTCTGCGGGGTGATGTGGGACTCACCAAAGTCGCACCTACCCACTAAAAACCACCTTTACGGCTGTAGCATGGGAATGCTGTCAGCCTTCATCGGAGCGACACCCGGGTAGGGAGGTGGGTGCACAAGCAGGGACCCGCTGAAAATACTTAATCACTTAAGGTGCAAATGACATTTATATTGGTGATTATACGGCCTGGGCAGCCTTAAGCTAGTCCAGATTAGCCGAAAATTGATCGGGGCGATCCGAGATTGCATTTCTCGGTCTACGGACTTTGTATCTCGATGGTATGGACGGAGCAGTATAAGCTACTGACTCGCGTATAAGGGGGTTAGGGTGCTCTTCGGATCGCTTACAAAAAGCGGTGGAGAGCGTCCTAAGGTGTTGTTATATAGTAGGTAGTTTGAGATCTCTGTGCAGATCGTTTCGCACGTACAACGAAGCATCCGTGGCCCGGCGGCAGAAGAGATTCTGGACTACCTGTAGTTAATACAGATCGAAGGGTTTAGCATGTGTAAAGATTGGGGCAGCGTACGTCATGACTGGTCTCACGCAAACATTAAAAAGCGTTCGCTTGTTCCTAAGAGACATTTTACTGTGCCGGCCTAACATACTGTTAAGGCGGCCCATGTACAACTGGGTGAGTTTGGTAACTCTAAGTATGTGAGGTCGGAATGAAAGCGTACGATCGAGTGTTACGCCTAGGTACGTGGTGGTTCCTGCCCACGGGACGGGCGTACCTAGCATTCGAATGTGGGGGTCGTAGGGATGGCGGCGTTTATGATCAAACGCATTGCAAGCTTTTCTTTGGATTAACATCGATACGCCATTTTTAAACCAGGCTCCGAGGTCATTTACGGCCTTCTGGAGTTTGGTGATGAGAGTGTCGACGTGCACGCCCTTGACGTATAGGGCAGTATCGTTGACAAAGAGGGAAAGTAGAACACATTTAGACGGAATTGGTATGTCATTGGTGTAGGTGGTGTATAATAGAGGGGCGAGTACCGAGCCCTGAGGGACGCCCGCCTTGAGGGGCTGGGGGTGGAGAGCATATCTTCGTATTTAAAACGAAAGGTGCGATCTTTGAGTGACGAGCCGACTAGTTTGACTTGTCGGTCGGGCAAGCCTGTGTTTTAAAGCTTATAAATTAGACCCGCATGCCAGAATTTATCAAAAGCCTTGGCTACGTCAAAGAATACCGCGACTGTTTTAAGTCGTCTAGGGTAGAAGCCGTCGAGTATGTACTCGACGATTCGGTGGACTTGCTGAGGGCATGAGTGCTTGGCTCGAAAGCCTAATTGATGGGGGATAATGAGGGGGTATCCATCCACTGGGAACAGGTGATCCTTCATTCGAGCAAGAATGACTCTCTCCAGTAATTTAGCCATGGCCTTGAGTAGGCTGATAGGTCAGTGATTAGCCGGGATATTCAAAGGTTTACCCGGCTTGGGGATGCCTATGACTGTAGCTTCCTTCCAAGCTTTTGGAAAGTAGCTTCGGTCGAAGCAAGCATTGAAAATAATCGCAAGGAAGGTAAGCACCTGCCAAGGCAGCTGCTTAAGTGCATGGTTGGAAATTCCATCCGCACCCGGGGTCTTCTGATGAGGAAAAGAATCTCATCTATAGACACTGTGATGGGGTCGGCGGTGACTGGACGGGAGTCTTTACGACGGACTTCGTCTACCACCGCCTAAATGTGCGTAGGGTCTGTGGTTTGGGTACTCGGGGAGCATTGTGAAGCAATGCTGTCGGCGAAGCATCCAGATTTCACGTCGTCCTCGAAGGCGATAGTGCCATCAGGATGAGATAACGGAGGGGTGTAAGTACGGGCGTCGGAGAGCTTTCGCCCGATTTGCAGCTAGCCTGTAGGAGTAGCGTAACGCCTGACTCTACGGAGAGTGCCGTTTTTAGCTTTGATTAGGTTGCTAATGTCCAAGGGAAGCTTGGGCTTGCCATGCTTAGCAACCTTTAGATTCTCACTAATAGCCGAGTTGATGGCGTTAGTGAGCGAATCGACTATCGAGTCGATTTTATCCGTGCTATCGAGATAGTCGGATGAAATCGCGAGGGAGCAATCTGGGGCTTCCAAGGCCGAAGACAGGGTGTGCTTGAAACCTTCCCAGTTGGTATAGGTTTTCGTAGCAGGAGGGTCGTTTTGGGGTCCTAGTATTAGAGACACCGGGCGGTGGTCTGAGTCTAAGTGGTCTAGAGGCTGTATGGTCTTAAGGTCGAGGTTGATTCCTTTGACTATTGCAAAGTCAAGGATATCAGAGGAATGAAGCGGGTTATCCGAGTAATGAGTCGGTGTGACCGGAGAAATGACGTCAAGATCGAGTGGCTTCGTGATGTCTAGTAATTTAACACTGCTGGTGTTGGTCGACAAGCACGTCCAGTCAGTATGTTTGCAATTAAAATCGCCGAACATAATGACGGATTGCCGTCTTTATGTTCGAGAGTGATAGTTCGAGTAAGGCCTCGAAGTCACTACTAAGGGGCGGTGTTCCACTAGGTATATAGACCGAGGCCAAGACTATGGTCCTGTGACCTGTCATAGCCAGTCTTCATACTGTGGCCTCCATGTTGGTGAGTGGAGGCGTGGGAATCGGAGAACAGTGAATATTTCTCTTGTAGTATATGGCAGTGCCGCCTCGTTGGACCGATGTGGGCCTGTCATCACGCACAAGAGAGTATTTAGGAATGGTGAGCCCCTGGTGTGCTGGGATTTTAAAAATATCTCTTGAATAAGGATTAACTCGGGCTGTATGTTCTTGATGAACAGTTTGAGCTCCGGAAGTTGGTTGATTAGATCTCGGGTGTTAAATGAGATCAGGGATTAACCCCTGGGTTTGGTGCGACCAGTCGTGGCGCTAAGAGGTGTGTTCATTATAGATGTACCTATAATGATTTAATTAGAGAATCGTACTCTGCGAATACCATGAATCGTTCGTAAGAGTTGCGGGCTGCGCGCAGTTTGCTAGCGCACTGCGCTACATGTGACATGTCAACACCTTTGATAGAGTCGAACATAAGTTTAAGATCCTCAGCCATTGAAGGCTGAGGAGAAGCTTGTTGGCTTGCTGATGGAGCAGGGCGGGTTGGAGCAGCCAAACGCTGTCTCCAGGCAACCACTGTAGGGGGCGTGGGCTGGGCGGGCTTTACTGCCGGGGAATCCCGGTGGCGCAGTGGCGGGAAATTTGAGTTACTAATAAGAGGCGGGGTCTGTCAGTATGTCGGATAGTTCTAGGTGTGCGAAGGCAGCCCCTGTAATTAGCTGAGTGACCGGACTGGCCACGGCTTTGGACAGCTTTTTGGCCACGCAGCGGCTAATTGCTCAGCCCCTCCCAGGTGCGTAAAGTGTTAAGATCCGCAAATTACGAAGGAGTGCACTCGTACTCCATTTCCCCCCTGCATGTGTGTCTTTAAGAAATAAACGTACGCTTTATAAGACCTGCGTTAGACCCGTCATGGCATATGCGTCGCCAATCTTTGCCCATGCCAAACCCTTCGTCCTGCACCAACTGCAGGTAGTTCAAAATCTCTTTTGCCGCAGGGCCACAAAGCACTGAAGGTGCTCAAAATTATATTAAAAATTTAATTAATTCGAATTTACATTAGAATTAGAAGTTGCGGCCCGGGCTTCAAGATCTAGCGTTAGCTGCGTCGCTACGTTCGTGTGCACGTTTCTCGGTCTAGCGACTTTGAACTTCGAATCTAAGACAGGAGTAGTTAATGAGACTGAATCTCGAACTAGAAGATTGGTATGGGTTTCGGAGCGTTTGAAGAACGCTTCAGAGAGTGTTTTGAGGTGTTGTTGCACTGTAGGCAGTTCAAGATCTCTGTGCAGGTCCGCGTTGCGCACGTACCAAGGTGCGTTTGTGGCCCTGCGGCAGAAGAGATTTTGAACTACCTGCAGTTTATACAGGACGGAGGGTTGGGCGTGCGCAAAGACTGGCGAGGCATATGACATGACGGGTCTAACGCAGACCTTATAAAGCGTACGTTTATTTCTGAAAGACATTTTACTTTTTCTAACTATCATACTATATAGGCGGCTTAAGTAAAAACGCGCAAGTTTCGTTACTCTATCGACGTGTGGCTTGAAAGAAAGCGTCTGATCTAAGGTGACGCCTAAGTTATTTAATACTGCGCTTCCAGGGGATAGGAATACCTAACATTCGAATGTGGCGATCGTTGTAGCGATTTTGGAGTTTGTGGTCGAATTGAATAGCAGAACTCTTTTCTGGGTTGACATCGATACGCCCTTTTTGAAACCAAACACCGAGGGCGTTTACGGCCTTTTGGAGTCTGGTGATGTTATACGGGACCGCGTGACCTTTAGTGTAAAGGGCGGTGTCGTGTGCAAAGAGGGCGACTTCGACGCCTTTCGGTGGGATAGGGATGTCGTTAGTGTACACGGTGTACAGCAGAGGGGCGAGGACTGAGCCTTGCGGGACTCCAGCCTTTATGGGACGAGGCATGAAGAGCGTGCCTTCATGTTTGAATCGAAACGTATGGTCTTTGAGAAACGACGCGATTAATCTGACTAGGGGATCCGGTAAGCCTATTTTGTAGAGTTTATAAAGGAGACCACTGTGCCAGACTTTGTCGAAAGCCATGGCTACGTCAAAGAGAACCGCGACTGTTTTATTACGACGCGGATATAATCCTTCGAGTATGTACTCGACGATTCGATGGACTTGCTGAGGGCAGGAGTGCTTAGCGCGAAAGCCGAACTGGTGGGGAATAATGAGAGGATCGCCATCCGTTGGAAACAGATGGTTCCGCATTCGAGAGAGTATGACTCTTTCGAGAAGTTTTGACATGGCCTTGAGCCTACCATAAAATAAAATAAAATAAAAATTAAATTGGACAGAAAAAAGAAAGATTTTTAAAGTACCCCATAAAACCGATTTCTTCTAATAATCTTTTTCTATACATGCTGTCAGATTGTGGAATTCATTACCTTTCAAAATACGCGAGTCAAAATCTCTTGCACTATTTAGGAAAAGAGTTAGGGAATACTACTTATCTTAAATATATTTTAGCTTTCATAAAAATTTTTTTCATGCAAATTAAATGATGTTAATATATAGATTTATATATTTATTGTATATATGATATTATATGTATTTTATGTATAAGTATTTAAGTATATTTTGTAATATTATACTTGGAAATAAATTTTTAATATTTTTATTAGTAGTACGCACGCACTAACTTTGCATTGTATTATTTCTCCAGTCTCAGGTCCGCTGGCAGAAATTTCTTTAAGAAATAAGCTGACCTTTGTACATTTTTAGTCTCTAAGTCTCATTCGTTGTTTTTTATTCTTGTGTGTATATAAAATATGAAATAAACAAATAATATTTATAAATATTACTACTTAAATTTTTATAACAAATTAATAAAAAAGATATATTATAGAAATAGAAGATCAACTACCTGATTAATCTTTAAATTAATCTAATTTTCCCCTTTTAAATTTATTACTCCTTTGTTAATAAATATTCTTCAACTATCTATAAAAATAGAAAAAAATAAAAAAAGGTTACCGTTTTCCGAGATTCGAACTCAGAGTAGCGGACATGTGTATCTGCACATTATATGGCTCGTGTCACGAAAACTCCCCTCCGCCCTGTCTGTACTGGCACCTGGGACTAGTGCTGCAATTCCTAAACAAATCGTTTACGTAAACTATCGGCGAGACGGACTCCACACGTAGGAATAGACAAATAAACTTTAAACCGTAGCCGAAAAAGGCTCAACGAATTGTTGAGCTCTCTTTTGACCTTCTTTGAGGGAAGTTTAGGTTAGCAAATTTTTCAAACTTACGTGAGACATTTTAATTAGATATTTAGTAACGCGGCTTACTCACGGTACTCGGTCGTGACTACACTCATCCCTGAAGATGGACTCCAGACGAGCCCGAAACTAGTCGGACCTATCCGACCGTGTACCGTGAGTAAGTTGCGTTACTAAATATACATAACACGATAGGATATCATAGCAACATAATTTGCTTATTTACTTTTATTTCTGTTTTTGACCTCTTGCGCTATCTTTGGACAATAATCTAGGCACATGTCTTTTATTTAGTCGTTTGATCAGCAAAATTTGTTGGTTTTAAGTTTACATTCGCTATCCATATTGCTCTGATGCGAAGACTAGACATTCTAGGAGGTGGGTGCTGTTTCTTTTGTGCCTGGTTCGCACGTGCTTGAGGGGTTATTCTTGCGTCAGAATCAGTTCAGGTACTAAGAAAACCCCCATGCCCTGGTCCTAGCTGTGTTATTACTCCACTTGGCTTTATTTCCTTAATAATTGTGTAAACATCCACAGTGTCTGGGAAAAACAGCTTGGTAGTGTTCGCGGTTTTACTCGTTCTATATCGGTTGTTTCGTTCATCAAGAGATTGCATCTTCGACCGATCCAGTATTAACATTAAGGACGACGCATTTGAGTCACAGTTTTCGGTCAAAAGCAGAAGAAACTTGAAAAACTGCCTTTGTTTACCACTCCGAAGATGGCCTTAGTTTAAAAATCCGTGATTTTCGGATACCTCGACATGACTATAGCTGCATTTTTGTGCTCCGACCCAACGACACAGCTCTTTTAAATATAACAAACACAATTTGAAAAGATAATAACGAGGTTCTCGTTTCTTCGACGAGAAGACGAGGTTGAAAGATTACACTGCTGGTTTTAGTTGACTTCTCAAACGCATTTAACGCTGTGGACCATGACATTCTTCTTGCTGCTCTTGAGAAGCTCAATATTTCCCCAGTGGTATCGAAGTGGTTTTCCTCTTACTTCCATGGTCGTCAACAGGCTATAAAAATAAGTCCTGATAATCGTAGCACATCTGACTGGCTGAATCTTGATGCTGGCGTTCCCCAAGGTGGCATACTTTCTCCACGGTTATTCTCCATTTTTAAAAAACTTGTCACCCTAAATCTCAAATGTTCGTATCATCTTTATGCTGATGATTTACAACTGTACACGCAAACCAGTTCATATGATATTGATATCGCTGTTGACTTGCTTAACGCTGACCTTGCACATATCAACCAGTGGTCACAGCAGTTCGGTATCAGAGTTAATCCCAGCAAGTGTCAGGCCATAATATTAGGTAGCTCACGACAGATTTATAAAATTGATATTTCCTGTGCGCCGTCTCGTTCTTTAAGCTCATCCGTTATTGCCTACTATTCTTCCGTCAAAGATCTCGGCTTACACATTGATGCTAGTCTCAGCTGGAACAAGCATATAGAGGAAGTTAGTCGGAAGGTAACAGTTTCACTCCGTTCTTTGTACCGTTTGAAATATTTTCTTCCTAGGCAGACCAAGATTCTACTTGTGAACGCGTTGGTATTGCCAATAATAGATTACGCGGATATGTGCTACACAGATCTCAACGATGATCACCTCAACAAGTTAGACCGTCTTCTGAACAACTGCATTCGGTTCATCTATGGGCTGCGCAAATATGATCACATATCCAACTTTCGCAAACAACTTGGTTGGCTGCCTATTAGGCAACGCAGGCACGTTAGGATACTTTGTACACTATTTTGAATCCTCAATGATCCTCACTCTCCGGAATATTTAAAGTGTAAATTCCAATTTCTAAGCTCTACACATGATAGATGTCTCCGGTCTTCCTATAATCTGAGCCTTCATATTCCTATGCATCATTCCGGATTTATCTCTTATTCTTTTGTTATCCAGGCTACACGTTTATGGGATACTCTACCGGTGGAGTTAAGGAAAGCTTCCAGTAAACTCTCTTTTAAGCAGCTAATTAGAGCTCATTTTTTAAAGTCACTCAGGAAATCATGATAAATAATATATGTGTATTTATGATTAATGTGATAAGTTATAATATAATGTCTGTTTACTTATCATAAGATATATTTATTATAATTTTTTAAATATCGTTTATGACGTTTATATATACTATATTAAAAGTCAATCTTATAGTATATAAGTATTAGTATATAAGTATGTACGCACATGTATTTTGTAAGCACCCCTTATTTTGAAAACCTCTCCATTGCTGCGGTAGACTGGTAGAGAATGCCAAATAGCATTAAGTCCGCCGTTTGTACAATAAAAATAATTTTATATTGTGCAATAAAGTTTTAAATAAATAAATAAATATTAAAGCGTAGCGATATGACTATAAACAAAACATATTTTTAAATAGCTTTTCTATGAGATGCTTTAATCTAATAAAAGCAATTACATTTAATATTTTTAGTAACAAAGTAGTCCAAATCCCGTTAAAAACGATCGGATTATTTATGTCTGGAGTTTGGACTATTATTTAAACCAAAGTTTAATCAAACCTATAGAGGACACGTTTAATAAAATTTTAAGAACAACTAACAGTGAATATTCATATTTATAAGAATATTTAAAGGTAAAAATGTGCATAATAATAAGCCCAAAAAGATATATTTTAATAAATAAATTTTGCACAACTTCATGTAAGACAAAACTTTTTGTAACAAGTTCTTTTTGGTAACAAGAATAAGGCTTTGTAAAAATGTATCTTGTCTAAACTTAACTGTGCCCGTTAAAGTGTAGCGTCTGTTAAAAGGATATTCGAACTAACGAGTCACTCGCAGTGGAGTAAAAAGATATTGCATTAAGTAAAAAGGGCTACAGCCCTTTTTTAAAACAATCTAAATTCGTTACAAAACTGTTTATACAGTGTGTATAAAATGTATACATTTTGAGCAAATTTTATAGTTATCAAACCATTTTAATCGTCAGGACTGCCCTTTTTAAAGTAGAGCTATAAAATATTTATTTTTAATGTAACGTCAACAATAACTGTCAGTTTACTAGTGGTTACCTTGATCGCACGGGAGTCGTCTTCGGTGACACTTGTCTTAGTGACAACCGTGTTGGTACGCTACGGCTTGTGACGGTCCAACAGATAGATTGTGCGCTTCGGAAATTAAAAATATCTTACTGTAAAAATAATAAAAGTGTGCAGCTTGACTTTTGGAGGAAAGGATATCTCTTCCAGAACGTTTCATATTTAGATTAGCGTTTTAAAGCTAGATTGGCTAATTACAAACACATTTCATATAAAATATTTTTTGTGCTTACACAATATTAATACTCTGCGCACTGCGCTCTCGTGGACTTCAGTAGGTATGTGCTCGCAAAGCTCAGCGGTTGATGGATAGAACCGCCATTGATTCAACCAGACGACGTGGACACGAGATAGATGGACGCCACTAGCGCTACTTCGGTCAGATCCTGACGGAGATAAAAAGATCTCTTAAAACATACCGTCTCAATCCTTAAAACGAATTCTTTAAAGCTGCAAAAAAGAAAATGAATAATTCTTAGCTTCGGTTTCAAAATTCTATTTATATAAAATATGTTAAACCATTGGTTTCTTTGGTGTTTGTGATTTGAGGCTTAATATTTAGTTTCAATCTTCTGTATAGTGGTAGGAATATTTTGCATTAATAAAATACAGAAATATATTTTTTAACAGTAAGTGAAAATCGCTTGGCTATATATCGCTTATTATTATTCGCTATATATTATAAGCGATTTATTAATAATTTAATAAATCGCTTTTATTAAAAACTTTGGTGATTATAAAACTAACTTTCTTAGGTTTTCACGATTCATTATATTAAATAAAATCTATTGAAGCGAGTTTTAGCGCGTTTAATTATACTTTTTCATTTTAACTCAACGTTTGGGTACCTTTACAGATTGCGTTGTGACGAGGGGCTAAGATGACAGCCGTTTTGTCAGTATGAAGTAGCCAGATGTTCGGCAAACTTGTTTAACAAGCAACACACTGCATTGAAAGAGTTAAGAAGCGAACTAATTCAGAACTACCTGTGAATTATACCGAATTGCTTGAAGTTTGCCTTACATCTGGCTAGTATATGTGTAATCGACCGGTTCTCCAGATGTCAGCAACTACAGGAAGACTGAGGACCGTGCCCTCACATGGCACCTGTTGTACTGAAGATCCACAAGAGGTATGTTGATGAAACTTACACTATTTTACCTCGACATAAAGTTACTGCATTTCTAAACAATTTTAATTCACTTAACTCTAAAATACAGTTTACAATGGAATCACAGCAGGATGCGAAGTTAGCTTTCCTTGTTATTCTAATCGAACGGATTCAGAATGGTAATCTAATTCACACTGTATGCAGGAAACCCATCCACACTGATAGATACCCAAATGGGAAATCTCGCCACCATCCGAGCACAAGGAATCTGCGCATCCCCCAGCACATTGATGATGAACTCAAATATGTCGTCGAGGTGCTTCGTAAAAACAGCCTCAAACCACCTCATCGCCGTAGAAACCGCGTGAAGCCTCATAGAGTCGAACGTAGACCTGTTTTTCTACCCTATGTAAAGGATGTAACTGACAAGATTGTAATAATGCTTAGGCGAGGCGTCAAAACAATAATTCAACGTTTTCGTCCAGTTTAATCTAGCACTCCTTTACAAGATCATGGTGTTTACAAAATTGACTGCGACCGCGGGATTTCCTACATCGGTCAAACTAAACGGAATGTCAACTCACGTTAAAGAACACATCGCTGATATCAAAAACAGAAGAGCAACAAAGTCTGCAGTCTGCGAACATTCCACAGACAAGCTCAGCCATTATTTGAGATTTGACTCTGTAAAAGTTGTATCAAAGGAAAAAAACTTCATACATAGAATGATCAGAGAAGCCATTGAAATTAAGAAATACCCCAGTTTCAATAAAGAAAATGGTTGGAGATAAAATCCAACATCCAACAAACTGCAAGACCTCAAGCTCGAGACACTGTCAGCACTCTCTGTGCTAATCCTGAACGCATCGCACCAACATTGAGAAACAGATGAAGATGATTGAATACCGTAATAACTACCAAGACGCCTGTCATCTCAGTCCCTTGTAAATGTGGTATTTGTAAATGTAACGAAGTGTTGAGTTTAAATGTAAAAATACAATTAAACACTTCTTTACCTAAACCTCTTGATTACTTTCAGTCGTTTCAGGTGCGTAGTGGCTGGCGGCTGCGTCGGCCAGGAGAGAAGTGCTCTGCTTGTTGACCGGCCGAAGGTGCAGCGCTGCGTGTCAACCAGGAGAGAGGAGCTCTGCTTAGAACGGGTGGCTGTGGTAGAGGGGTGGCGACCAGTCTTGCAAGGCGCTGCAAGTTGGTCGTCGCTTATGCCCGTGTTGTGAGCACATGATGAAAGCTCGTGTGCTCCGCTCGGGGTCACTCATCACTTTAGTAAACTTAACGACGCGTTCCCACCGATGGAAAAGATGAGCAGGCCGCGGCCCACGGCCCGACGGTCGTTGTCGGAAAGGTATTCTAATCGCTTAAGTAAAGATGATTTTGCGATGTAGATCACGCGTTGTGGTTAGTCGGCTGAGTAGCGCATCACCGCTGCATACGAATAAACTAGTTTAGTAAAGTTAAGGTAGAGAGATGAAAAAATAATAAACATTTAGTGTAATATTCATTATTATCGTATAATTTTATCACATGTTACAGTTAGTATCCCAGACTGAAGCAACGGTACTGTCTTCAGTTGATGGTGGCAAAGTGTTTTAGAAAGATGTTTTGGTAAATCTGATTAGTTGAACGTAGCTGTGATTTTCTCTGTGACTTTTTTACCACACGCATTGGCCATTAATGTAATAAAAACTTTAATGCAATTTTAACAAGGTAATATTTTAATATTGCTTTTTAAAAAGTGCTTTGACTGTCTCACTTCCCTCTAATATGGTTGAGGAGGGCGGATGCTAGATGCCACATTAAGTCGTGAACGGGTGCCATTTGAGGGCGTTCGTCGTTTGGATAATTGGGGAAGTCTTGCCGAGCTATTAGACGCAGATAAGAATAATGTTGTATAGACATAAAGAAACCATGTAAATTTTGAAAATAATTACACCCGTGAAGTTTCTCGCCAGTTCTTTTTCACGAAGGTTTTTCCGAACTGGTGGTAGATTCATGCTTTATTTGACGTCAATAGGAACAAGCAATTGTGAATGTTGAGAAATAAATATTTGAATTTGAATTTGTTAAATTTGCAGATATCTGCGGTAGTCAAAAATCTGCAGCGATAGCGAGTTATGTCACATAATTGCATTTTACCTTATTAAAAAAGAAATATTTTCACGAAATACAAGGTTACGTCAGAAGATATGTATGCGTTACTCAATGTGAACATTGAAAAGATATTGAGTAAAAAAGGGTTTTTTTTGTGCCGAGGCAGTGCCTCGCCTAATTAAAGTCGCCTAATGAAAATACCCTCGAAATCTTCCTAAAGTTATAGTGTCGAAAATGCACCATTAAAAAGTTTCTTATTATTTCAAAAGATAGATAACACTTTCAGTCATGATTGTAGCAACCAATTTTTAGTTTATTATCTAGTTTTCAGACAAGGGCAAAACAAAATAGCCCGCTAATAGATTACAAGAAAAAAAAAAAAATTTTCGGCAGTGTACTCCGTAATAGGCTCAAACAGTGATTTTCTTTAATTACTATGTGAAACTGACATGACAAAAACATAAATATTCAAAAATTGATTTATTTGGTATGAAGTTCACAAAAAAAACCCCTTATTTTTGTCCTTTATTAAGCCAAAAAAAGTTACTATGTATGGAAACATGAAATTCAATACCATATGAAACCAAATCTTAAAATTGCATAAATTAAACGCTAAGTCATTCTGCTTTACCATATGCAGCTAGCGAATGATAAAACCTTTTTTATATTCCTTAAGGTTTCTCTGGAATTTATATCCGAAATTTAGAACACTACATGTCACTTGCCCGCAAGAATACTGCATTACCTCTAAAATTTTACTTTTTCAGGAGAAGCGATAGAAGTTTTTTTTTTATAACTTTAGTTATTGTGGTATATTCAAAGGATAAACAGTAGTTTTTCTTTATTTTAGTATGGAGTAGCGTATAGTCTGTAATTATATCTTGAGACATTGCTTTATTTATCGTTTTTTCTAAAGTTATAGGTACTTTTTTACTGCGTGGCACTACTTGTGACTATATTCTTTTGCAACTGGTAATAGATTAAGCTGTTTAGTTTAAAACGATAACAGTAGTTATAATTTTTTAAATGAAATTATAGTGATGAAAATAATAATAAACACAAATGAATTATCTTCTATTTTTTAGACAAACATGTTAAAATCATTTACCTATAATAATCTCATATTCAATAATGGAAGTGTAACAAAACGTTTGCTAATAGTTTGTAATGTGGGTCAAAGTCTTTGAATCAAAAAGTAACTTATAATCTTGCAAAAAATAATCAACTAATCAGTCACTCTCTCCTTAATCATACATAAAAAAAAATTAACAAAAATAAAAATTTCGATTATAATTATGTATGTACCTTAATTATAAAAATAATATTAAAATCATTTCAAAAAACAAAAAAATTATAAGTTTTGGTAAAAATCTTCATAGTATTTCAGTATCATGTTTATTTCAATTAGTTTCAACAGTCCCTGTTTCTTTCTATTGGCAATTTTAATCCTCTCTGAATAGGCTTTAGGTAAATTCAGTGACATCAAGTAATTATGGGTGGCTCGCGTGGATCCTGCTACTTTTATTAGCTTATAGAAGGTGTCAGAGTAAGATGTTTTATAAAAAACACTTCCTAGGTCCGATTTAGACACGTCAATAATACTGATGTCAGTCAATTTAACAGATTCATTCTGAACGTTTTTGGAAAAGTTCTTTCCAATCTTTGGTGATATTTCTTTAAAATCGTAAAAACTGTCGTAGGTTAATTCAGTTACTGCAACCGGCTTACCGTTGCATTTGGCACAAGTGTCACACCTATCTTTCTTAGGCGAATAAAAGGCGATATTAAATTCATTGTTAAACATGTTGCTATATAAAACATAGTTACTGTATGGTTTAAATTCAGACTGACACAACTTAACGTAATCTCTGTGGAGGTCAGTCAAGGTTTTACTGCCATCGATATAAAGTTTATTACTATTACTGCGACAGTAATGGCTCTCCATGGTTGGAATAGAATTTATGTGTTCTCTTTAATAATATCCGGTATTTTGGCATGATTTCCATGCTTCCCTCTGCCGTCTGTAGCTACAACATTATTCATCGAAGGCATTCGTTTTTCAAACGCGGTCCTTATAACGCAGTCATTTAAGGCAAGCATAGATTTAAAGAATGTTTTGCAAACTCGTACTCTATTATTCTTAACCGCAAAATAAAACGCATTATTGTTCTGCGTAGGGTTTGCCGCATTTGTGTATTTATATTTTGGCTTAATAATAGTAGTGCTTTTAATGATGAACTGCCTCTGCATCGTTAAGTTTTCCAATTTGTAATACTCATCAAATATGTTCTGTCTTTTTTCTTCTGATACATTCGTAGAACACTTAAGACGACACTTCTCACTGCATGGTGGCCCTACTTTCCTGGCTGGAATTACTGTTTTTAGCTTTTTTGATATGTAACTTTGACCTGCGTTTCTTAAACGTTTCGCAATTATGATTTCCAGTTGCTTACATTTCTTTGCCGCTTTCGCGTACGTTTTTTATTAGAGTCATCATTTTCAGGCTGTGAGTTTGCAAGTAGTATATTTTCGCTGCAAGGGGAGTGTACCGCAAGTGGAACGGTATCACTGTAAGAGGAGTGTGCTGCAATTGGATTGATTTAGCTGGAAGAGCATTGTGCTGGTTGAATGTTTTCTCGGTGGGAGGAGTTTGACCCTGTAATTGAAGCTGACTATGATGAACTGCCGGAGCTGGAAGATGAACTTGAATTTGTTGATGATACTGAACATGTTTGGTGTCTAAAGTTCGGGTCCTCAACGCTGTCATCTGAATCAAAATCGGAGTCAGAACTTTTATTGGCTCTATTAAGATCTTCAGTAGCAGATGTGCCTAAAATATAAAAGAAATAAATGGATAATAAAACTGCGCAAACCTAAAATTATATAGATAACCATTGTCTAAATGGGTGGGTATGTATTCTACTTGGCAACCTATATCCCAAGCCATTACCTAATTTGAAACCGTGTAGTCGGTGTCATTTATTAGAGATTTTATTTATTTATTATATAAACTTTATGATTTGGGGGAACGTAATTAGAATATGTTGTTACTTGTTAACGCCGCATCTATGATTTGCTCACTCTATGGTGTGTTCACTCCGTGGTCAACTCATTCATTCGTCTTATCTTCCGGCCGCCATCGCAAGCGCTTCGCCGCGTCACTACGCATCGTGACATTACTCTGTGTCGGACGGACGGAACGAACTGCTACTCTAATTACTGTAACATGATAATTTATTGTCAAAAATACAAATATTAATTAAACCTTTGAAGTCCAAGATTCAGGCATTTTCCCTCACGAACCTGCGCCCACAGTTTCGAGCCGGATGCAACTTTGGAAGAAACAATACTATAGAAAACCAGATTTGCATAGGCGCGGTCAAGAGATGCCATTGACGAAATCCAAAGACGCTCAGAGGTTGTTCATATCTAAAAAGAATCTAACTGGAAACAAAGAAAAAGGGTTTGCAGTGATATTTTTGTGTATTCGTTCCAATTTAAATGTGCCATCTGAATCTATTGTATTTCCACAATCTATTCCCAGTAAAATTATTTCAACAAAGTGAATATTTAATAATCTTTCTCATCGTAGTGATTACGTTTCTATATTGTGCCTAAATGTCGTTTCCCTGTTTGTGCTAGTGCATCAAGGGTAATATTTTTTTTTTACTAAATAAAATTTGAACATTCCAGAACACCGGGCTTGGGGTTCAGGTCCACGCTCTCGCCGGCCGGTACCTACGAGTGCCACGTGGTGACGTGGTTTTCCAATGTGCATGCTTGACTGTGCTTCTGCATCCTCTATCACTCGTTTAGCAAAGTTTGGTATTGCTTTTATTAATTTTCACTCATTTAAATTTTTGGTTTGATATCTGTGCCTTATGTAACACATTTATTTCTTTTCTAGCCGTGGACACTTTGAGGTTTATTTCGTTTCATTGTTGCTTGCAATTATTGTCTATTATCATTTTCTTATTCCTATAATTTAGAATGGATCTCAAAACTTTAAAAAGATCTCGAGCTAGTCTCAAATCAAAACTTACAGTCTTTAAAACCTATCTGGATGCATTGCTACCTAGCAAAGAGCTCAATTGCATACAAATTCATGAATTAACTATCAGGCATGGCAAAATGCAGGAAATGTATAATGAATTTGATTCTGTGCAAAATGATGTAGAAAGTGTAACGGAAATTCCAGATGAGGAGTATGCAGAGCGGACTTGTTTCGAGCCCATCTACTTCAACGCTGTGGCCTTAGCTCAAGACCTACTCAGCAGGCAGGCGGTAGTTGCTGGAGGTGCCTCTGCGGGCCGAGACAATGGTTCGGTGGCGGGACCAGGTGATGTTGCATTCCCAGGTGGGCCAAACATTAAACTTCCAACCATACATTTACCTACCTTCTCTGGTCAATATCAGGACTGGCTAGAGTACCATGACACATTCAAATCACTTATACATGATAATTCATCCATACCAAACATTTATAAGTTTCATTGTTTGAGGAATTCCTTAAAGGGCAGTGCGTCATTAATTATTAAATCACTAGAATTCTCTGGGCAGAATTATGATGTTGCTTGGGACTTACTATGTGATAGATTTCACAATAATCGTATTTTAATCAACAACCACATTCAAGCTTTATTTAATGTTCCACCAGTTACACAAGAATCTTCAAAGGCCTTGCGCAATATGATAGATTGGGTTAATAAAAACTTAAGAGCATTAAAAACATTAAATTTACCAACTGAACATTGGGATATTTTAATTATCTATATGATGGCCAACAAGCTTGATGTAGTTTCAATGCGTGACTGGGAAACAGAGCGCAATCATATTAAAGATATTCCAACTTTAAATGATTTTCTAAATTTTCTAAAAAACCGTGCAGACTTATTAGAAACTATGGAGGAGGCACTAACTAAGACACGTAGGCACAGTGATGTCACACACAATTGTCCTAAGGCATTCATCGTGAACAAAACACTCAAAAAATACAGTTGTCCTGTGTGTAAAAACTATCACACTATATATCAATGTCCAAAATTTAAGGCAATGCCCATTCAATCTCGTATTGAAAAAACAAAACTATTAAAACTATGTGCTAATTGTTTGTGGGCAGGACATACTGAACAACATTGTCGCTTAAGTTCATGTCGCTTATGCACAAAACGTCACAACACTTTGTTACATCCAAACACACAATGTTAAGAACAACCAGTTAGTCAATCGACTTCCAAAGGTGACTGTGTTGTTTTACCAAATATACAGGAACAATCTAAACCTGTGCAAAACAATGTCACACTATCAACAACACTGATGTGTTGTAGTCAAGTTTTATTATCCACAGCTATAGTAAATATACAAGATCATTATGGTCATACACATAGAGTTCGTGCCCTATTAGATAATGGTAGTACCTCTTGCTTCATCACAGAAGATTTACAAGGGCAATTAGGGATACCCAGTTATTCCACATCCATATTTGTTCAAGGACTGAATAATCAGTCCTCAAAAATTACAAAAAGATGTGATGTCACTATATCATCATCATACATACATTGCTATAAAACCAATGTCAATTGTTTTATTGTACCACATATCACTCAAGTGATACCAACCACACCAATTAATTGCAATTCATTTGAGATTCCCCCTCACATCCACCTCGCAGATCCATCATTCTATATACCGTCAGAGGTGCAGATGTTGCTGGGTGCTGATCTCTTTTAGAAAATTCTTTTAAACAATCAATTAACCCTAGGCAAGCACAAACCAACCCTGGTTAAAAGAAAACTTGTGGGGCTTGTTTCAGGTTCAATAAGGATTCCTAATACAAAACAAAACAAACAATCACATACAGTCCATTGCCATTTCACGAAGGATATTGAGTTTGATAAAAAACTTGATATGTTTTTTGATTCAGAATCCATTAGCACCACTCAACAATTGCACAATAAGGCTGAGAGTGAGTGTGAACAAATCTTTTCTAATACTACTAAGCGCCACCCAGATGGCAAGTTTATTGTTACAATTCCATTAAAGGAAAACCCAGATTGCTTGGGTGACTCTAAAGAACAAGCTTTACTAAGATTATATTCTTTAGAGCGCAAATTCAAACGTAATCCTAAATTCAAGGAGAAATACATAGAATTTCTAAATGAATATTTGGCTTTGGGCCATATGTCAGAAAATGTAAACAATGAAAACGATACAGTTGCTTATTTTCTCCCTCATCATGGGGTTTTACGAGAGAGCAGCCTCACTACTAAACTGCGATCTGTATTCGATGGATAAGCTGTCACAACTTCAGGAAAGTCATTTAATGACATCCAATATATTGGCCCTACCGTTCAAGATGACTTGTTTAGTATATTAGACATTGAAAAAATGTACAGACAAATATATGTTAAGGACGAGCAGAGGAGCTTGCAACAGATTTTGTGGCGTACGGACCCTACACAACCGGTAAAACAATACAAGCTTAACACAGTCACATACGGCACAGCGTCAGCGCCATTCTTAGCCACCAGGTGTTTAAAACAGTTAGGAACCGAGTGCTCTAATGAACATGTAAGTGAAACAATCTTCCATGACTTCTATGTAGATGATTACATAACGGGAAATGATGATGAACAAACTCTCATTCACACATGCAACGGTGTCATTAATGAGCTAAGGAGAGCTCACTTTCATTTACGAAAATGGCGTTCTAACAAACCGTCTATAATATCTCAGATAGTTATTGAGAACAATAGTGATGAATTATTAAATTTAAATGAGGATGAATATGCCAAAACTTTAGGTTTACTTTGGGCATGTAAAAGGGACACATTATTGTTTTCATTACCACACACAGAACAAAAAACAATCACTAAACGCACAATTTTATCCACAATGGCTCAAATATTCGATCCGCTGGGCCTGATAAATCCTTGCATGTTACAGGCAAAACTGATCCTTCAGGCTATCTGGATTCAGAATGTTACATGGGACGCCCAGCTACCAGCCGAGGTTGAGTCACAGTGGAACGATTTTGTCCAACACATATCAGATCTGTCTAAAATTGAAAAATAAACTAACAATGCCGAGACTTGAGTTGTGCGGCAGTTTGCTAGCAACTAAATTAATGAAAAAGGTTCTAAATTCATTACGTTTTAAAGTCAATTCAATATACTTCTGGTGTGACTCAACCATCGTTCTGGGCTGGATCAAAACATGTAAAAGGCAATTGAAACAATTTGTATCAAATAGAATTACTGAAATCATACACAATTTTGATCCAGGTGCATGGAATTATGTTCCCACATACTTAAATCCCGCAGACATTGGATCCAGGGGTCTCAATGCTTCGAAACTCATAAATTCAACTTTGTGGTGGGAAGGTCCAAGCTTTTTACATGAGTATAATATTCAATTGCCTTCGCAACCTCAAAATATGGACCCTTCTGAATTTCCTGAAATAAAACCTAAATGCCATATTTCTGCAGATATAGAACTACAAGAAAGTGATTTCTTTACAAAATTTTCAAATTTTAACAAAATGCAACTTATATATTAAGATTCAAACATAATTGTCAAAGTCCTAATAAAACTTTTGGACCATTAAGCATTTCAGAATTAAGGTTGTCATTAATTTTTTTATGTAAAAAGGTGCAATTAGATATGTTTAGCAAGCAGCACCATATGCTCCTTACAGGCTCATTACAACCAAAGGACAAACTTTTAAAGTTAAACCCTTTTATTGATAAAGAAACTTTGATTAGAGTTTGAGGTAGATTAACTAACTCAAATTATGATTACAACACAAAACATCCTACTTTGTTACATGCATCACATCATATCACAAAGGCAATTGTACATCACTATCACACAATTTTACTACATGCAGGGCCACAGTTGCTATTGGCTACACTTCGCCATAAGTTTTGGATAGTAAGTGGTCGCAACCTTTGCCGGAAAATAACAAATATTTGTATAACTTGTCTTAGATTCTCAGGTAGAGCTTACCAGCCTATCATGAGTCCACTTCCAGAGAAAAGGTTGCATGCTGGATATCCATTTACACATACAGCCACTGACTATGCTGGTCCTATCCTGATAGCGAGCAGAAAGGGTCGTGGTTCTAAGTTCATTAAATCTTACATTGTTGTTTTTATATGTTTGGCGGTGAGAGTAATTCACCTGGAACTCGTTACTGATCTGACATCTCAAGGTTTCATTGCTGCTTTAAATAGATTCATTGCCCGCCGAGGTAAACCAGCAACTATACTTTCAGATAATGGAACTAATTATGTAGGAGCATGTAATGAATTATCAAAATTTTTAAAGGATAGGTCTGATGATATAGTATCTTACTCAGCTGAAAACGAAATAAATTTCAAATTTTGCCTGGCTTATAGTCCAAATTTTAATGGTTCTACAGAAAGCTCAGTCAAGTCGGTCAAACATCATTTAAAACGAATTTTATCCATGGCTAGCTTAGATTATGAGGGAATGAATACAGTTTTGGTTCAAATAGAGGGAATATTAAACTCTAGGCCTCTCACCCCACTTTCGTCTGATCCATCAGATTTAGTCCCTCTCACACCAGCACATTTTTTAATTGGTCGAACACTCACTATGTTACCTGCTCCCCTTGTTGAAGATGACCAGCTCTCCACCCTCTCCTGATTCGAGAGAACGCAGCAACTAAAGGCTCATTTCTGGCAAAGATATTCAAAGGAATATATTTCAGAACTCCAATCCCGCAGCAAGTGGCGCAAGCAGGGAGAGCATCCGCAGTTGGGAGGGATGGTAGTCGTGAAGGACGACCGTCTACCACCGAACAGATGGCTGCTCGGACGCATCACAGCAGTCCACCCGGGCAGCGACGGCATCAACCGTGTCGCCGACGTGCTCACGACGATGGGGACACTGCGCAGAGCTTACAATAGGCTCTGCCCACTACCTACGACGTTGGATCAAGATGGTCTTGATCTAAGGGGGCCAGCCTGTTAACGCCGCATCTATGATTTGCTCACTCTATGGTGTGTTCTCTCCGTGGTCAACTCATTCATTCGTCTTATCTTCCGGCCGCCATCGCAAGCGCTTCGCCGCGTCACTACGCATCGTGATATTACTCTGTGTCGGACGGACGGAACGAACTGCTACTCTAATTACTGCAACATGATAATTTATTGTCAAAAATACAAATATTAATTAAACCTTTGAAGTCCAAGATTCAGGCATTTTCCCTCACGAACCTGCGCCCACATTACTAATTCACGCATAAATGGCTGAACGAATTTACATTAAAGTTGACACACAGAAAGTATATTACCAAAAAAAGTTATAATAGGCGGCATAAGTTTAAAGACAGAAACCCAAAACGATAATAAAAGTGCCCTTGCAGTCATTTACTACAGAGAAATCATAGGTATTTTAGTGTTTTCGGTCGTACTTTGATCAAGAGAAGATCACAATAACATTAGAAACAAAAAAACTCATTCTTACCATTCAGAACAGATACACGTGTTATGTTTACACTTTCTCAACATTGTATGTATCCAGGACCGAACGAAGATGAACAATCGTCTGAACAATCAACATGTTCAGAGCGGTTATTCGATGTCTCACAAAGTTCTGTTATACATTGTCGAATATGAGTGACTCTTTTCTGTGGTATCATTCTGGAATAAGGAATAAAAATCTGAAGATCAAAGACTGAATTAGAGATACCGTTATCTAAATTAATCATTTAAAAACAGAACAATGTACTTTTTACGTTTGATACATTAACATGAACTGAAAATTAAATGAACACAGAAACATTTTAAAATAATACATGCACAAGTAAAAGTTTCTGGAGAATAAAGGAATAAATAAAAAGAAAATTAAAAAAATAATAGATCATAGATATAACTCATAAAATAGTACCGTATGCATTATGAAATTATGAGGAATAAAGATTTATTTTGGAGTTAAAACTATATTTTTTATGAGATTCAGAAAACAATTTACTTACTTTATGGAGAATACGGCAGCAAATCTCAGAAATACACTTTTCTTCCTGTGGTTAAAACTAATTATGTGTATCAAAAGTAGATAATACTTTGTTCCCAACAACAAGTCGGGTCCAAACAGTTCAAGAACAGGACAATACTGAACGTGCCTTTCTTCTTTTTACAGTGAATAGTAAAGAGCGAGAAGGATATAGACGCAACGCATTAAGTCAGTTAGTGCCACATTTTGAAATAATGCTGTATTGTTCCGAGTAAGCGATGTGTATTTTTTTTACTCCAGTTCATTTTAAGTGGCTAATATACACAGGGCGGTACTTTAATTGAATGCTTTTGTTTAAATAAATTTTATAGATGCTCATTGCAAAATTATAATAAAGGAGGTTGAGCACCACCTCGAAACTAACAGTAAAAACACTTAATATAGATTGTTCTGTTGGAACATAACACATATTAAATTTTGCAAAGATAAATAAATACAAATATTATCATGCACTGAATCAAATTGCCTTTTATTTTTTACCCTCGGTAACAGCTTCACGGATGTGTGGTAATGGCTGCTATCAGTCTTGCATACCTGAGTAAAAGTTTCATCAAACTTTTTAGTTTTAAAAGTTATTTCGTGACATTTTTACTAGTTTTTTTTATTTTTAAATTTACATATCGTACAATAATGCCATGCAGGCTGGAAAATGAAGAGTTAATTTTGCTTCTTCTGCAGTTATTTCACTTGGATTGTTTTCTTCGAGCCGTCTATAAGATTAAATGAACGCGCTGCCAACACTTATAAACTTGCTATTTTATTTTTAATCTAGTTATCGAGAAATTCTCATGTTTTTTGCAACACTAACTGTATTATCTAGATAATAGATTCTATACAGACAGGAAAATGTATGATTGCTTATAGTATGTAGCTTTTCTAGTTTTAGCCTATCCATAGTTAAATGTAGTTTAAAACACTTTAAATACGCCTTTACCGTGTTCGATACATTATCAGACACTCATTATCAAGTGTAATGTGAATGTGAATGGTTTAAATCAAATGAGCCTGAGTTGGAGAGGGTTACCAGAGCCGTTGAAGAGTTCTACTATCTGCCTCTACTACAACGGCTGGTTCCATCGTCAAATAAATTCGAAGATGCTGGTAGAATTTGTTTGCGTAAGATCGTGTCTGGAACGGTACTAACGTTTCTTATTGTATTATTTTTCGTCTCTTTCCTCTCAAGGTAGAAGCTGGAAACCAGCGAATTGCTCTTTGAGCATTATATATTACCATTATATGCCGTACATAATGTATGCTTTTGCCGTTTTGCATCTCCGTGGCACATACTC
The DNA here is from genome assembly GCA_923062675.1 of Marasmarcha lunaedactyla. Lineage (NCBI taxonomy): Eukaryota > Metazoa > Arthropoda > Insecta > Lepidoptera > Pterophoridae > Marasmarcha > Marasmarcha lunaedactyla. The sequence continues at coordinate 27,882,541 of OV281349.1, forward strand.
ATATATGTAGTTCTTTAGTATTTTATATATCTTTAATAATATTTAATATGATTTTCATTCTGTGTTCATCACACAAATGAATGAACAAATGAAAAGGCTGTCCTCGGGACGTGGTGGATTTGATATGTTTGTGTGGGGATTTATTATTATGTCTCTGCAGATGCCACTTAACATCGGGTAAATTCCTGCCTGTTGGCCGACTAAGAAAATAAAAAAAAAAAACAGAAAAAGGAACCAGTTATATTTATTGCCGTCAGTTTAACATTTGCAAAGTACCGAATGGATACGTCGATTACAAATTGTTTCGCTGTAACTAACAAGATTTGCTTACATTGTTACAAGATAAACAAATATGAGCGTATTTATAAACCATGCCTATTTAAAATTATTGGATATAAAATGATTTTGATTAGGAAATATAACAATAAAACCTTTATTCAACACCGACTTTGTTGGCTCTCATAAACATACAATTCTTTTCAACGTAGTTTTTAAAATATTTTGGGTAGGTTGCCCTAAATTAATAATCAATTTTATAAAAAAAAATAATAGTAATTTTGAAATACCCTCTAAGTAAGTAATTAATTTCAACATTTTATAAAAAGTTCCTTATCGTGGCAATAACTCCTGAACTTTGACAGTACTCAAAGAACTTAAAGAGATTAAAGAGTTGTTTAAACAATGAACTTTCAACGTTCAACTTTAGATTACCGTAATAAAAAACATTCTTTAAGTGCTTAAAACAATCATCCAAACTTTTTTGTGATTGTTTTATTTTTAAAGCCATAATCAATTCAGGCCGTTTGGATCAAATTCGAATCCAAATTCAAATATTTATTTCTCAACATTGACAATTACTTGTTCTTGTTAACTATAAAGCATGACTCTACCACCAGTTTGGAAAAACTTAAGTGCGGAAGAACTGGCCAGAAACTTCAAGGTATCACTTTTTCAAAGTAAAATACCATTGCTCTTATGTCTATAAAAATAATTTTCATTTGCATCAGTCAGCTCGGCAAGTCTCTCTGCCCATAGAATAACCAAACCACGAACATTCTCAAATAGCACCCGTTCACGGAGTTCACAGGGGATCCAGCCATCATCCTCAACCACATTAGAGGGAAGTATACTATCCGTCAACTGACGCTACGTAAGAAAACGTAATTAAGTAACAATGACAAGCTTGAGACTTTAATCGGGATGTAGAACTAAACGAATAAATATACTACTCTTGTAAGCTGCTAGCTTATTTATTTCTCTTGTGTTAACATTGTGCAGATGTCTTTTCCTGTACAAATGTTTATGTTCTTTTTTTAAATTACCAAATTTTCTGAATTATATTGGGAATGAAAAGTAAAAGTATTTATTTCCTTTAATTTATGTTTTTTTTATTATTATTATCTGGCAGGAGTTTCTCTTCCATCTCAACTGCTGGCAAGTAATGATGAAGACTAGTATAGTACACGCCTGTTCAAAAGGGTACCTGTTCACTCTACGCTTGAAAGTACCAGGACCGACGCAGACAGATCTTTCCACTCTTTGGCGACATGGACCAAAAACAAGCTCTTAAAACTGTTAGGTAAATCGGAAGATCTGTCATTAATATGTAGAATTTCTATGCGCGCCTGGTTTCCTGGTGGAGAGCATGTAATAGTCCGATCAACTCAAAAAGAGCTTTCGCATATTCTCCAAAGTATAATCTGTAAAAAACCTTTAGTCTAGCAACTTTGCGATGATATTTGAGCCTGTATAACCTCAAAAATGAGAGTTTGTCGTCATTTAAAAGTCTGTGGGCTCTTGGGTCTACAGAGCCTAACGTTTTGAGCTGCGGAATCATCCAAAAGATTACTGCTGTACTCCGTACAAGATCGAACTTGTGTTGTACAAAGGTTAAACAGACGTTCGGAGTTGAAGTGCCGTCAGTGTGTGCAATGATTTCTATCTGTCGGCCGAAGTTGAGGTTCTACGTGATAGTCCTGCCTAGAAGCTCTATCTCTCTTAATCGGTACAGATCAGAAAGTCAGCGTTAAGGCAAAAGAGCTCTTCTTTGCGAAGAACGCTTGCATTTGGGATGGGTTGAATTTGACAAGATTTACCTGTGTCGGAAACCCTACGTAGTGTCAATTCAACCCATTCGATCATCGTGCCCCTGCAAGACCATCCTCCATAGCTGCGTGAAGTACACTAGAAGGTATCTAATTGAGCGGCCACCGTGGAAACCAAACTGGATGTTGCTAAGGAGCGTCATTGGACACCAGGTACATCAGGGAACGATTAATCATATACGACCCATAATTTTGCAAATAATGGAAGTGATTGCAACAGGTCTGCACTTGGATGGATCTGCATGATTATCCTTTTAGGCAAGGGTTGTATGTTAGCAACATTGGTTGCGTGGTTCTTTGTTTTTTTCAGTTTGGAATTGGAGGCTGGTTAAAGTGTAATTTTTTAAACCTTAATACACAGAAAAACTATATTTGTTTTTGCCGAGCAAAAACTTAACATAATGCATCTTTCGACATAAAATACAACAATATGGTGACACAAATACCTGCTACTGCAGATGCGCATTTATTGAAAAGGTTCCTAAAACATAGTACTTAAACGTCGTAATCGATCAACGACTTTCGTGGTACGATCATATTGAGCTTCTAAATAAGCGTATCAGGATATTTATATTGATTTTAAAATCGGCAAGACGTGTGGCTGACAAAGTATTGCGTCAACAAATCTATATTGCTTAAGCACAATGTGCCACAAACAGTGACGCCTCTAAAAGCTCATAGAACTAGAAAGTTCTCAACGCGCCCTACTTAATACTATTTACTTAAAAAAATCCGACTTTACAGACTCTTTATATCAGCAACGTGACCTAATATTGATTCGTAAACAATGTATATATAAAACTCAGTTTTAAAACTATATAAAACTTTCGCGTTTGATCCTTTCATTTTACACACACTACACGAAGAGTGCCCAGAGGTATTTTCTTCTCAGTCTACCTAAAATATCAATTCACCCTAGATGTTACAACCTTTTTTATTTATAATTATAACGCCATGTGTCATTTAAAAATAATGAAAAATAATCTAGTAGAAAATGTCAGACGGAAAAATGTGTATTTTAAAACCTCTCACTACCTAATAAATTAGATGTTATCTTCATTTATTTTGCATTTATTTTTAACATTAACAATAACTTTATGTCTTTGTTCTTGTATATGTATTAGTGATAAATAAATAAAACGATATGTCACAGCGAGGTCTGTCTAGAATGAAATGGAACTGCGAACTCATGTCACAGGTATTGCTATTACTAATAGAATCCCTCAACAACATAATATGTGATTTTTATTGAATAAATGAATTCTCATCATTTATTTATTGAATTCTCATCATAGTTCTTTAAAACAAATGCAGAAATGCCATCAGGGCCGCTGGCTTCGCGTCAAATTTTTGTTTTCTAAACTAACAACGGAGTTAAAAAAAAATTATATTAGTCTGCTACGCCTACTCAAACATTTTATGATAAAGGAAAATATTGTTTTGCGAGTTAGTTGCTTTGTACTTAATCAACTCTCAAACTCCTGATCCCAGTTCAAGATTTCAATTTGGTAAATATCACTTTTTTTAAATTAAATCCACGTAAAACCCACCAGCTATGCAAAGCTACATTTAATTCAATAAACTTTTGCTTATGTAACCTAAATAATTTAATAAAGCTGACCCTTTATATGAAAATGGCAATTTAATGTTATTTATTGGTAAAAGAGTCTAGATATAAGTCATAAATATCGTTATAATAGAATTTCGTTGGAGCGACATGTCATCATGTGAATGGTACCTGGAACTTATAATAAAAATAGAAATATTGAAAACAGAAAATTAAAAGGTAACAATTAACAAGTTTGGAGTTTCCAAATGAATGAAATTACGCAAACAATGTAACTTTTTTTATATTATTCTTTATTTAATAACTAGTTTTGACCGTAAGGTAACCCTCGGGAAGGAACGGTACGTTTTTCCTGTACCCCTGAGAATGTTTAATTGTTTGGCAATGTTTGGGGTAGTTCAGACGCGAAAGCGTTATATACAAATTAATAAAAAGACACTTTTCGGCACTGATAATAGGTATCTTAGATCTAATTACATAAAATGTTATATTCAACTATGGGTAAAAAAGAATTCTTTTGTTGGCCAGCTGCAAGCACATGCAGAGATGGTTCCTTGATAATTTAAAATGTTAAGAGCGAATACAGATACTATAAACTTTCTCATGGCAATCTAAACGTTGACGCGAGGTTCCTACCAACCCGAAACCACTGCTGCTGTATATATGCGCAATCAATTTTCGGTCTTATTTGTACTATTTAGAGGAGACATTATTTTGTAATTTGTCTATGAAGCTTTTTTCTCTATAGCTGTCATTTTGATCCTCCAGCCGTATCTTACCAAATGTCAAATATCAGAGTAAAATCGGGGCTAGTTTCCGTCAAAATTATTACTAGGTTGTCTCAACTAACTAATAACGATAGTCTTGGTAAAAAAAACCGTGAGGACCGTGAGGAAAAAGGAGCAAAAAGTGGGATTTTCATAAAAATCACAAAAGTGACACATTCTTGAAAACCAGAAAAGTTTGACCTACCTCCAGTGTCAACCTTATGTGTCATTACTGGGACACCTTGCATAAAGCAGTAATAGGGACACTCAACAGTGGCTATGTCCCTACCTCAAAAGTAAATTAAAATAAATTAATACAATTTCAAATACAAAATTCACAGTCACACACTTATTCCACACTACAACACGAATTAAAAATAACGTAAGGAGCAAAAAATTACTGAAAAATATTTATAAAATACAATTTTACAATTGTTGACAAATATATTTACTTCACTAAAAACGAGAAACAGTTTAATCACAAATTTCCAAACGCTCTTGATCGAAAATCGTATTCTAAAATACCCTCGTTGCATATTGCTCACCACTGCAGCAATGTGTGGTTGTAAGAGACATTCCTCGACGGCTAGTGGTCACGGGAGCTGCCCTGGTCCAGGGTTGGCGAGACAGGTACATACTACGGGATAGACTGGAGACGCCAAGATTTATAGAGTAGTCTGAAACTAATATTTGCACCAACCCCGTCTAGAATACCGGTAGAAGACATAATCTGTCGCGTAGAAGACTGTCTTTTCACAAACAAACTTTCAAAGGAAGATTCTGAAAGTATACGGCAAGATATCTGCGGCGTATTAAGATGCAATAGTCTACCGAAATCGAATCTCTCCAGAGAAGAACGCCTTGCATTGAAGACCTTACGCAATAATGACGAGTTAACAGTTCTCCGTGCAGATAATGGAAATGCTACCGTAGTGATGGATACATCTGAATATAACGAAAAAATCTTGGAGTTGTTAGCGGATGAAAACACATACAAAATGGTGAATTACGACCCCACCAACAGGATTATGAAGAAAACATCCACTTTAATACAAAAACACAAAGATTTGTTACATTTAGATGTGAAAAAGTTAACACCAGCAAGTGCAAAACCACCAAAATTGTATGGGTTACCAAAAATACACAAAGCTAAAGTACCTTTGAGACCTATTGTGAGCCAGCTAGACACACCAACTTACAAGCTGGCCCAGCACTTAGCAATTGTGCTCTCACAACTGCGAGGAAAGACAAGTGCATATGTAAAGGATTCTTACCATTTTGTTAGTGACCTTAAAAATCTCAAGTTAACTAACAATGAAACTATGGTTAGCTTTGATGTGTCGTCTCTATTCACCTCACTACCTGTTAGAGACTGCATTGATATAGTAAAAAGGAAGCTAAGTGAGTCAAACTTGCCCGAGGAATATGCAGAACTATTAGAGCTATGTTTAACATCTGGCTACTTCATGTGGAATAACAATTACTACATTCAAATTGATGGTGTTGCCATGGGGTCTCCGGTGTCACCTGTTGTAGCTGACATTTACATGGAGAACTTCGAGGAGCAAGCGCTCCGAATGGCACCTGTTGTGCCGAAGATATACAAGAGGTACGTTGACGACACCTACACTATATTACCTAAGCATGAAGTGACTGCATTCCTAAACCACCTCAATTCCCTTAATTCTAAAATTAAATTCACTATGGAATTGGAGCAGGAGAACAAATTAGCTTTCTTAGATGTCTTAATACAAAGAAATCCTGATGGTACACTTAGCCATACTGTTTATAGGAAACCCACCCACACTGACCGATATCTAAATGGGAAATCCCATCACCACCCGAGCCAATTATCTGCCGTAGGCAACTCTTTGTTTCAGAGAGCACATGGAATCTGCGATCCCCAACACATTAATGAGGAACTCAACCACCTGGTTAAAGTGCTGCGGGATAACGATTTAAAAACACCGCGTCGCCGTCGCAGAAACCGCGTAAAGCCACTCACAGTTGAACGAAGACCAGCATTCCTGCCTTATATAAAGGGTGTTACTGACAAGATAGGAGGCATTCTTCGGCGAGCTTCAATCAAAACTATCTACAAGCCGCACTCAAAGATAAGCCAGCATCTTCGTCCAATAAAATCAAGCATCCCTTTACGAGATCCAGGCGTTTATAAAATCGACTGTGACTGCGGGCTCTCTTATATCGGTCAAACCAAACGAAATGTGTCAACTCGCATTAAAGAACACATCTCTGATGTTAAAAATAAACGAACCTCAAAATCTGCAGTTTGTGAACATTCCATAGACAAGCCCAACCATTATTTAAGATTTGATACCGTGAAGATCCTAGCAAAAGAGAAACATTTTATACCTAGGATGGTCAGAGAAACTATTGAAATTAAAAAACATCCAAATTTCAATAGAGAAGATGGTTAGAAACTTTCATCAACATGGGATCCAATACTTAAAAACATCAAAATGAAAAACCAGCAAACTGTTAGACTGCAAACTCAGGACACAGTCAGTGCCTTTTGTGTCAATCCGGGACGTTATGCGAGAAGACTGAGAAACAGATGGCGTTAATATGTATTGACAATCATGTAGTTTTTATTACTGGCAATAGATGAACAACACCTTAGTCTATCGTGACCACGGCAACTGCAAAGATGCCGAAACGTCGAAATAAATTTTAAAAAATTTTAAAAAAATTTTAAAATTAACTAAAATATACGCGATAATATCCGGTAAAAAAGTGTTTTATTTAATTTATAATAATATACCGTGATACCAAATTAAAAAAGTATCATACAGTGAAATCGATCTTGATTTTATATGAACAATATGTCTTAATATCTATGTTTAGCTGAATCACGTTGACGTGTGGCGAGCAGATACCAGTTAAGGTTGACAAAAGCAAGTCTTTTTATTTCAATGTACAAGTTATGTTCATGTTGTCTAATTCAAAATTCAGATTCAAATGCCTATTTCTCATTCTCTCTACTTCTACGTCTTTCTACCACCACTTTGAAAATACCTTAGTGAAGAAGCACAGGCAAAAAACTTCATGGGTATAATTTTTTTAAATAAACTTCCAATGTCTTTTTATATCTATCAAAATTATTCTTATCATGCAGCTATTGACTCGGTAAGTCTCCTTCCCCCCAACTATCCAAACGACGACCACCCTGAAACGCCAACAGTTAGCGAGGTTAACGCGGGATCCAGCCATCGCCCTCCTCAACCTTATTAGAGGGAGGTTAGTGTAACCAAAAGACACTTTAAGATAAAAGTGCCCACATCAAATTATAATATCATATAACATAAACAAGTTTATAATGTTACTATGGATATAGTAGGGAAATAAATATTATCATAAACTTATTATTTAAAAAAAAAGTTGAGAGAAATACTGCAACAACTGTTCGAAATAGCATCCATTATCTTGGAGTCATGCTGTTTCTCTTATTGAGATGTGTTGCGTGGAACGTATTCAAAATATGATGTCTCCTTAAATATTTAATCTGGGACACCATTTTTCAAATACACAGGTTTTATACGATTTTTAGAGAAACATTTTGGTACATTGTTTGACGTTGATGCATTGCCTACATTCGAGGCTACTAAATGAGTCCATTTTGTGTTTCTAGGACATGTGGATGGATGATGACAGATAGATATTGCCATGCTTCAGTCACCAAAGAATTTTAATGACTGCCATTTCATAAAGGTGGGTGAAAATCGGAGAGAACGTGTGGCGGCTGAATTGTCGATAAAATTGATTGAAAAGTTCGCGGCCTAACAAAAATAGCGTTGTCATATTGTTATAAAACTAACCTCGTATGAAACCTAGACACTTTATCGGTCTCAGTGCTATTTTTCTATTAGATACATGCGTAATTATTTATTTTATGGAACATTAAGTGAGAGTAAGTTTCATTAATTTTGAAAATTGATAGTTTAGAGCACCGTGCCGTGATCAAATACCTCCACAAGAAACACTTAACTCCAAAGCAGATTCATGAAGATATGATGGCTACTTTAGGAACACCTGTTCCTTCGTATACAATGATAAAAAAGTGGACAGCTGAATTTAAACGTGGACGAGAGAGCATCAAAGATAACCCCCGCTCTGGACGGCCTTCTACAGCTACGACTATGGAAAACATCGAAAAAATATACGATTTCGTCATAGGAGACATAAGATTGAAGGTATCTGAGATAGCTGAAGTTCTAGGGATTTCATATAAATGTACACAAAATATGATTGTTAACAAATTAGGGTTCCACAAGGTGTCTGAAAGATGGGTTCTGCAGCTCCTTTCAGTTTTGTACAGAAACGAACAACAATCTAAAATTGTTTGGATTGTTGTTTGACTTCAGGAAGAGATCCGGATCTCCGACCCCCAAGAAAGCCAAGGTGTGTTTTTCAATAAACAAGGTAATGTCATCGGTTTTCTGGGATTCTAAGGGTGTCATTTTGGTTGATTACTTAGAAAGAGGTCAAACTATGAATTCTGCATACTGAAATGAAATGAAGTATGAAATGAAATGAAATGATATGAAATTAAATTAAATTAAATTAAATTAAAAATGTATTGCTCAACATTGACAATTACTTGTTTTATGGACGTCAAATAAAACGTGACTCTACCACCAGTTCGAAAAAACCTTCGTGAAGAAGAACTTGCAAGAAACTTCACGGGTATATTTTTTTTTTTCAAAATAAATTTACAGAGTCTCTTTATGTCTATACAAAATTATTCTTATCTGCATCTGTTAGCTCGGCAAGTCTCCCCAATTATACAAACGACGAACACCCTAAAATGGCACCCGTTCACGAGTTGATGCGGGATCCAGCCATCGCCCTCCTCAACCATATTAGAGGGAAGTGAGCGACCCGTCACCCGACGCTACCATAAGAAGACGTACTTTAGTGACAATGACGCTTTAGATATTCATCGGGACGAAGAACTCAACGAACTAACAGACACATTACACATGTTTTGTTACAAATACTAGTACAATCCTGTTAATTAGGGGATTATACCCAAGGGCTTTTATCATCCAAATAATCGGATAGTTTATAATATGCTTTTGCACACAACTTCTGCTTTATAGTTTCTTTAAATTTGTCAATAGGAAGACCTTGGATATCCTCAGGAACCTTATTATAAAAGCGTATACGACCCATGAATGAGTTAGTGACTTTATGAAGCCTACTATTATGAGGTGCCAGCATATTTCTTCCTCTTGTGTGAATATTGTGCAGATTTTAAATAAGAAGGATATATCGTAAGCGAACAAAATGACCTCGCATTGATTCTTAACGACCGATCGCAGATCATTGATATATACTAAAATAGGAAAGGACCAAGAACTGAGCCCTGGGGCACACCCATTGTCACTGCCGATCCTGATGATTTTTCTTTATTTATTGAAACTTTCTCTTTTCTTTTAGACATATATGATTTAATCGAGGCAAGCGCTCGGTTTTTTATGCCGTACTGGTGCAGTTTCATGAGTAGAGTAGTATGATCCACACAGTCGAACGTCTTGGACAAGTCACAAAAGTCACCAACACGACTCCTCCGGGCGCTAAATACATGTTTTATGAGCTCAACACCGGCATCGGTTATTTACCGACCCCGCGTGAAACCAATTTGCTTAAAACTAATTAAACTATTTTTTCAAAAATCTTACTGAGCGTTGATAGTATAGGTATAGGTCTTAAATTATTAGGGTCAGACATACTACCTGCTTTGAATATTGGAATGACCTTACTCAATTCCATTAAATCAGGAAATACACCATTATCAACACAGTCATTAAATAATACTTACTAAGTGCGGGCTGAATAACAGATGAATGAATGACAGATTGAATAATTTTAACAGACATTCCATCTAAATCGGCAGTATTTTTTACTTTAATGCGTTTAAATGCATTTAAAACTTGTGGAACAGTAACATGTTTAAAGATGAAATCAATATCGCATGAATTTACATTTTCCCTTAGCAGCGACTGTGCAAGAGTGGAACATGAGTTAATACTTAATGTAGTTGACACAGGGATGGCAGTAAAAAAATGTTTAAATGCTTCAGCAATTCCTCTGTCAGTTGACAACAATTTATCATTAATTTTTAAATTATATTATTCGTGGGGTCTTCTGCTTTCCAAGTTTCCTGATAAATTAAAATCCATGCAGTTTTTGAAATGTTAGTATTTTATTTAATTTTATTGTTAATGTAATTCGATTAAGCTACACTGCATATTCGTTTAAATAATTTTGAATACTTTTTAACATATTCATAAAATGTCTTATGATCTGATTGTAGTTTATAAATTACTGACTTTGTACTTGGCATTAAATTTGTAGAAATGTTATCAAGGCATGTGGCTGAAATCGATGTGTTTCGCGTAGGCTCCAAGAAGAGATTTTTTAAGTTGTAATAATTAGAAAGATTCAAGAATCGTTTACTTTGTATGATCTCTACTAATAAATCAATATTAAAATCGCCACAATAATTATTTCTTTGTTTTTGTTATTTACTCTATGTAATACCTCATCCATAGTGCTCTCAAATACTTCAAATGGTGAGGATGGGGGTCTGTACACACTTATTATATTCTTTATCTCAATACAGGCTATTTCAACAGATCGCTCAACAGACAGACTTACAATATCAGAGCGTTCTTTAAATGCAAGGCTCTTATGAGTGATGATCATTGAGCCACGACAAGTTGTTTGTTCTCTGCTGAATGAACTAGCAATTACATGATTTTTATATGAAGACATAATTTGACTCTGTCTGAGCCAGTGTTCTGTAATACATAGTACATGAATATTTTACAGTTTATAAAAACTTCAATCTGTATTTCCTTACCATCAATGCCCTGCATATTTTGATGGACTACGTTCATACAATTATTTTTTACATTTTTATTACTTAAATGACTACTTAGAATACTGGTGCTAGATGTATTATCTATTGTCACTAACTTATGTTTAAATTATTTTTAATACTATGTTTTGGAATATTACATTCCAATGGGTCAAAAGTATGAAGTGACTGTCTAATAGAAGGAACGAATTGACTGTTATGTATAAAATATATGATAGCGTGTCACGTAATAACAGATTTTATTCCAAAAACTGTCACGGACATGAATTAACCGGAAGGGTCGCCGCGAAGGCTTCCACGGTGAAGGCGCTTAGGCGCGTGCAGGATCAGGATCATTAACAGGCATTAGATCAGTAACAGGATTATCAGGGTCAGCAGCAGGAGCAGGATCAGGCGTCAATGCCGGGGTATTCAACATGAGGCAGCATCAGGTAGCTTCTGCATGAGGCAGCTTCAGCGTCAGGTAGCTTCTGCATGAGGCAGCTTCATAGTTGGGTAGCGTCAGCATGAGGCAGCTTCAGCATCAGGCAGCTTCAGCATGAGGCAGCTTCGGAGTCCAGTAGCTTCAGCGTGAGCATGAGTTCGAGGACTTGCAGACTGGAGATATTATCGGTAGGACGGCTTGAAAAAGACTGGAGATTTTATCGGTAGGGAGGCTTGAAATAGACTCGAGATGGTATCGGTAGGATGGCTTGAAATAGACTGCTGTTCTAATGCGAGCCCGGCCATATAAGCCGAATGCTGGCTTATATGGCCGGGCTCGCATTCCTTAAAACCGCAATTTGAAATTTTGAATTTAATCTTATTAGCCAGGAATCAAGTATATTTTCTTACAATTGTTGTGTAAGAATCCGTGTGTAAGAGGCTAAGCTTGTTTGGCGGCTTCCATTGCTGTCATAAAACAATTGAAGTGACATGATTTGTCAAAAAGTAAACAACAAAAATGGAAATAATAAAAATGAAGAAGAATAGTTAATACGAAAATAAAAGGAATATTTAGCAAAGAAATGAAAAAAAAGTAAGTGCAAAACAAAGGATAATATTATGCAAAACGTAAGTATTATTTATATTACAAGCGAGTCATTCCAATTATGACCTGCGACAGATAGCATTATCTGTCGCAGGTCATAATTGGAATGAAATTTTCTACCAAGTGGCCGTAGGTGCCTTTTTTGAAGACTTTGACGAGACCTTCTATTTAAATGGGATCAAAGGCTTTGGAGGACCACTGGACTAAGTGCTGTGGAGGAGAGTATGTAGAAATATAAATATAAAAAATTGCACTATTCCTGTGTTTTCTTATTTAGGCCACGAACTTTTCAATCCACCCTCGTATTTTAATTGTATTTAAGTTATAGTACCACCTAATTACATTGTTTAAAGCATTAAAAAATCGACACAGTTTATAAGAGGTTCCATTAGCCTAAAACCTAAAGCCATTAGTGTAAAGTTTCGCTGCCTTCTCTTCAACTGTAACCTGCCTTAAACATATGTTATTAATTTATTTCTCGTACTTTACCGTCGTCGTTAGAAAAGCTCCACTGCAGATACCGGAAGTGGATGATACTAAACTATGTTTCATATCCGGTGTTCTGGAAATTACCTTCATAAGCTCTTTGTTGAACATCTATTTGATAAATTGTTGAGGAATTCTCATTTATATTCAAGCACGCTTTGCTAAATCTGGACCACCCCTCTTTCTTTTTTGGCCTAATGGTATATTTTTTTCCACACTGGGTATTTCCTCCTTTCACAAAAACGCTTACTCACACATTCTTTAATAAACTTTTATGAAGCACAAGAGTCTTTTTATTAATATTAAATGATTTTAGGTATTATAAATATGATATTTCGGATATTGTTATCATATAGTCCATATTTATTTTATGAATTTGTTTCATTATTATTAAAGTATAAGTAAATAATATTATCATAAAAATGTCTTGATTAATTTAAGTGCTAGTTTATAGCTTTTTTCATCAAATTCAAAGTGCTATTAAGTACATCCCTATTTTGATGTGAATTGTATAGTAACAGTTTTGAATTATTTTTTTGTAATATATATATATATATTGGTTGACGACTTAAAAGTTTTTAAGTGTAACTATGTAGATGTCACCGGTGATCGTTTGTCGTTTGTCTGTCAGTCGTATGCCTATTCGTATAACGTCGAATTATTTCTGATAATTGCTTTTATTTACGTAAAAATCTTTTACGTAATTAACTTTTTTTATTATTGGATTATTTCGGTGTTTTGTAGACGCAAACCACTGTACATTTAAATTTAAAAAAAAGGTTCCTACTAAGTTCGTCAAAAATTTATTTTTTTGAAATTGTATACTGTCTCTAATAAAAATACAAGTACAACCTCTTCTTTCACTTTGGCTAGAGTACCAATTTCAGAAAAACACGCAAAGTCACCATATTATTTTTTATACTAATAATTTCTTTTTTTCCATACAGACGCCAATATTTTGGCGAAAAAGAATTGGTTGATTAATCTAAAGAATTGTTGTTGTCTTTTGAGTTACTAAGTGTTTGATTTATAGTGTGATCCGGTGTCTTAATAAACGTAGAGCCAGAAATTTTAGAATCTGATCATTAATTCTTTACAGGCTTAGATCCAAGTCAACACAGTTCGCCCACTTTGCTAATCAAAAAAAAAGTTTCTCACAAAACTAACTTAATGACAAGACAAGAAATTAAGCTTTTAGTTTCTAGTAACGTGGACATATTTTTTGCATTGTATATAAAGAGTGTTTTTAAACAATTTACATTAACGTTTGATTTCGTTATTTACATTTTATTTACGTTTTTACCATTTAAAATTAAAACTCTATTAATTTAGATGGATTGAAAAGTTCGCGGCCGTAATAATAAAACACAGGAATAAAGCAATTTTTTATGTTTATTTTTCTACATACTCTCCTCTTGCAGCACTTAATCCAGCGGTCCTTCAAAGCCTTGATCCCGTTTAAATAGAAGGTCTCGTCAAGGTCTTCAAAAAAGGCATCTACGGCCACTTTGACCTCCTCATTGGTAGAAAATTTCATTCCACCTAAGTAAAGTAAATTTAACTTAAGCTTTTTTAGTTTTGGAAATAGGTGGAAGTCGGGAGGTGCTAAGTCAGGTGAACAAGGGGGATGAGGAAGCAATTGGAAACCACAATTCACTATTTGAGCCATCGATTCTGCAGATGTGTGAACACGAGCATTGCCTGATAAAACAAAACTTTCTTGGTCAACAATCCTGGTTTTTTAGGCTTTCTTTCTTCGCATAAACGACATAATTGTGTGCAATAGTATGCATAATTTATAGTTTGACCTCTTTCTTAGTAATCAACCAAGATGACACCCTTAGAATCCCAGAAAACCGATGACATTACCTTGTTTACTGAAAAACACACCTTGGTTTTCTTGGGAGTCGGAGATCTGGGTCTCTTCCATTGTTTGGATTGTTGTTTGGATTCAAGAGTATAGTGATGAACCCATGTTTTGTTCAAAGTAACAAACCTTGTCAAAAAATGGGTTGGATCAGCTTGAAAAAGCTCTAAACAATCTCTAGAAATTGTGAGCCGAGTTCGTTTCTGTTCAACTGAAAGGAGCCGCGGAACCCATCTTGCAAACACCTTGTGGAACCGTAATTCGTTAACAATCATGTTTTGTGTACGTTCATACATAATCCCTAGAGCTTTAGCTATCTCAGATACCTTCAATCTTATGTCTCCCATGATGAATACACATATTTTTTCGATGTTTTTCGAAGTCGTAGCTGTAGAAGGCCGTCCAGAGCGGGGGTAATCTTTGATGCTCTCTCGTCCACGTTTAAATTCAGCTGTCCACTTTTTTATCATTGTGTACGAAGGAACAAGTGTTCCTAAAGGAGCCACCATATCTTCATGAATCTGCTTTGGAGTTAAGTGTTTCTTGTGGAGGTATTTGATCAGGGCACGGTGCTCTAAACTATCCATTTTCATCCATTAATGAAACTTACTCTCACTTAATGTTCAATAAAATAAATAATTACGCTATTTTTCTATGAGATACATTCTCATAGAAAAATAGCACAGAGACCGACAAAGTGTCTAGGTTTCATACGAGGTTAGTTTTATAATAATAAGACAACGCTATCTATGTAAGGCCGAGAACTTTTCAATCCACCCTAGTACATAAACTAATGTAGAGTAGTGTAACAACTTTGCTACAAAGCATAAAGGATTTTTTCATTTTCGCCTAAACTGATATAAATATCTGAAGAATATTTTTCATTATAGCAATCCATAAATACCTGCTTTGCTATTTCATTTGCTATGCATTTGATTTAGTTTTCTACGAAATAATGTATTTTTCATATGAGCTATATTGCCTAGAGTGCAGAAGTGAGGAAACTACATTGTTGGGAGAGTTTTCATGTTGGCAAGAGGAGGTAGGATTTGACGCAATTTTGTTATCTTGGGTACTTTCTGACGGGTATTCAATATTATTTTATGTTCAATAATGTCCCGTTCAGATATTTTTTTGTAGAGTAGCTATTTCCATTGTATGATTTTCACTTTCAAAATCCACTGATTGCAACTATTTGGTTAATTCTAGGTTTTTATTTGTTAGTTCTTCTAAGTCATCAGTATCTCGAGTCGATAAGTCGGGTAAACTGCATTGATAAGAATTTCTCAATATTGACAATTACTTGTTCTTATAGAAGTTAAATAAAGCGTGACTCTTTCACCAGTTCGGAAAAACTTTCGTGAAGAATAATTAAAACTACACTGGTATAATTTTTTCAAAATAAATTTACAGTTTCTATGTCTATACAAAATTGTTTTATCTGTATCTGTTAGCTCGGCAAGTCTCCCTGCCAACAACTATCTAAACGACGAACGCATTGGTATGTTAGATTTACTAATTTCATTGTTTGCAAATTTTAATTTTCGTACAGGTTTTGTAGTCTTAAAGTTTTGGTTTTCTCGTGTTTAATAATTATCTCAGATGACGCTAGTATGTACAAGAAATTTGAAAGATCCGCTTTGTGTGATACAAAGTGACTCAATAACTAAAATTGAATATTCACCGTATCTGGATTCTCTTTTTGATGGTATGATCGGAAATTTTTGGAACTGAAAATGATATGTTATGGGTATTGTTTACCTTTCACTGAATTAAGGAGAAAACTGTCACTCATGGTATACTTACGTAGAAGCCCTTTTAAGCAAACTTTCAGCGTGCGGCTTACAGTCTAAGCTATGCGACTAGATATCTGATTTCCTGAGGGAACGGTCAATTTAAGTTGTCGTTGATAGTTTCTCATTTGACTTAATGGCGATCAACATACCTCAAGGACCTATTCTCTCTACAACACTATTCTTGCACACAAATTAATGACCTTCTGTCAGAGGGCATTATTGGTAACGCTGATGACAGCACCGTTGTAGAGAGTAGATATCTGATGCGTGAGCCAGTCTAAACCAGATCCAGCATCAGAGGGAGCCGACGTTCGAATAGATTGATTCAAATAAATATATTCGAACTTATGTACTACGTAGGGTTTGCAATTAGTTCAAATCTTCCAAAGCTCAGGAGTATCTCTTCCCCCGCAAAAAGAGCTTGTTAAACTTAACATCTACTTTCCAAAGTGTGTCTCTACCAATCACCAGCCACCTAGTGTTTCTGGGTATGGCAATTACGTCCAGACTTAATTTTGGGCGACTGACAAAAACCATGACACAGACAGCTTAATATGTACGCAGCCCGTGTTCGCCCATGCATGGAGTACTGCAGTCTAAACCGAAGTACCAACTAGACATTGGACTCTAGCGACCTGGTAGTTTACCTAGCCGGTAGACTTAGAAACGACAAAAAACTGACATATTCTAAGTTACATAGTGTCGAACATCGTTGCAAAGCCGTTAGTCTATCGGCTTTTTACAGGTTACACTTAAGAGACTGTGTGAATGCTCTTTTTGAGTTCAAACTCCTTTCTTCACCGGTCAACCAGGCGCAAAAAAAGGTCCACCCGTTTATGGTTCGAGTCGCCAAATAGTGAGATGATCTGCTTGCGTCTGTTTTTTCAGAGCTTTCAAGTGTAGAGTAAATAGACTCCTCTTGGACAGGCGTGTATCATCCTTGCCTTCATCTTCACGTTTCCTTAGGCGAGACGGAACAGAAACGCCTGCCAATTAGTAATAAAAAAGTATATGCTATGTTTTATCTTTTTTGCCTGGGTTCACCTTTATAGATACCCAAATGTTTTAAATAATTTCAATGCAATGGATATGTTTTGTAAAATATATTATTTACTACATTCTTGTGATACTAATTTATATATTAAATAAATATAAGGATAAAAAGTGTTCTTTGTCCTTTCCAGGGTCTTTAGCTAACTCCATTCAAAGTAAAAGTTTCATGGCTCCAGCTTTAAAAATTTTCAACCTCCTTTTAACCCCTTTAAACCGGCGGTAGGTTATTACCAAGTAAAAAGTACCACAAAGGTATAAAAACATGTTGTAATTTTTGTTTTTTCCTCATGAGGAGACAGAAATCTAAGAAGGCCCCGGGTGCGGATGGAATTTCCAACCATGAATTTAAACAGCTGCCTCGGCAGGTGCTTACCTTGATTGAGATTATCTTCAATGCTTGCTTCGACCTTAGCTACTTTCCAAAAGCTTGGAAAGAAGCTACAGTCATAGGCATTCCCAAGCCGGGTAAACCTTTGAACAACCCGGCTAATCACAGACCCATCAGCCTCTTCAAGGCAATGGGCAAGCTTCTCGAGAGAGTCATACTCGCTCGAATGAAGTACCACCTGTTCCCAGCGGATGGTGACCCCCTCATTATCCTCCATCAATTCGGGTTTCGTGCTAGGCACTCTTGTCCTCAGCAAGTCCACTGAATCGTCGAGTACATACTCGCCGGCTACTACCCCAAGCGGCTTTAAATAGTCGCGGTATTCTTTGATGTAGCCAAGGCTTTCGAAAAAGTCTGGCACGCGGGCCTCATTTATAAGCTGTACAACACAGGCTTACCCGACTGACTAGTCAAACTAGTCAGCTCCTATCTTAAAGATCGCACCTTTCGTTTTAAGCATGAAGGTACGCTCTCCGACCCCCACCCCCTCAGGGCTCGGTACTCGCTCCTCTATTATACACCACCAACACCAATGACATGCCTATCCCGTCAAAAGATACTGCCCTGTACGTCAAGGGCGTTAATGTCGACACACTCATCACCAAACTCCAGAAGGCCGTCAACAACCTCGGAGCCTGGTTTAATAAATGGTGTATAAATGTGAATCTAGAGAAAAGCTCTGCGATACGCTTTGATCACAAACGCCGTCGTCCCTACAACCCCCGTATCCGAACGCCCATCCCATGGGCACGAACCACCAAGTACCTAGGCGTTACGCTCGATCGCATACTTTCATTCCGACCTCACATACTTAGAGTTACCAAACTCGCCCGTATGTACATGGCCCGCCTAAACAGTATGTTAGGCTGGCCCAGCAAAATGTCTCTTAGGAACAAGCGAACGCTTTTTATGGTTTGCGTCAGACCAGACATGACGTATGTCGCCCCAATTTTTGCCCATGGTTTGCATACCAAAACCTCCGTTCTGTATAACTCCGCAGGGCCACGGATCTCCGTGGTACGTGCATAACGCAGACCTGCATAGGGATCTCGACTTACCTAATATACAACAACACTTTAGGACGCTCTCCACCGCTTTCTTCAAGCGATCCGAAGAGCATCCTAACAAAATCCCTCATTCGTGAGACAGTAAATTACACTCCGTCCATGCCGTCGAGGTACAAAGCTCCGATCAGCTCTCGGTGAATCTGGACCAGCTTAAGTCTGCCCAGGCGATAATCATCACCCAACTGTCAATTGCACCTTATGTTATCTTTGTTCTCAGCGGGTGACCCACTAGCGGGTCCCCGCTTGCGCACCCACCTCCCCCAACCGGGTGTCGCTCCGATGAAGGCTGCTCAGCATTCCCATGCCACAGCCAGCAAGGTGGTTTTTAGTGGGAAGGTGCCACTCTCCGCGCCCCGCTCTATTAGCGCCTGTCGCTTGGACCCCATGGACGTACAAAGTGAGTATGGGCATTTTTTACCCGGTAACGACTGTTAACGAACTATGTTATTTCATAGTTATGTTATGATTTTTGATCATTATGTGTTTGGGCTTTAGTATATAATTAATTTGTATAAACTTTAAATCAATTTTAAGTTTTTCATTTAAATCTTTGAATCTAATAATGTATGTTCACTTACTTTAAAACGTATTGTTAGTCAATGTAGTAGCTATAAATCATTGCTATTTAATTTTATTAGGCATATCTATTTGTATTTCGATTAACCTACCGTCAACTCACTTGCAATATATTCATTGAACCGTTAACATCAGCTCTTGTAATTTTCGTTTATAAATCGAATTAAAGCTTGTTTTATAACAACATTCAACGTTTTATTTTATGGTTTCTTACCATAAAAATTGGCGACCGTGACAGGACACTGCAATTAGAAGATTTAGAAGAACAAAAACAAGAAATTTCTACTGCGTCATACAAAGAAAAATATCGCTGTGTTGTCGTTTATAATTTTGCTTGCTCTAATTGAACATCATTGAAGATCGCCGAGCTGCTAACATAACGACGAAGTGCTGGTAAATACGAGAAGGTGCTGCAGAAATATCATCGAGCTGCCACGCCCCGTGCCGTGACGTCATAAAACCGTTGTGTCGCGTCATCGGAAGATCCAGCCGCCGGGAGCAGTTCTAACAGCATAAAAGGGAGTGTACCAACTGGAACCACAGCCAACTAGCGGCCACATCGAGGAACCTGCCAGCGGGGAACAAATCTTCGTGTTAACACCGCCGTGCAATAGGTCCAATTCAGTTAAGTGCTCTGTTCCTTTATCCATCCTACCTAATCATTCATTGCATTTAAAGTAAATAAATTCATACTTTTAAAACTCATTTACCAATATTTACCGCCAGGTTGTGCTATCAGTAAGACGCGACGGGTAAATTATTGTAACATTGAATCTTTTCTTTTACACTCCATTCATACATTGATTTCTACCTATTCATTAACAAAATACTTTACTTTGCGCATCTAATAAGACGCAGAGTCAATTTCAACTATCTATTGCCTCCACTTTTGCATTTAAAATACGCAATAGGTATAAATATAAATTTAACAAATTATGCATTTACCATTGATACTTTTACCAATTCAAGAGCTGATTCATTATTATTTACAATAAAATCTACACTTGCAAGCTTACCTAAATATAACAAAAGACAATTTGTGAACTTTTTTTTTTAATTTTAGCTGTTAAACATTCATTATATACCCACATACTTTATAAATTAATCTAGCAGCTATTAGTTGGCTTGAATTCTCAAAGTTGATAATTTACAGTAATTATCGTGCTATTTTAACTACCTAGTATATAAAAAATAACCTTTAAAATAAATAAAAATCCCCATAAGTACCTAAGACTTAATTAGCATTTTTTGTCTTTTTTCAAAATTATTTGCCGACTATTCCAGCGCCTGCGTTCGCGCCTTGTGCGTGCGCATTGTTTAACGTGCGTCGAAGTAACTCGCGCGTAGCTACGTGTCGCGAGCAGCGCCGGCTCCCCGGTTACCGGCTCAGCCTGCGCAGCCTGCATAACGGTAACTTCGCCTCCCAGGTGGGGCCTTCCAAGGAGCGTCAGCTAAGCATTTCTGTTTAATATAATATACACTCATTGGCAAGAAAATTGTTTGAACTTTAACAACATTTTAACATTTAATCTTTAAAAATGCCTTTAATGCCTTACGAAGGTGACAATTTTCCGGCCAAGGAGTCCTCTTCAAAGGAGTATTCTAATAAGGATCCTCTTATGAAGGACCTCCATGTCAAACGTAGTTCAATCAAAGGGCAAATAACAAAGTTTAAGAATTATCTAGATAAAATTAATTCAGATAATCAATTAACGAAGGTTCACTTAGCAGAATTAAGTCTTAAACTGAGTAAAATAGAACTTTTATCTACAAAGTTTGATGAGTTGCAAAGTCAAATTGAGGTTGTTAATTCGCAAAATATTGATACAGAGTTAGATGAGCGTGAGAGCATTGAACAAGACATTATTCTAAGTATTGCGATTGCAAAAACTATAATCGAAAGCCAGTCTGCTTCTCAAAACGAAGCACGTCGCGAATCTTTGTTTCAAAGTTCTCATTGTCATCATGATCATGTCGATTCCATTAAGCTGCCACAAATTCAAATATCCAAGTTCAATGGAGCGTATTTCCGATGGCTTGAATTTAGAGACACTTATATTAGCCTAGTTCATAACAATGACCGCTTATCCCCGATTCACAAGTTTCATCTTTTAATTTCGTATCTAGAGGGAGATGCAGCTCGTATAGTTAGCAATCTAGAAGTGTCATCAAGCAATTATATGGAGGCATGGCAGTTATTGTGTAGTCGATACGACAACAAAAGATTATTAATTAACCATCATTTGCATTCATTATTTAACATTCAAAATATTCAGCGAGAATCAGAACAAAGCCTAAGATTTTTAGTAGACCATGTTTCAAAAAATTTACGTGCTTTATCCAGTCTAGGACAAAACACTGATAATTGGGATATTTTAATTATATTTATGATTTCTGCTAAATTAGATAATCAAACACTAGCAAAATGGGAAGAGTGTCGCAATAGCATTAGTGAAATCCCAACATTGAAACAATTCAATAAATTTCTGACGGACAGGGCCGATGTACTTGAAGCTCTGCATAGGAATAAATCTAATTCATCTTTAAATAATTCAAATACAAAATTCAACCATAATCACAATAAACAAAACTTTAACTACAAGCGTGAAAATCTAAATCAATGAAAATCATTTACTGCAGGCACTTTGACTAATCATAATAATTGTTATCCCTGTCTTATATGTAATTCAAATCATAGGATATATGATTGTCATTTATTTAAATCAAAGTCAATCCAAGAAAAATGGGCAGATGTGCGTAGACTTGGACTTTGTACTAACTGTTTGAGAAAAGGTCACGCTATAAGTGACTGTCAATTAGGACCATGTAAGATATGCAAGAAAAAACATAATTCAATACTCCATAATTCAAATAACTCAAATGAACCCATTGCAAATGCTAGCACATCCAATACAATATCAAATTATTCTAGTAACTTTAATAATCACGTAATTTTATCCACTGCTATAATTCAATTAACCAATACAAAAACAAATCAGTCTATCCAGGCACGAGCCTTACTTGACTGCGGTAGTCAATCAACCTTTATTAAAAGGTCGATAATGGATCAATTATCATTAACTGCTAAAAGTACAGATATAGTCAAGGTTGTAGGCATCGGTAATGAAAGCTCATCGAAAGTTTTAGATACCTGTGTCATTCAAATAGGTTCATTAAATAGTTCTTTTAAAGTTACACTTTCATGTTTGGTACTTGATGAGTTAACCAGTGAAATACCTAGATTTTCTTTTGACATTTCCGATTTAAATCTTCCAGAAAACATTGTACTTGCCGATCCTAACTTTAATCAACCAGCGTCCATTGATATAATCATCGGTGCTGATATTTTCTGGGATATTCTGAGCAGTGAGCAACGCTCTCTAGGTCCAATGAAACCTACATTAAGAAACTCAAAGTTAGGGTGGTTGCTGGCTGGACCTATTAATATTCAATTCTCAAAGCAAAATGTCCATTGTAATTTTGCGAGTACAAATAATATTGAACAAATGTTAACAAGATTTTGGGAGTTAGATGACTTACCACAAAAAAGTATTCAATCCGAAAATGATATTCAGTGTGAAAAACATTTTATTCAAAATACATATCGTTTAGATTCAGGCAGATT
This sequence comes from Marasmarcha lunaedactyla, assembly GCA_923062675.1. Taxonomy (NCBI): domain Eukaryota; kingdom Metazoa; phylum Arthropoda; class Insecta; order Lepidoptera; family Pterophoridae; genus Marasmarcha; species Marasmarcha lunaedactyla. The sequence continues at coordinate 27,905,772 of OV281349.1, forward strand.
TTGCGTTAGTTTGCCATTCAATGAGACTCCAGATTGTTTAGGAGATTCATATAATGCAGCCAAAAAACGTCTTCTCCACTTAGAACGACGTTTTCGTAAAAATCCAATCCTAAAATCGCAGTATGTAGAGTTCATTAGAGAATATTCAAATTTAGGTCATTTATCGAAATCTGACATTGCCAGACCTACTCCATCATACTTCTTAAGTCACCATGCGGTTTTTAAAGACAATAGTGAATCCACTAAGGTTCGGGTTGTCTTTGATGGATCATCTCCAACTTCATCAGGCTTTTCACTAAACAGCATCCTTAAAGTAGGCCCAAATATACAGAATTCTCTCTTTTCAATTTTAGTAAGATCGCGTCAATTTAAATATTTATTAACAGCTGACATCGAAAAAATGTATAGAATGGTCCTTGTAAATGAAAACGATCGTAATTTACAATTAATACTTTGGAGAGAAGATGAATCCTTGCCTGTGGAAACATTACGTTTAAACACAGTTACTTATGGAACTGCAAGTGCCAGTTTTTTGAGTACGCGATGCCTGTGGCAGTTAGGTGAAGAGTGCCAAGACAGTTTTATAAAAACTATAATACAAAATGATTTTCTAGTCGACGATTTGATTACAGGGTCAAATGACGAGTCAGAATTACGCTATATACAGTCATCAATTACAAATGAATTGAAAAAAGGTTGCTTTAATTTAAGAAAATTTAAAACTAATTTACAATCAATGTTCGATAATTCAAATGTACAAAATACAAATTTAATGTTTAGTGACTCTACAAATACTTTAGGTTTAGGTTGGAATCCGCAATCCGATACTTTAACTTTTCCAATAAAAAACATTGACAACGATGCCATAGTCACAAAAAGAACAATTACTTCAAACGCTTTTAAAATTTTCGATCCGTTGGGTCTACTGAGCCCCACAATAATCATACCTAAGATGATGATTCAATCTTTGTGGTTATCTAAAATCGACTGGGATGAGCCAGTACCTTTAGATCTCAATGAAAAATGGCATTCATTTGCTATTAAATTTCAATGTTTGGCTAATTTAGAAATACCTAGACATATTTTATGCAATTTACCTAAAACTGTGGAAATACATTGCTTTAGTGATGCATCACAGAGTGCTTTTGGCGCTTGTATTTACATTAAATCCACAGACGAAAACAATCAAATTGTGGTAAACCTACTGTGTGCCAAGTCAAAGGTTTCTCCCATAAAACCGACAACTGTGACGGTTGTCTATTTCGACCTCTTTTTGTCAGTAAATTTTATTTTTTTGTTGTTCCCGACGTAATTTTAAACTAGGAATTACGTAGTGTCGGAGAACGGCAATGTTTTGATTTGACAAGTCAGTCACGAAAAATTATTCATCAAAGCAACTTGAATCTATTTATTTATTATTTTTTTCCGAGTTTATCATTCAAAATTATATAGTTAAGATATTTTATTATCGATAATCAAAGTTCTTTTTAAGAAACCTATTTTTTACGTTCACGAGTGTGCGTAGCCAAAATTGTTGGTAAGGATTCTCACTCATTAAAATTTATTTTATTGTTATTTTTTCTTTTCAGATCAAATTTAATTGTATTAATATTTCTGTTCTATTTTGTGTGACTATTTTTTATTTCAATTTTGTTTATATTTTTCTGTTTGTATTTACAGGCATCTTTGTATATTTTAAATTTTACCGAAAAAATAAACACAGGAGAGAATTTTGTGTTTTATTGAAACTACGCTACATACTGGCGCCCGAATATTCAAACGTAGCTTATTGAGATGAGAGGAGAAATTGCAACAGAAGGAACAGAAGGAACAAAAGGAACAGAAGAATTGCAACATTAAAAATAATTTTTTTATAATTATTATTGAGGTCAGGCATAAAACTTTATTTGTTACCATTTTCAATCATTAACATTCACTATAATATATTTATATATGTATCTACTATAATATATCTACTATAATATATCAAAATACTGCTAAATTATTCAGACATTTAAGTTTCTTTAGTTTCTTTCGTTATAATATCCTTGAAGAAATTTTCTGAAGACACAACATTCTATAACCCAGTAATTTCACTATTTAAATAACATTTTCTATTCATTTTCATCACTTGAAAATACGTATATTTTTAAGGCTCTATTCTGCATAACGACTATTAACAAATTTATTTCACTTTAACATTTTTTTTTGATTTTGCAATGAATTTTTCACAATTAAATAAACCTGAAATAATTTATGAATTAAAAATCAGAAATATAAATTTTTCTTCGACGCAATCTGTAGACGAACTACGATCATTATTATTAAATATTAATGTAGATTCTGAAACAGAAATTTTACAAAATAGCCCTGAAGAATTTTCAGAAGATATTAATACCATAAAAAAAAATTTAAAACTTGTTGAAGCTTGTATAAACTCTTATCCTATTAGGAAACAAAAAATTTCACCTTATTTAACTCATATAAGAACAAGATTAGGCCTCATTGACATTACATCAGATTTATCTTCAGAGCAGTTAGATTTAATAAATTCATGTTGGAATGATTTAACTCAATTAGACTCACGTTTTAAAAATTTGGAAAAATCACCAACACATTCCACATATCATTCCGCAGAATCTATACAAAATATTAATCTACAACCCCTTTCTTTTTTCGAAGCATTAACTGATAAGGTCAGTAAAATTACAGAAAATCGAACTAACAATGATTTAAAAAGATTTATTTATAAAGGTGAAGGTTGTCCAAAGGATTTTATTCAAAAACTTGAAGAATTTTCACAAATAAAAAATATTTCTGAAAAATCTTTATTCTCACATATTTATGATATTTTATCTGGATCTGCTCTTGATTGGTTTAGAGCTAGAAAGTCGACTATTAATGACTGGTCATCTTTCCGATCGGCATTGTTGAATGATTTTGCAATTACCGATTACGATTATAAACTAAAAAAAGTAATCGATGCTCGTAAACAAAAACATAATGAGAGAATTATCATCTACTTTGCTACAATGGAATCTCTTTTTTCAAAGCTCTTGGAACCAATGTCCGAAAAAGAAAAAATTAATACTCTTGTTAGAAATCTTAAACCTGAATTTACATTACGTCTTTCACCTACTGATTTACATACTGTAAATTCCCTCTTGGAATCATGCAAATTTACAGAAAGCATTCTCCAAGTTTCTAATAATACATCTTACTACTCTTCATCATCACCACCAGATCATTATCATTCTTTTCCTATTCCTTCTACATCAAATTCTAATAACAAATCGTATAATAATACTCTACTTTCACATAATCAACCATATATTCCTGAATTTCCTTTTAAAGCTTGTACATATAATTCCATAGCAGCTGTAGCTAATCCATTACCTAATACTGTAGCTGCAATTAATAAAAATCAGAATTTTTATAAATTCACTTGCCCACGTTGTAGATCTAATACACATCTATTAAAAGACTGTACTAACACTAATATAGTGTGTTTTCGTTGTGGAAAAAAAGACTTTATTACTAGTAAATGTCCTAATTGTAATAAGTCGATTCCAAAAAACTAAATTACGAGGAGTGTACAAATAAAAATAATAGTGTTAAATCATCAAATTTTGACAAAAAAGATTGGGATACATGGTTAAAAACTTTAACAATTTTTTTTAAATCTTATAACACTTGTGCTCTCCTCTTTAATAAAACATCAGATTTTGAACGTCCTTATTTACATATAAAAGTAAACGATTTTATTTTAAATGGTCTTTTAGATAGTGGTAGTGCTATCACTATATTGGGTAATAATTCTCATAAAATTTTATCACAACATGGTCTTTTTATGCAAAAAAGCTGTTTAATAAAAGGTAATGTTGCAAACGGACAAACTATTTCTTCTATCGGCATTATTACTCTTCCTACTTTTTATAACAATAAATTTGCGTTAATTACAGCTCATGTGATCCCAGAAATCACTGAATCACTCATTTTGGGTATTGATTTTTGGAAAACTTTTAATCTTGCTCCGGATATTCTTAGTAATATCACATTACAACCTTCAAATTTAAACTCATCTTTTCTCATTAATACAGATTCTAACTTTCATTTACATGAATACCATTCTTTAACAGACACACAAAAAATTATTGCAGATGCAATTATGGAAAAGTTTAGGTTGATTTCAACTGAATGTAAACCTTTAGGTCGTACTCATTTAGTCGAACATTTCATCGACACTGGAGACCATCCACCTATTCGTCAACGCTGTTACAGACTTTCTCCTGAGAAACAAAAAGCTCTTTGTAAAGAAGTTGATGATATGTTACAATTAGATGTCATTGAACCCAGTGACAGCCCATGGCTGAACCCAATTATTATTACACCTAAAAAAGATGGTACTTGGCGATTTTGTATTGATAGTCGTAAATTAAACGATATCACAAAAAAAGATGCTTACAAACTTCCTTTCATTTCTGATATATTAGATAACCTTAAAGATGCTAAATTTATATCATCTATTGACATTGCTAAAGCGTTTTGGAATATTCCCTTAAAAAAAGAGGATAAACTCAAAACTGCATTCCATGTTCCAGGCCGAGGAATGTTTCAATTTAAAGTTATGCCATTTGGTTTAACTAATGCACCTGCTACTCAACAAAGATTCATTGAAAATCTACTAAATGATCTTACAAATGATAATAATGTTTTCTATTTTATCGACGATATAGTCTGTATTTCACAAACCTTTGAACAACATGTCGATATACTTACTAAAATTCTTAAAAAACTTTCAGATGCCAATCTCACAGTCAATTTTCCAAAATGTTCATTTTTCCGGAAAGAATTAAAGTACTTAGGCTATGTAGTTAATGAAAATGGTTTAAAAACGGATCCTAAAAAAGTTCAAGCTATTCTTGATATACAAACTCCAAAATCTGCTAAGGAGGTCAAACGTTTTTTGGGTACTGCCAGCTGGTACAGACGTTTTGTACCTAATTTAAGCACTCTTGCAGCACCGTTAACTAAATTAACTTCTACAAGCAAAAAATCACCTCCATTTAAGTGGTCTGATGAAGCTGAAATTGCTTTCAAGGCTATTAAGCAAGCTTTAATTAGTACACCAGTTCTGGCATGTCCAGATTTCTCTAAACCATTTGCTGTTCATTGTGATGCCTCTTCCTACGGCATTGGCGCAATGTTAACTCAGGAAGTCGATAATATTGATAAACCTATTGCTTATATGAGTAAATCACTTACAGGCGCTCAAAAGAATTATTCAGTCACTGAACGTGAACTTTTAAGTGTTATTACGGCACTAGAACATTGGCGTTGTTATTTAGATAATGGATTACAATTTACAATTTATACTGATCACGCAGCCCTTCAATGGTTTATGCATTTAAATAATCCTACTGGCAGATTAGCTCGATGGAGTATTCGTTTATCTATGTTTAATTTCGTAATTAAACACAAAAAAGGCTCAGATCATGTCGTACCAGATACTTTATCACGTATAAAACCAATTGATTTAATTAATTTTTCTACTTCTCAAACTAAAGACACTTGGTATTTAGCAATTTATAATAAATGTTTATCATTTCCTTCTAGTACTCCGGATTACATGATTCATAATAATAAATTGTTTAGATTTTGTAGATCTAACACATTATTTAACTCTGAATTTATTTGGAAACAAGTAATACCATTAGAATTTAGGGAATCTGTTATTACACAAAATCATTCTACTCCCCAAACGGCACATTTTAGTACTTTTAAAACATACCATAGAATTAAAAATCTCTATTTTTGGCCTGGCATGTATAAAGACGTAGCCATGTTTATTGCTAAGTGCGAGACTTGTTTAGCTACCAAGCACCAAAATCAAAACTTAATTGGTTTAATGGGCAAACCCAAACATTGTTCACGCCCTTTCCAATGTTTATCCATAGATTTGATAGGTCCACTTCCTACTTCACGTAAGCAGAATAGATTTCTATTTGTAGTTACTTGTTGTTTTTCCAAATATTGTTTGTTATTTCCAATAAAACATGCAACCGCTTCTATTATTCGCCATATATTGGACAATTTAGTTTTTATGGTTTATGGAGTTCCAGAAACTATTATATTAGATAATGGTCCTCAAATGATAAGTACAGAATTATCTGAATTATTTAAATTTTACAACATACCAAAAATACATTACACCCCACGTTACTGTCCACAGGTTAACACCGTTGAGCGTTACAATAAAACTATTGTAACGGCGATTGCAGCTTTTATAGATAAAGATCACAGAACTTGGGATACCTATATAAACAAAATACAATTTGCTATTAATACTGCGGTTAATGAAACCACAAAATTCACTCCATCATTTTTAGTATTTGGTAGAGAAGCTGTTACATGTGGATCTATCTACAAAAATAAAGATTCCAGAGATGAACTAATTTTCAGTCCTAGGGATGTATATGCTGAAAACATAGGACAATTAATACCTATCTTTTCCGAAGTACAGAAACGGTTATTTAATGCACATCAATATAATGCAACTTATTATAACAAACATCATCAGAATTTAGAATTTAATAACGGTGATATTGTTTGGAGGCGAAACCATGTAATAAGTTCCTCTAAAAAACATTTTTGTGCTAAGTTTGCACCCAAATTTATTAAATGTAAAGTTTCAAATAAAGTTTCACCATTAATTTACGATTTAGTGGATATGAATAATAACCCATTAGGTCGTTGGCATATCAGAGACATTAAACCTCTACCGCGTTTAACTTCTTCTTTGAGTGACTAGATTGGTTGTTACCAATTACTTTATATGAATTCATATATAATTATTGCTAATTATCTCACGGCGAGCATAAGCCGATTCTTTTTGTCTTATTTTTCTTTTCTATGCACCTCATTATCGTTTGGCTATACCATTAACATTGACGTTGGTCAAAACTTATAATTAATTATCATCATCGTAGTATTAGGTTAACTTATTGTGTAATTTATTTAATATTTGCAATTCTAGGAGTGTAAACTCTTATTTTCAATATCTGTATTATACTTTATAGTATAATTTGTTAAATGTTATCAATTTTTTTTTTCTCAATTTTTTTTTCAAGCGGTTTGCAACTTGTAAAATTAAGCCTTCTGCACGAGCGTTTATTAAGGTAACTCGTTAAACTAAACCATACCTATGTGTATTATTTATACACTTGAATCACTTTCCTGTGAGAATTATTTTCATATGTTTATTACATAAATATTTTAATTACTTCACAAAAGACCCTTGGATTTTATTTAAAAGTCAATGTTTCACGACTGGCTATGATTTTCTTTTCTTTCCGGCATATTTATTTCAGTCTTTAACTGAAACTTGTTTATAGTAATCACCGTGCGGGAGTTAGCGACACGTTAAAGAAGCCATAAGCTATTAATATTTTCAGCGGATGGCAACTATTAAAGCCTTTTGCCGTTGCGTTCAACTCTATTGAGTTGACTTATTTAGGATACGGTTCCTCATAAGCAACTCTAACTGCATGACGTTTTATTTCCAGTAGTTGGAATAAGACTAGTATGATAGAGAATGTATGTTGTAATTATAATGTACGTTGATGGAGTTGAACGATGTATATTAACATTGTATATTCCAGGAACATGTTAAAAAATTCTATCATTCATGAACCATGTAATTTAAGATAATTATTTAGGATTTTTTTTTTCTCTCTCTCTCGTCTGTTTTGTTTTCTTTTTCTATTAAATAACTTGTTGATATGCAATATATCAGTATTATTTTTTTTTTTTCATATATACAGGATGTTTTTTTCAGAAAAATTTTTCTATAGGATGTTAATATTAATTTTCATTTTGCTTTTAATTATTATTTTTTTTTTTGATTGTTCTTTCATTTAGCAGATTAAATATTAAAATTCGATATGTATATGCGGTTTATTTTGATTTGGTTTGAATTTGAAATTTTACTAAAAAAATCTTTCAGATTTTTTTTTTCCCGGCCCCCGGGGTATTGTGACGGTTGTCTATTTCGACCTCTTTTTGTCAGTAAATTTTATTTTTTTGTTGTTCCCGACGTAATTTTAAACTAGGAATTACGTAGTGTCGGAGAACGGCAATGTTTTGATTTGACAAGTCAGTCACGAAAAATTATTCATCAAAGCAACTTGAATCTATTTATTTATTATTTTTTCCGAGTTTATCATTCAAAATTATATAGTTAAGATATTTTATTATCGATAATCAAAGTTCTTTTTAAGAAACCTATTTTTTACGTTCACGAGTGTGCGTAGCCAAAATTGTTGGTAAGGATTCTCACTCATTAAAATTTATTTTATTGTTATTTTTTCTTTTCAGATCAAATTTAATTGTATTAATATTTCTGTTCTATTTTGTGTGACTATTTTTTATTTCAATTTTGTTTATATTTTTCTGTTTGTATTTACAGGCATCTTTGTATATTTTAAATTTTACCGAAAAAATAAACACAGGAGAGAATTTTGTGTTTTATTGAAACTACGCTACACAACGATACCACGTTTGGAGCTATGTGCAGCCCTATTATCTGCGCGTCTTTGTAAGAGTGTCTTAAGCTCAATTAGATTAACTCCTGATAGGATAATTTTTTGGTCCGATTCAAGTGTGGTGTTGAGTTGGCTGCAAATCGAACCCAGGAAACTGAAAACATTCGTTGCTAACAGGATCGTTGAAATTCTAGAGCTTACCCATGGTGCTTCTTGGCGATATGTACCTACTGCTGAGAATCCAGCTGATTTTATTTCAAGAGGTGTAGAGCCCGACGTGCTGCCTTCATTAAATATTTGGTGGCACGGTCCTCAATTTTTAAAAGGTAACGAAGCTACGTGGCCTATTCTAAAAACAAAACACTCTGCAGAACCATTAGACCTTGAAGTCAAAGCGCATCCAGTAGCAATCACAGAACATATTATCAAATTCTCTAATTACTCTAGTTTTCCAAAATTGCAAAGAATCTTAGCATATATTAAGCGTTTTATACACAATTTAAAAAACCCGAAATGTAAAACAAAGGGCTACTTAACAATAGATGAACTACAAAATTCATTTCAAACTCTATGTTTTTTAGCACAACAACAATCATTTAATAGCGATTATATTACATTAAAAAATAATAAATCTTTGAATAATAAATCTAAAATTTTAACTTTATCACCATTTATTGATGAACATAGTTTGTTAAGGGTAGGAGGTAGAATAAATGCTGCTGACTATACTTATCAGAAGAAACATCCAATATTATTAGATGGCGCTCACCATTTTACTAAAATTATATTCGAACATGAGCATCGCAAAAACCTTCACGCCGGTCCACAACTACTTTTATCTATAACTAGAGAAACCGTGTGGGCTACAAATGGCCGCAGATTGGCTAGGCAAACAGTCTTTAAATGTACTCGTTGCAGACGCGTAGAGGGCGCTACACTTTACCCTAAAATGGGCAATATGCCTTCACAAAGAATTACTCCAGACTTCCCCTTCTTATCAGTTGGTTTAGACTTTGCTGGACCATTTTTAATTTTAAATCGTAGAGGCCGTGGTGCCAAACTAATAAAGTGTTATATGTGCATATTTGTGTGCCTACGTTATAAATGCATACACATTGAAGCAGTCAGTTCATTGTCTAAGGAGGATTTCTTGATGACACTTCGAAGATTTATAGCTAGGCGTGGCAAACCTTTCGAAATCTTCTCCGATAATGGGCGCAACTTTTTAGCAGCTTCCACAGAATTAAATTCATTTTTTAAACAAAATTCCAAGGCTTTTATTGATTTTGCAACTCAGGAGGGTATCAAGTTCGTTTTTATACCGGCTTACGCTCCACATTTTGGCGGCATTTGGGAGGCAGGAGTCAAATCGGCTAAATATCATATTAAACGCGTAATGGGGAACTCGCATCTTACGTTTGACGAAATTTCAACTTTATTTGCACAAGTCGAGGCAATTTTAAACAGTCGACCCATAAGTCAGCTCTCTAGTTCACCTGATGATTTCCTTCCCCTCACCCCAGGGCATTTTTTGATTGGAAGAGCTTTAACTACGTTTCCATCATTTTCATTAATTGACAATAATTTAGGACCTCTACAACGCTATGATCGTCTTCAACAAATCCATGAACATTTTTGGCAAAGGTGGCAACTAGAGTATATTCATGAGTTGCAAAACCGCATCAAGTGGAAGACCAACAAAGCAAATCTCAACGTGGGAGACTTGGTTCTCATTCATGAAGATCACGTTCCACCCTTAAGTTGGCGACTGGGACGAGTAACCAAATTATTTCCCGGGCCAGATGGTATCTCTCGCGTTGCAGACGTCGATACAATTAGAGGTTCCTTGCGAAGACCTTTAACACGTCTTTGTCCTCTACCAAAGGGAGATGAAGACTTGGAATGTTGAAAGACGGAGCCTTTCAACGGCGGGGAATATGTTTGGGCTTTAGTATATAATTAATTTGTATAAACTTTAAATCAATTTTAAGTTTTTCATTTAAATCTTTGAATCTAATAATGTATGTTCACTTACTTTAAAACGTATTGTCAGTCAATGTAGTAGCTATAAATCATTGCTATTTAATTTTATTAGGCATATCTATTTGTATTTCGATTAACCTACCGTCAACTCACTTGCAATATATTCATTGAACCGTTAACATCAGCTCTTGTAATTTTCGTTTATAAATCGAATTAAAGCTTGTTTTATAACAACATTCAACGTTTTATTTTATGGTTTCTTACCATTATGTTTTATATTTTTAGTTATTTTATGATTTTTGCGACAATATGGTGTCTGTTATTTGTTATGTTTTTTTATTTTTAAAATACTATTTTGCTTTTTTTAGGGTTATAAAAATGGCTTATAATTATAAAATAATCCCCAGACAAACACTCCAACTGTATAGCCCCAAAGTAAGCAGAGCTAATGTTATGGATGATAATACAGCGAACTGGGGGAAACCCAGAATAAACATACATATATTAATACTAACAACCATGACCCGAGAACAAACATCTGTGTTCATCATACAAATAAATGCCCCGGCCAGGACTCGAACCTAGGACATTCAGCGTATAAGACAGGGCTACTGAGTCTCGGTTTGCGTTCGAATTAGATCGCACGTCGATCCCAGACGCTTTTTCGCTCTCTAGTACCCGCACTAGTTGAGCACCCCAAATTTCACTGGTCGTTTTCACGACTCAGTTTTTCGTACCGTATCTTCCTAAATTTCATAGGACTGTCGTTTTCACGACGAATCTTCGACATCGTCGCCAGCAGCCCGTCGTTGCCGATCTGCGTCGCGATCGCCGCTCCGGCAAGCTCTGCGTTCCAGGACTTCGAGTCTTTTTTTTTTCTTTTTTTGGTTCCCCTCCACGGGAAGGGCAGGAGGACATAAAAAATGCTCTGACGCATACTCCGCGCGCGCGATCGGAGTTATGTGGGACTCGTCCCGACGCCTACCAGAACCATACCCACTAAAAAACCCCAAGTCGGCTCGTGCATTTTTGCCACTCAGCCTTCATCTGAGCGACGGCCAATAGGAGAAAGAGGCCGCGCCAGCGGGGCCCTTAAGGGGTCACCTGCTGAGATTCACATAGCACTGAAGGTGCTCAAAAATGAAAAGTAAAAATAAAAACATTAAAAATTGAAAAATAAAAATTGCATTAATTCGGATTTACGTTAGAATTAGAATTTACGTTAGAATTAGGATTTGCGGCCTGAAGGGCCTCGAGAGCTAAAGTTAACTGTGTAGGTTCGCCCGTGTGCGCTTTCTCGGCCTAGCGACTTTGAACTTCGAATCTAACACAGGAGCAGTATATGAGACTGAATCTCGAACAAGATGATTGGGATGGGTTTCGGCGCGTTTGAAGAACGATTCTGAGAGTGTTTTGAGGTGCTGTTGCACTGTAGGTAGTTCAAGATTTCTGTGCAGGTCCGCGTTGCGCACATACCAAGGTGCGTCTGTGGCCCTGCGGCAGAAGAGATTTTGAACTACCTGCAGCTTATACAGGACGGAGGGATTGGCGTGGGCAAAGACTGGCGAAGCATATGACATGACGGGTCTAACGCAGACCTTATAAAGCGTACGTTTATTTCTAAAAGACATTTTACTTTTTCTACCTATCATACTATTTAAGCGGCTTAAGTAGAAACGCGCGAGTTTCGTTACTCTATCGACGTGTGGCTTAAAAGAAAGCGTCTGATCTAAGGTGACGCCTAAGTATTTGATACTGCGCTTCCAGGGGATGGGAATACCTAACATTCGAATGTGGGAATCGTTGCGGCGATTACGACGTTTGTGGTTGAATAGAATGGCAGAACTCTTTTCTGGGTTGACATCGATACGCCATTTTTGAAACCAAACACCGAGGGCGTTTACGGCCTTTTGGAGTCTGGTGATGTTATACGGGATCCTTTTACCTTTAGTGTAAAGGGCGGTATCGTCTGCAAAGAGGGCGAGTTCGACGCCTTTCGGCGGGATGGGCATGTCATTAGTGTACACGGTGTACAGCAGAGGGGCGAGGACTGAGCCTTGCGGGACTCCAGCCTTTATGGGACGAGGCGCGGAGAGCGTGCCTTCATGTTTGAATCGAAACGTACGGTCTTTAAGAAACGACGCGATTAATCTGACTAGGCGAACCGGTAAGCCTATTTTATAGAGTTTAAAAACGAGACCGCTGTGCCAAACTTTGTCGAATGCCTTGGCTACGTCAAAGAGAACCGCGATTGATTTTTTACGATGCGGATAGAATCCTTCGAGAATGTACTCGACGATTCGATGGACTTGCTGAGGGCAGGAGTGCTTAGCGCGAAAGCGGAACTGGTGGGGAATAATGAGAGGGTCGCCATCCGTTGGAAACAGATGGTTCCGCATTCGAGAGAGTATGACTCTTTCGAGAAGTTTAGACATTGCCTTGAGGAGGCTGATGGGTCTGTGATTAGCCGGGATGTTCAGAGGTTTACCCGGCTTGGGAATGCCTATGACTGTCGCTTCTTTCCAGGCTTTTGGAAAGTAGCTATGGTCGAAGCAGGCATTGAAGATGATAGCTAACAAGGTAAGCACCTGCTGTGGCAGGTGTTTAAGTGCGTGGTTGGAAATTCCATCCGCACCCGGAGCCTTTTTGGACTTTTGCTTTCTAATGAGAAGCAAGATTTCATCATTAGAGACTGTGACGGGGTCGTCGGAGATAGGGAGAGATTCTCTGCGGAGAACTTCGTCCTCCACCGCCTGGATGTGGGAGGGATCCGCGGGTTGCGTGCTGGGCGAACATTGTGCCGCTATGCTGTCGGCGAAGCATTCGGCTTTCTCTTCGACTCCGAAGGCAATGGTGCCGTCGGGACGAGTGAGAGGAGGAACGTGAGAGGCGGTGTCTACGCGTAAAGCTCGGGCCATTCGATAATACGCTTGGTGGGACGGGGAGATATTCTCCATGAGATCGTTAAACTGAGTGTCACGGAGTTCCGCGAGGCGAGACCTAACTTTACGTTGAAGCTGATTCGCAGCTGTTCTATATGCGGGCGTGGGATATTTCTTGGCTCTCCGGAGAGCCGTGTTCTTAGCTTTAATGAGAACTAACTAACGGCTAAGGGAAGCGCGGGTTTGCCTTGCTTAGCAATGATTACGTTGTCGCTGATGGCTGAGTTGATAGCATCAGTGAGATTATCGACTATCGAATCTATTTTAATCGGGCTGTCTAATTGGTCGGGCGAAATCGCGAGCGGAGAGTTCGGTGCCTCTAAGGCTGATACTAACGTATTTTTAAATCCTTTCCAGTTGGTAAAGGTCTTAGGAGATGTGACGTTATCGTTAGGCGCGCCTAGCACGAGGGAGACGGGGCGATGGTCGGAGCCTAGGTCATCGAGCGTTTCGATGGACCTGAGATCAAGATTGATTCGCTTGATAATTGCAAAGTCGAGGATGTCAGGAGAATAGGTCGGGTTGTTGGGATAGTGAGTGGGAGTGATGGGGGATATGACGTCTAAGTCAAGGGAGTTAGTGATGTCGTGGAGAGCGATACCGCTGGTGTTGGTCGATAGAAACGTCCAGTCAGTATGTTTGGAGTTAAAGTCTCCGAACATAATGACTGAATGGCCGAGGGCGAGAATGGCCTCAAAGTCGCTGCGGATTGGTCTGGTACCACTAGGTATGTAGATTGAAGCTATGATGATGGTCGGATGACCAGTCATAGCCAATCTACACACAGTGGCCTCCATGTTGAGGAGAGGAGGGGTAGGGAGAGGACAGCAATGGAAGCCTCTTTTGTAATATATAGCGGTGCCGCCGTAACCGTCGGAGTTGGGCCTATCGTTGCGAGTAAACGCGTACTTAGGAATAGCGTATCCCCTGGAGCGGTTTGGAGTAAGCCATGTCTCCTGGAGAAGGAATAAGTCAGGTTCTTTGTTCTGAAGGAACAGTTTAATCTCGGGAAGGTTAGTGCTAAGGCTACGAGCGTTAAAAGATACTAGGGATAAGCCCTTGGGTTTAATACGACTGGACGCGGGATTCGCGGGTCTAGACATTATAATTTACTTATTTACGATTTTATACGAAAAAAAAAAATAAATAAAACAAATTTACAACGAACTTAGAAGCGAGTGATGCTCGGCTAACGCGAATAAACGCTCTTGAGGAGAGCGGGCGGCTCGCAGTTTGCGTGCGAGTACGGAAATTTCGTTAATATCGACGTTTTGAATAACGTCGAACACGGTCTCCATATCCTCAGCCAACGACGACTGAGGTACGGATAATGGAGCGGGACGCAGCCCTACGGAAGCTACGGGAGCTGGGATGGGTCGGCAAGGTGCAGGCGGGACGGCCGGACGCTGCCTCCAAGACAGAGCCGGAGTAGGCGTCGGCTGAACGGGCTTTGCTTCCGGGGGACCCCGGTTGCGCAGTGGCGGGAAGTTAGCAGGAGTGAGCGGCGGCGCCGGTTTAGGCGCGACCCTCTTGACGGTGGAGCGCGGAGCGCGCGGGCAACCCCTGTAGTTAGCTGTGTGGCCGGACTGGCCGCACAGCACACAGGCAGGGGGGGAAGTGGATTCAGGAGTGCGAGTGCACTCCTTTGTGAAATGTGGATCCAGGCACTTAACGCACCTGGGGGGAGCTGAGCAGTTAGCCGCTGCGTGGCCATATAGCTGGCAGCAGTGGCACTGCCCAGGGTGACCGCGGGGGTTGGGACGCTCGACGGAGATGTTCGAGAGTCCGCAGATTATGCGAGCCTCTTTGAAAATCTCCTTCGAGTTCGAGGAGTATTTGACAGGATTACTAAAGCTAAAGGAAAACGCCTACCATGGTTGGAGTGCATCTTGTGCACTGCTGTGACCGGGAAACCCTGAGACTTAAGGTCCTCGAGAATGTCTTCGTTACTGAGTTCGAACGGGACGCCCCGTAATACTGCGCGGATCTTACGCTCCTCCGAGAGGGCGTAGGTGTGATACGCGATTTGATTTAACGAGAGTAACCTGGTAAACGCGCGGAAGTCGTCGACGGTCGCTACTTGGATTTTGATTGTATCGCCAGCGTTGGCGGCTTTCAAGTAATTAATTTTGTGCTCTTTGCACAAGTTAGAAACCGCGGTCCAGCGCGCTTTTTCACGCAGGAATACGGGCGGAGGGAGCTGAGGCTTCGGCGGGACGGGATTGCAGCGCGTCGCTGGCTTCGATGTGACCGACGGAGACGCGGTTACTACGAGCGATTTTAACGGCGCGGGGGGTGGTGTTGAAGACACCGGGGAGGGCTCGGGTATTGAAGATACCGAAGCTTTCTTAGAGCGCTTCTTGGAGCGCTTGGCGACAAGTTGAAACTCGGGCTCAGGAGAGCCGGTTAAGGTGACGGCATCTGACGACGTATCAGACGCGGGTTCGGAGTCGCTCCCGGGAGCGGTACGCTTGCCACGCGACGCGTGAGAGGATGCGACCGATTCGCAGTCCATCTCGGACGAGGCGGGAGACGAGGAAGAGCTGTAGACCTGAGGGGTCTCGACGTTGGAGGCCTGAGGGGCCGGGTTTGAGGCCTGAGGGGCCGGGGTTGAGGCCTGAGGGGCCGGGGTTGAGGCCTGAGGGGCCGGGGACGCGATTGATGCCTGCAAGGCCTGCGTTATGATGTCATTCGGGATGTAGACGCCTACCGCAGCAAGTGCCTGGGTGAACGCGTTAATAACGCTTAGCGGATCCATAAGGGAGAGTTGGGACAGTAATATTAATAAATATAAGTATAATAAAAGATGCCTAGTTCCTTAAAACCTAGCAAAATCCTAGCGGCTAACCTCCCTACCAGCGGTAGGGGGGCTGGGGAGAAAAACTTAAAATTAACAGTAGTACGCCGAAGGCCGCTACCTAGAAACCTAAAAAAGGGTACGCAGGTAAAGAGTTGACCACGTTAGGGTCAACCTTTACCGACAGAAGGGGCAAATACACACGAAAACACACAGATATGATAAAAATAAATATGAAAAATAGAAGAAAAATAAATAAAATAGAGAAGAGAAAAAAAATAAAAATAAAAAGGACTGGTTCAGTACAAATTCGTTGTCACCGTTAAGTATCCTTTACACTGAAACCAGACTACTTACGCTGGGCACAACACTGCACTCAGCACAAGCACAACACTACTTAGCACAGCACTTTGAAGACTAAGGGGCTTAGTCGCAAAGAAAATCGCACTTCGAAAGCACTCAGACGGAGTAGAAAAACCTTGAAAACCGTAGCACGGAACCAACACGCTAGACTGTGACGTCAGTAGACTGAGCGCCACGGAATGTCGGGAAGGGACCGATCAATGGAGAACTGGGTCTTGCACGTCCGCACCGCGTGGCGATCGGAGCGAGAATCACTTCGAGTCTTCGAGTTCGAGTAAATTATCCGCGTCGTCCCCAACCCCACTACCGCGTGTAGAGAGTTTTAGGAAGTTAGTCTTCGTTGGTAGGTTCATAGTATATATATTTTTGTCCCTCCCCAACCCCTCCGCAATGTCTTCGCAATTTCAAGACCTTGTGCAGAAACTCTCTGATAGCCTTGCCGTTTTAGGCCCCATCTCTGACCCAAATGTACTGTTGCAGACACTCTGCATTATTTTCCCTCAAATCGCTCCTAAACTAAACCTTCAGGCCGTTCAAGCCACGCCAATCTCCCAGACCCCTCTGGTCTTAGGCCCTCCCGCGTCCCCCTCCTCCAGTGACATGGACTGTGAAGAAGACGCCCCTTCGCGCCGCAAGCGCGCACCCGCGACCAAGTCATCCTCGGACGCCATCCCAACTGGCTCTGAGACACCATCATTCACCCTCGTTAAGAAGCGCTCGAAACAAGCCCCGGCGTCCTCAACACCCGTCCCGGTGTCTTCAACACCCACCGCGGCGACTTCAACGCCAACTACCCCGGTGCCTGCAACACCCGCCCCGGCCCCATTAATGTCACTCAAAGTGACTCCATCCCCTACCCCGGCTTCAGTCAAGCCTCAGGTCCCAACACCCGTATTCCTTCGGGAAAAGGGAAAATGGTCCGAGGTTTCGATATTGTGCAAAGCACAAGATCCATTACACCCGAGCGACCAACTCGGGTGAATCAATTAAAATCTTAGTCTCGTCGTTAGACGATTTCCGAGCCCTAACCAAGCTCCTCACCGGTAAGCAATATGCTTACCACACTTACGCTCTTCCAGAAGAGCGTAAGTTCAGAGCGGTACTCAGGGGAGTCCCGTTCGAATTATCACACGAGGCTGTCTTAGAGGACCTGCAGTCCCAAGGCTTCCCGGCACTTGCGGTGCATAAAATGCATAAAATGCACAGCAAGTACGGAAGGCGTCACCCTCTCGCTTTAGTGGTTCTCGCCAACGTCCCCAAGTCCAGGACGATCTTCAAAGAGGTTAGCACCATATGCGGCCTCTCTGGCATCTCAATTGAGATGCCTCATTGCCGCGGTCACCCCGGCCAGTGCTACCGGTCCCAGTTGTACGGGCATGCGGCGGCAAACTGCGCCGCCCCGCCCAGGTGCGTAAAGTGCCTGGTGCCTCATTTCACCAAGGAGTGCAATTGCACTCCTGAAAGTCCCTCTCCTCCCAATTGCGTCCTTTGTGGCCAGTCCGGCCACACCGGTAATGACAGGGGCTGACCTCGTGCACCCCGTTGTATACGTTCCAATTCTAAGAGGGCGGCGACCAAACAGCCCCCGCCCCTTTCTCAGGAAAACCCTCCTCCGCTGCGTAGCCGGGTTCCTCCGGCTGCAAAGCCTACTCAGCCCAAGCCTGCTGCAGAGAGCTGGAGGTTAATTTCAATGAATTGATCCCTAAGTCAAGCTTTGGCCGAACTCTGCGCAGCCCCGGCTTCACCGGAGACTGCCCAGAACGGCCACCAACTCATGTCCCTTTGAGCACCTTCAGTGCAACTTTGCCATCCGGCGGACGACCCGCTAGTGGATCTCCGGTAGCGGCGCACCAACTTCCCAACGGGTGTTGCTTCCGATGAAGGCTAACGGTAAAATCTTGCCATAGCCAAAGAGGTGGTTCTAGTGGGTAGGTGCCATTCAGGTGAGTCCCACATAACCCCCGCAGAGGTCAGTATTTTCCTGCGGTGGTATGCATGACGCATCTTTCACCTCCCTCCCGTGAGGGTGTTGCTTCGGAGGCAAAAAAAATAACAGTTCTACTGACCACTACGTTACTCAGCCGTCAAAGTAAATAAATAAATAACAATATTATTTAAAGAGGTAGTTTTTGTGGTGGTTTATGTTCTAAAAAGGGGTGCGCCTCCCGCCGGGTAAAGGGCAAAATTGCGAAAAATCTGAAATCTGTATTTTATGCTTTATAAAGTACCTGAAATATAAGTTTCAGCCTAAAACAAAAATACTACCACGCATACGTTCAACTCCCATTTCGTCCTCCTAGGGGATGATTTTTGAGATAAAAACTATCCTGTATCTTTTCCGGTGTCTCACACCAGCTGCAAACCAAATTTCATGTAAATCAGTTGGAGCGTGAGAAGCTTACAGACAGAGTCACTGCCGCATTTATAATATTAGGTCCTTTTTTCATACGACATAATGACCTAATATTTGTATGGATTACTCCTGACTGTCTATTTACTTTCATTGTATTAAATCGTTCTTTTGTTTTTAAAAAACATTGTTCCCTTTAATTTTGACATATTTGCACGCTAAAATCCAGCAGTATTTTACCTGTTGAGGCAGGTGCTTAAGTGCGTGGTTGGAAATACCATCCGCACCCGGAGCCTTTTTGGACTTTTGACTTCTAATGAGAAGCGAGATTTCATCAATAGAGACTGTGACGGGGTCGTCGGTGATGGGGAGAGATTCCCTGCGGAGAACTTCGTCCTCCACCGCCTGGATGTGGGAGGGATTCGCGGGTTGCGTGCTGGGCGAGCATTCAGAGGCAATGCTGTCAGCGAAGCATTCGGCTTTCTCTTCGACTTCTAAGGCGATAGAGCCATCGGGACGAGTGAGAGGAGGGATGTGAGAGGCGGCGTCTATGCGTAAGGCTCGGGCCATATACGCTTGGTGGGACGGGGAGATATTCGCCATGAGATCGTTCATCTGAGCGTCTCGGAGTTCCGCGAGGCAAGAGCTAACTTTACGTTGAAGCTGATTCGCAGCTGTTCTATAGGCGGGTGTGGGATGTTTCTTGGCTCTCCGGAGAGCCGCGTTCTTAGCTTTAATGAGATTGCTAACGGCTAGGGGAAGCGTGGGTTTGCCTTGCTTAGCAACCTTTTCGCTATCGCTGATGGCTGAGTTGATAGCATCAGTGAGAGTGTCGACTAATGAATCTATTTTATCCAGGCTATCTAATTGCTCGGGCGAGATCGTAAGCGGAGAGTTCGGGGCCTCTAAGGCTGAAACTAACGTATTTTTAAAGCCTATCCAGTTGGTAAAGGTCTTAGGAGAGGTGACGTTATCATTAGGCAGACCTAGCACGAGGGAGACGGGGCGGTGGTTAGAACCTAGATCATCGAGCGGTTCGATAGACCTGAGATCGAGATTGATTCGCTTGACAATTGCAAAATCGAGGATGTCAGGAGAGTGGTTCGGGTTGTCGGGATAGTGAGTGGGAGTGATGGGAGAGATGACATCTAAGTCAAGTAAGTTAGTGATGTCGAGGAGAGCGATACCGCTGGTGTTGGTTGATAGGCACGTCCAGTCAGTATGTTTGGAGTTAAAGTCTCCGAACATAATGACTGAAAGGCCGAGGGCGAGAATGGCCTCAAAGTCGCTGCGGATTGGTCTGGTACCACTAGGTATGTAGATTGAAGCTATAATGATGGTCGGATGACCAATCATAGCCAATCTACACACAGTGGCTTCCATGTTGAGGAGAGGAGGGGTAGGGAGAGGACAGCAATGGAATCCTCTTTTGTAATAAATGGCAGTGCCGCCGAAACCGTTGGAGTTGGGCGTGTTGTTACGAATAAGCCCGTACTTGGAAATATCTAATCCCCTGGAGCGGTTAGCAGTGAGCCACGTCTCTTGAAGAAGCAATAAGTCTGGCTCGTTGCTCTGAAGGAACAGTTTGAGCTTAGGAAGGTTAGTATTAAGGCTACGAACGTTAAAAGAAACTAGGGATAAGCCCTTGGGTTTGATACGACAGGACGCGGGTTTTGCGCTATTATCAAGCAAATTTATACGAAATATAGAATTTATAAAGAACTAATTAGCAAGTGATGCTTGGCTAGCGCGAATAGACGCTCTTGAGGAGAGCGGGCGGCTCGCAGATGGCATTGCCCCGGGTGTCCCGGGGAGATATTCGGGAGTCCGCAGATTGTGCGAGCCTCTCTAAAGGTCTCCCTCGAGTTGGGAGTATTAGCTAAAATAACTAATGCTAACGGAAAAAGTTTACCGCGGTTGGAGTGCATCTTATGCACTGCTTCACCCAGAAAGCCCTGGGACTTAAGGTCCTCGAGGATTTCTTCGTTTGCGAGCTCGAACGGGACGCCCCGTAAAACTGCGTGGATCTTACGCTCCTCCGGGAGGGCGTAGGTATGATAAGCGAATTGCCTAAATGATAGGAGCCTAGTGAACGCGCGGAAGTTGTCGATAGTCGCGACCTGAAAATAGTATCGCCTGCGTTAGCAGCTGTAAGATAATTGATTTTGTGCTCTTTGCACAAGTTAGAAACCGCGGGCCAGCGCGCTCATTTGCGGTGGAAGACTGGCGGAGGGAGCTGAGGCTTCGGTGGGACGGGAGCGCAGCGCGTCGCTGGCTTTGACGGAGACGCGGTCACTTCGAGTTACATGAGCGGCGCGGGGACGGGTGCTGAAGGCAACGGGATGGTATCGGGTGTTGGAGACACCGCGATTTTCTTTGAGCGCTTCTCGGAGCGTTTAGAGACCCATGTGAATGGGGGCTCAGGAGAGCCGGTTAAAGTAGCGGCGCCCGACGACGGTTCGGACGCGGATTCGGAATCGGAGTCGCTCCCGGGAGCGGTACGCTTACGCCGCGACGCGCGAGATGACGTGACCGACGCGCAGTCCATATCGGATGGAACGGGAGACGCGGGAGAGCTGGTAAAGAACTGAGGGGTCTGAGAGTTGGTTGCCTGAGAGGCCGGGGTTGGGGCCTGAGGGGCCGGGGACGCGTTAATTGCTTATTAGGTCTGCGTGAAGACCTCGTCTGGAATGGGGATGCCGGACGCAGCAAGCGCCTGCGCGAACGCTGTCGCGAAGTTAATAATGTTTTGCGAATCCATTAGGGAGGGAATTATATGAATATATAAGTATATAAAATATGCCTAGAGTTCCCTAAAATAAACCTAGCGAACCCTAGCGGCTAACCTCTCTACCAGCGGTAGGGGGGCTGGGCAAAATAACTTAAAACTAACCGTTGTTCGTCGAAGGCCACTACCTAGAAACCTAAAAAAGTGTGCGCAGCTAAAGAGTTGACCGCGTTAGGGTCAACCTTTACCGAAAAAAAAGGACAAATTTACACGAAGAGACACAAATATGATAAACATAAATATGAAAATAGAAGAGAAAATATAAAATAGTAGAAGGAAAATAATAAATAAAATAAAAAGGACTGGATCAGTACAAATTCGTTGTCACCGTTAAGTATCCTTTGTACTGAAATCAGACTACTTACGCTGGGCACTACACAGCTCTCAGCACAAGCACAACACAACTTAGCATAGCACTTTGATGACTAAGGGGCTTAGTCACAAAGAAAAATCACACTTCGATAGCACTCAGAGGGAGTAGAAAAACCTTGAAAACCGTAGCACGGAACCAACACGCTAAACTGTGACGTCAGTAGACTGAGCGCCATGGAATATCGGGAAGGGACCGATCAACGGAGAACGGGGTCTTGCACGTCCGTACCGGGCGGGAATCGGAGCGAGAATGTCGAAAAAAAAACCGTTTTTAACATCTAACTTAAAAACAACCTCAGCTATATTTTAATAGTTAGTTGCGTTTATATTTAAAGGAAACCAGTTCATATTATATCATCGATCATAGAAATAAAACTAAGCTTAGTATTTGTGTATGAATATTTACAAATTTTTTCTCGTAGTAATTTGCTGACTCACCCTACGCTAAAACTATTATGAGTGTGAAACTAAGATAACTTCAATAAACTATAATAGCTCAAGAAACACTCAAAATGTCAAAGAGTCGCCACACTACACTCAAATAAGGTGTCTTTTAGCTTATTTATTGTTAATAGAGTCTATTATCGAAGCTACTATACGGGGAGGGAGATGTCTCTGGTTAAAAGCCGTTGGAATTGTTTGATAAGAATAGAAAGTTTGAAAAAAGGGGATATAAAAAAGTTTAAAAGATCTTTCAAAATATCTAAAAGGTTTATTGAGTTTCCTCATTAATGAATTATGACCCAGAATAAAACATAAATTTTCTTTTTGTTCTAATAATTTACGTGATAGATATAGATATGTTTAGGCTGGTCTGGAGTTGGTTTTATGAATTGATGATTTCTATTGAGTGTTTGTTGTTTAGTTCTAACAGCTTTAGCTGTGACACAGCTAAATCCACCAAAATAATACAAATTTAAATAAATACCTACCAGAGAAATGTCACATGATGTCACTATACCATATAACCAACACATAATGATAGTAATAGTAAGTTGATTTAAATAAAAAGGAAGCTACAGATAAATAATTTATTAAAAAAGAAACATACCTAAATTAATTTAACATATATAGTAACTACTCACTACTAAATTTAATTCATCAAACTCAAAATGCACTTAATTGCCTTTTTAACATACCTACCAATTTAACAACAATACATACCTAAATAATATAAAACCTCGTATA
Source organism: Marasmarcha lunaedactyla (assembly GCA_923062675.1). Lineage (NCBI taxonomy): Eukaryota > Metazoa > Arthropoda > Insecta > Lepidoptera > Pterophoridae > Marasmarcha > Marasmarcha lunaedactyla. The sequence continues at coordinate 27,929,098 of OV281349.1, forward strand.
AATAACCTGTAGGATAAACCAATAGGTCACTATTTGTTTTTTTGTAACATAGTAGTATTATTAAACACGAAACGTTACTTACTAATATTATATAATGCTTAGCTTACAAAAATATATATGTTAAAATATTTAATATAAAATAATGATATAATAATGTAGAAATGGAAAAATACGGTAAAAATAGAAATTATTATTGGGTGAGCTTTAAAAGAAATATGTATAGTATTTGTATTTTGGTAACTAGTAATAAGCTTAATGTAATGTCCCTCACTCATTGCAGTGCCCCTACAGGGTATCACAAGAACAACAACTATACCTAATTAAGATCTTAAATGTTATGTGATAAGCAATAAAGAAATTTTTATTTGAATTTGAATTAAACAAAAGTACATTAATGTAGCTTTCCTACCGAAACAAGCCCCATACTGTCATCTATTACAACCTAACATGCCTATCTTGTTCAAAAACAAGTTCTCATAGCAAACACTATGTTGTTTTTGTCCTGTTGTTTGACTCGTTAGGGATTGACGGTCGGTGCGAGCATCTGCGCGGACGAGGGCGGATGGTCACGTGAGCTCGAAAGGTCAAGGGCTTCCGAGATTAATTGGAATTATACTGTAAGTATTACTATGGCAGTTTCTGATGCTCCGAAAGATGCCTGGATTTGTCCAAGGCTTTAAGTTACGGTTCATTCTTGGTTTGTGAATAAAAGTTGTACTATTAAATAAACAATGTCTCAGTTAATTCACTAAGAGCTCTGTTACAGTGTCTGGGTCTTCAATAGAAAGGAGATTTTGAAGATAACATTCTTCAAGAGCAATAACAGCCCTCTCCAACAAGAATTTCGAGTATTGGAAGCTTTAATAGAGTGCGACGCCTTGGATAACTTTAGAAAAAGAATTGAACTTTTTTTATAGAATTAACTCGTGAACGGGTGCCGTTTGAGGGTGTTCGTCGTTTGGATACTTGGGGGGAGGGAGACTTGCCGAGCTAACAGATGCAGAAAAGAATAATTTTGTATAGACATAAAGAGACTCTGTAAATTTATTTTGAAAAAAATATACCCGTGAAGTTTCTTGCCAGTTCTTCTTCACGAAGGTTTTTTCGAACTGGTGGTAGAATCATGTTTTATTTGACGTCAATAAGAACAAGTAATTGTCAATGTTGAGAAATAAATATTTCATTTCATTTCAATGCTCAGTAATTGACGTCATTAGCACTATTGAGACAATTTCATTGTATTTCATGTATTTAGAGCTATGTTTTTAGTTACAGCAGCTGTTGTTAGTCGGTGGGTAGTGTCCAGGTATATGCCATGAGCAGCGAGCACATTTAAGTAGATATGTCTGTTAACACCATGGAGCAAATACAAAGAGGAGGTGCCGGATGTGCCATTCTTTAGGGACTGAGGTGAATGTGTTTTGCGATACATTCACCACTCGAAAATGGCTTCAGGTATAGTTTACTAGATGGCGTCAGCTGCTAACTAACACCGAACATTTTTCTTATTTATAAAGACTGCTTTATAAATTCTGTCTAATCTAACAATATTCACCAAACCCCATATTTAATGCACTCCGTCTTTATATAGTAAAAACGCTTTGAATGTGATATGTAATAAAAGGCGATAGGTACATTTAAAAAGTGCTAAGGAGTGTAATTTTTTTGTAAATTGAAAATGTCACGCAGTTTTATCTTAACTACCCCCAAACTGCAGAACCGCTCGGGCTTAGAATGCCATCTCATGCAATTGAACCTGCCGAGATGCCATGAACGTGGACTGCCAAATATCGTTTTCAATATAGTGACTACCAATTAATTTAGTAAAGTATGTTTGGTTTAATTTTATTTACAATTAGTCATGATTGCCATGAATGTGTTAAAAGCATGAAGTGATTAATGCATTAATGGCTGTTCTTACTAGTATTAACTACTTATTAATTAAGCAATTTACATATACTGAATGTGATCTATAAAGTTCATCAGAATACCTGCCGAAGTAATTTCACTCTATCAATTACAAGATACGATACAAATAAGTTAATTATGAACACCTACTCAGGAAGTTCAAGTTGGCAGTTGGAGAACTCTTCAAACAGAACTTCGCCAATTAGCGCGAACTTCGGCGCCAGCCGCCGCGACTATTGGTACTAATGCTATACTCGTACATATGAGTTAATTGTAATATTTAGTTCCACAATAATAATTTAAAGCTTTTTGTTACATGAGGTGGACCAATGGACCATTTCAGCATCATACGATTTTGTAAACGCTAAATACGCATGGTAGAGTAATCTCGAATATAACCAAGAATGACGTAATATAACGCAATACATTTCTCTAAAACGTAAAATCACAGCATCTACTAAAACTCCACCACCTGCTAATATACTACATACCATTGTGAAAATCTTACTTAACAAACAAACGTCAGAGTCCATTTTTCAGACTATCCATTTATGAGTCTGCAATGTACTTTTATACATTTCGTAATGTACATTGCGTACTCAAGTTAATGCATGCAAATCGACCACCGTTGCGTCTACTTTGACGGATTTTATATGATTGAACGAGCCTTACAAGATTTTCAGCTAGTTTGTTTAAATTTTCTTTTACATTTTTGTTTGTGATTATATGATGAAAATAAATTAATTATGATTACTGATACGACAAAAAATCTGGGCGTCATTTTAGACTCAAATCGTTCATGGAATGCTCATATCGGTGAAATCAGTTGGAAAGTACAATTTTCTTTTCACTCTTTAAAACAGCTTCATAATTTCTTACCTTTGTCAACTACAATTATTCTTGCACAATCTCTTATCCAACCTATTATCGATTATGCAGACGCATGCTATTCGGATGCCACGTAGGAGCTTTCATATAAACTGGAGCGCTTACAAAATGTATCTACCCGCTACATATTCGGTCTTAAGAAATTTGAACATGTGTCCTAAAGTAGCTTTAGTGGTTCCCAATTCACCTTCGCAGGTACACTAATACTCTGCCTCCTTTTTAATGTCATGTATTCCTCGGTTTCTCCATCCTATCTACGCTTTACATTTGTTCGTTCTGTGGACGAATCGATAAGGCCACGTAAATGATATCTTTTACGAATACCTTAACACAAAACCGATTTCTATTTATACTCCTTCACAGTACATGCAGTTAGGCTATGGAACTCCTTCCCAACTAGCACAAATGGTTATATAGCGAATAAGCTTTAGAGCGTATCATATTGCAACTTAAGGTGCTCACGATAAGGTCTTTATCCTGCTCTAGACCCCTTATGCAACAGATATGGCCCTAAGTGGGCACATCACATAGCAGGTCTAGAGCGTATCATATTGTGACTAAAGGTGCAAATTGCAGCGCCTGCGCCCCTGATTTGCCACTTTGATTGAACTGTTGATTGAACCGTTGAGTGAACGATTAGCATTCATACGTACGTTTCATTTCTGTAGTTGCAATGTTGAGAATATTAATGGCATGTGACAGTTTTTAAGTGACAACTACAAAACTTAATTGTAAGTACCAAATACTTTTATTTAACTATTTGCTATATATGTACTGAAAAATCAAGTGGGATCTTTACTGCAAAATGCGTATATGTTTATTAAGTTTTACACGCCATATTGATTTGATGAGAATTTCAACAAAAAACAGTGTAAATAAAATATGGTTATAGCAGTTTTAATAAAAATGACCAAGAATAATAATTGGCATAACAAGTATTTATAGTAAATTTACGTAGTATAGTTGTAAAATCACTTCTTTTGTTATAATAAAAACATGTTTAGTAAAAATAATGTAAATTAGAGGTTAGGTTTTCATAAAAACATTCCATTAAAGATGGCGAATCGTTTTGTTACTATAAGGAATAATTTTCACCCGCTTACTTCAATGTTTGCTGTTCAAAGTGCTAAAAATCACGTTTCTTATTACTAAGTGGTCCAGAGAAGGACAATAGGAGTGAATTTTATTTACTTTATATATGATTCTTTTGTTTTAGTAGGGAAAATAGTTTAGGGCTCAATTGACAATACAAAAATCTTTTTTTGGATAAATACAATACAATTATATTTTCATTTCAGCTATTGAACGGAACTAAAGTTGCAACATACAATACTTTGCCATGAAAACCAAACACTCTCACAGAGCCAAGCACCGAAAATTATATTATGGTTCGTTAAAATCCAACAGGCACAAAAACTACAGAAGCACTTTTCTTTTAAAAATGTTATAAGTGAAATATTATTTTAGATCAACATTATACAAAAATGGTTGTTTCCTTGTAAAAGTAATAACCTAATTATTTAGTTTTAAATAAAAGTCAGATAGCTGTTAAAAATGTATTTTATTTCTCTTTGTTGGTCAACAATCAGAACACAATTTATATGAATCTAATTATTTTGAGTTCTTATTACTTTTATTTTCATATTGATTCCAAAAGTTGAATGCGCATTGTAAAATATTGATTTTGGCTAACGTGTCATTAGGGTACAAGCAAATCAAATTCAAAAGCAAATTGTGTTCTTAATGTTGATTATCAGATGAAAATGAATTTAGAATAATTAAAGTAATATAATAATATTAATAAAATATTTATGTATTCCGTAGTAATATCTTTTGTTTTTATAGCAAAGGGAGCTAATTAAGACATCGTTAACCTTCACAAGTTAAACCTTGGCTAAAATCCACAATAACAAATATTGAACTTTCTACGGAACCCTCCTCTAAAACTTCAGAAGGAAATAAGAACCAATGATGCCATTAAGGCTCATTTTATCATCCTTCTAGACATTCCAGTGGTTTAAGAGTTGATTTTGCTTCCTTTTAGAAATTTTGGGCGTAATGGTGGTTATTGCTTCTCGTTTGTAGCTATAAGACGCACTACAGGTATAAATTACTACTTAAAGTAGCAATTCTCACTCGCACTGTAGCTTAGAGTGGTATAACAGCGGTAAGGTGCTCAACTTTAACCTGTAGGTGGTATTAATTGAAAATTTTGAACCCATAGTCCATTTTATAGACTTTATTTATATTTATCATGCAGTATGCAGTAAGAAGTTGTAATTTTTACCCAAATAGCACCGATATAGAACTTTGAGTCATAAACTTAGCTGCAATTTTTACTAATGTGCTAGTTGGGTTACCACATACAATTCGAGCGTAGAAATCACTATTTACTACAAGTACAAGTACGCTGCGAGATTTTCTGTTTCATGAAATATTCAAATTACACTAAAAGCCCGCGACGATCAGACCTTCGTCATGTTATAAAAGCTGAAATGTGTCTGCTCTGTGTACGTCCCCCATACAGTTAAGAAAAATCCCTCAATATGAAGTTGGCAAGCACCAGGTAGCAAAGGTCTCCTAAATTGCATCATGTCAGAAAAGTTTAAAGCCCTGGCTGTAAACTGTATACCAACTATTTCATGTTTTTGCGCCGGCGTTCTTCCCTCGCGGTCTGCCTATACCTATAATACCTTTGACAAGCCGAAGTTTAAGGTGACTACTATCTCTTTGACTATGAAGATAGAGTAAAAGAAGTCTTTCATTCAGAGTTACCTTCTTTTTACATTAAAAAAAATAAAATATTTTGATTTATGAATTTTGAATCTTTTGTTCATTATTCAATTTATTATTACATACGTTCGAGACATGACATAATATGTGTTCATCACACAAATGAATGCCCCGGCCAGGACTCGAACCTGGGACCTTCGGCTTATGAGGCAGGGCTACTTACCATTACACCAATCGGTCGTTCTGTCATGTCGTGTCTCGGACTTATGTAATAATATGTTCTCGGGTAATGGTTGTTTGTATTTATATATTAATAAATAATCCCGGGACAAACACACCAACTGTATGGCCCCAAAGTAAGCAAAGCTTGTGTTTATATGTATGTTTATTCTAAGTACCCCCTCAGTTCGCTGTATGGTCATCCATAACACAGGCTCTGCTTACTTTGGGGCCATACAGTTTGTGTTTTGTCTGCGGATTTATATATTTATTTATATTATACGATAAGTTAACTGTAAGTAGTAACTGTAAATAAATTTTTAAAGAACATAAAATCGAAATATAAGCCTGTTTCAAATCGTGAAGTAATGAAGAGTCAGTTCCGGATGCTCAGCGGTCCTCATGCGTAATGGCGGCTGACGCTCTGGCGCGGCGTCCCGCACGCAGTCAGCGCTCCTCATGCGTAATGGCGGCTGACGCTCTGGCGCGGCGTCCCGCACGCAGTCAGCGGTCCTCATGCGTAATGGCGGCTGACGCTCTGGCGCGGCGCCCCGCACGCAGTCAGCGGTCCTCATGCGTAATGGCGGCTGACGCTCTGGCGCGGCGCCCCGCACGCAGTCAGTGGTCCTCATGCGTAATGGCGGCTGACGCTCTGGCGCGGCGTCCCGCACGCAGCTGCCGGGATCTCGAACAATACACATATACTACAGACTTCAAATTACATTTGAGTAACGTATTATATTTTATAAAAGAATTTGTTACAGCGGTAAACAGTAACCTGATGAAATATTAATAAAACCTTTGTCGGTCCGGTCATTGTAGTCCTTCTTAATATAATATTCCAGTAATCAAAAATGTTAAACATTAATATTAGTAGCGGCCATGTCTCCAGCAGCACGTCGTCTCGACCGGTACCAACAATCGTGATCTGGCCGCTCATGTGCCCGCTGCTGTGGTGAGTGGTAGAGAGTGGTTTATTACAAGGTTCCTGAGTATTTTCAAAGATAAGAACAGCCTAGTTAAAAAAGCAATTACGTATATAAAAGTTCAACTATAAGCTAAAAAATATTTTTTTGTCTGAGTAAGCTAAAATCTTCATATAAATTAGCGCTCTGACCTCAAACCGGCGAGCTCGGCAAGCGTTTATCTGTTAATTGCCGTTCCCCGCGGCGTCCTCCTCGCACTCACACTTAAACGGGACCTGCTTATTTTGGGTAGCTTTGTAGATTGTCTTATTTTTGTTTTCTTATTTAGCTAAAGGTGAAAGTTTCATAGTATAACACACATCTAAAAAGTATTTGCAATACAAACAGTACGCTAAAGACATCTAAGAAATTGTAAAATCCGAAAAATTCAGTACATTGTTTAGACTACTTTCGTTGCCAATTTCGTGTCGCCGGCAAAGCCTCGAGCCACTCGAGCTTTCTTGCCACTGGCCGTCAAACAGCAAGACAGCTGGTGGCGAGCGAGCTCAAGTGTGTCACGTGGCATGATAGCTGATGGGGAAGACAGTGATGGTACGAAATACAGATCGTAAAAGGAAGAAACGAATTTGTAGTCTGTGGCCTTAAGAATGCGAGAGATATACAATATCTGCTATCGCTCCTTTGAAAGAAACGGATTACAGAGGTATATTTGGGCATAAACTATTTTTATATTACAACTTCTCGAAAGTAAAGTGTTTGTGGCTTTAACCCCTAAACCGTGAGTGTCCGTTGGATGGCCAAGATAAGAAACTGTGGCGTACAGGCGTTGTGCTGTCCTGTTGTTCTACGCCGTTGACGTGAGACGTCTGTACAGCTAATTACAAATACATATTTACTCGAAATCAGAGCCACAAGGAAAACTCTTTTTGAGGCAGCCATCAAATGGCTAGTTTGAAGAGTACCCTGATATTATGAAAACTATTGAAAACGCTTGGATATAAAAATGTGATCATTACTTAACTTCATGACCTTTTGTTAATACCGGGTTGCGCTGAAACCTCTTTTCTCGTTATTTATTTAACTTAAGAATCACACTAGATTTACAAACTGCCTACAAACATTTATATCAAACTTAAACTTGTGCTGAGCAAATATTCGTTTTACCTGTGTAGTCGCCACAACATTGTCGTTACATGCGCACATAGATGAATATGTAAGTTAAATTTCCTCTGATTCATTACTTAACATTAAAACCTTTCTTGCTATTTGATACCTTGTAACTGAATAATTCTTTGGAATTCTTGAGAGTTTTTTGTGTCTTTTGGCCGCTAATCTTAAGTTTATTTCTACAACCATACTCAGCCGTAACATATTATTATATACCATGGAAGATCGGTTTTGGTAATTCAATCTTTGTGAGGTGAAATCCTTATTTTAGCTATCTTTTTCACACATTCAGCAAATTCAACCGTAAGTATAAATCAGCCCATGAACTCAATAAAATAAATATACATAAAAAAAATTACAAGAATATTCATAAGTTTACAAAAAGAAAAAACATAAAGATAGATACCACGCAGAAATTACTTCGTACATAGGGCAAGGTAGCTAAAGGCTTGCAGGATAAAAGATTGCTAGTAAATCTACATTCCAAGGTACTCTTAGGAATGGACAGCTAATGCATGGACGAGATCAGAACAACGTACAATCAGTTTTTGAAATTCGTTTCTTTATTACTTTAAAGTTATTCAAAATCTTTCGAGAAGTCTGAGGAATATGGGTTTTGTTTTTATTATTTAAATGCATTTTCTCTTAATAATAAATCGAAAATATGTAGTATAACTGATACGTTAATATACTAAATTTTACTTAGAAACCAAGAATTCATCAACTGACTTTTTAATATTTTAAAATTATTTTAATATTCTAAAATCACAAATTATGTTAAACTTTGAACCTCGGAGTAAAATGAAGTATTATTTCGCTCCTTAGTGGTCGCAATGTGACTTTTACGCTTGAGGAAACCATTAGTCGGCATTTTGTATGTGTTCATGCATGAACTGCGGTGTGGCGCTGAAGTCAACTCGAGCAGTTACCTGACTTTTGCGTTCCCGCACACAGAGTTTGGAAAAGTGTAAATATATTTATTTATTTTATCATATCTCTTATCTAGCTTTTATCTATCTTATCTATCTCTTATCCCATTATCTAGCCCAAATTAAGTATCATTAAGAACTTGTGTTATGGATACTAGATAACGGAAAAATATACTTAAGCAATATATAAACACAGATAGATATATTTTTTTCAAATATAAATATTAGAAATGGACTTTAATAAACATACATACACATCCATGACTAGAAAGCAAATATGATAAAATATCTGCCCCCTACCAGGATTCGAACCCGGGACCTCTGGCATGAAAGGCAAGGCTACTTACCTCCATACCAAACAGGCCGTCAAATAAATATTATATTTATGCATAATGTTGTATTAACCGTAGACTACAGCCATATTAGTTGTCACGTACTTAGCGCCGTTCCCAAGCCGTTGTTTGCTGCGCGAGGATAGCACGTTCATGCTTTGTTTGTAATTTATCTTCGGCGCCAGCATATCGTACCTATATAATAACACATAATTTATTGGAAGCTACTTAATATACTCCTTTAAATAATTATTCGTATAATTTATTTATTTATTTATCAACAAACATTTTGACAGTGCACACAGACAGGCACCTGTCACAATTTATCAAGTCCAGGTGCAGATAAGTAGTTTCATCCGATTATAGTTCATACCGTATTATGCCTGCGACTTCGCTTGCGTATTCTTGGGGAAAAGTACATTTTCTGGATGCCTGTCAGATATACAGTTTGCATAATATAGTATAACTCGTAGTTGGGTTGACGCAGTCTATTTTTTGTTCGTGTTTAAATGTGGAACCAGCTGCTGATGGTTGCTTTTTTGTGTTACAAAACTATTCTGGTTTTTGAGATGTTCAGTGAAATGATAGGCACTAGGACAGGCATGTGTTTTCTTCAATTTTATTTTGCTTTAAATTTATTTATATAATATTAATATTTAATTTATATATTTATTTATTTACAAAATTTGAAATTGGTTTATTATTAATATTACTCTGAAACAATCCATTTAACTTTACCGCATGAAAGTATAGCCTCGAGTATCACTTCAACTACTTAAAGTTAGTCGCTTCTTCAAACAAACTTTCAAAGTTTCCTCCGCGCTCCTCACTTACCAATCTGCATTGTCATTGACTGACACAAGCAGGGTTGGCCATGATAGATGGCTGGGCAGCTCCATTAGCTTCCAGCTACGTGTGAATAGTTGCCGCTGTGCCAGCCCTGACTTTGATGAGTGAGTGTTCCGGTGTCGTAGAAAGGAGGGGTTCTTAATAGTTGTCACAAGTTCAAGTTTATTTTAGTACTTGGTTACCTAACAAGTTGGTGAAAGGATTTTCAACCGTTGTATATTTCAGAACGTGTGTGATTGGGATCTCAAAAATTTTTGGATGCACTTTAGTGTACTTTTAGGTGAGTATAGATAACTAGAGTCCAGAAAAATCACCTATAAGTAACCATACGTCTGCAAAATGGTGACAATAGATACTTTATTATTAAAAAGGGCAATTATTTGTTTGTATGTTTCAACATTAGAAACAATACTATTTAGAAGCGCATTCAATAAAATAAAACTGTATTTCAGTGATAACCACCCATTCAAAATTTAATAATTTTAAAACAAGGACATATAATAATACGCGTTTTCTGATATTTCTACAGATCTCTCGCTACAGTTCTCTCGCTACAGATCTCTCGCTACAGATCTCTCGCTACAGGGCTCTCGCTACAGGGCTCTCAGATTTAGGCACAAACAATTTTATAATGTGCTGCCTATGGATACTGGCAGAGTCAAATAAACAGAGAATACAAAAAATGGTTTATATCGCATTCTCTGCTTGAGTAATAGTGTAAATTGGATGGATAAGCAAGATTTATTCAAGCAACACGTTAAAGTAAGGGAAATAACGTGTTTGTGGGAAGTTGTAAACACACACACAACTACACGCATGTATACCGTTGACCCGCCGCTGAACCGACTTCCATCAAACACAGTTCTAATAAATCATAGAACACAGATATATTCAGCTTTCAAATAAAGCAACCTCCTGCGATTCAGTCCATCGCCTGGTAGACGTGGTACTACAGACACACAACTACACGCATGTATACCGTTGACCCGCCGCTGAACCGACTTCCATCAAACACAGTTCTAATAAATCATAGAACGCAGATATATTCAGCTTTCAAATAAAGCAACCTCCTGCGATTCAGTCCATCGCCTGGTAGACGTGGTACTACAGACACACAACTACACGCATGTATACCGTTGACCCGCCGCTGAACCGACTTCCATCAAACACAGTTCTAATAAATCATAGAACACAGATATATTCAGCTTTCAAATAAAGCAACCTCCTGCGATTCAGTCCATCGCCTGGTAGACGTGGTACTACAGACACACAACTTCACGCATGTATACCGTTGACCCGCCGCTGAACCGACTTCCATCAAACACAGTTCTAATAAATCATAGAACACAGATATATTCAGCTTTCAAATAAAGGAACCTCCTGCGATTCAGTCCATCGCCTGGTAGACACGGTACTACAGACACACAGATACACGCATGTATACCGTTGACCCGCCGCTGAACCGACTTCCATCAAACACAGTTCTAAAAAATCATAGAACACAGATATATTCAGCTTTAAAATAAAGGAACCTCCTGCGATTCAGTCCATCGCCTGGTAGACGTGGTACTACAGACACACAGATACACGCATGTATACCGTTGACCCGCCACTGAACCGACTTCCATCAAACACAGTTCTAATAAATCATAGAACACAGATATATTCAGCTTTCAAATAAAGGAACCTCCTGCGATTCAGTCCATCGCCTGGTAGACGAGGTACTACAGACACACAGATACACGCATGTATACCGTTGACCCGCCGCTGAACCGACTTCCATCAAACACAGTTCTAATAAATCATAGAACGCAGATATATTCAGCTTTCAAATAAAGGAACCTCCTGCGATTCAGTCCATCGCCTGGTAGACGTGGTACTACAGACACACAACTACACGCATGTATACCGTTGACCCGCCGCTGAACCGACTTCCATCAAACACAGTTCTAATAAATCATAGAACACAGATATATTCAGCTTTCAAATAAAGGAACCTCCTGCGATTCAGTCCATCGCCTGGTAGACGTGGTACTACAGACACACAGATACACAGGTTAAACTTACTACACCCCTCTTTTTGCGTCGGGGAATGAAATTCCTGTTATTTCTCTTATGTTGCCAACATGTAGCAACTTAAAAATAAAATAAGGTCAAATACTGTCATCAGACAGGTGACGTTTTTCAAGAGAAGCTCAACATTTTAGTCTTCCAAATGCTAGACAAAAAATAGTTTTTATTTAAATAAAATAGTGACTATCTGTAAAATCGATTCTGGTATTTGTGAAGTAGGTAGTTTGTCCAAATTCAAGACAGACCTATTGAAAGTCGGTTTTTTTAACGCTTTTGTGTAGGTCTGTAGCATGAGCAGTAATTTATTTAAGTTAACTCATTATCTTTTATACTTTTACCATTTGTTTTCCCGATCAAGGGACGTTCATTAAATTGAAATCCTCCTGTTTTTTCACGGTCACTCCACTTCACTTTATGCGTTACGAAGAGCATAAAATGCTTGCTATTATGATTTGATCGCAATATACATGAAGATGTCCAGAGATTTCTCTAAGATTCCAACATCTGAGCTTTGTAGAATGGTCTCGAGGGCATACTCTTTTAAAAACTAAAATAATTTCCAATATCTGTAAACTTTTGTAATAAACATACAGAGGTTTTTGTTCATTTCAAAGTAAAATTAAATTATAATTTTTGTCTTCGTTCTAAGAACCTTCTTCTGTTTTAAAATCGGTTAAAAATCAAAAATTTCATTTTATTTTTAAGTTTGAATAAGCTAAGATTTGTTAAATATTTTATAACGTTCATAAAATATCGCTGTCCAGTTTATCTACAGTTATATAAAATGACTAACCTTCATTGTTAAGTTCAAAATGCACAAACAAATAAATCTTTGGATTGAAAAGGAAAGTGCCATTAACTGGGTAGTGCATACACTTACTTCGGCCGGCGCGAGCGTCGTACAGCCCCATGAAAACAACTATCACGAGTGCTCGTAAATAAAACGAAACACAAATTCACGAACGTAATTTTATTACAACTGACATTATTACAATTCTATTTACACGATATGTACATTTTTACAGCGTTCTGACAAAGGTATGGAAACAAACGGTAATTTTCGTCGCTGGGCGATAAAAAATGTAACTCTAAGTAAATTCTTCAATATAACCCTATGCCGTACGAGTCCTTTCCTTGCTTGGGAATTTGTACAGTGCAGAGAGCCACACGGCGCGGCGCGACACGGGCTCAGAGTGTCGCGCCGCACCGGCGGCGTCATGCGGCGGGGAGTGGGCCTAGGGCGCTCACAGCTGCACGTGGGCAGCGCCGTTGTGTGGCGCGAGCGGAGCGAGCGGCAGCGCTTCTGATGCGGCCAGCGAGCGCGACGTAAGCGCAGTGGATGCGTCGGAGCGTGAGGCGGCGGGCAGTGCCGCTGCTGGCAGGGCACGGGCCTGCGCGCGTGCCGCGCCGCCGCCACGCCGTCGCGGGATCACGCTGTTTTCCACGTGCAGCGCTGCATTCACGTCCTTGCCCGCTGCACATGTGCACGCCTTCAGGAAGCTCTTCTTGAAGTTGTCAGACAGGAAAGCGTACAAGATGGGGTTCATAGCCGAGTTGCTGTAGCTAAAGCACGCGGCCACGAGGAACACAGCCACAGTCACGCGGCTTGCGCACTCGTTAGGCGGTGAGTAAATCAGTGCCACCTGGAATGCCCAGTATGGGAGCCAGCACATCACGTACACAGTGATTACTGTCAACACCAGCTTGGTCACCTTGCGGTGCGACCGCTTCTTCTCTTTAGACTTGTTCTTCGGCCCAACCGTCTTAAGTTTGCGGATGACAAGGCAGTAGAAGATGAATATGAGCGTCAGCGGCGCGGCGAAGCCGAGCGCAAATGAGTACAGAGTAAAGGAAGTTTGTCCCTTGTTGGCCTCGCTCTCTGGCCACACGATGTTGCAGGAGATGCCATGTTCGTTGTGGATGAGCGTGGTGTACATAAAAATGGGCGTCATAACGAGCGCAGACGCAGTCCAGGCAGCCGCTGACACGACGCGGGACACCAACGGCGTCCGGAGGCGTGGCGCCGCTATTGGGTGGCACACGGCAATGTAGCGGTCTGCGCTCATTATGCACAGGAAGATGCTGCTCGTGAACTGATTGATGCCAGTGGAGATCATGTAGGCTTTGCACATGAAGCTGCCGAAGGGCCACGAGCGCAGCGACATGGTGACGATAAGGAAGGGGATGCCGATGAGGAAGCACTCATCGGCGATGGCGAGATTCACGATGTACATGTTGGTGACAGTCTGCATCTTGGAATAGCGCAGCACCACATAGATGACAAGGGAGTTCCCCAGCAACCCTACGACGCATACGAGCGCGTACAGTGCCTGCGTCACGAGTGACACGACGGAAGGCGCAATGTGCGGGCACGTCTCGCCCGACGCGTTGTACGACGCGTTGCCCCACTGCACTGACCAGTTGGCCGCCCAGTCCTCTGCCTCCTCCAGAGCCATGCCTAATGAATATCTGCTGCTGGCTTGACACTCATCACCTGCGGACAATATTGCTTCTTAACATGCGTACAAATAATCGAGTTATTAATTAAGAATATATTAAACACCAACATTAAGTAAATAAACATTTAACTACCGAAATAAAGTAATAGTCTGTGTTTCTTACAATTAACAATATGTATAAATAAATGAAGTTATACTTTTAAAGTGTCAAACGATAAGTACCAATTTCTAAAGACAATTTTAAGTGCACCATTGTCTGCGATATCTTCACCGTCACGCTTCTATTCAAACCACAAACTAAACAAGCCACACATGAACATTGACCATTTCTTACGGGTTTACGACAATTGGCGACACTGTTTAGTTTAGAGTGGTGAGGAATCCCAAAATGTAATTGAATACTATGTTTATTCATTTGTTTGCCATTCGGATACTTACATTTTCATAAAGTAAACAATTTCTTGTTATTTAGGGGTCGACGCAACCATCTTGTTTATCTGGAACAAGGCAAACAAATCGTTATTTTAGTATTTACTTTCAAATCTTTTTTGATGACTGAAAGCAAAATTGAAACCGCTTTTCATAAACATGTATAAGTTATTGATCATTTTATGAGAAATATTTGATATATTGCAGAGATTTTGAAGATTTTATCACTTGAAACTTGTTTGGGATCAATAATGCTTAGATTTATATCACTCGTTTTTTATTCAAATAGAAGTCAAGAAAATTGTTTTAAGAATCTGGAATTTTAATGTCTTTCTTTGGGAAATAAGATGTTTTTCGCGCCACTATTAATCAATCTAAAAAAATAAACTAAAAATACGCGCGCCGACGTTCTGTATGCTCCTGTCAGTCTGAGATTTTCTCCGTTCGTAAATCAAACTAGATCAACAAACGTTTTAGTTTCATTTCGCTCGCGCACTCACCAGTTGGCAATTGATTAATCTGCGGTATTTTTGATTTTCCATCATCGCTTTTCAAAGATTTTCTATTATTTGAAATCAATCAAGGCTAATTATAAACGTTCGGGTATTAAAAGGTTTTTCGAGGGCCAATTCGAGGGAGTTTATTTTTGGTGCGATGATATAACGATATATACAAAATCTTTGTTTATACGCTTATCATTAAAATACCGAGAAATATTACGAATAAACTCTATCCTGCACGCAATCCTGCATCCTCATTCAAACACATTCATAGTATATATTATAAAAATGTTCAAAGATATGAAATAGGAAAATAGAAATTCTTATTAGTACTGTACGAGGAACTAAATACCACAAAATGCTCTATATGTGTCGAGCAAAATAGTTTGTTTAATTTCAGAAAACGTTGTGAGACAATGCAAAAAATTTACCCAAGTAGGCCGCGGATAGGACTTTGGTGATTTTTTTAAAACATCCTCACAATTCCGCATTGAACACTGTTCATAAAAACATTTATTGTAACAACATCTACAAAAATATTTTTTTTAAAAGCAAAATATCTTAATTGAAATCAAAGTTTGCCGTCGCGATCAGTCACAGGAGTTAGAAGTTCTTTCAAATTAAATTAATAAGTTTGGGAATTCTCAAAAGAATTCCATGTTCTGGACGAACTTCTACGTCAATAATAAATAACTTTAACGACAGCTTTATATCGAAATTTTTTGCGTAATTACACTCGCGATTACACTCTTTATACATAAGTCTAAAACAAACTATTTATCTTGGAATGCTGTATTCCGACAATGTGATCCTGCTTGGCGTATGTGGCCAATAGCGTCCCTGTATGTATCTTCTGGTGTTCCACAGGCCTAGGGCAGATTTTGCAACAAAAATTTTTCAACAATGTAAACAGTACAAATGTAGCATATTTCTAATAGTAGCAAAGTAAACATTTTTCCCAGCCGGCTTGTGATTGGAGGATTTATATTGAACAAAGTAAGTGCAGTCTCCTCACTACAACTTCGAAGAATTTCGTGTCACAAATTTATCAATATAATTACTAACAAAATTTTGTCTGTGGAATCTTCATAACTAAATTACTTTAGTGATAACTTTAACAACTGCATATTTATATTGCAATATTTTATTTAATATATGTTCAAATACCAAGGTCTATTATTTAAATAACATTCTCTACGAACATGCTCCGCGTGCAACTGCCTGCAATTTGATTCGTTCTTAAGATAAACTGATAGCCCAGGAGCCCGCGACGATCAGACCTTCGTCATGATATAAAAGCTAAAAGCTACTCTGTGTATGTCCCCGATACAGGTGAGAACGATCCCCGATTGTAAAGTTTAGAATATGGTGGCTTTGCAAGTAACTAGTAGCAAAGGTGAATAAAAATAGCACCTAAGTTTCGTTACTTATACTGTAACGAAACTTAGGTGCTATTTTTATATAGCTCAGGTTTTTACATATTTTGTTTGGAATAACAGTAGAAATCACGTCGTCTATTTGTCAGACACTTAAAACGGTTTGACTCCGCTTTCATACATCTTTAAACTGGGATAAATTGTGCTGACATTAGGGCTCTTGCTCTATTAGATCCTTGTTATGAGAAAGCGCTATAAATTGGCAACAGCAATTTAAAAGGCTTATTGTCTTGCACATACCCTTATTACTGCACTCAGCCCGTAATAAAGGTTATTGTTTTTGTGTTTAATGTAAGAAGTCGTATAAAGATAGAAAATTCGAAGGGAAAGAAGAAAGAAAGTGAAAGTTGAAGGAAACCAGCACAAACTAAACCATTGAATTTTCTTATGAAAATAAAATATCGGAAGCGTATGAAGAAAATTGAATTTAGTTTTGACAAGATTCTTCTACAGCATTAGATCTGCAGCATTATTCGCCTTGGCTCCATCCTAGTAATGTTCTAAAGGAAGAAAGAAAGAAAATATCTTAAAAACTAACAAAAAGAAAAAATAAAATTTTTTAACTTATTTCTAAAAAAGGGTAAGCTACTCGGCATAATGCCGCATAAGTGACGCTGACTTTCTGTCGTGCCCTATACCCTTTAAGGTGTTTAGGGTTACAAGAGGCTTGTGGCAACGTTATTGTAGGGTGGTATATTTGAGATATTGGTCAGTAGGTATAAATAATTTTATAAATATATGAATAGGATTTAATTAAACCTGATTAATAAATATAGATAATATTAATAATAATAGCAAATATATTAATAATTGTAAATTGTATAATAATAAATATTCAGAAACTTGTTCGATTACTCTCTGATTTTAAACTATTTTAGGGTTATGATCTTTGAATTGATTCACTTGAGCCTTAGAACCCAATAGCATAAATTTTGTCTTGGAAGGATTTAAAATCGAAGACTGTTTTTTAGACCACGTGCTGATACTTCTAAGGTCGTCGTTAAGTTTTTCTACTGAGGCATGATCATCGTAGCAATGACAATTACAGTTTTATATTTCCTTGCTAAGATCCGTACAGTATAAAATATAAAGAAGTGGTCCTAATATTGAGCCTTAAG
The DNA here is from genome assembly GCA_923062675.1 of Marasmarcha lunaedactyla. Taxonomy (NCBI): domain Eukaryota; kingdom Metazoa; phylum Arthropoda; class Insecta; order Lepidoptera; family Pterophoridae; genus Marasmarcha; species Marasmarcha lunaedactyla. The sequence goes on from OV281349.1 coordinate 27,947,064, forward strand.
GGACACCTCTAAGTACAGTCTTTTCCTCGGAAAAGACATAAGAACCATCCGACCTCATAATTTTTAATTTTGAATTTCTTTAATTTATCTATTCCGCCGGCATGGACGATAACCAAGTGGTTGCCCTTTGATACATGTTTAAAACAGAAGTGCTTCCATCTGAGACCATTTGAGTCGGTAAAAACAATGGGTCAGTTTTGTTCACGATATTCTGCAATTTTTATGAGATAGTAGTTAGTAATTAGTATTCGCAAGTATCGAATTTCATACTTTCCCATTAGCAGTTTGCGGTTATGTTCCGTTGGTTTCCACTTATAACATAACAAGATGACTTGTTTTCGTAACATGCTGTCTCAATCTTGATAATCTATTTCTCCTTTAAATTTTGCGTGTAGTATTTTCATCGTCAGAATTTCTTTATTTGTAATCTGAAAGTTATGAATCGTTCTCCGGGTTACTTGTTGATTAAAATCATCTATTACCATCGTAGGCTTCCAATTTGATTTCTTTTTAGGTCATTTAAACGTTAGTTTCCGTTCTGAAGAAGGATATTTGCTTTCTAATAGGAACGTTTCTGACAGAACTCAATGATATTCCGGATGATATAGCAACTAATTGACCGGGAGTCACAATCCTCATTTTCGAAATATTTGTACAAATTATGCAAAACGTTTTAGATTGGAAAGTCAAATGCTAATATCGACCATGCTTCAACATCGGAACCATTTTTAATTAATGACTTTATAATAATAACAATAAATGTTATAAACCATAAGAAAAAACACAATTAAAATCAATTCAATTCGTTTATTAACTAAAACCAAATAATCAGACCTCACATCAATTAACAATGTTAGTTATTTAGTTAGTTAGTTAATTAAAAATGGCAATTAAGAATTATTATGTAATTATTATTTATTTGACATTTACCACTGACTTTTGATTTCAATATATTTTCTTCTTTAAAATGTAACGAACCTCTTTTTTCTGAATTTACAAGGAAATTTAAATTTCAAGTTTAGAATTCCTGTAAATATACAAATACAAAAATATACAGTACGAAAGTAATTTACCTGTATTTGATTTCAGAATGTATTTGAATTCATTTATTTCAATAGGTATTTACTAATCGGAAAGTAAATAGTTTTTAAGGAGTAGATTTAAGTGTGATTTAAAGAACATAATTGTGTGGTAAATTTGGACTGTTTTATATTGGTGAGGACTTATAATTGGCCCACTATTGTTATCATAGATATGTATTATTGTAATATTGGCTGTTAGTTTGCTTCGTTGACGAATGACGTTTGCTTCAGGTCATTTTAGATCTGTTTAAGAAAAACAGAGGCAATATTCTCTGGGACACATACGTTTGGTATGTAAGATTTAATTGCGTTTTACGTATAACCATTCCATAAACTCTTACAGCAATAGAAAAAAAATAACTTTACTTAAACTGTAGGAAAATTTAGGTACATTGTTCAAACATGACCAATACTAGTAAATACCTTATTAAATTTTCGTTCAATCAATATTAAAGTTTGCCCATTACCAAGCAGAGACACGAACTTGAGTCTATAAAGACAAGCGTGAGTTACGAGCAATGAGGCGCGGCGATTGGCCGCCTGCAGCGTCGTCCGGGTACGAGCAAGCAACAGCGCTTGCATCGATACTAGCGCAGCCGCTCGGAAAGGAGACCAGACCAGTAAATTCGTTGAGGGATGCCAGCAGTGTCATGGCCGAATACTTTACGAAGCGGTTCGAGGAGCTGAGCCACGCGCGCGTTACCCTGCTTCTACATGATGTAACGTTTACACGGTTACACATCAGTCGTTGGCATTACAGCTTTCGTGTACATATGTTATTTAAGTTGGTAGAGCTTTATGAGAAATGGAGGAAGCGTTTATTCTTGATAGTTTATTGGAAATAGGATTTACGTTTGTCTTTTATCTCTCTCAGACGATACATCAGTACTAAAATATTAAGCAGACTATAAAACTAAACCGCAGGATTTATGTGGGAAAAGGTATTTATAAAATAAATAATATAACCCATTACATGACCCATTTTCAAAAACATTTGAAACAAAACTAGGGCCCTTGAAACAATAAAAACAAACACAAAATATTCTTTTAGTAAAGTCTTCAAAGCGCAAAACTTCAACATATACAATCTGCTCTCACAGCAGTCACTGCAAATTAAAATTTCTGAAAAGTCTTTTAATAAAGTGGTTCCCACGTCCAGGCTAAGCGCAGCTGCACTATCTTATGTTGTTATTGCACACAATAAAACTCGCCCCGAGCGCTGGCTTCCAGAAAGCCCTCCTGAGCCACGCACACGGGAGTTTGAAACTTACAAATATACAATAGGGAGTATTTGGAGGAGATCAGATGCTAATCTCCTACATTATTCACGGAAGCCGGCTGCGACGGCGACGCGGCGCGAGATTCTATAATTACATAGTAATCACTCAGATTATGGAATGAAACTCGAATCCTTTGTCTTTACGGAACATTGGCTTAATTAGAGCGTCACATGGATAAGCACAAAGACGATTCTCTACGCCGAGTTGCGTTGTTTACAAGAAAACTAACAAGATTTTCAAAATTATATTACTACAGGTTTCAATTATTTGTAGTTAATAATAAATTAGTTATTCAACCAGTTACCTGTTTTCCGAGCGGGCAGTTTTTCATCACGATAGATCTGAAACAAACAAACAACCATCAGTTATTTTGATATGTTGCACGTTTCGCTTCACAATAACGAAGTTGAATATTCCTGGAATTAACAATATTTTAAAATATAACTCCTATCTTCGGTTAGTAATGAAAAATATTTTCAAATACAAAAGTAAATGTATAAGGAAGGTTGGCTTGGTTTTAAAGTTTTTATAACTAACTCATTTTTGGAAATGTTTTATGTTGTTTATCATGCGAAATTAAATGACTTATGTGAACAAGTCAATACGCATGCCACTTATGAATCATGTTCTGATGCCAAACAGTTCACTAAAATTACCCGGAGCAGCAGTAATTTAAGACACTCCTGATTATGAAGAATCTAGATTATTTATCAGGCGCCAGTTTTCGCTTGTTTTCATTCAAACACTATACAGGGATTCACGCATAGATCATCTAGATCAAATTCATCTACTGCGTCAAAGTTACCCTGCGTAATTAAAGATAATAAAAATGAAAGAAGTAGCTTTTCCGTCTATTTTGCCAAGTATTAATTTGGCTTCACAAATTTTCACGAAGCCTAAATGTTATTCTGCACCGATCAATAAGTGGCTACTTTTCTACGGCTTCATTGATCTCGTGTAAATGACATCTTATATTTTCTATCAATTGTTCATTTGAATGAAAGCCTCGTTACATCATTTATATGTTTACGTGCTTCGAGATTCAGTGATTTCAGTTTTTTAAGGTGCATAGTTTCGGTAACACTCGGTAATTAAGCACGTCACAGTGTGAAGCTAAATTATTGAATACCACGGTGTAAACTATGGGGTCATGCTTGATATGAGGCGTCGCCATGTATCTGTGCACCACACACGCATCCGGTGCTATCGGTCAGTAGATCATTGCTATCCTCTATCCACCGGAGATTATTCAGGAGCTTTTGGCTTGCTTAAGTTGCTACATCGTGCATTAATTTGTCTTGCCCATTGTTTCGAAATGCCTCATGCCCCAGTCCGAAACTAAAAAGTTTTGTATTACAACTTTTTTTCATAATATTTATTCATAACATGATTTTATCAGCTTTACATGTAGCTAGTTATATAAGCTATTTTTAGAAATCTAAGCCTTCGGGCCACCCGAGTCTCCAAACCGACATTTTATAGAACAGATAAGAGCAGTGAGATCTTTTTTCTGCTTCAATTATGGTTGCCCCAGCGCCATATATCATATTTCTCAAGACATAAAAAGTTATTGTTTTAAATCGTAATGTTACAATTTTAAGACACGGCAATATATAGTAGGTAGTTATTTCAGAGAAGTCTGCATGTGTAAAAAACTCCGCCGCCACCAGTGAGGCACTGACGAATTCTTGATAGTTTATTTTTTGACATTTGTAGATTCTCACTAACCTTACTAGAAGTAGTACATACAATCTATTCCTTGTACACCTTTCTTAGCAGGCAGCTGTATGAATAGTGGCCCGAAGCCTTCAATGAACTTGTAGTTTTATTCTCACTAACCTTACTAGAAGTAGTACATACAATCTATTCCTTGTACACCTTTCTTAGCAGGCAGCTGAATGAATAGTGGCCCGAAGCCTTCAATGAACTTGTAGTTTTATTCTCACTAACCTTACTAGAAGTAGCACATACAATCTATTCCTTGTACACCTTCTTAGCAGGCAGCTGTATGAATAGTGGCCCGAAGCCTTCAATGAACTTGTAGTTTTATTCTCACTAACCTTACTAGAAGTAGCACATACAATCTATTCCTTGTACACCTTCTTAGCAGGCAGCTGTATGAATAGTGGCCCGAAGCCTTCAATGAACTTGTAGTTTTATTCTCACTAACCTTACTAGAAGTAGCACATACAATCTATTCCTTGTACACCTTCTTAGCAGGCAGCTGTATGAATAGTGGCCCGAAGCCTTCAATGAACTTGTAGTTTTATTCTCACTAACCTTACTAGAAGTAGCACATACAATCTATTCCTTGTACACCTTCTTAGCAGGCAGCTGTATGAATAGTGGCCCGAAGCCTTCAATGAACTTGTAGTTTTATTTTCAATTTGAATATGACAACACCTTAGATAATTTCATGCTGATCTATTGACCGGAGCTGGTGGTGACCCACGGTGGCGGATAACAGTATTCTTTAGTTTCCATAGCACAGTACTATGCCCAAACAAATAAAGTTTAAAATATTTTTTTCATAATTATAAGTGCGTGATAATAGCAATTACAGCTTTCCTTATCAATTACAGACAAATTTATTTTTAAAATTAGCATAAAAAACAGAAGTTCCTTTTAAGGTTTGATTAACACTCATCACGATGAACGGACAGATCACGATGAACGGACACATTACGATGAACGGACAAATTATGATGAACGAAAAGCTATATCAAATGTAAACGAAATTAGCTATTACAAATATTAAAAAGAAATTTTCCAAAATATGGAAACAAAAGCCTAAAAATAAAATATGACTTTTTAATGTCGTCCTTTGCACGTACTTCGCCAATTTCCTTATCAAACTTGACGCACAGTCATGAATACAACAACAGCGATGCGAAAACTTGGTTCCTGTTTCCCATCAAAAGACAATTTATGCTTCTTTTTGTCGCATTCGTCGAGGCGTCCTATCAGCGGCAAGTTTCCAAATCGGCAGTAAAACAATCAGATTCTTTAATAAGTACGAGATTTCTTTTGTACGTAAGTTTGTTCGCGAGACTACTCGCGCTGATCCCTGCGTCTAAACAAGCGGCGTGTTGATAACTAAATGATTTGTTTTCACAGTCTATGTTTATAAAGTGCTCTAGAAATAGATCTATCTCTACATTGCACAGCCTTGAACGTTGATCGTCAACCTCTTGTAAAAATTTAGTTCAGATGTTTCGTCACAGGCCTTCGCGTCAGTTCTTAGTTTCGGAGGGAACAACGGAGTAAAAATACCAAACGTTCGCGTCATTAGTCTAGTCAGGGCAAATTTATTTCAATTCAGACTTTTTGGTGAATTTTGTAGCATTAGGTACAACAGTTAAGAAAATATGATCATTTATGTAAAAAATATATATCCATTTATGAATTTTTTTATATTTTGTGAATTTTAGTGCCATGCACTAATAATTTTTTTTTTTAATATACAAATGTATTGAATTAGTATTTATCCACCATTAGTTAAATTGCAAATAATCCAAGCTGTTTTATAATCGCACTATATGTTATATATCTATTATATAAGCGCACGCGTGGGCAAACAACGACGCGATAACAGCGCGGTTACAGCGCGTCGTCGTGACGTCACCGACACGTGGAATATTCCCGCAGTTCCTAGAAATGCAGTTGCAGTGTGCTATTTGAAATAGAAACGTTCATTTATTTAGCCGATACTAAACAGGTGAATTTAAAACAAATGCAACTAAATAAGTAATTAATACGAAAAATTACCATCTTTTACCTGTATCTATTGTCAAACCCAGCTCACGTGCCTTGATACGTTTACGGGTAAATTTACGTTTTGTAAAAATATTTTATTGTATTTATAGAACGCCTACGTTTGTACCAAGCACAAAAACGTTTAAAAATCATTTTACCGGTTCTATTGTTGGTTCCATGCTCAATAATTTAAGGTCACTCGCCGTCATAAGATCACAGATGCGTCGTGGATTGTTGGCTGGGTATTTATGGGTCATCAATAAGCGAGTCCAGCGAGACCCAGCTGCCCTCGCGGGATCCCGCGGTCAATGACCCGGCGTACAGCCTTGCTCGAACACAGACACTTATCGGCCACATTTCCATCTATTTCCGAGGAAATCACTCTATATGTCTTACAAATACATTTCATTTCTCCCAAAAACAAACCTTATGTCGGCGTGTATAACGTTATTTTTCTATTGGGGTTACTTTTCTGATTTTTACATAAGCCGTGTTAGGGATCTCGATCTTGAGACATTGCAGTATGATCAAATTTTGTTTGAAAATGGTTAGAGATCAGTTTCAATAAGAGTCGCGCATGATCTGCAGCAGGAATTTGCTTCGCCTGACGACATCAGCATGTCATGTATTTGAATATTGCCAGCGAAGCGGAATCTCAATTTTGACGAAAAAGTTTAATCTGTAGAACAATATTACTGGGAGAGATTTGAAGTTTTTTAGATAAAATGTAGTGAGTACAACAAACATGTGAGCAGGTGCAATTAAGAAAATAATATAAATCAATACAATACAGTTTATTATTTATAGTAATAATATAAATTAATACAACAGTTTACTGATAAAGATATACAGTGAGTTTTATTTAACCTGAAGAACTAGTTTCCTTTTTAGGCCGCATAAAATACAAATTCTTTTGAATTATTGGTGGTTAGTCTCAATGTCCATTATCTCAAAGCAAAACATTTATTATACCGCTCCGAAACAATAAATAAAAGTAAAGAAAGTGATGCTACGTGGTTCCATTACAATTCCATACTCACAAAGCCAAAGAACTTGAACACAAACGAGGCAGCGGCCACCTGCCTCCGGGCTGGCCTGGCAAACTACGCCGGCTCTAACATAGAAATACCTAAGTGAAGGTGAATCTCTACGTCCCACTTAAACTTACTGTAGATAGATTGATTGTATGCGCCCAGGTAGCAAGCGAGGTAGAAGCTTTCTTTAGATGATGTCACAAAATAATAGGAAAGAGAAAGCATATACCTAACTACATAGACAGATGCATGTTTTGTGATCATTTTGATATCATAGAACCTATTAAATTGATATTAATATATATAATATAAATATTGCTCTTCTGCCCACCGATGCCAAAATTTTTGAAAAAGCAATGTACGAACGTGTATACAACTTCTGCGAAAAATATAAGATCTTTGACGCTTCCCAAAATGGTTTTCGGAAACAACGTTCTACCGGTTTGGCCGTTTATAAATATATTCAGGAAGCTTTAAACATAATAAATAATAAAAACTATGCAATAGGTATTCTCCTAGATATGACAAAAGCGTATGACAAAGTTCAATACAATATACTGCTAAATAAATTGTATAGCATCGGCATTCGCGGCGCCGCTCACCAGTGGTTCACATCTTACCTGACAAACAGACAACAATACACAGAAATAGAACATTTTAATTATTTGACCAGTGAAATTCAAAATATTCGATCTGACTGTAAAACGATCAATGCGTCCATTCCCCAAGGTAGCGTACTGGGCTGCTTACTTTTTCTTATTTATATAAACGACCTTCCAAAATCTCTTAATACTCCATGCGTTTTATTCGCAGATGACATATCTTTGCTTGTTCCATGCAAGACCATCTTAGACGTAACAGCCAAACTAAATTCGACTTTTGACAACATAGACACATGGCTTCGTGACCACAACTTAAATATAAATTTTAATAAAACAAAGCTAATGACATTCCACCCTTATCAAAAAAACCCTATTGACATTGATTTCAAATATAAAAATATAAAACTTAACCAAGTAAATGAATTTAATCTATTAGGAATTAACATCGATTCTCACGTTAATTGGAAACATCACGCTAATAAAACTAGGCTAAAACTAGCTAGATTCGCCTACGCACTTCGAGAGATTAAAAAAACCACAGACCTAAAAACGGCTCTTACCACCTACTACGCCTATGCATATTCCTGGCTAAACTACGGTATTGTCTTGTGGGGAAACTGTGTAGAAGTCTCTAGCGTTTTCACTGCCCAAAAAAGACTAATAAGAATTTTGGCAAACATCCAAAACGACGATAGCTGTAAACCATATTTTTTACATTACAAAATTCTCAGCCTACCATGCATTTACATACTCGAAGCATGTAAATTCGTGCGAAAACATCCCGAGTTTTATACAAAACGCGAAGAAGTAGTTGGTAAATATGTCCTTAGACCCTCCCGGAAAAATGTGCTAATACAACCTACGTCCCACCTAAAAATTCACTCATCTGGTCCCCTGGCTATGACAATCAAACTATATAATAATTTACCAGAAAACATCAAACAAGAAAAAAATTACAAAAGATTCACGCTCTTGCTAAAACAACTCCTATTAAAAAAATGTTATTACACGACTTACGAATACTTAATTGATAAATTTCAAATGAACTAACTAGACATAAATATTATCAAAACAATTTATTTAATTTATAATGACCACAAAATGTCCTCTCCGGCATTGCAATACCTACACTAGGTGCATAATTTTACTTTTCATTGTATAAATTCTCTATTTTTTAAACAACCACCTGTAAAATTATGATAGCAATAAAGTATTGAGTATTGAGTATTGAGTATTGAGTAAATTGTGTAAGATCAAAATGAAAAAAATAAGCAAGGAAAAATTTTACATTTTTTAAATATAGAGTAAATAGGGGTAACATAAAATTGGTTGGTAACATTTAAATACAGAATGTATTCGGCCTGGGGCCGAACTAAAGTCCTTTCTATTGACCGCCGAAATAACCAGGAAGGAACGAATGGAATCCCAGCTGAAGCCAGGTCACTCCACGTATCACATTTTTAATCATTTTTGGAATATTATGCAAATAAAGACCTACGTTGTATGAAGTCAATGGACACGATGGACAAAGGCCAATTGCCGTTGCCGTCGCCGCGGCTGGACAGTTGGCTACGGCTGCGGTAGGAGTGACCTATATTGTAATAAACATATTATCTGACAAAAGAAATAAGGATAGTAATGGAAGGCTGGGTGTTCGTTATTAAACATTCCAGACACTTTTTTTTTACACCCATGTACATAATTTAAAATATTTTATTTCATCATATGTAAAAATTTTACACTATTGAACGTCTTGTTTTGCTTCGTCTCATTCGAGATTGCGTAAATACCACTTAACCTCGGATTTTAGAAGCTGTTGCAGATGGAGAGGAGTTCACCCGGCAGAAAAAGTAACTCTTGGCACTTCTTTATAAAATACATATTGAAGACGATATGAAGAAACGCACACATGACAGCTAATTGTCCGTGCGTCCATGTAGAATTAGATCTTGTCCGGACAATTACGATCAAAACAAAATAAGAATCAGCTAAATCGGCTCGACATTCTTGAGTTTTAACGAGACCAACAAACCCTAATTTATTTTTATATTGATATAAGAAGTTTAATAACAAATATTTAATGCACATAATTTAAAAATATTTATCATCTTACAATAACTGTATCCCTACCCCCTCCCTCACCGGCAAGGTCCCCATCCTCTCAGTCCAAGTCACAGACGAGTCACGCGCTTTCAACTGCTGGATTTAATAACTAGAAATTTACCAAATATAAAATAACTTTGGAGGCACGTAGCGCGCTCATTATTGGTTCGGCTGCTGGCGGCTTGTTTTTCCAATTCTGTTATACCTTTTTTATTTCAAAAAAGGGACCCTCTAAATGAATTAAGATTATTTTGTTCAGCAACGAGGAAGCTTCTAAAATATTGAATTTTGTAATAAATGTTACGTTAGGAGAATTTTCTGTTGGCTGCAACGAGTTACTGTGATGTTTCCGATTCTTTTAGTAAATCCTGTATCTGCTGGACCCGTATCATGTAAACCGCTACGCAACGGGATTAAATTCCCGTTACTACGTAGAAAGTTTGTATGATAATGTTAATTATCCCTCATTAATATTCAACGTTGTTGGAGATAATGCCCGCATGTTGCACGTCGAGTGTGGCGCGACCACTACCGCGGCTTGGCATGTTTGTGTACGCGAAAAACTACGACTAACTTTTTACTTTATATGAAAAACAACAAGATATAATGTAAACATTTTGTTAGACCAAATTGCATTGCACTTCTGTTAAATGTCACATTCAGAGATGAGAGCTCTTCGAGCGAGCACTGCGTGTGAGCAGGGCATCATGTCAAGATCCATCGACACTTGACCTGAGGATACTCGGACGCGTTAAGCTGTGTATTCAGCCTGTATTCAATTTGCCTTGAAATATAAGTCAAATGATCAAAAATAATGTCTATCCTCATTAATGTTCGAGGTGCGTGGGAAAACCTTTTTCTTGATTTAATTGATTTAATTAAACTTATACTTTTAATTTTTTTCATGTAAAGCTTATTTTGGTTTATTAAAATGTTCAATTACTTTTTAAATTCAAACGCTTCTAAAGCTTCACGGCGTTGAAAAGGGATTAAGATAATTCAGATTGGAACCAAACTCAAAACGGCACGGAAGTCTTATTCGTTTGTCAGCTTGAAGTCAGAATCCCGTGTAATTTTTTTTTACAATTCGAAAAGACTTAATGAACAATGTCGCTCAGTCACAACAATCTAGTACAGAATGCATCTCAGTGAATCGAGCACTCGTTGTGTATAAGATCCTGTTTAGTGGTTTTCTTGAGTCAGTTAGTAGTCGCGGCGACCGGGACGAATACTGAACAAACGTCAGCCGTCGCCGGCTGCGCCGCGGGGTGTCATGGATTATAAATGGTTCTTTTTAAATTGCATCGCTTTGAAAAATGCTACAAAAACGTCGGTTGTTTCCTTCTATCTGGTTTGATTTTCTTGATTTCCTGCGGGATATTTTTAGTCTCAGAAATTTGCGCTTCTCATCCGGTGGGGTACTCGTAAATAACAAAATATAATAAATCAAATTCCAAAAGTAAACGTATTTTTCAAAAAAATACAAAAATTGCCCGACAGTCAAAGGGCCTTTCTTACAATGTTGTAAATATTTGAAACGTAATTTACAAAATAACTCGCAGGTGGATGACAGGCTGATTATTTTCCAATTCATCTACATTTACATTTTAAATTGCTTCAAAATATTCTTCAGTAAAAGCTTTAAAAGCATTTTCAAGCAATTTTTCGGGGCGTAAACTTTATGTGAATAAGCCTTATCAATATTTTTATGAAAGTTTATTTCAGCAAGGTTTTGTGTAGTCAGTCGTAAAGCGCGCTATAGTGAGCGATAGTGGGTTCGGTTCCCGCGGGAAAGTGTCGTAAAATTGAGTGTTCTGTTCATCCCGGAACTTGTGGATTATTGCAGGCGTCGGCATTCGAACGTCTTGCCTTCAGTGAACAACCCTGTGTAGATCGTTTCGTAAGAATTGACAAAATTTGATTATTGTTGGTATATTTGCTTTACGGTCACTTATTTGAGTAAATCGTTCATGCAATGAGAAAATATAAAACCAAAGCATATATATATTACATATTTTGAGCGAGAGATATTATTTATTATAGTTAAGAGGGTTTGTTTATAATCAGGATGATCCCAACTTTAATCTGGATTGACAACAGAATTCAGTATTATAACTTATATAGCGTTTAATGTGATTCGCGGGACTGTTGCCACGCGGTCGTCGTTGTGGTGCCTCTCCTCTTCTGGTGCTGCAGTAGGACGAAGCAGTTCTGCGTGTACTCAAACACTCGTGCTAATTAAACTAAGTTGTCATCGGTATTTTCTTGAATAGCTTGAAAGCTGGCAATTTTCGTAAAGGATTGAAAAAAGCTCGGAAATTATTTTGGGAAATACCTGTTATCTCTAAATAACTCTACCGTACTCTTTATTGATACAAATATTTGAAAATAGTAACATTTTATTGAGTGGGTTTGGTAACCACATATACAAGCTAACTGTTTGGTACCTTAATTACATTAAAAGCGACACTTACATAATCACCTCACCGTACCGCCGTTGCTGTATTGGTTTCCGTAATAAAATAAGGGTACATGATTTCAAAGATTTTACAAAGTAGAACTTGTGGAAGCGTAAAAAAGATAGAACTTGTTGGCTCGGTAGTCGGCGCGGAGTTCAAGGACCTCGTCCGCTCGCTCGCGGTCCCTAAGTACAGATCGTTCAGCTCACCAACCCAGCCCTAAAACCTCTTAATATGAAGCAAATTTCTTCCCGAAATTCCTAACTATCGCGTTTAGAAAATCTTGATGATGGAGACATTACGTAATGAAGAGTTACTACCAACATGGCGGACTGGATAGATAGACATTATCAAGCTTACTTGGTAAATGTAACTATAAATGAGGCATTGAGGCAGTGATTGCCGACAATATCGAGGTGCATGTAGAAAAACATGACAGATGTATACTGTTTCCAAAGCGTGGATTACCGATGCCATACAATTTCATCGCCCAATTAATAATTGTTTACGATAAAAAAGAAGTACAGAATTTTAAATCCTTAAAAAAAATTTAGATACAATAAGAGAACTAAAAGTATTTTAGTCCAAAAGGTTCAACCATTATTATTAAAAAAATTTCTTTTAAAAAACAAGTTTAAAATAGTATATCTGTCGATATTTGGGCTGCGGGAGGAAACACTCTCTGTCAATCCTGTAGTTGCTGCCGTCACTACAACCAAGGACAGAGACAAGCCCTGAGCCCGTCCATAGGTGAATAGTACGTCATAAAGTTGAACCGGCTCCGAACTCACGTAGGCTTGGGGTGAAGATCACGGCAACCCATCCTTTACGGATTTCTTGCGTAACGGACATTTTTATGAATAACAAATATAAAATCATTGAATTCTTAGCACGATACTTGTGTGCACGGGAATTTCAATTGAATAAATATTTTTCAGCAATAATAATTCACCAATAATGCAACATTTATGGAAGTGGCGTCAGCAAGACGGCTCTAGAACCGACTGTTTAGCATAAATGCAAGTTTCAGTTTCACGTCGCGAAGTGATATCGAAACAAACCACTCTAGTGCATGTGGGAGATGAGCTGCTCGAGTGTACGATGCAAGCTTTTACGCCGAAATCTTCGATAGAAATATACTGATTTACACCAAACTGCAATCGATTAGAGACTCTCTTAAAACTTACTTGCCCTGAGGATAATGAGTTTATGATAACGTAATTTAAAAGTAAACTTTGTAGTATTAGGTCTTCACATAAGAAATTGGCACTTTGTCGTACTGGCCACTTTGATCTGGCCACTTTAGTTTACGAGTTCCAAAGCGGCACCAGTGCTGCAGAAACGGCTCAAAGTATTAATGCTGTGTATGGCGGCAAACACAGTGCGTTTTTGGTTCTCTGGAAATTTCGACCTGCAGAATAAGCCATGTGGACGGCCGGAGACCAAAGTTGATAATGAAGAATTGAAGGCTATTGTGTAAGCGGATCCATCGCAAATCAGGTCCGAGTTAGCTGTAGGCTGCGGTGTTGGTGACAAAACTGGTTTAACCCACTTGAAGCGAATCGGGAAGGTGAAAAAGCTTGAGTGGTGAAAATTGACTATAAAAAGTTACTTGTGAGCGTTTGGTGGACTAGTGCCGGTGTCGGTAACTACAGCTGTCTTCAATCTGGCCAGACGATTAGGGCAGATGTCTATTGTCAGCATCTGCAAACCAAAACCTTTTTGCAAGGGAAAAAAAATACTCCAATGGGGCAGTCCAAAGCGCCTTCAAAGATTTTATTGATTCCCCTCCGAATGGTTTTTTTTTAAAGGAACAATGAACTACCTATGAGATGGCAAAAGTGCATAGTTAGCAATTGTACATACTTTAATTAAATAAATATATTATACTAGCGACCCGCCCCGGCTTCGCACGGGTCTATCTCTCGGCATTTTAAATCTGAAATATCTTCAAAAATATTCATTTAAATTACACGCTGTAAAGGGCCATATTGATTTATATTACATGTACAATGTATTTAAGGTACTTAATTGGATAGGGATTCATGCTAATTATTGCATAAAATCGCTTCGTAAGTAAGTCATTATTTCTCGTAAAAAGTAAAGGATAAAACATGGTTACTGTGGGTTATCTCTAAGATATAGACATATACCATCGCGGACTTTTTTGTAGACCTTTTTAAGATGTACAATACTGCAGTACATTATTTTGATTTTTAAATATTGACTTTATGTTCCTCCCTTACAAAACGCCAATTTCATACAGTTTCATCAGTATTATAAGGTTATAAACGAATACATTGTGTATTAACTTCATTGCTAGCTTTTTGTCGATCTCTTTTTTATATTGAAATCAGATCATCTCATATCTAACATTTGAGACTTGCTCTCTAACAAACGGCATATCATTTGAATATATTTCTTGTTCTTCTACGAATCAATCAGAGAAACAACTGACCCGTAAAAACGATAATCTTTTAGTATATCCCTCCGTATAGACATTTTATATATTTTTCCAAATGAATTAACCAACTTTCTATTTCATATGTTTTATGAAAAAACCGTTATTCAAAAAGTATTGAATGCCACGGATGATCTCCTGCCCGTGCTGTTAGTACGTCCTGTATTTGCCACATTCGTGCTGTTGAAACAGTTTCAGATATTTCCGGTTTGAAAATTTATAACTACCTACGTGTTTGTTCACATATTTTGAGGTTATCCACGTTTCCAAAGTTTACGCAATTAACTTAACGAATCTTTTTTAAATTGCATTAGTCATTTAGGAGAGAGATTTATGCAAATCGATATTGATGATGTTTCGATTTGTTTTAATTTATTCAATAATAAAAAATTTTAATTTTATCTTGAATTCTTGTAGCCATTTTTATGATAGTCAAATGTATGTACCTAGAAAATAATATTTTTAACTCCTTTCATAGCCGTCCTTGAGCAGCATTACATATAAATAGTGATATAATAGATAAACACCTTTTAATTTATAGTAAAAATTCGATTGTTAAAAATGGTAGGTCCCGGGTAAATTGCTTATGCTCTTTTAAATTACAGGGACGTTCCCTCGTCTTAAACTGAAAGCGACCACAGAGACGTGGTTGTAACGGAGGGTAACTTAGGAAGTACTGTAATACCACCCCAGAACCGTGCAAATCAGTATAAGAGACTGCATTACTCTGACCAGAGAAGACTTGAATACTATAAGTACACCTTGTATTACAATGTTCATCATTGATGGTTGTCGTTTTCACCTCTAATAGCCAAAACATTAAGTTTCATTTAAATAAACCAGTAGGCGTAGCATGATATGTCAAGACAAAACTCATGTCATGGATTGCGCAATTACCACAATTTTTGCGATATAACCGCTTGGTCCTTTTCGGTAACATGTGCACCCTATATTCGACGGGACTTTGTGGTAGACGCGTCAATAGTGACTCGACACAACCCTGTCTTATTTAATTAGCATGGCTACATCCACATGTATGCCACAGTTTGACATATCGTTAAAACTTACTTTGTCACTGTTGTTTGGAGGTGCAGATATTTTCAGAGGTGCAGACAAAAAAGATTAAGTGTTTTAATTTGTGTTTAAATTAATTTAAATTCGTAGTAGTACGTGGCTAGCAGCACAATGTGCGGAAATTAGAGAGATGATTAATCATGGACGCGCCCAGCCTGTTTGAACTTCTCGACTGGAAGGTAAAACCAACATGTTGATTAATAAAATAAATTACTATGTTTCTCTATCAGGAACTGGGCATTAACTAAGAACCCGTAAAAAAGAAGGTGCCATCCATCTTTCTCCATAAGAAACCACACGGAATGCAGCGCCACTATACAAAAAGATACCATTCTATTAATACTCAATAACTCAATACTCAACAAGTAGTTTTAGTAAGTCTTGTGTTAATGTATGCATACCACTCACACAGGTTTGTAATGTGAACGGAAATATTTATTTTCAACATTGACAATTACTTGTTCTTATTGATGTCAAATAAAACAGTTCGAAAAAACCTTCATGAAGAAGAACTGGCAAGAAACTTCACGGGAATATTTTTTTCAAAATAAATTTACAGAGTCTCTTGATTTTGCAAAATAATTCTTATCTGCATCTGTTAGCTCCCTCTGTGGTCTCCCTCCCCCCAAGTACCCAGACGACGAACACCCTCAAACGGCACATCAATGCCAGATATCCAGACATGGTGCATCACCAGTTTATACTGAATCATTCAAACCTTAAACTAGAACTGAAAAAGCTGCTTGAGGGAAGAATTGGCTCACACTTTTTGCTTGGTAGGTCACAGAAACAAAATTAATGTTTAAGGAAACATTAACTAAGTGTACTTAGTTTATTTCTAATTACCAGATTTCAATACCTAATAGAATTATTATTAACAAAAGGAAAAAAAAATTTTCCGATATCAGAAAATTTGCTATTCACCATCTTGAACTAATAACATTTGTTGCCATAAGTAAGACATTTATTTGTCTGAAGAATTGAAAAATAGAATGAAACCATCACAATCTACATAACATTGCTTGTCGTTACTAATGTACATAACTATCAATGTAAAAGGGGTCTTTTGGTAATTTAGACAATACATTTGTACAAATTACAAAGTAATACAATTAGCTTAGTCAAGTTACAATTAGGTTTTTAATTTCTATATTTAAAAAAAAACACTTATTCTTCTATTTGTCAGGAAATAAATAAATAAATTATGAGACCTATACATATTATAATCAATACTTACATAGTTATATTCAGCATTAATACTAAGTAGGTAATAAATTATATGAATGTTCAGCGCAGCAACTGATAAATAAACATTTTACAACTTGTATTTGTATCTATTGTTTCAGGCGATTCAGGATGTTCAGGCTTCAGGATGGCTGGTGCATTAGAAATTGCTTAGAAAGGGTGAATGGTTACCCAAAAGGGACATTCAGGTGCCTGGGCCATGCCAGTACTCCAATTTGACCCAGAAAAGGCATCCAAAATTGTACACAAATGTGCCATACTGTACAACATTTTGTTACACTACAGGTTTGTGTTTCAATATATGAAACTTGCATTTTTAATCACTTGTAAAACTAAACACGTGAATTCGAATTGAATAAAACTTTCAGGATACCATTTGAGAGAATAGAAGAAGATATACATATACACAGCTCACCGCATAAATTTGGTGCAAGCTCTCCAGCTTGCTAGCTGCGTGCCACTGAGGAGAAACGCCTGAATATTAGATATATTCATTTCACATAATTTACTTTTATTTTATAAATAAAATGTACATAATAGAGTACGAACTGCAGGCCCAACTTATGACAGGAGGGCAGCTCAACAATCAATGTGCACGTTGGTATTTGGTCTGCTTAGGATTAACTTGGGCCGTAGGAAGTAAAACCTAATACTGCAACACAGATGTGTGTTGTGAATTGCCAGATATTGCAAATTAATGCAAATCCAGATAGAGTGCATTTTCCACTCCAATTCAACTTCAGTCAATTTTAAACAAAACTTAAGTGACTATATGGGGGTGGATCGGGTCATAATGTTTTGGTAGGTTACCGAAACTGTTATATCCCACCGACACATTTCTTATATTGTATTTTTAAACTGAGACTAGAACCAATAATAAAAAAATTACTACTACCAAAATGACTATCATCGATGTTTACCTACATAACAAGCTATCTTTTGATTCTGATAATGAATTTTAAATTAAAAAAATTAAATTTTTTTCATTACATAACGATCACGCTTTATACTTAAAAAAAATTACGTTTTTATGTTTATTTTACTACATTAAAATGATTTAAATTCAACCAATACATCAAGGTACATTAAACCAATCACACCGACAATGCTAAAAGAAAGCATTTTCAGAACTTTTTGTTCAGCGATTTTGTGTAGGTGGCTCCCGACCTTATAATATAGCATTAGGTGGGCGGAGCTGATATAAATGCAATGGGGTGACTAATGATCATCAGTTCGGCTTTCGCGCTAAGCACTCCTGCAAGTCCATCGAATCGTCGAGTACATACTCGAAGGCTTCTATCCGCGGCGTTTTAAAACGGTCGCAGTTTTCTTTGATGTAGCCAAGGCTTTCGGTAAAGTCTGGCACAGCGGTCTCCTCTATAAACTCTACAAAATAGGCTTATCGGATCGCCTAGTTAGGATAATCGCGTCGCTTCTCAAAGACCGCACTTTTCGTTTCAAACATGAAGGCACGCTTTCCGCGCCTCGTCCCATAAAGGCTGGAGTCCCACAAGGCTCAGTTCTCGGCCCTCTGTTGTACACCGTGTACACTAACGATATTCCCGTCCCACCGAAGGCGTTGAACTCGCCCTCTTTGCCGACGACACCGCCCTTTACACCAAAGGCCTCAGTGTCCTGGGTCTCGTCACCAGACTCCAAAAGGCCGTAAACACCCTCTGTGCATGGTTTCAAAAATGGCGCATCGATGTGAACCCAGACAAGAGTTCTGCGGTTTACTTTGACTGCAAACACCGTCGCATCGCCGATTACAATCTCCACATTCGAATGTTCGGCACTCCCATCCCCTGGAAGCGCAGAACCAAATACTTAGGCGTCACTTTAGACCAGATGCTTTCTTTCAAACCACACGTTGATAGAGTAACGAAACTCGCCCGTTTTTACTTAGGCCGCCTATATAATATGTTAGATAGAAAAAGTAAAATGTATTTTAGAAACAAACGTACGTTTTGTAAGGTCTGCGTCAGACCCGTCATGACATATGCCTCGCCAATCTTGGCCCACGCCAAACCCTCCATCCTGCACAAACTGCAGGTAGTTCAAAATCTCTTCTGCCGCAGGGCCACAAACCACCTCGGTACGTGCGTAACGCGGACCTGCACAGAGATCTTGAACTACCTACAGTGCAACAGCACCTCAAAACACTCTCGGAAGCGTTCTTCAAACGCTCCGAAACCCATCCCAATTCTTTAGTTCGAGATTCAGTCTCGTATACTACCCCTGTCTTATATTCGAAGTTCAAAGTCGCTAGACCGAGAAACGCGCACACTGGCGAACCCAAGCAATTAACACTAGATCTCGGAGCCCTTCAGGCCGCAACTTCTAATTCTAATGTAAATTCGAATTAATTCAATTTTTTATATTTAATTTTTGGGCACCTTCAGTGCTATGTATTCACCTTCAGTGCTTTCAGCACCTTCAGTGCTTTGAGCACCTTCAGTGCTATGTAATCCCAGCGGGTGACCCCCCGGGCCCCGCTAGCGCGGCCTCTTTCTCCAATTGGTCGTTGCTCAGATGAAGGCTGTGTGGCAAAAAATTGCACGAGCCATTTCTTGAAAAGAAAACAATGAGATTGTGTCCTGAATTTTGGGTCTGTAAGTCCAAGAGCGGGTATAGAAAGGTTAACTGAATATCCCTTCAATCAAAAGTTCAAACAAAACGTAAATATTATTTATTTTAAAATAGATATTTTTTTTATATCAATACATAATGCAGCTGCAAGTTATAGCGTATAATTCGAGGTTATTTATTTCAGTCTTAAATCAGTGAACGTAAATGTCAATATTTACAACGCACAACTTCGGGTTGTTCGAAAACTAATGAGAATAGTATATAGTATTGTGGGAACTTGTGTAGCTCAGGTTTCTTCAATGTACCAACGAACACTGAAGGAGAAAGGAATTTTCGCGTTGGAGATATGATGTTTCATGTATTTTTTCTAAAAGGTGACTCCTCTGAAAAATATTAATATAATAAACGTAAAATTTTTCTAACTAGCGTATTCGCATAACTTTTGAACGAAGTGGAACCTATGCTTAAGTTCTTGCTTAATTTTATGCCATGGGAAATCGGTGTCCTAAAGTTAGGAATGTCTTAAGCATTTAGGCATTGTTTTAAGTTTAGTGCAACGTAATTCTCGTTACTAAGCACGTCGTAGAGACTTCAGTATCAACTTAGGCGCTGTCAAAGTTTAGTGCAGACGGGCATAAGTCACAGAATAAGATTGAGAGTCTCATGGTCGGCTCGTGTTACCGCTTAAAACTGATTCGAAACTTGGACTTCAGGAAACTGGGACTGGTCGATTTCTTGTCTAGTCACTTAAGTCTTATGTTGCCTGGGTTACGCCTGCTGCAGGTCACACTGGTTTCACACGCCAGGACAGGCACGACGGGAGGGGTTTTTTTGCTAATAAAGTAAGTGGCGATACATAAAGGGCTAACTATTTTAGTTTTGCCTACACCCACTCTGATTAAACAATCAATCAAACAAATCAACTACTCAAGCGAGGTCGAGTGATGACAATTTATGTTTGCCTCAAAACCAAGCCAAACGGACAATTAAGGAGTAACCGTGGAATCGGTGGAATCGTGACTAAGACATGTTCTTTTTGTTGAAATGAAGCCATTATCGGCTTAATATTGTCGTCGAACTATACCTTACAGCTAAAAATGATCCAGCTCATAAAATGTCAATTCCAGCGTTCCGACCTGATGGCTTTATAGCTCCCACTGACCTTTGCCTTCACTATAAATCATGAGCACACAAGTATGAACTATGAATGTTAAGCAACTGTCATTGTTGTGAATGTTACGTGAACCGAGGCACCCTGAAGATATGCATTGTGGGATACAGATAATCTATAGTTCTTACTGCAGGTCGGTAGATTGCCAAACAGATAGCGTATTTCATGCCCTTATAAACCCTATGTTATATTTAATCTTGATGTCAGTATGCAGATTAATCCTAAGACTCACCTAAACGGTACAAATCGTATATGTAATAATATAATAATAATAAGATAAAAGTTAATTATTTTAGTTTTCTTAAATGAGTTATGTACTACTGTAAGTATTCTGAATAAAATAAATAATACTAAGCCCTTGTACTTACTCCTAAATTAATTTGTCAATAAAACCATTACTGAACTAAGTTACACAAATTCAATGAGATTCTAATTTTGTAAGTGTAAATTGTAAGGATAATTTATTAGACTAATTACACCTGGATGAACTCTTCAAATCCTTGAAACTTCAAAATTTTCTGATTGTATCCATTTACTTCTTGTCACGTCAGTTAATTAACACAAATTCCACGCTTGCTTTGATAGCCGTTTCAACTTTATACTAAGTTGTTCAATACAAGTCCATCTCGGAAACACTTCCACCTTCGTAATCTTCTTTACCTCGATCTGTGGGAAATTAGATTAACTACGAAGTGGGTGACTGTATATAACTAAAGTATTGTTTACAAGGACGCAGTAAAATTGTAAAGGTCTCATAAAAGTTTAGGCTCCAGATATTAAAAACAAACAATGTGACAAGCAAAATATAAGCACCCGCAATCCTTTGATCCTCCCGCGCCGCATCGCACGCGTGGCGCGGCGTCGCGGCGTGACAAATCTAAAGTCGGGTGTGTTTATTATTTTTCGAACTAAACTTTTACACATACCAAGATATATGACTCCCTTTCATATGAAAAATATCCGTCATTTATCAACGATCAACTTTCTCAGTCAGAAGCATTTTGTATTGTGTTTTTGTGGTGGGTTTTACTTTTTGCATACAATAAATGACACTTTTATTGATTCGAATATATTATGGTCTATATATTTTAATTTTGAGAACAAATCCCAAAGAAGACTCCAGGACAATCCAGTGACAAAGCTGAGAGTTCTGGTGAGCTCCCGGCACCTGCGGGACGAGGGCGCGATGGGCCGCGTTGTCCGGTCGCTACTCTAGTGCCTGATCCGTCCGCCCGGACACTGACTAATGACACCCATTTCTCACGACGAAATCTGTGAAATGTCATTTATTGCGCAACTCCCGAGCTCAGTAAATATGGTGTTTGTGTAGTGCGGCCTCTAGGAAGATTAATGGTGCCGTCGCCGCGGAGATACAATTGAATAATTCACAAGGCGTTTATGTGGAAATTTTATGGGATTTCTGAATTCTTTTTTACCATAAAAATCTTAGTTAATGCCATTGGATAACGATCATTAATAAACATTTGAGATAAACTACGTTTAGAGAAGAACCCGCTTAGCATAAATAAAATTGAAACATAGTTCGTACAAAGAGAGATGATAAAATCCATGAGCGAGAATACAAATTCTATTCTTTGTCACATCACTACCCATGGAGTAGAAGAAAAACAGTGACAGTAGCATGAAGGGGGTTTTATATGAGATGTAGTGCCACCACACTCCAGGTTCACATTACATTACGCAGGAGGAAGTAGCGACCTGCACTGTTATAATCGATACTTCACAAAAGGAGGCACTTAATTTTATATCAATAATTTTTTTTCTAAGAACTGTGCTCAAAATATATAGTAACATTCAAGAAAGATTCGTCTTTCAAATGACTTATCAATAAAGTTCACTATACACTACACTAGAGGCCCACTTACTAACTCCGGTTTTATTCTAAAAGCTAGCGATCGAGCACAGTATCGATACTTACACTATCTCGAGGAGTTTGTAACAGCCTCGTTAAAATTCAACAAGTTAGTAACAATATCTTCTTTACTAAGTTTCTCTACGTAACTTTGCGAGACGCGAGCCAAGGCCGCGACGGTGACCGCAGGTGGAAGCCACAAGGAGGTATTCAGATAATTTTTCATACAATGTAGTCCAATGCAGGCAGATGGGGAGCAGTTCACATTGCCTATTTATAGTCGACGCGAGTTCCCAATTAGTTGGATCTCGTTATGGAACTCCTGTGTGGCTTGCGAGCGGAGCGCACTTCGTCCGCCGACCTGTGTTCGACGCAATGAGGTGACGTGCCGTCGCGCCTCGTGTCTGTGGGAGTGTATTTACGGAGATTAGAGTTGCTGTGTTCTTTTCAAGGACGAGTTAACGCTTTAGTAGTTTTAGACTATCACGGTTGTTTAATCTGTAATTTAACTTACTCACGGATTTCAATAAATCAACTGCGTTGTGGGTGTAACTTCTAGGATAAGTCGATACTTGTCCTTTTTCAGACTTAGTTATCGTACTCAGAACTAAATTGTTTTTATTTTTTGCATATTACAGGGGATTACTTATAACAACCTTGTGAGATATGTTCTGAAATCGTAGAGCTCGACCTTCAAATATTAATATAATTAAAATAGTTTAAATCGAATTTTGTATACAATTAATAATAGACATGGAATAAATTAACAGTGAATACAAATTTTCTACAAATCAGTTAAAAGTCCGACCAATTTAAACGTTCAGTAAACGGTGGCGCTGCGTTCTATGCGTACATAAAGTGTGACAAAGTTCCGTAACATAGATAGAGTTCCAATTTTTGCTACAAAAAAAAATAAGTTGGCGGCGCTGTTGGTTTAATTTAGGGATCATAAGAGTCGATATTACATAACAATGCTCTAATCTTGAAAATGTTTTATTCCGATAATTCTTGACGGCCTGTTTGGTGTGGGGGTAAGTACACTTGCCTTCCATGCCAGAAGAACCGGGTTCGAATCCTGGTAGGAGCAGATATTATATTATATTTACTCTCTAGTCATGGATGTGTATGTATGTTTATTTAAGTTTATTTCTAATATTTATATATATAAAAAAATCTATGTGCGTTTATATATTTCTTAACTTTATTTATCCGTTATCTAGTATCCATAACACAAGTTCTTAATGATACTTAATTTGGGCTAGATAATGTTAATGTGATTGTTAGAAATATTTATTTATTTATTTATTCTCTCTCGAAAAGGTTTTTTGAACCTAATAATTCTTGTAATTCTTCAACTGTTTCGTAATATTACTTAAGCTGTTCAAAATATATTTTACGCAAAGGTTTGAAACTGTGTCGGGGACAATTCTTCGTTGAGCAACTAATTGAATTGTAAAGGAACATAACAGTTATGTCGCCGAGAGCCGAGAGCCGATGCCGAACACACAATGCTGCTAATTACATTTGAGATCCGAGTCAAAGCCTTGTCTTTAGTAAATTGAGTTCATCAATAGATTAATTAAAATAAAATTATAGAAGCAAACTCTATTATAATATTCATGTTTCATACAAGGTCGTGTTCTTAATCTTTGGAAAAGATAGTTTGTTGTTTTAGTAGGTAACCTTCCAAAGCAAACAAGGCGTATGGATCCCGGGGCCAAGCAGCAGATGCCACACGTGCTTGCAAAGCAAACAAGGCGTATGGATCCCGGGGCCAAGCAGCAGATGCCACACGTGCTTCCAAAGCAAACAAGGCGTATGGATCCCGGGGCCAAGCAGCAGATGCCACACGTGCTTGAAAATAGGTATATATCTTTATTTATATAATTTTGTAATATAATAATACCCAGAATAAACATAAATATATAAATATCAACAACCATGACCCGAGAACAAACATCTGTGTTCATCACACAAATAAATGCTATATATTATTCTGCGATACCTTTTTTTGTTGTTATAAAATAGCTAATGAGTTGAATGACACTGATCGCCTTTTCGTCTGACACTGATCGTGCTATTGTCGTCACAGAAACAAAATGTTAGAGAAAGATAAAGTAACATACTTTTTCTCAAAGGTTATCAATGGCTCGTCGACGTTATCTGACCTTTTCTTATTCTAATGGGAACACAGATGTACCCATTGATTGCGATCCTACGTGGGGACTGCGATTGTTACCAACTTGGATTTCTAAATTAATAGGTATTATTTAGTTCCTTTTGTTTTGTTCCACGCCACTGGGCCTATCTTATATAATAATTATTGTATACGTAGTAATTTTCTTAATATCAAATTTTACTACATTCCTTCGTAAGAAGCAGTATATAAAAATTTCTGGAATCATGTTTATTACTCACTGAAGATGATTAATACAAATATTTTCTCTGGAAAGTTCGCGATATTACATATATATATTTTGAGTTCTGGTTAGTAATTTAATTACAATGCCGTAATCCGAGTTTACATTGCCATTATTATACGAACGATACAAAATGGCTGACATCAAAGGCTCGTTTAATTTTGTTTCACAATAATTAACTTTATGAGTACTTCAGCGTAAGTACCTAGTAAGTACCGCGTTGTTTTATTGCACAAATAATAAAGTTATGAAGCAATGTTTAACAAACTTTATTTTGGCTTGAATAAGTCGTTATTAACACCTGGACTGGACTCAAATCTCTCTAAAACTGTAAGGGCAATAAATTCTCTACTGATTTATATTCTGTTCATACATGTCTCTCACTTTATATCCGATGACACTGATTAATTTGAGCGTTTTAAGAAGGAAAGCTAAAATAGTTCAAACCTGCCTTCTTAAGCTTTACGGTATTTTTTAATATGCTCTTGTTTAGTCCAACCCACGTTGTAAATAATATTTGGATCAGCAAAAATTAAGCTTTGTATTTTGTTATAATTTATGAAGGTTTATTTAGGTGTAAATATCACAAATACTTAATTATCGTTAACAAAAGCCACGGTCCGAGAGGCTTTCATAATTACCATTAAGAACGCAACGTAGAATTAAAATAGCAACGTAAAATTAGTTTTCATTATGTAACAAGTGGCTACTCTTTAATCAAATTAATTTACAAAACATTTCCTGGAAACCGTGAAATGGGCCTTCTGGAATTAATTAGTGGCCACCGCGAAGTGGAAAGCGCTGTAGGCCGGTTCATAGCTCATATTTGTTAATGAGATGTTCCACTGCTCTCGCGGACCGCGGGCACCGCCGCCGCCGCCCACACCCAGCGATTAGTTCAACTTTTAGGAATTAAAAATGATAACACGTTTTGTTGATTTTTTCAATATTGAGGACATGTTCCAAATAAGTACGAACTATTAAGTGCTATTGGCCTTTTTGGCCACTTTTGATTGTACATTTTACCGAAAAAAACTTATGTTGATTTTATTAAAAACTACTGAGGCTATATTTATATTACAACTGACAAGACTGATAGTGTAAACATACGAATATTAAAAAGAAAAAGTTAAACAAACGCAACCATTAAATTTCACGGTAACTAACTACAAGTTAACGCATGTTTCTAGCAAATTTCAAAATCCACACCGTCGATGTGTTTTGTCTATTCGTCTTTCTAATTGAACAAAGTTAATGCTGTGGCACACCACTTAGCACGAGTTAAGCGAGTCGTTACAAGCTCGAGGCTTTTCGGAAACGAGCGGCGGCGAGCGTTCACCCCTGTTGTTCCATCAAATGCCCGTTATGTAAATACACGGGGTGGAAACGACAATTTCTCATACATTTACAAAGGATCGTTTTATCTACACCTTTCAGATCCATTTGCTTGATCGGCGGGAGCAGTATCGGCCTCCCGCGGCGCGCCCTCCGGTGCCCGACTCCGCGGACAATTTTCAAATGGCTTGCGGTTGTAAAACAGAGTCGTAACACACTAACCTTCTTTTATGTCTCTCTAGCTGCTAATTGATTAAGTCAATTAGAAGATAGTAGCTTTGCGACGCCTACTTGTGGCGCAAGAGCTTTGCTTTCGGTTTCAAGGATATTGCCAGACCAAACTGTGTCTTTCTTTAAATTTTTGTAGAAAAGCGCTTATTATCAGCTTTATTTCTTATTGGTGTCCTGAGCGAGAGTTGGCGCGGTGTATTCGGGTGGTGATGCAATAAACATTCATTTGAATTTTGATGAAAACGTGCGATTGTCTTGAGACGCGTCGTCCTCGAGCTATTGCCCGATTTGCATATTGGATGCACGACTTCAGAGATGGATTCGGGATCGTGCTAACATAAGTTGGCTCGAATTTCACAAATGTGTAATGCTACAAAAGTTATGTCTTTAAATTTTCAAAACGACGTATACGGTTCAAGTCATTTGTGCGCACGGCTCATTGTGTGCGGTAAGTTTGTATATACAAAAATGCACTGGTTCATGCACACCAAAGCGAGGAGAACACGGTGTGACAAGATGGCGGCCACCGTACAAAATTAAGTTGCATATTTACAAGCGCACGCACGCATACCAATGCGTATGCAGGGCCCTTATACCAATCTTTCAATTACAAATAAGGTAAAACATCGGTATAACTTTAAAGTCGCGGGATTTCAACAAATTTTAAGTGACCAATTGTCTATACCCCCGGTCTATGCAACGCACTAGTCAAAGCGCCGTAATAATCATGCAACGTATCTAATGGCGGCCACATTTGTTTGACATCTCTCACTAGACGCCACACTGAAATGACATAATTTATGGAGTAGGTTAGAAGCGGTGATTTAAATAAAATAAAGAATCACAAATAAAATATTAGAAACTCCTGTAACATGTCTTGTAAAAAAATATGGTAACTCTCATTATAATTAATAACTTTTAAGAATATGTATTTTCAAGAACGGGGAATGTAATAGCAACTGGTCACGTTTCCTTAAAACAAATTGTAATGAAGCTTATCAAAAACACTTAATATTCAAATTTATACCACAATTTCGAATAGAAACTCCATTCAATAAATTATGCACTTAGGAAAATAAAGTCTAGACGGTGTTGTAAACCTCGCCCAACTCTGGTTAAATTGAATTGCTTCCAGCAACTATAAGTTGCGAGGTGCATGCAAATCTGCGCCACTCGCGCCACCACGCCGCCACGCCGCCACGCCGCCACGCCGCCACGCCGCCACGCCGCCACGCCGCTGTACGGCAACCATCTCGCTCGGTTCACTATTCAATCATGTAATTTATAATTTTTACGTAATAAAGACGTTAAAGTAGATACACGCTAAATTATTTATGCGATATCCACTTTCTTTAAATTATCATTTAATTGAGCGTAGACGTGGTAAGAGAAATCTATCACCTTGATCTCTTTTGTATTTTCACACTTGCACAGATGAATCATTTGTATAAATGTAAAATCAATGATAGACAAAGTGCGTATGATTCCAGTTTGAAAAAAAATGTAATTGTCTAAGCTTGTCTAAGCCTTATGCTGTAACTAAGCTATGGCCAAATAAAGCAAACCCAGTAATGAGAGTTCCACCAGCCACAGAAGGCTTTATAACTGATTTGAAATTCGCAGAAATATCGTCCCGTCTCGTGACAAGACCACTGTTGGGCAGATTTTAATGAGTTAGTTGTCATCATAGTTACCAAGCTCCACTTTCGTCATTTGGGTCGTCTAATTAATAAATATATATATATAAATATTTCTAACAATCACACACATTATCTAGCCCAAATTAAGTATCATTAAGAACTTGTGTTATGGATACTAGATAACGGATAAATAAACTTAAGAAATATATAAACACACATAGATTTTTTTATATATGAATATTAAACATAAACTTAATAGACATACATACATCCATGACTAGAAAGCAAATATGATAAAATATCTGCCCCTACCAGGATTGGAACCCGGGACCTCTGGCATGGAAAGCAAGGCTACTTGCCTCCACACCAAACAGGCCGTCAAATAATTAGTGGGTTTATTGTAAACTTGTTCTATCGTCGTTACGAAACGTCGGAAATTTAATGAAAATCAGTATTATCTTGGTTTTGTGTCTTGAATTAAAAACAAACACGTTCAACAATCCGAAGGTATTGTGCTGAGTCACCTTCATTGCAATGAAACAACGGCGCTGTTCTGTCTGAGTGTGTCGCTTGAAACCCTCTAGATACGACCGGCTACAGATGTACTGCTTGGTGGACACGTGTGGGAGTAATGCAGTGCAGACAACGTGCAGCATGAGGGGGATTCACAAAATAGATCTTTTTCATATTAAAAGTTAAGACATTTCTGTAGTATCAATTCTTGATTCAAATAAAAAATTTGTAAAGCAGTTCTCCAAAAATAACAGAACAGGGCAACACGATCTTTTTAAATATTTAAAATGGATAATAAAAATGACCAAAACTGAACTGCCTCTTATTTTGTAGTCAGTTAAAAATTATGAATTATTCCCGAACCTACTTTACTTATTTACGCAAACTCCATTAATTTTTGTGGATTCGATAGTTGGAACCACTCCAGGGTTACATTTCAAACAAAGCGAGGGTCGCTCGCGGTGCGGTGACAGCTCTCACTCCGGCGCGGCGTGCCCTGCGCCCGGCCAGCGACGTTGATGCCTGCTGGAGCGACAAGCCAAAAAGAACTCAGAAAAAATATTAAATAAATTCGCTACGCTTTAGGTTTACAAATTGACTTTAAACACGGTGGTAAAATTTAGACCAACAATGTTTAAACCGTGCACTTATCGTTACGAAAGTGAGACTAGATTTTAGTATTCATATAGATGCACATCCATAATGATATATGTCTATCTATGGAAATGTCATTTTGTCTGAAAATTGACTTCCACAAACTTTAAATTGACTGTCATTTTCACTGCCCTGCAGATTGACGGGGGTGTGCGTACACACTCGCACAAAGTCTGGTATTTGTGTCGTAAAGCTCAGTGCTCTAGTGGCGCCGCGCATTCACTCTACGGACATTATACCATACCTAACCGCTATATGCTATCGTATTACAACATTCCTGAAACTCGGTTTGCTATTTATTGAGCTTTGTCTACAATATGACACAACGTACAATTTACCAGAACTTCCTCCCTATCAATGCGGAAGTGGGACAGCAACACAAAATGGAACGCAATGTAGCGTGTTAGCGAGATGTAAGATGGATTCCCCCCGAGGGATTGTGGAACGTTATCGCTGGTAGGTGGCGCACCGTAGCGCCGCCGCCGCGCCGAGCACGCCGCGTTGAAGTAAACAATATGTTGGCCGGACTAATCGCTTGTCTGCTTTTCTTAATGGACTTGAGTTTGTGATGAGCCGGGAGATGGTTTGCTTGATATGATATCGGAAATATACTTGGCGTGTACAGGTTTCACATAATAGGTTTTACAATAATAGGTGGTACAATAATAGGTGGTACAATAAGAACTCACACTCTCTCATTTATGATGATGGTATACCTATCTCTAGACTTGAACGAGAAACTTAATTAATCCAAGTTCAACTGAATAGCCAATCAGGTATTCATTTTCGATATACCGCCACTTCACAAGTTTTGCCGAAGTGTATAATGGCGGCAGTGTGTCTAGACTGCTAATTATATAATTGAACTTCCTGCCGCGCTCGTCATTCATCGGGCGCTGTCGGGCGTCGTCGTGTTGTGGGCACGCGCTCCCGGTAGCGCCATCTGCATTCATCTATAAGTTCCGGGGTTGTGATTTATCACTAGTTCATTGTAACATTAAATAAACATAGTATTTTATTACAGTTCCACTATACATTATATTTAAAAAAAAACACTTTTTATACCGGATTTTATCGTGCTTTATATTGTAACTCGACGTTTCGGTGCCTTTACAGACCTCGTGGTCACGAGTCACTGACGTGACAGGCATCCACTTGACAGTTTCGAAGGCATTCAACCACCTCCATCTGTTTCTATGTCTGCGAGCCTAGCGTTCAGGACTGACACAGAAAGGGCTGACAGTGATTCGGAAACGTCGAATTAAAATTTAAAAATAGAATATTATATAAAAAAGTTCGGTAATAAGTGTTTTATTTAGTTCGTGCAACATAGTCACACTTCTTAGCTCCCCTGGAAGCAGTGCCTCCAGCGTAACATTGTTCACAATCCATCAGCCACATGTGCAAACTGCCACTGTCAGAGCGGAGGCCATCGATCGCATCGACTCACGGATACCAGAACGCCGTGAGCGGTCGACTTGTGGCCACTTGCGCGCCCGCTGCCATGCTATCCAATAGCTGCGGCCCATTACCCGCGACTCGCAGCTCGTAAATACCGATGTTACTCGAATGCTTTCCGAATTAACCAACTTCCGCAAGCCATTACACCGCTGAACTATTAGCTAACTACACGAACCAACGACTTCGCAACGCTCCGGAGCACGGCTAGTTTATTACACCGACATGCATTAAACAGCACGAAAGCACAGCAATGTAGGGCGACGGAGCTTCGCTGCAATTTATTATTTTTCAGCAACCACTAAAACTCCGAGTTGATCTAATCATTTCTAATGGAAAACTTATCTGGCTCATTTATTTTCCTTAATAACTTCAAAATCCCTCTGAATGGATTGAAATCGGGGACGAACTATCAAAATAAGCATGAT
This sequence comes from Marasmarcha lunaedactyla, assembly GCA_923062675.1. NCBI lineage: Eukaryota > Metazoa > Arthropoda > Insecta > Lepidoptera > Pterophoridae > Marasmarcha > Marasmarcha lunaedactyla. The sequence goes on from OV281349.1 coordinate 27,978,472, forward strand.
ATATTATTAAAGGGATATCTACAAATAATGTATGAATATGAAGGAAATCCCAAAGTGTGATGTATTTTTATTTTAATAGTGAACTAAAATCCAATTCAAAAGAAGTCCATTATGCGAGGGAATGGCTTACACCATCAACAGTAATGCTTCGCCACTTTTTTGCTAACCGTCCTCCTCTACAACGCTAATTCTTCGTTCTTGAATTGATCCCCAAAAAATTATTTGTTCACTGAATTAATGCCCTCGTAAATAATCCGCAATTTACTGCTTTCAAAATGTGAGGAAATGTTTACAGAAGACGTCACGAGTTTACTGCAGCCGTAGACTTGGAATAGAGCCGTCGCCGGCTCGCGGCCGGCTCGTTTGACCTGTTTAGTAATGACTTTTTGTATACTCGTTGAAATTAATTGTTCAATAATTCACCTCATCTGTATATTGATGATGCTGGCTGAAAAACCTAACGGTGAATTCAATGTAAATAATTACAAAGATGGTCGCGCGGCTCGGACTGGTCGCGTCCCATGGCGATTCATTTTTTTACAAAAAGCTTTATTCCTTTCATTTTATTAACAATAACACCTTTCTCGACGTACTTCAAACTGCACGCATTAACTACAAGTAACATTCGCAATCTTCGCCATTGACAAGGAATTGGTCTCCTGGGTTGCGATATCTGGCGATGGTGTAAATTGGCCTGCGGCTTTACGAGTAATAATGTTTTACTTCGGATTAAGGTTCGTATAGTGAGCGTGTAAATACGCTGTCTACCATGTATTACGGCGTGATATTGCGTGACATAAAAAATCCATCTCGGTATTAGGCCGGTTTACGAGGCGGCCGGCAGACGGCCGCGCCTGCGCCGCGCCGCCGCTGTCGGCACTAGCCCCCACAATAAGGAGAGTGATACGAACATTACAGGGAATTGCTTACCGCTGAGCGATCCTTAGACACCAGAATGAGCCTTACGGGAACTGTGCAGACATGACAGTGCCTTTTTCCTTGTTAATAATGAGAAAAGGGCAGGCATTAACGCACTTGGCTTACACTCGTCCCGACGTCCGGCGGCGGCCGAGCATTGTTGCTGCGCTACGACAACAAGCCCGCGATGCTTGGATCTGCACGCAGTCGACTGACTGACATCACAATGTCAAATGGAAATGTCTGTTCCTGACAGTTTTAAATTATCAATTTTAGATTATCATCGGGGATCTCTGGACAACAAAGTACTATAATTCATTTTTGAAAACCAGGGTTCCAATTCAAATTCAAATATAAATATTTATTTCTCAACATTGACAATTACTTGTTCTTATTGAAGTCAGAAACAAACCCTCGGGTCGACAAACCCTCTTGATGAACTTGTCATTTTCACCCATTGTCAACTGAGCTATTATTAATTTAACTGAATGGATAAAATATAATAATAATAGAAATGCACAGAATAGAAAAAAAATACATGCGAATGTAACAGTAAAAGTTCTCAATATAAATAAGAGCACAATGCGTATTCGCGAGCGTGTGGTATGCAAAGTACATGACGCCATTAAACCAAGTCGGGATATTGTAGTTAAATATATTATTTTACAAAACTTTACTTTTTTAATTGTTCCGGAATATTGCACAAACTGTCACTAAGCTGACGTCGTAGCTATATGCCTATCGAGCAAGTCTGTGTGGTTATTGTGTGCGGTTGACACAAGTCGTTAAGCTGCTGCAACGTCCACTTCAAGAAAACACCCTTGTACGGCCAACGGCTTCTGTTATAAACATTTTTAAATAGTCAAACGAATCGACATCGCGACTGTGATTCAGTAGCGTCTGGGTTTCAAACGTTGTAATTATTTGATATTGAAAGAATCTATTATCATTATTAATTATTACTGTATTATTATTTATTTAGGTTAAGTCTCATGGGACTGGCATGTTTAACAAAAGCCCTTAAACAAATGTTGAATAAAAAAAAGAATCTCCGAAATAATGTCAACGTCTGGCAGTTTAATTTCATTATTCCCATACACGGTTGTGGCGAACCACCCCGCAAGTTTGCCGCCACCCCAGGCCGTCTTAATTACGCGGCGCGTCGCCACCAATCTGTTCAGAATCACTCATCACGTCAAGATATGATCCCCGCGGCAACTCACGGCGCTGTCTCTGCACAAATACGACAATATCTATCACGGAAACTGACAAGCCTAGTAAATGATATCCACACTTGGTTTTGTACGTTATCATATCGGTTACTTACACAACGATGTTTGCAATGTAGCTTCAGCAATACGTTCTCTCTAATTAATTCAATCAGAACGTGCAATATAGCTACAGCTTCAGTAATTTCAGCTCAAGCGCGCGGAGATAAGATATATATTTAATAATTCCCTCTCAAGTGGCAGCCTTCAGCGCGCCCGCCGCAGATAAATCACATAGCAGCTGACGGAGCGTGACATCAAGAGCCTTACTGTTTAAATAATAAAGCTTATTATCGCTGTGACATTCAGATGTTTGCACTGCAATGTCGCATATGAAATGTGATGAGTTCATTATGTGAGTGTGACTGGAAATATCGGATTTATCAGAATCGCTTTCCGTTCACGTTAATTAGAGAATACCTACCCAACTATGTATCTACAGAGGAAGGAAATACCTACACGCAGCCAACACGTGAAAATGAAGTAAAACTGTAGGTTCTATTCTATCTCTTACTTTTTTTAATGAAGAAAATTTATTAAAAAAGTATTTATTTCACCTCAGTCATTCGACCAGCGCCTATTAGTTTTAGATTGCGTTGAAAGACCGCGTGACCGTGGTTGCGACACTGGCGAGGAAGCTCCGGTTTCCGAAATCGCACATTGCTCTAGCTAACCGGCCGTAGATAAAAATTAGCTTTACAAAACTAAGCCATGCTAAATGGACACTTAACTCAACTGCATAAGAATAAAAATAGTTTGAAACAAAAGCCTCACCGCAGAACTCCGGGATTTGCGCCAACTCGCTAGCAATTTGTAAAATGGCTGATTTTATTGACCTAATAAAATACGTTCAAATTGTAGAACCAGTTCTAGCATTACTGTCGCTCTCCTAATAAGAGCTCCCGGGAAGTTGCCAGCGTCGTTGAAGCCACCCGCTCCGTAACACGAAACAAGGGCACATCTCCGCTTCGAGATTTAAAAAGGTTCTTGTTTTCGGGTGCTGTCCTAGAATTTAAATTGTGGAACCGACATCAATTGTTCTGTACAAGTATCTGAACCAGATTTCTCTCTGTTTTGTTAATTAAACCGACGATGGGATTTCGCCACGAGTGGCGTCTCAAAGTGTAATTAATTTTATTTTGAGACGACTCGTCTCCGCTTTTTGCGGATTGGGCTTATGCAAATTTTCTTCAACGAATAGGCTGAGTTGCTATTTCTGTGAATGCATATACGTGTTTCAGTAAATCTTGAGAGATTACCAGGGCGACCGTATAACGAGAGTATGGCGATAATGCTCTCTCGCTTGCAGTGACATATTTACGCTCGCAGGGGTGGAGGTGGGGAAATGATAGCGTTGTTTGGTTTAAATCTGTGTGTAATGACGGCCCGAGCAGACCCCGCGGCCGGGTCACTGCAGCCATTATCGGGCGGTTTACGAGCGGCCGCGACCCGCTTCTCACCCGGTGCCCAGAAATTAACTGCTATCTCCCCGTTTGCACTGGCCGCAGTACGCGTGCGGAGATACCCTTCAAATTAGCGGCGGGTTTAATGTCAAAGTGTGGTGACCGTATATTTAAATTTAGAAGTTATAATCACTAAGTATCGCCATTGCCGTGGTAACATTTTAAGTGACAACGGTTTAGTAACAATGAACCAATAGTACAGTGATATTCCATTTGTACTAGTGTTATTGTTTCAAAATAGTTCATATTGCACGTAAAGTAAATATAAAACCTGAAATGTTTGCTCCCAGATATCTGGTATTGTGTATTCTGACTATTACGAGTACAGACCACAGAAAATGAAATGTACTATTATCAATTCAAATAAAGAACAAATTCACATAAAACCCGATACTTCATTTATTCAAGATTTTCCAGTTCTCCAAACACCGTCTTCATTAATTTGTCGCAGCTTTAAAACAATTATAGAGTAATGTTGTATTAATGAAAACAGTTCTTGCTGAGTGTCTGGTTACTTAGCGACAATTTAATCTTCTTAAATAAATATAGATAGCAAAGGAAAGAATTTAAATGTTTGCTGATCGAAGCAATGCATATTTAAATACTTGTGAGAAATATTTCCTCAATTAGTTTTCTGGGGAATAACAATTTATAGATATATTTCCACCTGAGACCCACGGCAAGTTCGGGAAATTTAGTGGTTCGGCGCCCTGCACGCCTGCGTTGCTTCTCGCACGGTATTTCCGCGCAACCCGTGTTACATTCCGCGACTATTTCACAGCGAAGCTTGTTTCGGGCAGTTGCTTTTTTTATTATTTCGCTCAATTTTGAACCAATGCTAAAAACTCAATTTCTGGATGTTTTGGAATTTCAAAATGTTTCTTTATGTTGAACAACAAAAATGTTTTATTCACAGCAGCATGAACACAGTAACAACCAATTATTGATATCGCATTGCATTAAAATACTTCGGGTACAGTATAAGGCGGATGATAATTTAACTTGGTCTCATTTTAGGAAAGATAAAAGAAAGTATTTAGCTAAATTATATTTGCGCTTGAAATGGTTGCGCGTGAGCGCTTCGTCGTACTTTGCATAGGGAATGTTAAGGTCTAGGATACCTAGGATATCGAGCAGCAGTTACCTAAACCTAGTAATCTCAAGCAGAGACAAACGCTAACAGCCCGAAACTGGAGATATAAGGAAGGGGAGTACTCACAAGGCGGGAACACTTCCCAGCGCGTGGGGCGTAGATGTATTTCACTTTATCCACTAAGTTTTCAGCAGACTTATTTTATTGTCACGGTGCACTTGGTCTGCATACGTACACTGAACACTTATTAAGGCACAATTATAAGGTTTAACTACTTTTATAGAATATTTTTGCTTAGCCGCATGCGAACGTGTCCACGGTCTTTCGAGAAGCTTTTTTTTTCTTTTTTGCGCCGCTAGAGGGCGCACAGACGGAAGTGTGCAAGGAGTGGGAGATTTAAATAGTAAGGATGGAATTGATATTAGGACTAGGAAACATTAGGGATTGTTCCGAAGCCACAACAGGCTTCATACATGAATAAATGAAGTTATTACCATTATTTACCTTTGTTGTGCAAGACAATGGTAAACAATAGTAATGATTTTGAGTGATTTTCCAATGATGGCAGAAAAAGACCTGATAATCCATCGCATTTCAATAACTCCAAACAATATTATCACTAATTTGGCACGTTTGTCTCCGCCGTTAACCTGATAAATGACTTATCTGATTGCTCGAGCCCGTGAGCCCCTTCCTGTGGAGCGCGCGCCAGCAGCTCGTCCCGCATTAGGTAAACTAGCTAATTTACTCACATCTTTCCCGGCTGAGCCGCGCGATAGGCTGCGCCGCGCCGCGACTGCGCCCGTACAGCGCGTATGAATGTCGGGGTTTAGTGACCAACAAACACGGCTCAGGAATGAAATCATATCAATCAACAGACCCGATCTGCGTCCGGCCCCGTTCGAACGTGTTGACGGTCAATCCCGGCTTCCGAGTCATGATTGTCGTCTCACGACGACCATTCGTAGCAATTCTCATACGCTGAGATTCGTATATCTCGCTTCGTCTTCGACGACTTGAGATAAGCCTCTTTAGGACTTACGCTGCAGCCGGTTTCGACCGGCTGTAACTAAGTCAGTCCCGCAGCAACAACAGAGTCGAGCTTACTACGGTCAATTAAATTCGATAGTAGTTCGCAAGGCTCGGGCTGATTTTTTGGCTACGTACTTGACGCTGTGCGCTTGTTACGTTAGTTAGAGACTCGCTCTGCGGCTGGCTTCGGCCGGTCGTAACGTAGTCAATCTTGCACTCGGTACACCCCTCGAATAGATACCCCACCTCGGTGGGAGCAGCAACAACAGAGTTGAGCTTCCTACGGTGGATTAAATTCGATAGTAGTTCACAAGGCTCGGGCTGATTTTCTGGCTATGTACTTGACTTTGGCGCTTGTTACTCGCTCTGCGGCCGGCTTCTACCGGTTGTAACGTAGTCAATCCCGCACTTTCAGTGCAACCCAACCTCGTCAGGTCTACGGCCGGTTTTTGTTGTCAATTTATTGACAAAACACTCTGTAGTAGACTCGCATTGAGCAGGTGGATATTTCCGATTGCACTCTGATAGATCCCATTGCACTTGGGCCTTTCCCAGGGTGACGGTACATTGCTGTCAGAATTAGGGGCACCACTTCGCGTCGTCCTCTCCTCGATATCACTAACTCACTTGACTAAGACGTCATCTCTCCCATCACTCCCACTCACTATCCCAACAACCCGAACAGGAGAGTTCCTGACATCCTCGATTTTGCAATTGTTAAGCGAATCAACCTCGATCTCAGGTCAATCGAACCGCTCGATGACCTAGGTTCTGACCACCGCCCCGTCTCCCTCGTATTAGAACCGCCTAACGAAAACGTCACCTCTCCTAAGACCTTTACCAACTGAAAAGGGTTTAAAAATACGTTAGTTTCAGCCTAAAAGGCCCGAACTCCCCGCTCGCGATCTCTCCCGGTCAATTAGATAGCCCCGATAAAATAGATTCATTAGTCAATTCTCTCACTGATGCTATCAAATCAGCCATCAACGATAACGAAAAGGTTGCTAAACAAGGTAAACCGACGCTTCCCCTAGCCGTTAGCAATCTTGGCTCTCCGGAGAGCCAAGCTCTATCCCACACCCGCCTATAGAACAGCTGCGAAACAGCTACAACGTAAAGTTAGATCTTGCCTCGCGCAACTCCGGGACGCTCAAATGAACGATCTCATGGAGAATATCTCCCCATCCCACCAAGCGTATTATAGTATGGCCTGAGCCTTACGCGTAGACAGAAAGCCGAATGCTTCGCTGACAGCGTTGTCTCACAATGCTCGCCCAGCACGCAACTCACGGATCCCTCCCACATCCAAGTGGTAGACAACGAAGTCCTCCGCAGAGACTGTCTCCCCATCACCGCTGACCCCGTCACAGTCTCTAATGATGAAATCTTGCTTCTCATTATAAGTAACAAATCCAAAAAGGCCACGGGTGCGGATGGAATTTACAACCACGCACTGAAGCACCTGCTGGGGCAGGTGCTTGCTAGCTATCATTTTCAATACCTGCTTTGACCATAGCTACTTTCTAAAAGCTTGGAAAGAAGCGACTGTCATAGGCATTCCCAAGCCCAGTAAACTTCTGAATATCCCGGCTAATCGCAGACCCATCAGCCTCCTCAAAGCCATGTCTAAACTTCTCGAAAGAGTCATACTCTCTCGAATGCGGAACTGTCTGTATCCAACGGATGGCGATCCTCTCATTACTCCCCATCAGTTTGGCTTTCGCGCTAAGCACTCCTGCCCTCAGCACTTCAGCTTCTATCCGAAACGAAATAAAACGATCGCAGTTCTTCGACGTAGCCAAAGCTTTCAATAAAGTCTGGCACAGCGGCCTCGTTTATAAACTTTATAAAATAGGCTTACCGGATCGCTCTGTCAGGATAATCACGTCACTTCTCAAAGATCACACGTTTCGTTTCAAACATGGAGGCACGCTTTCCGCGCCTCGTCCCATAAAGGCTGGAGTCTCACAAGGGTCAGTCTTCGGCCCTCTGTTTTGCACCGTGTACACTAACGACATTCCCATCCCGCCAAAAGGCTTCGAACTCGCCCTCTTTGCTGATGACACTGCCCTTTACACAAAAGGCCGCGAGGTCCCGAAGAACATCAGAAGACTCCAAAAGGCCGTAAACGCCCTCGGTGTTTGGTTTCAAAAATGGCGTATCGATGAGAACCCAGACAAGAGTTCTGCTATTCAATTCGACCACAAACTCCGTAATCACTACAACGATCCCAACATTCGAAGATTAGGTATTCCCATCCCCTGGAAGCGCAGTACTAAATACTTAGGCGTCACCTTAGACCAGACGCTTTCTTTCAAGCCACACAACTATGGAATAACGAAACTCACCCGTTTTTACTAAAGCCGCCTATATAGCATGTTAGGTAGAAAAAGTAAAATGTCTTTCAGAAACAAACGTGCGCTTTATAAGATCTGCGTTAGACCCGTCATGACATATGCCTCGCCAAACTTTGCCCACGCCCAACCCTCCGTCCTGCACAAACTGCAGGTAGTTCAAAATCCCATCTGCCGCAGGGCCACAAACGCACTTTGGTACGTGCGTAACGCGGACCTGCACAGATATCTTGAACTACCTACAAGTGCAACAGGACCTCAAAACACTCTCAGAATCGTTCTTCAAACGCTCCAAAACCCACCCCAATCCCTTAGTTCGAGATTTAGTCTCGTCTGTCCCTGTCATAGATTCGAAGTTCAAAGTCGCTAGATCGAGAAACGCGCACACTGGCGAACCCACGCAATTAACACTAGATCTCGAAGCCCTTCAGGCCACAACTTCTAATTTTAATGTAAATTCGAATTAATTCAATTTTAATATAATTTTGAGCACCTTCAGTGCTATGTATTCACCTTCAGTGCTTTGAGCACCTTCAGTGCTATGTAAATCCCAGCGGGTGATCCCTTCTGGGCTGCTAGCGCAGCCTCTTTCTCCAATTGGTCGTCGCTCAGATGAAGGCTGTTTGGCAAAAAATTGCACGAGTCATTCAGGGGGTTTTTTAGTGGGTAGGGCTCTGGTAGACTCGGAGCGAGTCCCACATAACTCTGATCGCGCGCTCAGAATATGCGTCAGAGCATTTTTTATCCTCCTGCTCTCTCCGTGGAGAGGAACAAAAAAAAAGAAATCATATCGGTTTCATGACGATTTTATTGTTTCCCTTTTGTATCGAAGTATTGTGGGATTTGGTATCTTTTAATGTTCTCCGGTTCAACAAGATAAAATCAAAACTGAATAGGTATTGAAAACTGATATCTTTTCGTAAAATTAATCATTGATATTGCTTCAGTCAATACATATTATAAAGCCTTCAAAAAGATGGCAAGTAGACCGGAGCGACGCAAACTACAGTAGTTCTTGATCTACATATACGAGTACAACGGGCTTATACTTACAGCTCACTATCAGTTTATTCAATCATTTGGATTTAGCGAACCTGAGAGAAGTCATCAAAAGTACTCGATGTCGGATTATTATTTTCCAGATCAAATAACGAAGTAAATAAATAAGTCGACTGATCCGGATTTGAGAATAATCTTCAAGGACTTGTTGAAATATTTGTTTCCAGAAAAATGCCTCGGAAAATCAATCAACTTCTTTCCTTTGAAAGACTTTACTGAAGATGAAAAGATAAAGATTAATAAAGGTAGACAGGAAAAATATCTTTGAAAAAAAATAAAAACATTAAATATCCAAGAAATTTACTGTTTTAGGACTATTGTGATAAAGACGAGATGAAAATTGTTATCCTATAAAATAAAATATATCAGTATCCAATGAACCATTCTTATATTTTTATGTAATTCTTAAGTGAATTATCGCAGTGTCGGCAGGCAGCTGAGAGGGCGTGGTCGTGATCAAATTAACGAAATGCATTCCGCGGCTTTGTGTTTGTCATACGTACAATCAACATTTTGATCAAGGATGCATAATTTAGTCTCGCCACAACGTGCTCAACTTACGTTGAGCTTATGAAGTTCGATCATGATAATGAAAGATAATGAAATGCATGACTTTTATTTTCGTTAAAAACATATTTTGAAACAACAAAGAAGTTGTATCTTCCACTAATATATTCGGGGTATTTGCACATGTGAGTAAAAGTGTTATTCTTATTAAACCCATTATAGAAAATATTGATTTAATGTTTATTTTGAAATTTAAACTACATTTTCTAGGGAATAAAGCAAGCTTGAAGTAACTCTTGACGTTCAGGTTAAAAAATAAGACCTACGACGGGGCAGGCCACCGGTTCTACAAGCCATCGCTGCGGAGGGTCGCTCCCTTCGGAGCGGACTCAATTTGTCCATACTTGATATTGTTTTGTTACAGTCAGAATGTTACAAACGAGTAAAACTAATTGTAAATGACTCTGTTAGTCATCCCATTTCAAAACAAAATCACAAGTTTAAAGTATGAGTTCAAAATCGGTATGTCTATCTAGAAAAATATTGTCATTAAATAATGATTGCCCAGGAATGCAGTCCAGGAAAACTGAAAGTAACGTGAACTGTCAACGCAACTTTTCCTCAGGTGTAATAAAAATGATCAGCCAGTATACAAAAATTTGAGATGTGGTCACTTCTGATTGAACTCTACATTAAAGCGGATATTGAATTAATAAGGCGTGAAATTGCATCGACCGTCTGTTGGGGTCAGATGGTATTCTGGAAAGAAAAGACTCATATTAATTTACCGACGAATGTCTGTACAAACAGTCATTCAAATGTAAACTGATAGATACAAGGATTACCTACTCATTGCAAAAGCACGTAATAAATAAGCCATGAATCTTCGCGTACAGCGTCGCACCTGCAGCACAACAGCCCCCCGCGACTTCTGTAAACATTGCCTGCGATGCTGGAGCAGGAGCGCGCGCTGTGCCAGCAGCTGTGGTTGCCGCCGGGTTGCGCCTGCACGGTGCAGATAACGAGTACTGTGGGACGTGATTGCTAACATTCAAAGCGATTACAAGATATATGATACCAATACGGGGATTTACTGTACTTTCCATTAATCGCTTAAGTTTTTATAACAATGCTAAGTGTACCTGTAATAGGCTTATACATAAGAATAATTTAGTATATACATGACCAATGTTATCCAATTATATGTATAATGCTGTTGGTATACCTTTTTTAATAAATAAATCAATCAATCAAAATACGTTTATGTCATTTAGAAATGCAAAAGTGCCGCTAAGCATTTTGAAAATTCATTAAACTAGTTATTTCAGACGTACGATTGCTAGTTTGTTAACTATATGATTATAAGTGCTGTAAATTGCAGACACCAATGTATACTTGTAATAAAATATCTCTCAAGCAATGACAAACAAGAATACTGCAACATCCAGGCGATTTCAAAATAACTTTTCCATAAATTTTCCGATTAATTGTTGCCTCGGGCGTATCGAAGTGGACGCGTTTTTCTGACTTAAATGATTGAATTAAATTTTCTTATTTTAACCACGCAGTAGATAATAAAAATGTTTATTTACAGGCCAAGAGCATTTTTAACGAACCTTTCATATACTAGAATACGACAAATTATTCAACGGAGGACTAACATAAGTCGTTTTGGTCTTGCCGCAACTGTTATTAAAGATAGCACTAATTACGTAATTAAAACTGTGGTTTTAATTCCGGAAATTCTAACGCGTCTAAATAAATTTTTACTACGCCTGTCCAAATGACAACATTCTTATTTAGAGTAAAAACCAAAAAAGCCTTTTGAAGAAATCTTATATATCCTTAATAAATAAGACTTCTTATTTCTTTGTAGTACCCACAAATAACGTATGTAAATAATGAACTTCTAGTATTAAACCTCTGTGATATTCACATTCGGACATTGGAAGCTTATCTGCAGTTTGGATCCCCGCGGCGAGGGCTTGCCGGTGCGCGACGGCACTACGCGCCTGCCGTGGCTCCCGCCGAGCGCGGCAGCAGCCCCGGAATGAGAGAATTTAATGCAGTTTCCTCCTTTTTTATTTGTGTTCATACGCTTGGTTTTACCGTTATTGTTGGAGGCTTGACACAGGTGCCAAAAAAGGGTTGCTTGTCATGCTTATAGAGTTACTTACAGAAATAATGAAGGAGCCCTGTGCTTGCTAAGCAGCAGGCCATAACACCGCTTCTGCTCTCATCAACGTGACGGATGACATGCGCTGGGGCATGGAGAATAGATCGCTTACATTACTGTAAACGACCCGAGTGGTGCGATCTCGCTGCGAGTGTACCTCAGATTGGCGTTCTCTCTCACTTATTTTTTTTATTAATTCCATAACTAATGTAATTTCTAGTTACTACTACCTATGCGGTCGACTTGGAGATTTACCGTTACTAAAGATCTTGTAGATAAAGATAAGTACATGAGCCACTTCTTTTGAAATACGCGTTAATTCCTCGAAGAAGGGTTGTCTCGATATGGCTACACTACCACCTGTGGTTCTGGGTTATGATTTTATTGCTTTCACCGATACAACAAAAAACTTATGCGTTATAATTGACTTTAACTTGAATCTGACGTTAGGTCCACTACGCCTTTCATACTCTCAAGTGTCTCCCAAGTTTCTTACCTTATCCCAAAAAAGCCAACCTTGCGCAGGCACCTATACAATCAATCTTACACTCTGCCGACGTGTGCTATTTGGATGCTTCTGAGGAACTTCTGAATAAGCTGGATCTTTGCAATCCATTCATCTTCGTATATCAGAATACCACTGACAACTACGATGGCTACTGATCCGCTTCCAAAGAAACACTCGCTTTCCCTGTCTTTTGTATAAAGTCTTCTTTAACCCATCCTCTCCTCGATAGGTTAGTGAGAGTTTTCATTTATGACTCCCGAACATAAAATGTGTAGAGTTCACGAGCTTACCCCCCTTTATTGAAACCACATAAGATTATCATAAGAATTCCTTTACTGTTCTGGCTGTCAGACTATGGTATATACTACTCGTACCGTTTGAAATTCGCGAGTCAAAATACCTATATTGAAACATAGAGTTAGAGAACACAAGTAGTGTTAGTTCTCAAACATAAATATGTGTTGCTGTCTTCATCTTAGAATTAGTAAAATATAACCTATTGTATATTTTATGCACACTAACTTTGCGCTACACAACTTTATCCAGTCACAGGTCTGCTGGATTAAACTTATACTAGAAATAAGCTGTACCTGTGTACCCTATTAGTTTATAAGTTATTTGTATTACTGTATTTTCTGTGTGTACGTAAATAATTAAATAAAAAATCACAAGACTTAATTGAAAACTATATAAAAAATTACGGGCAGTAGAATAATCCAGGCAGTTTTTAATATTAATTTTTTTAATAACGAAGAAAATTAAATGTTACACACCTCTAACCGAGCATTCTATAATACACGTTTCTTCAATGACTAAACAACATTTAAATTGTAGTAGTAAGTACTTGATTAGAATGGACTAATACGCCAAACAAAGTTTATTACGTTTTGTTATTTGTTCATTTTCCGTAAATCAGTACGGATCGCGGTTTTTTTTATAAATATGACTTACCGACACGCTTTGTTTAGTAGAAACTTAGAGTGACAGCTCACTTTGCATAAAATACGGCGTGTTGTAACAATTCTTTTATGAATGTCGCTTGTTTTTGAAACATTGCTTTAGAATTTTTATTATTTCCGTATTCCATTTCAAAGCATGCGACGTTTCTCACATGCTATTTTTTTGAATGTCTTTGTATAAAAATTAGATTAGGTCAAAATATTAGATCCTTTTTTACCCGGCTGTCAAAAGAAGGGTTACGTTTTTCGAGTGCATGTATGTAAGTATGTATATTTATTTGGCACACTCTGTGTCCTGCAACATATGAGGTATCATTAGATACTCCTTAATTGTGGGATTGACAGAAATTGTTTCGCGGAATTTCAATTTTCGCCACTTGTATAAGTTACCATAATCAAATTTGCAAGACTGAATAATAAAAGGAATTTTCATATGCTAAGTTGCGCTACAAAGACTTGCTTTTTGTTAATCTAAACAGAATATTTAAATCTTACCTCAGGAAATCAAGTACTCGTTGGATCGTTTCAGACCACTTGATTAAAGTACCTGAAAATAAAATGACAGAAATAGTTATAAACGGGGGCAAGTTTCTGCAGAAACGTATTCGCTACAGATATATTACAGTGGTTATTTCCGCGCAACGATAAATGTAACACAAAACGTGGTAATTCCCACAGTTGTGAAACGCGCGAACACGCGCGACGCAACTCGACGTGTTCGCTTTGTTTCGTATGTGCATTGTTTGTGAATACTTTATCATGCAAACATTCTTGTTAATAAAGAAGTAAAGTTTAGCATTTAATTTCGGATAGCAAGCAGCTATCTGTGAGGACTTTCACTACTTACAAAACAAGAATATGTATTAGACCAAAGATTAAAACCCATGTCTCCATCATAATTAAGACAATAATTACTAAAAACTGACGTTTTCTAACACAATGTATCCAAAAACCAAACCAAAGAATTTATTAGTTCAAGGCGCTCTTTGAAAAAGACGGAATGTCACGAAACATTCCTCAAAGCAATGGTGAGGTGCCTCGCACAAGCTGCCCCCCCCCCTGTTACTGATCCTCGGGCGATACCCGCTGTACCTGATGCCCTGCGATAAACCCAGCAAGCCAACGAAAATCATTTCTTTGTTTAAGAATTCCCTTCGTACTTATCAGATAAAATGTTGGAATGCACTTTTGCAGCTAGGTCAACACTTCACCTTGAAATAAATAAAATGGCATGCAACCAAGATTGAGCTGAATCACGAATATTGTCAGAAATCCCTATTTCTAGTCTGTAATTCTCAATCATTGATGGCAAATATCGTAATTAACCTGTAATATATTGGAAGGCGAAATGTTGTATAATATGTTCATTGATTATTTTTAGGCCTTTATTCACACATTGTACTGGATATTAATTGCTTTATCTGTCCGTTCCGAGCATGTGCCTTTAACGTGAACGAGCGCTAATGTACCTAATTGAAGCGTCAATGGCGGACAATCGGCGGTGAGCGCGAATAATGGGCTTGTTCACAGCGAGCGCGGCGGATGCTCCATCAGATTTTTGTGTGTTACTTGGCCTGAGTGCTCCAATAATGGAAAAATTGGATTACATCTATTTGAGGGCGATTCCGATAGCAACAATATTTCTAAAAGTTTTCTGAAAGCGAAATAAGTTATTGTAACTTTCCTACTTCCTTAGGTTATATTTATTGCTGGAAATGTACTGGTAGTTCTTTTGACCGGTGACTGTTAATGTTTTTCCTTAAGTACACTAGATTTCTCTTTTGATGTCCATGATGCTACTTGTACACGAGTCAACGCCAACCTGCCCCCCTCCCGCACCTATGACACTGTAATTGAGTAATTAACATTCGTTCCGCACTCGGGTGCGTTCTATGAATAAATTGGCAGTAGGTGCGTTACTACAGCTGTGTCAGCTACAGTTTCTCAATGCATGAATTGGAACTGAGATTAATGGCATGAGATTTGTCCCCTGACAACATTCTTATAAGTACATACAGCTTGAGTTAATAATTTACGATCAAAAGTTGACCCTTTTCATTTTTAAGTGATGATAACGTAAAATAATTATTGTAAATTGAAAAATTATAAACAATCTCAAACGAATATATAAACAATCTCAAACGAAACGACCTATCGGATACATAATATATCTATTTTCTAAATTTTAAGTTACCACTTGTCACTTAATTGACTGTTTACAAGTAATTTTTAACTTACAATTTAGTTAAAATTTAGTTATCAACTTAACCACTTAATGCGTGTAAACCAGCCATAAGCGATCAAACTATTCGTAACAGACTCCATGAAGACCAACAACGCTCAAGAATGCGCGCTGTATGGATAAAACTAACAAGAGCACATCGTGCAGGCGCTTGGTAGGATTGAACACAGTGAGTGGACCATGGAAAATTGGAGTAGTGTTCTCTTTATAGATGAGTGTAAAGTAAATTTCTTAGTGACGGCAGGCTAGTACATGTTTGGCGAATACCTAAAGAACGTTTTATTGATCCCTGCATAAGAGAAACTGATGCCTGAACTGAACTGAACTGGTGGCCACAGTATTATAGTGTGGGGCGGTATCAGCATCATGGGCAAAACCTAGCTGGTATATAATATACTATCGGATACAGGACTTGATACTCAGTAACAGTGAATGTATTGTAAAGCCTACGGATTCATTAACAACGCATTAACAACGGAAGACTCGCACCATCCTTCACTTTTAGTTAATGTCACTTTGGAATACGTCCCGACGCTAAGGGGAGCCTAAGAACAAGTCCCTAATTTTGATGCTGGAAATTATTCTGACATGAATTCAGAATTATCAAAAATTAATTGGTTCGAGTTTTTCGGTTCACTTGGCGTAGAGGAATGTGTATCTAAATTTTACGATCTTTTAAATAGCTTCATTACTAAATTTATTCCTAAGCGTCAGTTGAAATCATCTAGCGCTACACCTATTTGGTACACAAAACCTCTAATAAAATTACTTCAAAAAAAACGGAAGTGTCACAAATTATGGAAAAAGTATAGTTATCCTTTAGACTATGACACCTTTAGAGTTCTAAGAAAACGTGCAATAAAAATGGAAAGAGTATGCTACAATAACTATACTCAATATGTTGAAGGAAAAATTAACTCCAACCCCAAGTACTTTTGGACTTACATAAAATCAATACAATCAAATAAAGGTTTACCTCAAACTATGTATTATGAAGGCGAATCTATTAGTGACGGAGACACTTTCATTCAGTTTTTGTACCATCAAATTCCAGCGTTTCGAATTATGGTAATAAAACGTTAAGTGCGGACGCTCTTATGAATTTACACTCCTTAGTAGTAACATCTGCACAAATTCATAATAAAATTACATCTATAAATAAAAATAAAAGCGCTGGTCCTGATGACGTTCACCCAATTTTAATTTACTCTTATTCACGTACATTAGCAATTATATTTAACAATTCTTTACGTGAGGGGCGAGTTCCGAAAATCTGGAAGACCGCTTTCATAACCCCGATACCTAAAGGGCCTATCAGTCAAGATGTAGTCAATTACCATCCCATGTCAAAAATATGTCATTTTGATAAAATTTTAGAAAATTATTCCCAATTATTCCCCACCAACATGGCATTAATAGGGGTCGAAGCGTAAAGACCAATTTATTGTATTTCACGGATGTTATCCTAAAAGGCTATCAAGTGGACGCTGTGTATACCGATTTTGCCAAAGATTTTGACAAAATTTGTCATGATACATTATTAAGGAAGTTTTGGGAACTCGGTATACACGGTGATCTTCTTCGGTGGATAGAATCGTACGTAGAGAACAGATGTCAAGCTGTAGTGTTGGGGGGGTATCGGTCTGAATATAAAGCAGTTAGTTCGGGATCCCGCAAGGGTCTCACCTCGGGCCTTTGCTAATCATTTTGTACATTAATAACATTACTAACTGAATAGCTCATTCAGATATGTTACTGTATGCTGTAGTGTCATCCACACTAAAATTTATAAAGTTATTCGCAACAGACGTGATTGTGAGTTGCTACAAGATGATTTAAAGAAGTTTGAATTGTATTCTGAAAATAATAACTTTTTCTTAAATACCTCTAAATGCCAAATAATGACTTATACCAGAAAATTATTTCCAATTATTTACAACTATGAACTCGGCAATTAAACTCTTAACAGGGTATATCAAATTCGAGATCTAGGGGTAATAAATGACGCTAAGCTTACGTTTGTCGCTCATATTGACACAATTTTGAATAAAGCATATAAAAAGTTGGGTTTTATACTTCGAGTAAGTAAATGTTTTAAATCGTCTTGCATATATACACCCCTGTATTTCAGTTATGTCCGCAGTCATTTAGAATTTGCAAGTTGCGTCTGGTATCTCTATTTCATGTACCGACTAGTACAAGATGTTATATAAACAATTCTTTTATTCGGCGAGCTTGTCGATCATATAACAATAACTTTATAGAAATAGATATCTTTTACACTACATTGGCACAATTTAAGAGCAAAATTTAAAAAATTGTTGATAAAATAATATAAAACAACTGTGTTTGTATATTAAAATAAGTAGCTTTATGTTTTAGCTTTTGAGCTTTAATTTCACATTGCACTGAGCTGTGACTTCTTGGATGTTCGTTTGCTTTTTTTTATTAGTGTTGTATAAATTTTTTAGGAAGCTATAGGTCTACATTACTCACATGTATTTGTTATTTCTGTGTAAATGACTGTTTGTTTCTTTTTTAAAATAAAATTAAAATTAAAAATTAAAATTAAACATTTTCAAGCTTATATTTTAAAAGATATTGATTGAAAATTAACAACATACGTATGTTTATGTATGTTTGAATGTATTTATATTTTTAATATTGTTATAATTGTAATAATTTATAATCACTATGTTTGTTAATATTTGTATGCAGTACGCACTAAATTTGTTAATCTGTCACACTTTCCAGCCTCAGGCTAGCTGGAAGAAATTTCTTTTAGAAATAAGCTGTGCCTTTGTACATTATCTTTCACTTATTTTTAGTTTATTTTTTATATTTTCTAATGTGTGTACATAAATTGTTAAATAAATAAATAAATAAACATTGCTTCAAAATTTAGTTTAGATCTTTTTGCACTATGGGTGCGTCAGCGAAACTTTCACTTTGTTTTTTAACAACAATGATACTGATACTGTTTAATTAGCCCTACATTGCTCTTATACTCTTTGTGTCTATCAGTGAAGATCTATTTTTGGGGTTCTGTTGCTTATTTGTACGACTACACTGTTTATGACTTGCTGTTGGTTTTCCTATAATAAATAAATAAATAGCTGTGGCAAAGTTGAGGTACTTTGAAAAAAATTATTTCGCCTTATTTTGTTAAGAAATTTAAGTCTAGTGAATGTGAAACAAATCGTTTGTGAATTTATTTTTATCTTGATGAAAAATAACATTAATTTAGGACGTAGGATCCCATATAACATTATTCCACACAATATATTACAAACAAAGTTCTCAAAGGTCCGATCGAGTCAAAAATGAAGCAATTGTATCCAGGGACGAAAAACAAATATTCAAATTCAGCTTGAACCCTATTACGTGATCTTTAAACTTCACTGTGCGATTTCATTCGACACATTCGCCATCTACTATCGGCTTTGAGAAACTTATAACTAAAATGCATATTAAGGTTAGTTTGAGGTTGGACACAAAGACATGGTCCTTTTGACTCTTCCAAGGACATTATCAATCATTACCGCAATACATGCCATGGAGTCGTCACCGCTAAGTGGAACAAAGTTTTGGTTACAGCATTACTCGAGATAGATGATCCGACTACTGTGACTATCTACAACCTACTTGCATATTCGCGTTTCTTTCAAAATTCAAAAAACTAGTCCACTTATACAACGAGTGCCAAACGCATGTTGAAGACGGTTGTATCTTGCATGTATATCGTTCGATGGTATTATTTTTAAAAATGCAGAATATTTATTAAATAAATTGAATTTTCCACTCAGAAACACACTCCGTGATCATGAACCAAGATCGACGTGACCTCCCTCGAGCAAGCAACACCACCGCACTCTAGAGGTTACTGGTAATTTTCACTACATACCTACAGCAAATTGTTGGAACAGCCAGTATGCCACTTCGAATAAGATCATTGCATATTTAAAAAACTAAAGTTAGAAAAAAGAAACTAAAATTTTCTGAACAGGTGTGATCAATGATCTGAAATCGACATCGGGTTTATTGGGTCCATCATATTAAACGAAGTGCTGAATAACATTTATGAATTTCAAATTTACTTTATCGATTTTTAATTTCAAGGACTTATATAATTTTTTTACAAATTAAAAAAAAATCAATATGTTATCAAGTCTACTAATAAGTTAAACCTGTGACATACAATGTATTTTTATTTATAAATTGTGTTTATATTCATTCAATCTTATAGTAAACATAAATCGATCTTACTGTTCATATGTATATATGTTTTTATGAATACAATTCTATTCATTGAGGACACTAACAAGTACATTTAATTTTCATTCTCAATTACTAAATTGCAGTTCACACGTGTTCAACCAGATTTATCGAACATACAGGTACCGCGGCCGCAATCTCCTTGACAATGAAATGAACTGAAAATCAGTGTCCTGTTCCCCGAGCAAATACCGGCGCGGAGCTATGGCCGTTTGCACGGCTACAGCTCACATAATGAATTTTGTGTAAACTTTAAGTGTTTTTGTCATTTATGATTGAATTTTAAGTTATGTGTCTGTAATCTAACAGAAATGGTTTATATTATTATTACTATCCGTATGTAACAAGTGCACTTTTTTTATTTATACGTCATCGAAAACCACTGAAGCTACTAGATCGGATGTATAAATATGACACGTCACGCAGCTACGCTGTACAAGAGTGACACGGGCTACGTTTGCTCAACTGCCCCGAAATTCCCAGGCAATTAGAAGTTGCGCGGGGAAACCACGCAGCGACCTCTGGTTGTTCATGTAAATAATATATTGTATAGATCGAAAAGTCTATTTTTGTACGTTGTGTAACAATAGCTGTATTGACAATTTCAAAATAATCTTCAATATATGTATAAATGTTAGATATAATTAATAAATATATACATTTGAATATATTAATTATAAAAAGCTTGCGTTCAGCTTAACGAACTGTATCGAATTTGGCGAACATCGTGTAATCGACGTGGGACACAAATGACTCGCAGTCGCAGCGCCACATTACCCTGATGTCGGTAAAATACGCTAATGGCACAAAGTCCTTAGAAAATCACAATATCAAATATTAGAAATCCAGGTGTTGACGTTTTTTGGAAGCTTTCTATAGATATTTCTATTTCAATACTCAATTTAAGCTGCAACAAATAAATTGGATGAAATAAGAATTATTGCTACCTGCTTTTACAAAAAGATTTGTAACACATCGTATTAATAATTGAATAATGCAATTATCTAAAACGTAAGAGCTTCGAGTTCGTGTCGATTAGTGGAGCATCAGCCAGCCGCGCTGATCGCTCTAATTCACCAATAATCGGCTGCACACTAATCCGCACACACTACCGCACTTCTACTTAGAACTTTGAGAAGTTTTTGTCAAACTTTTCTATGTGTTTCTATGTTAGAGATTATAGTTTTACGGTAAATTTTGAAAATATTCAACAACAACACTAACAACACCACCGCAAAGTTTTGAACCTTTATTATGTGGAAAGGTATCCATGTTTTATTTCTGATGGTATTTTATGGATTTTAAAAGTTTGACAATTAAAGATAATCAAAGTAAAATGCACGCTTTAAAGGGTAATCATATCTTGAATTTATGTTTCACCAGCGACAGAATAATGGGCTATAAAATAAACAATTACACTGGAGAAGCGTCTAATGCGCTACAAAACTCATTAAAAAGAAGTAAAGCTCGGAGGGTAGCAGAGCTTAGGGAGTAAAAACAGTGTGTTTAGTCTCTGAGCTCAATAACACTCGCTGTCGTATAAAGATCATTAAATTCCTTTGAGAAGCACTCAAGAAATTGCATCGTCACAAGAAGGCGGATTCACAGTGTAAGTGAGCAGTGCGCGGCCACAGAGCAGCAACGTCACAGGCGGCAGCCGGCGGTCGCGAGCGCGGCTCGTAGTATTTTTTCTTTTTGAAATGGATAGTTTATTAATGGCCATATTAACCTTTTAAATTCCACGGACTGAGGGCGCTTAGCTGGTACTTAAACTACTCCTACATACGATACGCCTAAGAGCACCTGAAAGGGGACAGACCTCGGCTTAGGTCGTCGTATATTGAAACTACCACTGGTTCGGAAGGGTCATCTACTGCCAAAGAACCAGCAAGAAACTCAGCAGGAACCGGCTCGTAGTGACTATCATGTGGTTGTAGAGTTTGTTTTGTAGGTTTCGTCCGGGGTGATTATACAGACATTCCTACTTTGCCCACCATCACGTACATCACGTGGACGTGGCTGTGTTCCGCTTAGAGGAACGGAACAGCCAGTGCAATGACTTGAACAAAACATAACTACTGAATTCCTGAGTCTAAGTTCGCTAAAGCATTATTAGTCGACATAATAATCACAATCATTAAACAAATTAATAAATAAAACACCTATGATAAATGCTGTCCATGGGTGCAGATGTCACTTACCGTTATGCCAGTTTCATTGTTCAACTCTTTCTAAATTTTTCAAACATTCTTAAAATTACACTTTTGGGCAAATATTGGCGAGGCATATGTCATGACAGATCTTACGCAGACCTTATAAAGCGTACGTTAGTTTCTGAAAGACATTTTACTATTTCTACCTAACATACTATATAGGCGGCCTAAGTAAACGGGCGAGTTTCGAAACTCTTTCGACGTGTGGATTGAAAGAGACCGTCTGGTCTAAGGTGATGCCTAAGTATTTGGTTGTGCGCTCCCAGGGGATAGGAATACCTAATATTTAAACGAGGAGATTGTCGGCGAAACGACGGTGTTTGCACTTGAAGTAAACCGCAGAACTCTTGTCTGGGTTCACATCGATACGCCATTTTTGAAACCATGCACCGAGAGCATTTACGGCCTTATGGAGTCTGATCACGAGACCCGGGACACTGAGGCCTTGGGTGTAAAGGGCGGTGTCGTCAGCAAACAGGGTGAGTTCGACGCCTTTCGGCGGAATGGGAATGTCGTTTGTGTACACGGTGGACAATAGAGGCGCGAGGACTGAGCCTTGAAAGCGTGCCTTCATGTCTAAATCGAAGCGTACGATCTTTGAGAAAGGACGCTATTATTCTAACTAGGCGATCCGGTAAGCCCATTTTATAAAGTTTATTAACAAGACCGCTGTGCCAGACTTTATCGTAAGCCTTGGCTACGTCAAAGAAAACTGCGACCGTTTTCTTACGCCGCGGATAAAAGCCGTCGAGTATGTACTCGACGATTCGCTGGACTTGCTAAGGGCAGGAGTGCTTAGCGCGAAAGTCAAACTGGTGGGGAATGATGAGGGGATCGCCGTTGTAAACAGATGGTTCCGCATTTGAGAGATTATGACTCTCTCGAGAAGTTTAGACATGGCCTTGAGGAGGCTGATGGATCTGTGATTAGCCGGGATATTCTGAGGTTTACCCAGCTTGGGAATGCCTATGACTGTCAATTCTTTCCAAGCTTTTGGATAGTAACTAAGGTCGAAGCAGGCATTGAAAATGATAGCTAACAAGGTAAGCACCTGTTGAGGCAGAGCTTAAGTGCGTGGAAATTCCATCCGCACCCGCAGCCTTTTTGGATTTCTGACTTCTAATGAGAAGCGAGATTTCATCATTAGGGACTTTAAAAGGGTCGGCGGTGATGGGGAGAGAGGCTCTTCGTCCTTCACCGCCTGGATGTGAAAGGGATCCGCGGGTTGGGTGCTGGGCGAGCATTGTGAGGCAATGCTGTCAGCGAAGCATTCGGCTTTCTCTTTGACTTCGAGGGCAATAGTGCCATCGGGACGAGTAAGAGGAGGAACGTGAGAGGCGGCGTCTACGCGTAAGGCTCGGGCCGAACTATAATATGCTTGGTGGGATGGATATTTTTCATGAGATCGTTCATCTGAGCGTCTCGGAATTCCGCGAGGCAAGACCTAACTTTACGTTGAAGCTGATTCGCAGCTGATCTATTTTAACGTTGGTGGTGATCAGAGCCTAGGTCATCGAGCGGTTCAAAAGACCTGAGATCAAGGTTGATATGCTTTACTATTGTGAAATCGAGGATGTCGGGAGAATGGTTTGGGTTTTCGGGATAATGAGTGGGAGTGCCGGGAGAGTGACGTCTAGGGCGAGTTGCTCAGTGATTTCGAGGAGAGCGATACCGCCGGTGTTGGTCGATAGGCACGTCCAGTCGTATGTTTAGAGTTAAAATCTCCAAACATAATGACTGTACGGCCGAGAGCGAGAATGGCCTCAAAGTCGCTGCAGATAGGTCTGGTGCCACTAGGTATGTAGATTGAAGCTATGATGATGGTCGGACGACCAGTCATAGCCAATCTACACACAGTGGCCTCCATGTTGTGGAGAGGTGGGGTAGGGAGAGGAGAGCAATAGAAACCTCTTTTATAGTAAATAGCTGTGCCGCTGTGACCGTCGGCGTTGGGCCTATCGTTATGAGTGAGCGCGTATTTGGGAATAACGAATCCCCAGGAGCGGTTTGGAGTGAGCCACGTCTCTTGGAGAAGCAGTAAGTCTGGCTTATTGTTCTGATAGAATAGTTTGAGCTCAGGAAGGTTAGAACTAAGGCTACGAGCGTTAAATGAAACTAGGGTTGTGCCCTTGGGTTTGATACGACCGGACGCGGGATTTGCAGGTCTAGACATTATATTTACTATTTAGAAAATTCATATTAAATATAGAATTTATAAAGAACTAAGTAGCGAGTGATGCTCGGCTAACGCAAATAAACGCTCTTGAGGAGAGCGGGCGGCTCGCAGTTTGCGTGCGAGTATGGTGATTTCCCTAATATCGACGTTTTAGATAACGTTGAGCACGGTCTTCATGTCCTCAGCCAACGACGACGAAGACGCCGGAGTGGGACGCGGGCCCACGGGAGCTGGGATAGGTAGGGAAGGTGGAGTGGCCAGACGCTGGCTTTGCTACCGGGGGAGCCCGCTTGCACAGCGGCGGGAAGTTGGCGGAAGTGAGCGACAGCGCCGGTTTAGGCGTGACCCCCTTAACGGAGGAGCGCGGCGCGCTCGGACAACCCCTGTAGTTTGCTGTGTGACCGGACTGGGGGAAGTGGAGTCGGGAGTGCCAGTGCACTCCTTTGTAATATGAGGATCCAGGCACTTAACGCACCTGGGGGGACCTGAACAGTTAGCCGCTGCGTGGCCATAGAGCTGGCAACGGTGGCACTGCCCAGGGTGACCACGGGGGTTGGGACGCTCAACAGAGATATTTTAAAATCCGCAGATTGTGTGAGCCTCTCTGAAGATGTCGTTCGAGTTGGGAGTGTTAGTTAGGATTACTAATGCGAGTGGGAAACCCTTACTGCGGTTAGACTGCATCTTGTGCACTGCTTCAGCTGGGAAACCCTGGGACTTAAGGTCCTCGAGAATTTTGTCGTTCGCGAGCTCGAACGGGACGCTCCGTAATATTGCGTGGATCCTACGCTTCTCCGGGAGGGCGTTGGTATGATGAGGTATGATGAGATTTGTCTTACGACAAATCTAAGAGCCTAGTGAACGCGCGGAAGTCGTCGATTGTCGTGACATGAATTTGTATAGTTTCGCCTGAGTTTGCTGCTTTAAGGTAAATAATTTTGTGCTCTTTGCACAAGATAGAAACCGCGGTACAGCGCACTTTTTCGCGGAGGGAGCTGAGACTTGGGTGGGACGGGAACGAAGCGCGTTGCTGGCTTGGATGGAGCTGACGGGGTCGCGGTCTTTTGAAGTGACATTAACGGCGCGGGGGTGGGTGTAGAAGACACCGGGTAGGGCTCAGGTGTTGAAGACACCACGGCTTGCTTTGTGCGCTTCCTAGAGTGCTTGGACGAGACAAGTGTAAACGCGGGCTCAGGAGAGCCGGTTAAGGTGGCTGTGTCCGATGACGCATCAGACGCGGATTCCGAGTCGCTCCCGGGAGCGGTACGCTTACGGCGAGAGGATATGTCCGACACACAGTCCATCTTGGAGGGCACGGGGGACGTGGGAGAGGAGCTAAAGGCCAGAGGGGTTTGAGCGTTGGTAGCCTGAGGGGCCGGGGACGCGTTAAGCGCTAATAAGGCCTGCGTGAAGACCTCGTCAGAGATTGAGACGCCCGACGCGGCGATCGCCTGGGCGAACGCTTTCGCATAGTTTAAAACGCTTTGCGAGTCCATGGGAGGGCTTGATAGGAAGATATAAATATATAAATAAATACAAGATGCCTCAAGTTCCTAACAGACCTACCAATCCTAGCGGCTAACCTGCCTACCGGCGGTAGGGGGGCTGGAGAAAATAACTTAAAACTAACCGTAGTTCGCCGAAGGCCGCTACCTAGGAACCTAAAAAGGGTTCGCAGGTAAAGGTGAAGAGTTGACCGCGTTAGGGTCAACCTTTACCGACAAACGGAAAATGTAAATAAATATGAAAATTGGAGAGTAAATAAATAAAATAATGTAAAGGAAAATAAATAAAATAAAAGGACTGGATCAGTACAAATTCAGTTGTCACCGTTTGGTATCCTCTGTACTAAAACCAGAATACACACACAGAAGGCACACACAGCACTCAGCGCAGCACAAGCACAATTTGAAAACTAAGAGATTTAGTCACAAAGAAAATTAATCACTTCGACAGCGCTCGGAGGGAGTAAGAAAACCCAGAAAAACCGTATCACGGAACCAACACGCTATACTGTGACGTCAGTCAACTGAGCGCCACTGAATATCGGGAAGGGACCGATCAATTGGAGTGGTCTTGGAACGTCGATACCGGGCGGCGATCGGAGCGAGAATGCGGCATAGGGGAGTTATCCATGGTATTAAAACAAGATGGCGGATGGATTTGTCAATCAGCTATTTATTTGTTACCGTGTTGATTTTGGCCACTGACATAGACACTAGACTGGCTATTGTCGAATAATTTTTGTGTGTTTTTATTTAAATGTTGGCTGGAGTACTCTCGAACTAAAATTGCCAAATCATATTAAAGAAAGGTACTTCCACAGCCTTCATACAAATTTGGACCTGGCATTCCAGAGCCGATTCAGCAGTTATTATCAGCATTTATAGACCACTGGTTAAATAAATAAAAATATCGGTTTTAGGCCCTACCGACCATTTTATTTTGTAATGGTTTATTAAAATTTATGTTCAATGCGCATAAATTTAAAAACACTGAGTAACTAAGAACCAAATATTTTTCAAGTCTATCTTTGAGACCAGTTACAAAGTAAGCATTTGTTTTTTTAATAGAGTATTTGAATAAAATATGTGACAGTAAACATAGAGCGTTAGGATACAAATTCAAATTCAAATATTTATTTCTCAACATTGACAATTACTTGTTCTTATTGACGTCAAATAAAGCATGACTCTACCACCAGTTCGGAAAAACCTTCTCGAAGAAGAACTGGTGAGAAACTTCACGGGTATATTTTTTCAAAACCAATTTACAGTGTCTCTTTATGTCTATACAAAATTATTCTTATCTGCATCTGTTAGCTCGGCAAGTCTCCCTCCCCCCAAGTATCCAAACGACGAACACCCTCAAACGGCACCCGTTCACAAGTTAACGCGGGATCCAGCCATCGCCCTCCTCAACCATATTAGAGGGAAGTGAGCGACCCGTCAACCGACGCTACCATAAGAAGACGTACTTCATCTAGATCTATTTTAGTTCGATAAAAATATTCGAATTAGCCTTCCAGTTGAACGATGTACACAATACTTTATAATCTGACAAAGGCATCGTATTACGAGAATATTCTTGCAGTTATTTCTAATTTCATTTTTTAATAATTTGAGCGTTTATTTTGTTATGAGTTAATTCTTTAAAAATCATTCTTTATTTTAATAGAACATTCAAAATCTCATACATACAGGTCAGTGATTTCGGCATAAAGTTGACGTAAATAATGGGATACATTTAAAAAGGTGTCTATTGTTGCTCGATTCTATTGAAAAAGGTAACTTCGTAACTTGTCGGATAATATTGTCATTTACTTTCACTCTTGATTATGGATCTATAGGATCTATAGGATAAGTTATTCCAAGACTTGTTGGATGAAATATTTTTGACATTTATCTATGAATATTTTGTTGGAATAACCGTTATTCCGGGAAATTTTGAAGTTTGATGTAATCTGGCCCTAATATCATTAATTATCCTTGTTGTTCGCTTTTCTGCCGCTTCAAATGTCTGAAACTGATTTACTACGGCAAATCCAAAAGGAGGTGTACGTATGCATATTTTTATGTGGGTATATATGTATGTAACACCAATCACCTGAGCCGTTCTTACTTCTAAACTACTTATAATAATTTTACAATAAATGAGGTATCGTTGGAGCAGCGTTTTAATTTTACGCTTGTGACTATGTGACTACAAGTTGCACTCAATGGATATGGCACCCTTTACAGATCTGAATGGCATATATTTATATTCAAAGGTGCCATGTTGAGAAAAAGATATCTTATTGAAAATTATTCATATTACTAGGATAATAAGACAAAACCGAATGAAACCAACAACTTTAAAATTTAAGACAAAAAACGATATGTAGACCATTCAAATAAACCCTTTTTATTTCATTCCCGTTTGAATGTCCGCGATAAACGCCGCTGCGCTAATCCAAACTTGATAAGCCTTTTAAAGGATATTTAAATATAAAATAATAACTCCTTTTTTTTGAGTGAACTAGTGAACTAAGCGAAGTAATGGTTTATTTATTTCAGATTAATTCAATGACCAAGACAAACAGATGTTGTAATTAAACAGTTGTTAATCTATTGTTAACGCAATAGTGCAATTTTCTGGGGATTTATATTTTATTGTTTGGTATATCTTTGTTTCAATTTTCCACCTATTACTAAGGTTTATTTAACCGAGGCTGCAGAATAGACAAAAAATAATTTTCTTTGCGTTAAAAATGTCGTAAAATAGGCACCGTCTCTAAAGCTTTTATCTTTTGCCCTTTATCAAAATATAGGCAAGAAGTCAACGTTTGTTGAAAAATAATTATTCTTAATTATCGACCTTAAGCACATTTTGTTGTAAATTGTAATTGATTTATTTTATGAAGTGCTCGGCTCGACGCGGCAGTGCTCAGCTCACGACGCGGCAGTGCTCAGCCCGCGACGCGGCGGTGCTCGGCTCGACGCGGCGGTAATCGGCTCGACCCGGTGCTCTGCTCAAATTTTAGTGACTATGTCACTGTTCACTGTAAAGTATTCTAACATTGAAGCGTTTTTGTACAATGGTATTAAATTACCATCTTGCAGTGACAGTTCACCGATTTTTTTGTGTCATCACTAAAAGTCAAGTTCAAATATATCTTTATAACAAGAACATTTGAAGGAATAATTGAGATTAAGTTCCACTCAGATAAACGACAGTGGGAAAGAACCTGGAACTTGACCTCCCCGGAGGTTATTGCATTACTCGATCCACACTTCTCCCCGGCGTGGCAAACACTAAGTAACTCGTGAAAATGGAATCACTTAGCAAATTTTCAATAAATAAAATTACTTGATCGCAAACTGTAGCGAGGCCAAGATCTAAATTGATTAGCTACTCGAGCCCTCGGAGGCGTATTTTTGGTAGAAAATGGAAAAACACTCAGACGCGGTGACTTCTCTGAATAAACAAAGGAAAGTTACCTTCTCATTGGAACTGCTGAGCATTCCTAAATACGCAATGAGTGAAAACTACAAAATTCTCTGGCATGCTCTGTTTATTTAAGCAATAAAAGTAAGAACTATTACAAAGCCTTACGGGTGAAATTAACTCTTTAATAGAAAAAAATTGTCAAAATATTTTTTCCTTTTGTCCACAGTGGACTAACCTAATCGATAGTAATGTCAATGGATAAACAAATGATTAATACTAAATAATAATAACAGCCTTCAGGCGAATAATTTTTTTTTCTCATACACAATAAACTCAAACGCGTACACATTTTTGGTTTCAAATTGAAGCGAAGGGTTCACTGCTTCGCGCTCCACAAGTCGCAGAGCGGAACAAGTGAATGAGATAACTTTACGTAGCTCGCATCCAACCCTTGACATGTAAAGTAATAGCTAAGAAAACCATCTCCTTAACTGTCACAAATCTGGCAGGAATCCCTCGCGGCCGTGCCTGAACTCTCCGTGAAGAACGACGCCCGAACCACTCCTGGAACAGCCTTCGAGTTATTTCAAACGAGTCTCAGCTTTAAACTATGGACGCACAGTACAAAACGCAACGGCCCAGTCTCCCCCACGTGAAGCCACTGAGCCGTGCGGAATCCCTTCCTCACTCACTGAATGAAAAGTAGTTTTGTTATGCCACGGTGTCACCGGGGAAAGGAAAAAACATCAACTTTACTATGGAACGGAACTTTTTAACTTTGATACAAAAAAACACGCTTGATGGCCGTGTTTTTGTAGCAAAACTGCAGCAGTTAATGTGTCGTTCACGGTATAATTATAAACAATATCTCTTTTATGAAGAAAATCCAAATCGAGAATGAGTAAACTGAAGCTAATATTTTATTATATCTAGGCTAGCGCCATTAACCAAACCATTTTATAAGTTTAAGAATCGTCTGACTAGTTCGCAACATAAATAAATAAGACGTAAAGAAAGATTAAAGCACCGGTAATGAAGGAAAAAATGGAGATTTAATTAAATTTCTTGGAACCGAGTAATTTAACGCTTTCATTATGTTAGCAAAAACTAAACAGCAGTAGTGAATGAACACTACGGAGTTTGTCATCAGCAGTCGTAACTAAGGAATTAAATAACAATGCTTGCAATGTGCAGGCGCCGCCGCCTCCAGGGACGTGGCGCGTGCCCGCCTCCAAACTTCTGATGTTCTATTATTTTAATTAAAAAAGCAACAGGTTTGTCCACTGTTTTTGTTGGATGAAATACAATCAGAATAAT
This sequence comes from Marasmarcha lunaedactyla, assembly GCA_923062675.1. NCBI lineage: Eukaryota > Metazoa > Arthropoda > Insecta > Lepidoptera > Pterophoridae > Marasmarcha > Marasmarcha lunaedactyla. The sequence goes on from OV281349.1 coordinate 28,008,961, forward strand.
AATCAACTTGCATATAATGTTGGTCAAAACAATTAATAACGTGAAATTAATAAGTATTACCATTCGCTACAGCTACCGGGATAATCAAATTGCCTTTGTGAAGTGCACAACAACAGGGCTGTTCAGTGGAGCTGTTTGCGCTGGCCCGGAGGCAGTCAAGGTTAGCTATTGTTTGCTGTTTACCAACATGCAAGACTCGAGTGGATCCTCTATTTTGGTGATATTATCTGATAGTGTGTAGACAAATTTTGAGTTTGGATGGCAGCCCTCTAATAGATGTGTATATGATCAAGTCCGGTGAAATCATTAGGGCCATAAATAAATAGCTCATTTCGAAAAAAAATGTGTGAGTGAACAGTGATATGGTACATCATGTGTTATTTACAAAATTCTAAAAATAGTGTTACATGTATGCGATTTCAATTGATGACGAATAAATAAAATATTTCAATATTGTGTTAGTCTAGTTACAGCTGCCGCTCGGCAGCATGTCGCCGGGCGCTCGGGCCACGAGCCTACAGTTTGTCAGATGCACCAGTGACTCCGTAAATAATTTACTTGACATGTGATTCTTTCACAGTTTTAATGCTCCACTCAACTTTCACATTCTATTTGTTTCTAGTCGGCAGTTTATAGGTTAAACCAAATAGATATCAAATTGTATAAAATAATTGTAAGAATTTATTCATATGCTGTAACGCATTAGTCAGAAAATCGTTTATCTCGATATGAGCATATGTGTTTATAGCATTAGTGTCAATCAGTCAATTTAGCGATTTCTAGCAATTCGCTGAAGTGTCCGACGGAATTATCTGTGTTAACATTAAACTTTGTTGGTATAGATTTTTGGGATATCTACACTATTTCAGATACTAAAATTGGGTAGCTACTAAAATTATTACGAGTATTTCAAAAAAGGAGTTTAAATAGCTGAAAAAGTTTATAATAGTAAGAGGTGAGAGGTGCAATGGCACTTTGATAAACAGTTTTTCGTAGTATATAAAAATTGTTAAATTGTATAATTGTCTGAAAGACAATTTCAAAAAATTCCTGCAGTATAGAATAAGTCATAACTTGCAATACTCCCCCTGGCCGCCATCCCCGCAGCCATACATCAACGTCGGCTGCCGCGGCGACGGACGGCGCGCATCTCACAGCGGTCCCACCCGAACAAAGGAACTACTCGCAACTTGGAAAAATGTTTAATCACTTTCCTAACTTGGATTGCATTTAAAAGAGATTAGTAGTTTGAAAATATTACAAAACTTAACGTTGGAGGGACAGTTAATTTTTGACTTACAATATGTTCTTATTTCCTCTGTAAAAATATTTAACATAGAAGTTGCAGAAATTAATAATCCTGTTTTTTTTAAGTCTAAAGTGTATTTTAGGTTGTTTGGAGACCTTTAGATTGGCGTATCACTGGCAACGAACGAGTAATCGAGCGATACAAGTTGTTCGCGCCAATGAACTTTGCAGAGCATGGATGGTCACAGTTACTGCTGTTCATTAGGCATTTGGTCCGAGAGTTTTATCGACATCTAAGATTATATGAGTAGTGTAAGCTAAACTCGAAGCCCGGACAAGTAAAGTGATTACAATCGCAATAAAGTTTCGACTAATGGAAGGGCCAGTAATGCTCCTTAGTATCTATAAATAAGTACGTTACCTACCTTTGCCTACTTAAAAAAAGGCTGTATAACATGAATGGTTTTTGATTTCTATTAAATCGGTTACTTAAATAGCTACTATCAATTCAAAAAGCATATTATGCTTAGAATCTGTCTGAGCGCGTGCAGTGACAACCTCAGCTTGCTACAAGCGGCTTCCATGCGGTGCCGTGATACAGCAATTTCGAAATTAAGCTTCTTGCAGCAAAGATAAATATTTGCGTTAGTATGGTTTATGGCATAATTTAAGTAATTTAGTCTGTAACGTATGTATGTTTTACACTAAGATTGCTTATTATTGGTATGGATGGCTCAGTGGACTATGATACAGGAAATAACAAACAATATGTCCGTCCAGGAGCCCAGCCTGCTTTCGGTATGCTTTTATAATTTCCCGCCGTGTAAATAAAGCAAATATACGTGCACGGCGCCAACTGGATCTACAGTCTAGCCTGCGGGTGCGAGTCCATTACACCTTCACTACACTGCAGTCACTGTGTTGCAGTGTTGTATATTAGTAGTAACCACTTGACACTCGACATCAAAGCGATACCTTTTCTACGCAGGAGCTAACGCTTTGAGAGTCGCTGAGTACAGTAAGGACATACTTACTTTTCAGTTTTCTATAACTTTTCCATAAACATAGTAACTTTTGTTAATTTTTTTAGCATGAACTTTGACAATCTATTACACATAGAATAAAACAATATCAAGTCCTAAAAAAGTTTTGAAAAGATCGCTTCGCTGCATAAAAAGTGCGGATAAATTTTCATCTCATCGCGAACGAAACGGTAAAATTAACAAACTCGGAGTGAATCCTTAACACGACATCCGATAGCCGTGAACGACACTCCGAGCTCTTCGACAAAATAAATATTAAAAAATAAAAATAAAAATAAAAAAAATAAATATTAAAGAAAGAAGAAAGAAAACTAAGGTTTTGAAACAATTACAATTTTAATATAAATTACAGAAAATAACAATTATATAATATTATAACTAGATTTAATAGGGGAGTGGTTCATTTAAACAATCAGTAACCGATTGCGTAAGATGAAATTGAGTCACTATCACTGTCCTGTAGGTAGTGCAGCTCAGAAGTCCCAGCAGGTTAGGGTAGTGCTCCAGTGGCGCAGGGTAGTTGGCTTAATCGGGGAAGACAGACTCCTGATCCAGGATCCTGACAACAATGTAGGGTAGCGGTAGTCCCCAAAAACTAGGGATAATTCACACATTTACTTAACTTTTATTTATAGTACCAATACTATATTTTTAAACAAATTTAAAACAAAAGATAGAAACGAGCGGTCAGCAGCCGCGCGTTCTCGACGCGCCGCGCTCGGTAATGCTCGGGCCCTCTCGTGAATTGCGTAGGTTGCTGGCTGTACCGGTAGATAGGTTTAGTGTAAGGAAAATTCATTATTTAGTTAAGAAGTTTAGGATCTGGAATGAACCGTTACAGAACGCTCCCTACCACCTCTTACGATAGAATCACTCTTAAAAGGAATTTGTACCAAATGACGCAACAAATATTATAAGACAATAATGCACACACGTTTTTTTATTACGTTCAATAAAATATGATAACGGTAATTTTCAAGCTGACCTCGATAGGCATACCTTTAACTAAAAGTTTCGTTACTACAGAGATGAGACAAGATCGGATTCGCAGCGCACGGAAGAATCACCGAGCGTCCGCCTAGATCGCAGATAAGCGTTTTTCCGGCTTGTCCTTATTCCTTATTATGGTCTCAATAAACAAAAGTGGGTCGACAGCGAATAAAAATATTTTTTTCTTGATACACCGCGTGCCTATCATAATATTATTACGGGTGAGCGAGATCCTCCTAATGAAATTTCCTCGATATGGCTATTATTTTTAACGGCTTATCTTATTTTATGAGGTGAGGGATTTGGTTTTATTGCAGAGTATGGGGCACAGTGGCACATGGGCTCGTAGTATCGCGATTTATAAAAATTGATGCTGACATATTTGTTATCGTCACATAAAAAGGGATTTGTTTCAATAAACGTTTGTTCGCTAAAATCTGTGTGCATTTCAATATATGTAACTAAGTAATATTTTGCATCGTTTGCTGAGTCAACACACGTTTTGTATTAAAAGTTGCTGACTCGCCTCCACCACGAATATTTTTTTGCACTGCAATGAAACGTCTCGCCGGGCATCGCCGCAGTGAGATCGCACACTTCGCCTGTACGCCGCAGCAATGAACCGCCTGCACAAAGCAACGGTATGAAATATTAATTTTACGATGAGCGACTGCATTCTGATTGCATGCGATTGTTAGCCGCGAATAAGGCATCATTGTGGCGTTTGTAAGTATGCATTCAGTTCAATTCTATTTTAGTATTTTATTCTAATAAAGCAGAAACTTAAAATTTGGTTACCGAGCCTGAGTTATGATGAAACCGAGAGTTGGCTGCAGGCATTTTGTTAACCTATTCAGCTGTAATACTTCATGTTCTTTTTAATTTGTATATAGTTAATTAACGATGCAGAAATTGGTTTCAAGTTCAATATGACGTGTATAATTTAATTTTGTTTTGTCCTCTGTGAATTATTTGAGTTATAATTGGGAAGGAACCATCACCTGACATACAGCTCGAGCTAGTACAGGTACAATGAACAAAGAAGGTAGCCCACTTCCCAAACATTCAAATCCTGTCAATCATAATCTTCCTTGGTCGCATCTGAACAAATTAAAATTATGACTGCGTTCATGCAAGTATTTCTAGTAAATGTTTGAAAGCTTATTACTTTTTTCAGATCATGTCTTGGTATTTCATTACATCATGCTCGGACCGGCGTACCAGGCGCCTGTCACTCAACAGTCAGCAAGTATAGCAATTATGTTTCTTTGGTGGTATCGTTTGTTTCTGGCTGACTTTGATACTATGAAAAAGATTACATAATACCAGTAAGTGTTTCTCGTAATTTTTCAATCCTTTTCTGTTTCATAAAAGGAGAGAGTTAAAAGAAAAAAATCGATAAATTCTGAAATTTTGTTTCAATAAACATCCTGACATTCATGGAACTTATGTGGAAAAGGTCATGGTCAAATGGCGGTCAAGCACCACAGACTGTGGCAAAAGCCGGATTTACTCGCATTTAGGTGATGTTGGGTGTTTGCTGTGATTCGAATAGCATTGCTTATTATGAGCTGTCGTAAAAGGGTAAAACTATCAATTTGGATATTTTCTACCAACAGCTGATGAGGCTCAACCGAGAAAATACAGCCGGTATCAAGTAACAGGAAGGTTCTGGTTTTTCACACATTTATTTAGACACTCAGCAAAATTTAGAGTTTGATAAGGAATTGTTGATGCATCCACCATGCAGCCCTGACTTATAGCCTCCAGGTTTCCATTTGTTTCCGTCTTTGCAAACGTTTTTACGTAGTGTAAAAGTTGACATTAAGAGATAACCGTCAAAACTTCTTGTTGCAGTTTTTTAATCAGACGTCTCAATTTCGTTACAACAAAAGCCTCAAACTACAAGATGGCAACAAGCTATTTCACAAAACGGGTATGTATGTATATTATAATTAAATTTAAATATACTATGAAAAAATTTGTCTTCATTTTGTATGAAAAATATGACAAAACTTTTTATTTATTTATCAAATCAACTCAATGTCAACTTACAGACTAAATCCAAAACGTCAACATGAACATAATATTAAAAAAATACAACAATAATATAAACGAAAACATAAGCATAAACACTTATTACAAACACGTAGGTACTACAATTTCAAAAATCAAGTTCTATACGTTTATGTCAATAAAATTAAAATTTTTACAGGTGTATACAATACCGTCAAAAAATAAAAGAAAATGGTATTGCTACTTAAGTGAGTTATTAATCATTTTTTTTGCCACCGAAGCAACACCCTCACGGGAGGGAGGTGGAAGATGCGTCATGCATACCGCCGCCGGAAAATACCGACCTCTGCGGGGGTGATTTGGGACTCACCAGAATGGCACCTTCCCACTAAAAGCCACCTTGTTGGCTGTGGCAAACATTTACCGTTAGCCTTCATCTGAAGCGACACCCATTGGGAGGTGCGCTGGCGGAAACCCGCTAACGGGTCGTCCGCCGGATGAGAAAGTTACACTGAAGGTGCTCAAAAGGACAGGAGTTGGGGCCGGTGAAGCCGGGGCTGCGCAGAGTCGGCCGAAGTTTGACTGAGGGATCAATTCATTTAAATGAACCTATAATGAATTGAGAAGGGAACTCCGCCAGAACTTGCAGTCACTCTGCACTCACGATACGCATATCGTCTGCTAGCGAGGGTTGGGATGGATTGAATGGGCGAGGAGCCGGGCTGGGATTCGGGCGTGGAGCGAGCGCAGTCTCGCAATCAGTTGGAGAGGGAGTTTCAGGAGTGCGATTGCACTCCTTGGTGAAGTGAAGCACCAGGCACTTTACGCACTTGGGCGGTGCACTCATGCATCGGTGGCACTGGCCGGGGTGACCACGGCGATGAGACTTATCGATCGAGATCCCAGAGAGGCCGCATATAGTGCTAACTCCGTTGAAGATTAACTTGAACGGAACGTTGGAACGTTGGTGAGAACCACCAAAGCTAGAGGGTGACGCCTTCTTTACCTTTTTGTGCACAGCGAGTGTCGGGAAGACTTGGGACTGCAGGTCCTCAAGTATGGCCTCGTTCGATAATTCGAACGGGACTTCTCTGAGTACCGGTCTGACCTTACGCTCTTCCGGGAGAGCGTAAATGTGGTAAGCATATTGCTGTGAGGAGCTTAGTTAGGGCTCGGAAATCGTCTAAGGACGAGACGGTAATTTTGATGGATTCGCCTGAGTTGGCCGCTCGGGTGTAATGGACCTTGTGCTCTTTGCACAATGTTGAAACCTCGGACCATTTTCCCTTTTCCCGAAGGAGTACGGGTGGTGGGACCTTTGGCTTGACAGAAGTTGGGGGTGGAGTTACTTTGAGTGACATCAATGGGGCTGGGGCGGCTGTTGCAGGCACCGGGGTAGGTGGCGTTGAAGACGCCGCGGAGGGTGTTGAAGACACTGGGGCGGGCGTTCAGGACGTTGGGGCTTGTTTCAAGCGCTTCTTAGAGCGCTTCTTAACAAGGGTGAAAGAGGGTGGCTTTAATCCAGTAAGGATTGCGTCCGAGGATGAGTCGGTCGCGTGTGCGCTCATGGGAGCGGTGCGCTTGCAGCGCGAAGTGGCGTCCGATTCACACTCCATGTCACTGGAGGTGGGAGACGTTAAGGGGCCTGAGATACAGGTTTATCGAAGGTTTTGGCCATGAGGACAAGAATGTTTAGGACGTTTTTGGGAACAAGAGTCCCTTTCGTCATGATGGACTCAAAGAAATTTATAAGGTGCATTGAGGACTGCGCGTCTACAATGAACCCTGGAGGCCGCGAGGCCATTACGGAGGGGTTGGGGAGGGACAACAATATATAAATATATAAAGTATGAACCTACCAACGAGGACTAACTTCCTAAATCTCTCTACCCGCGGTAGGGGACGACGTGGAGTGGTGCCTCTGATTCGGGCTTATTAATCATAAAATAAGTGACTTTAAAACCTAAGTTACAGGGTGCGGTTAGCTGGCGCGTTAGCCGCGTAATGCGCTCACGTAGTAGGGCGGCGCAGCAGGCGCGTACGGCAGCGCGGCGCTATCAGGCCGTCCAGACCTCGCGGTATACGCGTCGGGTCCATTCTGTCCGTATGATCCATAATTGAAAGGTTGTAAGTTTTGTTGTGTATTATTGGTAAATAATGCACAACAAGTTACATCAGTTGTCTAAGCACAAGGGTTTCCAAGTCCACCATACCACTCACAAAAATGGATAGGTATAGGTAGGGATGGTATCCATACTTGCGCCTATAAAGCTAACGAGCAAATTTTCGCTGCACCCTTTCAATTAAGAGACGATATTAGTATTCATCCCAGACTAAAGCTCCACATTCAGCTTACTGCGGACGTAGGCATTATATAAAACTATGGCGACACTAAATTTGTCGAATTGAGAAGCAGTTCTCAAAACAAAACTTAGGAGTTTATGAGCTGCCTGGAAATGTGATTATGTGTCTTATGAAGTCAAGTTGTGTGTCAAGAGTTACGCCTCAGTCATGTGTTTCGTGAACTTATAATTAGAAAATTGATTTGGGCGAACAAAAAAGAATGAGAGAGAGCTGGAGACTCGTCTGACATGTGAACAGCTTCTTGGGATTAATATCCCAACAAAGTTTGTTCATATCGCCAACTGAGTATTATTTAATTTTCATTTTGACAGGCAAAAAGACGACCGAGTGGTGTAGTGGTAAGTAGCCTTGCCTCATACGCCGAAGGTTCCAGGTTCGAGTCCTGGCCGGGGCATTCAGTTGTGTGATGAACACAAAGGTTTGTTCTCGGGTCATGGTTGTTTGTATTTATATATGTATGTTTATTTATTTATGGTCAATTTCATTTGATTTATCTTAGTTTGTTGTTACATACTAGTTGCTTTTTTTTAAATCATCACTATATGTGGAGGTTTGTTATTAGCCTTAAGCGATTAAATTGTTAGCTTATTATGTGTAAACGGCTGTAAACCGCCCAAATAGAAGTAAATAAATAAATAAATAAATAAATTCTGGGTTCCCCTCTCAGGTCACTGTATAGTCATCCATAACACAAGCTCTGCTTACTTTGGGGCCATACAGTTGGTGTGTATGTCTGGGGATTTATATTTATAAAAAAAAAAAAACAGTAAAAAAAGTATTTAATTGCTTTTGTTTGTGATTATTAAAACAATTCAGAAATACAGCTGCATGACATGCTTTGTTCATTGTATGCGAGAATGCGTTGTGAGGAAAGTAGGTTAAATGAAAACCCGTTCAATAATGTCATCGGCATTGGCGGGAAATGCAGTGAATTACAATATTCCAATCTCGCTGATAATGACTTTCGCAGTCAGCAGAATAATCAGCAAACATCGGCACTGATGTGGCAGCTCGTCAGCCCCGGCTTTATTGCCGCTTACATCGCAGATGTCACGGAAACCATCCACGGCGATGGCGGGTTAGATTGCCTACCTAGCCAAACGGTTCGATTTGAAATGGAAAAAACTCAACTGGAAATCGTTGGACTTGATTACAGGGTTTGACTGAGTTTTATTTGACTCTACTTTAGAGATGCTGATCTTTGTCATTAAGTGTGATTGTTACCAGAGTGTCTTAAATGGGTTTTTTTTGTATTATACGACTCCGAGCTGAAATAATGATAATGGTATAAAAACTTAAGCCAGTTTAAAGTACTTTAAAAAGTTTTCAATTCCAGAAATAGGCTTAAGCATCGTTTATATTTTATTACCCGTTTCAAAATACCTAGTGTCGTTTACGAGTCTAAATTTATTCAAACACACCTATCTCCCACAGGCGAGCGGCTTGTGTTTAGCAACAATTTCACGGAGCGCGCAGCGGAGCGGCTGGTGGCCAATCAGCGATTTGCTGCTCGAGCGCGCCTCAAACAGGCGTTATTAGCCGAGGCGCCCGGGGACGCCGGCTAATTGCTACACGATCGTTTTCTGGATAAGCTTTTTGTTATTCGTCGTCGAATAGTTTGTCTCTGATCCAAAATTTTATTGAAGTATGCTTCCTATCAGTTGCACGAAATAACAAGTCTGCAATCTTTTGCTGGCTGTATTTATTTTTGTACTTCTGTATGTCAGAAAACATGCAACTTATTACTAGTAATTAAGGTTTCTTAGAAGGACTGCGGACTTCACTAAGAACAGCATAAACACAAACAACTCGGTTAATGTCAAGCCTGCCCTTAATGACGTCGGCTTCCCGAACCGAAAGGAAATGAACTCAGTACTCCCAAGCTTACCGGCACTGAATCAATAGTTTCTTGGTTTCTTTGTGTAAAGTCCCAGCATCGATAAAATAATGAAAGCTTCATTGTTCAGCTATGAAATCTTGCTTCAATTCTATGCTTTATGTTGAATACCAAATACATTTCTTTTAACAACAACTATTAAAATAGGGAATTATGTTAAGCGTAACGCGTCCTTTCAACTTTAACGACTCGCGATGTCGAGTCGAGTCGCTTCGGAAATATGGATATGGACAATTTGAGACCGCAGCTGGATGCAGTGCAGTCTAATTACCATTACCTCGGCGCGACTTGTGGCCCGGGTCAGAGGAACATCGGGCTAACTCCGAGCTGCGACGTCCTCGTCACATTACACGACGGAAAGCGCCCGCAACCCACTCGTGTCTATCTCGGATATTACTGCTTTAATAAGGAGGCTAAATAGGTGTTATACGCGCAATGTCTCGTTGATGGTTCATATTCCTGCGTATTAAGGTTTAGAATGGCGGGGAGAAGCCGTCAGGGGCCGTTGAAACCGACACCATTAACAACCCTCACGACTTCACGCCTCGAATTACTGCCACATAGAATCATAACGCCCTGCTTCGAACCTGAATCAGGGAACATGTCGTTATTCCCCAAACACTTTAGTGTAGGGTAACTTTGTTGCTGCTGACGGTTGCGGAATGTTCAGTAGTTTGTTGATAGTTTTTAACAAGCTACAGTTGGAGTTTAATACGTTTTTTCATAATTATGAAAGTTAAAATATTGTTCGTTTAATAGTAAAGTTATTTTATTAAGTAATTTAACTTTTAACAAAGGATTAAATTGATAACATTCTCCACCATTTTTACAAATACAAACCTTACTTATATGAAGGTATTCAATAAACAGTCAAAACTAATGAACAGGAGCCGCAGCTGCGCGTGACTAAGCAAAAACGACACGAAGCATTCGCACAAGTGGAGTCATAAACATTCTGAAGTGCACATAAAGTTATGACCTCGTTGTCTTAACCTTTTACGACCTAATATACCACGAGAACAAGGTGTCTTGCAGGAGTGAGGAAACCATCTCGTCACTGTGATTATTAAATCATGGAGCAGAATATATCATATAAAAATGCTTACAATTTAGAGCCATACTCGTTTCGCACGTAAAAAACTCCACGTAGTTCTTTTTCCATGTTGAGGTTCGTAATCGACGAGCAGACTTTAATTTCTAAAATTATTGCCTTTTTCTTATTTATCAGATTCTACTAAGAACCTAAAAAGTAACTGATATCCAAGTTTAACATAGTAGAACTTGACTTATTATTCCACTACTATTTGAAGTCCGTCATATTGACTTTAGCGCGATTTAACATTATGTAACGCTTAAATTATTAGGGAGTAAGTAATTTAAATTGTTTTACATGTGGCTATGCTTTTAGAAATTACACAACTTAAGTTTTTGAGCCAGGGTTACAAAATCGAATTTCGCCATTCATCGCAAAGTACAGCAAAGCTACATTCACCAGGAACAGCTAGGAGTGAATGTTCCCGGCGAGCCTTGATTGATTCAGGAAGCGGCAGTCATCAAATTAACTTTACAGTCTCGAGTAGGACCGTCCGCCCGCCGGCGCCGGCGCGAGGCCGTCGAACCGAACGTAATACTCGGAAAAACGATCCATTGATCTATATCTTTTGAAATAATGTCAGCTTTTATGAAGAAGATCGAATTTGGTCGTTTTGATCAATTGAATTTAAATGAGAAGCCTTGCTTGTAGAAATGAGTTTGTACTGCAAAGATTTACAAATAAAGATCCAAGTTTTGTCAAATGAAAATGTACCGAAATGCAATTCCATTCAAGATATAATTTGTGATATTCAGAAAAAACCCCAACGGCTTATTTATTTCAATATTCTTCCACGAAACTTCAATATTAGATTGTTAAATTGCATCGAAGAAATATTTTCTGATCCAATTGGAACATTGTAAAACCCGGCGGTATTCAGTGTCTGCGGGAATATTGTTTGGAACTTCTGAAGCTGTGTAAAATTGCTCAAACACTTTTTGAAAATATCGACAGAATATTCTAACAGTATTCTGGTATTTTTTTGTATGAAAGTATGTTCTTAAGTCTTTGATACTTACATATGGACTGATCCGGTGAACTATCATTCAAATCAAAGTGAAATATTAAAACTGAGAATGAAATAATTAAATCTAATATAGAGTGTGTGTAAAGTACTAAAATCTTACACTAAAGAAAATTAATAACAGTAGGGTGCGCATTTCAGAAACGCAAAAAGCGACAAGACTCTATATGTATCATACAAAAACATATAATATATATGTTGTTGTAGCGGGGCATATTGAGACCTGATCTGCGTCCGGACCCGTTCGGACGTGTTGAAGGTCGCTCCCGGCTGCCGAGTCACGATTGTTGTCTCACGACTTCTCTCGTATCAATACTCAAACGCCACTATAGGCTCGGGCTGTTTTTCTGGCTGCGTACTTGAAGCTTGGCGCCTGTTACAGTCAGAGACTCGCTCTGCGGCCGGCCCCGGCCGGTCGTAACGTAGTCAATCGCGCAGTCTGTGCACCCCTCGCATTAAAAACCTCACCTCGGTGAGTGCAGCAACAACAGGGTTGAGCTTACCACGGTCGATTAAATTCGATAGTGGTTTGCAAGACTCGGGCTGTCTTTCTGACTGCGTACTTGACGCTTGGCGCCTGTACGTAGTCAGAGACTCGCTCTGCGGCCGGCTCCGGCCGGTCGTAACGTAGTCAATCCCGCACTTTTAGTGCAACCCAACTTCGTCAGGTCTACGACCGGTTTTTGTTGTCAATTTATTGGCAACGCACTCCGTAGTAGACTCGCGTTTGATCAGGTGGATACTTAACGGTGACAACTAAGCCTGATAGCATTGCCCCGGTGCGCTTCCAAGGCCCTTCAGGCCAAGGAGAAACCGGCTGACCCGATCCCATTGCACTTGGGCCTTTCCCAGGGTGACGGTACAGTGCTGTCCGAATTAGGGGCACCACTTCGCGTCGTCCCCAGCCCCTTTACCGCGGGTAGGGAGGTTTAGGTGCTAGGTTTGCTAGGGAACCTAGGCATTCTTATATATTTTATATTTTAGGACCAAGCCCTCCAATGGACCAGCAAAGCTTGGTAAACTTTGCTAGGTCGTTCGCCCAGGCACTCGTTGCGTTCTGCGCCAGCATATCAGATGACTTAATAACGCAGGCCTTACAGGCAACTATCGCGTCCCCGGTCCCTCAGGCCTCAACCCCGGCCCCTCAGGCCTCCAACGTCCAGACCCCTCAGGTCTACAGCTCTCCCGCGTCTCCCGCCTCGTCCGAGATGGACTGCGAATCGGTCGCATCCTCTCACGCGTCGCGTCGTAAGCGTACCGCTCCCGGGAGCGACTCCGTACCCGCGTCTGATACGTCGTCAGATGCCGTCACCTTAACCGGCTCTCCTGAGCACGCGTTTCAACTTGTCGCCAAGCGCTCCAAGAAGCGCTCGAAGAAAGCTTCCGTATCATCAATACCCGAGCCCTCCCCGGTGTCTTCAACACCAGCCTCCGTGCCGTTAAAATTGCTCGTAGTAACCGCGTCTCCGTCGGTCCCATAGAAGCCAGCGACGCGCTGCGCTCCCGTCCCGCCGAAGCCTCAGCTCCCTCCGCCCGTATTCCTCCGTGAAAAAGCGCGCTGGACCGCGGTCTCTAACTTGTGCAAAGAGCACAAAATTAATTACTTAAAAGCCGCCAACGCTGGCGATACAATCAAAATTCAGGTAGCGACCATCGATGACTTCCGGTCTTTCACTAGGCTTCTGTCGATCAATCAAATCGCGTATCACACCTACGCCCTCCCAGAGGAGCGTAAGATCCACGCAGTACTTCGGGGCGTCCCGTTTGAACTCAGTAATGAAGACATTCTCGAGGACCCAGGGTTTCAGGGTTTCCCGGCCGAAGCAGTGCACAAGATGCACTCCAACCGCGGTAGGCGTTTTCCCTTAGCTCTAGTAATCCTTACCAACACTCCCAACTCGAAGGAGATTTTCAGAGAGGCTCGCACAATTTGCGGACTCTCGAACATCTCCATCGAGCGTCCGCGGTCACCCTGGGCAGTGCCACCGCTGCCAGCTATATGGCCACGCAGTGGCTAACTGTTCAGCTCCCCCCAGGTGCGTAAAGTGCCTGGATCCTCACATCACTAAGGAGTGCACTCGCACTCCCGAATCCACTTCCCCCCCTGCTTGTGTGCTGTGCGGCCAGTCCGGCCACACAGCTAACTACAGGGGTTGCCCGCGCGCTCCGCGCTCCACCGCTAGGAGGGCCGCGCCTAAACCGGCGCCGCCGCTCACTCCCGCTAACTTCCCGCCGCTGCGCAACCGGGGTCCCCCGGAAGCAAAGCCCGTTCAGCCGACGCTTACTCCGGCTCTGTCTTGGAGGCAGCGTCCGGCTGTCCCACCTGCACCTTCCCGACCCATCCCAGCTCCCGTAGCTTCCGTAGGGCCGCGTCCTTCTCCGTCATCTGCACCTCAGTCGTCGTTGGCTGAGGACATGAAGACCGTGTTCGACGTTATTCAAAACGTCGATATTAACGAAATTTCCGTGCTCGCACGCAAACTGTGAGCCTCCTCAAGAGCGTTTATTTGCTTTAGCCGAGCATCACTCGCTCCTAAGTTCATTATAAATTTTATTTTTTCGTATAAATTCGTAAATAAGTAAATTATTATGTCTAGACCCGCGAATCCCACGTCCAGTCGTATTAAACCCAAGGGCTTATCCCTAGTATCTTTTAACGCTCGTAGCCTTAGCACTAACCTTCCCGAGATTAAACTGTTCCTTCAGAACAAAGAACCTGGCTTATTCCTTCTCCAGGAGACATGGCTTACTCCAAACCACTCCAGGGGATACGCTATTCCTAAGTACGCGTTTACTCGCAACGATAGGCCCAACTCCGACGGTTACGGCGGCACCGCTATATATTACCAAAGAGGTTTCCATTGCTGTCCTCTCCCTACCCCTCCTCTCCTCAACATGGAAGCCACTGTGTGTAGAATGGCTATGACTGGTCATCCGACCATCATCATAGCTTCAGTCTACATACCATGTGGCTCCAATCCAATCCGCAGCGACTTTGAAGCCATTCTCGCCCTCGGCCATTCAGTCATTATGTTCGGAGACTTTAACTCCAAACATGCTGACTGGACGTGCCTATCGACCAACACCAGCGGTATCGCTCTCCTCGACATCACAAACTCACTTGACTTAGATGTCATCTCTCCCATCACTCCCACTCACTATCCCAACAACCCGACCTACTCTCCTGACATCCTCGACTTTGCAATTATCAAGCGAATCAATCTTGACCTAAGGTCTATCGAACCACTCGATGACCTAGGCTCCGACCATCGCCCCGTCTCTCTCGTGCTAGGTACGCCTAATGTTAACGTCTCATCTCCTAAGACCTTTACCAACTGGAAAGGCTTTAAAAATACGTTAGTTTCAGCCTTAGAGGCCCCGGACTCTCCGTTCGCGATTTCGCCCGACCAATTAGATAGCCCGGATAAAATAGATTCATTAGTAAACTCTCTAACTGATGCTATTAACTCAGCCATCAGCGACAACGAAAAGGTTGCTAAGCAAAGCAAACCCGCGCTTCCCCTAGCCGTTAGCAATCTCATTAAAGCTAAGAACGCGGCTCTCCGGAGAGCCAAGAAATATCCCACGCCAGCATACAGAACAGCTGCAAATCAGCTTCAACGTAAAGTTAGGTCTCGCCTCGCCGAACTCCGTGATACTCAGTTTAACAATCTCATGGAGAATATCTCCCCGTCGCACCAAGCGTATTATCGAATGGCCCGAGCCTTACGCGTAGACAACGCCTCTCACGTTCCTCCTCTCACTCGTCCCGACGGCACTATTGCCTTTGAAGTCGAAGAGAAAGCCGAATGCTTCGCTGACAGCATTGCCTCACAATGTTCGCCCAGCACGCAACCCGCGGATCCCTCCCACATCCAGGCGGTGGAGGACGAAGTTCTCCACAGAGAATCTCTCCCTATCACCGACGACCCTGTCACAGTCTCTAATGATGAAATCTTACTTCTCATTAGAAAGCAAAAGACTCCGGGTGCAGATGGAATTTCCAACCACGCACTTAAGCACTTGCCCCAGCAGGTGCTTTTGTTAGCTATTATCTTCAATGCCTGCTTCGACCATAGCTACTTTCCAAAAGCCTGGAAAGAAGCGACAGTCATAGGCATTCCCAAGCCGGGAAAACCTCTGAATGTCCCGGCTAATCACAGACCCATCAGCCTCCTCAAGGCAATGTCTAAACTTCTCGAAAGAGTCATACTCTCTCGAATGCGGAACCATCTGTTTCCAACGGATGGCGACCCACTCATTATTCCCCACCAGTTCGGCTTTCGCGCTAAGCACTCCTGCCCTCAGCAAGTCCATCGAATCGTTGAGTACATACTCGAAGGATTCTCTCAGCGTCGTAAAAAAACAATCGCGGTTCTCTTTGACGTAGCCAAGGCTTTCGACAAAGTCTGGCACAGCGGTCTCGTTTTTAAACTCTATAAAATAGGCTTACCGGCTCGCCTAGTCAGATTAATAGCGTCGTTTCTTAAAAACCGTACTTTTCGATTCAAACATGAAGGCGCGCTCTCCGCGCCTCGTCCCATAAAGGCTGGACTCCCGCAAGGCTCAGTCCTCGCCCCTCTGCTGTACACTGTGTACACTAACGACATCCCCATCCCGCCGAAAGGCGTCGAACTAGCCCTCTTTGCAGACGATACCGCCCTTTACACTAAAAGTCAAGCGATCCCGTATCAACATCACCAGACTCCAAAAGGCCGTAAACGCCCTCGGTGTTTGGTTTCAAAAATGGCGTATCGATGTCAACCCAGAAAAGAGTTCTGCTATTCAATTCGACCACAAGCGTCGTAATCGCCACAACGATCCGCACATTCGTATGTTAGGTATTCCTATCCCCTGGAAGCGCAGTATTAAATACTTAGGCGTCACCTTAGATCAGATGCTTTCTTTCAAGCCACACGTCGATAGAGTAACGAAACTCGCGCGTTTTTACTTAAGCCGCCTATGTAGTATGATAGAAAAGAAAAGTAAAATGTCCTTTAGAAATAAACGTACGCTTTATAAGGTCTGCGTTAGACCCGTCATGTCATATGCTTCGCCAGTCTTTGCCCACGCCGAACCCTCCGTCCTGTATAAACTGCAGGTGGTTTAAAATCTCTTCTGCCGCAGGGCCACAAACGCACCTTGGTACGTGCGTAATGCAGACCTGCACAGAGATCTTGAACTACCTACAGTGCAACAGCACCAAAACACTCTTCAAACGCGCCGAATCCCATCCCAATCATCTTGTTCGAGATTCAGTCTCATATACTGCTCCTGTCTTAGATTCGAAATTCAAAGTCGCTAGACCGAGAAACGCGCACACTGGCGAACCCACGCAATCAACTTTAGATCTCTTGGCCCTTCAGGCCGCAAATTGCTCGCACAATTTGCGGACTCTCAAATATCTCTGTTGAGCGTCCCAACCCCCGGTGTCACCCTGGACAGTGCCACCGCTGCCAGCTCTAGGGCCACGCAGCGGCTAACTGCTCAGCTCCCCCCAGGTGCGTTAAGTGCCTGGATCCACATTTTACGAAGGAGTGCACTCGCACTCCCGAATCCACTTCCCCCCCTGCCTGTGTGATGTGCGGCCAGTCTGGTCACACAGCTAACTAAAGGGGCTGCCCGCGTGCTCTGCGCTCCACCGCCAAGAGGGTCGCGCCTAAACCGGCGCCGCCGCTCACTCCCGCTAACTTCCCGCCGCTGCGCAACCGGGGTCCCCCGGAAGCAAAGCCCGTTCAGCCGACGCCTACTCCGGCTCTGTCTTGGAGGCAGCGTCCGGCCGTTCCGCCTGCACCTTCCCGACCCATCCCAGCTCCCGTAGCTTCCGTAGGGCCGCGTCCTTCTCCGTCATCCGCACCTCAGTCGTCGTTGGCTGAGGACATGAAGACCGTGTTCGACGTTATTCAAAACGTCGATATTAACGAAATTTCCGTGCTCGCACGCAAACTGCGAGCCGCCCGCTCTCCTCAAGAGCGTTTATTTGCTTTAGCCGAGCATCACTCGCTCCTAAGTTCGTTGTAAATTCTTTTATATTTGTATAAATTCGTAAATAATAAATTATAATGTCTAGACCCGCGAATCCCGCGTCCAGTCGTATTAAACCCAAGGGCTTATCCCTAGTATCTTTTAACGCTCGTAGCCTTAATACCAACCTTCCCGAGATTTAACTGTTCCTTCAGAACAAAGAACCTGACTTATTCCTTCTCCAGGAGACATGGCTTACTCCAAACCGCTCCAGGGGATTTGCTATACCTAAGTACGCGTTTATTCGTAACGATAGGCCCAACTCTGACGGTTTCGGCGGCACCGCTATATATTACCAAAGAGGTTTCCATTGCTGTCCTCTCCCTACCTCTCCTCTCCTCAACATGGAAGCCACTGTGTGTAGATTGGCTATGACTGGTCATCCGACCATCTTCATAGCTTCAATCTACATACCTAGTGGTACCAGACCAATCCGCAGCGACTTTGAGGCCATTCTCGCCCTCGGCCATTCAGTCATTATGTTCGGAGACTTTAACTCCAAGCATACTGACTGGACGTGCCTATCGACTAACACCAGCGGTATCGCTCTCCTCGACATCACTAACTCCCTTGACCTAGACGTCATATCCCCCATCACTCCCACCCACTATCCCAACAACCCGTCCTACTCTCCTGACATCCTCGACTTTGCAATTATCAAGCGAATCAATCTTGATCTAAGGTCTATCGAACCGCTCGATGACCTAGGCTCCGACCATCGCCCCGTTTCCCTCGTGCTAGGACCGCCGAACGATAACGTCTCATCTCCTAAGACCTTTACCAACTGGAAAGGTTATAAAAATACGTTAGTTTCAGCCTTAGAGGCTCCGAACTCTCCACTCGCGATCTCTCCCGAACAATTAGATAGCCCGGATAAAATCGATTCATTAGTAAATTCTCTCACTGATGCTATCAACTCAGCCATCAGTGACAACGAAAAGGTTGCTAAGCAAGGCAAATCCACGCTTCCCTTAGCCGTTAGCAATCTTATTAAAGCTAAGAACGCGGCTCTCCAGAGAGCCAAGAAATATCCCACGCCCGCCTATAGAACAGCTGCGAATCAGCTTCAACGTAAAGTTAGGTCTTGCCTCGCGGAACTCCGAGACGCTCAGATGAACGATCTCATGGCGAATATCTCTCCGTCCCAGCAAGCGTACTATAGCATGGCCCGAGCCTTACGCGTAGACACCGCCTCTCACGTTCCTCCTCTCACTCGTCCCGATGGCACTACTGCCTTTGAAGTCGAAGAGAAAGCCGAATGCTTCGCTGACAGCATTGCCGCACAATGCTCGCCCAGCACGCAACTTGCTGATCCCTCACACATCCAGGCGGTGGAGGACGAAGTCCTTCGCAGAGACTCTCTCCCCATCACCGCCGACCCTGTCACAGTCTCTAATGATGAAATCTTGCTTCTCATTAGAAATCAAAAGTCCAAAAAGGCTCCGGGTGCGGATGGAATTTCCAACCACGCACTTAAGCACCTACCTCAACAGATGCTTACCTTGTTAGCTATCATTTTCAATGCCTGCTTCGACCATAGCTACTTTCCAAAAGCTTGGAAAGAAGCGACAGTCATAGGCATTCCCAAGCCGGGCAAACCTCTGAACGTCCCGGCTAATCACAGACCCATCAGCCTCCTCAAGGCAATGTCTAAACTTCTCGAGAGAGTCATACTCTCTCGAATGCGGAACCATCTGTTTCCAACGGATGGCGATCCTCTCATTATTCCCCATCAGTTCGGCTTTCGCGCTAAACACTCCTGCCCTCAACAAGTCCACCGAATCGTCGAGTATATACTTGACGGTTTCTATCCGCGTCGTTATAAAACAGTCGCGGTTTTCTTTGACGTAGCCAAGGCTTTCGATAAAGTCTGGCACAGCGGTCTCGTTTATAAACTCTACTAGATAGGCTTACCGGATCGCCTAGTCAGGTTAATAGCGTCGTTTCTCAAAGACCGTACATTTCGATTTAAACACGAAGGCACGCTTTCTGCGCCTCGTCCCATAAAGGCTGGAGTCCCTCAAGGCTCAGTCCTCGCCCCTCTGCTGTACACCGTGTACACCAACGACATTCCCATCCCGCCGAAAGGCGTCGAACTCGCCCTCTTTGCTCACGACACCGCACTCTATACCAAAGGCCACAGTGTTCGGCACCTTGTAACCAGACACCAAAAGGCCGTAAACGCCCTTGGTGCATGGTTTCAAAAATGGCGCATCGATGTGAACCCTGAAAAGAGTTCTGCGATGCGCTTCGACCACAAACGCCGTCGTTCCGATGGCGATCCCCACGTTCGAATGTTAGGCATTCCCATCCCCTGGAAGCGCAGTACTAAATACTTAGGCGTCACATTAGATCCGACGCTTTCTTTCAAGCCACACGTCGAAAGAGTTTCGAAACTCGCTCGTCACTATTTAGTCCGCCTAAATAGCATGTTAGGTAGAAAAAGTAAAATGTCCTTCAGAAACAAACGTACACTTTACAAGGTCTGCGTTAGACCCGTCATGACGTATGCCTCGCCAATCTTTGCCCACGCCAAACCCTCCCTCCTGCACAAACTGCAGGTAGTTCAAAACCTCTTTTGCCGCCGGGCCACAAACGCACCGTGGTACGTGCGTAACGCGGACTTGCATAGAGATCTTGAACTGCCTACAGTACAACAACATCTCAAAACACTCTCTGAAGCGTTTTTCAAACGCTCCGAAACCCATCCCAATCCTCTAGTTCGTGATTCAGTCTCATATACTACTCCTGTGTTAGACTCGAAGTTCAAAGTCGCTAGGCCTAGAAATGCGCAAGCGTACTCATCCACCAGACTGTCACGCGATCTCGAGGCCCTTCTGGCCGCAAATTCTAATTCTAACGTAAATTCTAATTCTAACGTAAATCCTAATTCTAACGTAAATGCGAGTTAATTCAATTTTATTTTGCAATTTTTTAATTTTTGTTTTAATTTTTTGATTTCATTTTGAGCACCTTCAGTGCTAGGTATTCACCTTCAGTGCTTTGAGCACCTTCAGTGCTATGTAATCCCAGCGGGTGACCCCTTCTGGGCCCCGCTAGCGCGGCCTCTTTCTCCAATTGGCCGTCGCTCAGATGAAGGCTGAGTGGCAAAAATGCACGAGCCGACAGGGGGTTTTTAGTGGGTATGGTCCTGGTAGGCGTCGGGACGAGTCCCACATAACTTTGGAATCGCGCCAGAGTATGCGTCAGGGCATTTTTATCCTCCTGCCCTTCCCGCGGAGGGGAAAAAAAAAAGAAAAAAAAAAGAAAAAAAAAAAAGGCCGCAAATTCTAATTCTAACGTAAATTCTAATTCTAACGTAAATCCGAATTAATGCAATTTTATTTTTCAATTTTGAATGTTTTTATTTACTTTTCATTTTTGAGCACCTTCAGTGCTATGTAAATCCCAGCGGGTGACCCATTAAGGGCCCCGCTAGCGCGGCCTCTTTCTCCGATTGGCCGTCGCTCAGATGAAGGCTGAGTGGCAAAAATGCACGAGCCGACAGGGGGTTTTTTAGTGGGTATGGTTCTGGTAGGCGTCGTACGAGTCCCACATAACTCCGATCGCGCGCGCGGAGTATGCGACAGAGCATTTTTCATATCCTCCTGCCCTTCCCGTGGAGGGGAACCAAAAAAAAAAAAAAAAAAAAGCGGGGCATACAGCAATCGCACATCGTGGCCAGCAGGGCTCCAACGTGCCGCCGCAACCTGGAGGCAGCGTGTGCTAACAAGTATCTGCTCGTATACTCTGCTGGGACCAAAAATGAGAAAAAAACCTTTAACACAATATAAATATATACCTACATCACACATCATCTCGTCACTAAATAAAACAAAATATTATTAAAATAAGTGACCCAAAAACAAAATTACAGTACATTATTGTTATAACATATTGAGAAAAACGTAATAAAAATACTAACAAGAATAAATTGATTACGCTCTGCTACTTTGAAAAATTGTTGGAATTTACCTTGTTTGTCTTATTAGAAAGTTAAGATTTCAGTTTGAGTTTAAGACTAATTCCAATTTTAATTCCCGTATTTGTGTTGGAATATCATTCCAACGTGAATGTGGCACTGAGGTGGTGTTTCGCCCTAAGACAAGGCAAACTTTCTTCAACATGGAGAAACTTCAATTTGGTGAATATTTATTCTGTTTAGTCCAGATTTATAAAGTGTGTAACGTCTTTAAACAAGGCCTCCGCGTTGAGGCGCTCCACAACCAGTAAATCTCGACAGACTTACCACGTGAACCTCTAATTTAGAATGTCCAATAGTATTTATTCTGAAATTTTCCTCATACTCTAATCGAAACAATAATAATAATAATAATAATAAAAATTTTTATTGCTCACACAAAATAAAAATTACAATAAAAATATTTGCAGTAAATTACTTAAGTCTAATGTGGGCAAAGGCGGTCTTATCGCTGGTAGCGATTTCTTCCAGACAACCTTTGTGTAACTGGATATCTATTAAGTAAGCGGAAGATATTTTACCAAATAAAAAAAAATAAAATAAAGCTCTATAAGCATACAAACATACAACTTTTAATATTTATTATTATATATATATATACTAAATAATAATATACATATGTAGCATTAAATTACATAGATACATATACAGTTGCAATCTATAATTTCTCTAAAAGGAGATTGTGTAATCTTGATTTGAAGATAGCAATAGACTTTGCATGTCGAATGGCAGACGGCAGTGAATTCCAGAGATGAGCAATAATTTGACTGTTTAAAACAAAAATGAAACAAATTGAACTCTTTTTGTGTCTAAACTCGAACAATGAACTATGAAGCATGTTGTCGGATCGCGTCTCGCAATAGGCACAGGAACAATAGTTCCCAGTACTCCCGTAGTTCGCAGCGCGCCAACTTCTATTTAGTTCCCTCGGTAATGCAATTTGCCAACTTGAATTGGCTGTCTTGAGGACTTGCACTCAAATTAATTATTGCTACATTGTTCGACATTCCATTATAACTGGGTTGAATCTGTTTTGCCGAGATTAAAATAGTCATCACGTCTGATTTTTGTCATTCTGATGGCTTTTGGGAAATTTCACGTTTCCAGAAACTTAGAAACCAGTTCATAGCAAGCTGAAGTCACAATAACGAAGTTATCTTAAAAAACCTTGCAATCAACAATTCAATGTAATATATGAATAATTTAATAATAAAATCTTATTTACATTTCTGGAAAAGCTTTTCAAATATTAATGTAATATGTTTCCTCAGAACGACAAACATCGTCCACCCGTCCACATGATATTAATGAATACTAAATAGCGTGCTTTCGTGCCCGTTATGTTTCAGAATGTCAACTTTTTATACATCAAAATTATTTTTGATGTATAAAAAGCCCGGCGTAAGCGAAAAGAAAACCTTCTTCTTAAAAAACATTTAGATTCGCAGCGTTTTATTCCCAGATCCCAAATCATAAATCCGCACGAAGGCGGATCTCGACTCCGTGTGAATTAGATCTAAGAGAATCTCCCTGTTTCGCCCTCCCAGGTACGGTCGAGAGCTCACCAGGCCAAACCCTGCCAGAGGGAACTAAGCTGTGAAGTGAACTAATCTCTACGAACCACAAGGTCTCAGCTAAAAGCCGAAGTATTCAGGTTAACGTGCTCTGCTCCACGCAGATGCTCGCCCATTCCCCTCTCTACATCCAAACCGCATCAAGTGGATTAAACAGTCTGTTTAGCTAAATACTTTGCCCTTTAATCTCCTTTCCACCTTTTCATTATTGGTAAAAGATTGTTGAGATGTAAGGATTGTTTCAGAACGTCTGTGTTATTACTATTTATCCTTTGACAGATGTGTAGTACAGTACAGATGAACAATCGCATTTGTGCGGCACAGTGATTGTATTCTTACGAAAATTATTAGCATTCAGAAAAGCATGTGCCGATAGTGGTGGTAAATTACTTAATTTTTCAACAAATGTTCAGTGATAGATAATCCTTCGATACCATCATCCTTATCATCACTTTGTTGTTGATGAGATGGAAGAGAAACGCTCAGCCAAAGTAACGTGCCCAAACTCAAACTTTAAAAAATAGAGAAAATTTATGCTTTACCATTTTAAGACACGTTTAAAAGTTTAACTTATAAACTAAACATTATTTTCTAAATAATCTAGTGAGAAAAATTTTGTCAATTAGTTATAACACATAAGATAAAAACCAATTTGTATTAATAAATTACCCTTTGATATTAGGGAAACCGACTGAAGCTTTACAAATATATTAAGAAGAAAAAATAAACACGTATTTTAGTGACATTTTCTAATTTATTCTCAAAGGAGTAAAGCGAGCGGTTTAATATTTTCAGTTGATATTGCGGAGCTAAAACTGAAAAGCGTTTTGCGAGATTTTAAAGCGAACGTTCCGAGCAGAGCAATAGCACATCAAAATATAATGATGAATGTGAATGAAATGTGATGAATGTGCAAGATGCTTGCAGTTATACTGAATTGATTCTATTTATTTCCAAATCAAAAAGATCTCATTTCAAAGAAATGGCCTTTTATAATTGTAAAGGATAACATTTCAAATTCTGATTTTTATAAAAAAAACCTTGATCATTTGAAATCGGATGAATGCGAGAAAAAAGCAAGCAAGGACGACCGCTTCATTGGATCGGAATTATTTCGCGAACATTTACGCAGCTCGCGGGAACCACCAGCCGTTCACGGTGGGATAAATATTTTCATCTTGTTTTTCGAACAAAAATCTACAAAGGCTCATTCACAGTGAATATAAAAACCTTTAAAACCGCATCTAACAAAGATCCCTTTTCTTATTAAATGTAATGAAATGCTTATCCATCGTGTAAAATATTATTACAATCGAAATGCAAGTCACTCTGTAAACATCAGCACCCCGGGGAGTCGCTCACCTTGCATATTTTACAAGATAGACACCTCATCGTAGGATTCGCCGACTCATACACTAATGAAGGAGCTCACCTGACATTTTTGTTAATAATAATAATAATAATAATAATAATAAATTCTTTATTTGCTAGTATAAGCGTTACAATAGGTCTTAATTTTTAATATTAATGTCCGTACATATACTGCTACAATGTCAGCGTGCAAATTTACATAATGTCAATAATTAAAATTATTAAGTTAAGAGATTTGAAATATTTACACTCATGAAATTTATACAATAAAGCTATTCAATAAAAACACATGTCACATAATAAAAATTGTGTCATAAATCAACATTCCAATTAAAATAATAAATGTCAAAATGTAAATAAAAAATAAAAATAAATTAAAACAGTGTAAATGATATGTCAAATAGTTAATTTAGTGATTAAATGTAATATTAAAATTAAATTAAATGTTAAGTCATTATAATGTTTTGTCGTTTAGATATTCCTTCACACTATAAAACATTTTATCTAGTAATAAGTTAAATAGTCCAGTTTTGAATTTGTTACTTGGCAGGTTTTTATATTTAGATGGCAACTTGTTATAAAGTCTTATTGCCATACAGTAGACATTGTTACTAAATACGGCTAGTTTTTGTGAAGGAATATACAATTTTTCTTTGTCCCTTCCGCGCCGTCCGGTCACATCACCACTACATTGGAACAGGTGTTTGTTTTAACCAGACTTAACGTGCAAGTACTTTTAACCAGACCAGATAATAAGTCATTTATTTCATAAAGCTATTAGATATCTGCACAAAATCTGGTGCATGTTAACAACAGAAAACCTTACGATATCGATGGCCAAAAGATCATACCGTGAACCGCACAGCAAGAAGACTAATGACAGACTCGAACAAATCGAGACAACTGACTTTTTCATAGTGGATGTGGCTTAATCCCGGCCAACAGCTGAGCTAGTCCATTGTTCCGGTCGGGTGCTCCACGAAATAACATTTCTTTTATCTGTCTTCGGGTAAGATAATTATTCATCCGAAGCGCTGACGCCGCCGCCCGCGGATTATCTGGACGGTGCCGTCGACGGGGTGGGCACGGTGCTTATTCTCTGTTCCACTCAATTTCATCATCAGCCTCCTAAAATTCCAGGCCCAAAATCCGCATTGTTGGACAGGGGACTGTGGGGATGCAAGCCATTTTTCTGCAGAAAAAGGGCTTGAAATTGACCATTGTGTTGCAAATTCATAACATTTTTATTCCACTGTTGTGAAAAATGATGATCTCATCAGTTTTTGTTAAAGGAGTTTTATTAAAAATATTTTTAATGGAAATTTATCTCAATTTGCATTTTGTATTGAATGTTTACCTAACACTGTTTACTTTAGTTGAAATTTCATTAAAGCAGTATACAAAGAAACCTCTTTGATAGACCATCAAGTCTTGCGTTCCTGTAACAAAAGTTATAACTAACGAGTTACATGTGACAACAGTCCCCAGTGTCGTGACAACTGGAGCCCCGAGCCTTTGTTACATTCGATGTACTGGCGGAGGACGGATCCAATGACCGAACCCGTAATAACGAGCATGTCGTGCAATGGAATAGAATCATATTAATGCCCTTTATATTATTATAGTATTGTATAAGACATTCAATCGAGGAAAGATAGTACTGTGTACTTTCTGTACAATGTACTTAATTACCATTATTAATGGTAACTAATATTCGAAATAAGTGTTGTTTTATGCTCTTAGCGGTAACCATTTCATGTTCAATGTGTAGTAAAATTATCGTAAGAACAGAAAACGAGAGAGTTTTGGAGCTTCTTTCGTCTGAAAAACTCTTAAAGAAACTTCTGCGATATCGGCTCTAAGGTGTAAAATAAATGTCAAGGTGGCCAAAACCATCTCTTATCTTAATAAAAGCAATTGAATGAAGCTAATGGCTCGAGTATGCAAGTAATTGGCGGGATAACTTTTGTGTAATTATATCAATTAATTACGGCTATTATCGAATTCGCGACAGCTATTCAATGCAAATGGCTGGAATGTAAGTAGACTAATGCAGCCTTGCCTGTACTGGACACGCTATAGGCTATCAAACCGTGATTACCTTCTTCATACAATCTGTGATAGAAATATTATAAAACAATTTACTTACTATTTTAAATTTGAAATAGAAACATTCTTACGTCTTCAAATCAAAACTTTTGTTGAATCCTTATTAATTGCGAACAGAAGCAGATTTGAATATTTTATACAGTGCTGTTCGTGAACTCTAGTTTACAGTCTCCGAAGCCAGACGAAGAATTGTAACGATAAGTTAAGTAAAGAAGGAGAATCACGTTTGCTGAGATTGGATTTGTATCTCTCTGTAATTATTATATTTTCTTAATAATGTTTATTTTGGTACATACTGCAAATTAAGATCTATAAGTAAATTATTACGTATTATGAAATGGCATCACAAAAAGTATTGCTCGTTTTATTCATTTAATCTCAGGGACACGCACAACTCACCCTGAACAATATACGTACTACAACAATTGTTGTGCTTTAGTAGTGCTTTAACACTTCAACCATAAGCTCCAAGTGTGCCGGCCTCCGTAGCGATGTACATCGCCGTGTCGGTGACCGGCGCATTTTGATTATCGATAAATATATGTATGCGATCGCGTCAAATCTTAAATAAGTATCGCCAGCTCTCTATACGTTATAGTTTCATAAATATAATACCCAACCTTAAAATAAGTACCGTGTAATTGTAATTATATTCATTGTGAATGTTAAGTATACTCGAGCTATGGCTTCCGTTTTACTTAAGCTATATTCCAGTTCATACCTTTTTTTACATCGGAATTTTTTTGAATTTCGACAGATTTAAGTGTCACTTGATATTAAATTCGGTGAAGTCCGTTCATAAAAGCTTTCATCGGCCAGTGGGTGCCATTAATCAGATTCCCCAGGCACGTCGCGCCCAACCTGTGGCAGTAGATGGCTTTTTGACGCAGTGACGTTACGGCTCCAGACACGAGAAGCATTTGTTTATGTTCAAATGATGCATATTCACCTAAACCACCTAAACAACCGGAGGTCCCTGAAGTTAGGGCAATGTGACTGTACAAGTGCTCCGACAAACAGCCAGCGATATGTAACCCAGCAAACAGGTCCTAGACGAACGAACTCGACACCGCTACCGAGCAATGCAGCGATAGAAACCTCGTGAGCTATCATGCGAGTCATTTCATTCGTAGTTCTGCAATCAGCGCTACATTACCTTAGGACTGTGTAACTTCTTAAATATCGCTGATGTCCGAAGCCTCTCCTAATCCGTGACGAGACGCCACGTCGTGGAACCAGCGAACGCGATAAGTACAAATCACCCTTATTTGAATTCCAGGGAAAAACAAATTATGAAAAGCAAATTACGTCTGCCAAAATTACAATATTCATATCCGACACTCCCTCATTTTTTTCATAACAAGTTATTATAATTCGTGGGTGTGTATTTGGTGGCGCCGGGTGATGGCTGCCGCGTCCCGGCAGGAGGCGCTTGTCACTGTGGCTCGTGACACAGTGGGACGTGGCATGGCATACGACACGACTCAGAGCAATGTCACGATTCTTTTATCCCGAGTGTTACGATTTTCTTTTTGTCAGCTCTTTAAATGTCGCAGGTATTATGTGTAAGTTTTAAATAGTGTTTTAAGTATTGTCATTGTAATTGTTTATCTCATGTCAACTTATTGTTTAGGGTTGAACAATTGTAAAAATTAATTAAATTTATATTTGCCTGCTTTCTTGGTAAATATTGGAACCCATCTTCACCGAGAGTAAAGCGCCGGCTATTCAATATAATATTATGTGAATTATATTATATTATTATTATATTATATAATAATAATTGCGCTGTACACATGTTATAGAGCAAGTGCTCTGTGCGGTCACGGATCAAAATACTGCTAATCAGGGATGCCCCCTTTTCCATAACAGTTGAAATATTGTTGATTTAAACTATTCGCATTAAAGTTTGTATTATGCTTGTGGCAACCGTAAATGTGACCGCTGTGCTCATTTATAGAAGTCGTGACATGTGAACTAATTTGACAGATGTAAGGATGATTTTACTCATTTTGTCACATGCGTTTGGATTTTTAAAATAAAATATGGCCATTTATTAGTGAGTGGTCACGTGCAGGCGAAATTACTCGTAAACTTTGGAGTATCACTCGTGTGCCGCGAACTATGTTACTCGATTTAAAATGGACAATTCCAACAAGTCATATTATAAATGTGATTCTGCCTGGACCGATGTAGCTGAGCCTGTCGCTATCCACTGCTTCGTCGGACGAGGTCTCGGTCGGGCGTCCCACCAACTATAAATCCGAGTGAAGCTTTAACTAAACAAACTTGCCAACAATTCTCTTCGCAAGAAAATAATAAAACCCGCACCAAAATAATATCTGGCATCATGAGCGACTTAGCGCGCTAACGAAGCCGGAGCCGAGAAATCGTTAGTTTTAACGACGCCGTTGTCGTCGCGAACACAATACTTGTCTAATAATTTTGAGTTTCAGCGAGTTTGTGAAGCAGCGCGCGAGTTGCCAACCCTCGTAACTGACCGTCGCACTGCACAGTGATGTCGCTTGCCTGCTCTAAAGTGCAGTAGTAGATGTAGCTTTGGAACCACTTCAACGTTTTTACTTGCTGTGTTAAAACGTTTAAAGTGGACATCCAATTTACGAGTAAGGTGCTTCTAAAACTTTTGAAGTTACTGTGACTTCATGCCAAAACTTGTTTAAATTGTAAGAGAGTTTTATTACAAGTGGTCATAAATAGAAATCTGGATTTGTAACAAGTTATAACTTTTACCATGCTCAATTATTCTCCCACTAAACTAAAGATTAAATAGTAATTGAAAAGAGAAACCTTAATATCGGCAGTCAGCGCTGCTTCTGGCCGCGACTTCTCGGGATTCATTTTCCTTCTTTTCATTTCAGTTATAGACGCGTTTTATTTTTCTCAAAAACTCAGAATTAATGACTGTCCGCTCCGGCTCTGACCTGCCGACAAGTCCTGGGCGTTTATGTTGACTCGTGTGCTCATTTTGCGTGTGATGATGCTACAAAATTACTTTGGTACTAAAATAAATTGTATTGAAGTTGCGAAGTTGCGGAAACAACAAAACTGCATTTTGGAGTTTATAATTTAAAAAACTACTAAAAATCAGACTAACTCCAAAACTAAAAATAATTTACTCCATCTGAGAGTGCAAATCTTAATGGTTGCCAAGGCGCAGATGCTCACACTATGAGTACAACCATACAATTTTAATATTAATAGGTATTCATTAAATATTAATAAATCCTAATTATGTATCCTAATTACCAGACATCTGTAAATCAGATAAGTCATCGATCTGTCTCTGGGTGAACTCGGCGTATTAATTATTCATGAGTCGCTCGGGTCGCTTGTTGCCGCTCCAGCGCACTCACCGGCCGCGCGTGCAGGATTCGTCAGTTACAGGACGTAAGAAGTTAATGCATTAATTTATTTTGAAATTATGATACTCTTGAATTTTTTTGTCATTGCTGCTTCACGATTATCTTTCCAAAATGGATAGGTATAAATATTATCGAATTTGAAAAATAAATATTTGAATTTGATTTGTAATACATAAGACGTAGACGTGCAACGCCAAGCCGCGTGTCGCTCTGTGGCTGACACAGTGCAGACCCAAACAATCTCCCTATCTCGTTTGAATGATTTAACTCGAACGATATTTTCTGAACAAATATTGTCCAAGAAGTTTTCATCTTTAAAACTTGATATTTATTTAACAGTTTCAAAGAAAGTAAGTTTTAAAGCGCGCTCCACGAGACTGTATGAAGCCACTACCCGCTGTAAAAGTTGCGAGTTTATGTCGAGTAGTTTCACAGATATCCGAGACGCTACAAAACTTTCGAGTGTACGAAGGAATAAACTCTTGTGGTTTAGAATAAAAGTAAAGAGTTTTTTTTATTATTGGGACACGCTTTGTTAAATTTTTGTGAATAAATAGGACGCCAATGTAAAATTGCAGAAAATTTCATTAAAAACTTTTAATTAATTTCATGTTTGAAAACAATTAGATAGGTTGGCGTATCCCTGGAGAAATTTCATGAAATATTTGAAATAGACGGTTCAGCTGAGCTGCTTTTCGTCATGTCAGCGAAGTGGCACTCACCCGCGCTTCAGACAGGATACTCGCGGCGCAATCTGAAACAACGAGTCCATGATTACTTACGTACTCTTCACAAGGGCTTCTCCGGCGTTTCAACGAGCTTTATTACGTTTTGAGTTTAATTTAGAAGACAAAAATAAAATGCCATCTTTGTCAGAACATCGACAACAAGCTTAAGGAAATCAATTTGTTATCGACACGTTTAACTGGATCCTCAACACATAAGTTGTAATTTTCTAAAACATTATTGTGTTCTAATATTTTTCTACAACGGTATCATAGTTCATCAAAAGTTCACGCATCCTGCGTGCAGCCGTACAACTTAAACGTTCTGTATATTCGTCGCCGTAAGCCGGCAACTGAGTTCCGCGTAGAATTTATTTATTTATTACAAACACCTTAGAACTACGATTACGCATGTGTCTCAGAGAAAATTTGCACAGATACTGACAGACAGTCTAGGTTTCATATGAGGGTAGTTTTATAATAATATGACAACGCTATCTATGCTAGACGCGAACTTTTCAATCCACCCTGGTATCATTAGGTACCGTATCAGTTGAGTTACATTTAATAATTCATAATATTCATGTCAAATAATACCAACTAAAACGGTAAAATGTTGCAATCGACATTATCTGAAGCTTACAAGTTACAAAACTAATGTATATATGATTCGTTCATTACAAATTAAGTAATGCAATAAAATGTCAAGAAAATATGAAGAAAAAAATATAATGTCCATAGTAATAATAATGTTGAATAATTATTGTTGTACATAATATTCAAATTCAAAATTCATTTATTACTTACAAATATATCAATACAGCTCAGAAATACAAAAATAAAAAATAAAAATAATACAGCGTTGTTCGACAATACTTGGAGTACTATAAAAACATTATCTTAATTTATCAACACACAAATTTAAGAAATCGGCAATCGAGGGTAGTTCGCTGCTTTAATATGTAATAGCGGTCCCCGCACTAGGCAAACCTGCATCGCAGGGTCCCAGGACTGATTATCACTACATGCTTTAATATAGCGGAAGCGTAGCCGAGGCAATTAATATTATCCACTAAGATCAATTAATGGTCAAGACATGACAAACAAACATACTTTTGCAAATTCGCAATTTTGCAAATTTAATGATTTTTGGATTTTCAAATCATATTACGTAACAATTATTACAATAGAGGACTGTATTGTAGTTGGAGAGGTTGATCTTATTTTATCTCTTTTGCTGATCTTATCACATTATTAAGGGCATTCCAACAAATCTGTCTTTTTGCTATCTATACTTTTTGTAAAGATCTTTATGAAACAATTAAGAACCTCCTCTACAAAACTCAAACTACATTTATTTCTCGTAAGAGACAGGCTTCCCATCAGAGGTTAAACTTGAACTTTCATTTTAATATGTACTTTGCATTTATCTGTTCCTTTGGCCGGATTTTCAAAATTCGGTTTGATCCGTCCGGCCGACGCTCCTTCGTCAGACCGCGCGGCCTATGAAGCCAGGAAGTCCATTTTATGTCGGGAAACATTCACAGAATATTTCACGCTGGCTGGTAAACCTCAGCAGAGACTCGAATCAGTTCTAAATGGAAAGTGAATTCAAGCAGAGCGCCGTAAATGCCGGAATTTCCGTTTTAATTTGAAAAATTGTTCCATTACCAATCATATTCGATTGAAACGATTGAAATTCTGTGCTCGTGTCCCTAGTAGCCATGTGCGTCCTCGACGTAAGTTTCAAGTGTTCTGGAAGCTTTCAAATTTTCCGAGTGTTGTTGAAACTAATTTGGGGTTTGAACAATTGAAGTCAATTTTCTTTTAATATCAGGTTAGCAAAAAGTTCTTTATGGAGCAACTATGTACAATAACAAAAAGACAAACAAGCGGACCTAAGTCCCTGCAACGAGATGTCCAGCCTAACCTAACCTAACCTGTAATCCTAAGAACGAAGTGAAGACATCCTTTACAGAAACAAAAGACAAACAAGCGGACCTAAGGCCCTGCAACGAGATGTCCAGCCTAACCTAACCGAACCTAACCTGTAATCCTAAGAACGAAGTGAAGACATCCATTACAGAAACAAAAGACAAACAAGCGGACCTAAGTCCCTGCAACGAGATGTCCAGCCTAACCTAACCTAACCTGTAATCCTAAGAACGAAGTGAAGACATCCTTTACAGAAACAAAAGACAAACAAGCGGACCTAAGTCCCTGCGACGAGATGTCCAGCCTAACCTAACCTAACCTGTAATCCTAAGAATGAAGTTAAGACATCCATTACAGAAACAAGAGACAAACAAGCGGACCTTAGCCCTGCAAGGAGATGTCCAGCCGGCAGCGACGACAACTTCTCAATTAAAATGGTAACGGTTGTCGTGAAGTTGTCTAATGGCGGCGCCACTCGGCCCTCGGGACCTCGCGCACTACGGTTACAAGGACTTGTTTTGTTGTTTCTATGTTACTTTAACCAATTATTTTGTTTCACTGTCAATCCGAAACTATGTTTTTAGTGTGGGTTGTGGAATGTTTATTCAAAACAATTGATCTGTTTTCAATAATAGAAAAATATCGAGAGTTAATAATATTAAAAAGTAAAAATAAATAATGTATGTTGTTACTAAATCAAACTGCCCTACAGTAAATGTACGTGTTCCTTTATTTTTTTTAAGTAAAGTTTATTTTTTGTACCTGTATTAACTTACGTCAATAACTAGGTATTGTATAAATAGAACGCGTTGTAGGTGTAACTTTATAAACTATATTTAAATAAATATGCATTTCATTTTTGGAATCACTCTTAGTTCTTGGTTCTATTGTATTACTTGTTACAAAACGACAGCACCTAAAGATTACTCAGAATTTATTTACACTAAGCGATTGCCTCGTTTACTGTAAATAAATAAATTATGTGTTAGAATCATTTCATTAGCATGGCTTGAGAGCTGCTGCATCGTTTGTAATAACAATGACAATCATTACGAAACAAAACTGTCGTGGACTCGTGCTGCAACTCCTGCTTTTGCAATTTGAACAAATGCCACCAACAATGGACGCGGTGGCACCGACGCGCTCGTGGATGTACTGCGCTAACGTCTTTGTAATATTTATTATGCAAAGGTTTTAAACCTTAATTACAAAACTTCGTAAAACTAAATAAAAGATCTTTCCAGGAATATAGCTAATCACGCTTCAGCAGAAACATTAAGCTGAGGATAAAATAAATTAAAAATTTTCAGGAGAACTTATTCGTATAGTGCTAATAGAAATGATTTATCCGCAGCTACAAAATCGTTTCCAAACGATTGAATGTACAAAGTTTCAAAGCGTGCAAAGCAATAACTCATATCGACCGTTACAATAAGTATATCAGTAAAGCCTACGAGACTATTAGTCTTGCTGTCTGCTCTAACTATCTGCTAAGTGTAATCTGTAGTGCTTACACCACGGTAAGTCACGCGGCCTGGCGCCGCGCCAGCGGTCTCACCCGGCTTTAGCTTCGCCCGCGCGCGCCTTCAGGCAATTAGCGTACGATATTGTGGGGCATTCAGAAAGGATTCAAACGCTGAAACTTGTAAGCTTGGTTCTAAGCTCCAAGACTGTTTATGGATTATTTACATTTTGAAAGTACCAAGGTAATCAACTTGGTAAATTTGCATACCTTTAATACTTTTGTGACAATTTTGTTGGATACTTAACAACCAATTGTTTTGAAGAGTTTTGTTACAATAATTTTCACCATCAAGTGTAAAATAAATAGAAATATAGAGCGTTACCGTTTATGGCAAATATGCTGTTATAAGTGCTGTATTCTTGCCGACATAAAACTACACTCAAAAGTTATTGCTAAAGAGGCTGAGATGGCTCTCACAAGCCTTCAGTCAGACATGACATAAAGTCTTTCACAAACTGCTTAGATGTCGGGACCATGGCCGCTCCGCCGCTAACGTACGGAGTAAAATGTTTGTATCTTAGTTTCACGAAAAGTCTTATAGTACTGTGTACTTTCAGTTACATTTCTCATTGCTTTATAAATAAATGTATAATTTGAGGAGGGACGCTGGCTTCTATTTGTAAGAAAACAGTCCTCTATGTATTGATAGTTTATGTAGACTCTACAAGAGAGTGTTCTTATAATTTGAAGGTGATTATAGGAAAGTGCTCTGATTTGGAATAAGTTAAATTTGTTATTGTATTGTTGCTGTACTCAAATCGATGATGACTAGGTAGTTTCAAAGTTGAATGACAGGCTATAAAACGGTGAATACGTATTGAATATTCCCATAAAGTGGACCGAACCCCTTGTTGAGGCTTTAAGTGCTTAATTGCATAGCAAACAACTTTTAAAAATTTACTGTAAGAAATTCTCTCAGCTTTTATCCATGGTTATGTTCCCTTATCGCTTTAAACATTTACGAAAAGCATTTTCTTGGTCTCAAGTGATTTCTGTGCCCTTATTACAGGTCGCTGCGAGCTGCGATTGACCCGCTTCCTTGCACGCTGTGATGGCGCGCGGGGCGAGTGGGGCGTGCGGGGCGAATGTGCTCGCGGGTGCTCGCCACGCTAAGTGAAATCTCACAATAAACGCCACATATGGTGCAATGGCTCTGAATTCCAACTTAGATAAAACAAAGGATTTATATACATCGGTGCTTTGTCCGTTTCTTTTATTTTTTTAAATCAATTCTCACGCTTAAGAAAAGTGTTTTTAAGATATTTCAAACAATACTCAAGAGAACAATAAGTCAGTTGGCAGTGGATATCCTCGTTTCAATATTTCCTAGCAAATAGCTGCCCTTCAATGGTACGATAGCGCACTCCGCTGCATATTGCGAAACTTCGCTGCCGAGCGTTCTGCACCAGCTATTTATTAAATATTTCATACAACTATCCAGTTCTGTGAATGAAAGTATTCACGAGTTTCTATTTGCAAGTAACTTGAATCATAACTTCCGCAACTTCAGGGTTATGAATCTTATTTAACTAACTTGAAATCTTGTTATGGAATTGAAATAACTGAAGCTCAATATTGTAATTACACGTAATTCTAGAACCCCAGGAAACAAGTAAAGGCACACAATCGTACCATGCCTTTGTAAAATTATAATTATTTAATGGAAATGTTTCAACTATAAAACGAGCTTAAGGGTTTATTCGAAGTCATTTTAAAACAAATTGCAACACTGTATTTTTCGGATTTAGTTAATATATATTTTTATTGAAAAAGGATTAGACGTTTGTCTTCTACCTCACCTGATGTTATACCTCTATCCACGAGATACATATTCACTCGACGCTTGAAAGAACTAGGGCTATAGTTTTCTGGAAAAACAGACGCAGGCAGTTCATTCCACACCTTGGCGACCCGCACCAAAAAGGAACTTTCGAAGCGTTTGGTATCTTAGGTTATCTACCATGAAAGGATGCAAGGTCTGTCTGCGTCTAGTAGTCCGATGCAAGAAGGGTGTGGGTTCAACCTGATCAAAATGAGCATTCGCGCACTCTCACTGAATGTAATCACCAAAATGTAATCTGAAGAAGACTGCTAAACTGGCAAATTTCCGACGATGGTAGAGGTTTTGCAGTTTTTTGGTGGTGAGGTCAAAGTTGTTAATAATTTTTCGGGCTCTTCTGTCAACTGCATCTATCGCTTCTAGTTGGTGCTTTGCAGACTATCCCAAAGGTGGCTACAGTACTCCATACAAGATCGAACTTGAGCTGTATACAAATTAAGTAGCTGTTCAGGGCTGAAGTACCGTCGGACCTTCGAGATGATTCCCAATTTCTTTGAAGCAGTTTGAGCCATGGACACAATTTGTTGCCCGAAGTTTAGTTGGGACGATATAGTTACGCCCAGAAGCCCTAGTTGGTTGGTTAAGGGAACAGAAACATTTTGGAAAGTGGGCGTTAGGTCGAAACTGCTCTTTTTCGCGGAGAATAAACACGCCTGTGTTTTCGACGAGTTAAATTTGACCAAGTTGGACTCGCCCCAATCGGACACTTTCTTTAAGGCCAAATCCACCCGCTCAATCATGGACTCTCTCAAAGCCCGGATTTCTTGAGGACTCGCTCGCGCATTGGACATGTATCTCTCTACAACGGTGCTGTCATCAGCGTAACCAATAATGCCTGGGGCTAGCAGGTCGTTAATGTGCAGCAAGAATAACGTTGCAGAGAGAACAGATCCCTGAGGTACCCCGGCATCAATTGCCATTAGGTCAGAAGAGCAGCCGTCTAAGACTACTCGAATTGACCGTTCCCTCAGAAAATCAGATATCCAGTCGCAGAGCCCATTAGGTATTCCGTATGCTGGAAGCTTACTCAAGAGACCATCATGCCAGACCCTATCAAAAGCCTTGGAAATGTCTAAGGATACAGCTATAGCTTCACCGTGACCTTCCAAGGCTTCGCTCCATAAGTGAGTGGCATACACAACAAGATCTCCAGTCGAGCGTCCACTGCGAAAACCGCATTGGTTATCAATAAGGAGCTCGTTGGACTCAAAGTATGCCAGGAGACGATTGTTCAATACACGCTCCACTCAACTTTGCAAAGTATGGAGGTGATTGCAATGGGTCGATAGTTGATGGGATCTGCACGGCTTCCCTTTTTTGGTACTGGTTGCACATTAGCCAGCTTCCAGGATTTAGGGACCTTTTCAGATTCCAAAGAGAGTCGATACAGGCGCGTTAGTATGGGAGGCAACTCGGCTGCACAGTTTTTTAACACAACTGCAGGTATGCCATCGGAGCTGCTGGCCTTGTTCACGTCAAAATTCTGCAAGCATTTAAGAACCTCCTTTTGGCGGATATGAACGGTACCCATTTTGAGTCCGAACTGAGGTAACTGGGGTGGGACTTTACCTTGACTATTTAGACGTGAATAGTCTGCAAAAAGATTAGCAAATAGGTCTGCTTTCTCTTTTGCACTGTGGGCCAGTGAACCGTCAGGCTACCTCAGAGGTAGCAGCGATGGGCGACAGAAGCTCGACTCAACCGACTTTGCCAAAGACCAGAAAGCTTTGTTTTCTGAAGGTTATGACGCTATCTTGTCTCTGATGTAGCCAATGTGGTCAAAGCGAGCTTTTCTGATCACCTTTTTGCAAGACTTGGCGGCAGCATTGTATCTTTTCTTCAGTTCATGCAAACCCACGGCTTTGCTTCTGCGAGCGTCAGCCCAGGCTTTGTAAGCTTTTTGCTTAAGCTTTCCAGCTGTGAGGCAAGCAGCATTAAACTTTGGGCGACCTTTAGTTTCAAGGGATAGGTCAGCACAAGGGATGAAATACTCCATTGCTTGGCCTATCGCACTTGGTACAGCATCAGCGCAGCACGATAGATCGGTTGATGTAAAACAAGTCTGCCACCAAAGATAAGACGCGAAAAAGTGCCGCATCTCAACCCAATCTGCTGACTTGTATCGCCATACTAGTACTGCGAGTACTGTGACACAGATTTCACCAAGCAGCGGTCGGATGTCCCTAAAGGTGCAGTTACGGACACCGAGCACCTGTCAGGATCAGTTGTCAGCAGAAGGTCTAAGCAATATGCAGTGTGGCCGGAAACGTAGGGGATGCGCGTGGGCTCGTGCACAAGCTGTGAGAGGCCTTGAGTCACGGAAAACTTAAAAGCCTCTCTTCCAGCGTGGTCAGTGTCCTGATACGGGTATAGCCATTGCCCGTGATGAACGTTAAAATCCCCCAGGAACACTAACTGCGCTGAGAGAAAACGTTGCCGAACCTTATCTGCTGCATCGCTGAAATACTCCATGAGCCTCGTTGTCTCCCGATCTGCGCTATGTGACCGGTATATACTGGCGTAGACCAATTGGTCAAGGCCGATATCAATGTGAACCTAAATAACGGAAAAGTCCAGATCTTCCAAGTAACGGAGACGCTGACAACAGACCTCGTCACTGGCATACATGCCCACCCCGGCGTTCGGCCAGAAATTGTACTCCAGGATGTACCCTGGGTAACAAAGGTATGCCGAGTCTGACGGATTACAGATCTGAGTCTCCGTTAAGAAGAGTAGGTGAGGCCTCTCTATCTCAAGATGGTGGTGGACATCATTGATATTTGAGTGCATTCCTCTGATGTTGCAGAAGCGCACTTTAAGAGAGAGGAAGTGCAACCGCTGTAGAACCTTACTCTTCTTGTGACCTTTCATATTAGTTGTGTGAGTGAATAGGGAGGAGGACAGAAGTTGAGTGAAGCGCTGCAAATGGAACCAAGCAGCTCTCAATAAACAACGCACTGATGGGGAATTGGCTTGGAGACTGCGGGGATGCCCGAACTAACCAGTCGCCAGCTGGCACGATGAAGCCTCCCGGGATTTTTCGCGAGGTGGCGGGGCAGCCTTTTGTATGTGGCTAGCACACTACTTGGGCTCCCTACTACCTGCGGTCGGCCAGCGGTGCACCGTTTCTTCGGATCCCGCTACCCTTCAAAACCAGTTACCCGGCGAGTCAATAAATTACGAACTGAAGACAGTTCTCTGATGCAGCACGATTACTCAGACCTACCCTCCTCGACGGCTACACTAAACATCATGCTGGAATGCGACCATGTCACTTGGCGGCATGGCTTTGTTTAGTGGGTGGTGTCAAGCCACGGCCGAAGCCTACTACCAGAAGATACTGCTCGTTTAGCACCACCCTGGGACCACGTACAAGGCGTCGAGGGCTAAACTACTGAAAACATCTGGGTATTTATTGATTTGGAGATTCCATTTAAAACGGGTTATGACCTCTTGGGCTTGCAAACGACTAACTTTTAATTATATTTAACTGCTCTCGTTAATTCTTTAACTCACAACCTTGTCGAAGGGAACACTGTCCCCAACTGAACTAATGTTTACTTTATTTGAAACTTTGTGAACAACTTAATTACATTAAACCAGGCATGGTCAACTCCTTTACTTCTGATGTCAGAAACATATGCAACTCTAAAATAATATAGAAGTCACCACCGCTGCTGTCGGCCAGAGCGTGCTGCCGGCTGCACGAATCAAAATGAAAACGTCTTCATAAGCATGATCTAGTACAAATAAGCTGTGTATCAAATAAGAGTCTGATGCATCACTTCGTCG
Organism: Marasmarcha lunaedactyla; assembly: GCA_923062675.1. Taxonomy (NCBI): domain Eukaryota; kingdom Metazoa; phylum Arthropoda; class Insecta; order Lepidoptera; family Pterophoridae; genus Marasmarcha; species Marasmarcha lunaedactyla. The sequence continues at coordinate 28,048,896 of OV281349.1, forward strand.
GCTATGTTCAATTGTTATTGTATTGTATAAGGAAGCGAACAGCTACAATTCAATTTAATATATGATGATTATGGTAGGAATATACATAGCTAAAAACGAGCTTGATCATGCAGTGTCAAATTATTTAAAAAAATATTTTAAAATATGAAATTTAATTCCACATATAATGTAAATTTCTTATATCATAAAGAATTTCAAATACCCAAATTAATATGAATACGATCAACGTAATTGTATGCTGGTAGTGATTTAAATATTCGTCAAGTTTAAAGCCGTTACACGAGAGCTGTTTGCCTTCGATCGTTGATGCCAAGAGCCATTCTACATAGTATGTGGAAACAAGATATTTGAAATAAATAAGAATTAAAATATCTACAGCCACGACCAGTTTGATACGAGGCGTATTTCCATTCTGTAAAAGGCCAGAACGCAGTCATAGGAAAATAATCGTGTACACAATGCTATTTCCAAATTTGTCGTGACAAAATATACAAAAATTGTGGGTTCTGTTTGTGTAAGCTCTCACAATTTTAGGGTCCAATGTATAGATAGATAGATAGATAGACAAATCATTTATTTGCATCACAATATCACACATACAAAAAAGAAAGAAGAAAAAACAAATACAAAAGAAAAATTAAACTAAAAGCACATTAAACATTATTAAACTGTTATAAAATACCAAAGAACTACATATATGATTATGTGCTACGGCGATGCAAAACGGCAAAAGCTCAACGGTATAATGCTCAATGAGCAATTCGCTGGTTTTCAGCTTATACCTTGAGAGGAGAGAGAAATACAAAAAGAAACATTCCCAGTTTTATATATATAAAAAAAGCGAAATAAAAACAATAAGAACATGAACATCAAAAAACATTTCTTTACACATAAACGTACACAAGAAAATAACTTTAATAAGGCTGTCATAAAAAAAATAATAATAACAATAAAAACGATTGCATTACAATGTCAGGATAATAAATAATGATAATATAATATGATAAGTAATAAAATAAAGTACCTATATATATATATATATATATTAAATTATATAAAATTATGTATACTATACTATGCGACCAGGCCCAAGTTCACAGGACCTGCTAACACGTAGAGTCACCGCCACCTAAGCGACCATAAGTGCGTAAACCTAGTTTTTGAATAAATTGAATAAATTGAATTAATTAAATGAAAATAAATTCCAACAAGGCAATTTTTATTCGATTTTTAAAAGTTGATTTTGACTGCAGATTTCTCGTTGGAGGTGGAATATTATTCCAGCACTTAGTCGCCTGATAGCGGAAACTACCGGTGAAAGCCACGGTCTTATGTTTATATGCTGCAAGTAGGGGACGTGTTGACCTACTGAATCCTTGACCATACTGCAAATGAAACGTCCTAAACTGCAATTTTTTAAATAAATACTCAGGCTTTTTATGTTTTAGTAAATCAAACATAAGGACTGCCAAGTGTAGTCGTCTGCGTGAATTTATATTCAGCATTGAGGCGTTATTAAAAAAGGGTGACACGTGAGTACGAGGAGGGATATTAAAACAAAAGCGACCGCAAGCATTCTGTACTCGTTGTATCATCCTTTGGGAACTAGAGAGCAGACGAGGACCATACACTAGATCGCCATAATTTAGAACGGACAAGATCAATGACTCACATAAGATGATGCGCGTTTGTTCGGAGAGATAGTTTCTGATCTTGTAGAGTATTTTTAGCCTATAAAAACAGTTTCTGACTAAACCCAACACATGTTTTTCAAAGCGCAGTTTATCATAGAAAAGTATTCCTAGGTTTCTGGCTTCCCTAACACATTCAATATTTGAACCTAAAATTTGTAGACTAGGATTGAAGGTGACAATCTTTTTAGTCTGTTTTTCAGTGCCTATGACCATAAATTTCGTTTTGATGGGATTTAAAACTAAGTGATTTTTAGCCGACCATGCTGTCACTGCAACAAGATCTTCGTTCATTTTACGCGCGGCATCAGAAATTCGACCTGGTGTATTAGAAATATACAGTTGGACATCATCCGCGTAACAATGATATCTACAGTGCTTAATCACTGATGGATGATCAGCGCTATAAATAACAGTGGTCCCAGAATGGACCCCTGAGGCACACCACGACTAACTGGCCTAGATTGTGATGTAAGAATGGATCCATCTTGAGTTTTGAGTCTGACACACTGAAATCGATCACGAAGGTAACTATCGAAAAACCGCACGGTCTTAGCATCGAAGCCATAGTATGTAAGTTTCGACAAAAGCAGTGGCACGTTAAGACTGTCAAAAGCGCGGGAAAAATCAAGAAGAGTTAATAGAGTTGCGCGTCCTACATCTTGATCAGCCAGAATATTGTCAGTTACATCCAGGAGAGCAGTAACAGTGCCACGACCTTTACGAAAGCCAGACTGAAAACAAGGCAGTATGTTGGAAGTTTCTACATATTTTATTAACTGGCTACAGATAGCTTTTTCCAGTATTTTTGATATAAATGGTAGAATACTGATTGGCCGTAGATCTTTTATTTCAATAGGGTGTTCAGTTTTAGGTATTGGTGTCACCATTGCCACTTTCCACTGACGAGGAACAACACCAGAAGCGATGCACTTATTAACCAAGAATGTAATGATAGGCAGAGTTCGAGGAAGAGTTAGTAAAACCATATCCCTACTTATCATATCACTTCCTTCAGCATTAGATTTTATGGACATTATGATATTCGCAACATCTTGCTTGGAAACCGGGTTCAGTTTGAAATGGGGCGTAGAGTTATTGTGTCGAAATCATAATTTAAAAAATTAAAAAATATGTTTCGTAAAGTACATTAGTAGTTCAGTGAGTTATGACTTTTCGGTATACTTAGAATGAAATAAATAAGAACTAGTTATCATATCTTATATTTTCTTTTTTTAATGGCGCTACGCCGGTTGCTGCCGCACCTTTTTTCGAAATGGACTGTTAGAATTGATAACTCTCGACATATTTATAATTTAGTTACGTTATAATATTTGGTTTTCTTATGTTCGTGTTGATAAAATAAATGCATTTTTAATTTGATTGTTTACTCTTAAAAATATTAACTAAGAACGAGCTAACCAACAAACAAACGAAGTTCGCTTGCTGTCGGAGAATGCAACCTGTGCCTGAATTGCGTTCCATGTTATCTCCAACGGAACCTCCGAGATAACTATTTGCTTTAAACGGTGTTTACGTTTAGATCTGTTTAATTATAAGGTTATAAATGAAGCCCTTTGCTGTTGGTCTTAGAGTAGAAGTTCGTTCTGGCGTGTTGTTTATTTCCGTACGATTAATTTTTGATGGTCTATAAAACTGTTTGATTAGGTAAAGTGAGGTGTTCCAGTGGGCCATCGGCGCATCCTGCCGCTTTAGTCACAACAACTTCACACCTGTGCGAGCTGAGGTCACGGCTGACTGCCACTAAAACTAGGTATTCTGTTACAACCAATAAACTATTTGGTAGTGCTGCTAAAAAAGTGAATAAATAAATTCCCTATCAAGTTCATCGCTGCGTTGGTGGGTGTCCTGTGTGAAAATAAATCTGTTAGAGTAGATAACGCGGTCGCCACGGCGGTAATAGGCCGGGCGCCGGCGACCGTGCTGCGGCCCTGGCGGCAGGCCGCGGACCCCCGGTCGCGTGACAGACAGAGACGTCGTTCACCGGTAATGTGTCCACCCACTGATTTGGCGAGTTATGTGAGGCAGGGCTGCAGTCGTGTCGCGTCGCTGTTAAACATCTCTTTATTGCTTCTAAAGCGTTTCTAATGGAATCATTATTTTGATAAGGTTTGTTTTTATAATACCTTGGTACAAAAAAAATTACTTCGATGTTAGAAAAATAATTTGAATTAAAAAAAAAATTCTTTATAGTTAATACCATTAAGAGTACTCGAAGTGGCTCTTCAAAAACAAAAAAGCAGAATAATATAAATGTGCCGCACAATACCATCTTTCCACACCGCAAATCAACCGCAGCTTCTATGATGTTAGTCCAGAAAAATATTAAAAATTCCATTGTATGCGACTGCAGCGCCATCTCAGCCATATTAATAAATGCGAAAGGAACTATGTCTGTCTGTGAATTACGCAATTAAAGTTCATCGCATGACGCCTAAACTACTAAACCAATTTAAATTTAATTTGGTATAGAGATAGTCTAGAGCCTGAGAAAAGGCATAGGCTACTTTTTAATGCAAAAAGAGGTCTGTAAGGGGTTTGTATTTGTTTGAGTTTGTATGGAAATTACGTCAATTTTGAAGCTTGAAAGTTATTTTTCAGCCTTTTGATCAGATATAAATAAATACCACATTCAAAGTTTGTAAAAATTTTACCCTAAAGGGGGTAAAAATAGGAGTCGAAAGTTTTTGTTTGATGACGTCGGCCTAGAAACTAAAAATATGGAAGAAAATACAGAGAATTACGGAGTCATTGCAAAATGAAACTGAAATCAACGCAAGTAAGAAAGAGCCAAGTGCCGCGCGCCATACACAATGAGCGCTGCGCCGGCGCCGCGACAGGACAAAGGAGGCGCGGCAGACACGGCGTGGCGCAGGCAGGTTCTACCCGAACGCGTAGATACGGGGGGGCAGACGACTGTGCGTTTTTTCCCCCTGCAAATTGATTACCATTCAAGTTTATACACGATTTTTTGTTTTACTTAACTAATGTTCTTCGTGAAATTCGGTTAGGTTATAGAATTTTTAAAGATTCGTTTAGAATTAGATGTTCGTTTAGAATCACACTATTGGTTTTGTTAATTTTGTAGTTGGTTGCAGTGGGTTTTCATAATCTATTTTAAGAACATAAATAATGTTCTTATAAAAATTTTGATACGATTTTTTCACAAACTTAAGTAATTTGTAATATTTTTCTTTGCTTACGTTCATAAGTTAAATTTCTAAGCAGTCCACAATTGGATTTGCCGTACCACGTCTGAACCAAGACTGATCTAATGCCACTGTTACAGCGAGAGCTAACGTTGGTTTTCACAGCTCTGGGCTTTAAATGACGAGCGCCTCGCATCTCAGGGAGCTGCTGAAACTCAAGGGCAAAACGAAGCGTGTCGGGTTTTAGATGCTGAGCGTCGCGCGCCTCAAGGAGCTGCTGAGACCTTGGAAAATAATTAGCCTATAAATTATAAATGTTGCCGAAAGTCAACTATCCCACGAAGCTAGTTATATAACAGAGTTCACCCGTAGCAGCGTAGTTCCGTAGCGTCGCGTAGCAGCCGCGGCTACACTGTCTTGCATACGGACGGCTACACACGGGCGATCTAGGGAGTGGCACAGCAGGTTCAGGCGTTGAGCAAGTCAGTCAGAAAGTCTCAAGAACGCGGCAATTGTAGACGAAGATGTATAGCCTTCAATGTCTACTTTCCTTTTCTTTGATGAGAATAATTTTAATAAAGTTTACATGAACGCCGAGCACTGCCACGCTGACTGCACACGGTGCAATATACGTTACAACATATTGTAACACTCCCACGACTCGGTTTATTTTATTTTATTATATTTTATTTTACAATTTTTGGAAAACTAACAGCTAGATGATTCAATAAATAAACAAATGATTATAAGAAAGCCAATTAGAAGATTTCACTTATAACAATAATATGGTAGTTAGACAAGAACACACACTAAATACAAAGACTATAACCAAACATAAAAGAGAACAACAAAAAAAAACAAATATTTACCGACTATTAACTCATTTTACATATGTATAAGCCAATCGCATGGACTGAGATAATATAGGTTGGTGAGAATATAAGGAAAAATAAAAATAAATTCATTCAATTGCATCGGAGAAAAATTATCTTGCCAGAGTCGCCTTAACGCTCTGGACGCCGGCATGAAAGGCATCAAAGTGAGGATGAGTTCGACATGTTATGTTTACCTGCTCACACGCCCTCGCTATGAAAGAATTCTTTCTATAATTGGTACTTGCAGTGGGAACATGGAGAAGAGCAGGATTTCTGTAAAGTTTGGTGTGTGTGCAAATACCGATCCTAGAAAGAAGTTCGGGGGCATCTAACTTGCCATTTAGTATTTTTAATATGTTGCACGTATCCGCTGTTCTCCTTCGTGTTGCTAAAGGCAATAAATGGTGGCGCCTACACCTAGACAGCTAATCAGCGTCACGAACACCGCACCGGAACTGAATGAACCTCATAAATTTTTTCTGAATCGCTTCGATGCGATTGATATAAATATTATATAAGGGATTCCAAACGGATGATGCATATTCAAGGTGACTTCGGACAAAAGCGCAGTATAGGATTTTAAAAGTTTTAATACTTCTAAATTCAGAGGACATGCGTAATGCCCTAGCGCCCTTGTTTACCACTTTGTCAATATGTTTATCAAACATAAGTTTTGAGTCAAAGGTAATGCCTAAGTCAATAATCGACTCTACTCTTGTTATAATCTCGTTGTTAATTGTGTAGTCATAAACAATGGGGTGAGTCTTTCTGCTGTATGAGCAAATATAACATTTTGATATATTAAGGTCAAGTCTGTTAGATGTGCAGTAGTCAAAGAGATTGTTAAGGTCAGATTGAAGGTTTACATGATCATTAAGGCAGTCCATAGGATAAAGAATTTTCATGTCATCCGCGTAAAGTAAAATTTTTGAAAATTTATAACATTTTTTAATATCGTTTATAAAAACTGAGAATAACAGTGGTCCTAGCAGGGATCCCTGGAGAACGCCAGAAGGAATATTTTTAGCTCGGGATGTGTAACCATTGATGGCAACAATCTGACACCTATTGTCCACATAAGAAGTGAGCCACCGGTACAAGTTACCTCCAATGCCTGCTTCCAATAGTTTGCGTAGAAGGATGATGTGGTCAATACGATCGAAACACTTGGAGTAATCCGTATAAACCACATCAACCTGTGAAGGCTTCGCCATGTGGTAACTGAGAAACTCCGAGCACTCCAACAGATTTGTTTCCGTTGACTTGCCCTTGAGGAAATCATGTTGTTCGCTTATAAAGGTATTTTTAAGTGCGGCATACATTTGATTATAAACGATTTTTCAAAAACTTTAGAGAACAGACACAATTTAGACATTTCTAAATTGGTCGATAATTTACAATATCATTTTTAGAACCTTTCTTATGAATCGGAGTTATATAAGCGGTTTTCCAAATTAAGGGCAACTGACCTATCTCCATAGAACGACGAAACAGAAGCGTGAGAGGCGTCGTTAATGAACTTGCACATTTAATTGCAAATATGGGTGGGATATGATCTGAGCCTGACCCTTTATGCATGTCAAGCGAGACCAAGATTTTGTAAACCTCTTCCTCCGAAACAATGATGGTATTAAGATCACATGTACTGTTGGGCGCGGTTCGAGATTGATCATATTGAGCTCGCTGACATGGCCGCAGCTCGCCCGACATGGCCGCAGCTTGCGCTGAACGCCGAGCACTGCTGCACCATCTGCACGCGGTTCAATATACGTTACAACATATTGTTACCCTCCCACGACTCGCTCGCGCTTGCCCGACATGGCCGCAGCTCGCGCTGAACGCCGAGCACTGCTGCGCCGTCCGCGCGGTGCAATATACGTTACAACATATTGATACTCTCCCGCGACTCGCTCACGCTTGCCCGCCATGGCCGCAGCTCGCGCTAAACGCCGAGCACTGCTGCGCCGTCCGCGCGGTGCAATATACGTTACAACATATTGATACTCTCCCGCGACTCGCTCGCGCTTGCCCGACATGGCCGCAGATCGCGCTGAACGCCGAGCGCTGCTGCGCCGTCCGCGCAGTGCAATATACGTTACAACATATTGATACTCTCCCGTGACTCGCTCGCGCTTGCCCGACATGGCCGCAGCTCACCCCGACATGGCCGCAGATCGCGCTGAACGCCGAGCGCTGCTGCGCCGTCCGCGCGGTGCAATATACGTTACAACATATTGATACTCTCCCGCGACTCGCTCGCGCTTGCCCGACATGGCCGCAGATCGCGCTGAACGCCGAGCGCTGCTGCGCCGTCCGCGCGGTGCAATATACGTTACAACATATTGATACTCTCCCGCGACTCGCTCGCGCTTGCCCGACATGGCCGCAGATCGCGCTGAACGCCGAGCGCTGCTGCGCCGTCCGCGCAGTGCAATATACGTTACAACATATTGATACTCTCCCGTGACTCGCTCGCGCTTGCCCGACATGGCCGCAGCTCACCCCGACATGGCCGCAGATCGCGCTGAACGCCGAGCGCTGCTGCGCCGTCCGCGCGGTGCAATATACGTTACAACATATTGATACTCTCCCGCGACTCGCTCGCGCTTGCCCGACATGGCCGCAGCTCACCCCGATATGGCCGCAGCTCGCGCTGAACGCCGAGCGCTGCTGCGCCGTCCGCGCGGTGCAATACTCATACATGTCACAACACATTTTAAAGTTTTGAGTTTAACGTTTAATTCTATAAAGAAAACAGATTGCCGTGATATTAAATTTTGTAAATTGATTGTTACAAATTTTGTTGTAAGTAATCTGTCAGCCATTTTAAATTATCAAAATTAAAAGAAAAACACAGTGTTCCGTGGGATTACTGACTTCAAGCTAGGACAAAAATTAAGTTCGGCAAACCGAAACACAAAAGGACAAAAGCTTTGATTTGCTCAAGATAACAGATACATTTCCTTCATAATATAAATTTAATTTTGCAGATAAATTATCAGCCTCTTGTATTATCTCTCGGCAAACATCATTTTTGGCGTTGAAGAATATACCTAAGTGGAACAAATTTGTTTCCGTGCGGACTTCAAAGTACCCTTATAAGAGTTTTTGGAATCCTCAAAATAATTTCATGAGAGAAATATTTGAGTAACGAAATGAATGTAGCTGGTCCCACAACTTGCTCATCTTGCCAAAATGAATGTCATTAAGCTGAGTGTTGCGGTCACAGAGCCCGCGCGGTCAAACGAAGCCACCTTGGACCTCTTGCCGTCTCGACTGGCTTTCTCATTTATTACCCCGTCGAACGTCACGAACGAGGCACCAATTAAATAATTAAGCTATTTGAAACCGTGCACAAAGTTTTGCTGCGCTTACAAAGAGACAAGCGATCACATTGACCCGGACTAGCCTAATTAAACACGGTCGCTCGAATTGTCACTGCCGCCGGCGCCCCAAATCCCTCCCCGGGGAGGCTTAGGTCCCGCCGAATTCAAGCTTAGTCCGAGATCGGCTCCGCGCAAACAACCCTATTTCTTGACAGTTTGCATACTTTACTGGTCCATTACCTCTCCACTGCGCAGATCAGATCGGGAACCTGAAAGTAAAGAAGCAATAGATGGCTTGTTTTGAAGTTCTCGGTTAATTACTTCCGAAATGGATTTGCGGCGAGGAAACTGCCGCAAACTCAATAGTTGCCGAGTTACCGTTAGGGTTCGGTAGATGTTGCTGCACTACTACAGTTGGCGGGTATACCCTGGCGATTGACTGTGGTATTACGCCTAAGTTTCTACACGAGCAACTTTAAATGAGCATTTAATCTCTCTCAATATTGATAAATTACAAATTGATTGAAAACCGGTAATTTAAAGAAAATACTTATTAGAATGAGTCCTTTCAAATCGTCGTTTAAGTTAGATTTATCAATAAAAAGGTATCAAAGGCTTCCTTAAAGGATTGTATTTATTGCGTTTTTTTAAATAAAATAACATGGAGCAGTATTGAAATTCAGCTTCACTGAAGATTCAAGTCACTTTATAAACATAAGATTATATACCAATAGTGTTATGTTTATAAAGTCGTAGGCTGTATAACAACCCGAAGTGAGCGAAGGCCAGCGCTATGACGTCACGCACGTGGCGCTGGTGGTCCGAGCAGCCTGCCGGCCGCGTCGGTTCTTGTAGGAAATTATATTTCTTGCCTTTGTCGGCTGAGTAAAATAACTTTAGGAAGGGCATTTATGTCCAACAATTTGTCACGATTCTATTTAAGATAAAATATAATAAGATAAGAGATTTATTATTTACATTTATTTACAAACTGTGAAAATTTCCGTTAAATTTTCAAGGTACGTCCGTATGGCCCGCCATTGCGTGTTCAGTAATTATGGTTCCAGTATAGTAAAACTTGAAGTGCTAGTAATTTGTTTCGAATAATTCAACTGTAGCAGCAGGAACTATAACGTTAACACGATATGGAATACAATGTTCGAAATTCTTTATATTTAATTTTTACGGGTTTCTAAACGTCTCACAATACTTATAATAAGACCGAAAATTTTCAAATACTAATCATTCTTATTTGAACAATACAGTATGTCTTAGTATGGTCGGATCAAACTGGGTGAAATTTTTGTTAAAATTAATAACATTAGATAATTTTTCCAAACTACTAACAGTTGGAGACCGACCCACCACTGAATCTAGCTTCTAACATAAGGTTGAATAAGTGATCGGTATTACATCGCCCGACACACTTTCGCACTAATTATATGGTTACAACTGCTCGAAGTAGACTCGTCGTCTATACCAGGGTTGCTTATGAAAAGGTTTGACGCGTATCTAATGTACTTTCATATTTATCGTTGGGCGCATTGTGTAGTAGACCCCTAATTAAGATTATCCGAATAAAAACATCACACAGCACACGGCCGCTGCGAGCGAGGTGCGCCCGGCTCTGCCAGCACTGAGCCGCTGAGCGCCGCGCGGGCCGCCGGCTGAGCCGCGGGGTTACGGCCCCAGCGAGCGCTTTCAGCTTGAGATGTTGGTCAGCCGAAGTCTGCATGGATACACGGATTTACTCATAACTTGTGCGCGGTTTATACGTATTAAGTAGTTAAGTTGGTAACTAAAATTTAAGTTAATGCATGTCACTTGTGTGTCCAAACGGACTAAGTAGTTAAGCTCATAAGTTCAATGAAGATAAACAGTAATGAATGTCAAGGAATTCGTCAATTCTGTACTTAGATATGTGGTAAACGAGATTTTGGACAAATTCAGAGTAGAATCTGTTTCGAAAATTAAAATTTGTACAAGGATATGTTTTTTTCTAAATGATTTAAATGAAGAATAAACGAGGTCTTTTGACCTCGTTTATTCTTCACTAAATTTTAAGGTTGAAACCAAAAGAACTAAAACTCATGAACTCAGGGTAACCTGTAGCCTGCGTTACTTCTACTTCATGTGCCTTTGTAATGGTAAAACAATTTTAAAATTAGTTGAGCAACTTTGGGGTTGTCGATTACCTTCACAAACAAACAAGCCTGTGGTCTCTGTAGCGTAGCTACAGATAAATAACCTATTTATTAGTGTTTGCTGAGTCCCCGGGCAGGGCACGAGGCAATATGGAAGAACTGATTACTAATATTGTGACATGCGTTTAATACGAATGTGACTTGAAAATAATTGCGTTTCTGTCAATTCAACAAAAAAAATAGTAAAGATGCAATCTTTCGCATCTAAAATTGGTGTTATACACTTCACAATAACTGTGATTTTCATGGCTGTGATAAACAATATCTCTATATCTTCGTGGGTTTATAATAAAATAGGTAACTAGTTATTTTTTCCCATACAATAATCACTTTTGAGTTATCTTCTTTATTTAAATCTTAGATCTTAAATAATAGAACTAATTTGTAACTCGTCAGCGCGGTGTTATCGCACTACATGATCCCACGACGCGACTGCTCCAGCGCAGGTTGTGCTGTGCGATACGAACTTCATGCGGCGGATTAGTTACCTGATAATGGAAACGCGGTGAGCTGCTAACGTCCCAACTAGCACAAATGGTAGCCAATAAGCTTTAGAGCGTATCATATTGCAACTTAAGGTGCTAACGATAAGGTCTATATCCTGCTCTAGACCCCTTATGCAACAGATATGGCCCTAAGTGGGCACATCGCATAGCAGGTCTAGAGCGTATCATATTGTGACTAAAGGTGCAAATTGCAGCGCCTGTACCCCTGATTTGCCACTTTGATTGAACTGTTGATTGAACGGTTGAGTGAACGATTAGATTTTGTTCATTCATACGTATGTTTCATTTCTGTAGTTGCAATGTTGAGAATATTAATGGCGTGTGACAGTTTTTAAGTGACAACTTACAAAACATAATTGTAAGTACCAAATACTTTTATTCAACTATTTGCTTTATCTGTACTGAAAAATCAAGTGGGATCTCAACTTTACTGCAAAATGCGTATATGTTTATTAAGTAAATTTACACGCCATATTGATTTCATTAGAATTTCAACAAAAAACAGTGTAAATAAAATATGGTTATAGTAGTTTTAATAAAAATGACCAAGAATATAATTGGTATAACAAGCATTTATAGTGAATTTACGTAGTATAGTTGTAAAATCACTTCTTTTGTTATAACAAAGACATGTTTAGTACAAATAATGTAAATTAGAGGTTAGATTTTCATAAAAACATTCCATTAAAAATGGCGAATCGTTTTGTTACTATAGGTAATAATTTTCACCCGCTTACTTCAATTTTTGCTGTTCAAAGTGCTAAAAATCACCTTTCTTATTACTAAGTGGTCTAGAGAAGGGCTATAGGAGTGAATTTTATTTACTTTATATATGATTCTTTTGTTTTAGTAGGGAAAATAGTTTAGGGCTCAATTGACACTACAAAAACCTTTTTTTGGATAAACATAATGTAATACACTCAATATTGATTAAGTATTATGTATTTTAATACAATTATATTTTCATTTCAGTAATTGAACGGAACTACAGATGCAGCATACAATACTTTGCCATGAAAACCAAACACTGTCATAGAGCCAAGCACCGAAAATTATATAATAATTCGTTAAAATCCAAAAGGCACAAAAACTACAGAAGCACTTTTCTTATAAGAATTTTATAAGTGAAATATTATTTTAGATCAACATTATACAAATATAGTTGTTTCCTTGTAAAAGTAATAACCTAATTATTTAATTTTAAATAAAAGTCAGATAGCTGTTAAAAATGTATTTTATTTCCCTTTGTCGTTCAGCAATCAGAAAACAATTTATATGAAATTCAGAGTTCTAATTACTTTTATTTTCCTATTGATTCCAAAAGTTGAATGCGCATTGTAAAATATTGATTTTGGCTAACATGTCATTAGGGTACAAGCATATCAAATTTCAAAAAAGCAAATTGTGTTCTAAATGTTGATTATCAGATGAAAATGAATTTAGAATAATTAAAGTAATATAATAATATCAATAAAATATTAATGTATCCCGTAGTAATATCTTTTGTCTTTATAACAAAGGGAGGTAATTAACACATCGTAAACCTTCACAAGTTAAACTTTGGGTAAATTCCACAATAACAAATATTGAACTTTCTACGGAACCCTCCCCTAAAACTTCAGAAGAAAATAATAAGAACCAATCCTACCATTAAGGCTCATTTTATCATCCTTCTAGATATTCCAGTGGTTTTGCTTCCTTTTAGAAATGTTGGGCGTAATGGTGGTTATTGCTTCTCGTTTTTAGCTATAAGACGCACTACAGGTATAAATTACCACTTAAAGTAGCAATTCACACTCGCACTGTAGCTTAGAGTGGTACAACAGTGGTAAGGTGTTCAACTTTAAACTGTAGGTGGTAATAATTGAAAATTTGGAACCCATAGTCCATTTTATAGACTTTATTTATATTTACCACTCCTATGCAGTAAGAAGTTGTAATTTTTACCCAAATAGCACCGATATACAACTTTGAGTCATAAACTTAGCTACAATTATTACTAATGTGCTAGTTGGGGTTATTCTACTTAACTTCACTACAACTTACTCTACACTGGTTCTTAAACTCACATATTAATAAAAGCCTTAATTTTAAATTTTAAATGTATTCCTTTTTGCAGGTAAAAATTTATTTACTATTTTTCTATGATAATAAAATCAATATAAAAAGTTCAATTTGTCAGTTCGGAGAGCCCGCACGGCGAACCCGCGCCGAGCACGTCAAAGTATGTATCATTTATAAACTAGTCGAACTTTGGTAAAGTATATTTTTTATAATATTTACCTCTTAGCACAGTAAACTCCGCACTCGTCGAGAACCAAGTTGAATAAGTCTTTTGATTCGTACAAACAAATCGAGATTTACAGTCAAAAATAATTTTCACTCGCGATGTAGTTCTCGAGCAAAGTTTGAAGCGGTCGAGCGACGCTCACCACGTGCGACCGGACCGAGCGCTGAACGCCGACTGACGACAAGCGGCGAATACGGGCCACCCGTAGCCAGCCCATAGCCCGCCCGTGGCCCAGGCATAGTCGCGTAGCACGCCTACGGATTATTCCTCAGCTACGGTACATAATATGATTTGCGAGAGGCGTTCTATTTTTGCTCGGCATTCAATGATCTCCGATATTTATTAAATTGCATGAAAATATGTTCAAAGAGATTTTTTTCCGTAATAATCTATCAATGAAAGGTTTCATTTTATTTACAAACGTTTATAGTTGTATAATTATTTTTAATACAGCTCTATTATTACCATAATTCGAATATGAGTTGAGGTTTTACACATATTCGGCATGTATAAAAATAAGATTATTTATAAAGCTCATAAGTCACTTTGTAGCTTAATTCAAACAGCAGTAATAAACTAAATGTTAAGCTAAACATAAAAATCAGGAACAGTAATGTAGAGCAGTAGGTTGTCGGAGACTCGCCACGAGCTCCGTCACTCACCCAGCATGTAAGATTGTTTGTTTTTATTTCAAACAAAAAATTCACGTTGTTTAATGATATTTAGACATAATGTCATTATGGACTTTGGTAACTGGGATACTGGATTTTAATACCAGCTGGAATGGGCGATGGGCTTCCGGAGTGTGTGTTGCGCTACAACTTTCGGTACTCCACTGTGGTACTCAATGGCTCTGGCAGAGGCTTAAGTATTACGTAGTTTCTTCCCACGTCTTTAATTACTAAGTTTCCCAAATCGTTTATCTCTAAAGGATACGCAGGTACAGTCTCTGGTAGACAAATTTTCCTTTAGGCATCGCGAACTCGCAGCAATATGCTATGTTAGGCCATAGGTGACAGGTGGTCTCGGGAGTATGATCACCTCTTCACTCACATAAAATTGCTGCTTTCAAAGTATTTCCCCTCAGTAAAAAAGTTACTGGAAAAACTATCCTTTTTTTTTTCTTTGTGTAATTTTCGTTGTGATCAAATGTGTGGATTTGTTTTCTAGATTTCATCGTGTTTTATACAAGAAACGGCTTTAATCTGATATATTTACTAAGTCATTGCCAAAATAAACTCACAGTCGAAAAATCATTGAAAAGTCAGAAAGAGCTTCATAAATTAAACAAATTCAGATAATACATATCAGGGTGGTGCGGATTCACCAAAGGACCTCAGAACTACCATATGACAGTCTTTCCTGGGACACCCAGTATTGAGTATGTGCGAGTTTTAGCAAAAACAATATATTTTATTTAAATCAGCACCTATTTGGCAGTCCTTACCTAATTATAAAAAAATCATGTGAGAAACTCTTATCTCACAGTTGTTTACTATCTAATCGCTGCCGCGCGAGCTTCGTCCTCGTGAAAAGTTTGATGTCATGTGATAAGGCGAACTCTGTTCCATTCTATTGCACAAAGGGAGTTATATTACGTTCAGCCGCAGAAGACTTCGGCAAACGTTAGTATTTCTATTGCGAAAAGAAAAGAAAAGAAAATCAAATTATTTATTTATTCATAATCATAGGTAATACAAAGGTGGTAGACAATTTAATAATGAGTACTTATAGCTATAATTCGCCGAAGTAGCATATGAAATTATATATTTGAAATTATAACCATGTCAGTATCTAAATTTTGTACAATACGTATTATTATTGCTCATGTCGAGACACAAAGTAACAAGGAATAAACATCAATCGGTAATCAGATTTAAAAAATATAACAATAATAGAGCAACATTAAATACTTCACACGACGTGTCAGAAAATAAAATAAAAACATGATAATTAAAATAAAACAGTACTACCATTATTATACTTTAAAAAAATCATTCAAACTATGGTATGCCTTTTCAGCAAGGAAACCATTGAATGATTTAAATAAGTTGTCATTTGTTATTGATCTTATGGACTTTGGAAGTTTATTGTAAATCTTTGGTGCCATGCTGTTGATGCTAACTCTTTGTAGTAGAGTTTCACGTGTGTAAGTAACCTTCAGAGTGCCCCCACAACGACTACCTATTGGGTTTGCCTCAAAGTATTGGGAGCTTTTCCTAACAAAATTAGCAATTTCGCATAAATAAATTAAAGGTAATGTCAAAATGTTGTACTTTGTACAATACGGTTTACAGGAGTCATCCTGCTTTAACCCAAACATTGACCTAAGACACCGCTTTTGGGCTTTAAGCACTCTCTCTCTTTCTGTTGTGTTGCCCCAGAACATTATACCGTATCTTAAAATTGATGCAACGTGTGTTAATATTTGCAACATTTCTCAATTTGTAGAGTGCGTATGAGAATCTGTGAAGTTATCAAGTGTACGGTTGACAAGAAAGTTATTATTTTTTCGCCTTTTTATGAGCTTCTGGAAAACTATAGACTATTTCGTAGTTATCACTAGTGGGAACAATAGATAAGCCATACCTAGGATATTTTTTTGTATATCATAATCATCATATATTAAAAGACTATCGCAAAGATGGTACGACGTAATAAAAGACGTAGGAAGTTGCCTGCGGTACGACACTTACTTTACCCAGCAACTCGGCGTGATGTGTGGCAGATGGAACCAGATAGCAGGTTTAGACTCGACGATCTTTCAGAATTATCTTAACTAGTTGACTAGGTTAACATTTGTAATGCAAAAACTTTCAAGTAAAGAATTTTATTATTACGAGTATCACTTATAATCAAAAATATTAAATAAACAAAATTATATAAAATATAACAAAAATTATTTTCAAAAATATTTTTACCAATTATGGTGCGATATCAATTATTATGCTGTGAGCTTGTGGCTAAAATAACATAAATGTTTGGTAACGAATTGCTGGACAAACCTGCAAGTATATATTATTATTATTTTTAATAGTTCATAATTCATATTCTCGGCATCTACTGGTATTTTACCGCAAACGGGCCTCTTTTTTTATCGCAGGAAAATCCTCATGGATACCCGACCCCAGCGGGGGCCAAAGTCGGGTTATGCCGGACTCATACCGACTAAAAACCTGCGGCTTCCGTCTGGACGCATGGAGTCGGGTCACGAGGAGCTTGCGCATTCGTTCGCGGCCCGACAGCGTTAGCCAGCGCTCTGTGCAGCGCCAGCCACGTCCCGAGAGGGAGGGGTCCTTCTCTTGTCGTCCCTCATGAGATGGTGCGCAGGAAGCGCACGCGCCATCTCAAGCCCTGGACCGGAGGCGGCCGAATCCGCCACCGAAGGCTCATGGGACTGCGGGAGAGGGAGGGGGAGGGCTTTTCGGCAATGAAAACCGCCCTCCGGCGTCCCGTGCGACGGCGACGAAGTGGAAGGGAGGATGCATCTTCTTCCCTCGCCCTCTTCGCCGCCTCCTTCGCGAGCATTACGGCCTCGCAGAAGGTTCGCACCGCCTGCCACGATCTCTCACTCTCGACCATAGCGCGAACCATGGTCGGGAGCGAGATGTCGGTACCCAATACAGAGCCGAGCGCTCTGCGATCCGCATCCCACGCTGGGCAAATCTCCAGCGTGTGCTGGGCAGTCTCGTCGAGGCAATCGTCTCAGTGGTGGCACCTGGCAGTCGGTTCCCGACCGATCCGAAACAGGTAACTTCCGAAACAACCATGTCCCGAGAGCACCTGAGTCAGACGGTAGGTCAGGAAACCGTGTCACCTACCCAACTACTGCTGGAAGACCGGACGAATTGCCTCGATAGTCCAGAGTCCGGCGCTCGAAAACGCCAGCTTCGGTAGCCCGTTCTTGCAGTGCAGGCGGGTGACCCCTGGCCCAGAGAGCCTCCACGCGCCACTCGTAGAGCAACGCGAGGGCTCTCGCTTTCAGGGCCCAGGGAATAGTACCCGTCAGCACGCAAGATTCCTCACCCGAGATCGTGTGATAACCCCGTACCACCCTGATCGATATCACCCGCTGGACTCGCTTCAAGCGGGCGATATTGCTGCGAATCAGGGCGCTGCCGGCCCACACAGGGGCACCATACAGGGCCATCGACCTCACGACACCCGCGTATAGATGCCGTCACGACGTCTCAGGTCCGCTGAGATTCGGCAGCAGCCTTCCCAGGGCCGCAGCCGCCCTCAGCAGCCGAGGCTCAAGGCACTCGAAGTGGGGGCCGAAGTTCCACCGGCTATCCAGGACGAGTCCCAGATAGCGCATCGACGGCCTCACGTCGATGCGGACTTCGGATACGACGATATGGGCACCCCGGGGCCGCGCGTTCTGCGGGCCATGGAAAACCACGGCCTCAGACTTTTCGAGCGCCACCTGCAAACCCAATCGCCATATGCCGTCCACCAAGAATTCCGCGCCGGCGGTGGCGCGCAAGGAAGCATCCCTGTGGCATTCGCCTCGGGCAGTGACCAAGGTGTCGTCCGCGTAGCTGACTACGCCGACACCCGGCACTGTGGGTCCTCGCAGCACCCAGTCGTAGCCAATGTTCCAGAGGAGTGGGCCTAGTATCGACCCCTGAGGAACACCGCATGACATCTCCCGCCGACACCAGCGGTCTCGACCGGGGTTTTCCACCGCATGCCCAGACAGGTAGTCCCCGACGACCCGGCGCAGGTACGGAGGAATCCCGTGGTATCGGAGCCCCTCCCTGATGCAGCTTCAGGGGAGGGAATTAAATGCGTTAGCGATGTCGAGAGACACCGCCAACACGACCTCACCCCGGGCGATCGCGTCCTACGCCAAGGACTTAACCCGCTGAATCGCGTCAACGGTAGACCTACCCCTGCCGAATCCAAACTGGCAGTCTGCCAGATCCAGTCCGACATCCTCTAGGTGCTCGACGATCCGGGCGGCCACAACTCTCTCAAAGAGTTTGGCGTCCTCGTCGAGCATCACTATCGGGCGGTATGCAGATGGGGATTCCACTGGACGCCCTACCTTTCTGAGGAAAACGAGACGGCTTGTCTTACACCGCTGTGGAAACTGGCCCAGAGCCAGACAGGCGTCGAGGATTCTCCTCAGGCGAGGCACGAGGGCATATGGCCAAGACCAACACCCGGCCGGGTATGCCGTCAGGACCGGGGGCGGTGTTTTTGGCTCGCAGCCGCAACACCGCAGCTCCCAGCTCTCCCGGAGTCACTGACGGCACCACATCCGGGCCGGGCTCCGCGGCAACCGAAGGCGTCATGGGGGGACTGGGATGGTCCCCCGTCCTCGGAAACAGGGCCGCAACGACTCTGTCCAGCACTTGCGGCTGAAGACTTCACGTGAGTGGGGGTGCCCAGGGGCGAAGTTTGCACATCTCCAACCTATACGGCCTTCCCCACGGGTCGCAGTTCAACGTCCCCAGCAGCTTCTCCCTCGCAAGAGCCTTAGCCCTGCCGATCGCTGCCTTCAGCTGCCGCCGGGACTCCTTGAAGGAAGCTTGCAGGAGCGCAATCACATTCTCCTCCCGCATCCGCCACCGCCTGTAATTGGTGTACTGGCGTCGTGCGACCACACAAGCTGCACGCAGTTGCGTGAGCTCGGCGGACCACCAGTACACTTTGGGTTTCGGGGGACGACGCCTGGCACGGGTCATTGACGCGTTGCAAACCCGCGATAACGCGCCCCGTAACCATTCCGCCTCGTCCTCCACCACCAGGTGCGGACACCCAGGATTGCACGATTGCAGCTTCCTTCGCGAGGTCCCTGTCGAGGTGCCTCAACTGCCACCTCGGGCCATCGTCAACCGGGGCCCGGAAGGGCCCGGCTGGATCTGACGGGGATACGGCTGCGAGATCGAACCGAATGTATCGGTGATCACACAACACCGCCATATCCACCACTCCCCAGTCCCGAACACGGCGCGCCAGGGTGGGACTCGCGTGAGGTCCACAATCGACTCGCCCTGGGGTCGCACGCACGTTTTTGTCCCGCACCCAGTTCGCACACGGGCCTAAGCCAAGTGTACATTAAGGTTAATTCGCAGGACGGAGGAGCTGTGGATCGCGGGAGACACCAAGTTTGATGTTTTGCTCAGTTTGTAGAAGTTTTCTGACTATAATGCTGTGTTGAGTATAGTTACTTTTGGTAATTCTTTGAAGAGGTTTGCAGGGAGGTCTACATTTTTTAAAGATTGATGAAGTTGTTTCGGAATCACTGCAGTTGCTGATATAACTATAGCCACTATTGTGACTTTATGAAGGTGCCATATTCGCGTGATTTCCTCTTTCAGTTCCACGTACAAATTGTGTTTGGTACAGCAATGTCTATAAGAAATCGGTCTTTTAGTATAGCTCTATCGAAGCATATTTTTGTTGTTGAATTTTCTAAGACGGGCTCTGGATTGTATTTGTAGTATGGATGTAAGGGTTCAACTAAACTATACTAAAAAGCCAGTTTTTTATAAATATTATTAGCTACTTGATCATGTCGGTGCTTGTAATCAGTTTGGGCTATTGTTTTGCATGCGCATGTTATATGTTGGATAGATTCTGGGACAGTTCTACAGTTTTTAATAATGTGTTTTCGGTAGTTTTAGGCTCTATAACTTAAAATAAACTATAACCTGTATAGCCATCATGAACCCTTCTGTCTCTGGGAAGAGGTGCAAACGTGTATTTGATGGATCTTTGTCGACATCTTAGTATTGTTATTATTAAAAGGAATTCATTTTTTTTTTAGGTTACAGTGAACTCTTAATGAACGTTATGGTAGAAAATTGAAGAACTGTGATCCTAACCCTACAAAAGACAAGTGCTTACATCAAATGACGCTACTCTACACATTTGTGTCTTGCATATGATCACGACAATTCGCTTAAAAATGAACAAACCAATCACTTGCGAGTGCATGGGATGCCGCTGGTGACGCCCGCCCCGCGTTATGCCGATGATATATTTAATTTGTAATCACAGATTATTTGCATAACAAAAGGGCGTGAGATTATAGTCTCTACAGGCATTTTCTGTTTGTAAAAAAAATATAAATACTGTTTAAACAACATCGCTGTGACGAAACATTGGCTAATATCGTAGTCAAATTGTTTACCTACAAATTTACAAAATGAAAATTTTTGCCAAAAAATTTGCTAAGTTGTATTTTTCGTCAGCAATTCCCCCTCGGTCTACAGTAACGTTCATAAAATGTTTGCAGTAACCAATATTCCGAAATTGGTATTTTTGTGGTATTTATTCGATTCGAACGATTCTCTAACCTAACCTAACCCACATTGCCAGGACTATTGTTCCAATAGCAGTTCACTGTGAGTAAATTGAACCCCGTGCAAACAATAAAGTTGTGACTTACCTCAAATATTCTATGTGAGAACCTCGGCGTGTGCCACCTTACCAGTTGCCACGCTGTCTTCATACAACATGATAGATATTTAAACCGATCTTTTTGACTATTTGGACATTAAATCTAAGTATATGTATATCTTTGTGTTGACATTTTACTTTTTAGTACTTGAGACCATTTAAACTTCATATCAGATTTATCGTATTGAGCGGCATTTTGTTTTTAAATGTTGTACACGTCAGCACTTTAGCGGCTTTTAATAAACAATAAAATGATAGTAAGTAATGACAACAAATACACGCAATGAAACAATCTTCAATCACGTATTGCTCATAAGAAACAACTAGTCATAATGAAAAACAACCCCCTATACAAACAACTAGAAACACCAGAACACTCTCCAGAGGGCAGGAGGACTTTTGATTGATTTGAAAAACAAGTGACAAACTCTCAGGGATCACCGTCGAGGTCCCCTTTAAACGCGGAACAGGCAGTCAGGGCTATAGATGTCGAGTCTTTCGCCATGGCACTGTGGATTGAGCGCAAACCCCACAATCCTTTGAGCCTCCCGCTTGTGTCCTATGTAAGTCAGTTGGCCTCATTGCCAACCACCTAGGTTGCCTGAGGGCCCGAAAACCCAATCCCAAAAGGCTCACTGGCAAAGCAGAAGTCTCTACCCTCTGCTCCTGCTGCAAAGCTCAGCTCATCCCTAAAGGGGTCGCGTAGCCTCCACTGCGGTCCTCCCCCGCCTCCCAAGAAGGCATGGGTGAACGCATATGGTAAAGAAACCCAACACTTCCCTCCTTCCCCCCGCATTCTCAGGTGTAGCAGGTCAGGTTAGCACCCGCTTGCTTGCTTTCTGGCCCATTAAGATCCCAAGTTCAAAATACTTAGGAACCTATGTTTTTGGTTGCAATTTGTACAACTTTGTGCATGGCACCCCCTCAATATTGTATATGTGGTGTACAAAAAAGTTGTAAAAAATAAAAAATCTATGCTTCAAAATCTTGTATGATTGATGTTGTGTTATTTTCTAAATGTAAATAATGCTAAATGTAACTAATCCTCGTTGCTAACTAAGCTTTAACTCTTATTTCAAAATTTTTATTTTTCATGGCTGTAGTACTTCTTATAATAAATTCTGTTTTTACATAAAATTATAATTTTAAGATGATCTTGTTTAACAGAGCTTGTTCAAATTGAAGAGTTTTTAAATAATAACTCTAGATAAACCAAATTATTAACCCAGTTATTGTGTAATTTTGTGGTGAAATTGATTTCTTTTCCTGTTTCAGAGATTTTTTGCTCTTAAACCCAGACACAGAAAGAATTGTGTTTTATGTTTAACTTGTATGTCTTTTTATTTGTGTATCTGTGGTTTTGTTTACGAGGGGACCGAGCATAATGAGTATTTATGGTTTATAAGATTAATGCGTTGAAATTATTCTAAGCCGTGTTTGGCAGCCATTGAGGAGCCGTTCAAAAGATACTACGCTTGAATTTGGTGGTTGTTAGATGGTGGTTAGATATTACGCATGAATTTGGTGGTTATCAGATGGTGGTTAGATATTACGCATGAATTTGGTGGTTGTTAGATGGTGGTTAGATATTACGGATGAATTTGGTGGTTGTTAGATGATGGTTAGATATTACGCATGAATTTTGTGGTTGTTAGATGGTGGTTAGATATTACGCATGAATTTGGTGGTTGCTAGATGGTGGTTAGATATCACGCATGACTTTGGGGGAAAAACTAACCTCCACTGCACTGTCCTGTATTAAAGAAGCTCTTACACACCTTGTAGAGGCAAAAGACAAAACGCCTCATGGATTTAGCTCGTATTCTTAGCGATATTTAATGTAAAGATTTTGTGTCTCATAGAAACCTTGCCGTTTGCTGTCTTAAAAAAGAGACGGAGGAGCCGCAACTAAAAATTATAATAGGTAAATCCATTTTCGTTGCAAAATTAACAGATTTTCTCGAAGCCACAAAAGCTGTAGCCAAATCTGGCACGGAACTTAAATCAAATCAACGCCAACGAAAAACAAACTGGAACGCCCCAGTCAAGGGTCGCAGGCAACCGGTGACTACATGGCGGAACGCACGTGCAGCACCAACTACAACGGTGCAGCCAGCGCCGCCGATGCCGACAGCAGCGCCGCGCGGAGCACACGTGCACCGGCCTCGCCAGCCACTGCCGAAATCCACGTGCCGGCGCTATTAGACGAGGTGAAATACGTAAGTCAACTTATCTTTTATAGAAATCTTAGTCTATAATAACTGACAACCATACGATACTTTCGTGGATCAACCCGGCCTACAAAATTACTTTTTCTCAACCTGTTAAGCAATCTTGCCTACCTCCAAGTTGCAAATACTCTGATTCCGAAACGATATTTAAGTCTGAGGCCGTTCTAAAACTCGAGCCAAACGGGGCATTACGGGGGAGTGGTGGCAACTGGAGCTGATACTACAAGTACCTACATGAAATAAATCAAAGTATCTTACAGGTTACTCATCTGGGTCACTCAGGGTCTGGAGGGCCGCGCGTCATACACCTCTAGCCTACTTTGTACTACAAGCGATTTTGTTAAAACTGTTTAGACCAAAAAAAATATTTTTTACAAAATTGTATAACTAAATTGCATTTTCTATTTTATATTTCCACCTAGAGTTAACTGTGTGAAAGTATGGCTTTTGTGTTTTATTAGTTTCTTGCTGCAAGAAAGAGCTTCTTTTGTAGTAAAGTCACGCTTTATTTGACGTCAATAAGAACAAATAATTGTCAAAGTCGAGAAATAAATATTTTATTAGGAACATAATTTGAATCTTGTACTCAGTCCCCTTTTAAAATTCTACAGTAATTGTTCAGCAAAAAGATACCAAAGCTCTTTGTACAAAATAACGAGAAAACAAAATAATAATTGCTGATGAACTCGGAAAGATTCAGATTTTTCATTTTCTTTAGAATAACATGTCATTATTAGGAAAAAATTTTATTCACTTTTTATTTATAAGAACAAATTAGAACAGATAACAGAAATCAAAGCTATCAAAGCGATTGAGAACGCTTCTCTTTGTACAGAATATTGTTTCGTAGAGACAATCATAGCTCTAAGCGATATCTTTGCCAAAAATAGAAAAAATATGTACTTGAGCACTTTATTAAATTTCTTTATGTTGGAATATTCTAGACTTACACTTAGCTAACAAAGCCGTGGCGTCGTCGCTGGCGCCTCGGTCTCGAGGGCGCGGGTTCGATCCCGCGATTGCTAAATGTACCAATGACAGTTTACGACTTCAGTACAGTCGGTGCCAGATACATCTATACCACCCAGTCGTAGGCCGAATACCCCCCGCACGCACCGCGCGCTCACCTGAACTCACACTACTAAAGACTTGAACAATTAACACAACAAAATAAATTCTAACTATCTGCGATTGAATGTGTTCAGAACAAAAAATAACGCTACTATACGGGAATATAGATCGTTTATTTCAACATAGCTTATGAAGACGAGCGTAGCTCAGCCGTATAATGTGCAGATTCACTTGCACGCTACCCTTGCTTCAGGCGGCCTGAGTTCGAATCTCGGAAGGCGTGACCTTTTTTTATTTTTTTCTATTTTTATAGATAGTCGAAGAATATTTATTAATAAAGAATTAATAAATTTAATACGGGAACATTAGATTAATTTAAAGATTAATCAGGTAGTTGATCTTCTATTTCTATAATATATCTTTTTTATTATATTTTTTATAAAATTGTAAGTAGTAGTATATAACTTTAATAATCTTTTTTTTTCTTTAATAAATAGTGGAGTTCATTCTAGGCCCTCAATAAGCTTTTTATTTCAGTACGTTACGCAAAAAATGACTATGCCTTAATTTTTATAACGTTTTATAATAATTACTAAAATGAAAGTCAGAACCAAATTATGTATATAAATATATAAAAGACATAAAAGCAAATCAAGGAATACGTAACTGCGTGCATCTTTACCGATAGAGACAAGGTTCTCGAACCATAGGTTAATCATTATGCAAAAAGAAATACTTGAGGTAATCTTTATGATTTAAGATAGATGACATAGATATTCAGTTGAATAAATTACTTAAAAAAATGTCGAAATCATTACTATTAAATAATATCACTAAAAATATATTTATGTTAGCTGTATAGTCAAATATTTTATTTTTGTGCTTTTTATTTGCTTGGGTTCATGTGCGCAATTATTTTCTTTGATCGGCAACCCTCAATAAAAAAACACTTGCTCTGTTTTTGTGCAACAAGTGAATGCAGCCTGCTTAGTAATGAGATAGCAAACTAACACAATAAATAATTAATTAGTAGTTAATTGTTTATTTTTCCTATTTTTCTCTATTATGTGAAGTAACAAATATTTTTAGATTAAAGAATTTGTGGTGCAATACAATATAGTTATTATAAGTTTACTCTAATGATGGCTATTTTAACACTAAAAAATAAAAATAAACTAATTAGTATTTAGCTCATGTGATTATAAAATATGGTACTAACCTTATCGATTATTATAATAAAAATAATTATAACTGTATATTTTACTGAAACATAAGTGGCCGACGACACGAACATTTTGAACTCAACCCTTTTCTAATAAACTTTTTTTATTATTAACTAATTTGTGCGCCTTCGGTATCTATGACCTACTGCAACCGAGATCTGATACTGTCAACTAGATTCCAGCACAAGTCAGATCCTCTCATTTCCCAAGTTGAAAAGACTGATTCCTCTAAATTGTCTGGCCACAATATCGCGGTGTCTCTCCGATGCATCAATATAGGTTATAGGATTCCGTACAGGCCTACAAGGTTCTATATCCCCAGATTCCTCATAACGACGAACCCATAGTTGCACCAATTGCACAAACTTCGTTCAATCCTAGTCACAGGATAATACTAAGCGTAAATTTACTTACAGATATCATCAATCAACGAGCAATTTTCCTAATGGAATTATTTTGATTAAACAAAACAACAATTTCAGCTCTCTGCAGCGTTGTTAAATGATAATTCATTTTCGGCTTCACGTGAGCACAGAAATATGATAGGGCTATAATAAGTGTAACGAACGAATACAAAACAGCAAACAATCCGGCAACACGACTATACAATATGAGATGCGCACGTCCTCGTTGAGAGTAGCTAGAACCAGTTTAACCGATAATAAGTAAGGGATTTACACTGTGTGCTTGTGTGCGTAAGTAGATTGCCATAGTGCTCAGGTGGTTTAGATATTTCGTGGTGTGAGTATTGATGAACGCGCGTGTGCGTGCGACATTAGAAGATGGTCAACATTCTGTTGCCATGTGTACATACAGGCGACTGCTCTAGCGGTAAAGGACAACACCGGGAGGAAACCCAAATACCGAGGAAGTTATTCGAAGATGAATGTAAAAGTGTACAAACCATTGACCTCAACCAATAGACAAGCCCTAAGTACGAAAAAAACGTGCATACCTAAACTTGAAAAATAACATTAAATGGCGTCCATTTCTAGTGTTGCACAACTAGTATCGAATCTACTATCGATATTTTAGAACTAAATATAGAACTTGCAATATAATATTGAAATTTAATGAACTTTTGTAAGAGATTGACGTAAATAAAATAATCATAGTTTATGGTTTATTTACTTTCATTCTAATTCTTTTAATATAAAAAATAAAGAACTATACCGTTTATTTTCTTATTCCTGATATAGTCCCGTCAAATTGGCCAGAAAAATATCGGTCAGTTTGCATGAATTCCCAACATGCTGAATTTTGGTACAGACCTGGGGTACACTATTATAAATAAAACACCGAAAGGTCTTGTCAAAGTTTTTGATTCAATCAATTAAATTCTGGCTTGTCTTCAATAATTACGATTAATAAATAGACAAAACAACTACCTGCCTATTCAATAACAAAATTAACAATTCTGAGCAAACTTAATTCCCTCTTTCTTCACGCCTTTTTGTTGCAAAAATACACGCACAACGGCAAAAAAGCAAATACCGTTTCGATATGATTTACTGCGTAAGCGCCTGTTATCATTTGCATCGAAAGTATGAAAAATAAAAACATATTAATAATGATCATCGATTTCTGGTTAAATAATCAAAGCTCCGGAACATCACTTTTGACAGCTTTTATTGACAGAAATATAACAATAAATGGCGATTTGTGGCACGCTAGCCATCTGCTATGACGTCACTACATGATTGATATTTTAGTGACAACATTCAAAAATAATACTATCTCTTTCTTTTATTAGCATTTTTGTATAAGTAGAGGGAGACAACCAAGTTCTTCCTCTTCTTCCTCGTCGATATACATAACTACTTATTTATATAGGACATTACGACTACTCCATGTTTTTATCACCTCGCTGGTGCCAACCAGAAGTAATAAATTTATTTTGAAAAAATTACACCTATGAAGTTTCGGGAAAACCTTCGTGAAGAAGAACTTTACGCCTTACACTAATGACCAATCTTTTTATAACGTTATTTCAGGATAAAACATTTTAGAATTGAAAATTGAGACTCGTACATCCCTCCTCTAAGTAAACTCTTGTTTTGCTTATAAATAATGATTTACCCATTAATTAAAAAACAGTCTCGGTTTGCGTGTGGATTCGTTCGCACGCCGATCGCAGACGCCTCCCCCCGCTCCCTTAGCCCCCGCGCTAATCGAGCAATCAAATTTCATAAGGTCGTTACCGTATTATTATTTCATTGACGTTTCCGTTTTAAATTTCAAACGCCGTTTTCACGGCGATTAGTGGCTTGCTAACCGTCTTCGTGTCTCGTCGAACGTGAGCTACGTCGACGGGCTTCGACGTTCCAGGAGTTCTTCGTGTAGTAAGTTCGCCGAGTTCAAGACTTCGTGGGCTGGTGGATACGCGTAACGGTGCCAACGAAACCAGTCGGCGTTGCCCCGGTGCGCACAGTTTCGCCCTTCAGGCAAACAACAAACCGGAAGTCCCGATCCCAGTGCACTGGGCCTTACCCAGGGTGACGGAACCAGCGCTGTCCGAGTTAGGGGCACCGCTGCGGCCGTCCCGACCCCCCCTACCGCCGGTAGGGAGGCTTAGTTAGGTTTTTGTACTAGGTTGTTCATAAATTATATATTTATATATTCAAATATAATCGTTAGCTCCCCATTCCCTCCCCCGCCGTACGCAATGGCTGCGCAAATCCTAGCGGATGTTGCGAAGCAATTAGCGGATGGCATCGCCGCTTCAGGCTCCCCCCCCGACGCTAATGCGATTCTTCAATCGCTTAGCAGTCTACTGCTTCCCCTGCTCGCCAACTTGGCTCCACAGGCCCCTCAGGCCCAGGCTTTTCAGGCCTCATCATCAACGCTGCCTCACAGCACTCCCCCTTCCTCTGCCTCCTCCATGGAGGTAGATAACACGGACGCCACCTCGACGGCAACCTCTACCTCGGCCTCATCAGCCGCCCGCCCCTCCAAGCGCACTGCATCTAGCAGTAGCGACGAAACCGCTTCCACAGCGGACACCCTCACCGGCTCACCCGAGCCGACCGTCACCTTTACGCTCGTAGAGCGCCGCTCCAAGCGGAATAAGAAATCCCGGGCGTCTCCGACACCCACCTCCAGGCCGGTGTCGCCGACACCAACCGCCTGCCCGGCGACACAGTCGCCCCCCTCCCCCGTCCCCCTCATGTCACTCAACGTGACTCCCCCAGTCGGCTCAACCGCCGCTCCCACCAAGCCAGCAACGCGCTGCGCGCCTGTCTTAGCTAAGGCTAAGACCCCTCCCCCCGTGTTCCTACGGGATAAGGCCAACTGGCCTCTAGTTTCAAACCTTTGCCGCGAGCAAAAAATCAATTATGTACAGGCCACTAACATGAACGTGGCCGTCAAAATCACTGTTCCCACAGTAACCGACTTCAGAAGTCTGACACAGCTCCTCACCCAAAGGCAGATCGCCTATCACACGTACGCTCTCCCAGAAGAGCGTAAAATAAAAGCCATCCTACGGGGAGTCCCGTTCGAATTCTCGAACGAGATCATCCTTGAGGATATCAAAGCTCAAGGCTTTCCCGCCGAGGCTGTGCACAAGATGCACAGCAAAAACGGCCGCCGTTTTCCCTTAGCCTTGGTCATACTGACCAACACATCTAAATCCCGAGAGTTCTTCCGGGAGGCCCGCACTATCTGCGGCCTCTCCGGAATCTCCGTAGAAACGCCACATCGCCGTGGCTATCCAGGACAGTGCCACCGCTGCCAACTTTACGGGCACGCGGCGCGTAATTGTCTCGCTAGTCCCAGGTGCGTTAAGTGCCTGGAGCCTCACTTCACGAAGGAGTGCAACCGCACTCCGGAGTGGACCTCTCCCCCATCCTGTGTGCTGTGTGGCCAGTCCGGCCACACCGCCAACTACAGGGGCTGCCCCCGCGCACCCCGCACTTCCCGACCTGTTGCAAGGAGGGCGGCGCCCAGACAGGCCCCGCCCCTTATTAGTAACACTAATTTCCCGCCGCTGCGCCACCGGGATTCCCCGGCAGCAAAGCCCGCCCAGCCCACGCCCACTCCAGTGCTTGCCTGGAGACAGCGTCCGGCTGCACCCACCCGCCCTGCTCCACAAGCAGGGCCCCAGACTTCTCCTCAGCCTTCTATGGCTGAGGATCTTAAACTAATATTCGACACCTTCAAAGGTGTCGATATGACCCAAGTTGCGCAGTGCGCTAACAAACTGCGCGCGGCTCGTTGCTCGCAAGACCGATTTATGGTACTCGCTGAGTACCAATCCCTTATTAATTCATTATAGGTACATCTATAATGAATAATACACCAAGCGCCACGACTGGTCGCATCAAACCTAGGGGTTTATCCCTGATCTCCTTCAACACCCGAGGTCTAATCAACCAACTTCCGGAGCTCAAACTGTTCATTAAGAACATTGAGCCCGAGTTAATCCTTGTCCAAGAGACATTTTTAAAACCCCAGCACACCAGGGGTCTTAACATTCCTAAATACTCCCTTGTGCGTGGTGACAGGCCCGCCTCGGTCCAACGAGGCGGCACTGCCATCTACTACAAGAGAAGTATCCACTGTTCTCCAATTCCCACGCCTCCGCTCACCAACATGGAGGCCACAGTATGTAGGCTGGCTATGACAGGTCACAGGACCATAGTCTTGGCCTCGGTCTACATACCTAGTGGTACAGCGCCCCTTCGTTGTGACTTCGAGGCCTTACTCGAACTGGGGCAATCCGTCATTATGTTCGGCGATTTTAATTGCAAACATACTGACTGGACGTGCTTGTCAACTAACACCAGTGGTGTTAAATTACTAGACATCACGAAGTCACTCGATCTAGACGTCATTTCACCGGTTACACCGACACATTACCCGGACAACCCACTCCATTCCCCTGATATCCTTGACTTTGCCATCGTCAAGGATATCAATCTCGACCTTAGGACCATACAGCCGCTAGACGACTTAGGTTCTGACCACCGTCCGGTGTCCCTAATATTAGGACCCCAAAACGACCCTCCTGCTCCGAAAACCTATACCAATTGGGAAGGTTTCAAGCACACCCTGTCTTCGGCCTTGGAAGCCCCAGACTGCCCACTCGCGATTTCATCCGACTATCTCGATAGCACGGATAAGGTCGACTCGATAGTCGATTCTCTCACTACCGCCATCAACTCGGCCATCAGTGAGAACCTAAAGGTTGCTAAGCATGGCAAGCCCAAGCTTCCCTTGGACATTAGCAACCTAATTAAAGCTAAAAACGCCGCTCTCCGCAGAGCCAGAAAATACCCCACACCCGCCTACAGGCAAATCGCTAACCAACTTCAACGTAAAGTCAAACGTACCGTCGCGGAATACAGAGACGTTCAAAGGAACGATCTTATGATTAATATTTCCCCGTCCCACACGGCGTACTATAGGATGGCGAGAGCCCTCCGACTAGATGCTCGTACCTACACCCCTCCGTTATCTCGTCCCGATGGCACTACAGCCTTCGAGGACGACGAAAAAGCTGAATGCTTCGCCGATAGCATTGCTTCACAATGCTCCCCGAGTACCCAACCCACAGACCCAGCTCACATCCAGGCGGTGGAAGACGAAGTCGTTTGCAAAGACTCCCGTCCAGTCACCGCTGACCCCATCACAGTTTCTAACGATGAAATCTTACTCATCATTAGGAAACAGCAATCCAAGAAGGCCCCGGGTGCGGATGGAATTTCCAACCAAGCACTTAAGCAGCTGCCTCGGCAGGTGCTTACCTTACTTGCGATTATCTTCAATGCTTGCTTTGACCTAAGCTACTTTCCAAAAGCTTGGAAAGAAGCTATAGTCATAGGCATTCCCAAGCCGGGTAAACCTTTGAATAACCCGGCTAATCACAGACCCATCAGTCTACTCAAGGCAATGGCCAAACTTCTCGAAAGAGTCATACTCGCTCGAATGAAGGACCACCTGTTCCCAGCGGACGGTGACCCCCTTATTATCCCCCATCAATTCGGCTTTCGAGCCAAACATTCGTGCCCTCAGCAAGTCCACCGAATCGTCGAGTACATACTCGACGGCTTCTACCCCAGACGACTGAAAACAGTCGCGGTCTTCTTTGACGTAGCCAAGGCTTTTGACAAAGTCTGGCACGCAGGGCTCATTTACAAGCTTCACAACACAGGCTTGCCCGACCGACTAGTCAAACTAGTCGGCTCCTACCTTAAAGATCGCACCTTTCGTTTCAAACACGAAGGTACGCTCTCCACCCCCCGCCCCCTCAAGGCGGGCGTCCCTCAGGGCTCGGTACTCGCCCCGTTACTATACACAATATACACCAATGACATACCCATCCCGTCTAAAGGTGTTCAACTCTCCCTCTTTGCTGACGACACTGCCCTATACGTCAAGGGCGTGCACGTCGACACACTCATCACCAAACTCCAGAAGGCCGTAAATGACCTCGGAGCTTGGTTTAAAAAATGGCGTATCGATGTAAATCCAGAGAAAAGCTCTGCGATGCGCTTCGATCATAAACGCCGTCGTCCCTACGACCCCCACATCCGAATGCTAGGTACGCCCATCCCGTGGGCACTCACCACCAAGTACCTAGGCGTAACGCTCGATCGTACGCTTTCATTCCGTCCACACATCCTCCGAGTTACCAAACTCGCCCGTCTGTACATGGGTCGACTTAACAGTATGTTAGGCCGGCACAGTAAAATGTCTCTTAGGAACAAGCGAACGCTTTTTAAGGTTTGCGTGAGACCAGTCATGACGTACGCCGCCCCAATATTTGCACATGCTAAACCCTCCGATATGTATAAACTTCAGGTAGTCCAGAATCTCTTCTGCCGCCGGGCCACGGATGCTCCGTGGTACGTGCGAAACGCAGACTTGCACAGAGATCTCGAACTGCCTACCATACAGCAACACCTTAGGACGCTCTCCACCGCTTATTTTAAGCGATCCGAAGAGCACCCTAACCCCCTTATACGCGAGACAGTAGCTTATACTGCTCCGTCCATGCCGTCGAGGTACAAAGTCCGTAGACCGAGAAATGCACTCTCGGATCCCCCCGATCAACTTTCGGCCAATCTGGACCAGCTTAAGGCTGCCCAGGCCGTTTAATCAACATTATATAAATGTCATTTGCACCTTAAGTGATTAAGTATTCCCAGCGGGTGACCCGCTAGCGGGTCCCTGCTTGCGCGCCCACCTCCCAACCCGGGTGTCGCTCCGATGAAGGCTGACAGCATTCCCATGCTACAGCCGCTTGGGTGGTTTTTAGTGGGTAGGTGCCACTTTGGTGAGTCCCACATAACCCCGCAGACGGCTGCGGAGGTATTCATGACGAATCTTCCACCTCCCTCCCGAGAGAGGGTGCTTCGGCAGCAAAAAAAAAAAAAAAAAAAAAAATAATTAAAAAAAAGTGATTTAGAAGAGATTATTAATTTAATGCGTTGTACATTATGTAAAAAAAGTCTGGTAACTGTTCCATCGTGTACTTGTATTTAACAAAATATAGCCTACACATAGCTCTCTCCATAATGTCATTTCAGCAACTACCTACAATGGCTGTCCTTGTCAGTGGCACGTCTGGAAGACGTCGCCGGTCGCTGGCAGCGACACGTGGCTCAGTTTGGAGACACGTGTGCCGGCCTAGCGCCGCCGACGCGCGCCGGGCCGGCTGTCACATGCAAACCACGTCTTCACCGGAATGTTGGTCGACTGCTGGATGTATTATACTGCTGTGTGAACATCGAGGGCTTGGAAATAAAAATGTTCTATTCGATTTTATTTATAGGTTCTGATTCTCAAATCAACTAAGCGGTATCTTGCTATTGTTTGAAAAAAACTGGAACACAAAGCCATTGTCACTGTTTTGTGCATATATTTTGTATGAAACTTAAGTTATCACAAAAAGCAAGTTATTGTTGTCAACAACACTCTTTCCCCAGGAGACGCCTCTAAGAGTGGCAAACATCGTCATGGATCCTGGTTTGGAATATACTTATTGTGAAAATAACACGCAACATAAAATGTGCCTGCCTTCTGAATATGTTTGCTGATAAAATTTAAATGTAACAACTAGGACAAACAGGAAGTTTTATGGCAAAATCAACATGGGTCTATTCATGAACTTCACTACTGCGCTATTGAGGGTGCTGAAAGCGCGGCCTCGAAGGGGCATACATTAATTGAAGCTAAGTAGGTCACGTGACTCGCCGGGCCGCTGAAAGACAGGCCCCGTCTGCCGGCGACCGGCCGTAATCGACGAAGCTTTAGACGCGACAATCTTATTTACTTTATTGGAATCGATTTCCTCATAGCAATGTCAATGCACTCAAATGCAAACCATTGTCAACAATTTGTCGTAAGATGTCGTTATTGCATTTTGCATGACTATACAGTTATTTTAAGTTTATAAACAAACTTTCATGTCTTCACAATCGCTAATTATATATATGCCGTTGTAACGTACGAGACGCAACATTTCAATGATTAAATAAAGTTTAAACCGCAGAATACAAACACATACAGTAGCAGCTCACATGTTTTCATTTAGCCTCAAGTAATACGGTGTGTTTACGTATGAATGTGGGTTCTTTAAGTAATGGTGTCTAAATACACATCTCATGTCTGACGCGTGTTTGGTTTGACATTTTCATTAAGTATATTTGGTGAATAGTTGAACTAGGGGTGGTAGCAAACATTAATCGAGTAAATAAAAGACAAATCGTTTTTAAACATGGCCCTGCCATGGAATGGTTCTGTAACGAGACAGCGCAGTGAGGATTCGATTGTGTAGGTGCGCTATTTGTTTGCACATGAGATTGTCTCTTTCAATGGAGCAAAACTGTATTACATCGACATAGATACTGTATTTATTCTGCAAAAAGGGCCGATCGCGCGATCTATCAGCTCGGTCCAAGGGCGGCACTTACAAGTAAATTTAAGGAAATAAGTATTCTCACTTTCTATTCGCAATATATTTTGGAAAATTGAATGTTTGTAAAAAAGAACATAACCTTGTTCAAAAGATAAAAAGATCTGCACAATGTTAACACAAGAGGAAGAAATAAGCTGGCAGCTCATAATAGTAGGCTTCATAAAGTCACTAACTCATTCATGGGTCAATGTATACGCTTTTATAGTAGGGTTCCTGAGGTCCAATCCAAGGTCTTTCTACCGACAAATTCAAAGAAACTATAAAGAAAAGTTGTGTGCTAAATCTTATTATACACTATCCGATTATTTGGACGATAAAAGCCCTTGGTTATAATCTCCTCATTTACAGGTTTTTACTAGTATTTGTAATAAAATATATGTAATGTGTTTGTTTGTTCGTTGAGTTCTTCGTCCCGATGAATGTCTAAAGCGTCATGTCACTAAATGAAGTCTTCTTACGGTAGCGTCGGGTGACGGGTCGCGCACTTCTCTCTAATATGTTATGAAAGGAAAATTGCTGATCTACAGATTCTAAGCGTGTATACCATCTAATCATAACAAGCAGGTAGCTGTAGATCTCTCGAATGTATGGACAAAACTACGGTTAGTAATTAGGTTTTTTGTACTGAGAACTCATACGTGGGTATCCTAACTCAGGCTTGTGAGGCACCAGACGTAGCAGATATATTGTTATCTTATTATTATTACCAATATTGGAATCATGATATAAATTATTCACCGGATCTCATTGTACAACAAACACAAAACTCTAAAATAACGTAGGTAGCTGGCTAACAATATATGAACCGGAAATACGTGCAATTACTAAATAATATTTTGCAAAAGCTTGCGTGTTAGACAGTAATCTCGTAAATAAATCGTTTTTGCTCAATTTTATATCAACATCCATATTTCTTCTCCCCTTTCTTGAGATGTTCCCATCTACGTTATCAATTTTCATAAACAAACACTTTTCTTCTTAAGCTCCATCGAGTGGGTTCACTTTTTCTAGCAATTTTCCTGTGAAGATATAAAATATTGACAAGATATTTGACTTACACTTACTACTGATTATACTTAAACGTTCATCAGTTAGCAGTTGTTTTGTGAAGCGACAAAGGAAGGATATTTGCTTCACAGCCACGAGAAATAAAGCTATTACAAAACATACCGTTAGCCACGCAACAACGTAAAGAGGTTTGGCGATTGGCACTAAAACTTACCAAACGTTGTAAAAGTAAAATGTGGCTTACAATTTTTGGTATTTGGTATTACCTTGGGACCAGGCTAGTTGACGGACTGTTAATGAAGTATATACCCGGTGATGTCTTCTCTATGTACAGTTATATGCTGCGTTCCGATTGCCGATTACAGCGCTCACAGCGCTGATTTACCCGTTCCGATTGCCCGTGAGCGCGCTCACAGCGATATCGATACGTCATCAATGACGTCATAAACGCCACCATCTTCCCGCTCACAGTGCCAAAGCTACGGAGCATGGTCGCTCTCAGTGGCCTGTCAAAACTGACACATGACGTTACTTTGTTGATGTTTTTATTAGTCGATTATAGATTTTAGGAGCTTGCCTTTTAATTTTCTTTTGTAATAATGTTAAACAATGGCTCCTGCTTCATTCAGGGTCAAAGATCTTAATGAAATTATAACTTTAGACTTAATCGGCGAACAATCAGAATGTTAGCGCTCTATTTACCGTTCTGATTGCAAGAGCACTAATATCACTTTCAGCGCGCTAAAACGAATCGGAACGGTTTTGAGCACTTTTAGCGCTGATAGCGCTGTGAGCGGCAAACGGAACGCACCAATACTTTGTAAACACTTATTTGGCTATGTGACGTCACGGCTAGGCCTTACGAGCACGTCACAATTTCGCGGTATTTTAGTAAAAAGGTCGATGTAAATTAAGAAGAAAACAATTCAAATTTGAATTTGTCGATTGATATGAAAGAATTGAAGAAATAATATACTCTGACCTGCTCTATCACTGGAGAAACATGTGGTATATTTAGTGAATGCAAATAAAACGAAAATAATTTATTAAAATAAAAATTTAAAAAAAAACTCTATTGTTTCTTCAATTCTGTATGGTTTTTTCCTGACAAGAAATACAACTCTTCACGTACCTTTCGAGTTTAGAAATTGCATTAGGCAAAATATATCGAGAACGGAATTTCGCCAATGTTTTCATTAGGCCGAAATGTCCTCCTGTACATGGACCGTCATGTAGTTCAAACATTACATTATTAAACAATGACTTAGGTAAAACGAGTAACTTTTTCTCTACATTATTTATTCTAATACTTTTGTACAATAAATAATTGTATATCACAAAGCCTTTAAATGAACCCTGACAATTTCTCGCCACTGCATTTCGCCATCTACGAAAATAATCATTGAAATCCTGCTCGGGGGATACCTGGATCACCGAAATCTTATACACTTGCAAACCTTCGTCTGCCGGTTCACTCGGCGGAAACTCTTGTTCAATCAACGGATTCCGACTCAAGAAACCTGCTACGACGTTCTGCTTTTCTTTTATGGATTACATCACAGTCGTGCGCTTGTATTACTAAAGCCCACCTAGCTAACCTACCGGACATATCTATTATAAAACTATTCTTATCCGCATCTGTTAGCTCGGCAAGTCTCCTTTCCCCCAAGTATCCAAACGACGAACACCCTCAAACGGCACCCGTTCACGAGTTAAGGCGGGATCCGGCTATGTTAGAGGGAAGTGAGGAACCCACCACCCGACGCTACTATAAGAAGACGTACATTAGTGACAACGATGCTTTAGATATTCATCAGGACGACGAACTCAATGAACAAACAGACACATTACACATGTTTTATTACACATAGTAACAAAAACCTGTCAATGAGGGGATTATACCCAAGGGCTTTATCGTACAAATAATCGGATAGTTCATAATAAGCTACATTATTTGAAGTTGTCAGTATTAGGAACCTTGGATATCCTCAAGAACCTTATTATAAAAGCGTATAACGAATGAGTTTATGAATCCTACTACTATGATCTGCCAGCATATTTTTGATAGGATTTCGCATTAAGTTGTTTAATCTGTGTCCAAGATACATTTATAGGTCCGTAGTGTACCGGCCGTTTATACGCGGACTGTCTTAATGAATACAAAAATTACAATTTTAAAATACATTTCATAATGCGGCGTTATAATTGATATATAATGAATCACATAACACTGTAGTTACAGTGTAAAAGCAAATATTTGGTTTTTAGTGAGTCCCACTACGGCGTTTCAGATTCATATCTAAACGTTGATTTTCTTTTCATAATTGAAAATATAACCTGGGGTATATTATGGCATTTCGTAACTTGGCAACAGAGGCCGGCTGAAGGAAGAAATAAATTAGCCGGCGCAGTCGCGCTAACAATGCTTGATGTAATTTAAATATGAAAGGCCTATTGTTGAAACTAATTCATTATTTCTAATTTGTGTAGTTGACGCGCCACGCACCAACTGTAAGCGGCCTGCGGCGTCAGTACCCCCGCCGCTTACATGAAGTGGAAATGAAGTATTTATACTTGATTTTTCTTTCTTTTTACTCAATTACAAAACTCATCTTAATTAAATTTGAGCTTTTACAACATTTTAAGCTATTTATTGTAATTTTTATAACGTTAATAATTTTTGTAATGAATTCGACGGCGGCATTTACATAATATTCAGCTCCGAGGCGCGCAGGCGATATGGGTTCGAGTCCCGTACGCAAGGAAAACATAAAATTTACACCCCCAACAAACCACTTCTCTAATTAACCAATCTAATACTCCCCGTTACAATTTTAGAGACCGTGCGAACAATCGAAGCCAAGGAATGCCACTACTGATGATTAAAAGTACACTACATATTCAGGAATGGATGGATGTTGGGAAAGATTTAATCCTCGGACAGGATTTTCTGCGAAAGGCGGAAGCCATATTAGATTTTAGCCATGTTTGTGTACTTTTCGACAAATGTCTTTATAATTCTATGTAAAGATAGTTTGAAAAGTGTATCTCATAATTATAATTCGTTACAGCTGATTCAGAAATTACCTATGATGTGTGAAGTGAATATGTTTATTTTAGTAAACTTGTAGATAATTTAAAAAAAAACTTATGGAGTGAGGTGGTGGAAAGACAAAACGATGACTTCGATTTATCGCCGGAATTATCTGGTAGTAAACGTACATTTTTGTCATAACTGTTAAATAAATATAGGTCTACCTTTGCTTTCTACAAAACTAGTTTAGGTCGATGCAATGTTGTTAAAGTAACGATAGAGACTACGGATGAAGCTCCTGGTTATAAAGCTCCATATAGGGTTTATGCTGAACAACATAGAACCACACGCGAACAAGTGTCAGACGTGTTGCAGAATAATATAATTTGTAAATCTAGCAGCCATGTGCATCCCCGGTCGTTTTGGTTAAGAAACCCGACGACACGTGGAGATTTTGTGTTGATTTTGTACAACTCAATAAAAAAGTTCCTCATTTAAATGGTGCTAATTACTACGCCGACCTCGAATTGCATTCTGGTTACTAGCAATGTGCTATAAAGGAGCTGGACAAACACAGAACTGCGTTCACTACCCCATCAGGGTTGCATTAATTTAACCTATTACCTTTTGGTTTGAACACTAGTGGGCCGATTTTTCGGAGAATGACGGACGAAGTGTTGGCTGGACTGAAGTATAAGAAAGTAATAGTATTCGTAGACAGATTATCCATGGAAAGATTTTTTAGGTTTAGGTTAAAGGGTGCAAATTTAACTTTTAAACCGTCAAAGGTGTAAACAAATAACTGTATTGGGGCATACTATTTCAGGCCAAGGTATATTGCCTGATTAAAATAAAATTGAAAAGATAAAGTATATCAAAATTCCTAAAAATGTTAAAGAATTAAATACAACATTACATTTGTTCTATACTATAAAAAATTAAAAAAATATATTTTTACACTGGCTGTACCATTAACAAAACTTTTCAAAAAGGCGGAAAAGTTTGTTTGGACTAACTGTCAACAAAAAGTTTGCGATAAAGTTTTGTCATTAATCCAAAAGGCACCACTTTTATGTAATTCAGTAATGAAGAAGGTATTTGCATTAGGCTTTATATTAACGCAAGTGATCTAACAATAGGTGCTTGTTCAATGCAGGGGTACGATAATGACATGTTGCCGGTATATTTCGCTTCACGAAAATTATCCGATGTGGAAAAGAAGTATGCTATAACAGAAAGTAATGTTTAGGGTTAGTAAGGGCTTTGAATTATTTCAAACATTATTTATGAGGTCTTAAATTTCAAATAAGGCATTATGCTGGCTAAGAGAAGGTA
Organism: Marasmarcha lunaedactyla; assembly: GCA_923062675.1. Taxonomy (NCBI): domain Eukaryota; kingdom Metazoa; phylum Arthropoda; class Insecta; order Lepidoptera; family Pterophoridae; genus Marasmarcha; species Marasmarcha lunaedactyla. The sequence goes on from OV281349.1 coordinate 28,089,196, forward strand.
TAGATATGTCCGGTAGGTTAGCTAGGTGGGCTTTAGTAATACAAGCGCACGACTGTGATGTAATCCATAAAAGAAAAGCAGAACGTCGTAGCAGGTTTCTTGAGTCGGAATCCGTTGATTGAACAAGAGTTTCCGCCGAGTGAACCGGCAGACGAAGGTTTGCAAGTGTATAAGATTTCGGTGATCCAGGTATCCCCCGAGCAGGATTTCAATGATTATTTTCGTAGATGGCGAAATGCAGTGGCGAGAAATTGTCAGGGTTCATTTAAAGGCTTTGTGATATACAATTATTTATTGTACAAAAGTATTAGAATAAATAATGTAGAGAAAAAGTTACTCGTTTTACCTAAGTCATTGTTTAATAATGTAATGTTTGAACTACATGACGGTCCATGTACAGGAGGACATTTCGGCCTAATGAAAACATTGGCGAAATTCCGTTCTCGATATATTTTGCCTAATGCAATTTCTAAACTCGAAAGGTACGTGAAGAGTTGTATTTCTTGTCAGGAAAAAACCATACAGAATTGAAGAAACAATAGAGTTTTTTTTTAAATTTTTATTTTAATAAATTATTTTCGTTTTATTTGCATTCACTAAATATACCACATGTTTCTCCAGTGATAGAGCAGGTCAGAGTATATTATTTCTTCAATTCTTTCATATCAATCGACAAATTCAAATTTGAATTGTTTTCTTCTTAATTTACATCGACCTTTTTACTAAAATACCGCGAAATTGTGACGTGCTCGTAAGGCCTAGCCGTGACGTCACATAGCCAAATAAGTGTTTACAAAGTATTGGTGCGTTCCGTTTGCCGCTCACAGCGCTATCAGCGCTAAAAGTGCTCAAAACCGTTCCGATTCGTTTTAGCGCGCTGAAAGTGATATTAGTGCTCTTGCAATCAGAACGGTAAATAGAGCGCTAACATTCTGATTGTTCGCCGATTAAGTCTAAAGTTATAATTTCATTAAGATCTTTGACCCTGAATGAAGCAGGAGCCATTGTTTAACATTATTACAAAAGAAAATTAAAAGGCAAGCTCCTAAAATCTATAATCGACAAATAAAAACATCAACAAAGTAACGTCATGTGTCAGTTTTGACAGGCCACTGAGAGCGACCATGCTCCGTAGCTTTGGCACTGTGAGCGGGAAGATGGTGGCGTTTATGACGTCATTGATGACGTATCGATATCGCTGTGAGCGCGCTCACGGGCAATCGGAACGGGTAAATCAGCGCTGTGAGCGCTGTAATCGGCAATCGGAACGCAGCATATAACTGTACATAGAGAAGACATCACCGGGTACATACTTCATTAACAGTCCGTCAACTAGCCTGGTCCCAAGGTAATACCAAATACCAAAAATTGTAAGCCACATTTTACTTTTACAACGTTTGGTAAGTTTTAGTGCCAATCGCCAAACCTCTTTACGTTGTTGCGTGGCTAACGGTATGTTTTGTAATAGCTTTATTTCTCGTGGCTGTGAAGCAAATATCCTTCCTTTGTCGCTTCACAAAACAACTGCTAACTGATGAACGTTTAAGTATAATCAGTAGTAAGTGTAAGTCAAATATCTTGTCAATATTTTATATCTTCACAGGAAAATTGCTAGAAAAAGTGAACCCACTCGATGGAGCTTAAGAAGAAAAGTGTTTGTTTATGAAAATTGATAACGTAGATGGGAACATCTCAAGAAAGGGGAGAAGAAATATGGATGTTGATATAAAATTGAGCAAAAACGATTTATTTACGAGATTACTGTCTAACACGCAAGCTTTTGCAAAATATTATTTAGTAATTGCACGTATTTCCGGTTCATATATTGTTAGCCAGCTACCTACGTTATTTTAGAGTTTTGTGTTTGTTGTACAATGAGATCCGGTGAATAATTTATATCATGATTCCAATATTGGTAATAATAATAAGATAACAATATATCTGCTACGTCTGGTGCTTCTTGTAAATATCCAGTGGATATTTACAAGAAGTTTTGGACACAAGAAGTTTTAAGGCATCGTTCTAAGTGATTCATTACAGCGGTTCTCAAACGTTGCACGACGGAACCATTCATCAAGCCTTCGGGTCATTATTAGTAAATAAAGCAATACGCATTACCGGGCCTATATGTTACCGCACCGTAGCACTCACCTCGACAGATGACATTGGTCGAGCCCCGATACGCGCTCTAACGTCACGCTTTAGATACACTTGTTATGAATTTATACAAAATGTTTGTATAATATATATATATTATTTATACTCTACTGGTGAACAGATGACGAAAGCAAGAAAATAATATAAACAAAAAAGACTATTCAATATGCTTTAGTGCCATGTCAATCGTAAGTGATCATATAAAAATAACACCCAATTAAATGTGCAATATTTTGTCGCTATGTATTTGATTTTCTAGATTGCAATTTATGTTTTAAGTTAATCCTTTGTTATTCAAGTTGCCATCCGATACTTACCCGAATCCACCGAGACATAATCGCCATGCTGGAGCAGTTTTCCATGAATGTAAGCACAACCAGACACTTCTTGAAAGATAATGCGGCATACATTTGGTACTCCATTGTTGCATGATCTCCGGCGTTCGTGGGAATATTTGCATGATATCGGACGCACATTTGTGGCAGGAGGTGGATGTGGGTGTGGACCAGCGGGGATTGCATCCAGCATCGAACACAATCTTATTAACCAATTTATCGACGGAAATAGCAACTCCTCATAATGTCTACATTAAATATATATGCCTCAACACATATTATATATCAAAGATGCTAATATAATTTGTAAGTAAATTTCACCCCATATAAATTATACAAAATATTAAATGCTTTACACAAAACTCGGTAAAGTATCGCGGTATTTTGGACCTAACTCAGCGTGACATACTATTTCGGAAAAAGCTTTCAGATATTGTAATTTGTTTCTTCTACATAACATATTCCAACACAACCCGATATTTCGTTGTGACAACAAGACGACAGGACTGTCAAATCTAATCATACGTCACAATAAATTGATCGTCATTTGAAAACTATTTATTATCAGTCGGGAAGAGTTGGGCTATTTTGGGGTCGTTACTTACAAATATTCTAAGCTTTCTTATTTTTCGCCAGTGGGTACAGATGGACTTTAAGAGCGTATTATTTCATTTAGGGTTTCGTTTCCTTCGTTTTGATAATCCAATTATTGTGCTCCAATCCTCGGGGTAACACCAAATCAGCCTAAATTAATTTACAGTTTTGAACTAAAATTCAATTATTAGTTAGTATTAAGTTCTTTCTAATCTTAGAAAGCTAGTTTGTGTTATCTTGGTTCAGCGGAAGATCAGGTAAACTTCATTGCTAGGCAAATGATGATAAATATTTCTTGTTATTATATAGAATCTGTGATTAGTTCCTCACTATAGTATATAATGAAATAGGTCTTACTGGGTTCATGTGTTTCGACATAGTCATAAGATAAAATAAACACAGGTTCAATAAGCATAATCGGTTTATTACTTATCTTTCAGTATATTATAAACATTTATTTTAAATATAAACAATAAAACTTTATTCTAAATTGATTTTCAAAATTTTCAAAATAATACGTAGTTATAAATACATTTTCATCATAACTATGTGTATGGTGTCCCCATGCTACTGTTTCAACTTAATTTGATAGTATTCGTCGCTTATCATCATTCCTACATATTTAACACTAACTTATTTACTTCTTGCGATTACAAAGTATGTTTCAAAGAGTTTATCGTATTCATAGTGCATTTGAAATCGTTGCCGTTCAATAAACAATCCGAATAGTTATCAAGATTCAAAGAATCTATAGCAGACTTTGATATTCCTTTACATTTTTTATTTCCTTACTAGTACTTTCAATACAGTAAAGTTTGGCTCTTAATCCTTATAAACTCAGTAATTAACGTACCGCTCAGTTCATCTTTGAACAAGCCAGGTGTTTCATTGTTAACTCTGGGGATACCGTATGGATTGTTCTTTTCAAAATTACTGGTATCAAACACTAACTCTACATCTTTTTTAATATCTTCATACATATCATCTGTATACATTTTATATAAGAGACTGTCTGAATCAGTGTAACACAGTTTAGCATTTTCACCATATTTACTTTTAATATAGTTATAATAAAATTGATATAAATTTGTTTTTGCAAATTCTAAAACGCTGAATCCCACGTAGATGGGTTTGTCCAAAGCAATCTTTTCTAGAAAGTTTTCTGAAAATATTGCACTGATTGTAGGTTTGGTTTAGCAACTAGTTTCCTAGCACCGACGCGTTTATTAGTTTTATCAAAGTTTCCTCCCATTCAGATACTAGTTTGACAGTTACTTGTTTTCGTTTATTCTCAATAGTTTTTCCGAACATTGCACTATTCAATAACTTAAAAAAGTTTTTTTCAAAATCTGATTTTGAAGCCTGACGTAAACATGTATTTAATTCAATATATTTCTTTAGGAAACTTTCTTGTCTAAAGGTGACTCATGGTTATTTATTACACGATGAGTTTTTTAAAATATTATATTAAAATATTTGCTAATAGTTTTGCTGATTTACTTCCTGGTGGAATGAGTTTCTCAACAGCAAACGGTAAATCACAATGCGCATCATGTAAGTGATGCGAATATTCAAGATCAACTTCCAAAATATATCCGTATTCGCTGTCATCCGAAATGGTTTCAATATATAAATCTTTGATTTGTTCAGAAGATAGGAATCTAAAATCAGAAATAGAAATTTTTTCATCATAGCGAAACCGTAGAAATTATTACAATCTAGATATATCAAATAACTCAATAACTTTGAAAAATCGTCTCTTTTTCAATGTACATTGTACATTTGGTACAATGTACACTGCGCCAAACCACCCCGAACACCTTTTTCGATTATTTGGTATATTTCAAGATCACTTATTAATTCCAATCGAATATTAGTATTTAGAAGCATTGCATCCCAGGTTAAGCCTGACTTAAGCTGGGATAACTTAATAAGCTGGGTCTAATTTATAGTATTGTAAACTCATATTCTTGAAATTTTCAAATATATCGGTTAACAATAAGACATCGCATTTCAGATATAAATCAGTGTATTCACCCATGTCAGTTATATAAAATTGATTCTAAACATTTTGTGCATATTCGTATTCGTTATCAGATATATGTTGCCCTGATAAACTTTAAAAAAAAAATCGTTTAGGTGGTAAAGAGTTACGTGAATATTTTGAGAAATTATTCATAAAGTCATAAGGATAAATTCCTTTTTTTCTCATAAGTCTGAATTGATCTGAGGTATTGAAAAATTTCGATTTTCAGCTTTTTCATCATTTCAGCTTTTACTCAATTTTTCTAAGCTTGCGCTTAAGAATAAGAAAGAATCAAGAAATTTCACTTGCACACAGGAATTTTTTTCATTCAAGTTAAAAGATTTTGTGACCGTTATTTTTCTTTTGTCTTTGGTATAACATTAATTGATTCATCATATTTCATTAACTCCATTATAAATAAATGTAAATCGTAACCACATAAATTATGAAATACAACCGGAATAAAAGGACATACTTTGTATCTGAGATTGTACTTTGTGTGCGCGGCGCCTCTATAGTGATCTAAAGTGAGTAACGTGACCATGGTCACGAACTTTGTCACCAAATATAAAATGTTTGAAAATATGGCAATAAACACTGGAATCGTATTCATTTTGCTGTTTTTCAGTTAATTGCTTCATTGGTTTAATATTCGTTATCAAATCGTTAATATATTTAACATCTTCCATTAATTTTTTTTTAAATATTTCAGTTGCATCGATACCTCTATATGACACTAGTTTGTTCAAAGAGCTATCGAATGAACAACATATATAGTAAGCAAAACATGAAGGTTTACTTAACTTAAATTTAGTAGTGTTTGTACTTTGTGAATTGTCTAAATAATTGACCAACACACTTTCAAAGTCAGAATATATTATAAAGTGAATCTTTTCTTGTCGTTCGAAATGTTTCAATGAAAGATAAGTTTCAGATCTTGGTAACACCTGTAAAACTTTGGAACAATAAAGCTTTTCAAATTTTTCTTTATTTCTAAAAGTTAGTAAACACGCTTCCCACAGATAAAATTTACCTTTATGTTTTGTTACTTGTCTTCGTACTAATTTCAACAGATTTTTTATTTAAACAGTAGTGCCCATTGCCAGTGCTTTCAATAAATAATAAAATAAAATGATTAATTCTTTTATAATCTATCATGTACAAAGGTCCTGTTACATATTTACTCTTTTTGTCTAAACCAAACACATTAATACTTATATTCAAGTTATTCTTTTCTAATATCTTTATTTCTCGTAATGATGGAGGAAAATTCATTCCATGTATATTAAATATATTTAAAAATGTGGATAGGAGCTACATCTATCTGAGTTTTTATCACATGGATAAAGCCCAGCTAAGATACTCCATAGGAAACAAAACTCATCTTGGTTTTTCACATTAACACAGCTTTTAGTAGTACCGATGCGTGGAGGTAGTTTTATATATGTACCTACTCGCAAAGGACAAAATTTATTTATGTTTATTTCTAAATGACTAAGTGACAAAAGCTACCAACCGGACTCAGAGTGTTCAAATTCAGTTAATTTGCATTTTATCGTTTCAATAATCTTTATTCTAAATATGACTTTTAATTCACTAACATCATGTATAATTTCATATTTTGTATTAAATGATTTGAGTTGTTTTTCTTTCGTTTTCGGCTATAGGTAAAAAGCCAATTGTTCAAATTGTATTTTAATACATGTGTGTTTTTGTAAAATCAAATCAACGATTCCATAAATATTTGCCTTACTGTCATGTAAAAAAATTTCAGGTATTGAATAAATCTTATTTTCAGCTTTCACAATAACTTATTACTCGATTTTTAAGTGCTGTCTTTTTGATATAAATATTGTCAAATTCTGTTGCAATCAATGAGTTAAATTTATGTATTTCAGTTTTTAAATGATATCTGTATTTATTTCTCGTTAATCTGATTTTACATTTATCACATTCAACGAAATCCTCGTCATCGATAGGCTCTCGAGTATAGGTCGTCATAATTGTGAAAAAAAGAAAAAAAACAGCATTGGACATACATTTATAACTTATAATTTTAATAAGGAAGGTTTAAAAGTTCAAGTTCGATTTAACATTACTAGGATATTAAATTATATTATAAACATATTCTTTAACATATTCTTATTAGTAGTGTATAAAAATTTCACAGTTATGCAACTATAGTTGCATGCTGAAATATGACGAAAATTTATTTGGAACACCGCGGAACTCTCTTCTCGCAACAATAATGGTATTCGACAGATGCTGCTATAAGTCAGAATCAGTGTCTGTCCGACATTTTAAAGAAGCGACGGCGAGTCGCCATCTGTTTATTGGCACAACATTCTCAATGTCTGATGCTCTGTATACTTTAAGTTCTACATAATGTGTGCCTGTTTTATCAGGCATCACTTGTTTCGACACGCCAGCAGCCACCTTGTTAATAAAAATTGAATGCAGTGGTGGCACATCTTTACCTCCATACGATGGAGATTGCAGTGTTTTCTCGTGCTCCTCATCCGCACTGTCATCACCGAAAAGATCTTTTGACGTCAAGCGTTGTGGAGGCGGGATGGGTCTTATAACTTGCTTGTTCTTCGATTTTTTATGAGATGGCGGCGATGTCACCACTGATTCATCCTCTGAAGCCTGAGATTGTAATCTGTGAATAGAAAAAGAAAACGTTAATAAAACCGTTAAGTGATAAATATGTCGGAGAGAGTGTGTAATAAATTGATAAACAATATAGAACTCACTTTTTAGTTCTTTTTTCTCTCCACTTCTACCGGCCGCAGCGTAGTGGGATATTCGCTTTTTGCCAACGACCTCTGGAAATAGTTCCTCACTTAGAACTGATCTCAGAACGGATCTCGACCTGAAAATGAAATAAAATGATTAGAAAAAAATTAAAAATATTACGAGTATTAATTTTTTATTTTTATTTATTTATTTACGTATTAGGGAAACAAACAGCATAACAATATCTCTTAAACATTAAACAAATAAATATTACATAGGCCAGTAAAGTTTCCACTGTTAAATTACAAATTTCAGAGCAGGTTATATCCTTGTTACAAATGACAGAAAAATAAAATGGTATTCTATATAATTACAACTCGAACTTAAAATATATAATATAAAAAGAGGAATATCTAAGACAAGTGGATTAATTCAACTCTTTTAAGGTTTCAATTATTTTTCCTAAAAATTGGGGAAGGGTTAATGCAAAAATATCATTATTTGTACAAAGTCGGTTATAGCTATTACATGACCTGAGAATAAACGAGTTCATGGTATAATTTGTTTTATAAGGAGGGCACACAAAAATCTTCTGTTTACGAGAGCTAAGGCGAGGACAACCGATACTTATTTTACTCAACAAATATGACGATTCAACATAGCTATTAATTATTTTGTACAGAAATACAGGTCTTTTAAATCGCGGCGAAATTGGAGGGAATTCATGTTTTCTAAATTGTAGTGTGGCCATCTGAAGCTAATATATTTAATAAATTTATTTTGAATACTTTCAATATTGTTCTTGTAAATTTGGTATTGAGGGTTCCACAAAGTTGACGCGTATTCTAATATGGGACGGACGAAACTATTGTACAGTAATAAGATGGTTTGATATTTAATAAAATTACTTCCCGTGCGTCTTATAAAACCTAACATACGAAAGGCTTTATTCACTATGTAGTCTATATGCAGAGTAAAGTTTAGTTGATTGTCAAGTATAACGCCGAGATCTTTAACTTGATTTTCCGTGGGATCTTATTGTTGTTAAGCACGTAATTGAAGTTTATTGCCGTCTTTTTCCGCGAGAACGTAATAATGTTACATTTATCGGTGTTAATGTAGAGGCCGTTTCTCTTACAATACTCTTGCAGAGCAACGAGATCGTTCTGAAGAAGTAGACAATCAGAAGCAAACTTGATTTCCCGAAAGATTTTATTATCATCGGCGTATAGTAGAAAATTTGAATTTTTAAAAACTGTTACTATATCATTTATAAAAATATTAAACAATAGCGGTCCCAAATGAGAATCTTGAGGTACCCCAGAGGTGACAGGGATGAAGGTGGAATAGTATCCTCTAACAGAGACCGCCTGGTTCCGATCCCGCAAGTAAGACTCAAGCCAGCGCAATAGATCGCCGTGTATACCGACTGCCTCCAATTTTTGTATCAACAAACAATGTGGAACTTTGTCAAAACATTTGGAGTAATCAGTGTACACGGCGTCTACTTGGAGGCCCTGATCCAGAGCTCGCACGACTCTATCTGTGAACTCATATAAATTAGTTTCAGTTGACTTTTTAGACACAAAACCATGCTGCTGCTCTATAAGTATCGGTTTGATTACTGGAAAAATATCGTCATATACGATTTTCTCTAATAGTTTAGGTAATACATTCAGTTTCGAAATGCATCTGTAATTCTGAATGTCGTGTTTATTACCAGATTTTAAAATAGGGACAATAAATGATTGCTTCCAGGCACACGGCATTACACCTGATTTCAAAGATAAGCTAAACAGTATAAAAATTGGAACCGAAAGTTCTTCATAATGATGACGAATAAAAATGGCTGGTAAGCCATCTGGACCCGCTCCCTTAGTTAAGTCAAAACATTTTAGGTAGTTCTTAACTTTTTCAATGTGTAATTTTATTGAACTAAGGCTTAGAACAGGAATCGGAAAATAATTACTTGTTTTAAAGTAAAAGTATTATATTTTACAACTAATAATAGGTCTTTACCTATGAAACTACCGTTTTGCCGTACTGGCCATTTCAAATGAAAATATTTTTATTTTTGACTGATAATTCTAATTTCAAATTAATTTTATTTGACAAACATGGAATTCTTTTTCTAAAATCGTCATTTGTTTATTAGTTAGTGTTTTGTTTTCAACGCATTCGAACATTTTTCGTCATCATGGATAAGTGAAAAATTCAAGTAATTATGGAGTATGAGTACCGTCGTGGCAGCAAAGCGGCACAAACGGCACGCAACATCAACGACGTTTACGGAGCGAACACTACAAACGAACGCACCACCCGTTATTGGTTTACCCGCTTCCGTTCTGGCCGTAAATTTTGACCTGAAAAATGAAGCCCGTGGTCGTCCGAAAACTTTGGTCGACAATGACGAATTAAAGGCAATTGTGGAAGCTGATGAAACTCAATCCACGGCTGAATTAGCAGCAGCTTTCGACGTTAGCATCAAAACAATATTGGTCCATTTGCGTCAAATTGGCAAGGTAAAAAAGCTTGACAAATGGGTACCCCACGAACTCAATGACCGCCAGCGCGAAGTACGCGTGGAGACGTGCCTTGCACTGCTCAGCAGGTATACAAATGAAGGAATTCTGAACCGCATTGTTACTTGTGACGAGAAATGGATCCTGTTTGACAATCGTAAGCGCTCAGCAAGTTGGTTGGACCCTGGTTCAGCATCCAAACAATGCCCTAAACGAAAACTTACCCCTAGAAAAGTGATGGTCACTGTTTGGTGGTCTAACGCGGGTGTAATTCATCACAGCTTCTTGCCGAACGGGACAAGCATTACTGCAGATGTGTACTGTGAAGAACTGAACACAATAATGGAGAAGCTCGCACGTCTCCAACCAGCTTTGGTCAATCGTTCGGCTCCACTGCTCCTGCACGACAACGCGCGACCTCATACTGCACAGCAGACGGTCTCCAAGCTACAAGAGTTGGGGTTGGAAGTTCTCCGTCATCCGCCGTACTCACCAGACCTTGCGCCTACAGACTTCTACTTTTTCCAGAATTTGGATAACTTCTTGGCGGGAAAAAAATTCAATTCCCGAGAGGCAGTACAAAATGCCTTTGAAGAATTTGTTGCCTCCCATCCAGCTGATTTCTTCAAGAAAGGCATCAATAAGCTACCAATGCGTTGGCAAAGATGCATTGATTGCATGGGTGATTATTTTGATTAATAGAAATAAAAAATATATAAAAAAATTACGCTTCATTTATTTCGTGAAAAACGGCAATTTCATAGGTAAAGACCTAATATATACTACCGAAATGTTAGAAGTTTGCGTATGACAACTCATGAACTGTATGTATGTTGACGTGCACTAATTATGATGAAATTATCTTAATAATTATAAGAATAATCTTTATTTGCTAGTACATACGTACATGGAAGGTAATATTTTTTTTGTGGCGCTAGATGTACTGCTGCAAGGCGGCGTGCAGATATTATATTCAAGTTATACTATTTTTATTTCTTTATTTTCTCGATGACAGCTCCTGTGAAAACTTGTGCAAGCGTTTTTTTTTACATTATTAATGCATTATTTTATAAAAATATGACGTATACACACGTACAAGGTTATATAATACCAGTGTCGGAGAAACTGATAGGGATGGAGCTATATCGATAAACGTAACACGATAACAGACCCGATATTTTCTTACAAAATGTAAGAAACTAAACTACTGCCGGATACTTTTCTACAAATTTATTAACTAATATTATATTTCATTACAAGATGTTACACGTATTAATTTTTAGAGGTGGTGACGCAATAAAACCAAAAACCTTTTAAATTCACTCAGTCTATTATTTTCAAACACTTAAACGTAGTTACATAAGTCAGTATAATAAGTCCTTATCTTATGTAATACAAGTTGACCTAGCGAGGCGGTGTTGCGCAGACGACTGGCTGCCTAGAACACGCGGCAGTCCAGTCTGGGGTTTTGCTGACTTTGCTAACATTGTATAGCCGCTACATCACACCCCTTCTTTTTTAAAAAAATTTTATAAACTATCTTTACCAAAAAAAAAATTATACAATTCAACAAACAAACATCCTGTATCTCGTAAGTGCTATTGCATTTTAATTATACCTTGGAGAGAACAAAAACAAAACAAAAAATTTTTACCAGTTTTAAAAAAAATATGACTCCATAATATTACCTTACACTAAACTTATTACAGAAGTGTACCAGATGACGTTGATTCGACATGATTGCTGAATCTGTGTTTACATTACGGGTTACTAGGTCTGATATCGCATTCCAAAGCTCAATGCTCTTTGTTTCTTACAATCTATTTATAGAACAAAATATGTTAAGGCGATGCTTCGTAACAAAATATGTTAAGGCAATGTTTCATACACAATGTACCTGTAATTGAATTATTTTACAAAAATTTGAAATAAGAAATTAGCAACAATAATTATTTATAAGTTGTTTGAAATGGGTACAAAATTAATTACACGTAATTTAAAAAGATCACTTATACAACAAAAAACATTTTGCGGATACCTATTTTTCAAGGGCCGACTTGATGTAGGTACTTGACCTAATAATAATCATTAAAATATTAAGGGTATATTGCCCGAGAGGCCGGTCTGCAATATAAAAAAAAACGTCCCTTAGGACTCACCTTGCCTCCTCTCGCGACAATAGCCAAAAAAAAAAAAACTCCCTCATCGGCCGACCTGTATCGGCTTATACCGTGCCGCTTGCGTCACTAGCTGCTTTCCACATGGCTCTTACTCTGTTATCCATCCAGCTTCGAGTGTTTTTACGACATTTTTGAATGCAATAGTACACGAAAATTAATACCATCATTATGAACACTGCAAATACAATTGCTCCGAAAAGCTTAACGTGCGTTATTATTTCATTAGTACTGGCGTTATTTGCACCATTTTGTGCTATGATTATTTCTTGTTCTTTACTATACGATTTACCCATTTTTGGATTGAACAAAATGTTATATACGAGTTATTACGTTAAATTCTTTTGCAATTAGAATAATGTATGATTAATAACTATGTGAACTCATCTATTTTAGTTCATCCAACATCAGCAAATCGCACCGGCTGCTTAACTGCGCGGCCACTGCGCGTGGTTAAAGGTTTAGGCGGTAGCGATTTTTGCACCTGTGGAACATCATTAAAAAATTTTTACTATTTGAGAACATAGAATTTCTATTTCCATCATTGGGATCTGCTTCATATAAGCAGTAAGCGGGTTTCACTCTATCTATGGAAACGGTTGTTCGACGGCCCCCTATTTCAATGGTCATACTCTTTGGTGATCTATTTATCACAAGATACGGTCCACTATAACTAGGCATCAATGGCCTTTGCACTAAATCATTTCGTACGAAAACATGACTACATGATTTTAAATCTTTATGAACGAAAATTGTACCAGAATCGCTATTTTCTCGTGTCTGGGGCCGGAGACTTTGTATAATATTGCGTAATTTACCTACGTATTTTTCTTGCGACGTTTCTGCGTTCGCGCAATCGACATAAAAATCGCCAGGCAAGCGTAACGTGTGCCCTAATACCATTTCAGCTGCGCTGACGCCGCTGTCGCTACGACATGCTGCACGTAGCCCCAGCATGACCGTTGGCAGTTCATCAACCCATGACCCATTTTTATTCTGTAATAAACGTGCTTTCAAAGCGACCTTCAGAGAACGATGTAATCTTTCTACCTTGCCGTTACTTTGGGGATGGTACGCTGTGGTTCGGAATTTATTAATGCCTAATACTTTCATAAGTTTATTAAATAATTCACTTTCAAATTGCCTCCCCTGATCGCTAGTTAACCTACTTGGGCATCCAAAACGGCAAATCCAGTTTTCATATATTATTTTAGCGACGGTCTCGGCTGTTATATCGCTGACCGGAACGGCTTCCGGCCAGTTTGTAAATCTATCTATCATCGTAACTAAGTACCTATGCCCTTCCTGCGTGGTCGGCAGGGGGCCCACGATGTCTACGTGTAAGTGCTCGAACCGTTCTGCTAGTGTAAAAGTACCTAATTTAGAATGTGTGTGCCTATGCGTTTTTACCTTTTGACATTGTATGCACGCTCGGGCCCATACACTGATATCTTTATTCATACCCGGCCAGTAATATTTATTCGTAATCATTTTACGCGTTGTTCTAATTCCGGGATGGTTATTACTATGTACGACATTGAAAGCCACATTTCTGAACTGCTGAGGCAGGTAGGGTCTCACACGGTTCTCCGAAGTTTCGCAATAGATCGCACTATTACACAGTGGTGATTGTAGTTTTTTAAGCACTATATTACCTTGAGATTCCGTCAGCATTTCTGCAAGCTTATCGTCTGTTTCCTGTGCCCGGGCGACTTCGTCGAAATCTAAAACGGTCGGACAAACAATGGTCTCTATAACTCGGGACAATGCGTCAGCAACTGCATTTTCGTTACCTTTGACGTATTGTATATCGCTCGTAAATTCGCTTATATACAATAGTTGTCGTGCTCGCCTGGGCGTCTCTTTATTATCTGAACCTATTTTAGAAAAAACGTGTGTTAATGGCTTATGATCCGTCATTATGGTGAGCTGCCGGCCTTCTACCATGCTGCGAAAATGTACTATGGCCAAGTATACTGCCAATAGCTCTCTGTCGTACGTGCTATATTTCTTTTGAGCCTCCGACAATCTTTTGGAAAAATACCCCAGCGGCTTCCAGACTCCTTTAACCTTATGTTGGAGGACTGCGCCGACGCACGAGTTTGACGCGTCACACATTAAATACAGCGCACCTTCGTCTCCCGGATGTGACAAGGTCACCGCGTTTTCTAAAGCTAACTTACATTGCTCGAAGGCGGCTATCGACTTATCCGTCCATTTAATCTTTGATTTATCCTTCTTTTTGGCGCCATGCAGGAAGATGTTCAAGTCGGCCTGTTGATCTGCCGCACGCTCTAAGTGATTCCTGTAAAAGTTAACCATACCTAAAAAACGGCGGAGCTGCTCGATTGTTTCAGGTCTGGGGAATTCTTTGATAGCTTCCACCTTGCTCTTCATGGGTTTGACACCTTCCGCGCTCACTTCGTAACCTAAAAACTCTATATTACACTTACCGAGACTACACTTCGCCAGATTAATGGTTATGCCGAACTCTTGAAACCTGGCAAAGACCTGTTTAAGGTGCTCTCTATGTACGTCATGATTCGTACTAGCTACGATGACGTCATCAATGTAGGAAAATAAATTAGAGCTCTCACGCACTTTGTTATTTGTACTCTTACCCTCATCCCCAAGGGTGCAGGTTTCGATTCCCTGCAGCACGCTATTATTCATGAATCTCTGGAACGTTTGGGCCGCATTCCGCAAGCCGAATGTCATTCTTGGAAATTCGAAAAGACCAAACGGCGTTATAATGGCGGTTTTCTCTACGTCTTCCGGTGCAATGCTAATATTATGGAACGCTCTGTTAATATCTAACCGGGAAAAAACACACTTACCTGCCAATCCATATGTGAAGTCCTGAATTCTCGGAATCGGGTAGCGGTCTGGCTTCGTGATCGCGTTGAGTGCACGATAGTCTCCGCAAGGCCTGATCTGGCCGTCCTTCTTTGGTACTACATGCAACGGGCTTGCCCATGGACTCTTTGATGGCCTGCAAATACCTAATTCTTGCATTAACCTAAACTCGTCCCTAGCGATTTTATATCTTTGCGGCGGTAATGGTCTTACTTTAGCAAAAACCGGGGGGCCAGTAGTCTCTATATAATGTACGATACCGTGTTTACTGGGCTCCTTAAAAGAAATTGGTTTCGTTATTTCTGAGTATTGTTCTAGAAGCTCGCGATATGGGTTGTCATTTTGAATACTCGTTATCGCGGGCTCGTTATACAAAACTAATATACCTTGCGTATCTAATTTAGTGCGGCCGTCCAACAACCGTCTATTGTATAAATCAACTACTAATTCGTGTGCCTTTAAAAAGTCTGCCCCAATTATGGGTTGTTTTACGTCAGCTATAATAAAATTCCATCTAAAACTACGGCGTAAACCAAGATTAATTTCTAACGATATTACACCATAAGTTTTTATTTCCGTATTGTTCGCAGCATACAGTTTATACGGGCATTCGCTTGCCTTTCTTTTGTCCGGCACTTTATTCACTGGAATCACTGACACGTTAGCCCCGGTATCGACCAGGTACACTAAGCCGGTTTTCTGTTCTCGGACGCATAATCGGTGATTGCCCGCAGCACAGTCGCTCACCGTCGCTGACTGTACTGCAACTAGTTCTTCCCGATGTCGTGACGCTGTCCTGCTCCTGGGTCGCGATCTCCACCGACCTCCGTCATAGCTTCTGTCCTGCGGTCGTCCGTAGCTCCTGCCTCGCGACCGGATCTCTTCGATCTCCCCGCGGAGTTCCTTTAGCTCCAGGGACATGTTGCGCAGGAATTTGATCATTTCCGACTCCATGTCGGTAGCTGCAGGCGCGACGCTTTAATATTCACTTTTTATTTATTACTAAACAATATGCACCCTCGCTAGGTTCGCGCGTCACCGTGAGTCGTCTTCTTGATCACGTCGGGGTCACCAATTTAGAGGTGGTGACGCAATAAAACCAAAAACCTTTTAAATTCACTCAGTCTATTATTTTCAAACACTTAAACGTAGTTACATAAGTCAGTATAATAAGTCCTTATCTTATGTAATACAAGTTGACCTATGGTGATTCCGGCCAGGATCACGTCGGGGTCACCAATTTAGAGGTGGTGACGCAATAAAACCAAAAACCTTTTAAATTCACTCAGTCTATTATTTTCAAACACTTAAACGTAGTTACATAAGTCAGTATAATAAGTCCTTATCTTATGTAATACAAGTTGACCTAGCGAGGCGGTGTTGCGCAGACGACTGGCTGCCTAGAACACGCGGCAGTCCAGTCTGGGGTTTTGCTGACTTTGCTAACATTGTATAGCCGCTACAAATTCTTGATTGATGCCAACTTCTTTAAAATTTTAGAAGCTGTTGTAAAATAAGTAGGTATAGGTAGGTACTCGACAATGAAACGAAATAATAATAACGACAGGTAATCTTTATTTATTTATTTAAATCAAAATCTGATGAATCGTCACTGTCACTCGATGAGCTCTCCCCAACATTTATTATAAGTTCCTGTACTTGTATATTATAGAATGCCACATGAATTTCGCAATCCGACGCTATAATGTTTTGGGTTCTTCTCATAATTTTTTCTCAGTTTTCTGCAGTTACTTCCGCACATGCATTTTTTAATAAATCTAACATCTTGTTTGCCGTAACAGGGGGATGGGTATTGTTTCGAGCGGCGTGTCCTTTGATTTGTGCCCATATTAGTTCTATAGCATTATACTGGCAATGATACGGCGGAAGTCAACGTACGGATAATGTGAAAAAACTCAGCGAAAAGAAATGTAGTGACTAGCACGACCGTCTTGTTGCGAATGTAAGATTAAAACAAAAACAAAATGGCGGTGGGCCATTGAGTGTTCCCACCTTGAAAAAATATATTTGAATTTTTTTGTTTTATTTGTCTTTGTTCAAAATATGATAAATATATGCGATCGATATCATTACTTATTTGGTCACAACACTACATTATATCAAATTAGAACTGTCATCGAGAAAATAAAGAAATGGAAATAGTATAATGAAGTGAAGTGAATTAAAATTAAATATGCAGTAAATAAAATCCTCATAATTTGTTACAATATGTCATATCTAAGTCATTATGATTTCACATTGCATGTCTTTATCCGTCATATAGTCATTAATGTTATAATACAATTTTTCTATCAAAAAATTTAACAATTTAGTTTTAAATTTATTGTAAGGCAAACTATTAAAATTAAATGGTAATTTATTACAGATTTTTATAGCCATGCAGTATACATTCTTACAGCCATGCAGTATACATTTTTGCCATAAATTGAAAATTTTTGGGCAGGTACACACAGTTTGCCTTTTTCTTTATGACGGCGTCCAATAACATCATCACTACCTTTAAAAAGATAAACATTCCTTTTAACAAAGCAACAAACTTCGAAAATATGTAGCGATGGGAGTGGCAGTACTTTTAGCTTTTTAAATAGAGGCCTTCAGCTATCTAAGTAATGGCCTTGAAAAATGGACCCTATACATTTTTTTTAATGATAAATATATCATTAGCCTCTACCGAGTTACCCCACAGTAAAAGACCGTAGCGTATGTTTCAGGCAACGTATCCATGATAAGCCAATGTTGCAGCCTGAGGCGATATTGTATGGGTTATCCGTTTCAGTACATAAATGAACTTGTAAATTTTTATACGTAACTTCTTTACATGGTCTTTCCAGTTACAATATTTGTCAATTTTATCAATTGTTATGCCAAGAAAGGTTGTAGTGTCAACTTTGTCTAATTTATTATTTTGGTAAGAAATTTTTATGTCAGGAATTTTACTGTTGTACCTCTGAAATTGTATTATTTTAGTCTTATCAATATTAATAGATAAATTATTCATGTCCAACCACTGAACAACCTTAGTCAAAGCAATATTTGTTTCTTTCTCAGCGTCAATTTTATTCCTACATTTAATTGTGATCGTGGTATCGTCAGCAAAAAGAATACAATCATGGTCAATACTACTCTGGAGATCATTGATATACATTAAGAAGAGCAATGGTTTTAAAACGCTTCCTTGTGGGACACCCCTTTCGTTTACTTCATAGGCAGATTGGTAGTAATTTAAAGTGTTGTTAGATAAACTACCTATTTCAACGCGCTGTTGTCTATTTTGCATATAACTCTTTACCCAGTCTAGAGTTGTGCCTCGAATACCATAGCATTGAATCTTATATAATAATATGTCAAATGAAACACGATCAAACGCTTTCGACATTTCGACTATCTTCCTTCACTTGCGTTCTTCGGGAAATTAAAAAAAATCCACTATCTGTACCGCGTTGACCGCTTACAACGCCTACACCCACTCGCGACTTAGTTATTTTGTGACCTTATGGGTAAACAGTACTAATGCACAAGAGCTTTTTATACTTCAAAAAAAAATCTATCAAAATTCTTACTAACATTGAGTATTGGTGGGGTTCTTATTGCTGTACATAAAAAATATAGTAGTAATCGAGCGAACTCTTATGAATGTAGTGCCGAAGATCTCTGAGTTAATGTTAAACTAAACAGTAAATGCTATACCATTTGTGATTATTTTACCCCAATTACTACATAAGGAAACTCTTACATCTTTTGTAAATTATTTTGCTGTGCTGCCGAATATTTGAGAGATATCCTTTTAATTGGATTTCAACTTGAGTTATATAACTTGGCTCTGTACATTGTCTGAAAAAGACAAACCTCCCAAGCAAAACGGTTCTAGTCTTGCCAAATTATTGATTGTTTTTGCATCGCTGAGCGACCTGACACAATTTAATAACATAGTAAATTCTAGTGGCAAAACTCCGGACTTAGTATTTTCTAATTTCAACGATGTTACTGTTAAAAAAGCGATAGATGTATTATCAAAGATTAACCAGCCCAAATTAATTAAAATACGAGTTTTTTTAAACAACAACAATAATGCAATTAAATGTATTTTTTTAAAGCTGGCTTTGACTTAAATATTGTTGACAGAGCATTGTCAGGGCAGATAATAAGCCCTGTTGACAGAGCTTGGTCAATGTAACAACGTTAACGCTATGACTAACATTTTCTGTAACCATTTACACACTATTATTCATAAAAATATACCTGAAACCAGAAAAGAAGCCGTAAATATCCACACTGGTATTCAAAAATATTGGAGGAACTACCAAAACCCAAGCATAATTTACTCTTAAAATACCGCCTAAACAAAAGTCCTCTAGATCATATCTCTTTACTTACACCTAGTAAACGTTGTATTATTCCCGCGATTCAGTGCTATAAAAAGTATATTTCAAATATCGAAAATAGCATGAAATGAATTGAAATATTTATTTCTCGACACTGACAATTACATGTTCTTACTTATGTGAAATAAAACATGACTCTACCACTAGTTAGGAAAAACCTTCGTCAAGAAGGACTGGCAAGAAACTTCACGGGTATATTTCTTTCAAAATAATTTTAGAGAGTCTCATTATGTCTATACAAAGTTATTCTTATCTGCATCCGTTAGCTCGGCAAGTCTCCCTCCCCCCAAGTATCCAAACGAACACCCTCAAACGGCACCCATTCACGAGTAACGCGGGATCCAGCCATCGCCCTCCTCAACCATATTAGAGGGAAGCGAGCGACCCGTCACCCGATGCTACCATAAGAAGACGTACTTTAGTGACAATGCCGCTTTAGATATTCATCGGGACGAAGAACTCAACGAGCAAACAGACACATTACACATTTTTTGTTACAAATACTAGTACCTAGTCGTCAATGTCGGGGTTTCCTGTTAATCAGGGGATTATACCCAAGGGCTTTTATCATCCAAATAATTGAGTAGTTTATAATATGCTTTAGCACACAACTTCTGCTTTATAGTTTCTTTGAATTTGTCAATAGAATAACCGTTTCTTTGAATTTGTCAAAAGTCCTTGGATATCCTCAGGAACCTTATTATAAAAGCGAATACATTGACCCATGAATGAGTTAGTGACTTTATGAAGCCTACTCTCATGACCTTTCAGCATATTTCTTCCTCTTGTGTTAACATTGTGCAGATCTTTTTTTATTTTTAACAAGGTTATGTTCTTTTTTTTCATATATAAAATTTTATAAAATATATTGTGAATGGAAAGTAAGAATATTTGTCACGTAATAAAAGTTTTTATTCAAAAACTACCACGGACATGAATTAGTCGGAACGGTCGCCGCGAAGGCTTTCACGGTGGAGGCGCTCAGGTGCGTGCAGGATCAGCGAGAGCAGGAACAGGAGGTGCAGGTTGGATCAGCAGGCAGGATGAGGCGGTATACAGGATCAGCAGGCAGGAGGAGGATCAGGCGTCAATGTCGGGGTTTTCAACATGAAGCAGCTTCAGGTAGCTTATGCATGAGGCAGCTTCAAAGTCAGGTAGCTTTAGTAGGAGGTAGCTTCAGAGTCAAGTAGCCACAGTAGGAGGTAGCTTCAGAGTCAAGTAGCTACAGTAGGAGGAAGCTTCAGAGTTACTTGCAGAAGACTGGAAATGTTATGGGTAGGATGTCTTGAAATAGACTGGAGATGTTATCGGCAGGACGACTTGAAATAGACTCGAGATGTTATCGGTAGGATGGCTTGAAATAGACTGGAGATGTTATCGGCAGGACGGCTTGAAATAGACTAGAGATGTTATTGGTAGGTTGGCTTGAAATATACTGTAAATAGGTTTATATAGTCGGGATCGCATTCCTTTGAAACCGCAATTTGAAATTTTGAATTTAATCTTATTAGCCAGGAATCAAGTATATTTTCTCAAAATAGTTTTGTAAGAATCCGTGTGTAAGAGACTTAGCTTGTTTGACAGTCTCCATTTCTGTCAAAAAAATGAATTGACATGATTGTCAATAAAGTAAACAAAATAGAAAAATTAAGAAAATCCAAAAATACCAATAAATAAGAATATTTTACAATATAAGGACCATAACAGATGTAAGTGTTACATATTTATTTCCTTAAATTTACTTCTAAGTGACACTCTTGGACCGAGCTGATAGATTGCGTGAACAGCCCTTTTCTGCAGAATAAATATAGTATCGATGTCGGCAGCACTCGTAACTGAAAAAGACTAAACGAGCAGTTGTTTCATTTGAAATTTGTCTAATTTTTTTACCAGCATATGTGACTGAGCCAAGCCTTTTCGCTAAACCATCAACATGCGTCCCCACTGGAGTTTGGCGTCTACGGTTATGCCCAGAAATAAATTAATAGCTCTTAAATAAAATGTTTTTGTTTACCTGTTTGAAATTTGTCAATGTAAACTTAACACATTTAGTTTTGTCATCATTGAGGAGGAAATTATTATTTTCATTTCTCTGCATACCTCTGCTTGGCAAAACCCGGACAAAATCCAGCCCAATTCTGTATTTTGCGCTATGACGCCATTTTCAAACTTTTTGAAACCTTGCAATATCATGTTACTATAGTCTTCTACTCCCAAAATGAAAACTACAGGGCCTCGTTTATAGTAGGTAGGATTGGCTATAATTTTGTTTTCCAACATTTTATTTTCTAGCGGTTCCAGGTATTGTTTAGGTACGGCGTCAGTAAGTTTGGGTAAAATAAAAAGCGATAATGACAGTAAATAATTACTCGGGAATCTCGGTTTCAGCGTGACGTCAATCATACAGTTTGATGTCTTCGGGTTTTCGTCTGCGATGCCCTTTATTTCTGCCTTTATTCTTCGCTTGTCCTAGTAACTGGGCTACTTCCTCAGTACATAAGGATGCTTCGGATCCTTGGTCGCATAATACACGCAATAGTTGTAATGTACCGTCGAACGTTGTAGTCTGTACAAAGGCCGTAGCCAGAAGTGCAATTCATTCATTCATTCATAATTTCCATGCAACAGTGTGGAATGCGCCTTATTACATATTTCACATTAATTGTATTTTTGGCTGATGCACTCTTTTTTGCGTCGTGCATGAGGCATTTATAACTATAGATTAACTAAATTACTGGAATATATGGTTGAGTGCTTACTTGCGATATTTTACTGGACTCTAGGCTTTTACTGAGTTTTTACAAAAATTTCATTAATTTTGAAAAATCTTGCAATTTGTTTGGCTCGTCTAATTGTTCTTCATATTTCATATATGTGTCTTGATCCCACTTTTGTGTAATACTTGTTAAAATCGGATCCCAGGTCGATATGTCAATATTCTGATTTTTCAGGGCTTCTAGACTTATGTTTATTGTGTCGTGCATTTTGCGCAAATTCTTTGAGATTGGACTTTGTATTTAGGCAAATCCAATAATTTGTCTACGAACATTTGTACAATAAGTCATTCATCTTTATATCTATTAATTAATAATGTAAGCGCTGCATTATAGTTGACATCATTAACGGACAAATGCTTCAATTTCTGGACGTCACCGCGTACATGGGTTTTTAGGTATTGCATCTTTTCAGTCGTGGAAATAGTACAGTCATTGACGATAATTTTTTTAAAAAGTCGAAAAATGAGTTCACGGATTCGTAACTTTCTGTGAATACTGGCAAGGTTATTCTTGGCAACTTAGTCGGTGAAGTCTTTAAACTTTGATTGTTTGATTCGTTAATTTTGTTTTGTATTTTTTCTATAATAGTGTCGAATTGCGTTTGCTCGTCTAGGTGCAGGTCTTGTCGGAAATACTCGTTGCTGAGTGTACTTTGTTCCAAAAATATTTGTATATGTGCGTCGTCGATTTCTTGCCACAATTTTACAAGTTGTATTGTCATAGATTTTACTTGCCGTGACGTTTTATTTTCTCGAATAGCTTTCTCTGCTGTCTCTAGTTTGGGTCGGAGCTGTCTAAATCTGTACATTTGAATTAACAGTTGGGGGGTCGTTTGCTGGTCGCTGTCTGAGTCGGTCTCTAGAGGAAAATTGATGTCGACGAGCTCTTCGACATGTCGTAATTTTTCCTCTACTTGGTCAAGGTGTTCTGTTGCTAGGTACTTCTAACTTCAAAGTATTTTTGCGTCATATACCTGTTAGTTGTTACTCATTCTTGTTCTTCTAATACATGGTGGTTTTGTCGTGCTCTCTGGTCAACAAGGCTCTTCTGTGGTTAACATACTTATGTGTCTTCCTGGTCGGTGAGTCTTTTTTGATGTTATCCCCTATTGTTTTGATTTCTAGATAGTCGTTTTCTTGGCTCTTGATTAAATCATGATCTCTGTTAAATCCATTGTGTCTTCTTTCTTCGCTCTTGAATGCCCTAACGGTACCTACCCTACTCCTATCCAGCTACCCTATCGTCAGTGCCCACCTCACCTACACTCTCTGTGTGTTATGTGTATGTCGTGTGATCAATAAAAAGTATATAAATTGTTAACTTTAGTGTGACTGTGTAGAACTATAATGTGCTGTAATAGTTAGCCGACTGTACAAAAAAGGCTGAGGTTAAATCTGTAAATGTCTCTAATTTCCTACCTAACCATCTAACCTATCCATACACTACGTATATACAAATATATAAATAGATGCGGGATACCTAATGCCGTGACAGACCTAAGGCAATAGGCGGAAGAGAAAGAGATGAAAGTTTAGAAAGGTTTTCTCACTGCCGGTCAAGCAGACTCACAAGACCGATCGTTGGATGGCTAAAGGTGTCTTGGCCACAGTGAGAGGAAGCTGCAAGTCATAGACGGAACGACGTCGTCCGGTTCTCGTCCAGTAGTCGTCAGGTAAGCCCAGTCACGTCGTAGTACTTCATCAGGCCGTCGTCGTGGCTAGCTCAGCTTGGTAGTCGCCTTGTCAAGGGGTGCCCAATTGAAACAGTGTTAAGTCCAAATCCTAAGAGAGATTATTTATAAAAATTAAAGCTATTTATATCAAATTTATCTACAATAGTGTGTATATACGTCAAATACGTCAATTTATGTATTTACTAATTCTGCATAAAAACTGCTACGTTTTTGGTAGGTCAGCGCTCTGCTGACTAAGATGCCTGTTTACTCGTGAGAACATAACTCAATCTGTAAACCACGTTGTGACAGCTTTCAACGGTTGATACATTTAATTAAGATTTACTATGATTAGATATTTAAGTTTGACATAATGTTATCTTCTCTGGCTGCCCTTATGATTATAAATAAACAAGTAAAATATAAATCTAGAGAAATAAATATTAAATTTGTAACACGGGTCAGGCCGACTTATAGGAGTCTTCCCGTGGATCTAAATGACGCAACATGCCCGGAAACATTAATTACTTCTTCCTTATTATGAAGTCAGTAACATTTTAAACTGGAATTTTCTTTTCATTCAATATGGTTCAAATACCAAAATACCTTATTTTCTACTTACGCAAGTACCTAAGACAGTACCTGAGACCCTCAAAGGGGTCTAAAATAAATCAGTTCATGGTTATAAGTAAAATATCATAACTAGGAGTAATAACGATCTCATACCATGAATGTATACCACCACTCAGCTATCTTCGTCACTCAGCAGAGACCGAGGCGGCTGTGGTCCTGTGAGAGCGGGACGCGGGCGCGCAATGGACAGTCCGACTCCAACAACCTGATTCCCAAGCCGCTTGTCATTTTAGACAGCTTTCTAAAGGCTGCCAATACCCAAGATTAGGTAACGATTAGGTAAGCAGAAAGGACATGGTTTTCTGTTTATTTATTTATTTTATTGTAAGACCAATAGCTAAAAATAACAAATTGAAATATGTAAATAACATTTGAGAGCCAATTAAAGGTCCTCACCGATAAAAACAATATAGATATTACAAAGCACTTCTTAGGTACTCTCGGGGTTCGGTACCCGGGATGGACCTAATCTAACATAGGGAGGTCTTCCTAACTAATAGGAAAGAAACACATATAACACTTAACCCACTTTTATTTAAGATGAATCTATTTTATAAGATAATACAATGCTAATTATTAGTCTATTTTTGGGGACGAAGCCCGCAATAGAATTCCGTAAGGAATTCCGTCAAGGAATGATCTAGAACAATCTTTGATATTCTCTATATTTTACATTTTACAAATAAAAATCAAATAATGACAGACCCATAAGTTGCCAGTCATAAATGTCGGCAAGTTTGTTTGTGCAATAACCTCTTTTAATAAATACGGCACAAGCAAACGTTGCAATCGCCCCTCTTGTTTAATTTATTTAATTAGTGAAGCTGATTAAATAAATTCCTATATACATTTCATTCTTAAATAACGACCCTACTTAAATCAGGACCATATACATTAATCGGGATTACTCTCAGATGAGCCCCCTACCGATAGGAATATACACACTTGATCATGTTTAAACCACAACATCTTATTACACCAAAAATGATCTTATTGTATTTATTCTCCATCAATAGAGCCTTAGCCACAAAACCTGATGAAAATCAGCCAAGATCCCGGCTGGTTCATTAATATCTAAATAAAACAGTGTAAATTATTTTAATTTCTCATACAATTCATGAATAATCAACAACCCCATATTAATCATTTACGTTGCACAATCATACGCAAATTCAAATAACTAATATTTATTATAAAATTAATCAACAATTGTTAAAATAACCCATTGAATACCATCAAATTATAATTATAATTAATTGATAAGTAATAAATACATTAATATCCCAATAAAAGTAAATTTAATTAATCCCATTTATATTAAAATTAATGCTAAATTAATAAAATTATATTATCAAACATTATCATTCAGTTGGCAAAACAAACACGTTTGACATGAACTGTCATATTAACTTTAAACTTTTCTGAATGATTAAAAGTTTATTTGAAAGTTTGTAACTTTCGAAAGTTTAAACATTACCTACCTAAATTTTAAGATTTTACCTGCCTAACTATTACCGGACAAATGTTCCTATGAATAGATCATAAAATCGGATCCAAAGTATTTTACTTAACCCAGAATGATATCTATAAATTAATGAATTTATATTTCACAACGCAATGCAGAGAACTTTTTCAAAATGCACCGAAATACACCTGACAAAATTCTATACCAATACCGTTTAAAATACATTACCTATTCCATCACAACCCTTTTATTATTTAACCCACTGAGGATCCTATTCTACATCCGCGTGTTGACCCACAGACATCAATATCACAATATTATATATACTCGTAAACTTTGGCCGCATAGCTAAATCGGCTATCACCTTCTCTCTTATGGAGATTATTAGGCGTGGCTCAAATTAAACGTGCACATTATCTATAGTGTTATTTTAGTCTTTGAAAATTGACTTCTTTAGAGCATTGGCACCACACGTATATTTATGATTCGTAAATAAAATGTAACGCGGTAAATACGTGCCGCGTGTACCTGCCGCTCCTTAGAGGTGTCTCTTCGGGTATCTAAAATTAATTTATTAAATCATTAAATAAAATACCCTCTTATCTCAATATATAATATATAAAAACCTTTTCCTTATTTTCTTTTATCTGCATCGTCCATCCATTGCATCTCCTTTTTTGGTGATGCTGTTTGGATCGGCTTTGCAGGATATATCATCTCGGAACATTGCGTTGTGAAGTGTACATAGAATTTGAGAAAAAAAAAAATATTAGTTTCTTATATTATTCTAAAACCCCAACGAAATTCTAACCGTTGCATATCTACAAATGAACGATATATATACTTGTACACCTAAATGTGTATTTTTACTCTATTAATTCTAAGAATAAAGGAATTATAATATTATCGTAATATTTCAATACATAAATGTATATACAAAAACTTTATTTTATATATATAAATATAGACATATTTTATCATTAGTTTTACTTTATCGAATATTATATGGTTTCAATCTATTCACATGTACAATTAGTTCTTGGTTATTTTGTATTTTTTTTACAAGATAATTGTCACATCCTATATATCGTAACACTCGAAATAAACCTTTATATGGTCGACTAAGTTTTCGACTTTTACCTGATATTCTTTTTGGACAATGTAACAAAACTAATTGTCCTACACGAAGTTTAATATTAGAAGCCTTTTTATCATACGATCTTTTTTGTACTAAACGAGCTTTCCTTAAATTTTCTCTGGCTTGATTCACCGCACTTATATAAGTATCTTTTTTTTGTTGAACGGTCATATTACAGTTAGGATTCAACCTTTTATCAAACGGAACTTCAGGTTCTCTACCAAACATTAAATAATAAGGAGAAAATTTAGTTGAAGCTTGTTTTGAACAGTTATAAGCATATATTATAAAAGGTAAAATTTGACACCAATCCCTTTGACTTTGGTTTACATATTAAGCTAATGAATATGAAATGGTTTGATTCAATTTTTCTACTAAACCTAATGTTTGATGGTGCATAGTGGTAGCTAAGGAATGTTTTATATTATATTGCCTTAATAAAGACTTAATTAACCTTGACGTAAACATGGAACCTTTATCTGACAATACTTCACATACTGTCCCGAACTTTGTTAAAATTTCATTAATAAAGAAATTATATACTATTTGAGCTGTCACTCGTGGAACTGCTTTGCAAATAGCATATTTTGAAAAACAATCTATACATGTTATTATATATTTATTACCATCTACTGAACGATTAAAAGGACCTAGTACATCAATCTCTATCTTTTGAAATAAACGATCCGTTACTATAGGGCGTAATGGCACTATCTTATTATATACTTTCTTTTCTTGACAAGGTATACAACTTTTAATATATTTCTCGATTTCATTATATGCGTTCGGCATAAAATATTTTACCCTGAACTTTGCTAAAGTTTTCATCATCCCGAAATGACCTCCCGTACGTGCGTCATCATGTAATTGTCTCATGATTTCACTAAATAACGACTTAGGTAAAACAATTAAATTTTTTATTATATTTCCACTTCTAATACATTTATATAACACATTATTTGATATCATAAAACCTTTATATACACTTCGTCGACTGATCGATACATTTTCACGCCACCTTCGGCAAAAACTATCTTCCTCTTGATGTCGTGATAAATTCTCCACTTCAATCGAGAACACTTGTAAACCATCTTCTATTTCTTTTCCTGTACTAGTTTCATCTTCTATTAGGGGGTTTCGACTTAAGAAATCCGCTACAACGTTCTGTTTTCCGGAACAATGTACAATCTCAAAGTCGTGTGCTTGAATCGCCAAGGCCCATCTGGCTAGTCTTCCAGACATATCTCGTCTTGTCCTTAACCAACATAATGCCTTATGGTCTGTTACTAACTGGAATTGTAATCCCCATAAATAATGTTTAAAATAGTTTAATGCCCACACTAAACTTAAACATTCCTTTTCAGTTATTGAATATTTTTTTTCTGCTTCTGTTAATTTTCGTGATGCGAAGCATATCGGTAACAATTTCTCTTGTTGACCTTGCATCAAACATGCTCCCAAGGCTAAATCACTCGCATCTACATATAATCTTGTACATATTTTTTTGTCATTAACAAAATGTCGTAATAATGGTGGTTCAACCATTAACGATATCATTTTATCGAATACCTCTTGTTGTACTTGTGACCAAATGAATTTCGTATTCTTCTTTAATAGATCTGTTAAAGGAAGAGTTAATGAAGAGTAGTTCTTTATAAATTTTATATAATATGAAAATAAACCCAATACCGATTTCAATTCTTTAATATTTCTTGGTATTTTTACTTTTTTTATTTTCTCAATATTTTTTGGGTCTGGTAAAATACCTTCTCCAGAAATAGTGTGTCCTAACACAGTTATTTCTTTGAATCCAAAATTACACTTTGATGGTTTGAGTGTCAAGTTTGCCGCACTCAATCGTTGAAACACTTCTTCTAAAGCACTTATAAATTCATTAAACGAATCACCATACACGATTACATTGTCAATAAAAACTATCACATTTTTATACTTAAGACCTGCTAACACTTCATCCATTGTCCTTTGAAAAAAACTCCACTAGTTTTTAATCCAAAAGGTAATACGTTAAACTCGTATAATCCAGACGGTGTGATGAATGCTGTTTTGTGTTTATCTTTCTCCGCTATCGATAGTTGCCAATAGGCGGAGTTTAAATCTAAATCCGCATAGAATTTCGCCCCATTCAGCTGTGTTATCATATCTTCGATGATAGGCAAAGGATATGAATCTGTTATTACTTTTTTATTCAACTTTCTATAATCCACACAAAATCTCCATGTATTGTCTGGTTTTTTTAACTAGTACTACCGGTGATGCATACGCACTTCTAGATTTTCTAATCACATTATTTTCAGGCATATCATTAACTTGCTCACGTATAATTTTATGTTGTTCATTAGATATTCTATAAGGTGCTCTATGAACTGGAGTTTCATCTATTGTATCGATTGTGACTTCGACAATATTACACTTTCCTAACTCTTTTTTTTCGAACGCGAATGTCGACCGATATTTTGTTAATATTTTTAATAATTCAACTCGTTCTTTTACCGACAAATTCGAAGATAAATTAAATTCTTTTTCATTTGGTTTAGCTACCACTACTTCCCACAATCTACAATCATTTTTATCTACTAAATCAGAAAAATAAATATATTCATCCTTACTCAATTCACGTGAAACCTGTATTACCTGAAGGGTATTTTGATTCACATCTTTAACATTAAAATCATTAATTTCCTCATTTCTAATAAATTTACAAATATTATTTACAAATTGAACATGACCTTTTTTAAAATCTAATATTGCACCAGACTTCTGAAGAAAGTCTTGTCCGAGAATTAAATTTCTTTCAATTTTATCAACTACATAACAATTCTGTATATACACAACATGTTCAATCTCCAAACATATTTGTATTTTACCAATTATATTCATTCGATTACCATTAACGGCTCGGATTTTTATATCTTCAACCTTATGTATTGTAATATTTAATTGATTACATAATAGTTGAGATATTACAGACACTGAAGCGCCTGTATCAAGTAAAGCTGAGATAAATCTTTCTCTAATTTTAACTTTAATATTGGGACTACACTTACATATAATATTGTCTTGATTAATCGGCATCAATAATGTCCCAAGCTGTCTTACTGACGCCGGTTGAAGTTTGGGAAATTCCTTCCTCGCCCGTTGGATGAATCACCTCGATCCTGTGTTCTCCTTAGATTATATGGAGATCGATTGTTATTATTTAAGAATTTTCCTCTCGCGTTCCCGTAGTCCATGTTAGTTAACCATTGAGAATCTTCCTTCTCACTCCTCGGTGGTGTTGTAGAATTTACTGTTATTTCTTGTGACATCTGTACGTTGTCTTGAAGATATAAATTTACTTCCTGCTTTCCAGTGAACATTTCGTGCATCTGCATGATCGTTTCTTTTAACATTTTTTTATTTGTATAGATTTGAGACGCTAGTCGGCATTTGTATGTGTATTTGCAATTTTTCAGGAAATGATGTATGAAAATACTTTCTGTAATTGTGGTACCAGCTTTGTTTGCACACATGTCCAACGCGTAATAATAGTTTATTAGTTCTTCGTTGGCTTGTTGCTTTCGTGAATAAAAATTAGCCACATGATCTATTTCTCTGCCAAATTCTTCTATAAATCTTTTCTTAATTTCCTTGAACGTTTCGCATGCATCAATTATCGTTTTGTAAAAATACAACGCAGGTCCTTCTAAATATGTTTGAATAATTAGCCTCTTGCTTTCATCGTTGTATTTATGTAATGCCGCAATTACTTCGAACTGGGCTAAAAATTCACTCACCAAAATTGTCGAAATGCCAGAGTATTTATTTAAATTCATGGCTATTTTTATAATTTTCTTATATAAATAACTTTTATAATTCTTTTATTTGCCGTAAAGCGTCGTCACTTTTTTAGAATCTTTCCTTTACTCCTGGTATTCATATGGATCTTGGCTTCTAAAATTTTCTTTCCGCTATACTCAGTGGGGTATATAGCTGAAATAAAACACAAAACACTACACTTCGCGCGGCGCCTCCACCATCTCGGGGTTCGGTACCCGGGATGGACCTAATCTAACCTAGGGAGGTCTTCCTAACTAATAGGAAAGAAACACATATAACACTTAATCCACTTTTATTTAAGATGAATCTATTTTATAAGATAATACAATGCTAATTATTATTCTATTTTTGGGGACGAAGCCCGCAATAGAATTCCGTAAGGAATTCCGTCAAGGAATGATCTAGAACAATCTTCGATATTCTCTATATTTTACATTTTACAAATAAAAATCAAATAATGACAGACCCATAAGTTGCCAGTCATAAATGTCGGCAAGTTTGTTTGTGCAATAACCTCTTTTAATAAATACGGCACAAGCAAACGTTGCAGTACCTATGCGTAATTTAAAAGCTACATTCCAAAACAATTTTGATAATCTACGTTAGCTAAACAATAACTAAGAGTAATAATTAACAATATTAAACACAAGAAGACTTAATCACAAGTGCAATGGTAATCAAGATCACAATGTAGTCCTAACCTGTATGACAGTAGGTGTATAGGTTCATGAAATTTTCAAATAATGTCATGAACTACAAGTTCCTAAAGCTCATTGCAGTCATTTTTCTTGTCAACGATGCAACGCCAGTGTTAAACAAATAAACATCAGCCTGCCTAGATAGTATATTAAAGCTATTGCGTGCACGCAAGAGATACGCATTTTGTCGAAGGTTCGTAGAAGCCAAGGGTGTACTTAATAGAGAATTAAATCTAAGAGATAATTTAGGACCCTTAATGGAAATCTTAGACAGTAGCTTTGGTCAGTCGACAGCACCAGACACAATTTTGTGTAGAAAGGTAGATTCAGATATTTCACGACGCGTTTGCAATGGCAGCAAATGATGTATTTTGCAGAGATTATGTTAGTGGTCACGCTCGTAATGCTGTTTGGTTCGAAAACAAAGATATTTAACGAATCTTCTTTGTACATTTTCGATACGCGTTATATAGGTTTGATATCGGGGGTTCCAAAATGGCGAGGCAAACTCCAAATGAGTTCGAACTAGAGAACAATATAGAATTGTTAATGTTTTGGCTTGATTGAAATCTTTGGAGTTCCGTATCAAAAACCCGAGAGCCTTGGATGCCCTGGATACAATGAGATCAATATGAAATTCAAATAACAATTTACAGTCGTGAAGAACACCAAGGTCTCGAATAATGGTATCACTTTTTAATCTTGAGTCTCTCAAGGTATAGTTAAAGTATACCAAGTTTCGTTTACGGCCATAGGTAACAACACTACATTTTGAGGAGTTGATGTCTAGTTGGTTTTCAATGCAGTAGAAATTGAGTCTATTCAGGTCATCTTGCAACAAGATAGCATCTGCAATTGAAGATATAGGTGCGTTAATCATCCTAAAATCATAAAATCTGAGACACGACTCAATATCATTCACAAAGAATTCATTCACAGAGAATTGCTAATATTAGAGGCCCGAGCAATGATCCTTGTGGAACCCCAGTAGACACTGTAATCCAGCCGGAGATATAATTTTTAACTACAACAGCCTGTGAACGATTATAGATGTATGACGACGGCCACCTAAGCAAGTCTCCACTAATGCCCATCTTTTGTAATTTAGCCACAAGTGTGTCAGGCCGAATTCGATGGAATGCTTTGCTATAGTCTGTATTGACAACATCGACCTGAGACCCGTTATCCATAAACGTAGTGAGAGTTTCATAAAGGAGTACTAGATTAGAAACAACAGAACGCCCTCGCAAGAATCCGTGGTGAGCGAAACTAAAGCAATGCTTTAGCGCTGAATAAGTTATTCATGGGTGAATTTCCCGCGGCTAAATATTGCGTGGCAACGATGACAATGGTACCAAAAACATAGTTATAATATTCTAACACTTTTTTCTGGTTAGGTGAAATAGTAATATATGTGTAGCACTAAATATTGTAATATAATATTGTAAAAATAGGTACTCCAAAAAAGTCAATTAAACCTCGAAATCTTTCATTGCCGTTTGTCCACACGTCACCTTGAAGTGTATTATACCTCATTGATAAAAATCTATTAGTTATTTATAGTAAAACCTAGTTTTATGTCATACGTGAATAGTTAAAGTATTGTTAAGGAATACATTTATTCAAAAATTTTAACAATACAACGAATGGTAATCAAAATATCATTTGTCCTAGAACTACCTTTCATCGCCATGTCCAAAACATGTTTAAGAATATCGTTTTATTTAAGGACTTGCGTCCCCACCCTTGTGCGCAAAACGTTGCATATTAGTGCCACCAAGACGCGGAAGGACCTGCACGTATACCTGCGTTTTCACGCCATAAATATATAATTATACCATTTTATGTTACTGGAAATTTTATAATTTTGCCTTAATTTTCATCGCCGTGTTTTCATTGCCGTGGTTTCCGTGGCCAAAGTTTGCTATGGCAATGAAAAAAAGGACACAGCAATGAAAAAAATATCATTGCCATGCTATGTAAAATATTTTAGTTTCATTGCCGTGGCGCGGTGTTTCATTCCCATGACTTATGTTTTCATCGCCATGGTATGATGAGGCAAGGAAAACATCTTTACCTGTAATATACAGATAGTTGCAAATACTGACAGTACCGGGCTCGTCAAGTTAACCTACTGCAATACGATAAAAGACCTAAGGATAGACTTGATGAGTTTTTTACTGTACCGTTGCGAGCTTTAAATTGGAATCACTTCATCGCGGGTTGCTCAAGACAAAGCTTTACCATTTAAATGCAATAAACTATGGCTTGTTTTACATCATTCAACAAAAGGTAGTTTTGTTAGCTTTCCAATGATATTAAAAATTAAAAATTGATGTCAATTTCCTATCAAATATCAAGAATTACCTGCAATAGGTTGAATTGATTATGTCTAAATCCGAATGAGTTTCCTGATGGAATCATGTGGGATTTTTTTGCCACTCTTCGATTTTAGTCGCGAGCAAATTGTAACCGGGCTTGTCGGTGAGCTGGGAACAATTTGGGCCCAGTGGCTGGCTTTTTTGGAGTCAAGTTTGCTTCTTTTAGTCTTCGTCTCACTCTCCACTCGCTAACAGCCATCCCTCGAACTTCTCTGAGCTGTTTCTAGACGTCCACACCGGTCAGGTGTCGAGTGCACAGAGAAGTGGTGACCATAAATCGGTCATCTCGCACCGAAGAGCATCGTTGTCGCCCTGAGCCTGGTCTTCGGACTAAGTTACCAGTCTCTCTGAACTTCTTGTACACCTTGGAGACACAAGACTGGCTCAAATAAAGTTGTCGAGCGATGGCACGCTGAGACAAGCCTTGCCGGATAAGGGATAAGTGGTTTCTGCAGGTGTGGTTTCCATTTTCTCAGAGCTTCAATATTTCCAGTGACATGAAATTTAGCACTGAATACCAATTTCGTAAAAGTTCTCTTTTTATAGGGTTTTGGTTTTTGAACGATATGGTTTTTTTGTTATGAAAATTGATGTCTTTTGTTTTTACGTTTTATGACATAGAATGATTTTTTCTCTCTATTGTATTGAAATGATTTGAAAGCTATTAAAATTCTCTTTAAAATGATGTAACACAAGATATAGTTTATTGTATTTAAATGGTAAAACTTTTTCTTGAGCAACTCGCGATGAAGTGATTCCAATTTAAAGCTCGCAAGTGTACAAAAAGATTTTTCCATGTTAACCTTACAAATGATGTATACATATTGCGTACCACACACTTTGTATGTAAGTTTAATACTGAGTATAATATGGATTTTCATTTCCGTGGACTGATCTTTCATTGCCGTGGACGCTTGTTTCATTGCCGTGCATGCATGTTTCATCGCCGTGGCACGAAATTTGTAATCTTGTATATCTCGTAAATTTTTAAGTTATCTACTAGATATTAAGCAAGAATACATACATTTTCAAAAACTTTAAATGCGATTTATTTTTTTAATAAACCTAAAGATGGAATTTTTTCCACGGAAATGAAGGTTTTAATGGACCTGTTGTAATTTACCCTCATAAACTATTTTCTCAAGGACTTTAGAAACAATGCACAGTTTAGAAATTGGACGATAATTTATTATATCAGTTCTAGACCTTTTTTTGTGAACCGGTGTGATAAAGGCACGTTTCCACAGACTCGGAATCACACCTTCAATCATTGATCTATTGAATAATAAACAGATAGGTGTAGCAATAGTCAGAGCGCACCGGATAACAAATTGAGCTGGAAGTAAATCGGGGCCAGCTGACTTAGACGAGTCCAACTTCGCGAGCCACTTAGCTACATTCTCGACGTCGATTTCGACATTACTTATATTGCAGACAGTGTTATCAGAGTCAAGCAGATGATATTTTGGTTGAGTAACAGAACAATTCAAGAAGTAGAGTGAAAGTAAATAGAAGATGCGTTGCAAACCGAGTGTCCTGTAGTCTGTTCGAGGATAGGCGGCTATTACAATGCAGACAGTATTATCAGAGTCAAGCAGATGATATTTTGGTTGAGTAACAGAACAATTCAAGAAGTAGAGTTAAAGTAAATAGAAGATGCGTTAAAAACCGAGTGTCCTGTAGTCTGTTCGAGGATAGGCGGCTATTACAATGCAGACAGTGTTATCAGAGTCAAGCAGATGATATTTTGGTTGAGTAACAGAACAATTCAAGAAGTAGAGTGAAAGTAAATAGAAGATGCGTTGCAAACCGAGTGTCCTGTAGTCTGTTCGAGGATAGACGGCTATTACAATTACGTTAACTTATACGAAGATAAAAATCAATTTTATTTTATTAAATATGTAATCTGTGATGACGTCAAATTCTTAATGTATTTTTTCTTAATGATATTTTATGGTTTTAGCTATATATTTATATTAACAGGTATGAACATTAAAATGATTATCGTCGACTAATAATAAACATTGAGTACACGATAGTAATTAAACAGTTACACATTTATGATGACTAAATATAGTAATGTAGCTCGCCATAAGCACTCATGCCATAGAGATTGAGTGACAGCACGAGCGTGCTGACGTAGAGCACGGCTCTAAGCGCTTGCAGCGGACTCAGCGCGGGCAGGGCGGCAGCGGCGCGCCCGTGGTAGCGCGCGCTGGCGCCCAGCCGCCGGCACGTACGCGCGCGGCGCTTGTCGCCTGGAACACCGTCACTCTGGTAAGGCTTCCGTAGGTAAGGGAGAGCCAGAGACATAGATTAATGCGATTTAGTTTATTTATGCAAAACCCAGAACAAACATTAGCTTTACTCCAAGAAGTATGCGAAATGTAAAATAATTTAGGTAGTTGAACTAATATCCCCGCCCCAATTACACAGCCAGCTGAACAGATTTGTTTAAATCTCTCATAAAGGAAACATATTATCCATCATCTGTAAATACGAACACGATCGTATACGCTTGTAACTCCCGTTGTTTCCTCGTTGCAATCCAAGAGAAATCTGCAAGGATGTGCAACTACATACGCAAGTTCACAATGTTTCTATTTCAAATGAATTCCGTCGTGGTCAAGAAGCCTGCCTGGATTGTCGTCATTTCACTATATTTTCCTTGGTTTTGCTCTGAAAATGATGATGATTGCAGAAGTTGTTTTGTTCAATACGCCAGGTGGCGTTGTGGCGCCGCCAGCTGCAGCAGCAGCGTGCTGTGAGTACCTGCACTATGATGCTGCAGCGCCGCGAACAGCGTCATGAGGCGCGCCTGCGCCATCGCCAGGTGGCGTTGTGGCACCGCCAGCTGCAGCAGCAGCGTGCTGTGCCACGCCACCAGCCCCATGGCCAGCACGCCCGCCATCTCGCTTGGCACGCGCAGCACGTCCTGACAAAGCCACGTCGTGGTTACGGTGTCATCCATCCCATACAATTTATCTTATCAGTTGTCTCTTAAAACTAAATATTGAAAAAACATTTAAAATGTTATAATTTCATACGCGCAGACTTCACTGACTTCCTACGCTTTTGCCCAACCCCCGCACTACTTATTTATATGACCAAGCTCATTTTGACATGATAAATTATAGATTGAATTTAAATTGATATTAGATTATTACAGTTTCTCTATGCTCCGTGCGCGTACGAAAGATATTGAGACTGAAATGTATAATTAGTATATAGAGAGTACAGAAAATAAGATCATAAACAATCCAGTTTTGGTCCTATGTAAAAAGAAAAAAGACAGTGTAATTAATTTCCTTCTGTGATGACGTACGCAGGAATATCATCTGATTCAGGAAATGACATTTGCAACATGTTCAGTGACTACTTTCATTCTACTCTCCGGCAACCGACTACAGTAACGACTCTTGACGACTACCAAAACCATGTTACCTATTCCGTAACAGACCCATGTAACATTGATATACCAGTAGGTACAAGCTTTATTATTATTATTTATTTATTTAATTATTAAATGTATTATAGTGCAGAGAATATATATTAGTTAGAATTAATTTACACTATTTTATTTAATATTTGTATTAAGTGTTTATATTTGTAATTTATGATAATTTCAATTTGTTTTTAGTGAGAATATGTTATAGTCTGCTACAGTTACGCAAGTACGCATACGTACCGGTCCACAAGGGCACATCTGAAAATCAGCGCTGTGGCATGCCCGCAGCACATGCTGAGATGTGTCCTGTTTGACAAATATACTACAGCGCAACATATTGTTCTATGTATTTTTAACATTTATTGTTTTATTTCCAGTCAGTTGTCATAATTGCTTTTTAGTTCTTGTGTATTATTATTACTATTTTCTATCTCTTTTCTGTGTGTTTATATTTTACATTGCATTGTTCCTTTTTTTTCTTTTTGTTAATCAAGTTTTTTCTGGTCTTGGTCCTTGTTTTATGTTTCAAATCTGTACTTTACTGTGTGTGGCTAAGTGCTTTTATTGTTATATTTTGTTGCTGTAGTAATTTGTGAAATAAATGAGTTTGAATTGAATTGAATTGAACATTTCTAGTGATGAGGTACTGAACATATTAGGCAAACTTGACACAAAGAAGTCAGCCGGACCGGACTATTTACCTCCTATATTTATTGTTCACTGCGCTAATAGCCTAGCGCTACCCTTAACTCTTTTATATAGACGTTCTATAGACACAGCTTATGTGCCATCTTTGTGGAAAACTGCGTTTATTAAACCTATTTTCAAAAGGGTGCCAAAAAAGCGTTTTTTTCTAAAGTGTTAGAAAAAATTCTTTATAATCAGGTATATGCAGCACTTAAACAAACATTAATAGACCAGCAACATGGTTTTTTCAAAGGTAGATCAACCGAACAAAATCTCTGGGTATGCGCAGAGTACAAAACAGAACATATGTCAAAACCATTGCAGGTAGACGTAGTCTATACCGACTACTATTAATGTTTTGATCGTATTGAGCACAGCATTCTTCTCCGCAAGCTGTGGCAATCAGGAATCAGAGGTAACTTGTACCGATGGTTTACTTCTTATGTGGAGAACAGAGGTCAACTTGTCGTTCTAAACGGATACACATCGCAGACTACACAGGTGCCATCGTGGGTAGCACAGGGGTCTTTGTTAGGACCCTTACTTTTCTCAATATTCGTTAACGACGTTGAAAAATATTTTGACCATTGTTAAATTAAATTATACGCAGACGATTTAAAAAAATGTTACGCAATTAATGACATAAATGACTCTCTGACACTCCAACATGACTTAAATAATTTCTATAACTACTCTGTACATAACAAGCTGGACCTCAATATCAAAAAATGTTACGTTTGTTCTTTCTCCGGAAGGAAAAACCTCATCACCCTTGACTATAAAACCAGTGGCTCTTTATTATCTAGAGTGGATTCAATAGTAGACTCAGGCGTTACTTTCGACTCAAAACTGTTGTTCGACTCGCATATTGACAAAATAGTGAAAAGAGCATCTAAAGCTTTAGGTTTTGTATTAAAACTATCGTCTGAATTCAATGACATTAAAACCCTGAAAATACTCTACTGCAGTTTTGTCCGCTGTCACCTTGAATGTGCTGCATCTATTTGGAATCCTAGGTATGATCTATACCGGGTGTACAATCCAAATGGATCAGTATGGAGAAGTCTGAAACTATGAGAGATAGCGAAATCTGTTCTTAGGAACCATGGCGTCGATTTTAGATTTAATAATAATCACAGTCAAACTTTTTTCTTAACTCTCATACATAATCGGGAATCGAACCTGGTCTATACTCTTATAATCCCGTCAAGTATTGCTCCGTAAGTATAAGGACCAAATTTGGCTATGAAATCTTGTGTAAACAAGACTGATCGTAAATTAGACTGAAATGGCCACAATTTAATTAATTTGCAAAATGTCGTGAATTATATGAATCGATCATCAACTATCTGAAGAGACCACTTATGCATGTCTTATCTGTATCGATATTATGCATTACAAATAGCGTTTATTTAAAATTAGAACGCATTTGTTCAGCGTGCGTGTCGGATCATTTAAAATGTCATATTTTAAATAAAACTTTTAAATAAGCCTTTTCATAACCTCTTCGTTTTGATTTGAGATAGATTATTATTGTGTTATGTGTTGTGTACTGTTTGTATAATGCGTTTAACGAATGAAGAACAGTTAGATCTATTGGAAGCCTATTTTAAAAGTGATAAAAATTGCACACGAGCTTCGCACGAAGAAGAAAGTTAAGCGGCGAGGAAGACTGCAGAGCTGATAAAAAATATGAGCATATTTTTGAATTTATTTGATAACATTAGCTCGATGTCGGAGGTTAACTGCAACTGTTGGTCGAGCTTTTGAATCAAGTGCATGAGTTTGTGGAGTTTGTTCTTGCGCGCGACGAGTACAGAGTGGAGCAGCGTGAGTGCGAGCACGGCGGAGTCCGCGAGCAGCAGCGTGCCCACGCTGAAGTGCAGCAGGCCGAAGCCGGCGGCCACGTACAGCGCCCAGCCAGCAGCGCCGCTGCCGCCCGCCGCCAGCAGCGCCGCGAGCAGCCAGACCCGCATGCGCACCGCGCGTGCTGCTCCCGCCGCCATTGCTGCCGTCAGAGAAAACGGGTAAAACACTCGCAAGTACCCAAGGTAGTGCTGGAAACCAGCCCCTAACTGCACTGTGCTAAGTGGAGAGAGCCTCATCTTTCTAGCGGCTCAGACACAACTTAAAAACTCTTGCATTCACAGTTTTAACTCTCTCACTCGATATTTTTTTAAGCACTCTGCTATAATGAAGCCGTTACCGAAATTAATGATGCGTGTAATTGATGGGCCATTGAGTTTGAACGACCATTTGTAAAGTATGGTTACATTAGGAAATTTAAAAGCTTAACTCACTTGTTTGATTTTATATTCTCACTAACTTTAGCTACTGACTTCTCTCGCACATTCGTCGGGGATAATATTTCTTTTCGATACAAAATAGATATTCTATGTAGTTTTTAACCGATTTAAAAAAAAGAGGTCGTCATATTTCTGTATTTTTTTATAATGTTTGGAAATACCTTTTTGTATTTTGCTTCATTTGATTTGTTTGTAGTAGATTTTATTTAGTTTTAAGTAGCCTTTAAGATATGTACAAATATAACGAACTATGTAAATTTGTCAATGAGTAATATGATTATAACAACTTACAACGACCAATGCTAGACGTGGGTCTTGTTACAATAATTACAATAATTTATTTCAGCTGTTCTTGGCGATTAAGTGGTCATGAACAGTATAGAAACACTTATGAACTAGTTATTCCCTTAATACACATCGTCTTCTTAATGGTTTTTGGTAATTTGTTATAGTCTAGGAGCCACACCAAAAAAGCTTTTCGAATAAAATGCAGTGTTGAGAGGTCGAGCACACGGCTGTGTGTTCGTTCTCTGACTGTTTAAATTTTCAAATATCACCATATTGTTTTTGACAAAGACGTCTATTTCGAGAATTCACAGGCATGGAGAAGTCAGAAAATTCAATGTTTTAAGTAGAGCTTTACTAGAGTGGTTACCACTAAGATTTTCTTAATTAAATAGGAAATAAGTAGTAATTTACATCTTGTATTCAAGAAGAATTTATACATTAACAAAGATTATATGAAATATGAGTTTACAAAAATTGCAATATAAAATATCTAAACTACATTAATTTTTTTATCATTTTGTTAAAATCCAAATCCGGAGAGGGAAATAAGACGGTCGCGACTGCTCCAGCGCTGGTAATGGATGTAATACGCATAACGACATTCCGTAATGTAAAACAGCACGACCTTCTTCATAAACTGAGTCGAATCGAAAAAAATGTACAAAACGTCAATTATTTCTAGTGGTAAATGGCAACTTGTTACCAAAAGAGAAAAGGATTACACAGTTCGTTGTGACAACAGCACCTTCGCCTGTCCGGATTCCCTAAAAATTTCACAATAACTTATAAACTTGAAATAATTCGTGATTTCGATATTCCGAATTGAAAAAATTAAACTACGATTTGTTTTCTTAAAATTAAAGCATCATTTAAATTTTCTATTTTCTCTCGACCAAAAATAGAAGAGTTTAAGAAAACTAAAGCAACTGTTAATTTAAAATGGATTTGCTCGTTGATTATTACAGGCGCATGCTAAAGCGTTATAAAAATAACATCTTACTTCCAGAAATAATGTCCTGTATACAAATGTGATGTACTTTGTATGAATGAACGCTCTATCAGTATAGTATTCCATTTTATTTTGGAGATAAAACCTATTAAATATACATAAAAGTTCTGTATATTCGAGCAAACTTTTCCAGTCTTGGCAACAATGATTAACAGTTAAGAAACTGTTTCCGCTAGTTTTTTGTTGGTTCGCTCACCTCATCGCATGAGTTATGGCCCCGAGTTTTGACAGAAACACCAACTTTCCCAGAACCCAGGGAAGGCAAAAAGATGTAGAGTTGGCACAGAGTGAGTTACTGCCTGCGAACATGAACTAATCAAACTTGGCCGCTCGGCGAAACTAATGAATAGTTTGATTATTTTGAACTATTCCTATTTCAATATAGAACTAAACATAAGTACCTATCTAGTTACTTACATTACATTAACATTTCGTGAATGTGAATTATTGTTCCTTGCTTTTACTTAAAAACTAATACTTCAATTTATGAATTCCAATGCTTTATCTTGTTCGACGGCGCCGGTGGCAGCACGGTCTGACCAGTTATCGTGTAGCGTGATATTGGAGTTGTACAAAGACGCCCTGCTTATAATCTGGTCTCATTTTAATAAGGTGAATTATTAAATATGTATGGTCTATTGTGTAGGTCGGAAATTGACATCTCTTTTCTAAGTACCTAAAACACAGCAAATAATACAAGAAACACATTACGCCTCTACATGCACAAATGTAAATAAAGGTAATAATGCATCACTTGTGAAATACACGCGACGACCATCTGGACAATGCGTGCCACAGGTCTATATGGACTCACTATACACTTGTATACACAGGGGACGAGAGTGAGAAAATGCTTTGCACCAACATCTTATTATACTACGAGGAAGCGGAGGTCATTTTCCCCTGACCCGTAGTTAGCGGCATAAATCATCCAAAAAGTAAGGGGTATACGTCCAGAGGGTTCGAATATGAAAGGTTTTAATTATTGTGGCGACGTCTAGGCTACTTGCATTCCGCAGAGAGCCATCGGAATACTGACCTGCGCAAACTTGCCTCGATGCTCTGTTGATTAGTCTTGCTACAAATAACTATAGAGTTTTCATTAAACACATTCTCTAGGTGAACCATTAATTCCAGGGACTCACACTGAAAATTTAAACTTCCATATTTTTGACGAAATCGTTCATAATTCAGAAGTGTTTAGATCTTCCCCCGTTCCTTCAGTAAATGGAAGTGTCGCGCGCAGATTGAGGCAGCGCCTCGTATATGGTTAGTAATTCAGCCTAGAGCGACCCGGGGACGCGTAGCCGTACATTGGGTTAGATATTAAACGTAACAACAGCCGGAGCAACTATTTATCAAAGTCTTATACTCGATGACCTTGACCTTGTAATGCATTTGTTTGGCAAACGTCCGGTGCAAACTCGAGATCGTATTGACTTGGGATGAGCCACGTTTCAGTAATCACGAAGACGTCATAATTACATTAAGACAATTTGTACGGAAGTCGGAAGCTTAATCCTTCAAAGTTTTAGTAGTAAGATGAATTGTCAATTTGAAATGAATTTGAAAATCGTTGAATAACATGCACATCGGGCCGTGAGTCGCGACCTGCTCACTCTTTTCTATTGGTGGGAACGCGTGGTTTATTTCCTAAAGTTCATAAAGTGGTGACCGCGAGCAGAGCACGTGAGCAGCCTTCATCATCATCATCGTCGACATGAGCCAGAGCCAGCTTCCAGAGGACAACACGGGCATAAGCGATCACGACCTTGCAGTGCCTTGCGAGACTGGTCGTCACCCCTTATCCTCCACCTGCGACATGGCACAGCACCTCCACTT
Organism: Marasmarcha lunaedactyla; assembly: GCA_923062675.1. Classification (NCBI taxonomy): domain Eukaryota; kingdom Metazoa; phylum Arthropoda; class Insecta; order Lepidoptera; family Pterophoridae; genus Marasmarcha; species Marasmarcha lunaedactyla. Next base: position 28,133,186 of record OV281349.1, read on the forward strand.
TCGGCCGGTCCTCAGCAGAGCACCTCTCTTCTGGTCCAAAAACCGAAGATGGACGCTACTTACGACCTTTGGTCTCGGAGAGAAGTGATGTAGCGATGACGCGCTACTCAACCGACCAATCTCAACGCGTGTTCTACATCGCAATATCTACTTAAGAGATTAGAATATATATGTGACTTACAGTGATTGTCGTATAAGAGACCTCATCTGCGTCCGGACCCGTTCGGACGTGTTGACGGTCGCTCCCGGCTGCCGAGTCACGATTGTTGTCTCACGACTCCACTCGTATCAATACTCAAACGCCACTCTCAGATCCGTTCTGCGTCCGGCCCCGCTCGGACGTGTTCGCGGTCGCTCCAGCAGTTGAGTCACGATTGTCGTCTCACGACGTCAACTCGTAGCAATACTCATACGCTGTTAGCCTCTTTAGGGCTTACTCTGTGGCCGGTTTCGATCGGCTGCAAGTAAGTCGGTCTCTTGCACAGCAACAACAGAGCTGAGCTTACCGCGGTCGATTAAATTCGATAGTGGTTCGCGAAGCTCGGGCTGTTTTTCTGGCTGCGTACCTGACGCTTGGCGCTTGCTACGTAGTCAGAGACTCGCTCGACTCGCTCTGCGGCCGGCCCCAGGCAGGTCGTAACGTAGTCAATCCCGCACTCTGTGCACCCCTCGAAGTAAAAACCTCACTTCGGTGAGTGCAGCAACAACAGGGTTGAGCTTACCGCGGTCGATTAAATTCGATAGTGGTTTGCAAGACTCGGGCTGTCTTTCTGGCTGCGTACTCGACGCTTGGCGCCTGTACGTATTCAGAGACTCGCTCTACGGCCGGCTCCGGCCGGTCGTAACGTAGTCAATCCCGCACTTTTAGTGCAACCCAACTCCGTCAGGTCTACGGCCGGTTTTTGTTGTCAATTTATTGACGACACACTCCGTAGTAGACTCGCGTTTGATCAGGTGGATACTTAACGGTGACAACTAAGCCTGATAGCGTTGCCCCGGTGCGCTTCCAAGGCCCTTCAGGCCAAGGAGAAACCGGCTGACCCGATCCCACTGCACTTGGGCCTTTCCCAGGGTGACGGTACAGTGCTGTCCGAGCTAGGGGCACCACCTCGCGTCGTCCCCAGCCCCCCTACCGCGGGTAGGGAGGTTTAGGTGCTAGGTTTGCTAGGGAACCTAGGCATTCTTATATATTTATATATTATATATCGTAGGACCAAGCCCTCCCAATGGACCAGCAAAGCTTGGTAAACTTTGCTAGGTCGTTCGCCCAGGCGCTCGTAGCGTCCGGCGTCAGCATATCGAATGACGTACTAACGCAGGCCTTACAGGCAACTATCGCGTCCCCGGCCCCTCAGGCCTCAACCCCGGCCCCTCAGGCCTCCAACGTCGAGACCCCTTAGGTCTTAAGCTCTCCCGCGTCTCCCGCCTCGTCCGAGATGGACTGCGAATCGGTCGCATCCTCTCACGCGTCGCGTCGTAAGCGTACCGCTCCCGGGAGCGACTCCGAACCCGCGTCTGATACGTCGTCAGATGCCGTCACCTTAACCGGCTCTCCTGAGCCCGCGTTTCAACTCGTCGCCAAGCGCTCCAAGAAGCGCTCGAAGAAAGCTTCGGTATCTTCAATACCCGAGCCCTCCCCGGTGTCTTCAACACCAGCCCCCGCGCCGTTAAAATCGCTCGTAGTAACCGCGTCTCCGTCGGTCACATCGAAGCCAGCGACGCGCTGCGCTCCCGTCCCGCCGAAGCCTCAGCTCCCTCCGCCCGTCTTCCTGCGTGAAAAAGCGCGCTGGACCGCGGTTTCAAACTTGTGCAAAGTGCACAAAATTAATTACTTAAAAGCCGCCAACGCTGGCGATACAATCAAGATTCAAGTAGCGACCGTCGACGACTTCCGCACGTTTACCAGGTTACTCGGATTAAACCAAATCGCGTATCACACCTACGCCCTCCCGGAGGAGCGTAAGATCCGCGCAGTACTACGGGGCGTCCCGTTCGAACTCAGCAACGAAGACATTCTCGAGGACCTTAAGTCTCAGGGTTTCCCGGTCACAGCAGTGCACAAGATGCACTCCAACCGCGGTAGGCGATTTCCGTTAGCGCTAGTAATCCTGTCCAATACTCCCAACTCGAAGGAGATTTTCAAAGAGGCTCGCACAATCTGCGGACTCTCGAACATCTCCGTCGAGCGTCCCAACCCCCGCGGTCACCCTGGGCAGTGCCACCGCTGCCAGCTATATGGCCACGCAGCGGCTAACTGTTCAGCTCCCCCCAGGTGCGTAAAGTGCCTGGATCCTCACTTCACTAAGGAGTGCACTCGCACTCCCGAATCCACTTCCCCCCCTGCCTGTGTGCTGTGCGGCCAGTCCGGCCACACAGCAAACTACAGGGGTTGCCCGCGCGCTCCGCGCTCCACCACCAAGAGGGTCGCGCCTAAACCGGCGCCGCCACTCACTCCTGCTAACTTCCCGCCGCTGCGCAACCGGGGTCCCCCGGAAGCAAAGCCCGTTCAGCCGACGCCTACTCCGGCTCTGTCTTGGAGGCAGCGTCCGGCCGTCCCGCCTGCACCTTCCCGACCCATCCCAGCTCCCGTAGCTCCCATAGGGCCGCGTCCCGCGTTGTCATCTTCCCCTCAGTCGTCGTTGGCTGAGGACATGAAGACCGTGTTCGACGTCATCCAAAACGTCGACATTAACGAAATTTCCGTACTCGCACGCAAACTGCGAGCCGCCCGCTCTCCTCAAGAGCGTTTATTCGCGTTAGCCGAGCATCACTCGCTCCTAAGTTCGTTGTAAATTCTTTTATTTTTGTAAATTCTAAATAAATAAATTTTAATGTCTAGACCCGCGAATCTCGCGTCCAGTCGTATTAAACCTAAGGGCTTATCCCTAGTATCTTTTAACGCTCGTAGCCTTAGCTCTAACCTTCCCGAGATTAAACTGTTCCTTCAGAACAACGACCCAGATCTTTTTCTTCTCCAGGAGACATGGCTCACTCCTAATCGCTCCAGGGGATTCGCGATTCTTAAGTACGCGTTTACACGTAACGATAGGCCTAACTGCGACGGTTTCGGTGGCACTGCTATCTACTACAAAAGAGGATTCCATTGCTGTCCTCTCCCTACCCCTCCTCTCCTTAACATGGAAGCCACCGTGTGTAGATTGGCTATGACTGGTCATCCGACCATCATCATAGCTTCAGTCTACATACTTTGTGGCACCAAACCTATCCGCAGCGACTTTGAGACCATTCTCGCCCTCGGCCGTTCAGTCATTATGTTCGGAGACTTTAACTTCAAACATACTGACTGGACGTGCCTATCAACCAACCAAAGCGGTATAGCTCTCCTCGACATCACCAACTTACTCGACTTAGACGTCGTCTCCCCTATCACTCCCACTCACTATCCCGACAACCCGAACCACTCTCCTGACATCCTCGACTTTGCAATCGTCAAGCATATCAACCTCGACCTCAGGTCTATCGAACCGCTCGATGACCTAGGTTCTGACCACCGCCCCGTCTCCCTCGTGCTAGGACCGCCTAACGTTAACGTCACTTCTCCTAAGACCTTTACCGACTGGAAAGGGTTTAAAAATACGATAGTTTCTGCCTTAGAGGCCCCAAACTCTCCGCTCGCGATCTCGCCCGATCAATTAGATAGCCCGGATAAAATAGACTCGTTAGTAAATTCTCTCACTGATGCTATCAACTCAGCCATCAGTGTAAACGAAAAGGTTGCTAAGAAAGGCAAACCCACGCTTCCCTTAGCCATTAGCAATCTTATTAAAGCTAAGAACGCGGCTCTCCGGAGAGCCAAGAAATATCCCACGCCCGCCTATAGAACAGCTGCGAATCAGCTACAACGCAAAGTTAGATCTCGCCTCGCGGAACTCCGAGACGCCCAGATGAACGATCTCATGGCGAATATCTCCCCGTCCCACCAAGCGTATTATCGAATGGCCCGAGCCTTACGCGTAGACGCCGTTTCTCACGCCCCTCCTCTCACTCGTCCCGATGGCTCTATCGCCTTCGAAGACGAAGAGAAAGCCGAATGCTTCGCTGACAGCGTTGCGTCTCAATGCTCGCCCAGCACGCAACCCGCGAATCCCAATCACATCAAAGCGGTGGAGGCCGAAGTCCTCCGTAGAAACTCTCTCCCCATCACCGCCGACCCCGTCACAGTCTCTAATGATGAAATCTCGCTTCACATCAAAAGTCAAAAGTCCAGAAAGGCTCCGGGTGCGGATGGTATTTCCAACCACGCACTTAAGCACCTGCCTCAACAGGTGCTTACCTTGTTAGCTATCATTTTCAATGCCTGCTTCGACCTTAGCTACTTTCCAAAAGCTTGGAAAGAAGCGACAGTCATAGGCATACCCAAGCCGGGTAAACCTCTTAATGTCCCGGCTAATCACAGACCCATCAGCCTCCTCAAGGCAATGTCTAAACTTCTCAAGAGAGTCATACTCTCTCGAATGCGGAACCATCTGTTTCCAACGGACGGTGATCCTCTCATAATTCCCCACCAGTTCGGCTTTCGCGCTAAGCACTCCTGCCCTCAGCAAGTCCATCGAATCGTCGAGTACATACTCGACGGCTTCTATCCGAAACGAAAGAAAACGATCGCAGTTTTCTTTGACGTAGCCAAGGCTTTCGACAAAGTCTGGCACAGCGGTCTCGTTTATAAACTCTATAAAATAGGCTTACCGGCTCGCCTAGTTAGGATAATCGCGTCGTTTCTCAAAGACCGCACGTTTCGTTTCAAACATGAAGGCACGCTCTCCGCGCCTCGTCCCTCAAGGCTCATTCCTCGCCCCTCTTTTGTATACCGTATACACTAACGACATTCCCATTCCAGCTAAAGTCGTCGAACTCGCTCTCTTTGCCGACGACACTGCCCTTTACACCAAAGGCCGCAGAGCCTCGGGTCTCGTCACCAGACTTCAAAAGGCTATTAACACCCTCGGTGCTTGGTTTAAAAAATGGCGTATCGATGTGAACCCAGAGAAGAGCTCTGCGGTTTACTTCGACTACAGACGCAGTCGTATCCCCGACAATCTCCAATTGAGAATGCAAGGCACTCCCATCCCCTGGAAGCGCAGTACCAAATATTTAGGCGTCATATTAGACCAAACGCTTTCATTCAATCCTCACGTCGATAGAGTAACGAAACTCGCACGTTTTTACCTAGGCCGGCTTTACAGTATGTTAGGTAGAAAAAGTAAAATGTCCTTCAGAAACAAACGTACGCTTTATAAGGTCTGCGTTAGACCAGTCATGTCATATGCTTCGCCAGTCTTTGCTCACGCCAAACCCTCCGTCCTGCACAAACTGCAGGTAGTTCAAAACCTCTTCTGCCGCAGGGCCACAAACGCACCTTGGTACGTGCGCAACGCGGACCTGCACAGAGATCTTGAACTGCCTACAGTACAACAGTATCTAAAAACACTCTCAGAATCGTTCTTCAAACGCGCCGAATCCCATCCCAATCCTCTTGTTCGAAAATCAGTCTCATATACTGCTCCTGTCCTAGATTCGGCATACAAAATCGCTAGACCGAGAAACGTGCACACAAGCGAACGTTCGAAGATAACCGTAGATCTCGAGGCCCTTCAGGCCGCAAATTCTAATTCTAACGTAAATTCTAATTCTAACGTAAATCCGAATTAATGCAAATTTAATTTTTCAATTTTTAATGTTTTCATTATTTACTTTTCATTTTTAATGTTTTTATTTTACTTTTAATTTTTGAGCACCTTCAGTGCTATGTAAAACCCAGCGGGTGACCCCTTAAGGGCCCCGCTAGCGCGGCCTCTTTCTCCAATTGGCCGTCGTTCAGATGAAGGCTGAGTGGCAAAAATGCACGAGCCGACAGGGGGTTTTTAGTGGGTATGGTTCTGGTAGGCGTCGGGACGAGTCCCACATAACTTTGGAATCGCGCCAGAGTATGCGTCAGAGCATTTTTATCCTCCTGCCCTTCCCGCGGAGGGGAACAAAAAAAAAAAAAAAAATGATTGTCGTCATTTCTCGCTCCAATCGCCACCCAGTACGGACGTTCCAAGACCACTCCGATTGATCGGTCTCTTCCCGTTATTCAGTGGCGCTCAGTTTACTGACGTCATAGTATAGCGCGTTGGTTCCATGATACGGTTTTTCTGGGTTTTCTTACTCCCTCCGAGCGCTATCAAAGCGATTTTTTCTTTGCGACTAAATCTCTTAGTCTCAAAAGTGCTGTGCTGTGTTGTGCTCGTGCTGAGTGCTGTGTGTGCCCAGCGTAAAGTATTCTGGTTTTAGTACAAAGGATACCTAACGGTGACAACTGAATTTGTACTGATCCAGTCCTTTTATTTTATTTATTTTTCCTTTTTACTATTTGATTTATTTACTCTCCTATTTTCTTATTTATCTTTATCATATTTGTGTCTTTTCCGCGTACATTTGCCGTTTTTGTCGTTAAAGATTGACCCCAACGCGACAAACTCTTTACCTGCGTACCGTTTTTAAGTTTCTAGGCGAACTACGGTTAGTTTTAAGTTATTTTCCCCAGCCGCCCTACCGCTGGTAGGGAGGTTAGCCGCTAGGGTTGCTAGGTCTGTTAGTAACTTTAGGCATCTTTTATTTATTTATATATTTATATCTTTCTACCAGGCCCTCCTATGGACTCGCAAAGCATCGTAAACTTTACCAAAGAGTTTGCCCAGGCACTCGCCGTATCGGGCATCTCAATCTTTGACGAGATCTTTACGTAGGCCTTATTTGCGATTAACGCGTCCCCGGCCCCTCAGGCCCCAATCCCGGCCCCTCAGGCCACCAGCGCTCAGATCCCTCTGGTCTTTAGCTCCTTTCCCGCGTCTCCCGTGCCCTCCAAGATGGACTGTGTGTCGGACACATCCTCTCGCACGTCGCACCGCAAGCGTACCGCTCCCGGGAGCGACTCCAAATCCGCGTCTGATGCGTCATCGGACGCCGCCACCCTAACCGGCTCTTCTGAGTCCACGTTCACTCTAGCATTTTCAAAGCGCTCCAAGAAGCGCTCAAAGAAAATCATGGTGTCTTCAACTACCAATCCCACCCCGTGTCTTCACCACTCGACCCCGCACCTTTAGTCGTTTCGTCGAAGCCAGCAACGCACTGCGCTCCCGTCTCGGCTAAGGCTCAACTCCCTCCTCCCGTCTTCTTCCACGAAAAAGCGCGATGGACCGCGATATGTAGTCTTTGCAAAGAGCAAAAATCTAACTACGTAAAAGCCTCCAAAGCAGGCGATACAATCAAAATCCAGGTCGCGACTATCGATGACTACCGCGCGTTTACTAGGTTACTCTCGTTAAAACAAATCGCGAACCATACTTACGCCCTCCCGGAGGAGCGTAAGATCCGCGCAGTATTACGGGGCGTCCCGTTTGAACTTGCGAACGACGAAATCTTAAGTCCCAGGGTTTCCCGGCTGAAGCAGTGCACAAGATGCACTCCAACCGCGGTGGGCGTTTCCCACTCGCATTAGTAATCCTGAGTAACACTCCCAACTCGACGGATATCTTCAGAGAGGCTCGCACAATCTGCGGACTTTCAAAAATCTCCATCGAGCGTCCCAACCCCCGCGGTCACTCTGGTCAGGTGCATTAAGTGCCTGGATCCTTATATTACAAAGGAGTGCACCTCCGATTCCACCTCCCCCTCTGCATGTGTGCTATGTGGCCAGTCCGGCCACACAGCTAACTACAGGGGTTGTCCACGCGCTCCGCGCTCCTCCGTTAAGAGGGTCGCGCCTAAACCGGCGCCGTCGCTCACTCCCTCCAACTTCCCGCCACCGCGCAACCGGGCTCCCCCGGAAGCAAAGCCCGTGCTGCCGACGCCTACTCCGGCTCTCTCCTGGATACAGCGTCCGGCCGCTCCACCTTCCCTACTTATCCCAGCTCCCCTAGCTCCCGTAAGCCTGCGTCCCGCTCCGTCATCTTCACCTCAGTTGTCGTTGGCTGAGGACATGAAGACCGTGTTCGACGTTATCCAAAACGTCAATATTAGGGAAATCGCCGTACTCGCACGCAAACTGCGAGCCGCGAGCTCTCCCCAAGAGCGTCTATTTGTATTAGCCGAGCATCACTTGCTACTTAGTTCGTTATAAATTCTATATAGTATAAATTCTCTAAATAGTAAATATAATGTCTAGACCTGCAAATCCCACGTTCGGTCGTATCAAACCCAAGGGCTTATCTCTAGTTTCATTTAGCGCTCGTAGCCTTAGTTCTAACCGCGTTCTTCCTAAACTCAAACTATTCGTTCAGAACAATGAGCCAGACTTACTGCTTCTCCAAGAGACGTGGCTCACTCCAAACCACCCCAGGGAATTCGCTATTCCCAAATACGCGCTCACTCGTAACGATAGGCCCAACGTCGACGGTCATGGCGGCACAGCTATTTACTGTAAAAGAGGTTTCCATTGCTCTCCCCTCTCTTCCCCTCCTCTCCTCAACATGGAAGCCACTGTGTGTAGATTGGCATGAATATGACAACGGTTCCCTCACCGTTGCTATCAACTCAGCCATCAGAGATAACGAAAAGATCGCTAAGCAAGTCAAAACCACGCTTCCCGTAGCCGTCCGCAATCTCAGTAGAGCTTAAAACGTGGCTCTTTGGAGAGCCAAACTCTATCCCACGCCTGCCTATGGATCAGCTGCGAATCAGCTGCAACGTAAAGTTAGGTCTTGCCTCGCTGAACTCCGTGACGCTCAGATGAACGATCTCATAGAGAATATTTCCCGATCCCACCAAGCGTATTATAAAATGGCTCGAGCCTTATGCGTAGACGCCGCTTCCCACGTTCCTCCTCTCACTCGTCCCGACGGCACTACCGCCTTCGAAGACGAAGAGAAAGCCGAATGCTTCGCCGACAGCATTGCCTCACAATGCTCGCCCAGCACGCAACCCGTGGATCCCTCCCACATCCAGGTGGTGGAGGACGAAGTACTCCACAGAGACTCTCTCCCCATCACCGCCGACCCCGTCGCAGTCTCTAATGATGAAATCTCGCTTCTCATTAGAAGTCAAAAGTCCAAAAAGTCCTCAACAGGTGCTTACCTTATTAGCTATCATTTGCAATGCCTGCTTCGACCTTAGCTATTATCCAAAATCTTGGAAAGAAGCGAGAGTCATAGGCATTCCCAAGCCGGGTAAACCTCTGAATATCCCGGCTAATCACAGACCCATCAGCCTCCTCAAGGCCATGTCTAAACTTCTCGAGAGATTCATACTCTCTCGAATGCGGAACCATCTGTTTCCAACGGATGGTGATCCTCTCATTATTCCCCATCAGTTCGGCTTTCGCACTAAGCACTCCTGCCCTCAGCAAGTCCATCGAATCGTCGAGTACATACTCGAAGGCTTTTATCCACGGCATTTTAAAACGGTAGCAGTTTTCTTTGACGTAGCCAAGGCTTTCGATAAAGTCTGGTACAGCGGTCTCGTCTATAAACTCTACAAAATAGGCTTACCGAATCACCTAGTTAGGATAATCGCGTCGTTTCTCAAAGACCGCGTGTTTCGTTTCAAACACGAAGGCACGCTTTCCGCGCCACGTTCCATAAAGGCTGGAGTCCCTCAAGGCTCAGTCCTTGGCCCTCTGTTGTATACCGTCCCACCGAAAGGCGTCGAAATCCGGACTCGAAGAGCGGTGTCTCTTTGCTGAAGACTCGTCACCAGACTTCAAAAGTCCGTAAACGCCCTTGGTGCATGGTTTCAAAAATGACGCATCCGTGTGAACCCAGGCAAGAGTTCTGCGGTTTATTTCGACTGCAAGCACCGTCGTACCGCCGATTAAAATCTCCGCATCCGAATGTTAGGCATTCCCATCCCCTGAAAGCGCAGCAATACCTTGGCGTCACTTTAGACCAGACGCTTTCTTTCAAACCACACGTCGATAGAGAAACGAAACATGCCCGATTTTACTGAGGCCGCCTATTTAGTATGTTAGGTAGAAAAAGTAAAATGTCTTTCAGAAATAAACGTACGCTTTATAAGACCTTCGTTAGGCCCGTCATGCCATATGCCTCGCCAATCTTTGCCCACGCCAAACCCTCCGTCCTGCACAAACTGCAGGTAGTTCAAAATCTCTACTGCCGCAGGGCCACGCACCTTGGTACGTGCGTAACGTGGACCTGCACAAAGATACTACCTACGGTGCAACAGCACCTCAAAACACTCTCGGAAGCGTTCTTCAAACGCTCCGAAACCCACTCCAATCCCCTAGTTCGAGATTCAGTCTCGCTATTACTATCCCTGTCTGAGATTCGAAGTTCAAAGTCACTAGACCGATTGATTCCCGAGTGATTCCCAGCGGGTGACCCCTTCTGGGCTCCACTGGGCCGCGGCTTGCTCACAATTTTCTATCGGTGGGAACGCGTGGTTTAGTTCCCTAAAGTTCTTTTTATTTTGATAAAAATTATTTTTGTCCATTTCAAAGTAAAATAATTATGTTTTTTGGAATATTTGGTACTTTTGGGCGAGATTAAAGAAAACTCGCCTTTTTTTTGTGATTTTTATTTATTTTTCATTTTCTACAAAGATCTTTAAGGTTGGTCTCATTTTAATATTTTTTGCATTGTAGTTTAGTTAGTAATAAAGAAAAAATGTAAAGTTTACCCGCTTGAGCAATGGTTGTTTCATTTGAACAATAAATAATTAATAAACTGGGCCTCACAGAATTTACAGTACCTATGTAAGTTTATTTCACACAGAGAATTCGGGGCCTGTCACTTATGACTTTTTACAGAAATTGTAACAATAATGAAATATTGCGACCTACATGGCACAAGCAGGACGTCACAGGAAACTGTGCTTCAGTGAATTGCTTTTTTTATTATTATTTATGAATTGTCAGTCAAAAGCCAACCGCCCCACATACGCACTACGAATACCTACGAGTACTTATTTTTTGTTCCGAATTGGTCATAACATATGAAATTGGCGTATTGTAAGGGAGGAACATAAAGTAAATTTTTATATTCTATATTTATTTAATATATATTTATTTAAATATATATGTTTATTATAAATTAATATATTTATTTACGCGAAGTATGTACCATTGCTATTTATGCACTCTTGTCATCTCATAGGTAGTTCATTGATCCTATTACTAAAAAAGACCATTCGGACAGGAATCAATAAAATCTTTGAAGGCGCTTTGGACTGCCCAATCGGAGTTGAATTCGGTCCCTTGCAAGAAGTTATCCAAATTTTAAAAAAAAAATTATACTCTGTAGGAACAAGGTCCGGGAAGTACGGTGGATGTGTTACACATTACAACTGAAGCTCTTCTAATTTCGTAGCCGTCTGTTGTGCAGTGTTTGGTGTAGCGTTGTCCTGAAGCAGCAGTGGCCTAGAGCGATTGACCAGCCTCGGTTGTTTAGCAGGTACCTTTTCCATCATGGTTTGCAGTTGCTGACAATAGACATCTGACGTAATCGTCTGGCCTGATTTAAGAAAGCTGTAGTGATCGACACCGACACTAGTCCACCAAACGCTCACAAGTAACTTTTTTTGAGTCAACTTTCGCTTGGAGTAGGATTTGGCTGGTTCGCCAGGGTTCAACCATTGCGATGACCGTTTCCGAATGTTGTACAAGACCTAGTTTTCATCACAGGTAATGATTTGATTTATAATCTTTTCATTATTGTGCCGGTTGAGTAATGTAATGCAGCAGTCGACGCGCGTTTGTAGGTTTGCTGCACTCTATTCCCAGTTTGCTTCAAGTGAATAAAAACAGTTTTATCACTAACGCCGCAGCCTACAGCTAACTCGGACGTGGTTTGCGATGGATCCGCTTCCACAATAGCGGCCTTCAGTTCTTCATTTTCAACTTTGGTCTCCGGCCGTCCACGAGGCTTGTTCTGCAGGTCGAGATTTCCAGAACGAAAACGTTGGAACCAAAAACGCCCTGTGTTTTCTTATGCGACACCGCCGCCATACACAGCATTCATACTTCGAACCGTTTCTGCAGCACTGGTGCCACGGTGGAACTCGTACTCGTAAATAACGCGATATTTCAAGTTTTAAATGGCAAGCGCATTTCTCGCTCCTATCGCCGCCCAGTGCGGACGTGCAAGACCCCGTTCTCCGTTGTTTGGTCCCTTCCCGATCAGTCTACTGACGTCACAGTTTAGCGTGTTGGTTCCGTGCTACGGTTTTCAAGGTTTTCCTACTCCCTCTGAGTGCTATCGAAGTGCGATTTTTCTTTGCGACTAAGCCCCTTAGTCTTCAAAGTGCTGTGCTAAGTTGTGTTGTGCTTGTGCTGAGTGCAGTGTTGTGCCCAGCGTAAGTAGTCTGGTTTCAGTGCAAAGGATACTTAACGGTGACAACGAATTTGTACTGAACCAGTCCTTTTATTTTTATTTTATTTCTCTTCTCTATTTTATTTATTTTTCTTCTATTTTTCATATTTATTTTTATCATATCTGTGTGTTTTCGTGTGTATTTGTCCTTTCTGTCGGTAAAGGTTGACCCTAACGCGGTCAACTCTTTACCTGCGTACCCTTTTTTAGGTTTCTAGGTAGCGGCCTTCGGCGTACTACTGTTAGTTTTAAGTTCTCCTCCCCAGCCCCCCTACCGCTGGTAGGGAGGTTAGCCGCTAGGATTTTGCTAGGTTTATAGGAACAAGGCATCTTTTATTATACTTATATTTATTAATATTACTGTCCCAACCCTCCCTAATGGATCCGCTAAGCGTTATTAACGCGTTCACCCAGGCGCTTGCTGCGGTAGGCGTCTACATCCCGAAAGACATCATAACGCAGGCCTTGCAGGCATCAATCGCATCCCCGGCCCCTCAGGCCTCAACCCCGGCCCCTCAGGCCTCAACCCCGGCCCCTCAGGCCTCCAACGTCGAGACCCCTCAGGTCTACAGCTCTTCCTCGTCTCCCGCCTCGTCCGAGATGGACTGCGAATCGGTCGCATCCTCTCACGCGTCGCATCGCAAGCGTACCGCTCCCGGGAGCGACTCCGAACCCGCGTCTGATACGTCGTCAGATGCCGTCACCTTAACCGGCTCTCCTGAGCCCGCGTTTCAACTTGTCGGCAAGCGCTCCAAGAAGCGCTCGAAGAAAGCTTCGGTATCATCAATACCCGAGCCCTCCCCGGTGTCTTCAACACCAGCCCCCGCGCCGTTAAAATCGCTCGTAGTAACCGCGTCTCCGTCGGTCACATCGAAGCCAGCGACGCGCTGCGCTCCCGTCCCGCCGAAGCCTCAGCTCCCTCCGCCCGTCTTCCTGCGTGAAAAAGCGCGCTGGACCGCGGTTTCTAACTTGTGCAAAGAGCACAAAATTAATTACTTAAAAGCCGCCAACGCTGGCGATACAATCAAAATTCAAGTAGCGACCGTCGACGACTTCCGGTCTTTCACTAGGCTTCTGTCGATCAATCAAATCGCGTTTCACACCTACGCCCTCCCGGAGGAGCGTAAGATCCGCGCAGTACTACGGGGCGTCCCGTTCGAACTCAGTAACGAAGACATTTTCGAGGACCTTAAGTCTAAGGGTTTCCCGGCCGTAGCAGTGCACAAGATGCACTCCAACCGCGGCAGGCGTTTTCCTTTAGCATTAGTAATCCTGTCAAATACTCCCAACTCGAAGGAGATTTTCAGAGAGGCTCGCACAATCTGCGGACTCTCGAACATCTCCGTCGAGCGTCCCAACCCCCGCGGTCATCCTGGGCAGTGCCACCGCTGCCAGCTATATGGCCACGCAGCGGCTAACTGCTCAGCTCCCCCCAGGTGCGTTAAGTGCCTGGATCCACATATCACAAAGGAGTGCACTCGCACTCCTGAATCCACTTCCCCCCTGCCTGTGTGCTGTGCGGCAGGGGTTGCCCGCGCGCTCCGCGCTCCACCGTCAAGAGGGTCGCGCCTACACCGGCGCCGCCGCTCACTCCCGCTAACTTCCCGCCGCTGCACAACCGGGGTCCCCCGGAAACAAAGCCCGTTCAGCCGACGCCTACTCAGGCTCTGTCTTGGAGGCAGCGTCCGGCCGTCCCGCCTGCACCTTCCCGACCCATCCCAGCTCCCGTAGCTTCCGTAGGGCCGCGTCCCGCGTTGTCATCTTCACCTCAGTCGTCGTTGGCTGAGGACATGAAGACCGTGTTCGACGTCATCCAAAACGTCGACATTAACGAAATTTCCGTACTCGCACGCAAACTGCGAGCCGCCCGCTCTCCTCAAGAGCGTCTATTCGCGTTAGCCGAGCATCACTCGCTCCTAAGTTCGTTGTAAATTCTTTTATTTTTGTATAAATTCGTAAATAAATTAATTTTAATGTCTAGACCCGCGAATCCCGCGTCCAGTCGTATTAAACCTAAGGGCTTATCCCTAGTATCTTTTAACGCTCGTAGCCTTAGCACTAACCTTCCCGAGATTAAACTGTTCCTTCAGAACAAAGAACCTGACTTATTCCTTCTCCAGGAGACATGGCTTACTCCAAACCGCTCCAGGGGATACGCTATTCCTAAGTACGCGTTTACTCGCAACGATAGGCCCAACTCCGACGGTTACGGCGGCACCGCTATATATTACAAAAGAGGCTTCCATTGCTGTCCTCTCCCTACCCCTCCTCTCCTCAACATGGAAGCCACCGTATGTAGATTGGCTATGACTGGTCATCCGACCATCATCATAGCTTCAATCTACATACCTAGTGGTACCAGACCAATCCGCAGCGACTTTGAGGCCATTCTCGCCCTCGGCCATTCAGTCATTATGTTCGGAGACTTTAACTCCAAACATCCTGACTGGACGTGCCTATCGACCAACACCAGCGGTATCGCTCTCCTCGACATCACTAACTCCCTTGACTTAGACGTCATATCCCCCATCACTCCCACTCACTATCCCAACAACCCGACCTATTCTCCTGACATCCTCGACTTTGCAATTATCAAGCGAATCAATCTTGATCTCAGGTCCATCGAACCGCTCGATGACCTAGGCTCCGACCATCGCCCCGTCTCCCTCGTGCTAGGCGCGCCTAACGATAACGTCACATCTCCTAAGACTTTTACCAACTGGAAAGGCTTTAAAAATACGTTAGCTTCAGCCTTAGAGGCACCGAACTCTCCGCTCGCGATTTCGCCCGACCAATTAGACAGTCCGATTAAAATAGATTCGATAGTCGATAATCTCACTGATGCTATCAACTCAGCCATCAGCGACAACGTAATCATTGCTAAGCAAGGCAAACCCGCGCTTCCCTTAGCCGTTAGCAATCTCATTAAAGCTAAGAACGCGGCTCTCCGGAGAGCCAAGAAATATCCCACGCCTGCATATAGAACAGCTGCGAATCAGCTTCAACGTAAAGTTAGGTCTCGCCTTGCGGAACTCCGTGACACTCAGTTTAACGATCTCATGGAGAATATCTCCCCGTCCCACCAAGCGTATTATCGAATGGCCCGAGCTTTACGCGTAGACACCGCCTCTCACGTTCCTCCTCTCACTCGTCCCGACGGCACCATTGCCTTCGAAGTCGAAGAGAAAGCCGAATGCTTCGCCGACAGCATAGCGGCACAATGTTCGCCCAGCACGCAACCCGCGGATCCCTCCCACATCCAGGCGGTGGAGGACGAAGTTCTCCGCAGAGAATCTCTCCCTATCACTGACGACCCCGTCACAGTCTCTAATGATGAAATCTTGCTTCTCATTAAAAAGCAAAAGTCCAAAAAGGCTCCGGGTGCGGATGGAATTTCCAACCACGCACTTAAGCACCTGCCACAGCAGGTGCTTACCTTGTTAGCTATCATCTTCAATGCCTGCTTCGACCATAGCTACTTTCCAAAAGCCTGGAAAGAAGCGACAGTCATAGGCATTCCCAAGCCGGGTAAACCTCTGAACATCCCGGCTAATCACAGACCCATCAGCCTCCTCAAGGCAATGTCTAAACTTCTCGAAAGAGTCATACTCTCTCGAATGCGGAACCATCTGTTTCCAACGGATGGCGACCCTCTCATTATTCCCCACCAGTTCGGCTTTCGCGCTAAGCACTCCTGCCCTCAGCAAGTCCATCGAATCGTCGAGTACATTCTCGAAGGATTCTATCCGCATCGTAAAAAATCAATCGCGGTTCTCTTTGACGTAGCCAAGGCATTCGACAAAGTCTGGCACAGCGGTCTCGTTTTTAAACTCTATAAAATAGGCTTACCGGTTCGCCTAGTCAGATTAATCGCGTCGTTTCTTAAAGACCGTACGTTTCGATTCAAACATGAAGGCACGCTCTCCGCGCCTCATCCCATAAAGGCTGGAGTCCCGCAAGGCTCAGTCCTCGCCCCTCTGCTATACACCGTGTACACTAATGACATGCCCATCCCGCCGAAAGGCGTCGAACTCGCCCTCTTTGCAGACGATACCGCCCTTTACACTAAAGGTCAAAGGATCCCGTATAACATCACCAGACTCCAAAAGGCCGTAAGCGCCCTCGGTGGTTGGTTTCAAAAATGGCGTATCGATGTCAACCCAGAAAAGAGTTCTGCCATTCTATTCGACCACAAACGTCGTAATCGCCGCAACGATCCCCACATTCGAATGTTAGGTATTCCCATCCCCTGGAAGCGCAGTATCAAATACTTAGGCGTCACCTTAGATCAGACGCTTTCTTTCAAGCCACACGTCGATAGAGTAACGAAACTCGCGCGTTTCTACTTAAGCCGCTTAAATAGTATGATAGGTAGAAAAAGTAAAATGTCTTTTAGAAATAAACGTACGCTTTATAAGGTCTGCGTTAGACCCGTCATGTCATATGCTTCGCCAGTCTTTGCCCACGCCAATCCCTCCGTCCTGTATAAGCTGCAAGTGGTTCAAAATCTCTTCTGCCGCAAAGCCACAGACGCACCTTGGTATGTGCGCAACGCGGACCTGCACAGAGATCTTGAACTACCTACAGTGCAACAGCACCTCAAAACACTCTCAGAATCGTTCTTCAAACGCGCCGAATCCCATCCCAATCATCTTGTTCGAGATTCAGTCTCATATACTGCTCCTGTGTTAGATTCGAAATTCAAAGTCGCTAGGCCGAGAAACGCGCACACGGGCGAACCTACGCAGTTAACTTTAGCTCTCGAGGCCCTTCAGGCCGCAAATCCTAATTCTAACGTAAATTCTAATTCTAACGTAAATCCGAATTAATGCAATTTTACTTTTCATTTTTAATGTTTTTATTTACTTTTCATTTTTAATGTTTTTATTTACTTTTCATTTTTGAGCACCTTCAGTGCTATGTAAATCTCAGCGGGTGACCCCTTAAGGGCCCCGCTAGCGCGGCCTCTTTCTCCAATTGGCCGTCGCTCATATGAAGGCTGAGTGGCAAAAATGCACGAGCCGACAGGGGCTTTTTAGTGGGTATGGTTCTGGTAGGCGTCGGGACGAGTCCCACATAACTCCGATCGCGCGCGCGGAGTATGCGTCAGAGCATTTTTTATGTCCTCCTGCCCTTCCCGTGGAGGGGAACCAAAAAAAAAAAAAAAAAAGTTTTAAATTTTGTAAACTAAGTAACGCAAAGAGAAAACCAAAAGAGGAAAAAACAAATGAACTACGGTTTTCTTAACACAAATGCCTGAGTAAATAGCTGTATAAATTTTAAATTGGAATTCTTAACCAAAGAGGAGATAATACAGAGTGAGTATACAGAGTACTCAAAGTGGCCAGTATGACAAAACGCCGATTTCATATGTAAGGACCTAATATATCATATATGCCTTATGTATTCAATAGATTGGGCAAAACCGGACATTCTAATATTATATAGGGTACCAATTCGATTTGGCGATACAAACCCACCAAGTTCACAATGGTCACTCACTCCTTATAACTAATTAATCAATAATTATGTACTGACCTGTAACTTCCCGTAGGTATTTCCTCTTAGTACATGGGTGTTAGTCCGTCAGTTTATGTAAGGGCGTGGGGGCTCCCCTTGGAGGACAAAAATCTTACTATTTTGACTGCAATCGATACACCTAGCTTCCCGAAGCTTCTCACACACAATGTCAAAACACAAATGTTTTTCACTTTCGTTTAAGCGCACCTATAACTCGCGTTTAAAAACGCTTAAAAACCAGCGCGGGCGCTATAGATATTTAACTATCAAATTATAACAAGGCGTCCTACCACGCGGCGATCCTAGCTCAGTCTCTAGAACTATCTAAACATTATTTCATGGAAATTCCTCACGGCAGCGAAGCAGGCGACAGCCCGGCCGTTCCAACATTTCGCGACAAGTGCGGGTAGGTCCTAACATTTTTGACTTCACCTTATAAATTACCTACGTAAAATCGATGGATGCGTTCTATTCCAAACACTTTTGGCAATGTAAACTTAACACATTGAGTTTTGTTTTCATTGAGGAGCAAATTATTAGCTGAGAACCACTTCTCTGTGTTGGAGATGCATTGGTTTACTGCTGGATAGTCTGTTTCTTGTCTTTTGATTTTAAATAAGAAGGAAGTATCGTCAGGGAACAATATGACCTCGCATTGATTCTTAACGACCGATGGCAGATCATTTAGCATGAACATTTTATGCTAATATATTATTATTATAAATAAAGTTATGGGGAAATAAAGTATACCTTATAATTTATTCTGTATGAACGTTATGCGAAACAAACAGCATGCAAAAAACGTTATGCAGCCTTATGATATGCCCATTAAATTTATGCATCCCAATATAAAACACGCCTTTACTATTTTCATTTCATAATCTTCCTTTCGTGAACTCACACAATGTACCCTCTGCTCTAGAACGACAGCAATCAACCCAGTCCGTACCTACCGCGCAAATAGATTATCGAGGAGCGTTTTGACATGTGCTATGCGCGGAACTTAAAGATAAAGCTGCAATAGAATAAACATGACAGTCTCGGTCTGCGTGCGTTCTCGAGCGCACGTCGATCGCAGACGCCATCCCGCTCTTTTAGCCCCCGCGCTAATTGAGCACCCAAATTTCATAGTTGTTCACCGTATTAAGTTTCTAACGCCGTTTTCACGGCGGACAGTGGCTCGTTAACCGTACTTCTAATAAGTTTCTAACGCCGTTTTCACGGCGATCAGTGGCTTGTTAACCGTACTTCATGGAACGTGAGCTTCGTCGACGGGGTTTCGTCGTTCCAGGACTTCAAGTGCCATGCTCGAGTAAGTTATCCGCGTCGTTCTCAACCGCCCTACTGCGTGTAGGGTGGTTTTAGGAAGTTAGTCATCGTTGTTAGGTTCATATATTGTCCCTCCCCAACCCCTCCGCAATGGCTTCCCTAAGCTTTGACGAGTTTAGGAAGAAGTTAATTGAAAGTACTAAAGGCATGTCTTTAAATGCTGATAAGTACCGTTTTTTAGATTCCCTTATCCCTAATCTCATGACATTAATGTCCACAATGGCCCCTCAGGCCACCCCAGTTCCCCAGACCCCTCAGGTCTTAGGCCCTCCCGCGTCCCCTTCCTCCAGTGACATGGAGTGCGAAGTAGACGCCCCTCCGCGCCGCAAGCGCGCACCCGCGACCGAGTCTTCCTCGGATGCCACCCCAACTGACCCTGAGTCTCCCTCTTTTACGCTTGTTAAGAAGCGCTCTAAGAAGCGTTCGAAACAAGACCCGGCGCCCTCAACGCCCGTCCCCACACCCCCTGCGGCGTCTTCAACGCCAGCTGCCCCGGTGTCTTCAACACCCGCTCCGGCCCCAACTTCTGTCAAGGCCAAGGTCCCACCACCCGTTTTCCTTCGGGAAAAGGGTAAATGGACTGAGGTCTCGACATTGTGCAATGAGCACAAGATCCATTACACCCGAGCGGTAAACTCGGGTGAATCTATTAAAATCACTGTCTCGTCGATAGACGATTTCCGAGCTTTGACTAAGCTCCTCACCGATAAGCAATATGCTTATTACACTTATGCTCTGTCAGAAGAGCGTAAGATCAGAGCGGTACTCAGGGGAGTCCCGTTCGAATTATCGAACGAGGCTATCCTGGAGGATCTGCAGTCCCAAGGCTTCCCGGCACTCGCGGTGCATAAAATGCACAGCAAGTACGGGAGGCAACACCCTCTCGCTTTGGTGATTCTCGCCAACGTCCCCAAGTCCAGAGAGATCCTGAAAGGGGTTAGCTCTATTTGCGGCCTCTCTGGGATCTCAATCGAGGCGCCTCATCGCCGCGGTCATCCCGGCCAGTGCCATCGGTGCCAGTTGTACGGGCACGCGGCGGCCAACTGCCGCGCACCGCCCAGGTGCGTCAAGTGCCTGGTCCCTCACTTCACTAAGGAGTGCAATCGCACTCCTAAACTCCCTCTCCTCCCGATTGCGTGCTTTGTGGCCAGTCCGGCCACACCGCAAATTACAAGGGCTGCCCTCGTGCACCCCGTTGTATGCGCTCCAATTTCAAAAGGTCGGCACCAAAACAGGCCCCGCGCCTTTCTCAAGCAAACTTTCCGCCGCTGCGTAGCCGGCCTCCTCCGGCTACAAAGCCTACACAGTCTAGGCCTGCCCCAGAAAACTGGAGGCAGCGCCCCGCATCGAATCCCATCCCGGCTCCTCGCCCATTCAAACCCACTCCTCAATCCTCCGTAGCAGACGATATGCGTATCGTCTGCGACACTTTAAAAAATGTCGATGTTAGTGAAATCGCAGTCTTAGCCCGTAAACTTAGGGCTTCACGTACTCCGACAGAGAGTTTGCTAGCTCTGGCGGAGCATAGTTCCCTTCTCAATTCATTTCAATTCACTTCTCAAATCATGCTTCGGCCGACCTCTGCCCAGCCCCGGCTTCACCGGAGGCTGCCCAGAACGGCCACCAACTCATGTCCCTTTGAGCACCTTCAGTGCAACTTTCACTACAGGCGGAAGACCCGCTAGCGGGTCTCCGCCAGCGCGCCAAACTTCCCGACGGGTGTCGCTTCCGATGAAGGCTAACGGTAATAACTACAGCCAACAGGTGGTTTTTAGTGGGTAGGTGCCATTCTGGTGAGTCCCACATAACCCCCCCGCAGAGGAATTTACCTGCGGGCGGGTATGCATGACGCATCTTCCACCTCCCTCCCGCGAGGGTGCCTCGGCAGCAAAAAAAAAAAAAAAAAGAATAAACATCTGTTTTTTCATAAGATTCTAAATACAAGCTGATGTTTAAAAGCTAGTTGATACCTTTCATGATTTTACAGTTATTAAACCAGTTCCATGTAAGTTGCTTTGTGGCTACTACAACAATCCAAGGTAGCGAGGTAGGTACTGCAACGTTTGCTTGTGCCGTATTTAATAAAAGAGGTTATTGCACAAACAAACTTGCCGACATTTATGACTGGCAACTTATAAGTCTGTCATTATTTTATTTTATTTGTAAAATGTAAAACATATTGAATATGGATGATTGTTCCATGGCATCCCTTGACGGGATTCCTTTAAGGAATTCCTTTACGGAATTCTATTGCGGGCTTCGTCCCCAAAATAGTCTAATAATTATCCTTGTATTTTATTATAAAATAGATTCATCATAAATAAAAGTAATTTAAAGTTATATGTGTTTTTCCTTTGTTGATTAGGAAGACCTAGGGTCCCGTACCGCTAGATGGTGGAGGCGCCGGGTACTGTTGTACTGTTGTACTGTTGAACTGTTGTAGTGTTTTACTATTTTTCAGATTATTTCAGCTATATACGCTACTGAGTACACTACTGGCGGAAAGAAAATTTTATAAGGCAAGAGCCATCTGAATACCAAGAGTAAAGGAAAGACTCTAGAAGGTAATTCATCCGACGGATGAGAAAGGAATTTCCCAAACTTCAACCAGCGTCAGTGGGACAGCTTGGGACATTGTTGATGCCGATTGATCAAGACAATGTTATATGGAGCTGAATAAGAAGGTAATTACAGATTTGTATCATTTGCTTATCATCGAAGGTATGATAGCGCAGCTGAATGGGGCGAAATTCTGCGCTGATTTGGATTTAAACTGTGCCTATTGGTAATTATCGATAGCGGAGAAGGATAGACACGAAACAGCAATCATCACACCGTCTGGATTATACGAGTTTAACGTATTACCATTTGGATTTAAATCGTGTAGGACAATTGGTTTCGTTACATTGTCCAGAAAGAATATCGGGTGGAAGTCGAAAACTTGGTCGACCATTTGAAGGTTTATTTCGAGAATTGCGATATATAGGATGTGACAATTATCTTGTAAATAAAATACAAAATAACCAAGAATTGACTGTACATGTGAATAGATTAAAACCATTCTTAAATTTTCGCGATGCATAATTTAAATAAAACACTTTTTACCGGATATTATCGCGTATATTTTAGTTAATTTTAAAATTATTTCGACGTTTCGGCATCTTTGCAGTTGCCGTGGTCACGATTAGGCAGGTAAAGTCTATCGTGACCACGGCAACTGCAAAGATGCCGAAACGTCGAAATAATTTTAAAATTAACTAAAATATACGCGATAATATCCGGTAAAAAGTGTTTTATTTAGATTAAAACCATATAATATTCGATAAAATAAAACTAATGATAAAATTATGTCTATATTTATATATATGAAATAAAGTTTTTGTAAATACATTTATTTCTTGAATTATTATAATATTATTATAATTTCTTTATTCTTAGAGTTAATAGAGCACAAGTACACATTTAGGTGTACAAATATGTATATCGTTAATTTGTAGATATGCAACGGTTAGAATTTCGTTGGGGTTTTAGAATAATATAAGAAACTAATATTTTTTTTCTCAAATTCTATGTACACTTCACAACGCAATGTTCCGAGATGATATATCCTGCAAAGCCAATCCAAACAGCATCACCAAAAGGAGATGCAATGGATGGACGATGCAGATAAAAGAAAATCAATAAGGAAAAGGTTGAGATAAGAGGGTATATATATTTTATCTAATGATTTAATAAATTAATTTTAGATACCCGAAGAGAAACCTCTAAGGAGCGGCAGGTACACGCGGCACGTATTTACCGCGCTCCACTTTATTTACGAATCATAGATATACGTGGGGTGCCAATGCTCTAAAGAAGTCAATTTTCAAAGACTAAAATAACACTATTGATAATGTGCACGTTTAATTTGAGCCACGCCTAATAATCACCATAAGAGAGAAGGTGATAGCCGATTTAGCTATGCGGCCAAAGTTTACGAGTATATATAATATTGTGATATTGCTGTCTGTGGGTCAACACGCGGATGTAGAATAGGATCCTCAGTGGGGTTAAATAGTAAAAGGGTTGTGATGGAATAGGTAATGTATTTTAAACGTTATTGGTATAGAATTTTGTCAGGTGTATTTCGGTGCATTTTGAAAAAGTTCTCTGCATTGCGTTGTGAAATATAAGTTCATTAATTTATAGGTATCATTCTGGGTTAAGTAAAATACTTTGGATCCAATTTTATGATCTATTCATAGGAAGGTTTGTCTGGTAATAGTTAGGCAGGTAAAATCTTAAAATTTAGGTAGGTTCACTGATTAAATAAATTAAACAAGAGGGGCGATTGCAACGTTTGCTTGTGCCGTATTTAATAAAAGAGGTATATTGCACAAACAAACTTGCCGACATTTATGACTGGCAACTTATAAGTCTGTCATTATTTTATTTTATTTGTAAAATGTAAAACATATTGAAAATGGATGATTGTTCCATGGCATCCCTTGACGGGATTCCTTTAAGGAATTCCTTTACGGAATTCTGTTGCGGGCTTCGTCCCCAAAATAGTCTAATAATTATCCTTGTATTTTATTATAAAATAGATTCATCATAAATAAAAGTAATTTAAAGTTATATGTGTTTTTCCTTTGTTGATTAGGAAGACCTCCCTAGGTTAGATTAGGTCCATCTAGGGTCCCGTACCGCTAGAGTACCTTCTTGACGACCGAGTGGTGTAGTAGTAAGTAGCCCTGCCTCATACGCCGAAGGTCACAGGTTTGAGTCCTGGCCGGGGCATTCATTTGTGTGATGAACACTTATGTTTGTTCTCGGGTCAAGGTTGTATGTTTTTATACATGTGTATTTTTCTGGGGTCCCCCCACTGTACATTATATTATGTCATCCATAAAACCAGTGTGATTGTCTGGGGTTTTATTATTTTTATTATTATTAGGTAGGCTGGTACAACAATCAACTATTAATTGACCTACCCTAGGTACCTATCGTCCTTCAAGTGAACTGTTCATATGGCCACCTATTGTCTGCATACAGTAACTAATGTATCTGCTGCCATCTGTATATTGTAGCTTGAAATAAAAGCCCACAGAAATGTTGGTTCCCATATAAATATGCGATTATAATTTTAAGTGGTGTCTGTTGTGCCTTATGCATCTGAAGTTCTGGATTAAAATCTAGTTATGGAAAAACATATGTGCATAAAATAAAAAAAACGTTCGTTTTCTTTTAAGTTTATACGAACCTATGTGCACTTTGACAAATGTTCATGAAATAATATGGCTCTTAGCTGACACTGAACAATTTGAACCTTTCAAACCATTTATGCAAGTTTAGCTAAGACGTCGTTGTAATGTATGGTGAGTGGAGTTTAACTTAACTTAGTTGTTATGTAACAACAAGAGATGGCGCTAGTATATATTAATTACACATTCCAATACCTATGTAGGTAGGTACAGTATTATGTATGGGGTGAGAATGTATGCAGCGTAAATCGAGACAGGTATATCACGTAATAATTTTTAACGTAATTGTGTTTCAATAACGTTATACGGTCAAATAATATTGAAATAGTAAACATTGTTTAACATTATTTATTAAAAATTGTTTTACATTATGCTTCGAAATTATAAACAGAACCGTTAAAGATTATATGAAAAATACAACAAATATCTATTACAAATAGCTGGTTCAAAGGAGTTCGTATCAGTTTAGATCTGCACAAGATCTCGAGCTGCCCACCATTGCCGCATTCATGACTGCTGACTACACAGCCAACCGAGACGCGGCGGTTCGTTATAGACGTCCGTATAACGTCTTAAGAGATCCCGACGACGTTCTGGAAAAGGTCAGACAAATAATAAACGCAAGGGAGGGATGGGTGAGGGTAGGAAAGATCCGAAAGGCAAAAGACAGAAAGCTGGTAAAAAAGAGAAAACAAAATTAAGAGGAGGATCCTTCGTTTGGGGAGTAATCTCACACGCGAGGACATGGCGAACAGACACCCCGTTTTGGTCCTCCGAGACGTTCTGTCTTGCAACACAGACGTAGAAGTCCTCCAAGTGGTGAGGAACCAGAACAAGAATATCTTCCTTGATTTAAGCCCTGGGGAGAACCGTCTTACCGTAAAATATCAAGCAGCAACAAATTTTGCAAAACTACGGTAGACCGATGCAGCCATTGCGGTGGACCCCACCTCAGGGCAAGCTGTGAAAAGTGGTAGGAAGGAACGACGCCGACCTGTTGTAATTGTGAGGCCTCAAAAAACGATGAAAGTGAGCATTATGCATTTAGCCAGATATGCCCGCTGCGTAAGAGATGGGACGCTCTGGCTAGGTCTGCCCTGTGCAAATAGTAGCCCATGCCCTCACCCAGATAGCCCCTAGTATCGTTGTCGCACAAGCTGGGCCTCACACGCTGCAACAAGCGGCAAACTAGGATCTCAAATTGGAAGCTATATGCCCCGCTATCCTACAGAGATATAGGAATTGTAATCTTGTCCGCCAATCCATATACAACAGCTAACCTCCGTTTGCCGGCCACACATAGAAAGCACACCAGACTAAGGCTCTGTAACAGCACAGTGCGAATATCGAAGCTCTTCATTAAAAGCAACAATACAAAGAATGATAGGACAGATTACAAGAGGAAGGTGAAATATGTTTTTGGAATATTTTGATAAATGAAATGAAATGAAATATTTATTTCTCAACACTGACAATTACTTGTTCTTATTGACGTCAAATAAAACATGACTCTACCACCAGTTCGAAAAAACCTTCGTGAAGAAGAACTGGCAAGAAACTTCACGGGTATATTTTTTTCAAAATAAATTTACAGAGTCTCTTTATATCTATACAAAATTATTCTTTTCTGCATCTGTTAGCTCGGCAAGTCTCCCTCCCCCCAAGTATCCAAACGACGAACACCCTCAAACGGCACCCGTTCACGAGTTAACGCGGGCTCCAGCCATATCCCAATCAAACATATATCCGGAACGTAAGCATTCAGAACGAAGAAATAATAGTATAAGAGAACGGGCAATTGAAACAGAGAGTTATGCGAAACAGATTAAACAATAATATAAAAAAACTGTGTGAAGAAATTACTCTGAAACTATAAATAAATAAAGATAACCTAAAGCGAAATGCCGAGAAACATAGAACTTTACTATATACTTAAATTAAATATAAATAGTAAATGATAAAACAAGAAACAAATAGATACATACAAATAGAAGGATATAGAAATTTATGAATAAAATTTAACAGTTAACACAGTCTGAGAGGTATGAGAGATTAAAAAAAACCAGTTGTAGTTTCAATATACGACGTCCTAAGCCGAGGTCCGTGCCCTCTCGGGTGCCCTTAGGCGTATCGTATGTAGGAGTAGTTTAAGTTTAAAAAAAAAATTATCAACAACATTATTTTATTTAGCAGCGTGAAGAAACAGTGTAACACATCAAAATCCTTATTCCCGCGGCGCTTCTCCGAAAATTTAAATTTTGACGAAGGTGAGCTGGAAGGCAATCAGCCACCTGCACCACGGCGTTAATGCATGCACACGAGTCGTTGGTGCCTTACTTATTTATGGGTAAATCCAAAGCATTTTTCCCTATTCCGACATCTTTCGACCCGATTCACCCAGTATCAGCCTGAATAGCCTAAATTAATAAAATATAAGACAAATTAGTAAAGTTTGTAATATTTTTTTAAAGATTCATTTAAAAATTTGAATACTGGGATGAAGAAACAATTAATTTTTATCGAACGTTTGCCTTGCAACGTTGTTACATTTTGGTCCACAATAAATGTTGATCCTACCCTGATTTACGGTCCCTTACTAATATTGACCGCACCTTTGAACCACAACAGCACGCGATGGAATGGTTCTCAACTATCGCGCCGCCAGCCCAGTCGGAGCTCGGCGCAGGTGCGGGCCCTGGCACGTTGTTTGACTAGACGAGTGCTGGCCGCAGGCGTCGCGCGTCGACCAGCTACAGTCCGCAGCGCGGCACAGGCTCGCGCTGAGAAGAGAGTCGCTGGCACATTCTTTAACTAGGCGAGTGCTGGCTGCAGGCGTCGCGCGTCCACCAGCTACAGCCCGCAGCGCGGCGCAGGCTCGCGCTGAGGAGAGAGTCGCTGGCACATTCTTTAACTAGGCGAGTGCTGGAGGCAGGCGTCGCGCGTCGACCAGCTACAGTCCGCAGCGCGGCGCAGGCTCGCGCTGAGGAGAGAGTCGCTGGCACGTTCTTTAACTAGGCGAGTGCTGGTCGCAGGCGTCGCGCGTTGACCAGCTACAGTCCGCAGCGCGGCGCAGGCTCGCGCTAAGGAGAGACTCGCTGGCGCGTTCTTTAACTAGGCGAGTGCTGGTCGCAGGCGTCGCGCGTTGACCAGCTACAGTCCGCAGCGCGGCGCAGGCTCGCGCTGAGGAGTGACTCGCTGGCGCGTTCTTTAACTAGGCGAGTGCTGGTCGCAGGCGTCGCGCGTTGACCAGCTACAGTCCGCAGCGCGGCGCAGGCTCGCGCTGACGAGAGAGTCGCTGGCGCGTTCTTTAACTAGGCGAGTGCTGGTCGCAGGCGTCGCGCGTCCACCAGCTACAGTCCGCAGCGCGGCGCAGGCTCGCGCTGACGAGAGAGTCGCTGGCGCGTTCTTTAACTAGGCGAGTGCTGGTCGCAGGCGTCGCGCGTCGACCAGCTACAGTCCGCAGCGCGGCGCAGGCTCGCGCTGACGAGAGAGTCGCTGGCGCGTTCTTTAACTAGGCGAGTGCTGGTCGCAGGCGTCGCGCGTCGACCAGCTACAGTCCGCAGCGCGGCACAGGCTCGCGCTAAGGAGAGACTCGCTGGCACATTCTTTAACTAGGCGAGTGCTGGCTGCAGGCGTCGCGCGTCCACCAGCTACAGCCCGCAGCGCGGCGCAGGCTCGCGCTGAGGAGAGAGTCGCTGGCACATTCTTTAACTAGGCGAGTGCTGGAGGCAGGCGTCGCGCGTCGACCAGCTACAGTCCGCAGCGCGGCGCAGGCTCGCGCTGAGGAGAGAGTCGCTGGCGCGTTCTTTAACTAGGCGAGTGCTGGTCGCAGGCGTCGCGCGTTGACCAGCTACAGTCCGCAGCGCGGCGCAGGCTCGCGCTAAGGAGTGACTCGCTGGCGCGTTCTTTAACTAGGCGAGTGCTGGTCGCAGGCGTCGCGCTTTGACCAGCTACAGTCCGCAGCGCGGCGCAGGCTCGCGCTGACGAGAGAGTCGCTGGCGCGTTCTTTAACTAGGCGAGTGCTGGTCGCAGGCGTCGCGCGTCCACCAGCTACAGTCCGCAGCGCGGCGCAGGCTCGCGCTGACGAGAGAGTCGCTGGCGCGTTCTTTAACTAGGCGAGTGCTGGTCGCAGGCGTCGCGCGTCGACCAGCTACAGTCCGCAGCGCGGCGCAGGCTCGCGCTGACGAGAGAGTCGCTGGCGCGTTCTTTAACTAGGCGAGTGCTGGTCGCAGGCGTCGCGCGTCGACCAGCTACAGTCCGCAGCGCGGCGCAGGCTCGCGCTAAGGAGAGACTTGCTGGCGCGTTCTTTAACTAGGCGAGTGCTGGCCGCAGGCGTCGCGCGTCGTTCAGCTACAGTCCGCAGCGCGTCGCAGGCTCGCTCTGAGGAGAGAGTCGCTGGCGCGTTCTTTAACTAGGCGAGTGCTGGTCGCAGGCGTCGCGCTTCCACCAGCTACAGTCCGCAGCGCGGCGCAGGCTCGCGCTGAGGAGAGAGTCGCTGGCGCGTTCTTTAACTAGGCGAGTGCTGGTCGCAGGCGTCGCGCGTCCACCAGCTACAGTCCGCAGCGCGGCGCAGGCTCGCGCTGAGGAGAGAGTCGCTGGCGCGTTTAACTCATGTTTGATTATTGTCCGTCAGTTTTCAAACGCTAATCTTATTAACTACAAGTGATAATTTAAAATAAAAAGAATAATCGCCTAATTATATAGAAATTTGTGTGAGAACAATCTGAAAGGATTTGTGAGAAATGTTGTCCTCGCTGACTTAGAACATGGCAACCTTCTATCAATCACAGAATTAATGCACTGAGTTTGGAGTTCAAGCCGCCTTCGCACGTAGCATAGGTATGTTTATTTGTTTATTATTATAGTCCTAGCACCGCTGTTCCCAGATTATGGCAGAATCAACAGTGATTTGTTCGCAAGAGCACAACCTCACTGAGCCATGGCCTCATTGTACTCCTGCAACACATTTATTGATACGTACTAAGATTTCAATAGTAAATCTCTTCAGATGATTTTCTTTTTAGTTCATTTTTATTTATTTTTTTCTTCCTTTTTTTAATGTTTATAAAAACTCTGTGTGTGTTTTTTGTAGAACAAAAAAATAAGAATTATTATTATTATTTAAACAATTATTTTTAAGGGTTTTACTAAAGACTAGCAGGTTCCTAGTTGAGTGTCACACGACTGTCGCGTGAATCGTGTAAGTGATCAAACAGCAGGCGAAGTATCCGCACGCAGAGCTTCGCAGATCCGCGTTTGTATAACCCATGACTTCACTGGATTATATTATACGCGATTAGCGTATCGACCTCATTGTTCTACATAAAGCAAGCCGACATGTCTAGGAGCAGATAAGTACAATGCGGAGCTGGTAGAGCATTTTTGTGAAGACCTCGTCTGTGGCAGTACTGCAGCTTTTTTTATGCTAAGCCGTACCAGCCAGACAGTGAAGTGACGAACCGAACGACCAAGCGAAGGGTCCCAGCGCAACAGTAGGCTATCTATCCCATTCGCAACAATAAGCACTGGGACGATCCTTGGGTGATCTCCAGGTCCTGTGATAAACATATGTCTCATGAAAGATACAGTAAACATGAATGGAACACCTACACTGTGGGCGCGCCGGCCGCGCGATCGTTCGTCGGCTAGGATAAATTAAAGAATTGCTTTAGTGACTGGAACATAACAATACTCAACAAAACACTTAACTTTTTTATCTCCCACAGTCGTTTAACTATGAAACATCTTGTAAATGATTTCCTTGTTGATCTAGTTCACAAATTATCGGTGGTTATTATTGGTTATTATTATTTTTACTATATAATATATATAGTTATTATTGTGTGATATCAAATAAATCGTTAGCTGGCGCAATTAGCCTGGATGAAGGAACATTCACGTCGCTCGTTATCAGCAGCCTCGGACTTATCTTTTTGTATTTATTATAAGTTCTAAATGACTGTTAAAATGTTATCGGTTCGGGGTGCGGGCGGCGGAGCTGCGGGGCGGCGGGGCGCGGGCGGCGGGCGGTATCTCAAGACGCGGTCAAGGGTCATCCCGACGCGTATCGCCTGCCAACTCGGCAAAGTTAAGTTAAATGCTCGTAAAACTAAACTTATTGATATATCAGAAGATTATATTAGTCAGTAAATGCAGTAGTTTCAGCGAGTCTTGTCTCTAAGCAGCTGTTACTTCAGCGGGTGCCCTCATTTTGGTTTCCGTTGAAGAGCAGCACACATGTGATGTGTCCACGGCAGTATGTGTCGTCCCGCGGTCTTCCCGAGGGCCACTTGTTGACTGACGACTTGTGCGTGTATTTAAATGTGTTTTGCCAACTGTCCGATTCAACAACAACACATTTTTTACACCAGTACCTAGTTTAATATTTTACAAAATGCCCACAGTACACACTGTCAGCAGCCCTACCTGATACGCAGGAGGCCCCAGGTTCGAGTCCTGGTAGGGGCATTAATTTATGTGATGAACACAGATGTTTGTTCTCGGGTCATGGATGTTGATATTTATATATGTATGTTTACTATGGGTTCCCCCCCAGGTTGCTGTATGGTCATCCATGACACAAGCTCTGCTTACTTTGGGGCCGTAGGTACAGTTGTTGTGTTTGTCTGGGAAAAACAAAAAGCACACTGACATGGCTTCGCACCGCACCTCACTACAGCAGCCAGCGGCGGCGACACATTGAGCGGCCACTCGCCACGCTCGCGGCAGCGCCTCACGTTGCAACGACGCAGCAGCCAGTGGCGGCGACACATTGAGCGGCCACTCGCCTCGCTCGCGGCAGCGCCTCACGTTGCAACGACGCAGCAGCCAGCGGCGGCGACACATTGAGCGGCCACTCGCCTCGCTCGCGGCAGCGCCTCACGTTGCAACGACGCAGCAGCCAGCGGCGGCGACACATTGAGCGGCCACTCGCCACGCTCGCGGCAGCGCCTCACGTTGCAACGACGCAGCAGCCAGTGGCGGCGACACATTGAGCGGCCACTCGCCTCGCTCGCGGCAGCGCCTCACGTTGCAACGACGCAGCAGCCAGCGGCGGTGACACATTGAGTGGCCACTCGCCTCGCTCGCGGCAGCGCCTCACGTTGCAACGACGCAGCAGCCAGCGGCGGCGACACATTGAGCGGCCACTCGCCTCGCTCGCGGCAGCGCCTCACAACGAAGCAATGACTCCAGTTACTTCTCCGGCAGCAGCATGTTCGCTTTGTACCACCTCGGTCGCTGCACCGTTTTGGTAGTTATTTTATTATTTTCCTAAATCGAATAAAGTCCCTGTGACTTGAGTTCTGTGAGGGAGTGATGTAACTACCGCCTCATTAATACTTTACGGACCAAGTCGAGCTACGGCTCGGTGATGCGTCTGTACACCCTAATCACCTATGAGTCATTGCTCACTTATTTGCTATAATGACTACTGGTCTACACTTACAACAATATGTGGAGGAGTGTCATACTAGCACATGTTATTTCACCAGCTCTTAGCTCGTGTACTTTGCGCTCGTATAAGAATC
Source organism: Marasmarcha lunaedactyla (assembly GCA_923062675.1). Lineage (NCBI taxonomy): Eukaryota > Metazoa > Arthropoda > Insecta > Lepidoptera > Pterophoridae > Marasmarcha > Marasmarcha lunaedactyla. Next base: position 28,165,133 of record OV281349.1, read on the forward strand.
TCCGGCCGCTGCGAACTCGCCATCCGCCTTCGATTACTGGTACCTTGCGACCTACCCTACAGGGTGGATTTACACGAAATGTTATGTTATTTATATGAGTGACGGCGGGCCGCTGACGATCACACCAGCGCCGCTTCGTGGAGCCGCTGGCTGTTTCTGCCACGTTGGCTGCCTCTCTGCTGTGACTGTCAAGTGAGTGACCTATGTTTTGAGGCAAAGAGGTCTACAATACTCAGTTATCTATATTACAACCGTTACAACAGTGCACCGATGCCTTCCCTCCCCCCCCCCCCCCCGCCTAGAACTCAATTAATGTAGCATTTAATAAATTTCTCCGGATATGGCAGTTTATTTACATAACTATGCGAGGCCGACGATAAATAGTCACCGAAGCCGCGACGCAGACGCTAGAGTGATAAACTGTCAATTAGTTGGACAAAATGCTAACAGCGAGCCGCAGCCGGCCGTATACCAGTTTATTTTACTTTTATAGATTTGCATGTCGAGTCGCTCCGACCAGGCGCGGCGGCACCCGACCCGCTTACCCTTGCTCTATATTTTAGGTATCCTCAGTTAAAAATGAGAGATAACTCCGGTTATCGAACGTAGAATATTATTCCCGAGATATAGTGGAGAGGTTCAGGCGATAGCGTTATCGGTGTGGTAATATCTGTTCTGATTGGAAAATAACGCTTAAGTGCGGGTCGCGGGCGGCGGGGCGGCGGGGCGGGCGCGGGGAGGTTATCAGCTGTTCAAGAACGTTCTGCTGGCCCGGAGACTGCTATCGCGTGACCTGCGCCCGCGCAGTACTGGTCTGCTGGTGTCCTTACGCTAAGTCGAAAAATATTAGTAAAATTCAAGTAGGCACTTTTTAGAAAAATGCATTATTTATTAAGTACACATTTATGTAAAATCACGAATCAGTTTGCATGGTACCCGCGTTGCTAGGCAGGCGCCGCGTGTTCCGCACATGAAACATTCATCTGCTCCTGGTACCTACTGAGACCACCGCCAAGCGAATGAGCACCTTAACGTGTTACCATTAAACATAGTTCTTCTACACGATAGTCTTTGATCGTCAATTTTGTTGACAAAATTTTATTTGGATTTTTTTTTGTGACGAATTCCACATAATACACGATTAACATTCTAACCAATGGCCGCTGCGGGTCGCGCTGGACACTGGCAAGTGACCAGGTCAGGTATAATGTTACAGAAGTGCTGTTTACGGACCCGCAACCACGCGTGGGACGTGGAGTACGTGGGGTAGTCGCTGCCCGACTTAGCTTTAACTTAAAATTAAAGATATCAGAGCAATGCTCGTATACATTACGACAGTCACACCGACTCATCTACAGTGACAGATGCAGAGTTCTGCTGGTGAACAGCTCGCATGGCCGCCACCGCAGCCCTGCTGATGGAATAGACGAGTGACCACGCTACGTACTTGTTCCAGGAGAGGAGCGACCAGACGACGCCAACCGACTGCAGGTCGCCTATTGGGAAGTGCCCAGTAATATATTTCTATCTATCTCAATAACAATTAATAAAAATAAGTTATTTTAATCTTTTAATTCTGTTTCACATATTATGAGGAGAAATAGTATTAAATTTAGAAGTAAAAAAAAATATGTTGAACTAATTAATGTAAATGTTTACTAAACGAAAAAAATACAAGTGAACTACAGAAGTATGATCTAGTTTAACCATCAGTTTAGAAATAAAATACTGCGTCCAATTATGAATTGGTGATATTGCGAACTGATCACATCGGAGCAGCTTCGCGCTCAGGGCACGAGAGGGCGCGCAGGGCACGCGGTCGCCGGCGGCGGCGCGGGCGCTACTGTTTATTGCTAATTTATTCCACGGCCGCTAACGAGGGCCCCAGCGGGCGCCTCCGCCTCCAGCGACCATCGCGGGTTTGTCATTTTAATATTAAAGCAGTTAGAGTTATATTCAAACTTATAAAGTTACTTAGCGGTATATTAAAGCGAATTAGATTTTATAATTTATGGTAAACTAGCGAGCCGCCCCGACTTCGCTCGGGTGGCGAGGTGTCGCATGGGCTTGTTGCGTTGAGCGTGCGTACTAGAAGCAAAGTCCCTATGTTCTCTAAGTTTTATGAGCTTTTTAATGTTTTTTGTTTCCTGTACTGCAAGTACTAGAAAACGTAAAGATTATCTACTTATTATAAAACTAAATAATGACCTTGGATGAAATCCACTAAAAAAAAGTTTGTTCACGGCTATTATGTCTATTTCAAAAATACTTTAATACTTACCTATCTAGCTAATGACAACACAAAACAATAATGTTGCTTTAAATTGAATAACGACGTACAGCAAAACCAATGCAACTGCAACCTTCCATATGACAAACTCAAAATAAAACAAATTAATATTAATAGAATGTTTGACTACTTCAGGCTGCCAAACATCGGTTTTGTGATCGAAGACCTGAGGGGCACCACACACAACTTGTCGTAGAAAACAAATGTCATTAAAATCTGTTAAATCCTGACGGCGAGCGATTGCGCGGCTCACGTGGCCACCGCGGGGGGCGGGCCGGCGTGTCGTTGCGCCTAGTTTTAGTTTTGCGATAGCCCTTCTGGTGCAACAATTATGGTGAGCATGAAATGCTAAAGGTAATTAACGTATTTAATTTCATACGGGTTAAATATCGTATCCGTCTTAAAAGCTTTCCAATTGTCACATTATATGTGACCATTTTGTTAAACATTAAAATAGGTGTAGTAAGCTATCTTTAAAAGATAGACACACCCCATCCTGGATGTTTCTGTAAACCTATAAAAAAAGAACATTTCCAATATACATTGTTTTGTTTTATCTTGCAGGCACTAGGCAGCATTTTCGTTGAAAGCTGCCAGGAGGCTGAAACTTTTGCGATATATTCAACAATTATCGTCATATTTCAGCTAATTGACACACAAAGTTTAAGTATTATACGCATGAATCTTCCTCAGAAACTCCGTCCACTGGTGGGAACCGTATGAAAATCCGATCTGTAGTTTTTCAGTTTATCGCCTTTAGACAGACGCAATCGGGGGAGTTTGTTTTATAATATGTAGTGATAAATAAATTGCATTACGAAGGTTTGCTTATTTTAAGATCATTTCAATTTTAATTAGGCGCTTAAAACCAAGCCCTGGGTGGACGAGCCCCTTGCTATTAGGCTAGTTAATGTGGCGGCGTAACGCAAGGCGGCGGGCGGCGGCCACCGCTACGTGCAGCGTGTAGCGGCCCCGCACGCGGCTCCCCGGGGACGTGGGGCCGGCACTCCCGCTGACACCCCGCACTTCCACCAACCCACGGATATCATTCTAATGTTTAATTTGAAATACTACTTTAGAAACACCCAGGCGTGCGTCACCACGGATCATCTAAAACTAAAAAATCGACAGTACGGCGCCTTCATACATTGAAGTTGAATATAGGTGAGAACGCTTTCACTGTTTTTATAAATTCTGTTTTAATAATTATTATTATTCTATTCTATTCTTGTAATATATGGCAATCAGCCGTCGTTACGACTCGACAGACTATTACTGCCAGTGTCAGGTATTGGAAGAGCCACGGTTATTGAATGACGATGGGTTCCTCAGAGCAGGACACACCAGACTCACTAAAACAAAAACCAAAACCTGTTAGTTCACTAAAAAACTATAAATACAAACTTATGGTTAGTGGTAACCACAACATGTACTAATTTACTGTGTTTATTAGTATTATCATGTTGGTGCTTGTACAGACACATCCGCATCACTGACAGTGAGAATTACTAAATTAAACAATAAAATTACACAATTAGGTGCACGACTCGGCGTCGCATTTGCCCAAACAGCACATCGCTGACTCTCAGCTATAGCGCGCTGTGGACACGTCGCACAACTTCACTTGTACACAAGGCGGGTACTGATCTGACAGATCAGCGAACATTGTATAGAACTGAACGACACATAGCAGTACATTAATAAACAGCGCGCTGTGGACACGTCGCACAGTCTCGGTCTGCGTGCGTTCTCGAGCGCACGTCGATCGCAGACGCCTTCCCGCTCTTTTAGCCCCCGCGCTAATTGAGCACCCAAATTTCATAGTTGTTTACCGTATTAAGTTTCTAACGCCGTTTTCACGGCGGACAGTGGCTCGTTAACCGTACTTCTAATAAGTTTCTAACGCCGTTTTCACGGCGAATAGTGGCTTGTTAACCGTACTTCGTGGAACGTGAGCTTCGTCGACGGGAATTCGTTGTTCCAGGACTTCAAGTGCCGTGTTCGAGTAAGTTATCCGCGTCGTTCTCAACCGCCCTACTGCGTGTAGGGTGGTTTTAGGAAGTTAGTCATCGTTGTTAGGTTCATATACTGTCCCTCCCCAACCCCTCCGCAATGGCTTCCCTAAGCTCTGATGAGATTAGGAAGAAGTTAGTTGATAGTACCGGTGCTGAAGGCATACATATAAATGCTGACAAGTTCCGTTTCTTAGATTCTCTCATCCCTCATTTCATGACGATAATGTCCACAATGGCCCCTCAGGCCACCCCAGTTCCCCAGACCCCTCAGGTCTTAGGCCCTCCCGCGTCCCCTTCCTCCAGTGACATGGAGTGCGAAGTAGACGCCCCTCTGCGCCGCAAGCGCGCACCCGCGACTGAGTCTTCCTCGGACGCCACCCCAACTGGCCCTGAGCCTCCCTCTTTCACCCTTGTTAAGAAGCGCTCTAAGAAGCGCTCGAAACAAGACCCGGCGCCCTCCACGCCCGTCCCTACACCCCCTGCGGCGTCCTCAACGCCAGCTGCCCCGGTGTCTTCAACACCCGCTCCGGCCCCAACTTCTGTCAAGGCCAAGGTCCCACCACCCGTTTTCCTTCGGGAAAAGGGTAAATGGACTGAGGTCTCGACACTGTGCAATGAGCACAAGATCCTTTACACCGAGCGGTAAACTCGGGTGAATCTATTAAAATCACTGTCTCGTCGATAGACGATTTCCGAGCTTTGACTAAGCTCCTCACCGATAAGCAATATGCTTATCACACTTATGCTCAGTCAGAAGAGCGTAAGATCAGAGCGGTACTCAGGGGAATCCCGTTCGAATTATCGAACGAGGCCATCCTGGAGGATCTGCAGTCCCAAGGCTTCCCGGCACTCGCGGTGCATAAAATGCACAGCAAGTACGGGAGGCAACACCCTCTCGCTTTGGTGATTCTCGCCAACGTCCCCAAGTCCAGAGAGATCCTGAAAGGGGTTAGCTCTATTTGCGGCCTCTCTGGGATCTCAATCGAGGCGCCTCATCGCCGCGGACATCCCGGCCAGTGCCATCGGTGCCAGTTGTACGGGCACGCGGCAGCCAACTGCCGCGCACCGCCCAGGTGCGTCAAGTGCCTGGTCCCGCACTTCACTAAGGAGTGCAATCGCACTCCTGAAACTCCCTCTCCTCCCGATTGCGTGCTTTGTGGCCAGTCCGGCCACACCGCAAACTACAGGGGCTGCCCTCGTGCACCCCGTTGTATGCGCTCCAATTTCAAAAGGGCGGCTCCCAAACAGGCCCCGCGCCTTTCTCAAGAAAACTTTCCGCCGCTGCGTAGCCGGGTTCCTCCGGCTGCAAAGCCTACTCAGCCCAAGCCTGCTCCAGAAAACTGGAGGCAGCGTCCCGCATCGAATCCCATCCCGGCTCCTCGCCCATACAAACCCACTCCTCAATCCTCCGTAGCAGACGATATGCGTATCGTCTGCGACGCCATTAAAAATGTCGATGTTAGTGAAATCGCAGTCTTAGCCCGTAAACTTAGGGCTTCACGTACTCCGACAGAGCGTTTGCTAGCTCTGGCGGAGCATAGTTCCCTTCTCAATTCATTGTAGGTTCATGTAAATGAATTGATCCCTAAATCATGCTTCGGCCGACCTCTGCCCAGCCCCGGCTTCACCGGAGGCTGCCCAGAACGGCCACCAACTGATGTCCCTTTGAGCACCTTCAGTGCAACTTTCACTACAGGCGGAAGCCCCGCTAGCGGGTCTCCGCCAGCGCGCCCAACTTCCCGACGGGTGTCGCTTCCGATGAAGGCTAACGGTAATAACTACAGCCAACAGGTGGTTTTTAGTGGGTAGGTGCCATTCTGGTGAGTCCCACATAACCCCCCCGCAGAGGAATTTACCTGCGGGCGGGTATGCATGACGCATCTTCCACCTCCCTCCCGCGAGGGTGCCTCGGCAGCAAAAAAAAAAAAAAAAAAAAGACACGTCGCACAAGTTCACTTGTACACAAGGCGGGTACTAGTCTGACAGATCAGCAAACATTGTATAGAACTGAACGACACATAGCAGTACATTAATAAACAGCGCGCTGTGGACACGTCGCACAACTTCACTTGTACACAAGGCGGGTACTAGTCTGACAGATCAGCAAACATTGTATAGAACTGAACGACACATAGCAGTACATTAATAAACAGCGCGCTGTGGACACGTCGCACAACTTCACTTGTACACAAGGCGGGTACTAGTCTGACAGATCAGCAAACATTGTATAGAACTGAACGACACATAGCAGTACATTAATAAACAGCGCGCTGTGGACACGTCGCACAACTTCACTTGTACACAAGGCGGGTACTAGTCTGACAGATCAGCAAACATTGTATAGAACTGAACGACACATAGCAGTACATTAATAAACAGCGCGCTGTGGACACGTCACACAAGTTCACTTCTACACAAGGCGGGTACTAGTCTGACAGATCAGTGAACATTGTATAGAACTGAACGACACATAGCAGTACATTAATAAACAGCGCGCTGTGGACACGTCACACAACTTCACTTGTACACAAGGCGGGTACTAGTCTGACAGATCAGCGAACATTGTATAGAACTGAACGACACATAGCAGTACATTAATAAACAGCGCGCTGTGGACACGTCACACAACTTCACTTGTACACAAGGCGGGTACTAGTCTGACAGATCAGCGAACATTGTATAGAACTGAACGACACATAGCAGTACATTAATAAACAGCGCGCTGTGGACACGTCGAACAAGTTCACTTGTACACAAGGCGGGTACTAGTCTGACAGATCAGCGAACATTGTATAGAACTGAACGACACATAGCAGTACATTAATAAACAGCGCGCTGTGGACACGTCGCACAAGTTCACTTCTACACAAGGCGGGTACTAGTCTGACAGATCAGCAAACATTGTATAGAACTGAACGACACATAGCAGTACATTAATAAACAGCGCGCTGTGGACACGTCGAACAAGTTCACTTGTACACAAGGCGGGTACTAGTCTGACAGATCACTGAACATTGTATAGAACTGAACGACACATAGCAGTACATTAATAAACAGCGCGCTGTGGACACGTCGCACAAGTTCACTTGTACACAAGGCGGGTACTAGTCTGACAGATCAGTGAACATTGTATAGAACTGAACGACACATAGCAGTACATTAATAAACAGCGCGCTGTGGACACGTCACACAACTTCACTTGTACACAAGGCGGGTACTAGTCTGACAGATCAGTGAACATTGTATAGAACTGAACGACACATAGCAGTACATTAATAAACAGCGCGCTGTGGACACGTCGCACAAGTTCACTTGTACACAAGGCGGGTACTAGTCTGACAGATCAGCGAACATTGTATAGAACTGAACGACACATAGCAATACATTAATAAACAGCGCGCTGTGGACACGTCGCACAAGTTCACTTGTACACAAGGCGGGTACTAGTCTGACAGATCACTGAACATTGTATAGAACTGAACGGCACATAGCAGTACATTAATAAACAGCGCGCTGTGGACACGTCGCACAAGTTCACTTGTACACAAGGCGGGTACTAGTCTGACAGATCAGCAAACATTGTATAGAACTGAACGACACATAGCAGTACATTAATAAACAGCGCGCTGTGGACACGTCGAACAAGTTCACTTGTACACAAGGCGGGTACTAGTCTGACAGATCACTGAACATTGTATAGAACTGAACGGCACATAGCAGTACATTAATAAACAGCGCGCTGTGGACACGTCGCACAAGTTCACTTGTACACAAGGCGGGTACTAGTCTGACAGATCAGTGAACATTGTATAGAACTGAACGACACATAGCAGTACATTAATAAACAGCGCGCTGTGGACACGTCGCACAAGTTCACTTGTACACAAGGCGGGTACTAGTCTGACAGATCACTGAACATTGTATAGAACTGAACGGCACATAGCAGTACATTAATAAACAGCGCGCTGTGGACACGTCGCACAAGTTCACTTGTACACAAGGCGGGTACTAGTCTGACAGATCAGTGAACATTGTATAGAACTGAACGACACATAGCAATACATTAATACTAGTCTGACAGATCAGTGAACATTGTATAGAACTGAACGACACATAGCAGTACATTAATAAACAGCGCGCTGTGGACACGTCGCACAAGTTCACTTGTACACAAGGCGGGTACTAGTCTGACAGATCAGTGAACATTGTATAGAACTGAACGACACATAGCAGTACATTAATAAACAGCGCGCTGTGGACACGTCGCACAAGTTCACTTGTACACAAGGCGGGTACTAGTCTGACAGATCAGTGAACATTGTATAGAACTGAACGACACATAGCAGTACATTAATAAACAGCGCGCTGTGGACACGTCGCACAACTTCACTTGTACACAAGGCGGGTACTAGTCTGACAGATCAGTGAACATTGTATAGAACTGAACGACACATAGCAGTACATTAATAAACAGCGCGCTGTGGACACGTCGCACAAGTTCACTTGTACACAAGGCGGGTACTAGTCTGACAGATCAGTGAACATTGTATAGAACTGAACGACACATAGCAGTACATTAATAAACAGCGCGCTGTGGACACGTCGCACAAGTTCACTTGTACACAAGGCGGGTACTAGTCTGACAGATCAGTGAACATTGTATAGAACTGAACGACACATAGCAGTACATTAATAAACAGCGCGCTGTGGACACGTCGCACAAGTTCACTTGTACACAAGGCGGGTACTAGTCTGACAGATCACTGAACATTGTATAGAACTGAACGGCACATAGCAGTACATTAATAAACAGCGCGCTGTGGACACGTCGCACAAGTTCACTTGTACACAAGGCGGGTACTAGTCTGACAGATCAGTGAACATTGTATAGAACTGAACGACACATAGCAGTACATTAATAAACAGCGCGCTGTGGACACGTCGCACAAGTTCACTTGTACACAAGGCGGGTACTAGTCTGACAGATCAGCAAACATTGTATAGAACTGAACGACACATAGCAGTACATTAATAAACAGCGCGCTGTGGACACGTCGCACAAGTTCACTTGTACACAAGGCGGATACTAGTCTGACAGATCAGCGAACATTGTATAGAACTGAACGGCACATAGCGGTACATTAATAAACTGGACGATATGCTCACACACATAAATTTTTGATATTAATATAATATGTTTTTTTATCATAGCATTTAATAAATCATATGGTGTTAATAACACAATACTTATAAATAAAATAAAATCATTAGCTGTTAATTTGACTAACAGGTGTAATTGAGTATTTGATACAACCGACATATGTGAATCGAGATAGCAAACGCATTAGTGACTGGCAACGTGTTGAGGAACTCTTAATTTCAGTATTTCTTTATTTTGTTGTCAAGGTGATTTTACATTTTAACATTCTTATCGGTAGAGGGATGTTGTTCCAACGCTTTGCGGCACTGCAACTAAACGCTACAGTACGGTGGTGTTGCGTACTCAAAGGAGGTCTCATCGATCTAGGTTTGTAATCTTGTACTGTGTTTATAGAGGAGAACTGCAATTTATTAAACAAGTAATTTAATTGATAAAGTCAAAATTAACGAGGCCAAATGGACCTTTCTGCGTGACCACATAATATTAAGTATTAAGTGTTGACGTAATTAAGCAATAGGGTTATTAGTGCGATAGCCACGTGTGAAGCGCCGGTTGGCAAGATCAAATGGGATATACTCGCTTAGCCTACAATTCTGGTTATATGCAGAAAACCCTTTTTTGAACTTTAGGTACTCTCAAATCTTTGGTTTCATCCACATGAATGAGCCGCACCGCGGCACTTGCCGAACTGTCACTGTTAGGTTCAGGTTTCTGTAGAGAGGTCGCGTTAATCGGAGATAACGACAGCGGCCGCAGGACGGCGACAGCCTGTCGGACCGGTCGAGGCACAAGATTGTTGGAAACATGTGGTTGTTGAAGACGGGTTTTGGGTTTCATGGACGTTAAGTAATAAATAACAACATGAATTTTCCCCTAGATCTGTCACAAAAAAAAGTTCTTTAAGGTTTGTATAAGTGTTCAGTGCGACACATGTGAGGCAGGTCTGCATCTACAATTACAATGAGTTCCATTAATTAAGTACTATGCATGTATCAATATTTAATTTTCCTATTCGCATAAATTAAGTCTAATTTCGTGGGTGAACTACATGAAATATTTGTTTGGATTGACATTTAACATTGACAATTACTTGTTCTTGTTGTTTGTTTGGCGTCAAATAAAGCATGACTGTACCAGCAGTTCAGAAAAACCATAGAGAAGAAGCTGGCAAGAAATTTCACGGGTATAATTTTTCCAAATAAAGATATCTGTTTTTTCATCTAAATAACATACCTAATGTCGAATGTTCACACGCGGAAAGCGAACCAGCGAGGTGCAAACATGATTTGACCTAAATAGTAAAAAAGCGAGGGTGCTCCGTCAGCTCACTCGGCATTTGACACGTACTTATAATGCGTGTGTTCTGTCGAGGCTCGCGTCAGCTGGTGGCGACAGGCGTGGCGATCGTTACCGCTTGATGTATGCCATCGCAGCCTTCCGCTCTCCGCGACTCTGCTGCGATGGCGTTTACGTCATAACAACATTAATTACCTGGTTTTTGGGACAGTTTCTAAATTTCAATTAGGAAACGGATATCGACAGATTTAATATTATGCTTAAAAGTACATTCCATTATGTAGGAAAGTTACAAAGTGTTAACTATCGGTTCTTGCCCAATAATGAGTTGAGTCTTCTCACCCAATACTATAACACTATAGATTTAACTCTCGAGCCACCGCGAACTCCTTACGAGCCAGTCAGTACTTACTATCAATTTTGTTTCCAACTTATTTTTCGAATATAATTGTGAGCTTAAATGATACTAATTCGCCAATATTGTGAAGTAGAATCATATTCCATGGAATGCAATACCTGACTGACATCAGTAGTGAAACTCTAACCTACGTGTCAAGCAACAAAAAATCTTACAGCTAAACTGAGGTGAGCTGCATACAAGAGCAATCTCCAGCTCGGACAAGCAAGGGCTCTTAACGAAGACACAAGTGTGGGTATCGTGGGGTGGGGGCGTGTCACGGGGGCCGGGCGGAGACACGCCACAGGTGTCACCCCGTTCGCAGGCGGCTGAAGGGTTGCGACACAAGTTGCGTCGCACAAACTCCACGTTCTAGCTGACGAGCCCGCGGTTTGTCAACACTTCCTATTTCGAAGTGGATTACATTTTTTTATTTATTACATTGTAGATTAAGTGTTAAGTGTTCATTTCTGTATCTTGTAATTCAGACGAAATAAAAGCTTTTTGGGAAAAAAGCTTATTTTGATTCCATCATTATTAGCCTTCTAACGTAATGTTAACAACTGGATGGTGACTGATAGTTGAAGGTGAAAAGTATCTTGCAAAAATTCAAATTCAATTATCCTTAAATATTACAGCAAGCGATTCCCGATTATACCTTCCGGTGTTTGTACCTTTTAGAGCAAAAGTTTAAATTTTGAAGACAGAATGATTCCTGTTTCCCTGAAACATATACATATACGGAGTTTCGCTTTTACCTCGCCTGCTGACTGGCGACGAGGTTACGACTGAGCTGCCGCTTGAAAGATAACACGTTTGTTAAATATTTCAATATGATCAGCTTATGAAACAATAAAATTGTAATACCTATTAGCCTGTTTCTAGCTAGTGAGTGAATTGTAGGTGATTTGGCGGGCGCCCAACAGCGAGCACTGCTGTGGCGACTGGTACAGCCTGAGTCAGCTCCTCACGACCCTAAACGATGATGATCAAATCCGAGTGATGATTTTCGTTTAATAACAAAGAGAATGAATTACAAATCTTTTCAATTGCAGTGGAACTTTTCGTTTTCCTGGGTGTTGTACTTGTTGCTAAGTGCCTCACGTTACTGCGTAATCGCGGGTCACGTTCAAGAAGTTGTGAATCCCATGCAAACTGGATAAATGTTGCTACTCGTTGACACGATCGCAGCGTTTGATGTTCCGCATGGATCAGCGAGCACAGCGCATCGATCCGCCGGCGGCCAAGCCCCGCCGCGCCCAGGCTCGCGCCGGCCCCTCGCCACCTGCTGCACTCACTTGACAGTGACGAGGCAAACCCCCGCCGCGGCACAATACAAACAGTTCAATACAACGCTGTCATCAAGTGTAGGCAAAAACAATCCTTGGATTATTTGGAGATTTTTGTCACCTGCATTTCTATTTCTTTTCAGCTACAATGCAATGTTGTGACTTTACAAATTCGTATTTATTGCATCTACTGGACGTCCATGCACCGCAGCTATGTCAGGCGCTAACTACATTATTAAATCTATATGAATAATATCTAAGTCTTGCTGGCTGAGTCATTCACATGCGGGCATTCACAATCATTCGATTAATATGTTTTATTCAGTAATCCGCCGAATTTTAACGACAAGGCATGAAATAGGCTAGTAAAGATTTTAAGACATATTTTCACCAACGATGCTACGTAGCTGCCACTTGGTACATATCACTTCTAAATTCACTATTGTTCGAAGGATAATTGTATTCAAATTCAAATATACATTTATCAACTTTGACAATTATTACCCAACGTACGACGCTTCGGACATTCATCGATGTGTACATGAAAGATGTGTGGTGTGTTTGTTCATGTGTGATGGTAACTCTGAGAACCATGGAAAGCATTCTGAAGATTTGTAATAGTAATTGGCAATAGCTAGTAAGCAAACGTTATGCCCAGAAATAGGTTTTGATTAAAAATATCGCTAAATCCAGCGCCGTCACGATCGACCCACGGTTTAGTGTTATGGTTTGCGATCGATTTAAGCGTATGAACTAACTGCATAGTCGCAGGCAAGTCTTTGATGCCAAATTTATTTATAAGGTTATGTTATTTAGTTGACAGTGCTAGTCCCACAAAAAATATTATCATTGCTGTATCTCGTCGCATTCCTAGGCAACGTGTAAACAAAGTATTTTATGTACCTGCATGCAGCACAAATGTAGGAGCGCATTCCGCTCTGCCTAGAATGTGTTCTCTCTACAATATGCTCAACTCAAAGATTCCCGACCTTGACACGTTTTCATGATTCGCCTCTACATTACCAAAGGGCAATTAACAGGTACTTCATGCCTCGCCTTTAGTTTAAAATCAAATCAATCTGTTGGTTTTATTTCTGTTCCGTTTAGTTATTTTTTTTTTTAATTTCTAAATTTATTTTGTTAAATTTGATGAACTGCGGTGTTTTTTTATACAACTTACATATGTTATAATAAGACATGAAATATAAAATTGATACAGAATAATTATCAGGACATAGTTTAATATTTTTATTATTACTTTTTGTTTATTTATTTTGTTTTATTATTACAATGTTCTTTATGTATGTTTTTAATATTTGAAATTTGTTCAACGTGCACACGGACACTTATCTCAAACCCTATTATTTATTATCACTATTTTGGCATGTTTTTAATTTGTTTTATGATTCTTGACATTGTATTCTTGTAATGTTTTTATTTAACTAATTTTTTATTTTATTATTTGCAATAATTTAATTGTAGTTTTTATTATCTTTTTATTATCATTTTTGTAGTGTGACCGCATGCCTTCGGAACGCTGTATGTGCCTATAATTGACTTATTATACTAGAAATAAGTATTTTTGAAATAAATCATTTTATATATAAATATATTTATATTTTTAATATAATTAAATATATTTGAATGTAAGTATGTATTTATATATTAAATGTCTGTTTTGTGTATAGCTATGTGTTTTTCAAAAAAATAAATAGATTTTAAAGATTTTAATCACTTTTAGGCAGCTACATCTTGTAGGTGTAAGGCTGCCTGTCCACTAGTGCGGAGCGCGAAGAGTGGCGTGGAGCTGTGCCAACATTAAACAATCAAATTGCATTATATCTTCAGCGGACCGGGAATCGCAAACTAGTTTTAAAATGCATATATTGAAGGCGGGAAGTGAGAGGTTCGGTTTCTTCTGGCACCAACTCTTCTTTGTCGATTATTGTGAGACAGGTAAAATAGCGTATCAACTTTTTTTCGATAAAATGTCTACTGCCAAGGAACGTTTCGCTTGTAACTGAACCAATAGCCCTCAACAAAGGGACCTGCAGCAATATGTGGTTTGAACACAGCGGCGGCTGTGCTGACTTGAAGAAATCACAGCTTGATCAATGGGAGCTGCGGGACATGTCGCCACATGTCAATAGCGGGGTGTAAGGTTTCCTGCTGGAATACAGTTGCGTTGCCGCCGGAAATGCCGTTGATATTAGACCACTGCGTGCTGGCTGCCTAGCCCCACCTTCAATTACATGAGGATATTTTTATCAGCGGACTTGAAGGTGTATACGAAATTATATTTATAATAATTTAACACACTCATTTACGACAAACACTATATTCAATAGAGAGTCTTGTTTTGTAAAAGGTATATTTTATTAAAAACTAGATTTTGCGCCTAGGCTTCGCTCGCGTATTCCTTGAGGACAATCTGGTTTAAAGATAACTTTTATTTTTAGAATAATCTCCTTTAGCTTCTCCGGTAAGAAGAGTGACTTGTGTGATATTCCTCCGAAGTTCCGTGCATACAAAGTATTAATTGACACAATGAATGTAACGAACACAAATAAGCCGTATCTCTGGATATCTCACAGTTAGGAAGGAATCAAAACCAACTAGTACATATAAATCAGAAAATAAGCGCATGGAACCAAGATATTACAATAAATAAAACAAATAGAAAAGCAATTTGACTTCAGTGTCGAACGCGAACTAATCACAAACCCAACGTATAGCGAAATCAACAAAAATACCACGAAATGACTGACTGGTCGTATTTACTATTCTACAAGACACATGACACCAACTGTCACTTCGTAGGTACAGAGCCAGCCAGCGCGGGGTTCCAGTTCACCGAACAAAACACGCTAGGCAAAGAGTACATTTTATATCAGTATTGTAACATTATCGAAAAAATTGTATACGAACCTTATTTAGGTCTTAAAAATATATATGACGATTAGAACCGCTATAAAACTCAACATAACCTATAGTATATCTACATTCTTAACAAAAGTAAACTCTTTATTTCGAACGAACCATATTCCTTATAATATTAAGGAAACAAACGAAGAGAAACGAATGTCGCAGAGAATGCATAAATTCTTAAACATCAAGCAAAATACCGTTAGCAAATAGCAGGACATAGACAGAAACCCAGGGCACTATCAAAGGCAAAGTAAGCGAATGTAAGTTAGGAATGAAACCTTTTTGTTTGATGAGTGATGAAGTTTACGAGAAGAACAGTAGGTAGTAATTTCAGTCACACGACAATTGTTGAACAATGAATAACGAACCCTCGGACCTACAGCAATAGTAGGAGTAACATGTTGATGTTTGAACAGTAGGTAATGCATTTCTTTCGCATTTAAATTGTTATAGTCAGGCCATTTTAATAGGTAACATTTGACAAATTCATCAAAATTCAACAACGTAACCTTGTAACGGCGGGCATAAAATAATATATTTTTTCGTTTTGTTAGAGCTGCACAATTGCTTAACTTTTTTCAATCACGTTTACATATTTATTGTAATAATGACCGATACGAGTAATTTTACTATTTGCTTTCACTAATAAACCATTCTAAACATAATAAATATTTTTAATAATTTTTAATAATTGGGGGAACTCTACAGAATTAAATAAAGCATTCATAGCACAGAAAAAGTGCATTCAAGCGATTTTTGGTAAAGCACCTAATGAATCCTGTAAACCTTTATTTAAGTTATCTAACATATTAACATTGCCTTGTATGTACATTTTTGAAGCAGCCATCTTTGTTAAAAACAATGGTCATTATGTTACTCTAAAAATCGATAGCTGATAAGTTGAATCGAATGCAATGATTACTTGTGAAGAAATATCACCATAAATTAATAACCACTTAGTGATTATAATAAAACATAATTATTTAATTAATTAAAAATACAAAAAATTACTAAATAGAAAAATCATTGATGTTAGGTACAATAATTAAGGTAATAATATCTCTGAGTGCTGATAGCAGTGATGAAGATAACCATACTAATAACTGTTCTGATCGTTCAACTGAATAAATGCAGTTTTTTTGTAATATTATGTACTTGTCTTATTTTGCTCCTTAACTTTACGAAAGAAAAAATAATAATGGGACAGGGATTCGCCTCATGATTTTTAAAATTCACATATGTTTCAACTCCGTGTCGATTTATTCACTTTTCAGACAGGCGTCAAATAATGGCCTGACTGTAGGTAGGATTTAATATTGTGATTACATTTGTAAAGACGTCAACAAATTAAACAATTCTTAAGCTGGAGGTGGGGAGGGGCAGACGCGCGTTCATATCTAATACTAGCCACGGGAGGCTGGAGGCTGCGCCGTGCGCTGCGCCGCGTCGCGTGCGCCGGGACAGTGGACGCCGACGAGGTATACATAATATGAATTTGCAATCATAGTGTTGGCAGAAGGTAATTTGAACAGAGTCGTTTCTGTTTTACAATACATGAAACATTCGTGGCTACTGCTTGAATACGGACTGGATGCGAACACTTTTGTGCGTATCTAAAAAGATCTAGTCGATGAGTAGGTAGTTTACACAAAAGTCTTGTTCACAAGCTACGGCAAAAGTATGTTTGTGCTGGTGGAATCTTGATCACATAAATCTCTCAAATAAATTAAATCCGATTCGAAATAGAATGTGTTTGATCAACTTTCATATGTTACATAAATCTCATTTTTCTAGAAATCAGCCAAGTGTGTTTTTGTACCGGAGAAGCAGTTCTTTTTGAATTACTGCGCCTGTTGTTTTTAGACGTCACTGTTATTTAAAAAGAAGTAATAGACAGCAGTGGGAACTATCTCGCAACTCTAGGACGTCATTAATAGACAGCAGTGGGGACTATCTCGCAACTCTAGGAAGTCATTAATAGACAGCAGTGGGAACTATCTCGCAACTCTAGGGCGTCATTAATAGACAGCAGTGGGAACTATCTCGCAACTCTAGGACGTCATTAATAGACAGCAGTGGGAACTATCTCGCAACTCTAGGACGTCATTAATAGACAGCAGTGGGAACTATCTCGCAACTATAGGACGTCATTAATAGACAGCAGTGGGAACTATCTCGCAACTCTAGGACGTCATTAATAGACAGCAGTGGGAACTATCTCGCAACTCTAGGACGTCATTAATAGACAGCAGTGGGAACTATCTCGCAACTATAGGACGTCATTAATAGACAGCAGTGGGGACTATCTCGCAACTCTAGGACGTCATTAATAGACAGCAGTGGGAACTATCTCGCAACTATAGGACGTCATTAATAGACAGCAGTGGGGACTATCTCGCAACTCTAGGACGTCATTAATAGACAGCAGTGGGAACTATCTCGCAACTATAGGACGTCATTAATAGACAGCAGTGGGGACTATCTCGCAACTCTAGGACGTCATTAATAGACAGCAGTGGGAACTATCTCGCAACTCTAGGACGTCATTAATAGACAGCAGTGGGAACTATCTTGCAACTATAGGAAGTCATTAATTCCGGTTCGAGACAAATCTAATTCCTCATAACATTCATGCACTACGCTGCCTTCAGTTGCTTTTTCGTGAGGGTGTAGTTTTTTATTTTTAGTGTTTTCTTATCTTTTTAGTATTTTTTAAATATACTTACATGTACATTCTGGAATTGTAAATATTTTTGTTAGTGAAAGATAGTGCAATTGTATGTCTTTCGAGCTGGTGTAGGTACATGTAGTGTCAATAAGTACAGATGAAGTACACAAGCGGTCTCTTAGTCTCCGCGCGCTGGAATACGCGGGTCATGTGCTCCTCCAATAGCTCGCTTCGCTGTGAACCTCACCTGTGCCAGAAGCGCGGTAACAATAGGACGGTACTTTCTACTTGTTACCAGATAGAGTCTGCCCAAAGTAATTATTTCATTTTAATATTCATGAAACTGTGCCATGGTCATACTTACTAGTAGGTAATGTAGATTCAGTTTAGCGTTGCCAATGGCTGCTACAAGTTTACTGCGTTTCATCTATCGGACCGGAATACAACCTGCTTTACGAGGTTATCACGGAAGTTTAAATATTAGAATTGTGATTAGGCAATGATTACAAGTTGTTCTTCCCTCCACTGGATCTATAGCGACGCTACTTTGCCCCGTCATTAATAGACAGCAGTGGGGACTATCTCGCAACTCTAGGACGTCATTAATAGACAGCAGTGGGAACTATCTCGCAACTCTAGGGCGTCATTAATAGACAGCAGTGGGAACTATCTCGCAACTATAGGACGTCATTAATAGACAGCAGTGGGAACTATCTCGCAACTCTAGGACGTCATTAATAGACAGCAGTGGGAACTATCTCGCAACTCTAGGGCGTCATTAATAGACAGCAGTGGGAACTATCTCGCAACTCTAGGGCGTCATTAATAGACAGCAGTGGGAACTATCTCGCAACTCTAGGACGGCATTAATAGACAGCAGTGGGGACTATGTCGCAACTCTAGGACGTCATTAATAGACAGCAGTGGGAACTATCTCGCAACTCTAGGGCGTCATTAATAGACAGCAGTGGGAACTATCTCGCAACTCTAGGGCGTCATTAATAGACAGCAGTGGGAACTATCTCGCAACTCTAGGACGTCATTAATAGACAGCAGTGGGAACTATCTCGCAACTCTAGGACGTCATTAATAGACAGCAGTGGGGACTATCTCGCAACTCTAGGACGTCATTAATAGACAGCAGTGGGAACTATCTCGCAACTCTAGGGCGTCATTAATAGACAGCAGTGGGAACTATCTCGCAACTCTAGGACGTCATTAATAGACAGCAGTGGGAACTATCTCGCAACTCTAGGACGTCATTAAAAGACAGCAGTGGGAACTATCTCGCAACTCTAGGACGTCATTAATAGACAGCAGTGGGGACTATCTCGCAACTCTAGGACGTCATTAATAGACAGCAGTGGGGACTATCTCGCAACTCTAGGACGTCATTAATAGACAGCAGTGGGAACTATCTCGCAACTCTAGGGCGTCATTAATAGACAGCAGTGGGAACTATCTCGCAACTCTAGGACGTCATTAATAGACAGCAGTGGGAACTATCTCGCAACTCTAGGACGTCATTAATAGACAGCAGTGGGGACTATCTCGCAACTCTAGGACGTCATTAATAGACAGCAGTGGGAACTATCTCGCAACTCTAGGACGTCATTAATAGACAGCAGTGGGGACTATCTCGCAACTCTAGGACGTCATTAATAGACAGCAGTGGGGACTATCTCGCAACTCTAGGACGTCATTAATAGACAGCAGTGGGAACTATCTCGCAACTCTAGGGCGTCATTAATAGACAGCAGTGGGAACTATCTCGCAACTCTAGGGCGTCATTAATAGACAGCAGTGGGAACTATCTCGCAACTCTAGGACGTCATTAATAGACAGCAGTGGGGACTATCTCGCAACTCTAGGACGTCATTAATAGACAGCAGTGGGAACTATCTCGCAACTCTAGGACGTCATTAATAGACAGCAGTGGGAACTATCTCGCAACTATAGGACGTCATTAATAGACAGCAGTGGGGACTATCTCGCAACTCTAGGACGTCATTAATAGACAGCAGTGGGGACTATCTCGCAACTCTAGGACGTCATTAATAGACAGCAGTGGGAACTATCTCGCAACTCTAGGACGTCATTAATAGACAGCAGTGGGAACTATCTCGCAACTATAGGACGTCATTAATAGACAGCAGTGGGGACTATCTCGCAACTCTAGGACGTCATTAATAGACAGCAGTGGGAACTATCTCGCAACTCTAGGGCGTCATTAATAGACAGCAGTGGGAACTATCTCGCAACTATAGGACGTCATTAATAGACAGCAGTGGGGACTATCTCGCAACTCTAGGACGTCATTAATAGACAGCAGTGGGGACTATCTCGCAACTCTAGGACGTCATTAATAGACAGCAGTGGGAACTATCTCGCAACTCTAGGACGTCATTAATAGACAGCAGTGGGGACTATCTCGCAACTCTAGGACGTCATTAATAGACAGCAGTGGGAACTATCTCGCAACTCTAGGGCGTCATTAATAGACAGCAGTGGGAACTATCTCGCAACTCTAGGACGTCATTAATAGACAGCAGTGGGAACTATCTCGCAACTATAGGACGTCATTAATAGACAGCAGTGGGGACTATCTCGCAACTCTAGGACGTCATTAATAGACAGCAGTGGGAACTATCTCGCAACTCTAGGACGTCATTAATAGACAGCAGTGGGAACTATCTCGCAACTCTAGGGCGTCATTAATAGACAGCAGTGGGAACTATCTCGCAACTATAGGACGTCATTAATAGACAGCAGTGGGGACTATCTCGCAACTCTAGGACGTCATTAATAGACAGCAGTGGGGACTATCTCGCAACTCTAGGACGTCATTAATAGACAGCAGTGGGGACTATCTCGCAACTCTAGGACGTCATTAATAGACAGCAGTGGGAACTATCTCGCAACTCTAGGACGTCATTAATAGACAGCAGTGGGGACTATCTCGCAACTCTAGGACGTCATTAATAGACAGCAGTGGGGACTATCTCGCAACTCTAGGACGTCATTAATAGACAGCAGTGGGAACTATCTCGCAACTCTAGGACGTCATTAATAGACAGAAGTGGGAACTATCTCGCAACTCTAGGACGTCATTAATAGACAGCAGTGGGAACTATCTCGCAACTCAAGGACGTCATTAATAGACAGCAGTGGGAACTATCTCGCAACTATAGGGCGTCATTAATAGACAGAAGTGGGAACTATCTCGCAACTATAGGGCGTCATTAATAGACAGCAGTGGGAACTATCTCGCAACTCTAGGACGTCATTAATACACAGCAGTGGGAACTATCTCGCAACTCTAGGACGTCATTAATAGACAGAAGTGGGAACTATCTCGCAACTATAGGGCGTCATTAATAGACAGCAGTGGGAACTATCTCGCAACTCTAGGACGTCATTAATAGACAGCAGTGGGAACTATCTCGCAACTCTAGGACGTCATTAATAGACAGAAGTGGGAACTATCTCGCAACTATAGGGCGTCATTAATAGACAGCAGTGGGAACTATCTCGCAACTCTAGGACGTCATTAATAGACAGCAGTGGGAACTATCTCGCAACTCTAGGGCGTCATTAATAGACAGCAGTGGGAACTATCTCGCAACTCTAGGACGTCATTAATAGACAGCAGTGGGAACTATCTCGCAACTCTAGGACGTCATTAATAGACAGCAGTGGGAACTATCTCGCAACTCTAGGACGTCATTAATAGACAGCAGTGGGAACTATCTCGCAACTCTAGGACGTCATTAATAGACAGCAGTGGGAACTATCTCGCAACTCTAGGACGTCATTAATAGACAGCAGTGGGAACTATCTCGCAACTCTAGGGCGTCATTAATAGACAGCAGTGGGAACTATCTCGCAACTCTAGGACGTCATTAATAGACAGCAGTGGGAACTATCTCGCAACTATAGGACGTCATTAATAGACAGCAGTGGGAACTATCTCCCAACTCTAGGACGTCATTAATAGACAGCAGTGGGAACTATCTCGCAACTATAGGACGTCATTAATAGACAGCAGTGGGAACTATCTCGCAACTATAGGACGTCATTAATAGACAGCAGTGGGAACTATCTCGCAACTCTAGGGCGTCATTAATAGACAGCAGTGGGAACTATCTCGCAACTATAGGACGTCATTAATAGACAGCAGTGGGGACTATCTCGCAACTCTAGGACGTCATTAATAGACAGCAGTGGGGACTATCTCGCAACTCTAGGACGTCATTAATAGACAGCAGTGGGGACTATCTCGCAACTCTAGGACGTCATTAATAGACAGCAGTGGGAACTATCTCGCAACTCTAGGACGTCATTAATAGACAGCAGTGGGGACTATCTCGCAACTATAGGACGTCATTAATAGACAGCAGTGGGGACTATCTCGCAACTCTAGGACGTCATTAATAGACAGCAGTGGGAACTATCTCGCAACTCTAGGACGTCATTAATAGACAGCAGTGGGAACTATCTCGCAACTCTAGGGCGTCATTAATAGACAGCAGTGGGAACTATCTCGCAACTATAGGACGTCATTAATAGACAGCAGTGGGGACTATCTCGCAACTCTAGGACGTCATTAATAGACAGCAGTGGGGACTATCTCGCAACTCTAGGACGTCATTAATAGACAGCAGTGGGGACTATCTCGCAACTCTAGGACGTCATTAATAGACAGCAGTGGGAACTATCTCGCAACTCTAGGACGTCATTAATAGACAGCAGTGGGGACTATCTCGCAACTCTAGGACGTCATTAATAGACAGCAGTGGGGACTATCTCGCAACTCTAGGACGTCATTAATAGACAGCAGTGGGAACTATCTCGCAACTCTAGGACGTCATTAATAGACAGAAGTGGGAACTATCTCGCAACTCTAGGACGTCATTAATAGACAGCAGTGGGAACTATCTCGCAACTCAAGGACGTCATTAATAGACAGCAGTGGGAACTATCTCGCAACTATAGGGCGTCATTAATAGACAGAAGTGGGAACTATCTCGCAACTATAGGGCGTCATTAATAGACAGCAGTGGGAACTATCTCGCAACTCTAGGACGTCATTAATACACAGCAGTGGGAACTATCTCGCAACTCTAGGACGTCATTAATAGACAGAAGTGGGAACTATCTCGCAACTATAGGGCGTCATTAATAGACAGCAGTGGGAACTATCTCGCAACTCTAGGACGTCATTAATAGACAGCAGTGGGAACTATCTCGCAACTCTAGGACGTCATTAATAGACAGAAGTGGGAACTATCTCGCAACTATAGGGCGTCATTAATAGACAGCAGTGGGAACTATCTCGCAACTCTAGGACGTCATTAATAGACAGCAGTGGGAACTATCTCGCAACTCTAGGGCGTCATTAATAGACAGCAGTGGGAACTATCTCGCAACTCTAGGACGTCATTAATAGACAGCAGTGGGAACTATCTCGCAACTCTAGGACGTCATTAATAGACAGCAGTGGGAACTATCTCGCAACTCTAGGACGTCATTAATAGACAGCAGTGGGAACTATCTCGCAACTCTAGGACGTCATTAATAGACAGCAGTGGGAACTATCTCGCAACTCTAGGACGTCATTAATAGACAGCAGTGGGAACTATCTCGCAACTCTAGGGCGTCATTAATAGACAGCAGTGGGAACTATCTCGCAACTCTAGGACGTCATTAATAGACAGCAGTGGGAACTATCTCGCAACTATAGGACGTCATTAATAGACAGCAGTGGGAACTATCTCCCAACTCTAGGACGTCATTAATAGACAGCAGTGGGAACTATCTCGCAACTATAGGACGTCATTAATAGACAGCAGTGGGAACTATCTCGCAACTATAGGACGTCATTAATAGACAGCAGTGGGAACTATCTCGCAACTCTAGGACGTCATTAATAGACAGCAGTGGGAACTATCTCGCAACTCTAGGACGTCATTAATAGACAGCAGTGGGAACTATCTCGCAACTCTAGGACGTCATTAATAGACAGCAGTGGGAACTATCTCGCAACTCTAGGACGTCATTAATAGACAGCAGTGGGGACTATCTCGCAACTCTAGGACGTCATTAATAGACAGCAGTGGGAACTATCTCGCAACTATAGGACGTCATTAATAGACAGCAGTGGGAACTATCTCGCAACTATAGGACGTCATTAATAGACAGCAGTGGGAACTATCTCGCAACTCTAGGACGTCATTAATAGACAGCAGTGGGAACTATCTCGCAACTCTAGGACGTCATTAATAGACAGCAGTGGGAACTATCTCGCAACTCTAGGGCGTCATTAATAGACAGCAGTGGGAACTATCTCGCAACTCTAGGACGTCATTAATAGACAGCAGTGGGAACTATCTCGCAACTCTAGGGCGTCATTAATAGACAGCAGTGGGAACTATCTCGCAACTCTAGGACGTCATTAATAGACAGCAGTGGGAACTATCTCGCAACTCTAGGACGTCATTAATAGACAGCAGTGGGAACTATCTCGCAACTCTAGGACGTCATTAATAGACAGCAGTGGGAACTATCTCGCAACTCTAGGACGTCATTAATAGACAGCAGTGGGAACTATCTCGCAACTATAGGGCGTCATTAATAGACAGCAGTGGGAACTATCTCGCAACTATAGGACGTCATTAATAGACAGCAGTGGGAACTATCTCGCAACTCTAGGACGTCATTAATAGACAGCAGTGGGAACTATCTCGCAACTATAGGACGTCATTAATAGACAGCAGTGGGAACTATCTCGCAACTCTAGGACGTCATTAATAGACAGCAGTGGGAACTATCTCGCAACTCTAGGACGTCATTAATAGACAGCAGTGGGAACTATCTCGCAACTCTAGGACGTCATTAATAGACAGCAGTGGGAACTATCTCGCAACTATAGGACGTCATTAATAGACAGCAGTGGGAACTATCTCGCAACTCTAGGACGTCATTAATAGACAGCAGTGGGGACTATCTCGCAACTCTAGGGCGTCATTAATAGACAGCAGTGGGGACTATCTCGCAACTCTAGGACGTCATTAATAGACAGCAGTGGGAACTATCTCGCAACTCTAGGACGTCATTAATAGACAGCAGTGGGAACTATCTCGCAACTCTAGGGCGTCATTAATAGACAGCAGTGGGAACTATCTCGCAACTCTAGGACGTCATTAATAGACAGCAGTGGGAACTATCTCGCAACTATAGGACGTCATTAATAGACAGCAGTGGGAACTATCTCGCAACTCTAGGACGTCATTAATAGACAGCAGTGGGAACTATCTCGCAACTCTAGGACGTCATTAATAGACAGCAGTGGGAACTATCTCGCAACTCTAGGACGTCATTAATAGACAGCAGTGGGAACTATCTCGCAACTATAGGACGTCATTAATAGACAGCAGTGGGAACTATCTCGCAACTCTAGGACGTCATTAATAGACAGCAGTGGGAACTATCTCGCAACTCTAGGGCGTCATTAATAGACAGCAGTGGGAACTATCTCGCAACTATAGGAGTTCATTAATAGACAGCAGTGGGAACTATCTCGCAACTATAGGGCGTCATTAATAGACAGCAGTGGGAACTATCTCGCAACTATAGGGCGTCATTAATAGACAGCAGTGGGAACTATCTCGCAACTCTAGGACGTCATTAATAGACAGCAGTGGGAACTATCTCACAACTCTAGGACGTCATTAATAGACAGCAGTGGGAACTATCTCGCAACTCTAGGACGTCATTAATAGACAGCAGTGGGAACTATCTCGCAACTCTAGGACGTCATTAATAGACAGCAGTGGGAACTATCTCGCAACTCTAGGACGTCATTAATAGACAGCAGTGGGAACTATCTCGCAACTCTAGGACGTCATTAATAGACAGCAGTGGGAACTATCTCGCAACTCTAGGACGTCATTAATAGACAGCAGTGGGGACTATCTCGCAACTATAGGACGTCATTAATAGACAGCAGTGGGAACTATCTCGCAACTCTAGGACGTCATTAATAGACAGCAGTGGGAACTATCTCGCAACTATAGGACGTCATTAATAGACAGCAGTGGGAACTATCTCGCAACTATAGGACGTCATTAATAGACAGCAGTGGGAACTATCTCGCAACTCTAGGACGTCATTAATAGACAGCAGTGGGAACTATCTCGCAACTATAGGACGTCATTAATAGACAGCAGTGGGAACTATCTCGCAACTATAGGACGTCATTAATAGACAGCAGTGGGAACTATCTCGCAACTATAGGACGTCATTAATAGACAGCAGTGGGAACTATCTCGCAACTATAGGACGTCATTAATAGACAGCAGTGGGAACTATCTCGCAACTCTAGGACGTCATTAATAGACAGCAGTGGGAACTATCTCGCAACTCTAGGACGTCATTAATAGACAGCAGTGGGAACTATCTCGCAACTCTAGGACGTCATTAATAGACAGCAGTGGGAACTATCTCGCAACTCTAGGACGTCATTAATAGACAGCAGTGGGAACTATCTCGCAACTCTAGGACGTCATTAATAGACAGCAGTGGGAACTATCTCGCAACTCTAGGACGTCATTAATAGACAGCAGTGGGGACTATCTCGCAACTATAGGACGTCATTAATAGACAGCAGTGGGAACTATCTCGCAACTCTAGGACGTCATTAATAGACAGCAGTGGGAACTATCTCGCAACTATAGGACGTCATTAATAGACAGCAGTGGGAACTATCTCGCAACTATAGGACGTCATTAATAGACAGCAGTGGGAACTATCTCGCAACTCTAGGACGTCATTAATAGACAGCAGTGGGAACTATCTCGCAACTATAGGACGTCATTAATAGACAGCAGTGGGAACTATCTCGCAACTATAGGACGTCATTAATAGACAGCAGTGGGAACTATCTCGCAACTATAGGACGTCATTAATAGACAGCAGTGGGAACTATCTCGCAACTATAGGACGTCATTAATAGACAGCAGTGGGAACTATCTCGCAACTCTAGGACGTCATTAATAGACAGCAGTGGGAACTATCTCACAACTCTAGGACGTCATTAATAGACAGCAGTGGGAACTATCTCGCAACTCTAGGACGTCATTAATAGACAGCAGTGGGAACTATCTCGCAACTCTAGGACGTCATTAATAGACAGCAGTGGGAACTATCTCGCAACTCTAGGGCGTCATTAATAGACAGCAGTGGGAACTATCTCGCAACTCTAGGACGTCATTAATAGACAGCAGTGGGAACTATCTCGCAACTCTAGGACGTCATTAATAGACAGCAGTGGGAACTATCTCGCAACTCTAGGACGTCATTAATAGACAGCAGTGGGAACTATCTCGCAACTCTAGGACGTCATTAATAGACAGCAGTGGGGACTATCTCGCAACTATAGGACGTCATTAATAGACAGCAGTGGGAACTATCTCGCAACTCTAGGACGTCATTAATAGACAGCAGTGGGAACTATCTCGCAACTATAGGAAGTCATTAATTCCGGTTCGAGACAAATCTAATTCCTCATAACATTCATGCACTACGCTGCCTTCAGTTGCTTTTTCGTGAGGGTGTAGTTTTTTATTTTTAGTGTTTTCTTATCTTTTTAGTATTTTTTAAATATACTTACATGTACATTCTGGAATTGTAAATATTTTTGTTAGTGAAAGATAGTGCAATTGTATGTCTTTCGAGCTGGTGTAGGTACATGTAGTGTCAATAAGTACAGATGAAGTACACAAGCGGTCTCTTAGTCTCCGCGCGCTGGAATACGCGGGTCATGTGCTCCTCCAATAGCTCGCTTCGCTGTGAACCTCACCTGTGCCAGAAGCGCGGTAACAATAGGACGGTACTTTCTACTTGTTACCAGATAGAGTCTGCCCAAAGTAATTATTTCATTTTAATATTCATGAAACTGTGCCATGGTCATACTTACTAGTAGGTAATGTAGATTCAGTTTAGCGTTGCCAATGGCTGCTACAAGTTTACTGCGTTTCATCTATCGGACCGGAATACAACCTGCTTTACGAGGTTATCACGGAAGTTTAAATATTAGAATTGTGATTAGGCAATGATTACAAGTTGTTCTTCCCTCCACTGGATCTATAGCGACGCTACTTTGCCCTGTCGTCACGCGAGATAAGGCCGCGACCCCCGCTCGCCGCGATAACCTCCACAAATATTTGTGCGCTGATTAAGTAGCGATCGACATCCACATCATTTAAACAAACACATTTAACCTTATTTACAACACTTGATAAACGGCATTTGACATTGTGAACTCTTCATATATTCCACTCCATTCTACTACGAAACTGAAAGTCCGTCTGTTTGTAATTTTAAAGGAACTCATATCAATCGGTTCCTTACAGAACTCGATGCAATGCGACAGAATGAATGCAGTATGCTGTTGATGTATTGAAACGATGTTAGAGAAACCTACTGTTTGGGCTATCGTGGTCTTAACTAGTATTTTAATGCAAAAGATAGTTCATTTGTATGTTGGTTGACGTGCGGTCCTCGCAACGACCGTCGTGGACGCCGCGTTCACGTGCCCAGGGCTGCACACAAGGACAGGTTAGGCGCTTCTGTCCAGAAGAAAGCACGTTTCCTGTTGAATACGTCAACCATCTAGCACGCAGATTATGCATTAGGGAAGCAGGCAGGCAGGCAAATATGCGAAGTAGTCTAGTTGTTATACCGGTACAGGGAAACGCATTACAACCCCGCAATCACACCTATTCCGAATGTGAGTTTTTGTTAGATTCGATATGTTTCACGATAAAGCTTGTATCATTTAGCAATAAGACAGGTACCACACTTACACAAATAAAGTCACGAGTAAAAGTAAGTAGCGTTGTACTTTACTTTTAAATTGTTACCCAAAAAATCTCAAAAAGAATGTAATCACGAAGCATTCTCGCCGCGACCGCGCTCGCCGCACAATGCTGCTGCCCAGCCACTAACTAGCGGCTGGCGGTACTCGCCTGGCACATTCACACGAACAGCCTCTCATTAATCTAGTTTCCTAACTATTTGTTATTTAACTATCTAAAATGTTTTATTTGATATAAATACCTATGTCTCGCTACAGAGCTGAATAGTTTCAAGTTAAAGATGCGCATCTGCCTTTCAGCAAGTTAAGGTTCTATAACTTCTTCACGGCCGAGTCACGAATTTAATATTGATTAGGATCTCAGCGTGCTCTAGGATACGAAGGATAGGATTGAAACGATTGATTATTTAGCAAGAGTAAGTAATTCACTGGCGAAATAAATACATTAATTAGCAACTAACCTTTGTTAAAAATGTGCTTATATCTATATACGCCAGCCTTAAGAACTAAGGGGGTGGCTTCACGCAACAGATAGCCCACCACGCCCGCCCCCTGTGGGGTGGCCGCCGCGCCACACGCCGCTGGAGCAAGTTCTGAGGTCTGAGGGTTTTGGCTTGGTATTGTTGAGTTGCAAGAACTCATCGGCACATCCGGCAGCCACCGGACCGCCCGCGCTGGCCACTGCCCGCAGCCCTCCGACGCTCTACCGGAGGAATCAAAGGGTGGTTGCGACTCGGCATCTCGTATGGATATTTGCGATAATTCTACAATTCGGCAGTGTATCTAAATGTTTACAAATACAAAAGACGATCTAGCAGTCTCAGGGATCCAAAGCAAAGCAACCACTTTCACCGCACATGGATTGCCACGCCGCCTGCGCGTCACGAGGCCCCCGCCCGACGTTATCCACTGTGGTGGCATAATACGACAGCTTTTATGATTGTCACGTAACCAGCCTGATTGAACGCCGCCCAGCCCAAGACCAATCTCATTATACCATGTACTTCTTACAGAACCGGAAATAAATGCAACTCGCGGAAACGTTAAAGCTGAAGTATTAGTCAAAATGTAGTAAATAGTAGTCACCTACATTTCGATACCTCTGGTAGTCAATATCTATGGAACACGTGCTCGCACATACAAGAGAATAGACTATCAACGAGTTTAGTATTTCGAACAAATATTTGTACGTAGTATTGTGTAATCTGCCAGCTGAGCTGCGTTCCGGCAGCGCGAGTAGTCGCCGCGCCGTCGCCGTCGCCGCGCCGTCCCACTCGCCTTGATCCCGCTCCACCTCACGTCGTCGTTAAAATTCACCTGTTGTAACGCTATATTGATGTTTTTCAAGAACAACCGCTTTTGTATACTTGACTCTAAATAAATTTCAAACAAACGTGGAATTAAACATGCGTTCGCGACTCGCTGCCTCTAAACGTTCATTAGCGAGGCTGCTTTACATAATAACTCTATAAACATTGAAATTAATTAGTGGAGTGCTGGCCAGCTAGGCCGCTGCTAGGCTCTTGCAAAAGTTACATATTAATCGGAGGTATCCTGTAATTTTGGTTAAAGATCAAGATAAATTGTAGTTTACAAGTTTTCATTGGAATATAATTTAATATCAAAGCTATTTAACAAAATATTTCATAAGCAGGATAAACATCTGCTAGTAGTAGGCGCACGCTGCCAACGCGGCGCGCCCCGGCCGTGCGCCCCGGTCGTGCGCCCCGGCCGTGCGCCCCGGCCGTGCGCCCCGGCCGTGACGCGCGGCGTTTTAATGTAAAGACTTAATTACCTGAAACATAGTTCGCGCGACAGCAGACGCAGGGAATCATACAATCGTAATTGAACTACTGTTCCTATCTTTAAAAAAAACGGGTGAGCGATTTTTGTTGCTTGTAAGTTTATTCCGAGCGATGTACCACTTATTGACTAGCAGAAATTCCATGTGGCAGCGGGCCACGTGCCGGACTAGCCGAGGCCGCGCCGCGCTGTTGTCGCCTCTGCGCCCAGCACGCACGGCTCAAGTTGGCTCGCAGGTGGCTCGCGGGCTATCGCGCGACCTCTTATCACTCGCACACGCGCGCAGTGCCCGCTGAACACGCGTCCTGCGCATGTGTGCGTGCGGGGACAGCGCGAGACCCGCGCCCGCGCCGCCGCCGCTTCGGAAGCACGTAATGCCAGTCAGCAGATAACGCTCTCGTTTTCCCTATTGATACGATATGACTGAATATTATTTTTAGAAGCATTTGTTAAAGCTAAGCTGACTAACGCATCCCCAGCTACTTGTTTTGAGACGTTGTACTTCCGGTCTTGGGAACTCCTCACAGTTGTCTTCCTCATGTTCGTGTTCCGCCATCATGTTCCGCACTTAGTGAGCCCATCAACAGGGCGCTCACTAGTCGTCCCACATCTTATGAATGCCGAGCTGAAGCAGCACCTACGTATGTATCGACGGTCAGTATAAGTTACCTAGAAATTGAAACTATGTACCTAAATAAAGTGATCCAGCATTAAATTTCCCTCTATCCGCACTCAAACGTAGGAATGAATGCGCTGTCTTCGTTGGTATTCATTTTATCACTGTAATGGTATCCTTGAATTCGGTTGAGAAATATCAAAATTCAGCAGCTGTGGGTGAATGACCTTCAGACCGTAATTCCAAGTGTGGAGCAATATGCAGCTCAAACCGAACACATTTTAGCTACTTTTTAAAAAACATTTGACAGATCTCATAGTAAAAAAATGTATAATATATAATGTTTATTTGCTGAGTAATTTCTAACAGAAACATTTTGAAGTAGTCAACAATGACCTTGGCACCAAGTAACACACTCAAACAAAAGTTTTACAGACTCACGATTGTCGCGGTGGAAGACTCTATCAACATGGATTATTAAGTTCATTATTCTTCGTTACAAAGTATTTTTGTATCAATTTCATAAGTATTTTGACCAAAGAAATGAATTATAAAATGTAAGTAACGTCAACGTGCAAGGCACAACGCATTGTCAAGGCGCGGCGGCGGCGCGGCGGCGGTGCGGCGGCGGCGCGGCGGCGGTATGGCGGCGGCGCGGCGGGGGCAGTTCCCGTGTTGCCGTAGCCATGTTCCGTTTCATTTTTAAAATAATAAATTATCTAGAAATTAAACAGAAATAAACAAGAAGTCAAAAAATAATCTAATACTAGAAATCTTGTTTTACATAGTCTATTATCAATATAAAATTATTATTATACACGGTAGAATCTGACGGATCGCGCTTGGTACTAGTGGCTTCACCTCAGCCGGCGGCATGGCATCTACTACATGTTTTACATTTGATTTTTATTTTTATTTAAATTTTAATTTAATTTTATCAATTAAAAATCATAGTGATATTTCAGCGTCCCCGCAGGCGGCGCCGCGCCGGCTGGCTGACGGCGAGCCGCCGCCGCCGCCGCTGCTGTCGCTAACATTTTACGATGTGCAACAAACTGTGTGCCGCTGGCATAACGAGCTTAAGTGCGGTCGCTTCAATTTGAAGGCTGAAGAAAGAAGTGGTTGTTCTTTGACTGCTGTGACGGAAGAAAACTTCTTTCAAAAACAAGTTCTTCGTGCTTCAAATCATCGCGCCATGTTTATGGTATCTATACAGGTGATACAGCATCCAGAAGCAAAGCGCCAGTCAACAGTGTGGCTGTTTCAAAACGAACCGACGCCTGCGCAAGTGAAACCATCGAGAAGCGCTGATAAAACGTTGATCACCAGTTTTTTTTCCTTAACAGAATATGAAGTACCGATTCCCTCAAGAAACCAGTGTAGCACAATGCAAGGTGGTACACTACCAAATACTTGCAGAAGTGTTTGCTGCTGCGAGCAACAAGGGACCGTACACGGGACTCCGAGGCCTTTTGCTCCACCACGACATCGCGGCGCGCACTCCGCGATCTACGACGAGGGACTTCCTAAACACCACAACGGTACAACTTTTGGGTCATCCGGCTTACAGCCATGATCTGGCTCCGTGTGACTTCTTTTTGTTCCCTAAAATTAAAAACTAGCTGATGGAAATACATTTCATCGCCAAACGATGCGCTCATTGCGGTCGAGAAGGCCGTTGAGGAAGTACCTGCTGCAGACTGGAAAATGTGTTTTGATGATGATAGAGAACTCTTTGACAGATGTAATAAAAAATTATGACGTATTTTTTATTTTTACATTTTTCTCTTTCTTTTTTTAACACTTTCTGAATGTCCCACGTACATTACTTGCAGAGCAAATATTTTGATAAGAATAAAAAAGTGGATAGTTGTATACATTAAGTACACGTATGAAGTAGGAAGTAGAATGTGGCCTAGCAACATAGTTTTTATTTCCCGGAAAGCCACTTCATTGCCGCGCGGGATATCCGTCAAGGCGATGGCGCGCGCTAGGAACTAGGACTGCGTGGACGCAGCATCTCAGCAAAGAACTGTCGAATGTCGGTAGCAGGTCGGGAGCCGCCGGTCAGATTCTCGGACGGTACCGAGAGTGTCTATCCGACACTGACCACTGACAACGCGTCCCAAGCAACATCACCCCTCCGAGCAACCCTCGGTAACCAACAGATGGACCCCGCGCTCTTTTGCCAACTATAATAATGTAATAATAACTTTTACGTGGAGCCATACTTCTGATCCAATTTGTTTGAAACGTTATTTTAATTCAGAATTATAGTTAGACTGTCGTTTCAGACATCCATTACAGTTATCAATTATACCAAAAAAGGCCGAGCGCCCTAATTAATAAACTGCCTACTTTGTTCCTGAATGAACCTTGTGTAAGGCTAATGCGTGCTAGTAACGCAGGCCGGGGCGCGGGGCGCGGGGCGGCGCGTCGTCCGCTCTGTGAACAATGTCCGATGCGTCGAACACAATTAGATATTTTAATTGAAGAGCCTTTTGCCACAGTGTAACAATTAGTTCTGAAACGGCCTAACATTTTCCAACTATAGTAGACGCTTTCTTTGGTAAGGCTAATTACAATACTCCAAGTTCAATAGTTTTAAACAAAAGTGCCTCGCTCTGGAGCAGCACCCTGCACTGGAGTGCCAACGATTGAGTGGGAACACTGTAACACAAAACAATTTCATATTTTTAATGTAATTTCTTGTAGACATAGGAACCAAAATTTCTGGACCTTATTAGATGTCATCTGTCACGTTATGTTTAGCAGAACTATTGGTCCAACATTGTATGCCAATTGTTTTTTGAGGTGGATGCAGTTCAAACACAATAACAACAGGTTAACTTTGGAAACTGATTAATATAATCTATGGGCGCGCTTAGTTTCCGCGGGGTCGTAATTGTCACAATAAACACGACGCGCCCGCGCCTTAATTAGCGGAGTGTCTGCGCTCCGCCCCATCAACCTGCACCCCCTGGCCCTCCAGCCCGCGCCGCACCCCGGCCTGTGTCTAATTCCCACTCGCGAACAACGCCTAGTTGTCTCCGCACGCCGAGCCTTAATGTCACCCTCAGTTACAAACGCTTGTTTTATAATACATACATACATAAAATTTAAACTTCTTACTATCTGTTACCTTGAAACAAAACTTTTCATAAAGCAATGCAATTTACCACGTGCATTGTTCAGCAGGAGGTAACTGAGAAGCCGTCGGTTAATATCTTAATACTTTGTTGACTAAATATAAATAAAACGTGCGTGTCGATGCCACCCCACACACGCTCCGCGCACACAAGCAACTAACAATTCCTCTTCTTTGGAATTCGTTGCATGCGTAGATACCTGTTGCGTTACATGCAGGCTGCACGTTGCAATCAGCTGATTGCATGCATCGCTTCCAGCCAGTGCACGTAACGCCCCCGCATCCATCCGAACTTATATTCGATATATTTAAATTGAAAACGAACTGAACCATGTGGTCCATTAAGAAAACTACATTCATTGTCACTTTATGCAACATTATTGTTGGATTCAAATTTAAAGACTTATATAATCAATTTAATGATTTCCATACACCATATACTGCATACCAATAAGCCAATAAATCTAGGGGATTCGTAATAAGAACGTGTTCGCAGTTCAAAAGTGTCAAAATTGTTAAAGTACTATTTTGTAGTTTAGTACGTAGCACTCTCGAGTATTGTTCTCAGATCTGGAATCCACAATATGACGTATACGTCAGCAGACTCGAAGCAATCCAGCGAAAGTTCTTAAGGTACTTACAGTTTAAGAGCGAAACCTATGATCAACTGTATGAGTCGAGATGTAAGAGATATCATATTTTGCCTCTTGCAGAAAGACGTAATAGAGCAGATGTTTCGCTCTTAGTTAAAATAGCACAGTCAAAAGTAGATTCGGCATATCTTCTTTCTAACATCAATCTTCGTGTACCCAAAAAATCCGTTAGACTTCCAGTATTTTTGCACGTACAGTACAGTAATACGAATTGTAGGAAATTGTCTTTTTTTGTCAGAGCGTGTAATTACCTAAATGCACTCGCGGAGTCTGTGGATTTGGATTTATTCAATTCCAGTCCATTATCATTTAAACGGGTAATATCCTCCAAATGGTTTGACTCCAAATAATATACATTGTTTTCTGTTTTTTTAATAAACATTTACTGTGTTTGTACTCTACTGGCTCAATTAATATTGTGAGCTTCTTTATCGTTCTGCTTACGATATTGCGCTCTCGTTTGAAGAACTGACCACGAAAGTGATGCATACACCCGGCTAGTTGTAATGTGGATGTGTGCATTGTCATATTCAATGTTCTTGATTTTTTCTTATATATTTATAAATGAGTGTGTTTTCTTTTTTTTTTTGAGACTTGGGATTCTCCTCTACTGTTTGTGACATAAAACAAGCGCTTTATTACTTATATGTGATAGCATGTAAATGGTGTTAAGTTAACTATGTCTTCTGTAGTAAAACTGTATGTACACTGTTTGTTATCCAATGAAAATAAAATAAAATAAAATAAAATACAGAGTCCTCCCTTACACGCGCCGTTCGGGCAAGTCGTTGAACACCAAGGGCCAGTATCGGCCTTCTGGTACGTATACGCTGAAAATACACAACAAACAAGCTAATATCATTCAACGCACCTATTGAGCTAACCATTTAATTTCGATTGACATTTCCATCAGGAGGGCGCTAGGGTTTCTGTACAGTCGGGCGATGTGTGCGCATGTGACCAAGACACATCGCGGCGAGGTCACTACACGCACAGCCGGGCTGTAGGACATCGCGTGACGCAACACCCGCGGCGCCAGGTGGCCCCTAGAGGCAATAAATAAACTTTACCAACGGATAATATGAATTAATCGAAAATATTCTTGCAAAACATTACCTATTCGATGCGAAAATAAATGAAATGAATTAAGTTTTTGTAACTGATTAATGAAGTTATATAGTGTTACCGCAGAGCTCGCTAAAAACGATCTAATAATTACCATAGTTTATCATATGTGTGCACTTTGTACTGAGTTACCGTAGACGATACATTACCGTTTATTTGGTAGAACGAATTTCCCCAGGTCCGGTAGCGGTACAGCGGCGCGGCGAGCGTTCTGTCCCCGCGGCTTCTGCTTAACGCCGATTGGACAGACTACAAATAATCTGCGGACTCGGGACGGCGTGATAAACTTTCGTACTGCCGTTCACTGCGATCTAAATGTTTGTAATTGTAATTGCAGCATGTTTCCAACTTGGGAGTGAGCAACCGGCTGTGGCAGATACCGGGCGAGCAGCAATCCGCTGGTAGTGGCCTGGCCGGCTCCCGAGATCTGTGTCACGACCGCGGCTCTCCAAACCAACACCGTTTTTCTCGAAACTTATGCGAACTTAATTTATATCATGCATCAGTGGAACTCTGATTACAGTTTAGGAATAATGCATACGATACTTACCTACCTTTAATTAGGTTTTAATTAAGTTTATAAAGCGTGTAATTTTTATTTATTTCTGGCCGGGCCGGTGCGGGCTGCCGGGCAGAGGCGCGGCGGCGGCACGGTGCCGGCGTCGCTGCGCCCGCGACGACACACATAAATTTAAATTTTGATGAGCTGAGGTCGCGGGGGCTCGCTCGCGACCCATTGTTTAACTTTCAAACGTAATGTGTGATAACGCCAGCTGTGGAAACATCCATGCGCGTTTCTTCGACTGGTCCGATTCAATTATCATAATTTATGCGTTTACCAATATTCCATATTAGAAATGGGTCGTGCAGCATTTTCATTTTCACATATTTTAATCTTTAAGTTGTTCATCGGCCGTCAGCCCGGTAGAGCGTGTGGCACTTGAGCATGACGGACCAGGACCTGCTGGATGCTGCTCAACGTCGAGGTCGCTGGGCCACACGCGGTATTTGTTGAAATGTTAACTAGCTTTATTTACGACAATGCTGTAGGTCATCAACCCGCCTATCATTGCGAGAAAGCCTTGCGCCCACAGCAGCCGGCTAACGGCACCGAGGGAGTCATGGCAATTACGCCCACAGCGGCCGGCTGCACGGCAGCCACAGAGCCATGGCCATTGCGCCCACTGTGGCCGGCTGCACGGCAGCCTCGGAGCTTTGGCAATTGCGCCCACAGCGCCGGCTGCACGGCAGCCACGGAGCCATGCCAATTGCGCCCACAGCGACCGGCTGCACGGTAACCACGGAGCCATGGCAATTGCGCCAACAGCGTCGGGCTGCACGGCAGCCACGTAGCCATGGCAATGGAGCTTAGGACTTACTAAATACTTAATTGAGCTTGCAAAATGGCAAGAAGGCAGTGGCCGCTGGCCTTTGTACCTGGCCATCCTGCAGCTGAACGAAATAAGTTAGCGTATAGTTCTTATTCCTCTCCTGAAGTAATGTAGTATGTTGCCGCCGGCTGCCCGGGGTTTCAGTTACTGAAAATAAAACAAGCAGTAAATATTGTTTAGGTACATTTACATTTACATTATTTTCTTTTGGAGGGAGTCCCATTTTTTCTTAGAGAGGGGTTTCAAAAATATCTTATGCAATTTTGTTATTGAGAGTAAGTTAGATTGGAAAATATCACTCAATCTGTTTTAGGCTACCCTTAAAATGTGTTCACAGAGCGTCAGTGATCCTTGAGGTCTTTGGAACCTAAGAGGTTATTTCGAAAGTTTCTGTAATGTCTGCCAGGCTACAGTCGGCCTGCGTGGCGCAGGCGCCGCGACGAGAGTCAGCCCCAGACGAGATCTGAACAAAGAAACTCTACCTCATGAGTCATTAGCAAACAGGAGGTTCTCTAGTGCAGCCCCGGACGAGATCTGAACAAAGAAACTCTACCTCATGAGTCATTAGCAAACAGGAGGTTCTCTAGTGCAGCCCCAGACGAGATCTGAACAAAGAAACTCTACCTCATGAGTCATTAGCAAACAGGAGGTTCTCTAGTGCAGCCCCGGACGAGATCTGAACAAAGAAACTCTACCTCATGAGTCATTAGCAAACAGGAGGTTCTTTAGTGCAGCCCCAGACGAGATCTGAACAAAGAAACTCTACCTCATGAGTCATTAGCAAACAGGAGGTTCTCTAGTGCAGCCCCAGACGAGATCTGAACAAAGAAACTCTACCTCATGAGTCATTAGCAAATAGGAGGTTCTCTAGTACAGCCCCAGACGAGATCTGAACAAAGAAACTCTACCTCATGAGTCATTAGCAAACAGGAGGTTCTCTAGTGCAGCCCCAGACGAGATCTGAACAAAGAAACTCTACCTCATGAGTCATTAGCAAACAGGAGGTTCTCTAGTGCAGCCCCGGACGAGATCTGAACAAAGAAACTCAACCTCATGAGTCATTAGCAAACAGGAGGTTCTCTAGTGCAGCCCCAGACGAGATCTGAACAAAGAAACTCTACCTCATGAGTCATTAGCAAACAGGAGGTTCTCTAGTGCAGCCCCAGACGAGATCTGAACAAAGAAACTCTACCTCATGAGTCATTAGCAAACAGGAGGTTCTCTAGTGCAGCCCCAGACGAGATCTGAACAAAGAAACTCTACCTCATGAGTCATTAGCAAACAGGAGGTTCTCTAGTGCAGCCCCGGACGAGATCTGAACAAAGAAACTCTACCTCATGAGTCATTAGCAAACAGGAGGTTCTCTAGTGCAGCCCCGGACGAGATCTGAACAAAGAAACTCTACCTCATGAGTCATTAGCAAACAGGAGGTTCTCTAGTGCAGCCCCAGACGAGATCTGAACAAAGAAACTCTACCTCATTAGTCATTAGCAAACAGGAGGTTCTCTAGTGCAGCCCCGGACGAGATCTGAACAAAGAAACTCTACCTCATGAGTCATTAGCAAACAGGAGGTTCTCTAGTGCAGCCCCAGACGAGATCTGAACAAAGAAACTCTACCTCATGAGTCATTAGCAAACAGGAGGTTCTCTAGTGCAGCCCCGGACGAGATCTGAACAAAGAAACTCTACCTCATGAGTCATTAGCAAACAGGAGGTTCTCTAGTGCAGCCCCGGACGAGATCTGAACAAAGAAACTCTACCTCATGAGTCATTAGCAAACAGGAGGTTCTCTAGTGCAGCCCCGGACGAGATCTGAACAAAGAAACTCTACCTCATGAGTCATTAGCAAACAGGAGGTTCTTTAGTGCAGCCCCAGACGAGATCTGAACAAAGAAACTCTACCTCATGAGTCATTAGCAAACAGGAGGTTCTCTAGTGCAGCCCCGGACGAGATCTGAACAAAGAAACTCTACCTCATGAGTCATTAGCAAACAGGAGGTTCTCTAGTGCAGCCCCAGACGAGATCTGAACAAAGAAACTCTACCTCATTAGTCATTAGCAAACAGGAGGTTCTCTAGTGCAGCCCCAGACGAGATCTGAACAAAGAAACTCTACCTCATGAGTCATTAGCAAACAGGAGGTTCTCTAGTGCAGCCCCGGACGAGATCTGAACAAAGAAACTCAACCTCATGAGTCATTAGCAAACAGGAGGTTCTCTAGTGCAGCCCCAGACGAGATCTGAACAAAGAAATTCTACCTCATAAGTCATTAGCTATCACGAGAAGAATAAACAAAACCGCGTAGTGAACTAAAGGTTCCTGGCAGTCAGTGCAGCTGGAGAGCCGGGACTTTCTTAGTTCATAGGTCCTTGACGATAGAGCGGCGTGCTCCAGCCTCCATGTTACATTTGTACTCGGACACCAGCCAGTGAGATTGTGGGAGGAGATTGAGATTCTGTGTTTGTTAAGTTGTGTGCACGACTTGGAAGTATAATACAGCATAATTTGTCTAGGCCGTGTAGGTACGTACGATGCGTTCAAGCATAGCAACCTATCCTTACCCTAAACTACCGCTAACATTAGACAAGATTTTATCTTGAAGTTAAGAAGACAAAATATAAATTTGAATATCTATAGCAAGTGTATTTGTTTACGACTTGTTAAATAACAGCTAAACTTTGGCAGCAATAAACTTTCAAGACCTAACTTTTAGGATTTCGTTTTATTTTGTACTAAATAATCAGTCTAAGAAGTATTAATTTCCAGATAAAACTACCATTATTACTAATAGGTATTTATAAATGATGACTGAAGCCTGCTCGCACGCAGCAGGTGTCGTGTCGTGGACGTCGCGCCGCGCGACTAGACCTTGAAATTAGCAACGTCTCTGCGCATACGCATGCGGAATGCACTTCATTGCGCAGCTCCCGCAGTGGCCGGCAGCGCCGCGCTAGTGTCGCAGTAGCACCTGAGTGCATGTGCGCAGTGCTCTCTGACGTCACATCCCTAGCTTCAACTCCTAAAGTCTGGCTGTGATCCTCGACAGAGAGTCGACAGATTGTTTACTGGTGGAAATTGCTCTCACCTACAAACATGTGAGTGTGAGCGCTGGTACTAGACTTACGCGTTCATTGTTGTGGTAGGTTCTTTGCACCTATCTATACAATACGTGCAATTTTCCTTATAATTTATGTCATCTTTTCCCGATGTTTTTAAATTACCTCAGATGTTAAATTAATATTATGAAGAGGAAAGATAAGATTTGTTGTATGTTTGTAAATTTGTATGTTGGATAAACACTACTGGATAAACACCAAACCTACTGAGCTGAGTTTAAAAATTATTTCACCTTTTGAAAGCTACACTTTCAGCGAGTAACATAAACTATATGTTATTCAAAGAAAAAATGAAAGGTCCGTACGGAAATCACAACGATGTCACCAAGGTGTCCGCCACACGCTGCACCTGCGAGCTGTTCTACAAAAAAGGCCACGACGGCATACTTCCATACTTTGTGTAAGTCATTATTGCCAAAATAGTAAACTATAAATACAATAAAATTTGATACTATATTTCCAATGCAGCTTTTGTAGTAATAAATAAATTATTTTCAGGATAAATTCTTTTACCGCTTTTGATATTTAGTGTAGATAAACTTTGCTTCTTCACTACGTTATTTGGACAAATATTTTAAAAGCTACGACGATGCTGAGATAGCGAGTGGGCTAAAAAGGCGCGGTTCGGCGGGCGCATTGCTACGAGGTTCGTTTAAAAGGTTTTTTATTTATTTTATTTACACATAAGGTACAACATACAGGTATAACGAAATTATACGAAAAATTTGTAGTTGCGCAGAAAGAACTTCGAGTTTTAAGACTCAAGACTCCTAAACTAAGCATCAGCCAGTATAGGAGTCAAAAGTCCCAATAAAAACATGCATTTGGTAGGTTAATAGCTAATGTGCTTAAACTAGTTTATGAAACAATAGATAAAATATATTATATACAGTTATTACTATATTATAAATAGTTATTAGTTCAAAGTCAACGTATGAAGTTTTTTGTGTATTGGGCGTACTGAAACGTATATACTTGGTCTTTTCTAAGTTTAATGTAAGAATACTTGTGCGTAGCCTCTTCGTTATGTGAGATAAAGCATTCTCCGCGTGTCTTTTTGCATCTATCCAGCCAATTCCATATGCTAAATAGCTGTGTCATCTGCATATACACATATCTCCCAGTTTGTAAGATGCATTTGGCAGAGATCGTTGACATAAATCAAATACAACGATGGACTCGGAAAACTCCGTTACGGGACTCCATAACTCAGTAACTCGTCGATTGATAGCCGACGCTCTCGAAGATAATCGGCAAAAACGTTCAACGCCAGTCCTCTCGTATCTCCTCTCATACTGTTCGAGTTTTTGTAGTAGAAGTGAGATAGAAATAGTGTCAAAGGCCTCGGGTAAATCCAGGAAGATACTCCAACGTTCTAGTTTAGTACACATTTTTCGACGTCACACTCGGCGCACGTTACCGCACGCACTGCACAGCGTATGTAGGCAGGCAGTTACTTGTAACAAGTTACTTCGTTTTTATCTTAATTGCTTATTTTAATGTTGGTAGGATAAACACTTTTAAGGATTAAATTATTCAAATCTTATTTAAAGTAGATGGGTAGGTACGTTTAGATTTTTTGATAAGAACATTTCAATTTTTATTCTGGATAAACAACGAAAATTCGGCGCGCAACTCTGAAATGTGACACTTTAGAGCGTAGCGGCTTACATTTTAGTAATTCTTATATTGTCCCCAATGTATATACATAGCTTATATAGTGCGCCGCGATTTTCATTCTTGGTCAACTTACAAAACGTGCTGTCGGCATTATATTATATGGAGCCATTTATATAAAAAAATATTTTAATGTTTAATATTGGATAAGGTCAAAGACTGCCATTAACTGCCTCCCGTTACAGCATGCAAACAAGCTTAAAGTACATTTATTTAACTCTGTATAAAGTTTCTCTGTTAGGATCTTTTTCTGCTAAAAAGTCTCTGAAATGTGACACTTTAAAGCATAGTGGCTATTTCTCTCTTGTTTCTAGGAGTGACCCCAATTTATATATATGAAGGTCAAATCGTGCGCTGCGATTTTGAAAAACAAAAACAAGAAAACGGGTAATGATGTTAAAATCTTTTAAACCCTTTATTCAGAATAACTAAAAACACGGTGCT
This sequence comes from Marasmarcha lunaedactyla, assembly GCA_923062675.1. Lineage (NCBI taxonomy): Eukaryota > Metazoa > Arthropoda > Insecta > Lepidoptera > Pterophoridae > Marasmarcha > Marasmarcha lunaedactyla. The sequence goes on from OV281349.1 coordinate 28,208,025, forward strand.
TAGCAATAAATACCTACAAACAATCTTTAGATCAAAACGAATTATCTAATTTAATTTACTTTCAGAAAACAGGAATGTTCAATATCCTAAGACTTAATACACTATAATATGTTTTCACTTGACAACCGCCGCCTCTTAATCGACATGATATTCCTGCACAACGTTTGCAATGGTGCGATTGACAGTACTGACATCACAAACTCAACCTTGACATTCCAAACACCCAAGAAAAGAACAAGGCACACGAGTTTGTTTAACGTCGATAAAATGAGAACTAACTATACTCAGAATTCTGTAATTAACAGAATTAAAAACACTTATAATACTATGTTCGCTCCTATTACAGATATATTTCACGACACCAAAGGGAGCTATAAGCTTAACATAACAAAAAAAATCTTAAATAATTAATTCACCCCATTTTTTCACTTCCCACACATACACACATATTTGCATGCAACACACACATACACACAAATTCCTTTGAATTGTTATGAATATTATTTATTATGATATGTGTATTTTTTTTCTTTTGACATTTACTCAATAACTTTCATATATAGCGATTGACATTTGGTTATATTTTGACATGTTTATTTTTTAAGATTTCGAATTGACTTTTAAACTGTAGCTTTTAAAATCATTCAAACTATTCCTATATGACGAAATTAATATAAGAAGAGAAAGAAGAATCGGCTATCTAGCCTTAGAAAAGAAGAAGATTATTGTACAAACAAAGATTTGGCCCAGGTGCCTTTGTATAGACCATTCAAGAATTGAACTTTTATTGAAATTGAACTTTTATAAGATAAACATAAAAGATTTGGCATTAATGCCTTGTAAATCAAAAGTTAAAGATTAAATTATACAAGAACAGGCTGTATGGCTCAGCTCCTCGCCTATCCTAATAAAGGATGAATTGTAAATACTACTACTCAAACTGTTCCTTGTATACTTTATTTTAATTGTTGGTGATATTCATATTTAACACCATTTTACTTGATTTCTTCTTAATTTTGTCTTTAATTGACTTTAAGAGTTAATGATTAATTTATAAATATCCTATGTATCTTCTGGCAGCTGTGGGTTTTGTAATAAATAAAAAATAAGTATTAAAATAAATCCGGATTAAATTTTAAATTTAAATGTGGTACAAGGTTTGATCTTCATGTACTCCCTAATTTAGTTATCAATTCGGTTGTTTATTTATTTTGATTATTATTTCCTATTTATGTTAACGATGTTTCTTTTCATGTACATTGTATTTTGTTTTACTTGAGAATCAATTATATACAATAAAATTAAATTTACCATACTTTTTATTTTAAGTGATCGAAGCCGCGGGCAAATGCTAGTATTTAATTGTAAACACCTATAAAGGCCTGTGCGCAATTCCTTTATTAGGTATAAGATCAGCGCACAGGTCTACGCTCGAACATCTGCACTTTAGGTTATTTAGGCGGTACAGAAAAATAATAAATATAAGTACTTTAAACATGTTTTTTTGACTGGGTTTTAAAGTTCCCAGAAAATGCATAACCGAGGGCCGCGGCGAGAGGGCGCTGCCGTACAAGTCCGATATACGTCAATACAAGTTCTGACGGCATTCTCAGTGCGTAATGTGGACTTAGCGAAATTAGCGAAATCTCAATTTACCGTCATTTGAATATACTTAGTACCTATTTACTATTAGTTAAATTGTAAAGAGACAATATATTTGGAAGCAGCGCACTGGCAGCGCTGTTTTAACTTCTTGGATGAAGTTGCTAGGGGAGCCTCTCCTCCTTTCTAACCAACAGTACGTCGTCGCTGGTCTGCAGCAGGATTTTAAGTTTGCCCGTGCAACGGAAAAGATACAACATACTTATATCGGACTCCGCGTATTAGACCTACGTATTCAGATTTATTTAAATTCAGGTTAAATCCTAGGTTGAGCGCCGGTGTACCCTCCTCGCCCCACCCTGCTTCGCCGTGGCCGGCTGTCTACCCCGCGGTGGTCAACTGGATGTTAGGGCTAGCGCCTCGAGCTGGTTCGTGTAGGAGCCTCCAGTCTCTATGAGACAGTTCTATTTCTTTATTTTAGGTAAGTAGACCGATATTTACATGTATAAATATAAATTTAACATAGTAAATAGTAATCATCAGAAAGTTACAAACCCTGATATCAATTTGATTAACAATAACTTGCCTTAAATATAGAAAACTCATAAAAGAAGAAAACAGAACCTGAATAACAAATAGGTGAGCATGCGCAGTGCTCACCTCATGCAGCAGTAACCCCAAGTCGCGGTGAAAACAAAGAAACAAACTCATGACGAAAATACAACTATTTCTTCGAGGGGATACAGAAGTACCTCATGGTGATGACAAAAACTTGCAAAAATGTTGCAACTTGGCATATTAATGAAACATTAAAGTTAAACCGCCTTGACATAATTAATGATTGCTCAGTCATAAATACTTTTACTTTACTTGTTGACACATCGTAATTACAATCGTGGTAAAAGCGGTAGTCACAATAACTCCCGGACAAGCACTCCCACAGGTAGTGTTGCAAGAAGGGAACCGCCAGGGCAGTTATTGGAACGCAGTCGACGTCGATCAATCAAAGGCCTGCGACGATATGAACATGGTACAAAAATTATTAAACTTAAATTTAATGACATAATTTTAAAACTTATCCATCTCGCTCAAGAAGTTTCACTGTTTTTACAATATTTAGATTGCTTTCATATACACGGAACGCACTTCCCTCACGACGCAAGTGTCCTCGCACCGAGGGCAATGCGGTTTGTAAAGTAATTTTGAGGTGTACATATATTTTATGTTTTTCTAAAGGAATGAGGTAATATGAGCAAAACAATTTGTTCTATTTTATATCTAGTTGAATGCGGCTCGATCTAATGAAAGCTACTCTACTTACAAGAAATCGTCTACTTCGAAGCAATTTGTTTATTTACTATATTTAATTTGGAATTAAACAGTTTTTGCAGCAATAAGGTCCTCTCATGATCGGTATGAATATGCTGCCTAAGTATTTCCAAAACAATTCAATATGTAAAATAGACTTACACAAGCAGAATTCAACCATTTTAGTGAACTTCATATTCCAAAACAATTAGCCCTATTGAATAACACTAGTAAGTAGCGTATGTTACAAGTACAAGCAGAGTGCGGTAGTGAAGAGTTCCTTTAAAGGCAACAATAAGTCTTACACAATTCATGGATATGTCTTCAATGGCAAGCCGTGGGTCAGCCGTGGACAGGTCGACGCCGTGGTCGTAGGATTGTTTGTGGTAGTGCGCTGTCGTGCCCTGCGCCCCGCGGGGTGGACTAGCCAGAGACAGCAACCGGGAACAGTGCGCTGCGCGTGCTGCCGGGTGGGCAGTAGTCGGCCGAGCTGCCCATGTGATGCCGGGTGGGCAGTAGTCGGCCGAGCTGCCCATGTGATGCCGGGCGGGCAGTAGTCGGCCGAGCTGCCCATGTGATGCCGGGCGAGCAGTAGTCGGCCGAGCTGCCCATGTGATGCCGGGCGGGCAGTAGTCGGCCGAGCTGCCCATGTGATGCCGGGTGGGCAGTAGTCGGCCGAGCTGCCCATGTGATGCCGGGCGAGCAGTAGTCGGCCGAGCTGCCCATGTGATGCCGGGCGGGCAGTAGTCGGCCGAGCTGCCCATGTGATGCCGGGCGGGCAGTAGTCGGCCGAGCTGCCCATGTGATGCCGGGCGAGCAGTAGTCGGCCGAGCTGCCCATGTGATGCCGGGCGGGCAGTAGTCGGCCGAGCTGCCCATGTGATGCCGGGCGGGCAGTAGTCGGCCGAGCTGCCCATGTGATGCCGGGCGGGCAGTAGTCGGCCGAGCTGCCCATGTGATGCCGGGCGAGCAGTAGTCGGCCGAGCTGCCCATGTGATGCCGGGCGGGCAGTAGTCGGCCGAGCTGCCCATGTGATGCCGGGCGAGCAGTAGTCGGCCGAGCTGCCCATGTGATGCCGGGCGGGCAGTAGTCGGCCGAGCTGCCCATGTGATGCCGGGCGGGCAGTAGTCGGCCGAGCTGCCCATGTGATGCCGGGCGAGCAGTAGTCGGCCGAGCTGCCCATGTGATGCCGGGCGGGCAGTAGTCGGCCGAGCTGCCCATGTGATGCCGGGCGAGCAGTAGTCGGCCGAGCTGCCCATGTGATGCCGGGCGGGCAGTAGTCGGCCGAGCTGCCCATGTGATGCCGGGCGGGCAGTAGTCGGCCGAGCTGCCCATGTGATGCCGGGCGAGCAGTAGTCGGCCGAGCTGCCCATGTGATGCCGGGCGGGCAGTAGTCGGCCGAGCTGCCCATGTGATGCCGGGCGGGCAGTAGTCGGCCGAGCTGCCCATGTGATGCCGGGCGAGCAGTAGTCGGCCGAGCTGCCCATGTGATGCCGGGCGGGCAGTAGTCGGCCGAGCTGCCCATGTGATGCCGGGCGGGCAGTAGTCGGCCGAGCTGCCCATGTGATGCCGGGCGAGCAGTAGTCGGCCGAGCTGCCCATGTGATGCCGGGCGAGCAGTAGTCGGCCGAGCTGCCCATGTGATGCCGGGCGGGCAGTAGTCGGCCGAGCTGCCCATGTGATGCCGGGCGGGCAGTAGTCGGCCGAGCTGCCCATGTGATGCCGGGCGAGCAGTAGTCGGCCGAGCTGCCCATGTGATGCCGGGCGAGCAGTAGTCGGCCGAGCTGCCCATGTGATGCCGGGCGGGCAGTAGTCGGCCGAGCTGCCCATGTGATGCCGGGCGGGCAGTAGTCGGCCGAGCTGCCCATGTGATGCCGGGCGGGCAGTAGTCGGCCGAGCTGCCCATGTGATGCCGGGCGAGCAGTAGTCGGCCGAGCTGCCCATGTGATGCCGGGCGGGCAGTAGTCGGCCGAGCTGCCCATGTGATGCCGGGCGGGCAGTAGTCGGCCGAGCTGCCCATGTGATGCCGGGCGAGCAGTAGTCGGCCGAGCTGCCCATGTGATGCCGGGCGGGCAGTAGTCGGCCGAGCTGCCCATGTGATGCCGGGCGGGCAGTAGTCGGCCGAGCTGCCCATGTGATGCCGGGCGAGCAGTAGTCGGCCGAGCTGCCCATGTGATGCCGAGCGGGCAGTAGTCGGCCGAGCTGCCCATGTGATGCCGGGCGGGCAGTAGTCGGCCGAGCTGCCCATGTGATGCCGGGCGAGCAGTAGTCGGCCGAGCTGCCCATGTGATGCCGGGCGGGCAGTAGTCGGCCGAGCTGCCCATGTGATGCCGGGCGGGCAGTAGTCGGCCGAGCTGCCAATGTGATGCCGGGCGGGCAGTAGTCGGCCGAGCTGCCCATGTGATGCCGGGCGAGCAGTAGTCGGCCGAGCTGCCCATGTGATGCCGGGCGGGCAGTAGTCGGCCGAGCTGCCCATGTGATGCCGGGCGAGCAGTAGTCGGCCGAGCTGCCAATGTGATGCCGGGCGGGCAGTAGTCGGCCGAGCTGCCCATGTGATGCCGGGCGGGCAGTAGTCGGCCGAGCTGCCAATGTGATGCCGGGCGGGCAGTAGTCGGCCGAGCTGCCAATGTGATGCCGGGCGGGCAGTAGTCGGCCGAGCTGCCAATGTGATGCCGGGCGGGCAGTAGTCGGCCGAGCTGCCCATGTGATGCCGGGCGGGCAGTAGTCGGCCGAGCTGCCCATGTGATGCCGGGCGAGCAGTAGTCGGCCGAGCTGCCAATGTGATGCCGGGCGGGCAGTAGTCGGCCGAGCTGCCCATGTGATGCCGGGCGGGCAGTAGTCGGCCGAGCTGCCAATGTGATGCCGGGCGGGCAGTAGTCGGCCGAGCTGCCAATGTGATGCCGGGCGGGCAGTAGTCGGCCGAGCTGCCAATGTGATGCCGGGCGGGCAGTAGTCGGCCGAGCTGCCCATGTGATGCCGGGCGGGCAGTAGTCGGCCGAGCTGCCAATGTGATGCCGGGCGGGCAGTAGTCGGCCGAGCTGCCCATGTGATGCCGGGCGAGCAGTAGTCGGCCGAGCTGCCAATGTCAACACGTCTTGTAATGTTTCACTTGTAATGTCTCGTCGACGCGTCAATGCTTGTGTGATACTCGTGACAATATATAAATTAGTTTCCCTCCATCCGACGATGGAACCATGATAGTGAGTAACTGTGTAGTGACTTCTAGTAGCCCTCGTGCGTTTGGGCTTCTCTAATGTTATTGAAAGGAGTCGAACACATTACACATGGCGACGATTTTCAGTCCAGGGTCTGCGGTTGCATCGCACGTGTTACAGCGTGAAGTTAGGTTTTGTTAACTACGGACCGTTGAATAACTAGATATGAATAAATAAATAAATAAATAATTATTATTGATGTTAATGTTTGACAGGAAAATTTAAAATGAATGTACCTAAATTAACACCGTGCAACCTACAGGGACATTCTACCATCCTGGCGTAATTTCAAGCTTAAGCTGATACGTCACGTCGTCTGGCCACTCTATTCGTTCTATCGCTCGTATAATATCTAATGACTTAATCATAAGGAAAATTGTATCTTTCTCGTGGACAATATTGTTATACTACAAAGTGAATAATGCTAATGCCAGGAAACTCGCTGGCCCTAGTTAACAATTTTTTACAAAAACGAGTATGACTTTTCGAAAGTTGGCTTACTGGATGCTCGAGTTTTAGAGTACACGTGGAGAGCTTAGATCAAAAGCAACAAATATTCGATATGTAAGTTGTAACTGAATCAAGTGTCAGCGGGCACCGGCACAAAGCAAACATCAACACAGCGAACAATGTAACTCCAGAAATAGCACGTGGTGTGTTCAGTAACATCATTGTGGCTTCGATCAAAATAGTGATCACCAGTCGTCGGAGCGCCTAGAGCGGCGCGGGCGGCGCGGGCGCGGGTTATCGCGCAGGCCACAGCGCAGCGCTGATTTACTCTTCATTATTATATTTATTTAAGGTATTGGGTACTCCGCTACAAAGTTGCTATCGCCCGTCCACGAGATATCTGCCCCCGTGACCGGAATAACCTCCACCGCGACGACGTCTCCGACAAACAACACATCAATAAAATTTGTTACTTATTAATGACTATTTCCATATTACAAAAGGATGTCATTTGTGTTTTATTTTTTTTCGCTGTAGTTCTAGGTTGTTGGGGCGCTCTACATTGCAACACGAAGTCTTGAACCAGATAATTTAAACGTGCAGTTGCGATGACTTCGAAACGAGTAACGGTTTTGTAACATTTGTGAATGTGCCTCGTTTTATATACTTACTTGTAATTAGCTTCGGCGACACGCGTAATGAAGTAGTCTGTACGAACTGTACTCGAGGAAGTAGCTGGCGTAGTGTGATGGTGCGGTGCCAGGGCGCTGCGGTCGTCGGTCGGAATGTGTGTGATTATGATATTTTGGTCAAATAAATGGAGAAAAATATTAATTTTTATCTAATTATTAACAAATATTTCAAATTATTAATAAAGTATTTGAAATAGCATCTGTGGGAGACGGAGCTTTGCTCGACGGTTGCAACAGTCTAATTATCCGCAGGCGGGTGTACTCGTCATCGAAATGCCAGAAATGAATTAAACCGCCACTTGCATTGATGCAATCTTGAATAAATTTCACAAAGAACTTTCATGAGATATTTTAAATGTATGTAGAAAATATAGAAATTTTGCCAATATAAATATAAAAAATAGTTCCCAACACAAGAATGCCTCAAGGGAAGTGAAATGGAAAGATTCTAAGTTGTTTGTAACGATCCCGTAAATACCATGACGTATCGCAAAATTTTCTTTGCAGGTACTCAAAATATAATGTACCTACGTAGGTGAATTCCCAACAAGCCTACGACCACCCTGAACCACCCGGCCTCGAACTTCGGTTTAGAGGGCGTGTTCTAATACTGATAGCATCAAATATAATGTACCTACGTAGGTGAATTCCCAACAAGCCTACGCCCGCACTGAACCACCCGGCCTCGAACTTCGGTTTAGAGGGCGTGTTCTAATACTGATAGCATCAAATATAATGTACCTACGTAGGTGAATTCCCAACAAGCCTACGCCCGCACTGAACCACCCGGCCTCGAACTTCGGTTTAGAGGGCGTGTTCTAATACTGATAGCATCAAATATAATGTACCTACGTAGGTGAATTCCCAACAAGCCTACGCCCGCACTGAACCACCCGGCCTCGAACTTCGGTTTAGAGGGCGTGTTCTAATACTGATAGCATCAAATATAATGTACCTACGTAGGTGAATTCCCAACAAGCCTACGACCGCACTGAACCACCCGGCCTCGAACTTCGGTTTAGAGGGCGTGTCCTAAATTGATAGCATCAAATATAATGTACCTACGTAGGTGAATTCCCAACAAGCCTACGCCCGCACTGAACCACCCGGCCTTGAACTTCGGTTTAGAGGGCGTGTTCTAATACTGATAGCATCAAATATAATGTACCTACGTAGGTGAATTCCCAACAAGCCTACGACCGCACTGAACCACCCGGCCTCGAACTTCGGTTTAGAGGGCGTGTTCTAATACTGATAGCATCAAATATAATGTACCTACGTAGGTGAATTCCCAACAAGCCTACGACCGCACTGAACCACCCGGCCTTGAACTTCGGTTTAGAGGGCGTGTTCTAATACTGATAGCATCAAATATAATGTACCTACTTAGGTGAATTCCCAACAAGCCTACGCCCGCACTGAACCACCCGGCCTTGAACTTCGGTTTAGAGGGCGTGTTCTAATACTGATAGCATCAAATATAATGTACCTACGTAGGTGAATTCCCAACAAGCCTACGCCCGCACTGAACCACCCGGCCTTGAACTTCGGTTTAGAGGGCGTGTTCTAATACTGATAGCATCAAATATAATGTGCCTACGTAGGTGAATTCCCAACAAGCCTACGCCCGCACTGAACCACCCGGCCTCGAACTTCGGTTTAGAGGGCGTGTTCTAATACTGATAGCATCAAATATAATGTACCTACGTAGGTGAATTCCCAACAAGCCTACGCCCGCACTGAACCACCCGGCCTCGAACTTCGGTTTAGAGGGCGTGTTCTAATACTGATAGCATCAAATATAATGTACCTACGTAGGTGAATTCCCAACAAGCCTACGACCGCACTGAACCACCCGGCCTCGAACTTCGGTTTAGAGGGCGTGTTCTAATACTGATAGCATCAAATATAATGTACCTACGTAGGTGAATTCCCAACAAGCCTACGCCCGCACTGAACCACCCGGCCTCGAACTTCGGTTTAGAGGGCGTGTTCTAATACTGATAGCATCAAATATAATGTACCTACGTAGGTGAATTCCCAACAAGCCTACGCCCGCACTGAACCACCCGGCCTCAAACTTCGGTTTAGAGGGCGTGTTCTAATACTGATAGCATCAAATATAATGTACCTACGTAGGTGAATTCCCAACAAGCCTACGCCCGCACTGAACCACCCGGCCTCGAACTTCGGTTTAGAGGGCGTGTTCTAATACTGATAGCATCAAATATAATGTACCTACGTAGGTGAATTCCCAACAAGCCTACGACCGCACTGAACCACCCGGCCTTGAACTTCGGTTTAGAGGGCGTGTTCTAATACTGATAGCATCAAATATAATGTACCTACGTAGGTGAATTCCCAACAAGCCTACGCCCGCACTGAACCACCCGGCCTTGAACTTCGGTTTAGAGGGCGTGTTCTAATACTGATAGCATCAAATATAATGTGCCTACGTAGGTGAATTCCCAACAAGCCTACGCCCGCACTGAACCACCCGGCCTCGAACTTCGGTTTAGAGGGCGTGTTCTTATACTGATAGCATCAAATATAATGTACCTACGTAGGTGAATTCCCAACAAGCCTACGCCCGCACTGAACCACCCGGCCTCGAACTTCGGTTTAGAGGGCGTGTTCTAATACTGATAGCATCAAATATAATGTACCTACGTAGGTGAATTCCCAACAAGCCTACGACCGCACTGAACCACCCGGCCTCGAACTTCGGTTTAGAGGGCGTGTTCTAATACTGATAGCATCAAATATAATGTACCTACGTAGGTGAATTCCCAACAAGCCTACGCCCGCACTGAACCACCCGGCCTCGAACTTCGGTTTAGAGGGCGTGTTCTAATACTGATAGCATCAAATATAATGTACCTACGTAGGTGAATTCCCAACAAGCCTACGCCCGCACTGAACCACCCGGCCTCGAACTTCGGTTTAGAGGGCGTGTTCTAATACTGATAGCATCAAATATAATGTACCTACGTAGGTGAATTCCCAACAAGCCTACGCCCGCACTGAACCACCCGGCCTCGAACTTCGGTTTAGAGGGCGTGTTCTAATACTGATAGCATCAAATATAATGTACCTACGTAGGTGAATTCCCAACAAGCCTACGCCCGCACTGAACCACCCGGCCTCGAACTTCGGTTTAGAGGGCGTGTTCTAATACTGATAGCATCAAATATAATGTACCTACGTAGGTGAATTCCCAACAAGCCTACGCCCGCACTGAACCACCCGGCCTCGAACTTCGGTTTAGAGGGTGTGTTCTAATACTGATAGCATCAAATATAATGTACCTACGTAGGTGAATTCCCAACAAGCCTACGCCCGCACTGAACCACCCGGCCTCGAACTTCGGTTTAGAGGGCGTGTTCTAATACTGATAGCATCAAATATAATGTACCTACGTAGGTGAATTCCCAACAAGCCTACGCCCGCACTGAACCACCCGGCCTCGAACTTCGGTTTAGAGGGCGTGTTCTAATACTGATAGCATCAAATATAATGTACCTACGTAGGTGAATTCCCAACAAGCCTACGCCCGCACTGAACCACCCGGCCTCGAACTTCGGTTTAGAGGGCGTGTTCTAATACTGATAGCATCAAATATAATGTACCTACGTAGGTGAATTCCCAACAAGCCTACGCCCGCACTGAACCACCCGGCCTCGAACTTCGGTTTAGAGGGCGTGTTCTAATACTGATAGCATCAAATATAATGTACCTACGTAGGTGAATTCCCAACAAGCCTACGCCCGCACTGAACCACCCGGCCTCGAACTTCGGTTTAGAGGGTGTGTTCTAATACTGATAGCATCAAATATAATGTACCTACGTAGGTGAATTCCCAACAAGCCTACGCCCGCACTGAACCACCCGGCCTCGAACTTCGGTTTAGAGGGCGTGTTCTAATACTGATAGCATCAAATATAATGTACCTACGTAGGTGAATTCCCAACAAGCCTACGCCCGCACTGAACCACCCGGCCTCGAACTTCGGTTTAGAGGGCGTGTTCTAATACTGATAGCATCAAATATAATGTACCTACGTAGGTGAATTCCCAACAAGCCTACGACCGCCCTGAACCACCCGCCCTTGAACTTCGGTTTAGAGGGCGTGTTCTAATACTGATAGCATCAAATATAATGTACCTACGTAGGTGAATTCCCAACAAGCCTACGCCCGCACTGAACCACCCGGCCTTGAACTTCGGTTTAGAGGGCGTGTTCTAATACTGATAACATCAAATCTAGCGATCAAACAGTTTTAATATTGTATTTGGTAGATAAAAATCGGAATGTGTGTAATGTCACCTCAGACGAGTAGGTACTAACACTTTCTTCCCGCGCCGAGGCGCGGCGCGGCGAGGCAGCGACCAATTGTCACACTTATGTGCTGTTCACAGCAGCAGCCAACCTGCTGCATCTTGTAATTACTAATTTATTACACTTATATGTACATTCTAGAATGTTATATTTATTAACAGCTTGCAACTTGTCGAAGTTGAGAAATAAATATCTAGTTATAATAAAATTGTCATTTGACATTGAAAACGACGAGAATGCCGTCCCTAGTCCTGTTTTGGAAAATATTTTAGAACTTCGGTTCTGGACAAAGAAAGGCGATTTGAAGAATGTGTATTTTTGAAATATAATGTGTGGCAGTTAGTCGCGCTAGAGGTTCGCGTGGCTGCGGCGGCCGCGCGCGCTCCGCGTGCTGGCGCTCCAATCATCGTGTGTTTCGTATGAATATTTCAGTTGCATTATTGTGGTGAATTCACGTCCGCGAGCCGATGACGAGTTCCGCGAGGAAGCGCTCGCCACGCCGCTCCGCCGCCACCTAGCTCTTGCTCTACCTTGCCGGGCTGACTGCTCGCGCCATCTCACTTGAGTACTCTGCGCTTTGTCTATTCTTTAAGAGATATTACAAATCTCAAATGGAGAAGAGCTCTTTCCTCTTAGCGTAAGACGCGAAGATTTAATTCATTAATGAAAAGAAGACAAAAGTTCACAAAAGGAAACGTAGTCTCAAGGAAGACTTTGTACGCAAAGAAACATTATAGCTTCATATATGTTTAGAAATATAACTGTGTAGCATTAAATATTTAACTGACTTTACGTTAATACTCTAATAGATGTTTAAGAATATTTAAGTAAGAGATATCAACCGGGCACAAACTGATGTAACGCCCATTGCCTGCTGGACGAGCCAGAGCAGCGCTCTACACGGGCGGCTCTACTCGTATATTCCAACAACACAAATTGTCGCTTCAATAATTATTTGTAAGTTGTTTGTATCATTAGCACATTTAAGTTCCATTATTTACACATTGGTTACAGATTAGTACGTTTTGTATCATTAGTACTTACATAGAACTCAATTCAAATTCAATAATCTAAGACTTTACAAAATTTTACAAAACAATCTTAAAATACTTTGTGTTGGCTGTGTCTCAACCAACTATAATAGAACAATTTTATTATAGTCTTCGAAGAATTGAAAACCAAATTCTTTGCCTTTGTCTCATATTTGTTTGTAGTGGTACTACAGTGCTTCCTGTCGAACCAGCGGCGCGATGGACGCGGTCACGTGGCTGTGTCGCGCCCAAGGGAAGGAACCCCCGTCGCAATCACTGGAACAGAGGCAGATCCACCTGATCATAGGGAAACGTCTTGATTTGGCTGTCGGAACCAGTGTAGTAACGTGATAATTCAAATTCAAATTCAAATTCAAATATTTATTTCTCAACATTGACAATTACTTGTTCTTATTGACGTCAAATAAAACATGATTCTACCACCAGTTCGAAAAAAACCTTCGTGAAGAAGAACTGGCAAGAAACTTCACGGGTATATTTTTTTTCAAAATAAATTTACAGAATCTCTTTATGTCTATACAAAAATTATTCTTTTCTGCATCTGTTAGCTCGGCAAAGAGAAAAACCGCCGGGCTTCAGTGAGACGACAGAGTGGCTGCCTGTTGACCCCGTCGGTGGTCATTCCCACGAGTCTCGTGCACAAATACACATCTCATGTCTATGAAATTTTAAAATAATTAGTGAGCATGTGCACGTATTGAGCCGTAGTGTCATCCGGCACGTGCTGTGCTATTGAAGCTTAACAGCTTGTGCTACGTTTCTTGAGAGTTTTGAGAAGGACTAATAAATTGATCTGCAAATCTCCGTAGTTAGCTTCACTCATCTGATTTTATTATATCAATGCCAAATAGAAGCAATGTTTTGCTTTAGTCCGCTAATGACTAGATGTACGTCTCCACGAAGCAAAGCCAGCAAGGATCGAGCCAACGCCGGCGCAGCTACGAAACCCAAAGAAAGCTCAAGAGTGATTGACTGATTGGTTACCTGCCAATGCTAGCGGCAATGTCTCTAACTTGTTTCTAATGCCACCATCCACAAAATTCTTTAAAGTATCTAATCACTAGATACATTTACATGGTATTGCTTCACAGCACTACAAGGCAAAACATATGTCAATGTTTTGAAAATGATTTGAAACATTGAAGCTAAACGAATACAGGCAGCACGCAGCTCGGCAACAGAGTCCGTCGAACCAGTCCGTATCGTCACGTATCCAGTAGCGCGACACAGGCGTCCGTGGGAACAGGCTCGCGTGGCGCATTCCGCTGACGCCGCCGCCCGCCGCCCGCCTGCCTCGCCCGTTGCTCATCCTTATACAGCTTGAGGCTCAGCAATTATATACAATTATTTTTAGACACATTATTTGGTTCCTTATCATAGTTTTGGTTAAATATGGAATTTTTTGGATAATAAGGAGGACTGTGTTCCTGTTGGATTGTGAAGACCTGGGTGAACCTGGCCAAGCACTAGCAAACCGTCAGGACCGAATGGGACGCTTCGACTTTTATAATTGAAATTGAAGCCAGACATCATTGACGATTGAGCCTTGCAGGTCACATGTTCACTTCGATTTTGATAATAATTAAAGATTAATGTTCCTTCTATCGACCGATAAGATAGCGCTACGAGTATCTTATCAAAGTTACACCATTATTATGTTCATAGGCAATTTGGTAGCTATCAAATAGCAAATTTATCGAATGCTACAGATAATTACGATATTTTTGTAATTTAAGCATAATATAGATTTTTAAACTATCAAAAAAAAAATATATCGAACAGAGAACGCAAGAAGCCGCCGGGCGCGCGCCGAGTCCTGCTCTGCATTGCGCGGCCGTCCACGTGGTGAATGCCTGTCAGCCGGATGACTCTCGGCCGAGCTTTGTTTTCTTAAGAACGGTAATCGAGTGTACAATGAAGTGTGACGTTTAGATACGCTGCTGCAGTTATCAGCCGCATCCTGCAGTGGCTGGATATCAGTAGGTACATCCAGAATTGTACTCGCTTCCTCAAAACAAACATATTTTCGCAAAATATTCATCTTATATTTGGTTTAGTTAGAGTATCCGTAAAGGTAACCGACGAGCGATGTAAGAAACAGATTAGGTAGCTGCAGAACGTACACTCGCGATCAGTCCGCGGTGCGGCGTCTGCGCAGTGTGCGGCGCTCGATGGGGCGCAATGCCATCTCCGTCCGCCGCGTGTCAGCCGGCAGTGGGTGACTGCTGGCAGCACCCGCAGGGCGACAGGTGCAGGTGCCTGCGGCCGGGACTGCAGCCTTGAACCGAGTGGCGCCGCGCAGCATTCAGCAGGCTCCGCGTCTTGCACCAGACGCGGATGTCGATATACTGTTTTATATCAGGAGAGAACAACGCGCGCGTGTGATGGCGTGCGGACACCACCGCACACATGTGCATGCCCCGCTAAAAATAATGTGCGACCGTGTATATTTTTCCTCAACCGCAATTTCGCCTGTATTTCTCTAAAAATAAGAGTGTAAGTGTGTCTAGTTCGGTAACTGGGCAACTTAGAGGTGTAGTTGATTAGCGGCGCCGCAGCAAATGAAACAGAGAGAGGCTGTCAAGTTAACGTCCGCGTGCCTGCGACTACGCGCCGCCGCCGCGCGGAGCCAGCCAACAGCCTTCAAGCGCATCTGCGCAAATATTGGGTATTCACTAGCAACCGACTCCATTTATAACATGCAGTGAAATTGAATTAATTAAACTCAAATCTAATTACTACTAGTACCTATGTATTATTTGTCCGTTACGTCGTGTAGAAGAGTGGTATTCAACTTTGTCGATCACGCCAATTTAAAATAGAAAAAGTAATAATCTTGAATCGAGTCGCCGGATAAACGATGCAATAAAGCCTAAATGGAATAATTTAATTTTAATTTCAAGTTTCCAGTTAGACTGGTTCTCGGGCGTAATATTAGCGGTTTGAATTTGAATGTATAGCGGGCTGGCGACTGCGGCGGCGCGCTGATGCCGGCCGACCTCCTGCGGCACGCCCGCAGCCGTAATGTCGCCCCATCACTGCATGGTAGCTTGCGAAGCCTGATACTGCCTTACATGGTGCAAGGTCTCTGGGTTAGCCAGACGTAGAAGTTGCAACGTATTCTTTATTTATAATAAACTTCATTATACATCATTTAGGGTATTTGTAATGGAGTGGATAAGATAGTTTCACCTGTAAATGCCAGGATACCCATCCTAAACAGCATGTTACCTAAACATGAAACGTTGTTGGTTGCTCTAGAGAGTTGCTATAAAGATCAAGTAAGTACCTAACTGTTGGTCAATTAAGTTAGGTACTGGATGGAGAGTTTGAGGACGGTTTGTACTTGATCGGACTATACCGTGTTGGCTTAGTCTAGTAAACTAAATTTCGCTATAATTTATTATTTTTCCCTTCAAGGACACCTAATATAGGCTGTTTATTCACTTCAGTGTGTGCTTATCTCTGCGACCGGAGGGCGGCGACAGCCCGTCGACGGCGCGGCGACGGCAGATAGCGTTGGCCGCGAGGACAATTGGCCGTTTCAACAACAATTAAACATTTTGTAGATGTTGAACAGTTATAGTAGGATCGCGGAGCTGCTAGCGGGATGCCGCTTTTAGCGCGGTATTTATAGCGACACTGCGGCGATGAGATGCCGCTGCTTCACGACCAACTCCCGCTTTGTTTTGACACAAGCGCCGGCCGCCGGTCGCCGGTTACCGGTCGTCGGCGGTCATCGACTCCCGAAATAGCCGCGGCCGTGTAGGAAGCAAACCGGTCCGAGCGCCGCGACATAAAAATTCAATTGGAAAGCGCCTCGCCTCGATTAATTGCCGGCCGCTTTCTGCGCCGCCCTTGCGACCGCCGCCGCCGCCGCCGCCATTGTCAGCTACACGGCACCACTTATCACATGTTGAGACCAACCCGCAAATCGTTCTATTATTTACATTCCGTCACATCGCAAGTATGTTAGCACATTTACAACATCCAGTAATGACATTCTTTGGTTGCGGGCACCCTGGCTGTGAAGCAACCAGGCCGAGGCGCGAGGGTCAGCGAGTCGTTGCGACCAACTTATTATAAATTTAAATTTCGGCCTCTCGACTGTTCTCTAGCATGAATCTTAACGAGCCACTTTCTTCGTCGCTCCGCTAATTACAACCCGCACAACGAGGTCGGCGGCGGCTGCGGGGCGCTGCTGTCGCTGTGACATTACTTGTTAGTTCCGAAAGAACTTACGAGTGCGGTTGGCCGGGGCTTGAACCGGTTGCTGGGGACCAGTTCTCTGTTCTCAGCAGCAGTAATGATGAAACAGCGTCCAATACGGAGGCTCCACCCGTTCACTTTATATGATAATTGACTTTAAACATATTCGGAAATGAACAGCACCACTCACGTGGGTAAATCCACTCATACAGATATCTCGTTATTTGAAAAATAAATGCGGTTCATGAAATTGTGTCCTGTCATGCAGATAACGAAACTAGATCTAAGAGTCCGTGGCGCAGTTCTTAGCGAGGCTCCGACGGCGGTCTTGTGGCGCGGTGTGTACTGCATTCATACCGACTTCAATATCAGGTAAACTGATCATTAATATACTATTCACATTGACCTTAGAAACGGAATCACAAACACGAGGCATGGTAACTGTGTATCTACAGCGAGGCAGAGCGGCGGCCCGCGAGCAGGTTCCCGCGCGCCGCTGCAATAAAATTAATAATTACTCGGGCAATGAGTCGCGCTGCGGACCGCGACGATCCTACAAACGAAACATTTTCGAGTTCGGAGTTTTGTAATAATGATGTAAGGAGACCTGGACATACGTAACCTGCTGGAGAACCTGTCAGCGGCTGAGGTTTGGGGCCGCAGAGGCGCCGGCGCAGCTCCACGTGCTCGCCACGCGCGACGTCTGCCTCTGCGGCGCTCCAGGCTGCCGACCACGAGGACCGATGAAATTGGAGCGCGGAGGACATCTTTACCTGACAGTATTAGAAACGTTAGATTCACTCTAATGCTGCCCGGTAAGATGCGAACCGCCACTCCGGTCAGAAGTTTTGACAGTTGCGCGGAAGGACAATGAGCGAAGAGACGCGTGCACCCGCGCCCGCGACACGGCACTGACTGAGGCGGCGCTGCGGAGGCGGTAGGCGCGCCCTCCGCCCCGCACACCCGCCCGCGCCCCGCACCGCGCCCAGCCCGGTACAGCTCACAGCTGAACTGAACTCCCGCACTTTGCATCATTCAACCTTTTTTAACCCCTTTATTTCAAGTATACACTCAAACGACTCCGACTAGTTACAGGCGCCTGAAAGCACATGGCGCGAGACCTCGGCCACTTTGAGCCGCGCTTCTACAATTCCCGCCCATTTTATTTTTACTTCGGTTACTTGACTAAATCTAAAGGTCAAAGGTCATCTATAGCAATTTCAACATAAGAAATGTAATATAATAATTGTTTATTTTGAACTGCTCTGCTATCACTTTGCTGATAAAACAAGACATTTAGGACGACCGATACCCATATTGAGATATTATAAATATATTTGAATGAATTATGTTAAGTTTTATTGAAAAGCACATAATACAGCACCTCCGTCACAGTTAGTAAACGCAGTCCAACCAACATCTCTTGATCGCGATGCATTTATTGAAATGGAGTAGGTACTGACACTTCATTGGGTTTTTAAGGAAATAAATATCTGCCCGTCTCCCTGCGTGGTCCCAGTCCATCCAGAATACTGCCGGTACTGGTACGTACACTCAGTTCACAGGAAATTGTTCATTAAGACAGCAATGTTTTAGTCCTGTATTGGCACTTAAGGACAGATGTTTTTTTTAATGTTGTAATATTTATGTATTTATGTGTATTCCAGGTTCCCCCCGATTCGCTGTATGGTCATCCATAACACTACCTACCCTTACTGCGGAGCCATAGAGTTAATGTGCTTGTCTCGGGATTTATTATTATTATTCATTTGACATGTAGGTATATGAAATTAATTGCAAATATGTTGGTACCTACTTGATTAGTTTTAATTGATTACATGTTGGAAAACATTTGAATAGAATGGAAATGCCTCTGGACTGACTGGCTGAGCCATCGATGCCCCTCAAGGCGACACTTGGCTTGAACATTAAATGATTATATGTATAGTATTGGATACAATTACGGCCTGTGCTCTAATAAGGCCGGTGCGCCTATAAGGCCTGATGTCGGGAAATCCCTTTAAATAGCAGAGCGCACGCAAATGCTATCCCCTAGCAATCGGTAAACCCCGGGAAAGCGCGCACCTCCCGCTATCCGCATCACCGACTGAGTGGAACTAAGAACGATGAGAGCCTTTGTAACAGTTGTGTACCGGTGCGTCGCCATGCGTTCCTACACGCACGCCGCACTGGCAACGCCATCTCGTAGCCCCAGCGTGAACTTACCTGCCCTATTATGTTAAATGTTTATAATTTAAAAGTGAAAAACAATATACACAATCTGTAAAGTTATACAAGGTCATAGCATTATTGCTTGCGATATTTACATTGTGCTTCGACATTCTACCTAATATTTTCTATGGAAACGCAATACAGCTGTTAGCAATTTAAAAGTTTGTTCTAGTGAAACATAAGATAACAATAATAATGATTCGTTTACTTCTCCAACATCAAACCCATTTTTTTTTAACATTATTAAGATGAAATTTTACAGTAGCATCAATTTACCAAACACAATGCCACCCACAGTTGGCCAAAGAGACTTGTGCTTCTACACTAGACCTGGGCTCGGTGTTCCAGGACACCAGGACTCCACCCCTATTACAATTTTTAATTAATTTATTTATTTATTTTTATTTCACAAGAAAACTTACAGCTAGGATTTATTGTGAATACATTTCTGCATATACGATAGCCAAATATAGTTTTCACTTATAGATATTTTCATTATCACATAAATAAAAAGAAAAGAAACAGTCGCAGAAACCAATCGTATTCAAAACGAATAATAAGCAGACATCTACAGCGACCTCTCCTGCAAGAGTTGCGCGGTCGGCAGACTTTTAATTTTAATTTTTTTTTATATTTATTTGTCTACAAAAGCAATCTAGCCGTTGCGTCGCCGCTCTAACATTTGAGATACTGGAACAAAATATATCGAAAATATTTAATTTGCGATTTGCTTTGTTCACCTGATTGCAAGATCGTGTAATAAATTCAGGGAGCTATATAAATTTATGAGTGGTACCTATAAGGAAAATTCGAGATGAGTTACCAAGTGGATTATAAACAGTAAAACATAAATAACGGAGAATATTAAAAAGTTTTACAATGATTGGTGTACATAGTGATGATTGACAACTCTGCCAACAGATAGTTCAGATATTGTGACTATTAAATATGTCCAAAGTCGGCTTATTGATTAGGAATGTCAGAAGATAAAAAATTATGTTAAATGTTTGGTAAGTAAGTTAAGTCGGTTTTTACTTTACAATGTCAGGAGTAACTTAAATGATTAATAATATAACAAAGATTAGAATTGCTATAAATTACCACAAATACTTAACAAATGTCAGTCACACTCGTTTATTTCGAGTCACACAATTAGAAGTTATGAAGTTTTAGAACTAAATTCATACAATTAATTAGTAATGCTAAAGTTTATTTACTAATTGTAGTTCCATCAGTTAATGTTAGTAGAAACAATAGGAAATCACTAAATACTTAGTGATTCATTTAAATGTCATTTAGGGACTATCGGAAGTAGTTCCATCTCTGCGTAGGTCGGTTTGAGAAACCATTATTTACTTTAGATTACTTTTTCGGTAATTAATAGATAGATAGTTTTAGATTTAGGTTAGTTAGATAGTTTTAGATTAGACAAACTGTTAGGTGATCAGTATGCCCTCACCGTTTCGGCAGGACTCTTTGATTTCTCCTGACCTTCTCGTAGATTTCTCTTTGATCGTCCTCATTCTCTGGCGAACGCGCGCAACGATACAGGTGTTCAGGCTGCTGTTTCCAGCACCCCGCAAGTCCGCGGCTGTGTGGCGAGCGTCGCGGGGGACTTGGCGACGCGTGTCTGGGGATCAGCCGGCTCAGCAACGCCATGTTGGTTTTGTTGCATCGCTTTTACATCTATCTATATTGTTGATTAATTAGAATATTCTTCATAGAGTTTCTAAAAATTAATTTTTGTTGAATGTTGTTTGGTTATATATTATTTATATTCTAGTTCAAAGGTAACACCACTCTAAAAGCATTTTTTTTAGAATACCAGAAGTTTTACAACTGCATACGGTAACGTTCTCCGCAAGCGCGTTGCGTCGTAGCTACGCAGAGTGCGTGCGAGTGCCAATAGCATCCACAGCATCACTAGCGAGAAGCCCGACTGCCCAACACTGCGGCACCGGGTGCACTGGGTCCCGGCATTCAGTACACCCACGTACACCTACGTTAAGCTTTTGTTGTTACCGTTTTCTTTTTATTATTTATTACATTTTGTTTCACTAACTCAGGCACTAAGACTCTGTACTTACTAACACTTTGTCTGAATTGAACCCATTCTATTTTTATTTTATTTTTTTTATTGATAAAAATTACAAATTTTCTGGTACATACATATTCATTTGGTAAACATTTGTAGAATATATCAACGAAAACAACCCCTCTTATAATTGTATAAAGAAAGGAAAATTATAAAATTAAATCATACTCGCTCAATCATTTGTAACTTTTTACCAACGTGCAAAATGAACTTATGTATGTAAAATAATTAAGACAAAATTTTAACACCATTTACTATTGTAGTGTAATCTCAAGCAGTAGGCAAGAAACATGAAAATAATGTTGTATTCAAATCGGAGTGTTTATTTCTTGGTCTTTCAAAGTTCCGCGCTCCTTGTGACTTAGCGCTGAGGTGGCTTAGCCGGAACTTAAACTACTACGAAATGAAATGAAAAGTAATGAAATATTTATTTCTCAACATTGACAATTACTGCTCTACATCTACATCCGATACGCCTAAGGGCACCCGAGAGGGCACGGACCTCGGCTTAGGACGGCGTATATTGAAACTACCACTGGTTCGGGAGGGTTATCTACTGCCAAAGAACCAGCAAGAAACTTAGAAGGAATGCGTACATCGCGTTAGCCTGGCCCACCAGTGGGTTAGGCGGTCCGAATGCCATATTGCGCTATTTCTTATTGGAATGCCGGCGTTCCTTCATGTAATAGTATTGTCGGCATCTGTTGAGACGTAACGTGGTCGCCTGTAACGAACCGCCGCTGTCGGGTTTGGCAGCGTCGAAGTCAGCTGGCTGACTTGTGGACCTCTTCATGCAGATCTAAATTGCGGACATAGGGTGGAGCCTAAAGGATTTGCATAAGAGCCTACTTTAGATAACTTGCCAGTGTACGAGATTCGTCTTGCAGGCGTGATCAAAAATTACATCGCCATATCGCATTATGGGGTGTACACAAGTTTTCTAAAGTGTAAGCTTATTTCAAAGCGCTATTTTACCCTTGTTTCAGGTGAGAGGGAGAGGAGAGAGAGGAGCCTGCCCATGACGAAGGCTTTTATGTAAGCCACGAATGTGAGTCAGATGTTTGTTCTCGGGTCATGGTTGTTGATATATATATAAGCATGTTTTTTCTGGGTTCCCCCAGTTCGCTGTACAGTTGGAGCGCGGTGCAATATAGTTGGTGTGTTTGTCTCGAGATTATTGTATATTATTATTATTATAAATTGCATAGGTCAATTATACGAATATAATGTGTATAATCCTATAGCGCTAAGCAGACTAATCGAGCGGTAGCTTGTAGGTAAATAAGCCGGTATTCCGGGTTTTCTAATACCTACGACAATTGTTTCCTTCCACGTCTGCGGAAAGCAGCAGTTTGTCAGATAGTTATTGAAAACAACAACTAACTAACAGTTGTATAAGTGCGCGTGGGAGGCCTTTTGGAACCCTGTTTGATATTTCTGCTGGATTTATGGCTGTCCGCGGTTTTAGATTTTTAATTATCTTCCAAAGTTACTGGTTGAAGAGTTTCAGTCGACGTGTTGCCGGTTTAGTCTCAACTGTGCTATTCACCGGTTCGATATCTAGGGCGTTTCTGTTTCTGTACTCGGTGTATATTGTTGGGCTAAGCTGTAATGGCTAATGTTTCAACTTTTTCGCTATCATCGAAAGCGGGAATAATGAGTGGGGGCCTTAGACGAAAGAAAGATTAGCAATAAGCAATAATTGGTGGCTCATTGATAATAATAAATAGGAAACGTAAAAACATAGTGAGACTTTCGATTGAACAAACTGTAGAAATAGCCTGTGTTGAGTTGGTGTATTTTAAAATATGTAGTTAGTGTTTATAAAGGGTGTAACATGAAGGAAGCATAATACTCGAGGGTCAGTAAATATACCATTGTTAGAATACACTGTAAAAGAATTGGAGTTATTGGGGCTAGTTACGACTTTCACATATTGAATTTTTTTTACTTCAACATCTTTGACAGCCCTAGGTGGTTTTCATACCTACCTACCTAAGCAAGAGGCACGCGAGGCGCAAAAAAATCAAAAATACGAGTTTTTTTATTTATTTCAATCATTAAAGGAACTAAAACGTGTCCAGTCGCATCGCATTATCGCATCGCATATCGTGCTACTCGATAGGTACGAGGGTGGATTGAAAAGTTCGCAGCCTAAATACGAAAACACAGGAATAATGCAATTTTTATATTTATTTTTCAACATACTCTCCTCTTAGATCACAGCACTTAGTCCAGCGGTCCTCCAAAGCCTTGATCCCATTTAAATAGAAGGTCAAGGTCTTCAAAAAAGGCATCTACGGCCACTTTGACCTCCGCATTGGTAGAAAACTTCATTCCACCTAAGTGTTATTTTAGTTTTGGAAATAGGTGGAAGTCAGAAGGTGCCAAGTCAGGTGAATAAGGGGGACGAGGAAGCAATTCGAAACCACAATTCACTATTTGAGCCATCGATTCTGCAGATGTGTGAAACTAATGCATTGTCCTGATGAAACAAAACTTTCTTGGTCAACAATCCTGGTCTTTTAGACTTTATTTCTTCGCGTAAACGACGTAATAGTGTGCAGTAGTATGCAGAATTTATAGTTTGACCTCTTTTTAAGTAATCAATCAAGACGACACCCTTAGAATCCCAGGAAATCGATGCCATTACCTTGTTTACTGAAAAACACACCTTAGCTTTCTTGGGGGTCGGAGATCCGGGTCTCTTCCATTGTTTGGATTGTTGTTTAGATTCAGGAGTAAAATGATGAACCCATGTTTCGTCCACAGTAACAAACCTTGCCAAAAAATTGTTTGGGTCAGCTTGAAAAAGCTCTAAACAATCTCTAGAAATCGTGAGCCGAGTTCGTTTCTGTTCAACTGAAAGGAGCCGCGGAACCCATCTTGCAGACACCTTGTGGAACCCTTATTCGTTAACGATCATATCTTGTGTACATTCACATGAAATTCCTAGAGCTTCAGCTATGTCAGATACCTTCAATCTTCTGTCTCCCATGATGAGATCACATATTTTTTCGAAGTTTTCCGAAGTCGTAGCTGTAGAAGGCCGTCCACAGCGGGGGTCATTTTTGATGCTCTCTCGTCCACGTTTAAATTCAGCTGTCCACTTTTTTATCATTGTATACGACGGAGCAGATGTTCCTAAAGTAGCCACCATATCTTCATGAATCTGCTTTGGAGTTAAGTGTTTCTTGTGGAGGTATTTCACGGCACGGTGCTCTAAACTTTCTCTCACTTAATGTTCAATAAAATAAATAATAACGCATGTATCTAAAAGAAAAATTGTACAGAGACTGACAAAGAGCCTAGGTTTCATATGAGGATAGTTTTATAATAATAGGACAACGCTGTCTATGTTAGGCCGCGAACTTTAAAGTCCACCCTCGTAGGTAAGTGACGACGGCTGCGCTCGCCTCATGCATAGGTAGATATGAAAACCACAAAACCACTGTCAAATATGTTGATAAAAAAATTGCAATAAAAATTATGGAAGTCTTAACCAGCCCCTATAACTCCAATTCTTTTACAGTATATTCTATTAAAGTAATACTTGCTGACCCTTAAGTATTATGCTTCCTTTATTGTTCCCCGTACAGACCCTCTATATCTCTGTTAGTTTGTTTGAATTAGTTTATGAAGAAGTATTGCATAAATGATGTAGTAAAAATAAGAATGTATTTGTGTGTGGTGATTTTAATATCGAATTAATTAAAAAGTACGTAGGTACACAAAAAAAGTTGATAATTTATCTAAATGTTGTAATCTTAATAACCCCTTCTTAGACCCCACTAGAACACCAGCAACAATTGTAACTTGTCTAAACAATATCTACTGTGAGGTTACTCTAGAAAGTACATCAACTATAAATATATTAAGCTCTGATCGTAGTGGTCAGCTTGTTTCTTTCAAGTACATACACGAGGTATAAAAAGGTTAATAAGAATACATCGGTCTTCCGTTTTTAACCCTTAAGAATAGTTTTAAGGATGTCATCATTACTAATACGCCCAATATACCCCATAATAATCATGCAAATGAACAATATGGGATCTTAGGTACGTTAATAAATAAACAACATATGAAGGTATTCATTCCAAGAAAAACCTCTTGAAACCGTTGTAGAAAAATCAATGATTGGGTTCCCTACGTGTACATATCTTTAAAAGTTAGTTTTTGCACGTATGTTAAAAATTACTCGAACATTTGTTTTTAATTTTGTGACGTGACTAAGTGTTTCTATCTCAGTAATAAGATAAAAAGAAGTTCTAATAGGACGAAGACGACTTGAAACATTATTAATAGCAAAACTGGAAGTTAAGTTTAATAATGAGTTTTAGCTTACCATTGACAAACATTTTATTAGTACAAATAAAAAAAAACGAGACAGCGTTAATGAAGCATTTCGCTGATACTCCAGTTTCGACTACAGAATGTTAAATACGTGACGCCTGGCAGCCACACCTTTGCTCAGAAGCTGTGGATCTGAGTGCGCGCTGGACTTTAAATTGCCACACATAGACACCTGGGCCATTATTGAAACATTTTAGTGTATTGATATTCAAAGCCCAACTGATCTGTGGGGTATATATGTTAAAATGTTATCTTCTATTATAGATGTAATGGCACCTTACCTTGTTACAATATTATAGAATTGTATATTGTACAATATTTAAAATTATGTAACAGCTGGTGAGCTTCCTGATTTGATGCAGCATAGTAAAGTTATTCCTTTATTTAAGTCGGGTAGTACTACAGACCCTTCTAGTTGAAGACTTTTTTATTCTGCTGGGACAGATTTTTTTTATTGAGAAGCAAATTCTTAGCTGAGTACCACTTCCCTGCGCTAGAGATACGTTTATTTACTGCGCGATAGTTAGTTTCTTGCCTTTTGATTTTAATTAAGAAGGAAGTATCGTCAGCCAAAAATATAACCTCGCATTGATTCTTAACCACCGATGACAGATCATTGACATATACTAATAATAGGAAAGGACCAGGAACTGAGCCCTGGGGCACACCCATTGTCGCTGCCGATCCTGATGCTTTTTCTTCATTTATTGAAATTTTCTGTTTTCTATAAGAAATATATGACTTAATCAAGTCAAGCGCTTGGTTTTTTATGCCGTAATGGTGCAGTTTCATGAGTAGTGTAGTATGATCCACACAGTCGAACACCTTGGACAAGTCACAGGCGCTGAATATGTGTTTTATGAGCAGGAAATCAGGAAATAAACCATTTTATCAACACAGTAATTAAATATACTGGCTAAATGCGGGGCTATACCATCAATGACAGATTGAATAATTTTAAACATTTTCCTTGAGCAGTGACTGTGCGAGAGTGGAACATGAATGAATACTCAAACTAGTTGACACAGGGATGGCAGTAAAATAAAGCAGTTTGCTTTGGTAGCCAAATAACCGATATGAGATCAACACAAGAGTGACTTGGCATGGTATGGGGCGTTTACAACAGATGCCTACAGTAATCTATTAAAATATCTCATATAGCTTTACTCTGCATTGAGCAAAAAAGGCTATAAAAATAAAATACACTAAAATTCCTATCGACTCTGTCAAAGCTTCCGCAAATTTGGATTTGACTGGTTAATATCATCATTGGTAAGCAGGACATACGTAGCCTTTGTGGACATCAATACCGGAAACATGCTTTCCTATTGGTACATTGATTAATGATGTATTCACGAACTAAATAGCGCCTGTTGATTTTAGGAAGCAATGCTTTGTGACTTTTTAAAGTGAAAAAGAGCGAAAAGGATTTATTTGTATATTAATTTTTTTAACCAAAATTTGAAGTTACATAAAGACGGAATTTAATTTTTTTTATAGATAACCGATTAGTAATGAACTCCTGTAAACGTCACGAGCCAGTGACCATCCAGTGAGGAACGCCAGTGACATTGACGCTAGATACTGGATCAGTAGGAAAAGTTGACGTGTATTATATTAATTTTGAATTATGATATGCTGTTTACGCAATTGGGTATTAGATAGTTTGTGTGAGGGAGACTTGCCGAGCTAACAGATGCAGATAAGAATGATTTTGTATGGACATAAAGAGGCATTGTAAATTTTTTTCGAAAAAACTATACCCGTGAGTTTTTTTGAAGTTCTTCTTCACGAAGGTTTTTTCGAACTGGAAGTAGAGTCATCAAATACTGTAATTGCGTTTATTGTGCTTCACAATGTAGAACAAGTGCTGTATAGTGAATTGTGAAAGTAGGCAAAAGGACGTCATTTTCCATCGCTTTCCAAGAACTGAGATATGATTTAACGTTGGTTACCGTGTCTTTGTGCTAATAGTGTTAACTTATAAGATTTAAGTGTGGTAGAACTTCGTAAACTGTTTGTGTGCCACATTTTGGGAAGAAATATTTTCTGGGTTACTCAATAAGACTAACGGTGTTTAATTGGTGTAACATTATTAACAAAATATTCCAAGATACTGATGTTTCACGTCTAGAAAAAAAAATTGCCTCCCATGCAATACAAAGCACATAAAAAATATAAAACACAGATAAGAAAAAAAATGTAAATATGCTAGTTTTTGTATATTAACCTTCTTTTTCTTTTAGATTATTAAAATGTCTTGTAGAATAGAAGAGGAGCTGTCGCGCTGCCACAATGGTATTAAGCCAAGAATCCAAAGCCGTCATTGTAAAGTTAACAAACGATGGACAATCTGATTTTTTTTAAACAGTCAAATTGAAAAAGATGGTTCCTAGTGTTGTAGTTAAAAAGTCGTTCGTCTGATGCATTGACCTCAACCAATGGACAAGCCCTAACAACGAAAAAAACGTGCTTACCTAAACTTGAAAAAAGTTATAAGATGGCGTTCATTTTTAGGGTTGCACAGAGAATACCGAATCTACTATCGATATTTTAGAACTAAATATTATATAATGAACTTTTGTAAGAGATTGACATAGATGAAATAATCATAGTTTATTATTTATTTACTTTCATTATAATATAAAAAATAAAAAGCTATATCGTTTTCGTAAGTCCTGTAAGTATTCAAGGTCAAACATCAAAGTTTTCTGTTCAATCAATTATAGTCTCGCTTGTCTTCAATGATTACGATTGCATCAATCGTATGAAAAATAAAAACATATTAATTATAATCATCGACATCTGGTTAAATAATCAAAGCTCTGGAACAGCTTTTTTTGACAGAAAAGTATCAATAAATGATGATTTGGGGCACCCTAGCCATATGCTATACGTCACGACACGATTAATATTTTAGTGACAATATTCAAAAATAGTACTATCTCTTTCTTTTATTAGCATTTTTGTATAAGTAGAGAGAGACAACCAAGTTCTTCCTCTTTCCGTGATTCGATATACATAACTACTTATGTCTTAACGACATTACGACTACTCCATGTATTTATCACCTCGCTGGTCTGATGCATAGCATCACCACAGACTAATAAATGGAAACAGACATAACATAATCACATGCACTCATCACTTAAATATAGCATTTAATAATCACATACAAACTGATTCTCTATACACAGATTTTTCCAAAGCTTTTGACAAGGTAGACCACAACATTCTGTATTTAAAATTACACCGCTTAGGCATACATGGCACACTCTTACGTTGGCTTTCTTCATATTTATCAAATCGGTCCAATGTAGTTACTGTTCATGGCTTCGAGTCAGTGCCCTATGTATCCATTTCTGGTATTCCTCAGGGATCAAATTTAGGACCGCTTTTGTTTAACATATTCATTAATGATCTCGTAGAATCTTTTACCTGTAACTGTATAGCCTATGCGGATGATATTAAGATCTACCAGGATATTGTAATCCACGAAGATGCCTTAAAACTACAAAGTAATATTGGTAAGTTACACGAGTGGTGCGATACAAATAATATGTCTCTAAATATTAAAAAATGCTTTGTCATTAGTTTCACAAAAAACAAAAATCCGGTATATTATTTATATAACATCAATAATGTTGCTGTTAATCGACAAAATGTAGTTAAAGATCTTGGTGTGTGGCTAGATTCCAAATTAAGTTATATACGTCATTATGAATACTTAGAATCGAAGGCTAATAAACTTGTTGGTTTCATTATCCGGACTGCTAAACCCTTTCGGAGGTCTGAAAGCTTATTAACTTTGTATTATTCACTTGTGAGAAATACACTGGAATGCAGTACAATAATCTGGTCTCCTTTTTACAATATTCATATTGACAGATTAGAAGCAATTCAAAGACGTTTTCTTCGTAGCTTGTGTACTAAGTTCGGTATGAGGCGCAAGCTACCGACATATGAAACCAGGCTAGAATTCTATCATGTTGAAACACTTCTGTCAAGACGGAATAACCACGAACTGGCCGTGATTCATAAAATTTTTAATAAATGGGACGCCTCAGATTTGTTAAGTCAGTTTTCACTGAAAGTGGGGGGTAGTCAGAGGGTAAAAAAATTGTTTTATATACCTTTTTGTAATAATAATGTCACTTATAATGATGCATTGTATCGCATGTGCAGATCATATAATGAGAAGTGTAAAAATGTGGATATTTTTTCTCAAAACCTCAATAACTTTCTCAAATTTTCAAAAATGTAAAAATATTTTTGTTTCTTGTTTTAGTCGTCAAGTTCACTAAATTGTTGGTTTTTTTTTGTTTAAAAAAAAGACATTGTTAGTTATTAAGTTAGTATACTTGTTGTAGCCTACTAAACTAGATAAAATTATATAATTTAAATGCTGTGCATAGCAATAATTGGGGTGCAATTTATAAAATATTATAATAATATGTATAGTTCTAACCTAATATTAAGATTGTACTCTGTTTGTTGTGATATTAAATAAATAAATAATATCATACACACAAATGTAAAACATTGTCACTACCCTTGTTCCTCCAATTAGAATTGTCCATATCTAAACCTTAGTTTTCTTGGTGTTGCAACACTTATATATGAAAAATCCTGACCGTGGCAGCCGTAATGTGATAAGCTGCCAGTGATGCCAATTTCTGAGAAAATCTACTAAAATTATTTTTATTGTCCATTTTCATCAATGGCTAAGTATGTGTATTATTTAATTTCTTATAAGTAGTTATTAGTTTTAATTATTGTAATTTCATCTTATGTAGTGTTATAGTTATATATTAATTGATAAAGCACTTTCTTTCTTTGCGAGATGGATATACAACTGTTTTTCTCTTGTTCTTCACAGTGAGCATCGAAGGTCTGGTGATGGTCGTTGCGACATATACAAAAACCAATTATTTATGCATCTCAAATCATTTTTAAATGTTCCTTTACAATAAAAATAATTTCTTTACTGAAAATATTTTAGGTTATTTCAAGACACAAAGGTTTTCAAAAAGGCAACACGAAAATATACTCCATAAAGTATTTTAGTGCCATAACAAAAAGCGTGTTTGTGTTTTACATATTCACAAAATATTGCTTCACTGATTGTGGCTAATTCTTACATTTTAGAAAGGCTTGGATTAAAAACATAAAATGAAAAGGTTGGCAGCCTCATTCAAGGCGTGTGTTGTGTTCCAAACATTTTGCTGACCAATATATTAGAGGGTTTTTAAAGGGCTGCTCAACCGTTACAAATTACTTACTACATTAATAATATAACTCAGGCGGTCGTAGTTCACAACTATATCTCTGGGTGAGTACGCATACCCAGTTCCGCAAGGCTCCTTCTTAGGCCAACTGCTTTTCTTGATTTTTGTTACTGACGTGCCTCATTGTTTTCATACTAGCAAACTGCTATGCTTTGCAGATGACATGAAAATATGAAGTATTATCAGATCTCATTTGGATATGTTGAACCTTCAAGCTGACTTGTTACGACTCAACTTAAAGTGTACAGAAAACAAATTGAATCTGAATCCTACCAATTCAGACATCTTACACTCTTATCTAGGGTCTCCTTACTCCACAAAAGCAATGTTGCAAAGATCTAGGGATTATCCATGATTGTAACAAATTTTTGACGACCACATAGAATCCATCGTTGCTAAAGCATCTAGACCCCTTGGTTTTATTTTGCGTATGTCGGGAGATTTCAAGCTTGCGAAAACGTTTAAAAAACTATTCTGTGCATTTGTCAGAAGCAACCTTGAGTATGCTTCCCAAAGGAATCCCCGTTCGTTACTATATGTATATCTCAAGAATGGAACGAATCCAATCCAAATTTATTAAGTACTTGTGCCTAATAATCCGAATCCCATAGTCATCTGAAAACTATTCATATATATGCAAGAAATTTCATCTTCTACCACTTTCCAAAAGACGCGAAATAGCGGACCTCACATGTCTTCTGCAAATAATGTCAGGCCATGGCGATTGTTCAAACCTTCTTTACGAAATTAAACTTAATGTCCCACAAAAAAGCTACTCGATTATACTCATTTACAAAGGTTCCTATAGTATCAAACAATTATAGGCAGAACTCATACTTATGGCGAGTAAGCAACAATTTCAATAAACTGTGCAAGCGTACAGATCTTGACCTCTTTTGCACCAGCGTTTTTGTGGCAAGGCGGCGGATAAGCAGATTATTTTTCGATACAGATAATTAGTTCCATATTATATTAATTTCTAGAATGTTTTTATTTTTTTTATTGTGTAATTACCTATTTATTTAACGTGAAATTGTAAACTTGTCTAGCTTTTTAGTATACACACTACCTTGTTTTTCTAAGATATTTTTAAACGCGAGAACCTTTAATTGGCTCTCCATGGTTAATCCTTTGTTCATTCCTGTGTAACAAAGCTGTTGGATCTCCAAATAAAATGTGCATAAATTCAAGTTCAAGTATTTCTTTCTCAACATTGACAATTACTTATTCTTATTGAGGTCAAATAAGACATGACTATACCACCAGTTCGGAAAAACCTTCGTGAAGAAGAACTGGCAGGAAACTTCACGGGTATATTTTTTCCAAAATAAATTTATAGTGTCTTTTTATGCCTATACAAAATCATTCTTATTAGCATCTGTAAGCTCGGCAAGCCCCCCCCCCAAAATATCCAAACGACGATCACCCTCAAACGGCACCCGTTCCAGAGTTAACGCGGATCCAGCCATCGCCCTCCTCAACCATATTAGAGGGAAGTGAGCGACCCGTCAAATTCAAATATTTATTTCTCAACATTGACAATTACTTGTTCTTATTGACGTCAAATAAAGCATGACTCTACCATCAGTTCGGAAAAACCTTCGTGAAGAGGAACTGGCAAGAAAATTCACGGGTAAATTTTTTCCAAAATAAATTTACAGTGTCTCTTTATGCCTATACAAAATTATTCTTATCAGCATCTGCAAGCTCGGCAAGCCCCCCCCCCCCTAAAGTATCCAAACGACGAACACCCTCAAATGGCACCCGTTCACGAGCTAAAGCTAGAACGCCACTAGCGCATAACCCTAGTGGACTGGACGCTCACAGATGATTTATAACCGAATATAGGGCAATAGCTTTATCCGTACCAGGACACTGACCACGCTGGAAGAGAGGCTTTTAAGTTTTTCGTGGCTCAAGGCCTCAGTGCACAGCTTGTGCATCCCCGACGTTGTTGGCCACACTGCATATTGCTTGGACCTTCTGCTGACAACTGATCCTGACAGGTACTCGGTGTCCGTAGCTGCACCTTTAGGGACATCCGACCACTGCGTGATGAAATCTGTGTCGTAGTACTCGCCGCCTGACGCCTGGCAATTTTTCGCGTCTTATTCTTGGCGTCAGACTTTTTTTACATCAACTGATCCATCGTGCTGCACTTACGCTGTATCAAGTGTGATAGGCCAAGCAACGGAGTATTTCATCCCTTACGCTGACCTATTCCTTGAAACCAAAGGTCGCCCATGGTTTAATTCTGCTTGCATCACAGCTGAAAAGCTCAAGCAAGAAGCGTACAAAGCCTGGGCTGGCGCTCGTCAAGTCTTGCACAAAGGTTATCAGAAACGCTCGCTTTGACCACATTGGCCACCTTGGCGACAAGATAGCGTCATATCCTTCAGGAAGCAAAGCTTTCTGGTCTCTGGCCAAGTCGGTTGAGTCGAACTTCTGTCGCCCATCGCTGCCTCCTCCGAGGTAGCCTGACAGTTCACTGGCCCACACCGCAAAAGAGAAAAAATACCTTTTTGCTAATGTTTTTGCAGATTGTTTACGTCTAAATACTCAAAGTAAAGTCCCACCCCAGTTACCTCAGTTCGGACCCAACATGGGTACCGTTCATATTCGCCAAAAGGAGATTCCTAAATGCTTGCAGAATTTCGACGAGAATAAGGCCATCGACCCCGATAGCATACCTACAGTTGTGATAAACGATAATTCTGACGCGCCTGTATTGACTCTCTTTGGAATTCGGAAAGGTCCCTAAATCCTGGAAGCTGGCTTACGTGCAACCAGCACCAAAGAAGGGAAGCCGTGCAGATCCTATCAACTATCAACCTAATGCAATCACCTCCATACTTTGCAAAGTTATGGAGCATGTATTGAACAATCGTCTCCTAGCATACCTTGAGTCCAACGAGCTCTTTAGTGATAAGCAATACGGTTTCCGCAGTGGACACTTGACTGGAAATTTTCTTGTGTATCTAACTCACTTATGGAGCGAAGCCTTGGAAGGTCACGGTGAAGCTATAGCTGTATCCGTAGACAATTCCAAGGGTTTTGATAGGGTCTGGCATGATGGTCTCTTGAGTAAGCTTACAGCATACGAAATACCAATGGGCTCTGCGGCTGGATATCTGATTTTCTGAGGGAACGGTCAATTCGAGTAGTGTTAGACGGTTACTTTTCTGACCTAATGGCAATTAATGCCGGGATCTGTTCTCTCTGCAACGTTATTCTTGCTGCACATTAATGACCTGCTGAGCGAGTCCTCAAGAAATCCGGGCTTTGAGAGAGTCTACAATTAAGCGGGTTGATTCGACCTTAAAGAAAGTGTCTGATTGGGGTGAGTCCAACTTGGTCAAATTTAACCCGTCAAAAACACAGGCGTGTTTATTCTCCGCCAAAAAGAGCAGTTTCGACCTAACGCCCACTTTCCAAAAGTTTTGTACCCTTAACCAACCACCTAGGGCTTCTATAACTAGGTAACTATATCGTCCCAACTAAACTTCGGGCAACAAATTGTGTCCATGGCTCAAATTGCTTCAAAGAAGTTGGGAATCATCTCGCAGGTCCGACGGTAGTTCAGCCCTGAACGGCTACTTAATTTTTACACAGCTCAAGTTCGATCTTGTATGTAGTACTGTAAACTACAGCCGAGTAAGCTCGATCTGAAGCGTCTGAGAAACCGTGAAGTAAACATCGCTTAGTGTCTGTCAACACAAACTGTTCCAATCTAACATCACCAATACGTGAGAAATCCGCAAAAATAGAACTCCATTCCGAGGCCACCTCCGCAGGCGGCTCATCATCCCACGATAAATTTAATAACCACAAACGTTGCATTATAATTTTACCCTGGAGAATAACCGGTGAAACCCAACCCAAAGGGTCAAAGTTACGAGCCAAAGTAGAAAGAATACTGCGTTTTGTTATCACTCAATTTGACATTATAACTAAAAATATCCGATTTAGGGTCCCACTGAATGCCTAAAATTTTATGAAACTCGGGCCCATCTGCTTTATCAAAAATCCGAGGTCTTTCTACAGCTACAGTACTACATACAAGATCGAACTTGAGCTGTGTAAAAATTAAGTAGCCGTTCAGGGCTGAACTACCGTCGGAACTACCTTTGGGATAGTTCTGCAAAGTACCAACAAGAAGTGATGGACGCAGTTGACCGAAGAGCCCGAAAAAGGTGTGGAATGAACTGCCTGTGTCTATTTTTCCAGAAAACTGTTTGGAGAATAAGATGAGTTCAAAAAAAACAAAGTCTAAATTTGCACTTATACACAAATTTAATAATCTCCAACTTACAAAAGTCTAACACACAATTGTCGCTTGTAAACAATCATCAAATTACGTCACAACGATCGCTAAGTAAAAGCCGAGTGCGCACTTATTATGTGCCGAGAGTTAACATCCGACTGCGTCATCGTAATTTTAACCCGACGACGTTCACACTCCCGGCGCGCGGCGACCGCTAAACCGGTTTATGATCGGTACGCAAAATTCCAAGCGAGGATGCTAGAAGCTAACTTTGCCTCGCGGTTTTCTTAAACGGGAATTATTTAATTATGTATTTAGTTTGTTAGGAAATTTGAAGTTTTGATTTTTTGTTGTAATTTTAATTCTATGTTTTGTGTAGTGTTCTTTGTGTGTGTGTAAGTGTAAGTATGTGGGTTTCCCACATCACTCCCCTCCAGAGACTGGGTTACGGGCGATAAAATTCCGGGAACCTTACCTTTCGGTCGTAGCGCGTTTTTGTGACCGGAACTATGGCTAGGTACTTGTTTAGCTGGTATCAGGGGTTCGCGCAATATGTAGGCAGGTTTCAGTCTGTCTACTGATACTGACACGACATTTCCTTTTACCAAGATCTTAAAAACTTTGGGTCCTCTATGGAGAACCACATAAGGACCGGTATAAGCTGATTGGAGGGCTCGTCTAACTGTGTTTCTCTGAGGAAGACGTGCGTGCAAGTGGCGAGGTCTTTATAAATAAATATTTTATTACT
Organism: Marasmarcha lunaedactyla; assembly: GCA_923062675.1. Lineage (NCBI taxonomy): Eukaryota > Metazoa > Arthropoda > Insecta > Lepidoptera > Pterophoridae > Marasmarcha > Marasmarcha lunaedactyla. Next base: position 28,243,869 of record OV281349.1, read on the forward strand.
TGCGTGGTTTGAGATTGCAATAGGCTGAAGGTTTCTGGCAAATGATCGGATACGAATTGTAAACTCGCTGAAGTCAGTTAGATATTTGTCAGTTTCTTCACCAAAGAATTCACCAGGGAATCGCAGAGGCTCGCCATAAACTAATTCGGCTGAAGGAGTTTTGAGATCTTCCTTGAAAGAACTTCTAATCCCAAGCAGTACAAGCAATCAGACCAGCTGTCATTGGCGTGGCACATGATAGCTGCTTTAAGTTGTCGATGGAAACGCTCGACTATGCCATTGCACTGCGGGTGGTAGGCAGTCGTTTTGCGGTGCTTAAAGCCAATAAACTTTGACAGTTGGTCAAACAGCGCGCAATCAAAGTGTCTACCACGATCAGTGACAATGTCGGTAGGGCAACCAAAACGGGATATCCATCCGGAGATTAATGCCTTTGCCACAGTCTCAGCGGTAATGTCACTTATAGGAACAGCCTCAGTCCATCGCGTGAAGCAATCAACTGCTCTCAAGCAATACCTAAAGTCGTGAGATGGAGGAAGAGGTTCGATCAGGTCTATGTGTACATGTTTGAATCGCACTGAAGGTAAGTCGAAGGAGCCAAGTGGCGAAGATACATGTCGATGAATCTTCGTGCGCTGGCAAGCCAAACATGACCTAGACCACTCATGGCAATTTTTTCTCACCTGTGGCCACACGTAACGTTCTGCAACGAGTTTTGCGCTGGTATTCGCACCGGGATGGCTAAGGGAGTGCAAGCTCTCGAAAATTTGCTTGCGTAGAGATTTGGGCACGAAGGGTCTGGGAGTTGGTGTACTGACATCGCAGTACATATCGATGCAGCTCCCGGGAATACGTACCTTTCGTAATATGAGAGATGACTCATCTGCCAAGTACTGCTTCAATTCAGCATCAGAATCTTGGGTTTCAGCTAAGAGTTCCATAGAAACAGGACTGCGTAATTCCTCGACGAGGGAAGAATATCGGCAACTACGTTGTCTTTTCCTGCTATGTGTTGTATATCCTTCGAGAATTGGGCGATAAAATCAAGGTGTCTGAATTGGCGGGGTGAACAGGCCTTTTCCTCTCATGAAAAGCATAAATGAGAGGTTTATGGTCTGTGTAGATTGTAAAATGGGTGGCTTCTAGCCAATGGCGGAAGTATTTAATGCTTTCGTTCACTGCTAGAAGTTCCCTGTCGTAAGGAGAGTATTTCTTCTGTGCAGCGTTTAACTTGCGAGAGAAGAAAGACAGGGGCTGCCAGTTCCCATTTTTGAACTGCTGCAATACTATGGCTCCTATGGCCAGGTCGGATGCGTCAGTAACTAAACCTAACTAACCATTAGGGTCCGGGTGAGCTAAGAGTGCAGCATTGCAGAGACTTTCTATGCATTCCTCGAACGCTTTTAAGGCATCCCCTGCTATGCTAACAGGCTGCGATGCTTTAATAGAACCTGTCAGAAGAGCATTTAAAGGGGCTTGGATTTCTTCGGCCTTGGGAAGGAACCTCCGATAGAAGTTAATCATCCCCAGAAACCTGCGCAGCTGTTTAGCAGTTTGGGGGACTGGAAACTCCTTGATGGCCTGCACTTTGCTTTCCAGGGGTGTAGTGCCTTGTTCGGAAGTACGGTAGCCAAGAAATGTTACCTGTGATGCTCCAAATACGCATTTGGTGGCGTTGATGAGGACACCATATTCTCTCATGCGCCCAAAGAGTATGCGTAAGTGCTGCTCGTGTTCTTCTTTATCCCTAGAGAAGATCAGAAAATCGTCAGGATAAGGGTAACAGAATTCAAGGCCACGGGTCATCTCGTCCACAAAACTTTGAAATGTTTGGCCTGCATTACGCAGACCAAAAGTCATCATCGGAAATTCGTAAAGTTCGAAGGGTGTTGATATCGCTGTTTTGGGGATACCCGCTTTAAAAACAGGGATCTGGTTGTAAGCTTTTACCAGGTCCACGGTGGAGAAGATCTTACAACCAGATATGCTATGAGTGAAATCCTGTATATGTCGGATGAGGTACCTGTCGGGTATGTTCCTGGCGTTCAACAGGCGGTAGTCACCGCATGGTCACCAGCCATTGTCCTTTTTTGGCGCCAAGTGTAGAGGAAAAGACCAGGGAGAGTCAGATGGGCGAGCGGTACCACTGGCCAACATAGCAGCAAACTCATACTTTGCGATTTTTAACTCATCTGGAGCGAGGCGACGTGGGGAACATGAAATGGGTGGCCCTGGTGTAGTGCGGTCGTGTAAGTTCCTGAAATTCACAAAGGATTTTATAATATTTACCGTCGCCAGTCAAAATTTTAACACTTGACACAGAATAAGGCACTGCAACTAAAGCTACAGTATACAATTTAGTAACATCGTCAATCAGTTTTTTATTCAATATATCTACGATCAATTTAAAATGTGCAAGAAAATCTACGCCTATGATGGCTTTTGTGACGTCTGCTACAACAAATCGCCACCGAAATTGACGTCTAAGATTTAAGTTTAAGGTAAGGTACACATAACCATAGGTTTCTATAATTATACCGTTTCCTGCATAGAGCTGGAAATTCGTCTTCGCACGTCGTTCACGGAGTGCGGATCGGGGAAATACACATAAGTCACTTCCAGTGTCCACAAGAAATTGTATCTGTGAACTGCGATCCGTCACGTAGAGGTGACCGGGGGTGTGAAGTCGGCGTTCGTCTGTCGCCATTAGTGACTGCCGTTTCCGTTTCCCGCCGCGAAGTCACATGGCGGTAAACAAGGCCTCGCATTGTTGCCGTACTTGTGGTGGTACCAGCATGTGGAATACTTATTCACAAGTGACGGCGGCCAGCGGGATAGGATCCTGCTGCGTCTTCGGGAATGATGTCGCCTGTCACGTAACCGTGAGCGATGTTCGACCATGGCGGTCAGGGCGCTGACTTGCTTGGTCAGCTCGGCGATCTGACGCGCCTTGGCATCGAAGGTGGGATCCGCTCGCGAGGTCGCGGCTGCTACCTGTGGGCTGGCGGGGGCGATGTCATGTACTCGGTCGGCCAAGTCCGCTAAATCCTCCATCGTGAGGGTTGCCTGTGACGCGATGATGGTCTGCAACTGGCGCGGCAGACGGCTGCTCCATATTGTTTTTATAAATTCTTCCGGAACGTTTGGTCGATGTTGAAGGTGTCGGAGAAACTGGGATGGTTTCCTGTCCCCGAACTCCTCTGACTCGAGAAGTTGCATGACCTTCTTCTCTCTCGACACAGAAAGTCTCTTTATCAACTCCGATTTAATTTTGTTGTACTTATCGGCAACGGGTGGAGATATAATAATATCTTCGACTTCAACAGAAAATTGGCGGTCCAGATGAGAGACCACGTAATAGAATTTTGTGGCGTCGTCTTTAATATTAGCCGGCGCAAATTGTCCTTCCAATTGCGAAAACCATATTAGGGGTTTTTCGGGCCAAAACGGGGGTAACCACACACTTACTTGACATGTTTCGGGTCCTTTTATAATGGGCACGCTCTTTTTTGCGGAACGCCGCACCGTAACATTTTGTTGCGAATCTGCCGAATCACTGCCGTCACTCATTTTTATTGTTCTGTCGGGGTCACCACTTTGGAGAATAAGATGAGTTCAAAAAAACAAAGTATAAATTTGCACTCATACACAAATTTAATAATCTCCAACTTACAAAAGTCTAACACACAATTGTCGCATGTAAACAATCATCAAACTACGTCACAACGATCGCTAAGTAAAAGCCGAGTGCGCGCTTATTATGTGCCGAGACCGCCAAACCGGCTTACGATCGGTACGCAAAATTCCAAGCGAGGATGCTAGAAGCTAACTTTGCATGTTTTGTGCAGTGTTATTTTTGTGTGTGTAAGTGTATGTATGTGGGTTTCCCACAACTATAGTCCTAGATCTTTCAAGCGTCGAGTGAATAGGTATCTCGTGGATAGACGTGTAACACTTTCGTCTTCATCGTCACTTTCCATAAGGTGAGAAAGAAGACTGTCTACGCGTAGTGAAGTCCTCCGCAGAGACTCTCTCCCTATCACCGCCGACCCCGTCACACGTCTAATGATGAAATCTCTCTTCTCATTAGAAGTCAAAATTCCAAAAAGGCTCCGGGTGCGGATGTGATTTCCAACCATGCACTTAACCATGCAGCTTACCTTGTTAGCTATCATTTTCAATGCCAGCTTCGACCTTAGCTACTTTCCAAAAGCTAGGAAAGAAGCGGCAGTTATAGGCATTCCCAAGCCGGGTAAACCTCTGAATATTCCGGCTAATCACAGACCTAAATGGCTTGCGTCATGGCTAAACTTCTCGAGAGAGTCATACTCTTTCGAATGCGGAACCATATGATTCCAACAGATGGCTTTCCCCTCATTATTGCCCAACAGTTTGGCTTTCGTGCTAAGCACTCTTGCCCTCAGCAAGAACATCGTATCGTCTTCTATCCGCGGCGTAATAAAACAGTTGCAGTTTTCTTTGACGTACCTAAGGCTTTCGATACAGTCTTGCACAGCGATGTCGTTTATAAACTTTATAAAATAGGCTTACCTGATCGTCTAGTCAGGATAATCGCGTCGTTTCTTAAAGATTGTACGTTTCGTTTTAAACATGAAGGCACGCTATCCGCGCCTCGTCCCATAAAGGCTGGAGTCCCTCAAGGCTCAGTCCTCGCCCCTCTGTTGTACACAGTGTACACTAACGAGATTCCCATCAAGGCGTCGAACTCGCCCTCTTTGCCGACGACACCACCCTTTACAGCAAAGGCCGCTGTGTCCCACAACTCATCACCAGACTCCAAAAGGCCGTAAACGCCCTCGGTGTATGGTTTCAAAAATGGCGTATTGATGTGAACTCAGACAAGAGTTCTGCGGTTTACTTCGACTTCAAACGCCGTCGCATCGCCGACAATCTCCACGTTTGTATGTTAGGTATTCCCATCCCCTGGAAGCGCAGTACCAAATACTTAGGCGACACCTTAGACCAGACGCTTTCTTTCAAGCCACACGTCGATAGAGTAACAAAACTCGCCCGTCTCTACTTCGACAGACTAAATAGTAGGTAGACATAGTAAAATGTCCTTTCATAACAAACGAACGCTCTTTAAGACTTGCGTTAGACCCGTCATGACTTATGCCTCGCCACTCTTTGCCCACGCCAAACCCTGCCTCCTGCACACACTGCAGGTGTTACAAAATCTCTTCTGCCGCAGGGCCACAAACGCACCTTGGTACGTGCGTAACGTGTACCTGCACAGAGATCTTGAACTACCTACAGTGCAACAGCACCTCAAATCACTCTCGGAAGCGTTCTTCAAACGCTCCGAAACCCACCCCAATCCCTTAGTTCAAGCTTCAGTCTCGTATACTACCCCTGTCATAGATTCGAAGTTTAAAGTCGGTAGGCCTAGGAATGCGCAAGCGTACCAAGCCACCCAGCTGTCAAATGATCTCGAAGCCTTTCTGGCCGCAAATTAAAATTCTAATTTTAATTCGAATTAATTTAATTTCTCTTTGCAATTTTGAGCACTTTCAGTGCTTTGAGCATATTCAGTGCTATATAAATCATAGCGGCCCTTCAGGGCCCCGCTTGCACGGCCTTTTTCTCCATTTGGCCGTCACTTCAGATGAATGCTGTGAGGCCAAAGATTGCCATAGTCATTCAGGGGGTTTTTTAGTAGGTAGTGGCTCTGGTGGCTCGGAGCGAGTCCCACAGGGTATGCGTAAGAGCATTTTGTAAAAAACCAAAGCATACTGTTTCATATTTTCGTTGAAAACATCACCTCGGTGTGGCCACATGATGTTTTGGGAGTTGTTTCAAAGTAGAACATACATACCGGTGTATATCACGGTAACCGAAAATAAAAAAATGAGATTGTGAAATAAGTTGAAAGTAAGAATTCCTTGACATTTATCAAATGTAATATTAATAAAAATGTTGATTATATTGTAAAAAATACATTTATACTATGCGTCAAAATATTTTGTTAAATTAGAATATTGCAAAAACAAATACCTAATAAATGAATATGTTTTTTTAATTCGTAATACCTTTTCTATAATGACTTTTCCTACTGGTATATACTCTGAATACATTAATATTTTCCAAATCAAGTTTTCGGCAGATGTGTTCAGAGTATGTGTTGGAAAAATATCAAAATCAAACGGATGACAGTTTTATTTCTCGCCACAAAACAGTATTTTGGACGTACCATAGATGGCATGGTACTCGATTTTTGTCTGTTAGGAGTAATATTATTCTATGATTCTAACCTAACCTAACCAACCAACCAAGCACAAACTAATTAGTGATGCTACGCATCAGACGAACGACTTCCTAACTACAACACTAGGAACCCATTTTTTCAATTTGACAACTATTTTTTTTATTAGATTGACCTTCGTTTCTTAATTTTAAAATGACGGCATGGATTTTGGCGTAATGCCATTGTGGCAGCACAAAAGCCCCTCTTATATTCTACAAGATATTTTTAACAATCTAAAAGATAAAATAAATAAATAAAAGACTTGTATATTTATGATTTTTTTTTTTTCTAAACTTTTTGCTTTATATTTTTATATGCTTTGATTTTATTGCATAAGAGGCAAATTTTTACTTTTTAGTCGAGAGACCTTTTAATATTCTGTTGATTATGTTACACCAATTAAACACCGTTATTTTTTATTGAGAAACCCAGAAAATATTGCTTCTCAAAATGTTTGTGGCTAACAAACAATTCACGAAGTTCTACTTCACTTAAACCTCGTAAGTTAACACTATTAGCACAAAGACACGGTAACGAATGTAAAGTCCTATCCCAGTTCTTGGAAAATTATGGAAAAAAACGTCCTTTCGCCTACTTTCTCATTCTTTACCAGCACTTGTTGTACATTGTGAAGCACCATAAATGCAAATTAATTTTAAATGTTTTGCATTACAACAAAACATGTACTATGTGTTGCATAAAACACACAGCGTTAGGTGAAAAATGCTGTTTGCGAAAATCCTTATATTCATAGAACTCAGAACGTACCTGTTTGACTCTGGTTTTTGTTCCTTCAATATTCACCAGCTGGCGCCACTGACTACGCGAGGAGGTGGTTGAACAAGTTTAAACTTGTATAGCGTTTATGAAAACTTTTCGTAATGGTTGGAAAAGTTTCAAAACACAATTTTATAATAGTTTTGTGATCTAAAAGTTTACCTAAAGTTACAAAATAAACTTTACATAGTGTTTTGTGCATGTGAGGTGGTATTTTAGCTATCTATATGAGTGAAGTGCCTAAACAGAAAGACAATAATGTTCCAAACCGTCATCTGAACCTGAGTGCAACCAAAATTGCCCAAACTATTCATCATCATTATCTGCGGAGGAAAATGAAGAGAACATTGAGCTGGAATCTCCTCTACCCGCTAAAAAACGTCGTCTCAACTCGTCTACTATGGACCCAAGAGTAAGTTAGCCTTATAAGTCAAGTAAGTTTTATTACTGAATACTTGGTGAGTTTAACTCAAAACCACAACTTGCCGGTACCAAGTACCAATATGCATCCGACTAATTTATCAGGACAGTTTTTAACAAATCCCGTTATGAATAACAACACCGTTGACTTAGGTGAAATTAAAACTAATATTGATGAAAGGAAAATTTTACCACATGCGAAAAATATTAGATTAGAAGCTTTGAATAAGCTACAACAATTTGGTAGCCCATTTTGGAATGAAATTCGTTACGCCAAGGATTTACAATTAGTTTAGGCTACCCCTGGTTTCACAGAATTAAAAGTAAATGATGAGCTCTGCCAACTTGTTAAGAATAAAGAAACAATCGCCTTCAATGACAGATTTTTAGCTGGTTTCTCAAATGTTGTATTAGAACAGAAAGATTTAATTCAATCAGGGTTGCAAGAGGTTGTTAATTGGGCAGCAAATAATGCAAGTGATCTGAATACAAATAGTTTATTTGAAAAGATTATGTGTTATTTTGGGCCAGGGTCAGCCATGTATAAAAACTCTGAATTAACAATGAATTTAAGAAAGCAGAAATTATAGAATATGCAACGTGTAAATGAATTAACCCAAAACCAGAAAGTATTTTGCCCAGAATCGTATTGCGAATCGATCGCACCATGTTTTAATATAGGTTATATTTTTCCATATTTATTGGCCCATGTCTAAACTATTTATACTACAACATTTCTTGCTAGCGCCCGGCCGTCCATAACTAGTTAGCATCGAACGAACGACACCGACCGACAAAACAATCCGGCACGCACCGAGTGTATACCGACCGCCATATTAAAAATAAACCGCCCGCGTCCGCGCACCCTACGCCGATCGCCTGTGTTCGTGCCTCCGAGAGCGAGGCGCCGCCGGCGCCGGTCAGTCTCCGCGCGAACTTCGTCTTGGAAGATCGTCCTTTCGGTTCCGATCGACGCGCGGCTGCAGGCGCAATACCTTTTCGGTACACAAGTGTGCAATACACTTGTATATAATACGCTCGCGCGATGTAACGACAACGTGAGTTTGGCAGTGCGAAAATTTCGTGAGCAATTCGGTGTTTCCGTCTCCAACGAGACAATGTTAGCAGCCACTCAAAGGCTTAGAGACAGTGGAACTTTTTTTCCTCCTACCGGAATGGACAGAAGCAACGACTCCTTTGACGTACGGATTCAAGAAAGGATATTGGAGTATTTTCATGAGAATCCAGTACACGTGAAGCAGCGAGAATTATCGGCTGTAGTCACGCCTACGTTTGGAGAGTTTTACAAGACGACGGACAGCACCCTTACCACTTTCGTCGCTGTCAAGAATTGAACTCTCAGGATCTGGCTCCGCATGTTGCATTCTGCGAGTGGTATTTAGCGAATTAACATAAAAACATTCTTTTTACGTTCAATGAACATAATAGGGACATATGGAGTCATGTTAATACCTACGCATCAGTAGAGAATTCCTACCAACATAGGTTTTCTCTAAATGTATGGGCAGGTGTTCTGGGACTACACATAGTCGGCCCCGTATTCTTAGAACGTTTAAATGGAGAAACGTACTTAAGTTTCCTCAGAGAAACATTGAGTCAGTTACTAGACGACGTGCCTCTGTATCTGTTACGAGACCTGACGACGGAGCTCCAGCGCACTTCCAGTGGACTGTTCGTAGGACGCGGAATACGGGAAAACTAGATCGGACGTGGTGGACCTGTGCAGTGGCCTGCCAGGTCGCCGGATTTAACTCCACTAGACTATTTTGTGTGGGGTAGAGTCAAAACAATTGTTTATGACAGTGGACATAGTGCCAGAAACGTTAGTGAATTACGCGAGGCCATTGTGAGTGCTTTTGAAATAGTGTTTGCTATAGTGTTAGTTAATTGAAAAAGCGAGCTTACGTGAAAAGTCTTGAGAGATAAAGTTTGCATACTACCGTTGTCTAGCAAAACTCTAGCTTGACGGAGCTTCCCTCTACCATCTACGACATTCACGAGAGCTGTGGAAAGTAAAACAACACGAGATTTAATAGACTGATTGATAGTGAACGCAACATTAGGGGTAGAAAGACTTTCAGGTTCCTTATCTACATGCAGTAAAGTATTGTGCTTATGCTTGCAATATTTACAGTGACAAAATTTACACTTAGATGAAACATGGCCTAGTCGAAGGCAATTATTACACACTTTCAGTTGATTTGCTTTAGTTATTCGTGAATGGATAGCAAGTTCTTTAAATTCCTTACAAGAATATAGAAAATGAGGGCCGTGACACAAAGGTCATTGAGGGCTAGAACTTTGAGATATTACTTCAGTAATGAAAGTTTTAGATTTAGGATTAGTAAAGTTGATCATATCTTTGTTACCTTTGACCTTTGACTCTTCGAGGGTCTCGAGTAAATCCGCTCTATTTGATAGAAAATTTGTAATATTGTTAAATTCGGTGGTTGTACAAGGTTGTTCCTATGCTGCTCCCACTCTCGATTTGTAATAGTAGGTATCTAATTTGGTAGACATCATATATATGATGAGCGTATCCCAATATTGCGCGGGTTGATCTAAAGTTGAAAGAGCTCTTAGGTTTTTATTAGTCACGTCAATGATATGGCGTATTCCACGACTAGATTCCTTTTGTAAAGGCTCTATCATGAAAAGGGCTTGGACGTGGTTGTTCACAAGTAACCTTTTATTGTCGAAACGTTCGCAGAGCAACTTCCATGCCGAATCATAATTATCCGACTTAAAATCTAAGTTGTCAATAACTAACAAAGCGCTACCTTTTAATGATGCACGTAAATAGTGCAGTTTATTAATGTTGTCTATACTTTGATTGTTGTGAATTATAGATAAGAAAGTATCCCTAAATTCCAACCAATTATGATAGCTACCGGAAAATTTTGGTAAATCTATTTTTGGCAAACGTATAGAATTGTGAACATGTGTGTGAGTACAAGAACCCACCCATGACTCGTTGTCTTCTGCTCGCGCCAACAATTTGCGCGCGTCGCTTGTGAGCTGCCGGGCAGATGCTACTAAGCCGTAATACAGCTTCTCAAACTCTTCCCGTTCCGAATATTGCTCGTCGGGATCATCAGCTATCGACTCCAGATCATTCTGTAATGCGTCATATTTTTCGTATAAACTTTCGAATGTACTTAATCGATACTCTATTTCAGTAAGTTGCAAATCGCTTAATTTTTCACAGGATTTTGAAAGATTCAAGTAGGAAGCAAATTCAGTAAGCTTAGCCTTTATGGATGCACGCTTTTTAATCGAATTTTTATGTACAGCCATTTTGAATGAAGAAAATATTTACAAGTTAAAGAAAGTTTCAAAAGCACAGCAATATAAATTTTGATATAAATTATGATATCAAATTTATGAAGGATTTTTAATTTTCAAATCACCCAAATGAAAAAGGAAAAAAATGCGTAAAGGGTTAAGTCCATTTTAGGCCGTCAGTAAGCTTTTTTGTTTCAGCAATTAATGGACGAATGGAATGCACGATAATTCGTATCATATATGTAAATGATTATTAAAAAAAGTATCGGAACTAAAATATTTCCCAATAAAATTATCTAAATTAATAAGAAACTAAACGTGAGGAGTCTCCGTACAATAGCTGCGCAACGTTGGGGTTACCGATTCAATGCAAAAGAAGTCTTGCTGGTGGCTTATTCTAAAGAAAAAGGCATACAGCTTTTCATAAACAGTAAAGTAAACATATAAAGTATACATTTAAAACTAAATAAATAATATCAAAAACATATTACAAACTTAATTAGGTTAATTGTATAATCTTGCAAAGCATTATTTCAATTGCAACTATAACTTTTTGAGAGTTTTATTTTTTTTTAGTTCGGGATCCCTATCACTAAAAATTAAATACGTCAATCCAATATTCGCTCTGTTATTTTGCAACAAGTGGATGTGCTCTTTCAGGTTTCCTTTTTTTTTGACTTTTTATCTTCCCATGTTATTTCCTTTTTGATTTTCCTTTATATTAGAACGTAATTTATCATAAAATAAACTAAATTATCCAAAAAAACTCTCCTGTGTTAGACAATAAGAACTCAAGCTGAAAACAAGCTTCATAAGCGCGGAAGGTTAAACTTGTTTGCGTCTATTAAGGTTGCATGGGGCTAGCATATAATTAGCCGAGAAGGTGTCTAAACGCGACAAACACTCGCTTCGGGTCGAGAGATAATGTGGCTCAGTAGCGTCAGTTTCTCGGATTTTGAGACCTCCTCGACTTGTCGCGAGTACAGACCTCTTCCTGTAGGTTATCTAATGTATAAAAGTGTTTTCTTTCTATATTCTAATTAAGATTTTGGACACGTGACTCTGTGTTGTACGCAAGATTCCCTTTGACTTCATTATTTAATTTAAATACGAAAACCAAAAAAGTTAGTTCAATAACCTTTTAAATATGGTTTATGACTATATAGTCAATCTATTAAAAATAATCATGACGGTATTATATGCTGAAACATCATCGGCCGACGGCTCAAACACTATGGACTTAAGCCTTTAACCACAGTTAAACGTATACAAAATGAAAAAAAAGTCAAGTAAGCAAACTCATAGAAATAATATTTGCTATTTTTTTTATCGCAGGCGCAAACTGATTGGTGGTATGGGTAGTTAAAAAAAGTTAAAATTATAATAAGTGTAATGGATCAAGCAAAATCTTAATGAAACTAGGTTTTATGATTTAATGTTGTATGTTATGATGAGCGTTGAAAGTATGATTTGCGAATGAAGTTAAAGTAAATACTACATGAAACTATGAATTTTTAACGGCAATTAATGAACAATGGATATGAAAAATGGGATAATTTTTATAAATGAATATGAAAAAAGGAATTGGAACGGTCTTACTTGTACTATGCAAACAAATATTTTCTTCAATTTGTGAGATTGTCGCGTATAACGTAGTTTTTGATCGTAACGTAGTACGTAGATTGACACGTAGTTGTTCTTTGTCGTCCCGTAGACGCGAAGTCAAAATACTATTGCCTTCGTAGACGCCTCCTTGATGCACGCCAAAGAATCTTTTAACAGGAATCGGGCCGGGAAACAGCTGTTTACTAGTCTTTATCTTCGGAAAAATTCCTTTGTTCTCCTCGGGTCCAAAGTCCTCGGTAAAAGGACCATGTAAAAAAATGGTGGGTTCTTCGAAATGAGTGGACTGTATTCTTATTATCACTTTCAAAGGAATTTATTAAGAGAAAAAAGGTAACAGCTTGATGTATTGAATCGATGGTCAAAATATATGATGTATTTATGCGCAAACGTCCGCGCAGCGGTGCGGTATTATGTAGCACGTTCGTTGCCCGACTGACTCGGCGCGGCGACCGGTTTCGCTTGCTCGGCGGGGGCTGGCCGGTGAACCCGTTATTTCTGCTTGATGCGTGCGTAGCTCGAACACTAGCTCTGTTGATAAACCTATGATACTTTCTTATGATAACCTATCAGAGGATTTAAAGCGTACCGCTGATAATCTTATTTCTAAGTTCGATGATATTTCTTACGAAAAAAAGGTTTAGGTCGTACTCATACCAACACCTCAACAATTTCATCTTTCCAAGACACTTTCAACTAATTTCTCAAGCGGACCTACCATCTTTCCTCCAAGATCAAGATTGGATGGTGAAAATAGACCTGCACCAAGCTTACTTTCATTTAGCCATTGCAGAACCACACAGACGGTCCCTCAGAATTGTATATGGCCAAGCAATTCTCCAATTAACATGCCTCGCTTTCGGTCTGTCATCTGCCCCTCGAACTTTTGCTGCAGTTACCAACTAGATTGCGGAAATCCTAAGGGACAAAGGATACAGGATTGTGGTCTTCCTCGACGATTTTTTGTGAATCAGGACAGCCTGTAATTGAAAGATTAAGTTGCGGAAACGATGAATCTCTTACAACAGTTGGGTTGGCGTGTCAATCAAAAAATGTCAAAAGTGATTCCTATTCAAGTTTTTGGAATACTTGGGTCTAGTGTGGAACACCCACAATTGTTCAGTGTCACTACCTGTAAACAAGCAATTAAAGATCAAAAATCTACTTCAAAAGGTGATGAACAGGAAGGCGTGCACACTAACAGAATGTATAAGCATATTGTTGAAGAAAGACACATAATACTATATTTAGAAATTGAGAAGTTACGTTACGGAAATTGATCAATGCAAACTCTTCACTCGTCAAACATTAAAACCGTAATGGCAGATCGAGCTGATTGATTGATGTAGTTACTACACTTAATATAATAAAAGTAGTTTTAACATAATTAAAACGTTGAAACATAACCTAAAACCGTACATAATTGATTGAACATAGTGTTATCATTCATCATTCACATTGAAGTGACATATGACAATTGTTCGCTCAAAAAGTAGTAACCGAGCTGTCATAATCAAAAAGTTGTAACCATAGACATAATTCCTAGTTTTTTTTGTATGAAGACTAGTGACCAAGGAACATATACTTCGGCGAGCTAGTGCATATCTAGTGACTACCTGCCCGGGGGGGGGGGTTCACTTTGTTCTACACAATTGCAGGGGGCCCGGAGAAATGTTTTCATTTAAAAAAAAATTATAAAATTGTTTTTACAATAGCAACACTAAAAATTACTGAAGTATGAACTTTATTTATGTCGAATCAAATCAATATGGCTGCCCGTTTCGCGCTGAGGTGTGGTCGGTTCAAGGAATATATAACATACTACGTCAATTGCGTACATGTTGCGTATGCGCCGTTTTGTGATTTCATTAATTTCAGTGAAATCTCTTGTTCTTTTTCTTGCTGTTTCCCCACAATAACGTTGTGTAGAGCTCTTGCTCCTCCGTTCGCGTGGTAACTCCACACAAATGTTTGATATTGAGAAAGAGTAAGTTTGCCTGTTTGTACGATGAAAGAAAACAAACGGAAGTGTTTTAAGTGCGGGCGCTCTCCTGCAAATGACAAGAAGGTGAAATTATTTCGCTTTCCTCGCCCTGGAATAACAAACTCACTTCGGTATGTTAAATACTAACCACAATGCCTCAGCGTTTAAACCTCAACTTTTGCTATTATCGTCACGAACTTTGATTATAAAGTTAACGAAATATTGTTTTTATTATTGCTGTTTTTCTTTTCAAATGTGAATTATGGGCAAAATACTGTTCCCCAGAAAAAACGTGTACTACAGAATTCCAAAAACGGCTGTATTCGGAATATTATATGCTGTGTGAATAACACTTTAAGCCAACATCATTTGTTGATTTTGAAAAAAAAACTTTCCATAGATTTGCTGTTCCAGAGGATGTTAAGGTTTGTGCTTGGCATATGTCTTTCAACTGAGATATTATTTCACTTGAGTAATTTGTGTTATATTTCTTATTGTTTTCATTGAGTTGTGCTACAAGTTCCAAATAAATCTGACAACAGTGTGGCACATCAATCAAATTTTTCACCTATCTCCATGAAGGGAGAGGAAATGACAGCGGCGGGGCCTTCGCAGTCTCCATTGGGGGACAAAACAAACTTTATTTACATAAAAGGAGCTCCATCAAGCGAAACATGTAAAATTACTGCTCGTAAAACATTGGAAGCACGTGTTTCAACTGCTACAAGTAGCACATTGCCCTCCCTGTACCAGACAAACAAAAATATTATACGACAAAATGCAGAAAACATATGCAAAAAATTTGTCAACTGCGAAATAAAATAAAAAATCAGACAAATGATCAACTATTAAAAGCTTTGGAGGATGACGAAAGCTTAAGATATCTTTCACAGAAAATAACTCCAATCATGACCCTAAGTCTACAAGGAGAAATATTTTTTTTAAAGAAATGAGAGAGGCAGATGCTGTACAAAAGATCAAAAAATTACAGCATTAAGAACATTTAAAAGATCGCCAACTTGCTACAATCTTTCACCAAGTGCTTTTAAAAAGTTCTCAAAAAAACCTCCCAAGTTGCATCCCACACACTGGTATTTATGATTTGTGGCATTAGAAAAAAGCTGATGCAGCCAGTGGTCTATTATTTGTCTGGCTCGTCAGTAACTGCAGATAGGCTTGCTGTTTTAATTAAAGAGGTAACTTTTAGTTTATTTATTGACAAAACTAAAAATACAAGTTTTTGCTTTCAATAAAAATTAGACATTAAATAAGTAAGTAACCGAAATATTTTAAAATATTTTTAGGTGCTGTACCACTGTTTCAAAGCAAATATTTTCAGAAATTTATTCATGAAATATAATATTAAACATTCCACAAATATAACATCTGAAGGCAACATTGGTGAAGGTAAGAAATGAAATTAGCGAACATGAATGAAAAGTGAAAAAATAAAAAAGTTGTAAATGCTTATCATCTTGAAGTGAAATAAAAACTGTTGGTTTTGCAATAACGACTTCTATAATAGTATAGGGTAAAAATACACATTTTTATTTTTTCCACATCCATTGTAACTGTGTAAATTGTGATGGTGAATTCTGATACGCTTTCCTTCTTTTTAGTTGCAAAGAATTTGCCTGTACATTTACATTTATGTTTTTGATCTGATTTCAAAAACATTAGAATAGAAATAGATATTTGATGACCTGTCAGTCAGTTAGTCAGTGCCAAAATCTACGATTTACAGGCATTAATTTCTCATAAACTTAAGTATTTGAAAATGGTTTGTCTCAGTATAATAGATTTATTTAATTATAGGTACCTATTGCCAAATAGAGCCTCATCCAAAAATTTTATGAAATTGATAATCAAAACCCAAACTTTGTTTTTGCACCAAAACATCGATCGGAACATTTAAACCCAAATACAAACAGAAAATGAGAGTTAAGTTAGCAGCTCAAGTTTTGAGCCACTCAGTTATGGCAGGAATGTATTGCAAAATTGCTCAAAGTAAGGTTTACCATTAATGTCAACTGGATCCCCGTATCTAACGACAAATGTGTGTGTGTACTGGATCAGTGTACTTGTATAGAAAGTATTTTGTTTACAATGCAGATTGAGCAAGCTGAACCATACTGTTTCAGTTATAAATATTTTTATTTTTGTATTAATGAACATTGAAATAAAAAATTTCTTACATACAACAAGACAGTATTAGAACTATTCTATTATTTATTGAGTAAAGTCAATGAAACTACAATAGAGTAAACAAACTATATGTATATTATTTCAGGGGACTTCCAACGGAAGCAGTGGTTACAGCTGACCTCATTGCTGATATAGACAATTTCGGCGAAGACCATCGTCGCTTCATCTCGCTTACCTATTACTTATTTTATTTTGACATGTAACTTGCCCAACATTAACGTAAACGCTTTGTATTGTAAACACCATACATAGATTTTACAAGTTCACATCATATCTGAACAAATTGTATTTAAATGACCTCATCTCTTTAAACATTTGAATGTATTTTGCAAAATATTTTATACTGCTCTTCCAATAATGAGTTTTTTTTTTAAATAAAGTCACATTTATTAAATATTCTGTTTTATTGATATAACGAAAATCCTAAAAATTTTGAATTATGGTGTAAGCATATTACAGACGCCGTAATTTAAAATACCTGCCAGTGTATAATTCAGGGGGGCCCCCAATAGATGGCGCATCAATCGATTTCTGTTCACATTATTTAGTATGAAGTTGTCATTCTTCTCGCCGTAGTATATGTTCCTTGCTTTGCTTGCTACCTGCTATGCACAAACTAACTAGTGATGCTACGCATCAGACGAACGTCTTCCTAACATTTCAATTTGACAACAATTTTTTTAAAAATTAGATTGTCCTTCGTTTCTTAATTTAAAAATGACGGCATTGGATTTTGGCGTAATGCCATTGTGGCAGGCGAAAGCCCCTCTCCTTTTCTACAAGATATTTTAAGAATCTAAAAGATAAAGAAGGTAAAATAAATAAAAAACTTGCATATTAATGAATTTTTTTTAATTTCTAAATTATGTTTTACATTTTTATATCCTTTGTTTGTATTGCACGGGAGGAAAATTTTTATTTTCTAGAAGCGAGACATCAGTACCTTTTATTCATATTCTGTTAATTATGTTACACCATTTAAACACCGTTATTCATATTGAGTAACCCAGAAAATATTTCTTGTGTGGCTCACAAACAATATACAAAGGTTTACCACACTTAAACCTTGTAAACACAAAGCACTATTAGCACAAAGACACGGTAACCATTGTTGTCCTATCTCAGTTCTTGGAAAGTGATGGAAAATAACGTCCTTTCGGCTACTTTCTCATTCACTACACAGCACTTGTTGTACATTGTGAAGCATCGAATAAACGCATATTAATTATTATATTTGGTAAATGAGAGGTTATGTTTCGGAAATTGATCAATGCAAACTCTTCACTCGTCAAATATTGAAACCGGAATGGCAGATCTAGCTGATTGATTGAAAATTAAATTAAATTTTGCGTTTTATGGTAATCAGCTGTAGTTACTACACAATAACTATTTCTGCCAATTTCAAGTATTAATATAATAAAAGTAGTTTTAACATAATTAAAACATTGAAACATAACCTAAAACCGTACATCATTGATTGAACATGTTATCATTCATCATTCACATTGAAGTGACGTATGACAATTGTTCGCTCAAAAAGTAGCAAGAGATGTCAGCATCAAAAAGTTCTAACCATAGACATAATTCCTAGTTTTTTCTGTATGAAGACTACCTGCTATGCTGCTATGCAAGCAAGCAAGTGAGCGAGCGAGCGTTTGTGTATTGCGATTGCGTGTGTAATTTTTTGTATTTTTATTTGTTGTTTGTTGTGCTAGAATTCTTATCATTAATCAGTATAACTTTTGATCAGTTATTCGTATTATAAGCTTGTTCAATCGTAACCTATTGCTACTCCGATTTGTTAAGTGAATGTGAAAGCATCATAACCGATTAGTGCAATATCAAGACTTAGTAGCAAAAGTGCAAGCCGGTAACGAGAGTATGGCGGCCCGTTTTCCGCCAGCAGGCGGTGGCGGAGCACCGCCAGGACCTGGTCCAGCTCCTTCGATGCCACCGCAGCAGCGTTATGCGCCACCGGCGCCACCTTCGTCGGCACCAAGAGCTTATCCTCCACAAACTAATTTTGTAAGTTCTCAATGCTTTTAAAAATATTATTGTCCAACTTGGTTTCTTAATGTCTCAGATAATGTTGTCACATAATATGTACCATTAAGGTAATGTATTAAGTCTACATATAAATACATTTAAATTGAAGGATAGAAAAAGGCTTTCTGTGGGATGATTGATACTGATGATGATCTTGATACTTAAATTTTTTTACTATTTCAATATGTAAAATAAGGGGTTTGAAGGGTGTTCTTATGCTAAATGAATTATACATTATTAGTATTAATTGGGTAAACAATGGTCTGTTTGAAGAATGCTTTTTAAGTCTTATAAACATGGACACTTGTGTCTGATACAACACTGGTTTGCAACTATTTTATTTGTATATAATCAAAATGGAATCAAACACCCCTTCTGAAAACATAGGCACTATTTGTCTCCTTTTGCTTCTTCTAAGATAAATCTTCGGTCACAGAAAACTAAAAATAATTGTCAGTTAAAGACACACATAATATTAACGTTTCAAACAATTATACTGTGCAAATTATGGTGACCGGTTGCTGCCACTGTGATGGAGTGCTGTGTCAGCTACAATAGATTATGTGTGCATGTTAGTGATTCATACTCAATAATTATTACTATGACCTTAAAGTAAAGGAAGAACAAATATAGTCTTGATGTCTGCTGCACTCCCCAGAATGGCATGCGTCTTCATGTGGCTGTAAAAGTAACTGAAATATACTATTCAAGCAGATGTTTCAATTGAAAATTTTCAAATTTTTAACACCAGAGCCAAACCGTTTTGCTAACTCAACATGCAGTTTGCACTGGAGATTGGGATCTAAGTTTAGGTCAAGAAATACTGTCGAGTTTACAGGAGTTAGTACCTGGTTCTGAACTACAATGTTTGTCTTTATCTGTTTGACATTTGGCAAAGTAAACTTAACACATTTAGTTTTTTCTTTTCATTGAGGAGCAATTATAAGCTGAGAGCCATTTCTCTGCATTAAAAATACATTTGTAGTAAACAAAGCTCAGTAGTCAGTTTTGTCCTTTAATTTAAAATAAAAAGGAAGTATTATCAGCAAACAATATGACCTAGCATTGTTTTGTAACCAAAGATGGTAGGTCATTGACATATATTACAAATAAGAAAGCACTAAGAATTGAGCCCTGGGGCACACCCATTGCTACTGTCAAGCATGATGATTTTCTTCATTTATTGAAACTTTGTGCTGTCTAATTATAAATATTTCATTTAATCAGGCACTAATTATGTGGTGCACAGATTGTTAAGTGACCCCGTTTTGAAAGCAAATTCTAAGCTTACAATTCATTAAACATTATTAATATAAAATAAATAAAGATGAAAACCCATTCCTGACCTGTCAACATTTCTACAACTCGTGTGCTGAACCATAAAACCTATCTCATGTGAAAAACTACAATCCACAAAAAAATGTATTGGGTTTTCTTTTATAGTTGTTTATTGACATTTGGTTTGCCACGAATGTGCCCAGTAAATATATGGTCTATGACACGTTTCGTTCCAAATAAAGCTCAAACTTTACAATATTTCGAATTTGCTTATAAATTAATAGAAACATATTACTTTTTAAATTAAATTAATATTTTATTTGTTAATTTATTTAAATTCATGCACATCAAAATTAAATAATCAATTATTTTTCTCAAATGTACAATACAGCTTAATTTAACTGTCACATTGACAATGTCAAAAATTACAATGTCAGTTAAGATTTGAATTAAACGTTTGCATTCCTTCATTTTTGTACTACTAAGCGATACTACTCTGGAATTTTCTAACTTTTGATCACCTTGGCATTCCTCCGGGTTAACGTTTCTGGCTTCTGCTTCAACTATTACTTGTGCTAGTTTTACACTGATCTCGGATTTTGCATTGTAAATGTTGAGAAATAAATATTTGAATTTAAATTATATGTACTGAAATTACTACAAATAATCATATTTTTGTTTTTGTTCGTAACTCTATGTAATACCACATCCATAGTGCCCTTAAACTTTTCAAATGGTGAGAATGAGGATCTATACATACTTATTACAATAATGTGCCATGTCTCAATACAGGCTATCTCAACAGATTGAGGAACAGAAAAACTTACAACAACATATCATTGTTTGTTATATTTATTGCTCTTAAGTATGATAATACTTGAGCCACCCCAGGTTGTATGTTCTCTGCTGAATGAACTTTCTGATTACATGATTTTTATGTGTAGACATAAGCAGTTTGATACTGTGTGACCCAGTGTTCTGTAACACAAAACACATGTATATTTTCATAGTTTAAAAACAGCTCAATTGACTGCTATAAAATATACTATAGTGAGTATGCTGTCTGTTGTAGGTCATAATTGTACAAATTGTACCTCCTATTGGTTATATAATGCTTATTGATAAATTTATTTAAATCAATAAATATTCCCAGACAGACATCAACTGTATGTCCCCAAAGTGAGCAGAGCTAGTTTTATGGATGGCCATTCAGCGAACTGGGAAAAACCCAGAGTAAACATACATTACAGAGTGGATAAGACTATTTCAAAACTTTACAAGATATCTTAAAACTGATTACAGAACTGATCCTGATGGTGCTTCATGAGCTCTATCAACTGGTATTATTAAAGTTTTGTAATTAAAAAGGAATCTGTTCAAAAATTCCATGTTTTGAGCTTCCATACATTTAGTATTTATGAAATAAAGAACATATATGTAGTTACCTATTAATAAATTTTTTAATATTTTGAACAATTAAAAATATTATACCTTTTTTCCATGAATGCAGACTTGCTACCCGTGCGAAGCTGGGGCGGGTCGCTAGTCTTGTATATTTAAGAAATATTCTAGGGAAAACACTTATCGTTTCCACCCTGTATAAATATCAACAACCATGACCCAAGAACAATCATCTGTGTTATCACACAAATGTATGCCCCGACCACGGCTCAATTCTGGGACGTCCGGCGTATGAGGTAAGGCTTCTACCCACTACGCCACAGGGCCACACGACTAGATATCTATACAGATGCACAGCTCTCTTACAATGTGCAAAACTGTAGCCTAATTTCTTAAGGTTGACGTATGTTGGAAGGAAAAAAATAAATACAAGTAATACACTCAAAGTAAATTCTGATAGAAAGCGATGGCTGTAGTTAAATTGTGTACATTCTAGCTGTTATATTTTTATTTCCGGTGAATACCTGCTTTGCGAAGGATAGGTACATGGGTTGTTGACCTTTTAACCGTTGAGTTCAATCATACGATTCGACGACAGGTTTTAACCACGTATTTCTGACGCTACTACAAGTAAATAATGTTGTTATATCAACATAGGACAACTTTAATCAGTTATTTTAGCAGTTCCTTGTAAATAAATCTTTAGTTGAGAT
The DNA here is from genome assembly GCA_923062675.1 of Marasmarcha lunaedactyla. NCBI lineage: Eukaryota > Metazoa > Arthropoda > Insecta > Lepidoptera > Pterophoridae > Marasmarcha > Marasmarcha lunaedactyla. The sequence goes on from OV281349.1 coordinate 28,265,887, forward strand.
AGGAGTAAGAGAAACCAATCCCTAGTCGAGGAACAGTAAGCGAAAAAGACACTCCACGAATCATTACGACATCATCTAGCTACTTTACATCCTTAACACACCCTGTGTTACACTTGAGATTTTTCAACTTGTGATTTTTTTAAACTTGTGTCTCGAAAATTATGCCTTATTGAAATAAAATGAATAATGAAAAAAATGAAAAAATTATTTCTCAACATTGACAATTACTTGTTCTTATTGATGTCAAATAAAGCATGACTCTACATTGAAAATTGACATCCACTTTATGCATGCCAATTAGACTCTAAGATCGATGGTTAAAATTGGTCGGGTAATTAGAGCTCACAGCATTTAGAGGTTAGTTAAGATGCTTCAGTGAGTTTTAACAGTCAAGCCGTTACGTAGCCGATGTATTTGCTGGGTGGGTGTAACCTGGTGGTCTGTTGCAGGCTCGCGGTGGCTTCGGCGCCGGCGGAGGAGGGCGCGCGGCCTTCCCCAGCGGGCGCGCGCCGTCGCCCGCGCCGCCCGCGCCCGCGCCGCCCCCCGCTGGCAAGCGCCCGCCCGACCAGCGCCCGCTGCCGCCACACAAGCCGCAGATGTACCCGCAGTCAGTATACACTCATTGATTCATGATTCTCATCTCAAATATACTTAAGGTACATTCTAGAACAATTTAACTTTAAGATGAACAATAACTGACTTATTATATATATTGGAAAATCTGTTGCACCTCAAAGGTCTCTTTTCATATTACTCTTTTTTAATCACAATGTTTTATATTTTTGTAAAATTTTCTAAAATTTGTAATGCCACACCAGTAGGCCTAACATGAAGACATAGCCAATATGACAACTGAAAGAAGCTTCTCTACAATCTTATGACATGTATTTATTCCTAACACAAGTCCCCAAGAAATAAGTCCTATCTCTTTATCAATCAATTTGAAGAAAAAGACTTGGTCTTCTTTCTCTAACTCGAAACAAGGGTAGGATATCGAGACTTTAATTATTTGAAGACTATCTTACCAAGTAAGTAGTTGTTTTAATCAAATTTCTTATATGTATTTGAGTAAATCGTAAGCTTCTAGTTAATCCTTCAGACATCATCTTTCCTCCTAAAAGGGATGCAAACAATAGTTGACCTTTGGATCAGGAATGAAATCCTGATACAAAAACCGCTACAACCGTCGCAACATGCCTACCAAAAAGGCAGGTCCACAGAAACGGCTCTTCTGGATCTGACCGACAAAGTGGAAAAGGCGTTGGAGGACAAACAGATTACATTGTGCGCATTCATGGACATTGAGGGGGCGTTTGATAACACTCCCACGGAATCCACCTTACGTGGACTGGAACACAAGTCTGTGGACCTCACCACAAAACGGTGGATCGAATCAATGCTTCCATCGCGAAAAGCAAAACTAGAACTGAATGGGACATACCGTACAGTTCTTACCACACGAGGGTGTCCACAGGGAGCAGTCCTCCCCTCCAGCCCTCCCCTTCTGTGGACACTGACGGTGGAATCACTCCTGGAGAAACTAAGCCTTAAAGGCTACGATGTGATTGGATGCTTCGACGCATCTCTATAATCGGTACAGGTTCATGTCAGGAGGTCCTATCATACCGCATTCAAGGAGTGCTGAACATTACAACAAAATGGTGCAAAGATAACGAATTGACTGTCAACGCCACCAAAACTATTATAGTGCCATTTACCAAAAAAAGGAAACTTGACAAGCTTAAACCTCCCTAATATTGATGGAACCCCTATAGCATTCTCTATAGAGGTAAAATATCTAGGCATCACCCTAGACGATAAACTTACCTACAATAAACATTTAGACAACGCCACACAGAAAGCAAAAATCTCTCTCTATCTGTGTAGCAGAATGAATGGCTGGATCAAGATGGGGACTTAAACCCAAAATGGCCATGTGGATTCTTGACGCTACCGTCAGACCGATCGTGACATACGGCTGTATAGTGTGGCACAAGAAGCTGACACAAAGAACAATTACCGATCTAGTGAAGATACAAAGAACAGCATACACTCTGGCCACTGGCGCCATGACCACAACGCCAAACCTGGCATTAAATGCACTCTTAGGGATCCTGCCCATGTATCTCACAGCCTTAAACGAGGCTGGGGGGGCATGATCAGAGCCAAATCCCAAAGAGGAAATGCATGGCTTTCAAAAAATGCTCTACAAATGCCCAATTATAAACATACCCAAGGATTACATGCTACGAGAGCTACAATTCAAAAAAACTACCAGATAGAATTCCCAAGCAGAGTAGAATGGACTACAAGCAACATTCACTGGGAAGAACATAGCCTTACCTGGTTTACTAATGGCTCTAAAATTGACAATAAGGTAGGATATGGGGTACCCGGTGTAAAACCCAGGTTTAGCTAATGCTCAAGCCTAGGAGGCTATGCCTCAATATTCCGAGCTAAGATATATGCAATCTTTAGATGTGCGGATATCAATCTCAGCAAATCCTACAAAGGCCAAATAATCCATATAATCTCAGACAGCAAAGCAGCACTAATGGCACTAAACTCATTCAGAGTTGACTCCAAATTGGTAATGCAAAGCCAAGGGACTAAATAAACTTGGGGACCAAAACACGGTACGCCTAAAATGGGTCCCAGGACACTCAAACATCACAGGAAATGACAAGGCTGATGAACTGGAGAGAGAAGGCGCAATGCAGGAACAGATAGTTCCAGAACCTCATTCAAGGTTCCTCGTTCAAATTCATTCCTCAGTTCAACTAGCCTAACACGACAGATACTAACCAGCCTGTGCCTAACAGAAAGCAAACGCCTCTGGAGCGAAGCATGAAACACTCCATGGCGCTAATAGAGGGATACTCAAAACTCTACACAAGGGAACTACTATCGCAACAGGACCCAGCTTAGAACATTAGTGCACGCACTGACAAGTCACTGCAAGCTAAATAAACACATGTTCGATCTAGGCGCAGCGGACGCTACGTGCTGCAGATTCTGTAACACGGAAGAAGAAACGCCCCTTCATATACAGGAAGGTGATTGGCTTCCTGGATTAGATCGGAGTAATCGGCGAGCTATAAACAGGTGGACTCACACATAGATCTGCTAGGGCGCAGTTCAAGTGACCACATAGTCCCGTAAAACAAATAATAAAGCTTCTAGTATTATTATTATTACATGTAATTAATTACTTGAGTTCTAAATAGACACTTTGTGGTATTGTAGTTTAGAGTAGGTAACCTATAAATAAGTTTCATCATTATGTCGCTATTTAATTTCTAATTTTAAGTGTTTAGAAATTATAAGAATTATTGTGGCTTTATATAATAGCTACATTTTTTATTTTACAAAATTATTCACATTGTTTAGAAACAATGTGAATAATTTTGGTATGAAAATTTGTTCCCTGAGAATATATTTTCTTCAGTAGAAACTTTGCCTTCTTTTTATTAACTTATTCATTCTTCGCATCCCATGCTAGTAACACAAAGATCTCTTGACCTTGAGACCTGCAGATGAGAGCTCAACAACCACCTACGTTCCAGTAATATGGCTGTTTACTCACCACACATTTCACTGAGTGATTTTATTTTGAAAAATATAGATGTTCGAAACATTATTTTGAATAATTGTGAAAAATAAATAAATAAAATAGTCTGTTAGTGTTATAGACGTAATGAAGGTTAAGGTTCTTCTTAAATTAATATACAATGTTGTCTATCTCAGTGCTAGTTAATGTAATTTTCTATGTACACGTTCTTGTGGAATGCAACCTAGACTTATTAATATGTTTAAATTTTGGTTGTAATTAATTTTATTAAAGTTGTATTCTGTTGTGTGTAGACATGGAAGAAATCATTAGTAACAGTGAAAATCATATGATTTTTTTTTTCATATATCATATCTGCTATCCAGCTTTAGAATCACAGTGATAATGATTTCTGTTGGTGGTGTGATTTTGGTGAGAGAATTAGCACGGCGATAATGCGAGCGGCAGGATCGAGCGAGACGCACTTACTTACAGCGCTATGAGTGCGAGTAGCGCATTCGATCGCACTATGGCTCGCAGTTTCAGTCAATGTTTACATTCTAAATTAAACTTTAAGGCCATAAGAAAAAGGCTTACTCTAAAGATCTGCTATGGTGCTAAAGGTGCATTAGTTTCACTAGAAAGTTTTTGTAAAGTAAACTAGATGGCGATTTATTACCTAATTAGCGAGCGAGTTGATATCAATTACTGCAAATTATTTTACTTTTCATTATTTAATAAAAATAAATAATACAGGTCTCAGACTTTTTGTCATGTTATTTCTATAAAAAACAAGCTTTAAAAATTTAGTTTGATTCAAGATTACACCCGAACAAAGTGAACTATGTAGCTAAATACATACATTGCAAGTTAAATAAAAGCACGTAAAAGCAACAATAATTGCTATAAAAATCATTCAAATTAATTACGGTGAGAAATCACGGCTAATGAAAAATCACTCCCACATGATATGTCATGATAAATCATACCCAATTAAAAACAGCAGGAGTGAAAAATAGTAGGTGTGAAAAGTAGCAGGGGATTTCACTGTGACAAAAAAAATCATTTTATCATATGATTGTTATTTGTAAATAGCAATCATTTCCATGCCTACTTAGTTGTGTGTAATAAATAAATAAATTACAAACTATCTATATTCTTAACATAATATTTGGTTAATTTTTAAAATAAATATACAAGCGAGAGGCATTTAATGAAACCACATATACTATAAGTGCCTACTGTTAATCCGAAACTATTAAAAAAAAGTTAACGAGAAGTATACGAACAAAAACGTTTTTCAAAGAACTTAAATAGCTTAATAATTAAGTTAAAATGTAAACATCCTTTGTTGAGTAGCCTGCCGCCACCTGCGTAAAAAATTGGCAACGTAGCATTTGAATAGCATAGCGCGTGCGGCGGCGGGCTCACCGGCTCGCACACCTACCTACACAGCGGAGCGCCCGGGTTTGATGTAGATGATAATGTAAACATGTGTTGTAGGTAACGTTGGAAGGTATGATCAATGAAAATAATAAACAAAAATAATTAATTGTAACACTTACACATTAAATCTTCAATTGTTCGAAATGTCCGCCGTTTGCAATGGTACACAAATCATAACGACGTATAATATTGTTATTTAATCGTGCAATAAGGTCACTGTTTGTTGTTAAACTTTTTAATTTATGAAACGCTAAAATAATCCGTTTCTTAAGTTCCTCTACGGTATACACGTCTGTCGCGTACACTTCACCTTTCACAAACCCCCAGACAAAAAAATCCATTGGAGTGAGATCCGGGGACCGTGGTGGCCATCGTACTGGACCAAATCGACCAATCCGCTGCTGTCCAAACATTTTAGTGAGTCGCTCTCTGGAAGACATCACTGAATGTGGAGGAGCTCCGTCCAATTGGTACCATAAATGCCGATGATTGGCTAAGGGTAGTTCTTCGGTATAATCAGCAATGGGACCGGATAATATCTCCAAATATTTTGCCGCGTTAAGGGTGCCGTCAATAAAAACAGGGCCAATAATTTGATCCCTGTGTATACCAGCCCACACATTAACAGAGAAGCGGTACTGATGCTCCGACTCCCGAATCATGCGTGGATTTTCAATACTCCAGTACCTGAGATTTTGTCAGTTCCATATGCCATTGCGTGTAAATGTGCTCTCGTCGGTCCACATGACATTTAATAAAAAGTTCGGGTTTGTCAAGTATCCACTGGCAGTGAGTACGCCTGACTGGCAAATCCCTTGTTAAAAGGGCTTGGACTTTTTTAAATTTGTATGGTTTGCGTTTATTCCTTTTTAAAATGTTATGCACGGTTCTATGGCAAACTCTAAACTGGCGTGCGGCTCTATGCGGACTCGATGTGGGGTTGCGGTCAAAATAGCCAAGAATCTGTTGCTCGCGCGCAGTAGGTATCTGCTGCGGTGGGACTCCCTCCTGATGCGCTGCTAATGGTTTGTTTTCCCGTGCCCGTTGTACTGCCAATACTATGGTGCGAGCGTTCCTAGGGCACGCGCGGCTGTCTCCATACCTTTCTCGGTAAGTTCGTTTCCGTGGGATTCCCTGTAGATTAAATCATGTCAGTGTATTCTGACGCCGTGTATGTAGCATGAGGCATTGTGGATGTCTTACGTACTTACAAAATAATTAAAAACTACTCACAAAACTAAACCGAAAATACTCAGTTACGTGTCCTATCACAATAAAAACTTAACATTAGTAAATGGGACGCGTGAGCGACAATAATCTGTGCTGAATTGCGCAACGTGCACCCCGGATGCAACGCGTCTTCGCACTAAACAAAGTAAAAATTGTGCCCTTGACCTAATTAGCCGAGCCGCCGCCGGCGCCATAGCAACATACTGATCTATTTCTATTTCTGTTACGCTTATTACATTAGAGTGAGATAACCGTGATCTGTACTTTCTTTTAAGGAAAGATTTAGTAACAGTGTACTTCCTTGTTTGTACTGCAAACTTACGATGCGAACTGGCAACGTCGCATCGCTCGCGTGAATTTTGTCGTTTAGATAACTACATATGCCTATAGTACAAACTTACGATCAGGTGATCGGGAAGATACAGAGTGTTTAAATGAAACTAAGTAAAAACTAAAAAACATTCCTGTGACTAAACTGTTGCTTACATTGATCTGATTTTTGTTGTGTAGCCTGATAATGATACACAAAATATGTGGTTTCATTTAATGCCTCTCGCTTTTATCAACGTTGTATATTTCGAACTATTAGTTTTTTCGAGATCTACTATTACAAAATTGGCGGTCGTCGCGCCAGTGCGCACATAAAGATATGTATCTATGTGAGATGAAGTAGAACCTGCAGCTTTCCACATGTGGAGTCACATTTTTATATTTATAACCTCAAAAATAACTTAATACTGTAACTAAAATACTTTTTTACGCAATGCTTTTCATAGATGTATTAAAATTTTAAATTGAATCCTTAAAACAGATTTATTATTATTTTTAACTCACCCACAATTACCTTCATTTGTTACCAGCATCTAAATAATATTTGATGAAATCCAAGATTTTATAAAAAAATTATCTCTCAGATGTATTTTATGATGTATGATTTTACTTATTACAGGGATGCATACGGCGGCGGAGGAGGCAAAAGAAAGAAACGACTGGCTGACAAAATCTTGCCACAAAAGGTACAGATTTACCTATACCAGGGGTCGGCAATCTTTTGAGTCAGAAGAGTCAAAAATTACAATTTACAACGTTTTTAAGTTTTTAAAGAGCCACAAATATGTTTTAAAAATAAATAGTACTTGCATAAATAACGTTTTTTGATTTAAAAAAAACTTATCTTTTTATTCATAAGAAAAATATTTATTTATTCATATAGTTTTTTCACAAAAAATTAGATAGTATGTATATGGTAATATTCGATAATAATTTATTATTTAAGTAAAATATTAGAACAAGTAAACATTTACGGACTAACGACAGTGACTAAGCGTGTCATTCACAACGATTTTCAAATGTTTTGTGTTTAAAAAATAAATAATATTTGTGTATGGAACTAAAGAGCCGCAGCTTCACATCCAAAGAGCCGCATGTGGCTCGCGAGCTGCAGGTTGCCGACCCCTGACCTATACCATAATTCAGATATACTTATTACCCATCCTGCAGCAGGCACTTTTCATCTGCTTGTTATACTTTACAACCTTCCAAAGTATGCAATATTCTGTTTGCTAGCGCGAACAGGCGTAAGTCTTGGATAGACGTGTAGCATCCGCCTCAGTTCATGAAATCACATTCCATCCGGTGAACACGCACTCAGCTTATACACAAATACTTAAAACATGAGAATATAAAAAAGCTCTTCCGCGAACTAACATTTCTTTTAACATGTCTGTAAAAAACAATAAAAAGTTACCGATGTGCATTGCAGGTGCGCGACCTGGTGCCGGAGTCGCAGGCGTACATGGACCTTCTGTCGTTCGAGCGCAAGCTGGACGCCACCATCCTGCGCAAGCGCCTCGACATCCAGGAGGCACTCAAGCGCCCCATGAAGCAGAAGCGTAAGCTGAGGATCTTCATCTCCAATACTTTCTATCCTGGTGAGAATTGATTTTCAGAGTTTATTATTTTAATATCCTTTTCTTCCTGTCTCTTTCAGATACTCTCAAAAGTGTCGAATTCCACGATTTCAGTCAGAAGTTGCTAGAAGGAACTATAAACCTCCTCATAGCTCCATACTTATATAACATGTGACTTAAAGATCATAAAAATCTCAAAAATACTAAGCAAACTGATGTTTATAAAAGCCTGCTAAATTGGCTCAGGGTGGAGCAGGATGGAGCTGAACTGTTACCAAAACAAAACAAAAACCAAGATTATTAAAAGCTGTCCTTTCTTCCATCCTTAAACACATTCAAACTCACGTCACACACGTACACACGACCCCCGACGCTCACACACACGCGGCATTATCTCAGCGCTAACTGCATCTTGTATCACTGAGCTGTAAAGGTTAACTTTCTAGTTTAAATTGCTTTGTAAATAGATACAAGATTTAATATTTTGGTTGTGTGTATACCTGCACTTGCTGTATTGAGGCACACAAACACAGGGCAACCTAATGTGGGAGTGGTGAACAAAACAAAAAGATTTACAAATTTTTATGAAATAAACAAATTTGACCTTTTTAAATAGTTGTATTGGATTGTAATGTAGGTAGTCATGGAATAAAATAATGTTCAATCGCTGTTAAGTGATAAGATCGCGCCTGTGGTCGTTCATTTTTTGTTCAACTTATTCGTTTATTAAAGAATTAATGTACACACAGGTTTTAATATCGTCATAAAAACTAGTTACTAAATAATGTACAAAGGTACTGTTTCTTTCTTAAAAGAATCTTCCGACAGACCTGAGACTGGAGAGACTGAATAATAGCAAATTTAGTGACAAAAATGTGCGAGAGAACTAAAGTTGGGAATTTTGGGTAATGCGAGATCATGATCACGTTTCCAGGATATGGGAAAGGTACCAGATGTTATTGAAACATTGAAAATGTGGATGATTATTAGTAATAACATTGGCAAAATCAAAGTTATCATTCTCGACCACAATTTGTCCTCACTGACGACAGCCCTCTTCACATTGTCTTCTGAAACAGTTTTCAGTAAAAATGGAGAATGAGGAGGACATTTGATAAAGACTTAAGTCAGAATAGAAATCCAGAATATCAAGAATAGAAATCGAAAGAAAATAATAAAAATCAAGAATATCCAAACTTCTACAGGGCTCTGATTAGCGAGGGAATCATGAGAGTGGCGGCATTGACGGCTGCAGTGATTACGCAAATGTTTGTAGCGGTTCAAATTTTGCTCGGTAAGGAAGCGTTTGTACCTGTGTTTTGCCTTATCTCGAAAAGCTTCCCTAATAGGGTCTGACAACCAGGGAGCTAGATTATGTCTGATTTGCATTCTTTTTTAAGGAGCGTGTCGGTCGTACAATTCTAAAAGCAGGGCGTTGAAATTTCTCGTCTGTAATCATAGATCGTATAAAGAACGAATCATAGTTTTATAGTAATATTGTAGAGTCAGGCCAACGAGGTAAAATACGAAACAAACAGACCAGTACTGAGTTACGTTCCGGTACCGAGCGATTTTTGTATCTTTCATGATTAAAGATCGGAATAGGCTGACTATATTTACCTAAACTTCGACGAACAGAGACACAAAGTGGAGATTCCCTTACGACGACATTTTTTTCCCGGAATTCGGAAAAAATCTTAAATAATTTGGAAGTAAGATTTATTTTATTTATTTATTTTTTATTTTTTAGATCTTAAGAATTTTCACTAAAACTAATCTAAATTAAATCATGTATTAGAATTATCCTTTAACTGACCGTTGTTGCATCAAATCTTTCAATACACAACATTTGTCAATGTGTAACGCGTAAGTAAAACTAATTTCTCATTGCGTTAAAGGGACTTCCATATGTATTTCAAACGTAGGTGCTGTAGATTCTTCTTTGTGAAATACACAAATTATGTATTTACTCTATCCCTAGTTATCTACTACGCCGGTGCTCTTGAAACTTTCTCACACGAATTTCGTGTCACAATTTAGACTCAGCAATGCAGACACAGGATTGAACTATTTTTTTTAGAGGTATAGGTTTTATTTAACATGTCCATGTTTCTTAACTTGATTTTCATACGACAGAAATAAATTCTACAATTTGTATTGCAATTAAGTGTACTTAGCTATCATTATTTGAATGAATATGAGTATTGATGAAGACATTAAAAAACAAAGGTTGTTTTTATCATCTGTAAGAAGCGTATAATTTTATTACAGTAATTAAAAATACCAAAGGCAATGACAAACTACTATTTATACATTTTTTGTTGACTAAAAAAAATTGTGCATGTTGCATAAAAAAGTAAAATATATATATAGGTACTTATAGACAAAACGTCATTTATTCAATGATTTGGTACAACGGTTAGTTTAAGGATCGTAAATATAATTCGAATACATGGTTAGACTATTTATTTCGGTAATTGCAAGTTTAGTTAAAAATAGCCTTTACCCATCTTAAATATCCTTATTTTCAACTAATTTAATATTTTTCCCCAATTCCGGGAATAAAAATGACGTCGTAAGAAAGTCTCTACTTTCTGTCTCTGTTCTCCGAAGTTTAGGTAAATATAGTCAGCCTATTCCGATCTCTGGTCATGATCCCTCGTACGTCGTAGTGTAGCGAGTTGGTGGACATAGTTGTCGTTGCGTGGTTCGTAGTACAGGAAACCATCCACTACAGAAGTGATCAACCTGTTCATAAGGTTCATAATGTTTAGTACCCATGAAAGATTACATTTTTTATCTCGTCTAGTCACTTAAGATTATGAACTACTTCTTTCAATAATTAATTTTTTTGCTATATTTCAAATGGCTGACTATACAAATTATGCATACCAAATATATTGACTGATATGTAATAAAAATAATTTTGTTTTGTCATTTAAAATGTATACTCATCTACCGAATAATATTTAAAATATACAATCGTAACAAATTTAGAATTAATTTACACAGCTGGCTTTTATCATATGTAAAGGTTTATTTAGGAGCCTCTTGTTTTACGATTTATAGACCAAAAAAATTTTCTGGTAGCAAGTCGTGCGCAGCCCCGATGAATAACGCGAAGAAAATAATTTTGAAATGTTTTTGGTTCCTTTTCTGGTCGACGGCCCTAAGAAAATATGAATCGAATAAGCTTTTATTTTGATTTTTAATTTGATTTTTGATGACTTTGATGCGACCACTCCAGAGTCCGTACAGTGTAAAAAACCTTGTTTATGATGTGTGAAGTGAGGCAAGTAAAGGTGAACGCGCCTGTTTCAGGGCAAGGCGAGAGCGGCGTGGCGTCGTGGGAGCTGCGCGTGGAGGGCCGCCTGCTCGACGACGCCAAGAACGACCCCAACAAGGTGCCCGCTGTCAGTGCCCTTCCTTTCGTTTTGTTTACTGTTTCATTTGTGTGCTAAAGCTGGCCAGTGCTCGTGATTCCTACTGCAGTAGTCAGCTCTCAATATTTGTATATTAAGATTTCAAGTTTGAAAATTAAATTTGATTTTTTACGTTTTGATATAATACATTCGTTCGTATAGAAGTTTTGGGTGGCCCATATACAACGTATAAATGAATTAACTCGAAACCTGATACACCCCATTTAAAAATATGCAATAATATGATTAAACTATAAATTGCGTTACAAAAGATTTAATTTTAAAAGTTATTTAACATTGGATCGGAGGTGACGTATCTATGGAGTTTCGACAGTACGTACGGCAGTACGGCAGTAGGTACTCCGCGCAACGACGCCCGCGTCTCGCGCCCGCGGCTCGGGATCGCACGGCGCAGCGCCCGCACCGCCGATACTATCCAGCAGTTTAACAGATGCTCACTTTACATCGGTCAAAATATTTTAAGCGAACTGAAAGAACTAAACCTTGGTAGACTACTTTGTAATTTCCATCACACTTTTCCAGGCTTTGGGCTGGCAGCCTGTTTATAATAATATTTATTTATGTCACATGATACAAATACAAAATTTTTTATAGTGCATACTTTTTACAGTTTGTACATTTTTATTATAACAGTTTTATTTTAACATGATATGGCGTAATATCGATTTAAATGATTAGGTACTACATACTCCTCGGTCTTATAAACAATGGCACCTGGTTCTTATATCACTTGTTGAGTTGCAAAGTTGAGTGTGCTCTAAAGTTTTTATTCATTTATTTTAATTACGAAAATTATAAATTTTTGTTTAAAGTGATATTATAAAATCTGTTACATAATTGGTAGTTATTAAGTACCTCATAACTGACAGATGGCATTATTCTTTCCAACCATTTTGTTAATAAAAATCCAACAGTTTGAAGAAAACCTCTAAACGTAACAATAATAACAAGAACTAAAAAAAGCCAATAATAATAACAACTACAAAAAGATGTATTTATTCGACGCCGCGGCGGCAGCGGCGCGGACCCACCGCCGCATCGCGTCCAATCCAGCGCAGACACGCTATCGCTACTACGCAGGTGTCATGTTAATTTGACCAAGTAGTACGTTTGTAAAGAAACAAATATTTAATTTGTAATAAAAAACAGTTACAAAACAAGTTGGGGTATTGAAAAGTTTCGAATCAAATTGTTTACAATGATTGTTAAGGCATCGTGAAAGCGGTGGCGCCTGCAGCCGCGATCTATCGGGACAGAAACGTGACACCTCTCAAAGCGAAGTTCGCGCGTAGACTGACTGGCGCGGCGCCTCGCTCTTGGAGCAGCAAAACATAGGCGAGGGGTGCGGCGTGCGCAGGGGCTGGGTGCGCGGGCGCAAGGCGCCGTTGGCTTGTTCTTTATGACAATAAGGTTGAGCATGGCTGTCGGTGATCGCTCGGCGCATGCCGGATTGTTTTGTCGGTCGGCGTCGTTCGTGCGAAAAGGTTTAACAGGTTTAAACTCGATTTAACAAATTCTTCGTATGGATTGAATTGTCCATAAGAGTCGATGTAAATATACCTTTACATTGCAAAGTTATTTGCGAACAACCTCTTTATAACGAATATTTGACTATCAAGAAAAAGTATAAATACCTCTAATTAACGAATTTTGTCCCAAAACATTTAATTGAAAGTTCCCACCAATGTATGACTATTGATCTCGCAGCGTGCGTCCACGTCGCGACAGTTCAATAATTAGATAAAACAGTGTTATCATTTATTAGTAGAAGTGTCTCGCTGTAACCAGATGAGTACGTAATGCTGAGGTGCATAAAACTATTGTTTTACCTCTTTGTAACGAATTTTAGAGTAACCTAACCTCAACATAACAAACCTCAGTTCAACGAATTACTTGATACGACCAATATTTACTTGTTCCCTTCCGATTTATTATATCGAGGTTGCACTGTATAAATAGTTTAGACATGGGCCAATACATATGGAGAAATAGAACCTATATTGAAACATGGTGCGATCGATCCGCAGTACGATACCGAGCAAACTACTTTCTGGTTTTGGCAGTTAGTAGTTAGTAAGTTAATTTACACGTTATATTTGATTGTGGTTATTGGTTGGTCATTTTTATTTTATCAGTATGAATTTTTAATATTTTTATGGTTGTACATACATCCGATAGTTTATTCTGATATTCCATTCTATCATTCCCACATCTCCATTCTAATGAAGTGCTTGTGGTGAACAGAGGCAGTGCGCCATCTGGAGATGTTTGTTCCTGCTGCATCACTTTCTGTGTATTAGATTTAGTTTTCATTTTTGAATTATAAAATTGCTATTAATAACACTAATTATTAATTAATATTATATTAGAATATCAACAAATGATGCATTACTACATAGTGTAGAACAATGCTTCGTCCTCGATGCAACAGTCGTTCTGAGCCACACCTGTGTTGCGGCGTGTTGCAGGTGAAGCGCAAGTTCTCGTCGTTCTTCAAGTCGCTGGTGATCGAGCTGGACAAGGAGCTGTACGGGCCGGACAACCACCTGGTGGAGTGGCACCGCACGCTCACCACGCAGGAGACCGACGGCTTCCAGGTTGGTACACGTGTTGTTGCACGCGCAGGTACTGGCGCGTGGGTTGCTGCGGTTACACGAACAGTACGGGTGGGACTTAACACTTGAACTAAAGAAATGTTTCCAAACTTTTGTCAACCCGCAAATATATTTTCAAACAAGTTAAAAGTTTTCAACAATGAAGGGCTCTTTTGGCAACAAAAATTTATCTTGTTGATTTTCTGTGGAGTAATATTGAACAGCTTTTATCCTTTATGCTTCTATTCTTGGCATACCACGAATGTTTATCCAAGTCGTTAATGTAACTGCAAAGCAGGTGTTGGTCTTCCTAATGTTCACATAGAGTGATTCGAAGTCGTCCCGCCGCCTGCCCGCCGTGCGCTTAGATCTTTAAGTCGCACCGGCTGTGAATGCGGTTCTTGGCAATGCGCAGAGTGATCCGAGAGGAAGCTTTATATGTATAGTTTAATATTGTTTTGTGTTAAATAGTTGGAATATGACGATGATTGGGCAAGGTGTCGGAAGAAGTGAAGCCGACTGCGAGCTTTCATCGAAAATGCTGTCTTAGTCTCCATCTTTTTAAATATAGCTAAATAATGATGGAACAGAAGTCCCCAAAAACGTCCGCGATGGCATATGTCTATCTTAAAAAAGAAAATGGTCACAATGATCTGGTAATTAGAGAGCGATCCAGGCGGATACATAAATACTTTATTTACCTTAAGCATTTCATACTCATTATAATTGCCATGTACACTACACAATTTTGGAATTAATATAAATTCTAGAAAAACATAAAGTCAATATAAATGCGCCCGCTGCTGCTACACGAGCCGAGCGGTCACCTGCCGCTAAGGACTGTATTTGTTATATATTTTTATGATAGCTATGGCGAATGGTGCCTAATTAGATACTTAGGTCTTCGATCATAGTATAAAAACGTGACGTGTGATCGAATGCTGAGGCAGCCAAAAATTTGAACTTTTTGATAAATTTTATGTTAAGTGTTCTTATGGAAGCTTACAGTAGCGTTGGCTGCGTCTTGCCCATGAATAACTTTACGGTCGCATTTGGAGTTGTGTTTTGCCTTTACATGCTTATTTCAAAATAAAACTGATGTCGTGATGTCGAATAGATTGGTACCTTTGATAGCACAAATATCATCAAAGGTCATTTGTATCAAATTAGTTATTTGTTTTTATAATCTGTAGCGCTTCTTTACGTTTTCAAATACTTGCAGGATAGAAAATAAGAAACTTTTAAAATATTTCAATAAAAAAAGAGTTTGTTCTTCTGCGACACTATGACAAAAAATAAATTCAGGCCTGTCGTGTGTTCCGTGAATACCGTCCGCAGGTTGTACGAGCCCCAATGTATCAGAGTTCGTCTAGTGCCAAATACTGCAAGTGTCTAATATTCGAAGTAAAATTTAGATACATAAATTTAACTTTATTAGTTTAATAAATATACACAGTGGTTTGAACACTTAATGAAATTATTTTCAATTAAAAAAACGTAACAAAATATTTCCCTATTCAAATAAAATATAATTAATTCTTGAGGAACCATCCACGCAATAAACTTCGTCCATCGCATTCAACGGTGCGAAATAGTTCGTCTAGCACTCAGTGGCCTTTATCCTTCGTGGCATCGTTGCTACCAATTGTTCACATTGTTGTGTAGTGTACAGCCAGATTACATTTTTTCCTTTAGATTGCTTTTAGACCTTGCTGGATACTTGCGCAGCATTTTCTTCATAGGGTCACAATCGGTGACCAATCTGGACTACTTAACGGTCATTCCATTGTAGGGATCTGATTTCGGGTAAACCAAGCCTTGGTTGTCCTCGCAGTGTGACAGAGACCAATATCTTATTGAAAGGTGTAGTCATTGCGATGTTTCAACGTTGGAATCGAGGGCGCGAGACTTGTTTCCAGAATGTTTTGGTACTCTACTGCATTAACAATTCCTTCTACAAAATGTAGACGACCCAGACCTTGTGCTGACATGCAGCCCCCTTATCGATCTAGGAAACTTCACTTTTCTTTTGATACAATCGGTATGGAACGCTTCTTGATTTCTGAGAACTATTTTCTGTACTTCACCGATCGGCATCTCAAATTTAGATTTATCACTCCATATTATTTCACGCAACTGGCCTGCAGTCCAATGTTCATGATCTTTAGCGAACTTCAACCTTTTCTTTTTTTGGAGAGGCGCGAGTAAAGGTTTCTCTTTCTCTCAAGCAAAACCCATAGCCCAATTGTTTCACGACCCTTTTGCAGGTATCACCAGATGCATCTGGGTGAGTCATCTCTCCCCACTTCAAGGTAAGTTCTCCTGCGCCCGCACAACGATTCTTTTTAATGATTTTCCTTAAAACTCGATTTTCAGCTTCGCTTGTGATTCGCGGCTGACCAAGTTTCTTCAAACTTTCAATCTTGCCATTTTTCCTGTGATGTTCGATGATGGTCTGAACTGTCGATCTTGGTAGAGATAAGTCCTTGGCTGTTTGGTAAGCAGTTTTGCCATTACTGAGGCTATGAATAATTATTTTTCGTACTTCGTATGCAATAGGATTCCCGCGAACCATTTTGTTTGAAAATAATGATAAAATAGCATGAAATGATGGTTTTTATATGTTTGGAAATTGCAGTGATGCATCATGTGACAGATTGTTTCTATTTTCAAACCAAATGAACTCTATTGCACCGATTAAGATCTAGAAGAACTATTTTGTGTTAGTCGTAGCAAATCAAAGTTTACTAAAATATGTATTTATGCCCATAAAAACGTTTTTCTTTAAAAGTGCCTGATTAACAACAATAAGATAGAGAATTTTACCCTATACAATTTTTTTTCAAAGGCCTATTTTATGAAGAAGTACCAGGGTGGATTGAAAAGTTCGCGGCCTAACATAGATAGCGTTGTCATATTGCTATAAAACTACCCTCATGAAACCTAGACTCTTTGTCAGTCTCTGTGCAATTTTTCTCTGAGATACATGCGTAATTATTTATTTTATTGAACATTAAGTGAGAGTAAGTTTCATTAATTTTGAAAATGGATAGTTTTGAGCACCGTGCCGTGATCAAATACCTCCACAAGAAACACTTAACTCCAAAGCAGATTCATGAAGATATGGTGGCTACTTTAGGAACATCTGCTCCGTCGTATACAATCATAAAAAAGTAAACAGCTGAATTTAAACGTGGACGAGAGAGCATCAAAGATGACCCCTGCTCTGGATGGCCTTCTACAGCTAGGACTTCGGATAACATCAAAAAATATGTGATCTCATCATGGGAGACAGAAGATTGAAGGTATCTGAGATTGCTGAAGCTCTAGGGATTTCATATGAACGTACACAAAACATGATCGTTTACGAATTAGGGTTCCACAAGGTGTATGCAAGATGGGTTCCGCGGCTCCTTTCAGTTGAACAGAAACGAACTCGGCTCACGATTTCTAGAGATTGTTTAGAGCTTTTTCAAGCTGATCCAAACGAATTTTTGGCAAGGTTTATTACTATGGACAAAACATGGGTTCATCACTTTACTCCTGAATCCAAAAATCAGTCCAAACAATGGAAGAGACCCGGATCTCCGACCCCCAAGAAAGCTAAGGTGTGTTTTTCAGTAAACAAGGTAAAGGCATCGGTTTCCTGGGATTCTAAGGGTGTCATCTTGGTTGATTACTTAGAAAGAGGTCAAACTATAAATTCTGCATACTACTGCACACTATTACGTCGTTTACGCGAAGAAATAAAGTCTAAAAGACCAGGATTGTTGACCAAGAAAGTTTTGTTTCATCAGGACAATGCTCGTGTTCACACATCTGCAGAATCGATGGCTCAAATAGTGAATTGTGGTTTCGAATTGCTTCCTCATCGCCCTTATTCACCTGACTTAGCACCTTCTGACTTCCACCTATTTCCATAACTAAAAAAACACTTAGGTGGAATGAAACTGTCTTCCAATGCGGAGGTCAAAGTGGCCGTAGATGCCTGTTTTGAAGACCTTCACGAGACCTATTTAAATGGGATCAAGGCTTTGGAGGACCGCTGGACTAAGTGCTGTGACTTAAGAGGAGAGTATGTAGAAAAATAAATGTAAAAAATTGCATTATTCCTGTGTTTTCTTATTTAGTCCGCGATCTTTTAAATCCACCGTCTTAGTTAAGTTGAAAACAGGCAACCTTTGCAATATATGACTGAACGAATTCCCGCCGGTAGGCGCGCGGCGCTGCGGGCGTAGTTTGTATCTTTCTACTGTTTTGGGTTCGTTTTGAGGTCGGTTTGTTCGAGATGCTGTATTTAATAAACATGTGCCCGCAGCTTCATTTACTTAATGCGCCTACGTGAAATTGTAGTTTAGATAAGAACTTTTTATCATAGATTGATATCAGAATGTATATTGGGATTTCCATTTATTTTTTTAGTGATTTAAATGACTTTTAGACAAATTAAAAAGTATTGTGTTTTAATTGCAACAAAAAGTTGACGTGTGCAGGTGAAACGCCCGGGGTACAAGAACGTGCGCTGCACCATTCTGCTGCTGCTGGACTACCAGCCCCTGCAGTTCAAGCTGGACGCGCGGCTGGCGCGCCTGCTGGGCGTGCACACGCAGACGCGCCCCGTCGTGCTGCACGCGCTGTGGCAGTATGTGCGCACGCACCGTCTGCAGGTACTGCTGGCGCCGTCTAATCTTGTTTGCTTCCATTTACAACTTTGACCCTTATTACGGCGCAAACCCGCGCGTGTGTTCCAACTGGTCTTTCTGTCAACTGATCGTTCTGAAGGGCATTCTGACTGAACGTTACCACAGGTTTTGTGTTCATGATTCTTTTTGTGGATTTACCTTAGAATACCTTTAAACTTAGATACATTTAAACAAGTATGTACAGATATTGTATTGTATTCTTGAGTGAATGGCTGTTATCTGTTGATAATTATGCCAATGGCACGTCGAAGAGTACACAAAGCGATGGATGCAGAGATGTTCACTGCAACACGAAAATAAAAGACATACACAGATATAGACAAACAAAAGCGTACGCAACATTTAATTATAGTTTAATTTTATTAAACTGGATATAGTTACACAAAAATTAGTTCATGGCGAAAGATGTAAAGAGTTAATATGCAGTTTATGTTAATAGGTCTAGGAAACTACGGGTAAAACACCTCAGAGCTAAATATTATATTGACAAGAGAAAAAGATGCGATTCCGGTTGCGTTCACCGAGTCCAGGTCCACGAATGGAATTGTTCGTATTCTTTTAGCAAAAGTACAGGAATGCACGCATGACCAGACGCATTCGAATAATGGTTGAAGTGGTTCGTTTGTTAAAGTTTTTAAAAACCAGGGATTAGCTGGTATAGAGTAGTATTTAGTAGAGAGCCATATAATTTTCCCTTTCCTATAGAAGAGCAATAAAATTGTAGGGAGAGTTTCTGATTTCTAATGTTAGGGAATTTGATTTAGAGCTTAACGGGAATCTCTGAATATCCTGGCTGCTGCGTCTGGCGATCAGTTAAAATTGGTTTATTAAGTTTATTTGATGGTATAAAGGGGACAGCCTCCAGGATAGCCACAGACTCACCAGAATACTCGGAGGAAGGATAGGGAAGCTAAAAATTATTTAGGGATCCACACGTAAGAACCAACGTTAACATCAGGGGAGATTTTGGTAGCACCTGTGTCCATTATTGTCCAACAATGAACATTTCTGGCCATTAAAGCAGCAGATCTGCTGAAGGTTCATAATTGTCTATACCAATGGAAATAATTCTTGGTTGGGATGTCAAAGAACTAAAATTTGAATTGAAAATAATGGCTTTACTAAGTCTTGCCATAAATATAGTTACAAAGAAAAAAATCGCTTTAGTAAAGTTGATATTGCGATGTAGATCACGCGTTGTGATTGGTCGGTTGAGTAGCGCGTCACCGCTACAGGCTGCAAGTCCTAAGTCATCTTTTAAAATACGCGACATGGTTCTTCATCTGCCGAGATAAAATCTATGCTTTCAGACAGGATTTCTTCGAATTCTTTCCCTTACTGCTTTGATCGCCTTTTTCGTACGAACACTACGTGCACGGTCAGATCTTTTTCTGTCACAATCAGAGGTGGTTTCATTGTACCTTCTAAAAACATTTGACGTATACCAAGCGTATGGAGCATTAAAAATTGCTATTGGCTCCATACCTACTTTGTGTGATGCAATCACATCGATTCGGTTCTCTTTATCACCCCACTCCATTTTAATATCACAAAATATTGGACAATTTATTGGCGTGAAAATGAGAAAACACAATCAACAATCATATAAAATGACAGATTCCAAATTCAAATGTAATATTTTGTTTATTTTTAATTGTAACAGTATTTATACTTAGATACATAATAGGATTAAAATTTTTAGGTTTCTCTAAACTATTAATTAGGCAGGGAACAGATTGATGATAAGGTTGGTAAGACATGATAGAAGAAAATGTAGGAGGTGATATTTATTTTGAGTTATTTTAAGGAAGTATTTATCAGCTAGTAATTGAAGCTCCACATACAGGGGAGGGTCAGCACTCTCAACCTATAAAGCATTAATAGGGGATTAAGCATGTATGGGTTGTACAGTGTTGGTCTAAGCACTGATTTCTGGGTAAGGCCTTTCAAGACAATTCTAGGGGGATGTAGCTAACCATCAAGTCGAATCTGGATAGATCTGTCCAGAAGTAAATTGAAAATAAGACATGTTTGCTTCGCTAAAGTACTCAGCTGTAGCATGTTTTGCTTGAGTAGACATTATCACGTATTAATTTCTGGAGAACGATGTTTTTGTTCCGTGACAAAGATGTTTAAATTGTCCAAGGTACCCAAACCTCTGCGAAACCCATATTGAGAAGTAGCCAACAAGTTATTACCTTGAAAAAAACTGCAGTTACTTTTGATAAGGTGTTCCATGATCTTTGATAGTGCTGACGAAAGGGCTATAGGGCGATATGAAGATGGATATAATGGATTTTGACCGTGTGTAAGATTAGGAATCTGGGGCTTCCAGTTCCTCTGGCGAAAACCAGTTTATACCCAACATTTTATGAAAAATTGAAGAAGAACCATTTTTGAGGGATTGGATAGGTGAATAATGAATGAATAGGGCATTCTGTCAATTCCAGGCGATGAGTCTTCTAGGTGGCTCAGGACAGCATCTAACTCTTTAAAGGAGAAAGGATCGTTGAACCTTCATTAAGGAGATAATGGATGTGTTGGAAGGTAGCTGAAAAAGTCTTTTGGAGGAACAATGGGGGAGATAAATTATTTGCAATCCTTGATCCACACTGAGGAGTCATTGGAGGAAACAACAAAAGATGACCACGTAATAATTTAATGTTTTTCCAAAGAACAGAGGGAGGTGAGCGGAGTGAGGCTCCCACAAAACTGTGCCAGTTTTTGTGTTTGATGCTTCTTTATGGCAATTTAATGTATGTTTTGTAATGTATTGCGATAAAACAGTCCAAGAAGCAACAGTTTGCACTGCACAAAGTGCAACTTATTTCACTGACATTAGAAAATTTCTCGTATGATTTCACTTCACAAAACACGCTAGTGTAGATTGTGAACTTTATCACACACGACACAAAGTTTATTTTACGCATTTTTAACACAACGTTTTCTTTTAACTGTTTGCAAGCTTTTCTCTGCTCCCACATTCCACAAAAACAAATAATCTCGAACTTTACAGAAAGTGAATCGTTGATTGCAGGATCCGCGCGAGCGCGACTACATCATCTGCGACAAGTACCTGGAGCAGATCTTCGGCGTGGCGCGTCTCAAGCTGGCCGAGGTGCCCGCGCGCCTGGCGCCGCTGCTGCACCCGCCCGACCCCATCGTCGTCAACCACGTGATCTGCGTGGAGCCGCCGTCCGACGCCAAGCAGACCGCCTGCTACGACATCGACGTCGAGGTTACAAAGCTCGTATTGTACAGCGATTAGTGGCTTTTGAGTATAAGATTCCCAAATCAGTAATAGGCTCGTACCCCGTCAAACTAAATCGACATTCAAAATTATCCACTTTGACAATGTTCCTAAATACGTTTTGTTGCAAACTTGTCACATTACACGTAATGTGTGCTTCTTTCGTCCTAGCTTTGTGCGGGACTTGTGCCTGAGCGTTCTCGTTCACTGGGAGGCGTGTCGGAGGCCTGTGGGGTTCCACTGGGGAGGGGCGGCTTGCCACTCCCTCACCTCAGACACCTCAGTTACTGCTTTCATTATTATTACCGTGGAGTTATGTTGTTTTCTTCCCAAAAACAATCGGGTTCTTTTCTGAATATTCTAATTAGTGACTCGATAGTGTGTGTGTTAAGTAACTGGATAGAATAAAACCATTATGACGAAGTTTTACACCTATTTATATCATGTAAGTACTTGAAAAATAAAAAATTCTCACCTTGATTAGTGTTCTCGCTCCTGTAACTTAATGTTGCTTGTAAATCACACATTGTTGTACCTTTTTAGAATCTACCTATACTAACAAATGGGCAAATAAACATGGGCAGCTATAATAGCTCAATAATTGAGCCGTACTTGTTTTTCTACAGTAGATGACCAAAAGTTGACAATAAGAAAAAAATTTAAATAAAAGCTTAAAACGACAATTTTGAATATGTTTAACGTTAATTGTATTAAAATTAAATAATACACGTCTTCAGGACGATGATACTAAATAATTACACAAAATACCTAAATTTGATAAAATGGCAACGGAATGAATGAAAAAGGCAGCGAAATTTATTTCATGTGGTTAATGTGGTAACCATTTTCATATGGTTGACAACCCTGGCAAGAAGATACGATTTTCTTACAGTCTCATCCGGACAACTGCAGTTAACGGTTTATCCATTCATTACGACAGACCCTGTATAGCATTCAATGTAGCAAGATCTGTTACTATGATCTTGCAATTTTAAAAAAATCTTTTGAAACACGATTTGATTCATATGTTTACATTACATTATCATATAAATGTGACTCATAGATCCATGAACCTAGATATATGATGTGCAGTACCCGCCCGTGGGCACTGACGTCACGCACCACCCGGCGGGCTCGCGCTCCTCCGCCGGCTGGGACAAGTTCCGAGACAGTGGCACAGAACCCAATGAATATTACTAATTTTTCAAAAGAAATCGTCGTCTCTGTTGCCGTTTAAATGTTTATAAATTACTAAATTACTTATGTCGAAAACGATTTGAAATGATTGGATTTTTTTATATTTTTAATTTGCGAAATTTTTGTTACAATCAAGGATGTGGTTTTCGTTTCTGGGTTTAATGGAGTTTATGTTCAGTAAGGCCCCAACTTTTAGATAAGTTATAAGGAAAACAGCAAGCATTTATTTTACTTATTTATCAATTCATTTCCAAAATAAGTTCACGAATCTAAAATCACTAAAAACCCAAAAAAGCTTCTATACTAAAGAAATCGGATCCCATCCTTGTGGGTGGTTCGGATCCAGACCAATGAAACAAAACATGTTTTCCCTTAATTAAGAAGTAATCTAGCATTTAGGAATCCAGACTAAACGTCACTTGTTTACAGTACACTCGGTTAGAGTTGGATGAATTAAATATTATTTTGAATTAAATGTTGGGAAAAATCAAACATTTTATTTAAAACTGAGGCTGAATTTTATTTTATTTCGTAATTAAATTACAGAAAAATTAGATTTGTAGTCACAGGCCTTGAAAGATAGTCACAGGTTTTCGGAATTATTTTTTGATTACATATTACTAGATTGCATGAACACCTCTGTGCCGCAGGTGGACGACACGCTGAAGACGCAGATGAACAACTTCCTGCTGAGCACGGCCAACCAGCAGGAGATCCAGCAGCTCGACGCCAAGATACACGAGACGGTAACTATCCTGCTGAGTTCCCGCTGTGTCTACCCGAGGGCAATGTTATTATCCAGTCATATTATCAAAAATAATTACACATTTAAAATTGACACAGTTGTAAAATATAAATACAAGTGTCGTTTTCTGCATTTGGTTTTCAGCCTAATTGTTTTGTTCTTACTATATCTTTCTACATTCGGCCTTTCAATGTACACTATGTGACATAGTATATGTATGAAGCATATTACAGTAAGTTTGTATTCTAAAGCAGCTGTATCTAGAAACAACATGGCTGTATTTTATGTTTTCTATAAAGTAAACAACGTTGAATAGTAATGTAACGTGAGACATCGTCGCTGGGCAGGTGGACACCATCGGGCAGCTGAAGACGCAGCGCGAGTTCTTCCTGTCCTTCAGCCGAAACCCGCAGCAGTTCGTGACGCGCTGGCTCGCCTCGCAGTGCCGCGACCTCAAGGTAACCGCTGCCCCACCAGCCGCACCCGACTCACCTTGCATGCGCCACCAGACTTTATGCATACTTTCCTATGAAGTGAGGGGTTGCTCACGACGTTTCCCCGCACATTTCGAGCAGTTGGCTTGATGGTGAAGTTGTTCAAACTCATTGGAGCTTATGGCAGCCGCCGGGCCTCAGCGCCTGAGCCATTGTGCCGCCGACTCTCTGTATACTTTAATCTCATCCTATAATTTATTGATTTAGGTTCAAACACTCATTCACACTACAATCACATTATTTTAGTAATACCTAAACGTAGACCGATAGTTCCCTGTAATTATATTACTTGACACTCTACTACTGAGGTAACTGAGGCACACTCTTGAGCCACGAGATAGCTAATTCCAAGGTATAAACGGAAGAAGAAAAAATACTAACAGCAGATGATGGAACTTACGCAAACTTACTAAACTTACGCAGTGATAGATGAAATGAGTCGATTCCGTCAATTTCCTTATTATAAAGACGACACGCTCGTATTGTGTAACTCTTACTTATATAACAAGTAGTACTAAGTTCTCGCTAAGAGAGATGGCGACGCGACGCGACAGCGCGGGGGCTGCGGTGTCTATTATACCAGGGTGGATTGAAAAGTTCGCGGCCTAACATAGATAGCGTTGTCATATTACTATAAAACTACCCTCATGAAACCTAGACTCTTTGTCAGTCTCTGTGCAATTTTTCTCCGAGATACATGCGTAATTATTTATTTTATTGAACATTAAGTGAGAGTAAGTTTCATTAATTTTGAAAATGGATAGTTTTGAGCACCGTGCCGTGATCAAATACCTCCACAAGAAACACTTAACTCCAAAGCAGATTCATGAAGATGTGGTGGCTACTTTAGGAACATCTGCTCCGTCGTATACAATCATAAAAAAGTAAACAGCTGAATTTAAACGTGGACGAGAGAGCATCAAAGATGACCCCTGCTCTGGATGGCCTTCTACAGCTAGGACTTCGGATAACATCAAAAAAATATGTGATCTCATCATGGGAGACAGAAGATTGAAGGTATCTGAGATTGCTGAAGCTCTAGGGATTTCATATGAACGTACACAAAACATGATCGTTAACGAATTAGGGTTCCACAAGGTGTCTGCAAGATGGGTTCCGCGGCTCCTTTCAGTTGAACAGAAACGAACTCGGCTCACGATTTCTCGAGACTGTTAAGAGCTTTTTCAAACTGATCCAAACGAATTTTTGGCAAGGTTTGTTACTATGGACAAAACATGGGTTCATCACTTTACTCCTCAATACAAAAAACAGTCCAAACAATGGAAGAGACCCGGATCTCCGACCCCCAAGAAAGCTAAGGTGTGTTTTTCAGTAAACAAGGTAAAGGCATCGGTTTCCTGGGATTCTAAGGGTGTCGTCATCTTGGTTGATTACTTAGAAAGAGGTCAAACTATAAATTCTGCATACTACTGCACACTATTACGTCGTTTACGCGAAGAAATAAAGTCTAAAAGACCAGGATTGTTGACCAAGAAAGTTTTGTTTCATCAGGACAATGCATTAGTTTCACACATCTGCAGAATCGATGGCTCAAATAGTGAATTGTGGTTTCGAATTGCTTTCTCGTCCCCCTTATTCACCTGACTTAGCACCTTCTAACTTCCACCTATTTCCAAAACTAAAAAAAGACTTAGGTGGACCTTCTATTTAAATGAGCTCAAGGCTTTGGAGGACCGCTGGACTAAGTACTGTGACTTAGGAGGAGAGTATGTAGAAAAATAAATATAAAAAATTGCATTATTCCTGTGTTTTCTTATTTAGGCCGCCACTTCAATCCACCCTCGTATCTCGACACAATGACAAAGTTGTAAAAATGTATAATCATAATTGTCACAACTGAAACCAGTCCTATGCGAGAGAATTCTCTCTGTGAATTTGATAAAAAGGAGCTAGCAAACTCCAGACGGGCACGAACATAACTGTGAATAATACCTTGTGAGTACTGGCCTTCCTGAAGCCAGCCAGCTCGAAGAAAACATCATAACTATACACAGCTTACAAATTGACACAAATGTTTGTTAAACTAAACCCATGGTGTTGATAGATTTGTCTCAGTAATTATTTATTATTATTATTGTCACATGTTGATAGCTCGGTAAAGACACGCCACGTGCCTCGCGATCGTAGATGTCTTGTTTTGGTGTCAACTTGGCTATATCTTTAGCCAAGGCTTTAAGAAGGAAACAAACAAACAGTAACGTGGGCGTTGCAGACGGTGTCGGGTGGCGGCGGCGGCTGCCCGGAGGCGGAGCGGCGCGCGCAGCTGTGGCGCGGCGCGTGGCTGGAGGAGGGCGCGGCGCGCTACCTGCACGCGCGCCTGGCCGCGCGCCGCCGCGACCTCGACCACGCGCTCACCAAGCTGTAGCGCGTCACGCACTGCACTACTACATTCTGCTTTTTGGAGGGTTTTACTTTCGTGTACATATAATTAAATAGTATAGGGAAAACTTATTTACAAATTCAACTAATATTTAACACCATTTATAATTTTACTCGTCTACTTCTACTTGGAACATACACGATATATGCAAAGCGTATACTGCGTTAGTTCGTGTAAGTGAGCGACCGTATCTGTTTACTATATTTCAATTTAAACAAATAGAGAAACTATGAGAGGTCAAAATATTAATCATAATAAGAAAAATTAAGATAAACTATATGCTGCAGTCTGCGCTGATCGATGACACCCGCTATACACTATTTATGTGACACGTGGTCAGTCTCCGAACATGCAGTGTACTCGAGCATCTAAGGCATTTTACATGAACACCATGTATTATAGGATTAAGCATTCTTTAAGTATAATAAACATTTTGTATGCAGTTCGCTTGTTTAATTTCACCCGCCATCCTCGTTCATTGCGGGCTGGCGTCGCCTTCGTTCCAAATGGTCAGATAAAAGGATACAGTTGATGATGCAGATCGTGCCAGTATGTACATCTCGTACTGCAGTTGTTAACCAAACGTGTCCAGTGTCAAGTGACGTCTGGCCTGCAACTTGCACTCCAGTCACGCGTGTCGTGCAGAGCCGTACTTTCATTGTTATTGCCTAGTCAGCGTCAGGCCAACGAGGCGAGGTGAAGGTTCGTCGTCGGCTGCTTTAGAGGAAGGTGATTCGTTACAACAGTACATTGTATTGTATTACCAACCTTGTTGTCAATTAGCTATAACTATCCTGTACTTTGATGATGTGATCTACACAATCCGTCCTTGGCAGCGGATACATTTTGGATTCCTACTTGTAGCAACTTTATAAGGTATTATGCGAGCTACTTGTCCCTTCACGTCAGATCTCGCGAGATCAGTGGGATTGCTCTCGCAATGATGAAGTGGCAGCAACTATGGCCGATCAATAACAGTAAACACTAAACAAGTACGGAGACGAAACAATGCATGTGTCACTACGAACGCAATCCAAACGGGAATGAAGTTGATAACTTCTGTTTTGACAGCTTTCTTGTAAATCACGCAACAACAACCAAATTCAAATATTTATTTGTCAACAGTGACAATTCGTTGTTCTTCTTGACGTCAAACAAAGCATGTCTCTACCACCAGTTCGGAAAAACCTTCGTGAAGAAGCAGAACGAACCGCCGTCGACCGACGGACAACATTAATGCGTACGAGAGATAAAGATAGATTATCACGACGTAACTCGTAACGGACAGTTTGTTTACGTTTTTGATCTCGTCTCGGCCTTACTTTAGCTGCGTCAAACAACCGATCTTTCTGAAAAAAGCATTTATTATTTTAACCAGCTAACTTTAATTAATTATATTCGCGATAAGGTTTCTTGGACATAGTTGCTTGAAAAGAGATTTTCTGACAGCTCCGAAACATTGTAAAGGAATTATACCTTATAGCTGGTGGTGGTACAAGTGGCTCCTATTGTTTTTATTAACGTAAAAAAGGCAAAACCCTGCTCCATACAGATTGGCCAGTCTTAAAAATATATTTAGTATTATTTTTACATTTCCTAGGTTCACATAAAAAGGTAAGGAGTTTTCATTTTCTCGTTTTATATTTTTCTTTCGTAAATAAATGTTTTTAGATATTTATAAATATTTTCACAAACATTGACACTGCCATAATTACAGTTTATTAATACAATGTGTGATTGCGACTCGGGTCGTCAACGGTCAGGCGTTGTCGGCTGTGCCGCCCATATGGAAAAATCAAATTTATTATTTTATTGCGGCTGACTGTGGTACATTGGGTTTTATAATAATTATTAGTTTCACATACAGCACTGTGTAACAGCATGCAAAATAGGTATTTAAAATATTTGATTATAACCACTTTTTTTATTAATGAGTATTACAAGTGTAATTTTCCACTCCAGATACTTTGTGTTTGTCCATTTACATTACATTTTAGGATGGAACGTTCATTTAACTCAATTTTAATCTATTCATAATACAGATAATATCAATTGCATTTCTTTTTTACAAAATAATAGATACATTTCTTTATTGCACTAAGTCGAATGCCTAACAATTTCTGTTACGTAGGTATATCGGTTAATATATCTGTTAATATAACTATAATTTATTAGGATATCTTGTATTGAATCCACAGCAATCTGTATAATTCTGGATTTTCTTTTACAATAATACTAGTTTCGTTAATATAAACACAAGTGTAGAATTAAAAGTCCAAAGCACTGTTTAATTACAATAACAATTTATTGGCAGACTTTGGCCTTACAATCTACTACAAAAACACTTATTCACAAAACACTTAAGGGTAATTCCTGCTAAAGACTCCTCGCTAGCTAGCCTCGAGTGAGAATGCCAAATTCCAAAAAGATCCCCACTCTCGAAAACCAATTGAGTGAACGATCTCAAACCATTCGCTCAATTTTAACAGTCCTTCTTAGGAATAGGATAGAAAAATTATATCCTTAAACTAAGCCTTACATTCGCCCATCCTGACCCTGTGCATATCCTCGTGCACAATAATTTAAATAGCATTTTGCAAGTAACAGAATTGGCAATCTCACTCTCTCTCTTATTGACATATCTACACATTTTATAACCTTAATTCACTAATACAAACTTTACATATGTATTGAATCGAATGTTTATAAAAATACATAACATTGAACATGATTTAAAATTTGACAAATAACTTAATATTATTTCCTTACACACATCATAAGCAATATGTATTAATACAAAATCACCGAACTCCGTATTTATACAAAATCACCGAACTCCGTATTAATACAAAATCACCGAACTCCGTATTAATACAAAATCACCGAACTCCGTGTTTATACTAAATCACCGAACTCCGTATTAATACAAAATCACCGAACTCCGTATTAATACAAAATCACCGAACTCCGTATTAATACAAAATCACCGAACTCCGTATTTATACAAAATCACCGAACTCCGTATTAATACAAAATCACCGAACTCCGTATTAATACAAAATCACCGATCTCCGATCGCTGAACTCCGAACTCCGATCTCCGAACCCAATCACAGAAAACAGCAGAATAAGTATTAATTTTAAAATAAAAATTTGTATTTCATACATTTCACAACTTAATCTAATCATAATAATTACACAGTTCTTATTTAATTCTTATTAGACTTAAATCGTATTGTTTTCAGAATTTTACACATGAAATTCTGAATATATATTTTTATAAATCATACATTTTTTTATCTCAAATAATTGAATATAGAACTGCATATCTACCCGGCTTACATCATCATTTTTTTTCTTTAACCTCATCATTCACGCCAGTGATTTGATTAACGAAATTAACCTGAACTCCGCGACCCATCAGCGTGCTTCTTTTAATATAACATCCCGAATATATCGGTGAGACATACACGCCAATCACCCCGTTTGTCACTTGATATAAACCACCTTGTAATAAGAATTGTTGAGTAGGCTTCCCAATAACCTTAGTGTCCAAGTATAGCACACCCTCCAGCTTTGGGATCACTAACGACTTAACACACGTTAAACCAAAAATTCGCACATCAGCATTACGTACTATGTTGTACGTTACCTCACAGCTATGATCGTTTGATTCAAAATAAAGCATCTCTCTATTAACGTTGTAAAAATTTAATTCTGTGGCTTATGAACGGAAATATGGGGAAGTTCAGTAAAACTTTGACCAATTAAAATAGGAGTGTCTAAATATTTATCCTCTACAACCTGACAATTAACTTTTGCGCACACTCCATCCAAGTTTAGGTATAAACTAGCTTATTACCAAACCCCTTAACACCAATAGGGCATCCACCGTAGTTTAGGCTTAAATCATCAGCAAGTGACTTAAACAAAGAAACTTCACTACCAAAGTCTATAAAGCCCTTAATCAATACATTATTTACATACATTTGTTTATAACATTTAGAATTTGGCGAATGCCCTAATATGCAAAGGGTTTTACGTATCGTGTCGCCCAGCTTATCCTTTTCAGATGTAATTTTTGCATAGCAATTTTCGATTGTGTGTCCTAAATTGTTACATTTAGCGCATTTTAAGATGGGTTTGGGACATTTTAGAAATGGGTGACCCTTCTCCGAATTGCAAAAAATAATTGTAACAAAATATGTTTTTACTTTGGCGAATGCTACCCTTGTAACTAGACCTGTTTAAGGTGCCTGAATGATTTGCGGAATTCACAGATTCCGATCCTAGCCAACATTTCATATTGGGACGACCCGCGTGTTGCGACGTGTCCTTATTGCTCATTGAATATTGCAATAATTGTTCAGGTACAGTACAGCGCAAGGTAACAGCCCGGATCTAATTGTTTTATCATTTAAACCATGAATGGGACAGTCTACAGCATTTTTACCTAAGATGTGACATTGATTCAAATGTGCTAATTTTTCTTAGTAATAAACCTCTATAGGTTCATCAAATTTACTCCTACGTCTCAACATGTCCTCCAGGGCTTGGCCATAATTCTGCTCATTTGGAAATGCACTTAATAATTTTATTTGCCATTCGGCCCAATCGAAGAGAATAGAAGGCAAGCTCTCATACCATGCTTTGGCCTAATTCTGGAGTTTCTGCATAGCGAAATGCGTAGTCGTTTTCTCATCCCAGCCATAGACGGTAGCGCATTCGTTCACCTTTTTTTAGCCAAATATCCATTCGCTGGTTTTTAGAAGGTGGGTCAAAATCAGGTAAAATGTTTTTGTGATCATGGTTATTCACTAAAGCGCCGGCCGTCGATGGCTGTGATTTTACAGTTTTTACCGAATTAAGAAGGGTTAAGACGTTATTTGCTGAGAATGCTGGACTTGTCGACTAGCGTGATGCTCTTTCCCCCCTAACATAACGTCTTTTGCATGAAGGTTCGTCACCCCCACAATCAACCTGAGGACTTGCAGCCCTCCGTCGAGTATTTCCATCATAAACCATATCGAAACCCCGTGGGCTATGAAGTGAATGTTGGTTACTCACAGTACGCCGTTTTCGAACTCGTTCACGTTCCATGTAATTCTCCATATCTCGCAACCTTGCTTTCTCCCGCTCTAGTTCTCTCTTCATTGCATCAAGCATGCTATGATCGCGTGCCCAGAGCGATCTCGCAGTCTGCTGTGACGAACATCCTGGCTATCGCGGTGACTCCTGCTGCGACTGCGCCTAGCCTCGCGATCTCCAGTTAGCTGCCGAGACCGAGACTTTACGGGTCTAGGGGTCTTAGACGTGTATCTTGATTTGGCATTTTAATTTTCTGAAACTCGCAAACAAGACATTAATGAACCAACAGCTCCAGACAAAGTACATTTTCGTAATAAAAAGGAATCCCCATTGTTACGACATTGGATAGGTTTAAACATGTTTGAACTTTTAATTTTATTTTAATATTTCTTAGACTTGTTCATTAATTTCTGATCTCAATGTATTACTAACACTAGTTTAAATTCATTATTACTAACACCTATGGATTAAGTATCAGAATTAAATATATCCAGAATTTTTTTAAATTTTTGAATTTAAAATGAAATCGTAGGTATTTTGTCCACACAAATCAAACGATAAGAAATTTACTTTGTACTCAAATTATTTTGAGTTTCATTATCTCGTAAACGGTGCGTCGTAGCTCAAAAATAACGAAAAATGCCCCCATATCGATCAGCCATAAACAGTACATATCGATCCCATTGATGACCTGTTTAGTGACCTGTTTCAAGGTCACCAAAGTATGTTCATATAATTTTAAAGCGGACTAAATTCACTACGAGTATAAAATTCTCTAAACCCTGCAGGGATTCTCCATTATTCGCAATTTACTTAAAAGTTTTAAATATTAAATTGTTGGTGGGTAGAAAAATATAATAGTATCACCATTACATAACTTTAAAAAGATTCATATTAAATTTATATTGTTTCTTAACACGTTCCTCGAAACAAAATAATTATAACCTTTTTAGAATAAAATAAAATACTCCACAGAATAACTTAACTATAAATTATGAAAAGTCACGTTTTCGAGAAATAACACAAAAAATAAAGTCAAGAAAATTTCCCGTGTACTTACCACTTCTGAATTGTAGAATTAAAACTCCAAAGCACTGTTTTACTACAATAACAATTTACTCTGGCCTTAAAATCTACTATAGATTGTCTAAGCTGAAATGACGCGCCCCACCTTCGCATTTACGCACACAAGCAAATTTCAAATATGGACGCAACACACCTAAACATTCAATTGTAATTGGTCGTTCAGTTGCCGGTTAGACTCAAACGCGGGAGCACGCATCGTTCGATCTCAAAAATACCGTCAGCATGTCTACAAAAAGACATCTTCGGAGCCAGGTAAATAAAATATTTCTTAAAACAACTTATTTGATTTTTAACATGTAAAGTTACGTTAGACTTTTTTATTTGTTTTACTAAATTATATTAATAAAAAATTCTATTGATTTTTTTACAGGCAAAAGAAATAATTGCAAAAGTATACCACCGAATGAAATATGAAGCGGAAAATGGAGTGGAAAAACTTAGTGATGCTAGGTGGCGAACTGCCCAAGCAGTTGGTGTTAGTGAATCCACGATTACGCGAATTTTAAAAGAAGAAAAACAAGCTAGGGCATCAAATGATGTATCGCAGAAAATTTTTAAATCTCCCTCAAAACCAAAAAGGGCTCGTCCTAAGTCTAAGCTGGAAGATTTTGATATGGGTGTGCTTCGAAGAACGATAGCTTCATTCCATACAGAATTTAATGAAGTACCAACATTAAGAAAGCTTAAACAGATATTGGTAGAAAGAATTGGTTTTACTGGTTGTATAGAAACACTGCGCACTATTTTGAAGGAATCAGGCTACGAGTGGTCAAAAATAGATGACAACCGTAAAGCTCTGGTCGAAAAGCACGACATACAAATGCTGCGGTTCCAATATTTGAGGCGATTAAAAAAATACCGTGATGAGGACCGATATATCGTTTTCACAGATAAAAGTTACGTTCACACAACACATATTCAAAACATGTGCTGGAAACTAGCGAAAGGAGTATCACCAGTACAGAAAAAAATATCTAAAGGTATGCGGGTCATTATTGTCCACGCTGGTGGGTGTGAAGGATTTGTTCCAAATGCTGGCTTAGTGTATAAAGCAAACTCAACAAGTGGAGATTATCACGACAACATGAATCTGAATAATTATAAAAAATGGCTTAGCACACAATTGCTGCCCAATCTACCAGAAAACTCTGTCATTGTTGTGGATAACGCTTCTTACCACAATGCTTTAATAGAAAAAGCGCCTAACTCCAACTCAAACAAGAGTGAAATGCAAACATGGCTTGCAGATAAAAATATTCCATTTGATGAAACAATGAAAAAAATAGAGCTATACGATTTAATTTTAAAAAACAAAGATAAATTCAAAAGATTTGCTATCGATGAACTAATTGAATCAAAAGGGTTTGAAATTCTACGATTACTCCCTTACCACCCGGAACTGAATCCCATTGAAAAAATATGGGGGATATTAAAAAACTATGTGGCTAGTAAAAACGTTGCACAAAA
The DNA here is from genome assembly GCA_923062675.1 of Marasmarcha lunaedactyla. Lineage (NCBI taxonomy): Eukaryota > Metazoa > Arthropoda > Insecta > Lepidoptera > Pterophoridae > Marasmarcha > Marasmarcha lunaedactyla. The sequence continues at coordinate 28,300,490 of OV281349.1, forward strand.
TTTAACATCCATTGTGACACTAATAAATGAACGACTTGAAATGATTGATCGTACAATGTGGGCAAACACATGTCGGCATGTTGAAGACACAGAAAAACAATATTCACAATACTTTGACATGGATAAAGAATTTATTATTAATGTTAATGACTCTGATTCAGACGAAAGCGACTCTGTTGAGATGAGTGAGTAATGATACTTTAAGCGACTGTAATTAAATTTAATTGTAAAGTAAATAAATAATTCACAAATTATTATTTTATTTTAATATGCCTATACTGAAACCCTATACTACTAAACTGAAATCACTTAATAATTATGTTCTAATTACCATGAATTCAAAACCTATTAAAGCGTTGCATTAAAATATTTAAATAAATCATTTCGCTTAAGTTTTTAGAATTTCTTTGTAGACCATACTTGCTAAGAACCGTTGTTCTCGGATTTGTTGCCCAACTAGTTTAGTTGATCTTAAACGTGCGAGCGGAGAGGACGCCTTGTTTCATACAATGTGACGGCGCTGCTCCATAGAGCGAGCGTGGTCGGATTTATCACCCGACTAGTCGACCGTCTTGTACACGTGCAGATCGTAGTTCACTGAACAATCGACGCTCCCACACAGATGAAGTGTCGTCATTAATATTTGCACTCACACATCTAAATAAACTAATTAAGTAGTGGGGCGCGTCATTTCAGCTTGGACAAGCTCTACAAAAAACACTTAAGGGTAATTCTAGCTAAAGACTCCTCGCTAGCTCCTCGAGTGAGAATGCCAAATTCCAAAAAGATCCCCACTCTCGAAAACCAATTGAGGGAACGATCTCTAACCATTCGCTCAATTTTAACAATCCTTCTTAGGAATAGGATTTATGGTTCGTTTTGCATCATTGTATTGTTGTTCGTACCTACTATATGCGTTTTCATATTCTTTGTTAGAGCCTTGTAGTTCACTGTCGATTTCCCAGTGAAGTGTATCTATTGCTTGCCAGCGAAAATAGAGGGACTTGAGGGTGTCATCAAACTCCCATTTTTCTTTCATATTTTCGACTTTCATACTTGCTACGGTGCGCTGGAATGCTTTATAATTACTTGTCTGTTTCCTCACCATGTCGTCCATCTTGCTATTGGTACCATGAGAGATGGGCGCGCTGGTGGTGGGTATTGATTGTGCCCACGGATCCTTTGCTTTTAATGTTGGGGATGCGATTGGTGACCTCACTAAATCGCTAACTGTAGGTAGTGACGAAAGCAGTGCAGGCTTAAAGGATTTTTGAAAAAAATCTCTTGTCTCGGTATATATTTTTTTTGTGTCTTTATAAAAAAAGCTCGTAAAATATTCATGTTCTGGGTTCTGGTGCTGAGTTAAAACGTCATGATTTCGTTGAAACTCCGCCCAGTTCATATCCAACGTGAGATACGTCTGTTTACGTTTTCGTGAGTCTTACGATCAGAGCCATCTTTCTTGAAATTCGACAGCGCCTTCCTTATTGCTTCTGCCAACTGCTGTTAAGTCTCCATGATGGATTCCATCTTGATAAGTAAAATTTATCAGATGAGAAAGCGACTGCTTGTAGGTTGATAAACTTGAAAACTTGATTTACGATATTTATCTTCTCTTGATAGAAGAAGTCTTGAAAATGAAACTTGAGATGAATCAGTACTTTTGTAACCAAGAAGGGCGGAGGATATACCCATGCGAGGAGGTAGGTCCAGGGAGTGCTGAAAGTGTCGTGAAATAGGGCTTGTTTGTCTTTCAGGTCTCGTGTCACATAATTATCGACTACGTGGGCTGTCGCTGAGGCAAACCGGTCTGTTACAGGTATTCCATTTCATTAATACAGCTTGCAGGCAAGCCGGTTTTAGATGCCACTCTGGTGTTTTTCGAATCCGTGATAAGTGATCGGCGTGGCTGTTGTATCTACCTGGAAGGTAATGTATGCTGAGATGTATTTGATAGTGCTCTAACAAACTTAAAATTGTATAAGTTATTTCTATTAAGGCAAACGATTTCGTACCTCCTTCTTTCCTTAGATAGGCAACGGTAATTTTGTTGTCGAATTGAATGAGGATAGAACTGTTGCTTATTTGATATACAAAATGCTTCAGTGCGCGAAGGATGGCTAGCGACTCTTTTTGATTTGAACGTAGGGTTGGTTTCTCCTGCGACCAACTTCCTGAAAGAGTCGTGTTATTCAATTGTGCTCCCCAAGCCAGGTCCGAGGCGTCTGTAGTCAGAAAATTCGTCGGAGGCGGGAAGTGTTATAGGGATGTGGCATGGCAATTTCGAACCCACCAATTTAGAACCCACCAATTTAGATTCATATACACAATGACTAGCAAAGGGTAAGCTTTCTTGGAACTTTCTGGTATAGAGTTCATGAAAATAAATAAACTTCAATTATTCAGCCGGCCTCGAGGAACCACAAAGCTTGCAAAGTTTAAAAGGCCTATTAAGCTCTGCAATTCTTTTATGGTTGCTTTTCTTTGATTTAGAATCTGGCTTATCTTCTGGATAGTATTGACAATTTTTTCTGATCCGAAGGAAGAGATTTCTCATTGTTCCAAGGGTTCCAAAGTATGCCCAAGTAAACAACACTTTTTTGTGGACAAAGAATTGATTTATTTCCATTATTTCAAATCCAAGATATTTTAGCGTGTTCACTGTGCGTTGGATATGATTGCGAAGAGTATTTATATCCTGATTTACTACCGTCTAAGAACACCACTATTCTTATATTTCAGCGATCCCGTAATATTTGACCTATCCAATTGTTGAGAATAGAAATAGTTTTAAGGGCCGAACTTAGCTCGAAAGGAAGGCAAGTGACTCCCAGTAGTTCTTTGTTGTAAACAAGGCGAAGAAAGCGCCTGTGCGATATTTTTGTGTTTACATGAAAATAAGCCTGGGCAATGTCTTGCACAGCCAATCTCGAGGTCGCAAGAAATCTGCATGTTCATCGCGTGTAAGGGTTCGCTTTTTACAAAGTTATTCAGAGTCTTTAAGTTGAATATCGGTCGGACTGATCCGTCCGATTTGGGGGTTAAAAACAAAGTAGAAACGGAACATGCCAATGGTTTTATCTTTTCTAACACGCCCTGCATTTTCATTTTCTGTATAATTCCAGACATTTCATTCTTGTGATATGGGCGTTTGATACCTGTTTGTTTTTATGTTCGGATATGCAAGCGGGGGTTTTTGACAAAAGGGTATTCGATAGCCTTGTATTATGTTTTATATTATTTTGGCGCCGAGAGCAATAATGCATTAAGCGACCTGCCTGAAAATTGCCTGTTGTGTCTTGGATTTTTTTTAAACCCTTTAGAGGTGCTAGAGCGACCTCTGCAACTTCCACGATCGGACCGCGAGCCTCGGTTGTGAAATGAACCTCTACTCTGTTGGTCACGTTGAAAGTTTGGTTGGGTATTGAAACCACCTTGCCCTTTGTGTGACACATTACCCCGCGAGGGTAAAATATTGGGTTCATGCGAGTAGGAAGAAAAGCCTGGTTCATGAAAAGTATGTTGAGAACCTCTTGCTGACTTGTAGACGCCTTGCCCTCGCGAGGGGCGGCCATGTCTTTCTGTATTGGAGTAGCTTGTTTGATTTATTGACCCAAAACGTTTAACGAACACCGCCTGATTTTTTTAGTGCAGCAGTAAACGGTACGCAACCAACAAAGTGTGTTGATGATAGAAGAATACGATTAAATGAAGCTTTAACTAATGGATCGCGAACCCGACTGATAATAGTTTCGTGACGCATTTCTATGCTTTCAGCTTGATGACCGCAAACCATTTTCAATACAGCCCAAGTTTTTTTATGTAGATCACCTTTTAGAAAAATCTCCTCAACTTTTTAGCTTAAATTATTATAATTAACATTTGAATTTTTAGCCCACGAAACCAGATTACGAATACCCTCCTGAAGAGCATCCTCCGTTTGTTTCAAGGTCTACGAAACCTGGCGTACGATTATACAATTTCTGCGCATCCGAATACCTAACTTCATACCAAGAAGCATCACCTAAACATTGAATGTCCTTTAACATTGTTAAAAAAGAATTTGGACTCCGTGGAACTGATGATTCCTTAAATTTAGTAACTAATTCAAATGTAAAATCCGAATTTAACGCGCAACTTTCACTAGAGCACTCGTTCGCATAAATCTCCGCTAACTTCAAAACAAAGTGATACAGCGTCATTACAATTTTACTATCAAAATTACTTGTTATATAAATTTTCATAGTTGACCCACTTCTTTTAAAAGCCATTTCATCATTTTTGAATGACGAGATCGCTTGTTTTTTCTATGACGTGTCGCTTACCTCCATCGCTTTCACTACTTGAGCTCGATAAACTATCCGAAGAGCTGCTATTGCGGCGCGCTACGAGTTGTTGGCCCATAGGCCCTGGGGCATTCTGATTCATCCTGTAATACTGACAATTTTTTGAAGATAAGAATGATACCTTAAAATCAAATCTTTTATAGCTAAAACTCAATATTTAAAAATATCTATCTAAAAGTAGGTAGATAAAAAGGAAGGAAGATAAGTAGGAACAACAAATTTTCCTACGGTGAACCGAAGAATATTTGTATCATAATCTACAAAACCAGTTCAATAGACAATGCACTTCTGTAACAATGAGGCTACTTACCAACAGACGTACCAGTAGTCACGCAAGATTATTTTTAACGATTATTGTTAACTTTTTAATGATTTATTTTGGACACTAGTTTTAATACGTGTTGCTTTGACGAAAATTGAAACGCCAAGGAAATAAAATAGCTTAACAAAAATTATGTTATACAATTATACGTTTTATATGTTATCAAAAATTATATGTTAGTTAACAAATTAATCAATCTTACAAATAATACAAAAATTAATTTCTTTTATTAAATTTTTCCACCTCGCTGTCTTTGATGGCTGATTTCAGCGATTAATAGCCTATGAAACGCTTATTGTCCAACGCATTCTCTGAAGCTACTAAGAAACGAAGAAACTACCTGTTTCGATTTTCAATTTTAATTTTAAAGTTTAAATGATAACTCAATTAATATAAATTCCAAGCTATAGGTAATTTTTTAGAAACTTTCGTTAAAGTTATGAAGTTGATTATTTTATGCATAAACACACAGTTCATAGAGATTTAGTAGCAAAAATAGAAATCCGAAGAAACATTCTACTTTTTTTTTTAATGTTTGAAACTGATTCGGTCCCAATTTTGCGAAAATTCAGAAGAAAATCGTAACTCGAAGACTATGAAAAATTTTATAACATTCATAGGGATGATTCAGATACATCTCAAGACGAGGCACCTAACAAAATTTTTCGAAGTCACTTTTCTGGCCATCCTGTATAAAGGCAAGCTAACATCGGCTGGCGCCACTGGAATAGTAGTGGGGATAAAGTCAATAGAATACATAGGGAGGGGTACATTTCGACGCAAATAGCACTCATCAAACCTATTCACAAAAAAAAAACATTAAAACAGACCTCAATAACTTCCGCCCCGTTGCCATACCAGGACTGAGAAAGCAATGTGTAACCGCGTGTATAACTTTTGCAAAACAGATTTAGGAAAAAACGGTCAACAACACTAGCACTCATACAAATACAATATATACAAGAAATACTTCAAATTATAAATGATAAAACATACGCAATCGGTATCTTACTTGATATGTCCATGTCATACGATATAGTCCAATTTAATGTATTACTAAATTAACTATACAGCATAGGAATCCGCGGCACCCCGCATAAATGGTTTATATCGTACCTAACAAATACACAACAATTAGTAGAAATGGAATATTTTAACTCGTACAACTAACGAAATTGAAACAGTTAGATCGTATTACTATATTCATTTTTTTATATACATCAATGAGTTGCAAAAAATCATGAGCGAACCCATGTATCTAATTCGCTGATGATATCTCACTTATTATCTCTTGCGATAGTAACTCGGGCATAAATGAAAAAATCAAATCATCCTTTAGAAAACGGTAGATTTGCTTGAAAACACAATTTAGATATTAATTTTAATGAAACAAAAATAATAACATTCCACCCTCATCAAAAACCTTTCATTCAACCAAGTCATTCACCAAAGACATTCAACTCAAATTTAAAAACACCGTAAACAATTTTACACTGCTAGGCATAGATAAACTGGAAGGACCATGTCAAAAAAGTTCGTTTGAAACTGGCAAGATTTGTATACGCGCTCCGTGAAATTAAAAAGACAACCGATCTAAAAACTTCTTTGATCACAGAGGTACTACGCGTATGCGCACGCGTGGCTCACCTATGGTGTCATCCTCTGGGGTGGCAGCGTAGATGCGCCATCTGTGTTCACGGCCCAGAAAAATTACTACGAATCCTAGTCAATATCGAAAAAACGGCCACTTGTAAACCACACTTCATACACCACAGAACCCTTACACTCCATGGTGTAATCGTTACAATACAGGGTGTAATCGTTAAGTGTGACCAGGCAAATATTCCGTAACTATTACAGATATCAAAAAACTTTAAATTGATATCGAAAGTACAATGAGTAAAATGACATCAATAACTTTTTGAATATCAAACGACAAGTATCTAAAATGTTTACATTAAACACTTTCATTCATTTAGTATGAGATTAGTAGAAAGGTTTTAGTTTCTTTATTTTAAGTGGTCTACTACTCATTTTACCTTTATCATATTTTATGATTACTTATGATAATAATGATTTTCAAGTAGATAACGAATAGATTAATTATCTTACCAATTCAAATTACTAGTAAACCTTGTTTCGATATCGCATTAATTCTATCTGGCTGAAAAGCAACACAAAAAAAAATCTTTGTGTTTGTTCTAAATTCAACACCTTTATCGCGGATTGTAACTCTCGCCAATTTATTGTGTTTTTTTGCGTTAATAATCGTGATTGTTTCTTTATTGATTGAAAAATGTCATATTCCAATAGAGAGAAGAGGGATATGTTAAAAATGTACTACAAATATGATTGTAACTAAAGAGCGGCCATTGTTATTGCCTACTGAAGAAAGTACCCAGATAGATAATCTGATAGTCCATTCTGGAATGGACTTACGTAAACTGGGTAACAATTTGATAAATAATGGAGCCTTTAATAAAAAAAAAAGATCCCAGAACAAGAGCTCCAGGATTTAGTAATGATTTAGATCACAATATTTTAACACCGTAGTAGTTAATCCACGAGAATCGACGGGCACAATGGCACGATTATTTCGGGTGTCCCATAATTATGTACAAAAGTTATTGAAAAAACAACTTTAAAGCTTTCAAGATAAAACCTACTCAAACGCTACAAAATGATGATCCTGCTCGTCGGGTGAGCTATTGCTATTGGCTAGTCAATAATTATATCAATGTAAGGTCAATATTATGGACCGATGAAAGTATTGTTTCAAATTGCGGCATTTACAATTTAAAAAAACTCAATCCTCGCCTAATTACTGAAGTTAGAGCTCAGGTGCGATTCTCAATTAATGTATGGTGTGGTATTCTTGGAGATCGGATAGCTGGGCCATATTTTTACAGTAGAACCTTAACTGAACAGAGATATTCACCTTTGTACAAAACGATACGCTAAGTCTCGTAGAACAAACTCCAGACGATAAAAGAAGGTCGATAATTTCTCAACAAGATGGAGCATCTGCGCAAACGCATTATACAAATTGTGTAATTAATTTCTTACGAAACAATTTTGATGGTTTAGTAGCCAGTAACAGTAGAACCCCTTAGCATGCCAGATCCCCGGATCTGATGCCTTGTGATTTCTTCCTATGGGGATTTATCCAAGACAACGTTTACGCTGAGTAGGGTTGCCATATGTAAATAGAGGGATGCCTGTCTATGGTACCTAAAATGCCTGATTTTTCAGAAGAATGCATTTAGCATTAACAAAACGCTGGAGGTAATAACTAAACGCCAACAGATAATAATGAAGATGGATATTTATTACTGATATTTGTCAGAGGACATAATTTTTTTAATACTTAGTTCTTTCTTTTCTAATACATAAACGTAAAAATCTTCACATGATACAGTTTGTAATTTTCCTGAGTAATCAATATTGCTTTTACCGATTCAATTGTCAGCCGATTTCTTTCTTTACTCAACTGGGCGTTGAGTAAAGAAAGCGAGAAAAAACATAAGTTCTACATTCGCATTGTGTGCCAAAATAGAGAACACAAACTGGCGGATTTTTACGAATTCTTTAATGACGACATTCACTTCCCTACTTTTTAGAAAATTGCATCACTGTGTAGTTAAGCCTTCAGAAAAAAATATGTTATCTGAACTTCTACAATATTATTTCAGAACTTCGTATTCGTCAAAACATTTTCTCGTCGTCAACACTGATATTCAGCTAATAGAGAAATTCTACAGATGAAGCTAAATCAGAACTTGAGAAACTTTTCATTTCTTTTTGTAAAATCATCCACCGGAAAGAAGAGAAATCTTTGATGTTTTTTATCCATTTTTCCGAATAAGCTGTTAAATCCAAAAACAGGCCCAGAATCTCCGTTTTAAAATTAGTGTTCAGTAGTCGAATAACTGTCAATGATTTAAAATGTTCAACTTTACGAGATTTGATAGCATTTAAAGTTGCGTTTAATATACTGTTAATTTCTACAATAGTAACATCATCTTTCTTAATAGCTTGGATTTTGGATTGAAACAGCATCGCTGGCAGAATGCACAGCCTATAAGAGTAAGCAAGTCGTGCAATTGCTTTAAATACTTCGCAAATGTTAAGAAAAGTTCATTTAAAAACAACGACGTCACTTCGAACATCTGCTTAGAATATAAAATTTTGTACTTACTAAAAATAAATATTATTATATTAAAAGATAGTTTTATTACTTTATTAGGTTAAAAAACTGTTTCTTTTAATATCAGTATTAAGCTAAAATAACCTTTTAAAATAAGGAAACTAAAACCTTTCCACTAATTCATACTAAATGTATGGGAGTGCTAAATGTCCAAATTTTGATACTTGTTTGATTTTTTAAAAGTTATTGATGTCATTTTACTTATTAGGTAACGTACTTTCGATATCAGTTCAACGTTTTTTGATATCTGTAAAAGTTACAAAATAATCGCCTGGTCACACAACGATTACCTACACCCTGTAGGTATTGGAAATCTGTAAATTTTTTGTTAGAAAATATCCAGAATACTACACAAAGCGCGAAGACGTACCAATAATAAAATACTCGCTGAGACCGAGTCAAAGAAGGCAACTAGTAGCACCACCGTCCCGACTCACACGACTGTCATCCGGCCGCTGGACATGGCAATAACAATATACACAAAGATAAAGAATTTACTAACAGACTAAAACAACTTCTAACAAAATGGTACTATTCAGTTGACAAATTACCTTAATGAAAATGTTTAATAAACTAGCTTAATGTATAGCCGAACCTACTACATTTATATAATTTACTAACTGATTTAAAAACATACACATAAACCCACCAATATATAATATTTAAATACCTACCAGAGAAATGAAATATGATGTCACTATAACATATAATTAACACATAATGATAATAATTAGTAAGTAAGTTGACTTTAACACATTGACTGCCAGCTACGAGTAAACTCGTAGCTGTTTTTCTTAGCTGTGCCAACTACGAGTTTAGTCGTATTACTTTAGTTCGGCTTACTAAAGAAAATTATATAATTGGCGTCCAGAGAACGTAGCAATATTATAGATTGGCATCTAAGAAACAAAAAAGCAAAAAAAAGTAGTAGGATTCTATATAAGGTAAAAAATTACATAATTTTTACTAAACAGTTTCTAACGTATTTTTACAGAAGTAGAGAGTGTGCCTGAAATGTATTTTACCTTTATATAAATATATAAAAACATGAAAAAAATAATTTAGTGAGTTGCAGGATTAGTGTGATAAATTTTGAAACACTCCAAAACACATAAAGCTGGATTCCCTGGACACAATTCACAACAGTAGGCAGTTTCTTTTGGGTACAAACACGACAAGGCTTCTTAGGATTAACTTTTTTTCCCATTGACGAAAGATCAGTCTCCCGCGCCACAAAACCATTGATTCATCAATACTCAAATTTTTGTTAGGATAAATAATGCGATTGCTCAAGTTATTGAAATGTTCCATAACTGGACGTATTTTATAAAGGCGATCTCTCACCGTCGGTTCTTGGTTGTCCGAGTAATGCAAAAAACGAAGTAATAATTGAAATCCGTTTCTGCTCATTATTTGTCGAAAGAGAGGAAAGTTCTATAAACGATGTGTAGACCAGTAGTGTGCTGTTGTGGGTAGCTGATTTATGCCTAAATACAGTAACATACCAAAAAGTTTTCTTATTTCTTGCATGTCTGTTGGCTTCCAATATCTAAATCTTGAACGCTGCGTTGTAGGACGGACTAGCATTCGATAGGCATATAAGTTAGTTTGTTTCACCACCATTTGTATAAATTCACATTTGTTTCCGGATCAAATGAAGGACTATCACCGCCAAGGAATCGACTTCTGACTCACTAGTGACTGATGCTGAGGACTCTCAATAGCTACTTATATCACCACTACTAACTTCGGGAACATATTATTCATCTGAACAACTAGAAAAATCTTCACCAGAACTAGACTCCGTATTCAAAAAGTCTTCTATATTTACCGGCCTTTGAAAATTACGGCGAGGGTGTGAGAGCGACATTATAGCAGTTCAATAACTAATGAAGGTATTTTGTGTTTAGCTGAGATCGAAAAATAAATAAGATATGAGGGTAGCATGAAATATGATGATAACTTAAAGTGCTTGGTGCCAATCTACGAGTTATCTCATATACGAGCTAACTCGTATTGTTGGCATCCTAGATATTGAGTATTTGACCGTTGCCGACTACGAGTAAACTCGTATTGTGCTGTTTGTATGGTGGGAACCAGATAATGCAGCTAAAATATGTTGGCATTCGATGTGTTAATAAAAAGGAAGCTACAGATAAATAATTTAATAATTTGTCTAACTTAATTTAACATATAGTAACTACTTACTACTAAATTTCATTCAACAAGCTCAATATACCTACTTGACTGCCTCTGTAACATACCTACCAATTAAAAACAATCCATACTTAAATAGTATAAAAACTTGTATAAATAACCAATAGGATAAACCAATAAGTCAAAATATTGTAATATAATAATAATTATTAAACACGAAACGTTACTTACTAATAACATTATATACAAGCTTACAAAAATATATAATGTTAAAATATATAATATAAAATAATTATGTAATAATAATAAAATAATGTAAAAATAACCTCTTGCTATCAAAACTGGCATTCTATGGTTTTGGTCAAAAAACAATACACTGGTTCTCTAGCTATCTCAGTTGTCGAGTGCAGCGTGTTGAAATCAACATCGAAGCTGGAGCAAGGTCAGTCTGACGCTGCTCTATTGAACCGCGGAGTTCCACAAGGATCTATTCTACGACCAGTCCTCTTTATCCTGTACAGCGCTGATCTGGCAAGCTGTATTAAGAATTGCAAATTTCACATATACGCGGATGACCTACAGGTTTATTTACAATGTGAATCTAATGAGACACCAACGACAGTTAACAAAAATAATGGAGATCTAAAGCGAATTAATACATGGGCTAATCATAACTGCCTCGTTCTTAATTCATCTAAATCCAAAAATCTCGTTCTAGGTTGTTCCCATGTTGCTATCAAAATTGAAAATGTAGCTCTCGAGCAGGTGGAATCTTGGTATTCTTATGGATAGTGGGCTAAGATTGCATAAACATGTCCTAGAAATAGTCAGAAATTGCTTTTACAGGCTCAAAGTTCTACATCGTGTTCGAGAGTATTTGAATGCTAACATAAGGGTAAAACTATGCGAAACTTTAATACTATCCAAACTAAATTATGCAGATGCTGTGATATGTGTGTGCCCATTTGGCTACACCAAGAAACTCATACAGCGTGTGCAAAATGCCTGTGCGCGCAGGGCTCATGTAACTCCATTTCTGAATCAGGGAAATCTCATGAACATTTATTTTTATTTATTTATTTAACAATCACAAAATCCACAGATCTTAATTTATATACGAACAGTAAGACTTTCAAATTAAATCCTACATCCAATAACGGATGTACATTATATTTAAATATCCACGTAGAGAGCAATTAATGAGTTTAAAAAATTGTTAAATTAGTTAAAGTGTACATATTGAAAGATTGAAAATTTAGGTATATATAATATGATGGATGTGGGGTGTGTAGTGTCTGTGTCTGTGAGGTGTGTGTGTGTCTATGTATGCAAATTGTAACAGTAATCCATATATTTCCACAATTTTCATACTCAAGTCGCAGTTAGATACTCAATGATTTGCTTTTTGAACTTTTGTTTGGAACCATTGAACAAGTCGATTGATTTTGACATATTGTTATATTTTTTTAGCGTTCGATAAATCACGGAGTTCTGCATAAAGTTCGTACGGGCAAGAGGGAGATCAAAAATAGATGTTTGTCTTGTCCGATGTGAAGGAGTAAGGAGCTGAAGGAGCTGTTCCACGAGTTCTAAGCAATCAACGTGGTCGTGGGTAACATTGTGTAGGAATGTCCAGATCAAGTAGGGTTCGCCTTTGTTGTAGTGATAAAATTTTATGAAAGTGACAAGATTCTTTATAATCTGAGTACTTGTGTTGGCAACGATAATTCATATGTTTAACAAACTTAGATTGAATTTTTTCAATACTTTGAAATTAAATTAAGTAGTGAGGATTCCAGATATTACTGCAATATTCAAGTACACTTCTAACAAAGGCAAAAAATAATATTTTAAGTACATCAGGGTCAGAAAAAGGTTTGCTTACGCGTATTATGAACCCTAGATTTTTGTATGCTCTATTCACAATATGAGTTATGTGGTCATTGAAGGAGAGTTTGTCATCTAAAATTACTCCCAAATCTCTAACTTGCTGAACTTTTTTAATTAATGTTTTAGTAAAATTATAGCTGAAATTAATAGGATTTTTTTTCTTGTAAATGTTATACACGTGCATTTGTTTATGTTAATATCAATTTTATTGTCCCTGTTATATTGAGTCAAGCGATCTAGGTCTTGTTGAAGGTTTTCGCAGTCATGAGGCGTCTTTATTTCATGGTAGATTTTGGTAACATCTGCATACATTAAACATTTTGCAAATTTAAAACATGAGGCAATATCATAGAGATAGTCTGCGTAGAGAAGCGGAGAGAGAATAGAGCCTTGTGGCACGCCTGAAGGCACATCTGTGTAATCGGAACAGTGTCCCCCCACCACAACGGCTTGGCAACGATTCCGAAGATAGGACTCAGTTCAGCGCAATAGATTTCCACAGACGCCTAGCTCCTGCAGTTTACGGAGCAAGATGATGTGATCCACACGATCGAAGGCTTTTTCAAAGTCTGTGTAGATCACATCAACCTGTGAACCACTATCCATATTGAGCAGTACGTCATTAGTAAACACTGAAAGATTTGTGTTCGTGGAACGACTTTTTATAAACCCGTGTTGACACATAAGAATATAACGATGTATGAACGAGTAGATATGTTCATGAACTATTATTTCCATAAATTTACCAATGATATTCAATTTCGAAATAGGTCGATAATTTTCAATAGCAGATTTTGTGCCTTTTTTATGTATAAGGATAATGTGTGCTGTTTTCCAGATTTTAGGAACATATCCGTCACGAAAACATCGATTAAACAAAAGTGTAATTGGTACAGCGTGGGATTCAGCAGATTTGATGTAAAAGATGGGAGGGATTTTATCACTACCAGCGCCTTTGTTTCGGCTTGTGATTTTAAGTAATTTCAATATAAAATTTGAATCTATTTGAATAGTACTAAGCGTGTCGGTGCTAATTAAGCTCTCTGATTCTATTATACTCATACAATTTGAAACAAGAGGTTTACTAAAACATTTTTTCAAAGAAGTTGTTAAATGCCAGACAGATGTCTACGTGGTTAGAAACCGATTTATTTTCGTAAAACATATAATTGGGGTACTCAGTAACATTTTTTCTTTTAGATTTAACGAATGACCAAACTAATTTAGGGTTTGATTTTATACTTTCTTGAGAGAACTCAATAAATGAGAAATAACAAGCCCTTTGTAATTTTTTTACCTGGGAACGTAAATAAGAAAATGACTGATACTCCTGCTCATTATTATATTTTTTCCAGTTTGAGTGTGCTCTGGCTTTTTCTTTAATTAACTTAATTATTTCTTGACTGTACCAGACTGGATAAATGTGATTATTTAATATAGTTAAACGTGGAACATACTTATCTATGTCTATATTTAGTTTAGTATAAAAATTATGCACAGCCTCGTCAATAGTACATGTGAGCAACAATTCCGTCCAAGGAACTTTTTAAAGTAATTGTTAATTTCAACATAATTAGCTTTATGAAATAGAATTTTAATTTGAGGTATGGATTTCAGAGGTGCTATGTCTATGGCATCTAATTTAATGGTGGGGTGAAAAATGTCCTCTTTCACCAATGCTATCTGATCTCTGTACGCCAAGTGAAAAGTTAGCAAACGTTAAATCTAATGTATTTTGGTGTAAATTTACTACGGTGTTAAATTGATTAAACCCAGCATACGAAGCATAATTGATTAATTCTGAGGCATTATTTTGTATTTCTACTGAACCCTTTTTTAAGAGCACAGGGTACCCAGAGGACCATTGAATGCAAGGCAGATTAAAATCACCGGTCAGAATAATTTTATCGTTTTTTAAGCGTCTGAAATAATAGTTAATATATCAAGTAAAGTGCGCAATCGAGACGGAATATGCCTGTCAGGTGGCAGATAAACAACACCGATGTGTATATCATGGTGGGCCGGGCGAGGGTGCCTTTTTGTTATTTGGTATTGTTGAAACCGGATCACCCTCTTATTTGTTTCAGAAGCTTCTATTTTCACATCGCCAAGCCAAAATACCTTCTCGCCTTGATTGCCATAGGCATCGCACTGTAGCGTTTCATGGCAGTTTCAAATACTCTGCCACGAAATGCTGGAATGCCATTTTATGGTTGTCGCATCATTGCCAAACCTGTCTCGTCATATTATTTAGACGTGGGTATTGCACACATCCCATCTTGTTTAAACAGGAAATCGCCGTAACATTGTCCACTCTCAATATGATTTCGCAATTGCATAAATCCTTTGCAAACGTTTTTAATGCGAAAAAAGCTGCACGAATCTCCAACTCAATTAATATGTAAATTTAATTCATTGTCTTTCCAATACCCAAATGCATCGTTACCGTTACAGAACGCACCCCAACCAGTGGTTCACGCGTCGGAATATATTTATAATTTATAATTATTAAAACGGAAATTTGAAACATCGTTATCAATATGTGCCAACGTAAATCGTCCTTTAACGATCCCGTAATTAAAGTATGTTGTTCGTAATTATCGTAATTATCATTTCCTAATAAACGTAAATATTTGTGCCAGCCAGTGTAAATGATTGGAATCTACGACTTCAAGTAATTATTGAAATTAAAATGCAGAGAACACTTATATGCGACTTTTTATTCCAGTGCAAGATTTTTCGTTCTTTTACAAGTACCGACATTGATACAAAATAAAAATAAAGGATATGTGCGAATGAAGCAAGACGGCATCTTGTATCTTTGCTATCGCGACTAGTAGGGGCGCGAACATGCCCCCGGGCGTTGAATGCATCGCGTTCAACCAGACTCCGATGATACTGGCAGTGGACATATCTTGCTAAACGCCCTCCGGATTACTCCAGCAGACGTCTTTATGTCTGCAACGCGGACGATCCCATCAGCTCCTGGATGGACGGCCACGATTCGACCCAGTTTCCACTTCAAAGGTGGGAGTTGATCTTCCTTTACAACTACTAAGGTACCGGACTTCAAATTCTCAGTGCAGGAATGCCATTTCACTCGTTGTTGCAGCTCAGAAATATATTCTTTGCTCCATCTGGTCCAAAAATGTTGGCGCAATTGCTCTATGCGTTGAAAGCGAGATAAACAAGTTGTGGCAAGGTTTTGGAAATCTTGGCTTGGTAAAGAAGTAAGTGGTCGTCCTATAAGGAAGTGTCCAGGTGTGAGTGGAGAATAATCCGAGGGGTCTGAAGAGAGAGGCGTCAACGGTCGGGAATTCAGGACCGCTTCAATTTGCGTTAAAGTAGTGTTAAGCTCTTCGTAAGTTAAGTTACAATTACCCAGCACTCGTTGCAAATGAAACTTAGTTGATTTGACACCCGCTTCCCAGAGGCCACCGAAATGAGAAGAATCTGCCGGAATAAAGTGGAAGCTTATTCCTTCATGGGCCGCACTTTCACCGAGAGCATTACATTTGGCCTTAAGAAATATCGAAATATCGTTGTATGCGCCGACAAATGAGGTACCGTTATCGGAATAAATATTTACGGGTTTTCCTCTTCGCGATATCAAACGACGTAAAGCTAATAAGTAGTTGTTGCTTGTTAAGTCACCCACCAATTCTAAGTGTATAGCCTGGGTGGTAAAACAAATGAAGACTGCAATGTATACTTTTACTAGCCTACATCCACGACCCTGTCGACTCGCACACGCTATGGGTCCCGCATAATCGACCCCTACACTTTCAAATGGATAGCCACCAGGACTAGTAGGTACCCTGCTGTGGTAGGTTTCCCATTTGTTTAATTGTCCCAGGTTATGACCTTACCCTTCATGCGAGAGCATCTGACACAATTACGGTAACATAACCTGGCCAGGTTGCGACCACCTATTGGCCAATATCTCTCGCTAATGGAAGCCAATAGTAATTGCGGACCACAATGCTATAATCTTTAATGTTCAAATTTAAACAATAATTTGGTAAAAATATGACTGGACTATAATAAAATAGAGTGTTTTTTATCTTCTGGAAAACAAGAATTATCAACACGGCCTCCGACCCGTATTATATTATTTTTGTCTATAAAAACATTAAACTTTAGGAGTTGGCTTTTATGGGGCAAATTCATTAGTTAACTTACATAATTAACATATAACATATAAAAACTGGTAAAGGCCTACAATTTCATTCCCGTCGCTGAAGAGGATATACCGAAAACTGCGATTACTACGCCATTCGGGCTATATGAATTCCCCTTTATGACTTTTGGATTGCGGAATGCGGGTCAGACTTTTCAGAGATTCGTCGATGAGATGACGCGAGGCCTGGATTTCTGTTATACATATTTGGATGACTATTTGATTTTCAGCCACACAGCGGAGGAGCACAAAGATCACTTACGCCAAGTGTTCACCCGCATGAAGAACTACGGTGTTCTTTTCAATCCCGCCAAATGTATCTTCGGCGCTTCTCTGGTAACATTTTTAGGCTACCAAATCTCTGAAGAAGGTACAAAGCCGCTTGAAGGTAAGGTGCAGGCCATCTCCGATTTCCCCCTCCCAAAAACCGTCCGTGAACTCAGACGATTTTTGGGAATGATAAACTTTTACAGACGATTCCTGCCCAATGCCGCTCAAATTCAAGCCCCATTACACGCACTACTGACCGGATCCGTCAAAGCATCGCACCCAGTTGACATAAAGGGTAACGCACTCAAAGCATTTGAAAATTGCAAAAGTAGCCTTTGCAACGCAGCACTTCTTGCACATCCCAACCCACAGGCCAAGTTAGGACTTGTCACTGACGCCTCTGATACAGCGATAGGTAGAGTTCTGCAACAGCTGGTGGATGGAGATTGGCAACCTCTAGCATTTTTCTCTCGCAAATTGAGTCAATCGCAAATTAAATACTCTCCGTATGATCGGGAACTACTCGCGATATACGAGAGTATAAAATATTTCCGACATATGTTGGAAGCAACTCACTTTACGATCTATACTGACCACAAACCATTATGTTACGCTTTCCATCAAAGGAAAAGTAATTTTACACCGCGTCAGTATAGACACTTAGACCTAATATCCCAGTTCTCAACCGGCATACAGCATATCGCGGGCAGGGACAACATTGTAGCTGACACACTCTCCCGCGTTGAAGAACTGCAACTACCCGTGGACCTCAAACTGATGGCCAAGCTGCAATCTACAGACCCTGAGTTGAAGGACTACTTACAAAATCCAGGTTCGTTAAGCTTGTCAAAGGTAAATATATGTTGAACTATATATGAACTGTACTGCGATTTAAGTATGCAGAAACCCAGGCCCTTCGTCCCAAAGTAACTTCGCGAGCAAGTCTTTAAATCCTTGCATTCGCTTAGCCACCCTGGCGCTAATACTTCAACCAAACTCGTTGCCCAACGTTTCGTCTGGCCTTTGATGCGAAAAAACTGCAGAGAGTGTTCTAAAGCATGTCTGACTTGCCAACGTGCAAAAGTAAACAGGCACGTCAGTTCACCTTTGGGGACGCTCGATTTACCTTCAGGCCGTTTTAAACATGTCCATATAGACCTGATTGGACCACTACCACCCGCTGGTGATTATCGGTATTGCCTAACGGCCGTCGACCGTTTTACGCGATGGCCGGAAGTTGTACCTATTGCCGATATCACAGCTGAAACAGTGGCCAAAGCCTTCATATCCTGTTGGGTCGCACGTTACGGCTGTCCTACCGTAATTGTTACTGACCAAGGGAAACAGTTCGAGTCCGCATTATTCCAGCAGCTTTCTAAATCAATCGGTTTCGATCACCGTAGGATAACCGCTTACCACCCACAGTGCAATGGCCTGGTTGAAAGATTTCATCGGCAATTAAAAGCCGCAATCACTTGCCACGCTAATGCCAACTGGATCGAGACGCTGCCACTAGCACTTCTCGGTATAAGGAGTGCTCTCAAGGAAGATCTGGGAACTTCATCAGCTGAGCTTCTTTACGGTGAGCCACTTCGTCTTCCAGGAGAATTTTTCGGGCACGATGTTTCAAATTTCACAATAGATGTCACTGATTTTTCCGCCCGAATGAAGTCTTTTGCCGAGAACATACGACCAGTACCAACCCAGCACCACACCAAGAAGAAAATCTTTGCATATAAAGATCTCCACACTTGTAGCCACGTATTCCTTAAGGAAGGCCCGCTACGTGGAGCATTCCAACCTGCTTACACAGGACCTCACGAAGTTCTCAAAAGAAGTGCTAAGTACTTCAAAATTGTAGTCAAGGGACAGATTGTCACAGTAAGTATAGACCGCCTTAAGCCAGCCTATTTACTTCACGATCACATACACCCAACACACGACTTGCCATCACCACAGCCTACACAATCCCACCAGAACATACCCCCCCGGGGCAAGACCACGCGCTATGGCAGACATGTTCACTTTCCAGATTATTATTGACCTCCATAGCTCGGTCTCTCGAGGGGAGTGATGTGGGTGACTTACCACATATATGTACACTCCATTATTATATACCTATATCTATATTACAACCTATTACAAACCAACATATATATAAACTACAATATTCATACTAATATTCTATATTTACATTCAACACTTAATTTTATATACTTAAGTACGTCTATATATTATTTATTTATCATAAACCTAGTATTCAATTCACTGACATATAAATTACACGCATACATCACGCCACCACAACTTTTACATTTTCATACACATTAAATATAATAAAATTAATTCAAGTAGAACAAGATGCGCGAGCGCCGCGCGCCGGCAACTGCGGTTTCATAGACGATTCATTTATCTCCTTCTGTGTATCTTGTGGATTGTAAACATTGATTATATATTTCATATTTACTGTGGACCTGAGTTTATCTGAACCTAACCTAGACGTCTCACAACTACAACTACAATATTATACATACGTAGAGAAGTATTTATAAGTAAGCCGGTTTTTACTTTTGGATTAACATATTCTTTTATGGTGGAAACTAAATCATTTTCTAAATTACTCTGGGAAATTTGTACAGAGGTCCTGGTGTTCGCTTCAAACGGTTTGCTTACTACTGGTCGTTTTTTTATGTCACCTACTATGGTCAAATGAATTGGTCTATGGAATGTATTAAGGGGTTCGTCAGTAATCGGAATTTCAAGTATTGGGTCTTCTCTACTGGTATGGACTGTCATGGTAGATTCGTTTTCAGAAGGTGGAGATTGTGTAGTTCATCAATTATAGTAGCAATCTCGTTATGTATCTCAACTCTAGATAAAGCGTCTGCATTGGTGTTATTTTTGCCCTTTTTTGAGCTTTCAGCGAGTCAACGTGAGTCAGGCTCTTTTAAATTCATCATCCACTGAAGGGGCTTGTAATTAGTAAAAATTTTAAATTTTCGGCCAAATAGGTAGGGTCTAAAATATTTAGTTTGTGACGGTTGTCTATTTCGACCTCTTTTTGTCAGTAAATTTTATTTTTTTTTTGTCGTTCCCGACGTAATTTTAAACTACGAATTACGTAGTGTCGGAGAACGGCAATGTTTTGATTTGACAAAAAGAGGTCGAAATAGACAACCGTCACAAGTTGCCCACACAATCACGAGTAACTCTTTTTCGATAGTGCTATAGTTACATTCACTGTCGTTTAATGTCCTTGAGGCATATGAAATTGGTTTATCAGACCCTATGGGTCCTTATGATAAAATAGCACCGATCGCTACATTGGATTCGTCTGTAGTTAAAATAAATTCTTTCGTAAAGTCAGGGTATTGAAGTATGGGGTCATTAGTTAGGAGTTTTTTCATTTTTGAAAACAGTCAGTATAGTCTAGTCAGTTTTACAGTCTTTCCTTTTTTTAAGCAAACAGTCATGGGTTTAGCTTCACATGAGCAAAATCGGGAATAAATTTTCTGTAATATCCTAAAAGTCCTAAAAATTGCTTAATTTGTTTATTAGTTTTTGGAATCTGATACTGCTCTATGGCTTTTTTATCTGGGTTTGATTGAATCCCCTCATTACTAATAATATGGCCAAGATCCGCCGTTTCTAACTTTAAAAATTCGGACTTGTCCATCTGTATTTTAAAGTTACATTCTCGGAGTCTTTGGAAAACTTTCTCCAAATTTATTATATGTTCCTGTAGGCTAGTGCTAAATACAATAATGTCATCTAAATAAACCAAGCAGATGATGTTTTGAAGGTCTCGCAGGACATCCATAACTCTGAAAAGTTGAAGAATTTTTCAGGTCCTTCGAAATTCGTGAAAGTTTGGAGTGCCCGTGCTCTACATTGAATGCTGCTTCGAGATGTCCTCTGGGCTCATTTCCACTTGGTAGAAGCCACTTGCGAGGTCCAGGGTGGTGAAATAGTGACATTTTCCTAGCTTGTCAAGTACGTCAGTAATGTTAGGTATTGGACATTTGTCGTCAATAGTCTTGTCATTTAATTTTCTAAAGTCTACTACGGGTCTCCACTTTTGTTTGCCGGATGCGTCTGCTTTTTTTGGTACAACCCAAATAGGCGAGTTCCTGGTGGAGTCGGATAGCCTAATGATATTCTGCTCTAACATTTTCGAAATTTGGTCTCTAACTTCTTGTCTATGTACGAAAGGATAACGGTAATTTTTTGTATAAATTGGTAACTCGTCAGTCGTCCTAACATGATGTTTAATTTTATTTGTGAAAGATAAAGGCTCACCTTCGATATAAATCACGTCAGCGTATCGATTACACAAGTTCACTAAGTTAATTAACACTACTCATCCTAAGCTCACAGGGCTTTACCCTTTATTAGGGAGTAGTGCACTCAGTAAAGACTGTGTAATTTAATCTTAAGATAAATACCTAGTATTTTAAGTATTTGTGTTTTTTACTGATATCTATGTTTCTATTATCTGAAATAAACAATTTATTGTTATTATTATTATTAATTTTTTCCTCTTCGTTCAGATATTCGGTACGTAAACGCGATATCACTTCTTTAGCTCTACTATGGTCTATTTCGGTGCGCTTGCCCTCGATATTGAAACACTCGGCATCCACGGGCCGATCTAATGAAAAGATAACGTCATTGCACGTCGCGTTCTGAACTTCGATTATACCTCGGTTGTTAATTACTGTCGTGAAACATGCGCTGATCGTGCAATTACCCAAATTTTGTTGCGCAACTAACACATCACCGTCCGGTGCATTAATCGGTATTTTAACTAATTTTGAAGAATAAGCTAGAATAATGTCCTCGTACTGATTAAAATTACGCGAGTTATACATAACGGCGCGTCTGGTACAACCGAATTTTTAGAGATCGTGTCATCAACATGGTTGATCTCACGATCACTATTTTCGCTCATGGTAAATGATACACACTGAGAAAACGTAATACACAATATTTATTGTTAAAGGAGCCACAAAATCACAAGTTATTATAAAAATGTTACTCACAATGTTTTCGCCACGAAGCTCCAACGTAAAGTCCTGTGTTTTAAAATTTTACACCGCCGACACGCTAACTCGGAACTGAGACAGGATGGCCAACCTGTTAATCTTAACCGCCATATTGCCTCAGGTTCAAAGTTTTCGTGTCGTTACAATATTTAAAATCGTTGGTTTTCAATTTACTGTAATCTTTGATGATTAACTATTAACAATATTTGTTATAAGATTAAATAAATCTTTTCACTTCATTAATAAATTATCTAACTACTTGAAAATTAGCCAAATAATTTTTATTTTAAAACATAATTAAATTATTTCTAACTTTAACATTAATTTAGAATTAAATAGTTTAAACATTAGTTTAGAATCAAAGAAGTAGTAACAAAATTATTCATTGTTCGTGAAAAAGCCAACATTAAGAAAATAACTAACTTGTTTACTTTGGCTCGAGCATAGACAAACAAACCATACGTTCAAAAACTTAAAAACCTATTTAATTTTACATCGATCATACTCAAACCCATATAATCAATAGACAATGAACATAGTTTTACATTGCAGTTATTTTTTGGTATGGCGAATTGCTGTTGCGCCGATACGGCCAATCTGCGGGATGGCGCGTGCTCTATGCCAGTCTCGAATCTGAAATATAATAATGTCGAGATAAGCTAGGTATCCATTCATAGGTACACTAGCTAATAACTAGGTTTATTATTATCCTTTTGTTTAACCTATTTGTTTGAAATTCGTATTTTTTTTATTGATTAATTATTTAATAGTTAACCAAGTTATCAGTTAGCTTATATAACCTTTCTTTTTTTTTGTCTGAATGTCGTAACAATAAAGTAGTTTTATAAAATGATGAGGTTCTGAGCGGTCTTGTACGCCGTGGTCCACAGCATCATAGTAAGTATATTCAACATTAAGAATGTTATGGTTCTGAGCGGTCTTGTACGCCGTGGTCCATAACTTCTATAATTCTGATAGATATAAAAAAAATCGTAAATAAAACTCACAGTTTATTTACGAATTTGACGTCAAGGCAGCATGTGACGTAGACGGTTGTGGTTCAGTCTGCTCATGTGACTCGGTGATAGTAGTGGTTATCTCAGAAGTGCCTTGGAAATTTTCATCATCCCCCGATACGGTTGCCTGTTCGCCGGGTTGCGGTGCACGACGAAGTTGATCATGAGCAACCTTACGTGGACGTCCTCTGCCCGTTACCCGTTTAACCATGTAGCGGTCAGTTTCCATAATTCTGCATATCTCATAGGGTTCTCTGTATTTGAGGTCAAGTGACGTTTGATTACGAGGGTTATTCTTTATTAGTATGTAATCTCCTCTTTGATAAGGGTGTAGTTTCGCTTTATTCTTATCAAATCTTTGTTTTTCATAACTAGCGCTGGCAGCCAGTTTTTGTTGTACATGTTGGTCGAGTATGTCAAAGTCAACTGATTCATCATCTAAATTCACTAATCTTAGGAGTTGTGGTGGGACACAATGTTTGCGGCGGGTTAGCAGCGTCAACGGTGAAACGCCTGTTACACGATGGGGCGTACAATTAAAAGCAAGTTGTAGAGTTTCTAACGCTGTATGCCAGTTTTCTGTATTATAGTTTTTATAATAGTGAGCCCATTTTTTAATGTGCCCATCGTGCGTTCCACTTGCCCATTGGCTCGGCTAACTCCTGGAGCTATTGAATGTATATTAATGCCAAAACGATCACAGTAGGCTTTAAATTCACCTAGAAATTCTCGGCCTCCATCGACCACAACTTGCATTGGAGTTCCAAACAAATGAACAGTGCGTTTAAGTGCTGCTAGACTGCTGCTCTGACTTTTGTCTCTTGAGTAAGTAAGAAGTACATACTTTGTATACGCTTCAATTATGACAATAACGTACTCACTTTGCCCTTCAGAGTTGCTTGTGCCCAGCTTGCCTGTAATATCCATATGGATAACCTGAAATGCTGTGGTAGGTTTTTCAATAGGATGGAGTTGTACTTCAGTTGCACCTGAAGCACCTTTCGCAGTTCGACATATCACACAGTTATTTACAAACGTTCTTACGATAGTGCTCATTTTTTCGAACCAGTAGCACTCTTTTAGTTTTTGCAATGTTTTCTCCCATCCTGGATGTTGTAAAGCTGTATGATAAGAGTTTATCAGGCTCCAGTAAAATGATTTTGGTACTACAGATACCTTATAAGTGCCGCGTGTTCCATCGGTGCGTATCATTTTGAGGATGCCGTTTTCCAGCATATTACCAGCAACTGGGTGATCTCCAGTAATATTGTCTATTATTAAGCGGAGAGCTGTGTCACGTCGCTGTTCAATTTGAATCCACTCAGCGTCTTTAGTTATAACATTGATTAAACTAGCATTTGATAAATTTGTGCTAAAAAAATCTGCATGCTGTAAACGCTCACCTTTTCTATACTCAATTTCAAAGTCATAGTTTTGCAAGAACGCCCACCACCTATGAATTCGGGGCAGTAAATCTTTTTTGTGTTTTGAGGCTTTTAGGGCATTGCAATCTGTAATTACCTTGAATTTTCTTCCATATAAGTACTGGCGAAAATGTTTGATAGCACGCACCACCGCTAATGTTCTAGGCTAATGTCTAGTTCATAGGAATGATAGCGGCTTTCCGCATCAGTTGTCTGCAAACTCATGTAGGCTATGGGATGAGATCTTTCTCCAATTGTCTGGACCAAAACTGCTCCGTAGCCTAAGCTACTTGCATCGGTGTAGAGTTCTATCGGTGCGTCTTCCTGAAATAGTGCAAGGGTAGGCGCAGTAGACAAATGTTGGATTATATGATTACAGGCCTCGTCGTGTCTTTCGTTCCATTCCCACTTAGCGTCCTTTTTTGTTAATTCATAGAGAGGCAACATAATACTTGAAAAATTGGGATTGAAACGTCTAAAGTACCCGGCAAGTCCGTTAAATTGTCTAACTTGTTTGACAGTTGTTGGTAATGGTGCTTTAGTTAAAGCTTCTACCTTTTTTGGGCTAGGACTAGCTTTACCGTCTGCGATCACATTACCTAGATACTCGATAGAGCGTTTAAAGAAAGCAGTCTTTTCCACATTGATCGAAAATCCAGCTTTTTGCAAAGCTATAAGTATTCGCTCAATGTGAGAGAGTCCTTGTGCAAAATCTCTACATTTTGACAAAATATCATCTGCATATACTTGGCAAACTTGATCATGAGAGTTCAACAAAGATCCCAAAGCTCTATTTATGCAACGTTGATATACTGAACATGAATTAATTAGACCAAATGGCATGGCAAGGTATTCATAGAGCCCATCGGGTGTAATAAATGCGGTTTTATCTATAGATGCTTCCACTATGGGTATTTGATGAAAACCAGCTGCCATATCGCATGTGGTGTAACAAAAACCTCCTGCCAGTTGGTCTATTTGATCAGATATAATAGGCAATGGATAATGATCTCGTAAGGTATTTTTGTTGAGCTCCCTGTAATCAACGCACGTGCGATCTTTGCCATTCTTCTTTTTAACCAAAATTATCGGACTAGCAAATGGAGATTTACTTTCACGAATAATCTTATGTTCTAACAACTCATTCACAATGTCACGAACCTTTTCTCTTTCAACCGGGCTTAAACGATAAGGTCTTCGCTCTACGTACTTATTCGGGTCTTTAAGAAGTATTTCTAGCTCACCTGTGTTTACTCGAGATTTGGGGTAGCCTCAAATAAACACATGCTCATACTTGTTTAGTAAAATTTTTAATTAATTCAATTGATCATCATTATTTAAGTCACAATCTAATTTATCAAACTTTTCACTGCGAGATTGTACGTGATAGACCGCAGGTTGATGAAATAAACGTGCACCCTTAGAAGTTATTAGAACGTTTAGGTTTGTATTTTCTACAAGATTAATTCCTATTAAAACATCAGTACAAATCTCATAATCTGGTACTATGTGAAACTGAAGTTCCACTTTCACGTCATCGATAACACAAATCGTTATCAGAGTTGTTAAAGATACTACTGTAAATTGTCCAATGCCTTTCAAGTAATTAACTACATTTACTCTTTTACCCGGTAATTTGAAAGCTACTGTCTCACGTATCATTGAACATTCTGCTCCACTATCAAAAATCCCAGATAATTTTAGGTTACCGATAGTAATAAACATAGATGTTAACTTAGAAGAACCTACACAATTAACCTTTGAGAATACCGCACGCTCACGTTTAAAACAGTTCTCAAAAGTATGCCCAGCTCGCGAACAAAATGTACACGTAGGTTTGTCGGTAGTTTTAGAAAGATCTTTATTATCCTGTTGTTGCAGTTGAAAACTTTCATTCTTATTACCAAAACGACAATTTTTTGTATCATGGTTAATCCTTTTACATGTTTGACAGAAAAGATTGGGCCTATTAAACGAACGAAATCTTTTACAAGTACCCCCTTGTATTTCATGTACCGAACTCTGATGCGGTCTTTTAACACGACGTATAGATGAAGCTACAGAAATTAGCTCCGGTACCGATGTAGCTCTAGCGTTTAACAATTCTATACGTAATCGTTCATCGCCGATGCATCCAATAACCGCCTCAACTGCATCATCATCCGACAATTTATCTTTTGTAACGCGGCGCCAAAGTACCCATGCCTGCGATAGAAACTGCGCAATATCCTTGGTATTGTCATAACTATGTTCCCTAAAGCGAGAAATATCACGAGAATACCTATTTTCAGGTTCAAAAGTCATAATTAAATTGTCACGCAATTCCTGTCACGTATTAGTAGAAATAAGCCAACTATCTACCCACAATTTTGCACGACCTTTAAGTAAACTTCTCGCTTTCATTCTCACGTCATAATCGCTAAGATTGTAAGTTTCCATGGCAGTTGATACATGTTGACACCACTCAGGTACACCAATATTGGAATCCGGATCATACGATGGCAAAAAAACGTCATTAATTTTCATTTGATTGCTAGATTGTAGCATCATACGATCGGACATGTGTTTCATCATTTCAACCATTTGCGTGAAAAATTCAGTTGGCACGCCATTAACAGAAGTGCTTTGTTTATTTAGTAAGCCAGAATGTCCAGAAGAAGTGGGTAGTGATAACGGCGCGTCTGGTACAACCGAATTTTTAGAGATCATGTCATCAACATGGTTGATCTCACGTTATTATAAATCACAAGTTATTATAAAAATGTTACTCACAATGTTTTCGCCACGAAGCTCCAACGTAAAGTCCTGTGTTCTAAAATTTTACACCGCCGACACGCTAACTCGGAACTGAGACAGGATGGCCAACCTGTTAATCTTAACCGCCATATTGCCTCAGGTTGAAAGTTTTCGTGTCGTTACAATATTTAAAATCGTTGGTTTTCAATTTACTGTAATCTTTGATGATTAACTATTAACAATATTTGTTATAAGATTAAATACATCTTTTCACTTCATACAAAACATAATCTTTCGAAAACATAACAGAAAAGTTCTTAAACCCAGAAACATCCAGGAAATCAATTCATTAATAAATTATCTAACTACTTGAAAATTAGCCAAATAATTTTTATTTTAAAACATAATAAAATTATTTCTAACTTTAACATTAATTTAGAATTAAATAGTTTAAACATTAGTTTAGAATCAAAGAAGTAGTAACAAAATTATTCATTGTTCGTGAAAAAGCCAACATTAAGAAAATAACTAACTTGTTTACTTTGGCTCGAGCATAGACAAACAAACCATACGTTCAAAAACTTAAAAACCTATTTAATTTTACATCGATCATACTCAAACCCATATAATCAATAGACAATGAACATTGTTTTACATTGCAGTTATTTTTTGGTATGGCGACATTGCTGTTGCGCCGATGTACATAAGTATTGGATTTTTAGAAGTCTTAGTCAGCACTAAGTTATTTTTTAAGTTCCCACTTCGCTTCCCACTTTGTTTATAAGTCAAATCCAGTTAAACCATCGAAATACTTATGAAAGTCATAAATGAATAATTTGATATTGTCAGAGTCATTAAATTCAGAAAATGTAGGTAAAGTTATCGAATAGTAATTTCTAGTAGTCGCGTGCACATTTTGTTACTTCAAACGGGTCATAATTTTATTGTAAGTTAGAAATGTAAGTTTCAACAAAATTCGGACTAATAAATGACTGATTTGCGCCGGTATCTAACAATAATGTAAGAGGTGGATTTTTAATTTCTATATAATAATATGGAAGTTGCCTTTGTGTGTGTAAATTGACTTCTATTTTGGTTTGTTTGATTTCGAAACTATGCGAAAATCCTTACTAGAAGTACATGGTTAATCGTCATTATATTCGTCAGTAGGTAAGTTAGTTAAACAGTGCGTGTCAGGTTGCGGTTCGTATGATTCATAGTTGTTATAGTAAGTATAGTCAACACCATAAGCGTTTTCATCCGTAAAAATACATTTAGGTGCAAAATTTCGGTTACAATAGTATTGATCAGGTTCGTCTGTAGTAGTTGAGTTGCAATAAGAAGGTCATTATAAAGAGCGGTTTCATCTTTTTGGTCGGCAATATTATTAATAAGGGTTGTTATCCCTTTCCAACTGTCAGGGATGCGATTAGAGTTAATTTTTGAGGCTGCTGGTCCAGTTATTTTTATTTAGAATCCCGTTTAATAAACAAAGATTAGCTAATTCATATCCCGGCGAATCGTTCATATACGTCATTACAATTTGATCGCAGAGTTTTATAAACCTAATAAGAACGTTAGGGTTCCCATCCAAGTTGGGAACCGGCCGTAAAGCCTTAAAAATAACATCTGAGTCACACATTTTTCTAATATTAATACTACTTTGACTACCCGACCTAACTAAATTTCTATTTTAGTCTATTTCTAACTGTCTACGAGTCTGTCGCGATGCAGGCTCCCTAGAACTAGATCCCTTGGGATGGAAAATTTTGGATAAGGATCAGGCATACAACAGGAATAGCAACAATGATTGAAACAATTCACTACACTCACATGAACTTCATTTCGGTCTCCAGATAAGGTTTTCAGAGACGAGAAGACAGAGAGTTTCTTGCCAGTTCTTCTTCACGAAGGTTTTTTCGAACTAGTGGTAGAATCATGTTTTATTTGGCGTCAATAAGAACAAGTAATTGTCTATGACTCAATTTCAAACATCGAAGTGATCGGACGTGCCGATTATTGAGTACAATAAACAATTAACTGAAAAATTTCTTGACCTAGTATTGGGCGGAAGCAAGCCTTTTGTGTCTGATTGAATGATATAAGTTTTTGTGTTATAATTTATAATGTATTTATAACGTTAAAAATAATAAGGAATAATGGAAGGTAGTCCCTTCAATAGAAGCCCGCTGACGCGCCGCAGCCCGACGCGCTCCCCGGCGCCCGTGCCTACCTGCGTCGCTGCAGCGCCCGTCGCCCCGCCGCGGCCTGTCCCGCGGGGCGCCCCGGCAGAGGAACAAGTCCACGAGTTGTTGTCCACGCCTGAGATCCAAAACTGGATGACAACTATCGAGCAATGCCTGAACGAAGTGTGCGTCATCACTGAAGGCGGTAAATTGAATTCCGAGCAAAAAATGAGAGTCAGTAATCTTTGCCGAAAAGTTGGGCATGGAACATCTCAGATGGCTGTGAGATACCAGTCATTAAAACAAATAACAATTTTAGCCCATAACAACCTGCATCCCTTCATGAAGAAAGAGACCTCTCAAAACAAATTTGTGCCCTCAAGCAGTCGCTCGAACAGTGTCCGAAACCAGTGACGGGAACAATATCGTTCGCAGACATGTTAAAGAAAAGCTCTAAGGACTTCATCCTGCCCAGGAATGTTAGCTCGGTAGCCAAGTGACGGAAAGAAATCGAGCGATGAAACAAAATCGCTTGTCCAAAAAATCATCTGCCCTGAAGACATGACAATGACAAGTGAGGGGATTACGCAAGACCAGAAACGGTGGAGTTATAATAAGCACAGAGAGTAAAGAGGATATAGAAAAGCTTAAGCAATCGGCACAACTGACATCTTCTGGTTTTACCGTTGATGAACCCAACAAGCGCAGGCCTAGAATTGTAGTCATCGGAGTACCGTCGGCCTTGAAAGAATCTGAAGTTTTTAGCTGCATTTACCACCAAAACTTGGCTGAAAAATCTGAGAGCATGACAACTGAAACTTTTTAAAAATCAATCAAGTTAAGTCATAAGTCAGGGAAAAAGAACACCGAGACCTGTAATTACGTTATAAAAGTTTCAGCCAATATTCGTAAAGCCCTGATATGTAAAGACCGATTGTTTGTAAATTGGTCATCGTGCCCAGTCCGAGACTATACCCTAGTAACTCGTTGTTTTAAATGTCAGCAGTATGGACATGCAGCTAAGTTTTGTCGTGAAGAAAAAGACACTTGCGGTCATTGCGGAGAAAAAGGCCACACAATGAAGGAGTGTAAAAAACGAGGAGATCCACCAAAATGCGCTACATTTTAAAAAGCCG
Source organism: Marasmarcha lunaedactyla (assembly GCA_923062675.1). Taxonomy (NCBI): domain Eukaryota; kingdom Metazoa; phylum Arthropoda; class Insecta; order Lepidoptera; family Pterophoridae; genus Marasmarcha; species Marasmarcha lunaedactyla. Next base: position 28,331,405 of record OV281349.1, read on the forward strand.
TCTAACCACAAAACGGGCGATGGAGACTGTCCTGCGAAAAATATTGCAGAAAAAAGGTACATAAATTTAATTGACTATGAGGGCGCCTAAGAGCGCCATCTGTAAATATTTATCTAAATCTTAATATGGCTGAAAACTTAAATAATGACTTAGATAATTTCTGTGTATCTGAGTCAAAACTGTGTGAGGTTGAAAGTTGTGGTCAGTACATTTACAATAACCGTACGTTACAATAACCGATTTACAATAATTACACAAAATATACGCAGTATTGTTAAGAATTTTTCAGTACTTTCCAACATAGACTTAATGTTAGCAACGATATAATTATCCTGACTGAGTGCTCGTTAGCTAAAAATTGTCATTTTTCATCCATGCCAGGGTACGTTTTGTACAGCAGCAAGGAGTATTACAACCAAAACGACGGGTTAGTAGTTTACGCCAGAAATGATCTAAACATATCAGTCGAGGAACCAAACATGTTAGAATGCAATCGCTTACTTATCAAAGTAGGTTCAGACACCGCAATTCTAGCCATATACAGATCTCCTTCATTTAAAAATATAAGTAATTTTATTCATTCTTTGAAAAACGTACTACAAAGTTTAAAATCATTTAAATAGGCGACATAAACATCAATATCAATATCATCACCAGAGAATTTGGATTCCTGTGGACAGGAATATCTTAACCTATGGTCATTTCATGGACTACTTCCCGCCCATTCTTTACCTACACATCAAAGTGGCTCTTGTTTAGATCATATTATGCTTTAAACTACTTTTTCGTCACTAACCTTTGTAACTAACTCGACAATTACTGATCACAAGGCCGCCTTACTAACCTTAATTCGTAAAATGCCTAAACTAACAAATTGCTCACTAAATAGTTCTAAAATTAATTTACATAACCTTGAAGCGGATTTAAGCAAAATCGACTTTCCTACTGTTTACAATTCTAATGACGCGAATTATTGTATGACATACTTTATATCACAGGTACAAAAAGCCATATTGCAAAATTCTACGTACTCTCGTCTAAGTAAAAAATTTACCAACATTAAGCCTTGGATCACCCCGGGGCTTATTCGCTGCATGAGACATAGGGATAAGTTACATATGAAGGCCAAAGCTCGGCCTGATAACTTAATATTACAAATATCGTACAAAAGATACCGAAATTTTTGTAACGCTCTTCTTAAGAAAGTAAAAAATACTTACGATAAAAATGAATTAGAAAAGGCGGGAACAAACATTAAAAGGGTCTGGAAGTTTATTAAAAATGTTACGTTTTTGTGGAAGCAGCATAAATCCGCTACACAGTTATTGCGCGGTAGATCATCTGAATCGCATTTTGAATCTGCTAACCTAGTAAATAATTTTTTTACTAACTTTGGGAAATCATTGGCTGAAAAAATGCTTCATAAATCGCATTCGCCGTCCTTCATGTCCCACAATCAATTATCTAAATGCTCCTTTTTAAATTCATTTGTTTTATTAGATATGACGAAACTGAGGTATCTAGAATTATCAAAGGCGTGAAGGACGATTCAGCAGTGGGATGGGACAATATTTCTAACAAAATATTAAAACTCTTTCATCACATCCTTTGCACCCCACTAACCTATATCTTTCAAAAGTGCCTAAAAGACGGCATTTTTCCAAAATTTCTAAAGAAAGCTGTCATTATTCCAATTCACAAAAATGGCAAGAAAGATAAAACTACTAATTATAGGCCAATTTCTCTATTAACAGGCATTTCAAAGGTTTTAGAAAAAATTATAAATAACAGACTTGTTCAATACTTGGAGAAACAGTCCATCCTGTCAAATACACAATTCGGTTTTAGGCACAAGCTGTCAACTGCCGACGCGGTGCTTGATCTTACTAACCACATAGTCCAGGAACTTGAGAAATGTAATCGGACTGTGGGAATTTTCTTAGACCTCTTCAAAGCTTTTGATACAGTTTCTATTCCTATCCTATTAATTAAGCTTGAAAATTTAGTTATAAGGGGAACCCAACACAAACTTTTTGCAGATTACCTACACGATCGTTCGCAATGTTTAAAAATAGGAAATATCCTAAGTTCTGACCTAGTAAACACGGAATATGGAATTCCTCAAGGAAGTGTTTTGGGTCCCACACTATTCTTAATATACATTAACGAACTTTGTAACCTGAAAATAAACGGTGGTAAAATCATATTTTTTGCTGATGACACCGCTCTTTTGTTCTCTGCAAACTCAGATACAAAATTATATGAGCTTGCACAACGAGGCTTCAATGTAGTAAACAAGTGGCTACAGCAACACTTACTCACTCTAAATTCAGATAAAACTTATTTCATCCAGTTTTCTATGCGAAAATCATTTTCAGAAAACCCTAACCTATACGCGCACTATTGTATTGATCAAATCAATCATTCGTGTTCATGTCCTCACATTACTGCTACTAAAACAATAAAGTACCTAGGTGTCATTATAGACGAAACTCTGTCTTTTAGACTACACATAGATGCGGTTAGCAACAGAATACGCAAGTTAATATTTGTTTTTAAAAAAATGCGCAGCATAGGACACTCTAAACTTATGAGGCAGGTATACTTTGCATTGTGTCAGTCGATTCTAAATTACTGTATTACGTCATGGGGCGGAGCAGCTAAAACTCTTCTCCTTAACGTTGAAAGAGCCCAAAGAGCAATTTTGAAAGTTTCCAATTTCCGACCTTTCCTTTACTCCACTAAACTTCTCTATAAAGAGTGTAAAGTACTGACAGTCAGGCAGTTATTTATAATGAGCACAACTTTAAAACTCCATAGCACCCTCAACTATAGCACACAAACAGCTAAGAAAAGGCGGCTTGACATTGTTTGTCCACAAAGCACAAAAACGGCATTTTCTTCCAGATTTTACATTTTCCTAGAACCACTTCTATATAAAAGATTAAACACCAATCTTGGCATATATCCTCTGACCTACAACAACACTAAACGAATAATCCGAGCATCACTTTTGAGTATGTCCTACGAAGATACAGAGAAGTTATTAATAGTATTAAAATAAGATAATTAATGTCTCCAAAATGTTAATTAATTTTGTTGTATTTTTATTTATTTTTTCGTGTCGTATTAGTATTATTATTATTTTCTAATGTTCTTAGTGGGACGAGAATTTTGAAACACATTTTATGTTATATTCACTTTGCGCATTTAATTGTTAATGTACTTACTAGATTTAGAATTAATGTTTATGCAGCATACTGTACTTAATTTAATAATTTGTACCTAAAAAACAGGTAATTTTTAATTACTTAGTTTAGGTATTTGCCTAGTTATTGTTACCCTAGATCGTGATAAACCGACAGTATGACTTATCATAATTATAATAATATTACATAATTATAGTAACTATTGTAAATTTTAGACACCTATTATAATTGATATTTATGTAGTTTATCGTAGTAATAAATTTGTAAGTTCTTATTGTGTATTCCTGGATGTAAGGTTTCCAGAAAAAAAAAATTATTCTTATTCTTATTCTAATGTTGAGAAATAAATATTTCATTTCATTTCATTTCATCATCGATTTCCAGATCCTCAAATATCCTTGGTCCTCAATTGATTTGTTCCTCGTGTATATCCTTGTCCTTATATATCCTTCGGCAGCCTTCCTGTTCTTTTTGGTACTCGATAAAGTCTTGATAGACTAGTTAGTCCCTTGGGTTCCGATTTTTTGGTAACTCTAACTAACTTCGAGTATCTTACCGATTGCGCCAATAACGGAACTCGCAGCCGAAGGAGTTAAAAAAAACCGAAACTTAATTAATTACTTCATTAAAATAATACTTAAAAGTTAATTACAAATAAAGAAACTACTTCTACCGATCTAGAAAATAGAATGAATTATTTTATTTATTACAATTAAAGGAAACTTCGAAAATAATACTTAATACTACTACTTAATACTACTATAATACTTAAATAATAAAATAATACTTAAAAGTTAATTACAAATAAAGAAACTACTTCTACCGATCTAGAAAATAGAATGAATTATTTTATTTATTACAATTAAAGGAAACTTCGAAAATAACAATTATATGCTGATTTTACAATAAGTGCAATAACAGGATGTTTGTCTAGAATTGAGGCCGTGATCAGTCAATCCTAAGTCGGCAATATTGGTGTAGGTAGCATGCGTAACATGTTTTCTTTTATTTGTATTTATTGATTACTTTTATCTGTGTTAATTGCAAGTTGACTTGTCTTGTGTCGTTCCCGTGTATTCACATGTGCTCGCCAGGATCTCCATGATCGTAGTTCAAAGTGATGTAAACTATAACGAATTTTCTGAGTGCTAATATCCAGCCCAGTAGCTGTTCGTAGCCCTAATCTCAGTTTAGTAGCGTTGATTTTTGGGTCACGGGCGGCAAGAAGTCTGATATAGCGCTTCTGATGATTACTAATTACAGCTTGGCGGCCATTACGAGGTCGATCAGCCAGGTTACCCATGCAGGCTAGTAACGACGCAAGTTTGAGAAATGGAGACTGGCTGCGATTTACATTGCAGAGTATCCTTCTTGACGCAATAACACTATTCTTGCTTGCAAGACTTCAGACAGTCCACCTGGCATTTTACAAATGAACAATTTTATAGAAATTGATTAAAATAGCTTTCAGGCTGAAACGAGAAAGAGGGTCATTTATCATTGACTTCGTTTTTATTTAAAAACAACAAAAAAGATTTTTTGATTTCTACGTTTAATTTTTAAATTTATAAAGAACACAAACTTGACAACATATTTTTAAATATTTTAAGCAGCAAAACAATACTTGGCCTTTTTTCTGAGGACTTTTTTTGATGTGTGTACTTTTATCACATTTCACATTTCCGTATGTCTTTCTTAGTTGTATCTGGATGAAGAGACCAAACATGTGAACATTCTTCTTTTGAATCGCCTGAAAAGTACATATTTGTAAGTTTCGTCCTTTTTGCACTGCGTTGGCCCTCTTTTGTTTATTATGCACTACCTTCCGATCGATCTTATTAGTAGCTGAAGTCAAATTTGATCCCCCCATTTCATTTATGAATCCGCTCCGCTTGTGCAATGCGTACACACCTTTGTTCTTAAAACGTTGTACAGCTCGGCGTGTTCGTGCTGGCATATTACTTTGCACTGTTGCCAGCGGCGCAGCGTTACACACATACCTGTGACGTTCACACTTTGTTAGTTGAGATATTAGTTCCTGTTTCTGTCTTGATCATCGCTTTTATTGAACTTTATTTAAAGCTTGAAGTTCCGTTCAGCAAAGCCATGAAATGTTAAAATAATTTAATTCCATTGTCAGTTAGTATTATTGGCAAGTGTTTGAAAGTAGGTTTAAGATTTAACAACTTACTTAACTATACAACTGTAGTTACGAGGTAAAAAATGTAAGAGTCTGCTTGTAACATCGAAATAACAGATTTTTACTTAATCCAAATGAATCCAACCAAACTGTCTATTTTCTTTAAAAAACCTATCAGCCTGTATATCAAACTGTCTCACTGTAAAAGTAGAGGTTAATACTGTCAAGAGGCTGACCGTCGCAGAGCCCGAAACCTCCAAGGATCGGGAATAGTTCTTAAATAAAGAGATAAACCTAATACTGTTGCTGAGTACGAGCTGGTGTGTTGCAGGGGCCGTCGACGGGCGCCAACATGAACCCCGCGCTCAGCTCGGCCGCGGCGCTCGGCGGCTCGAGCTACGCCAACCTCTGGGTACGCATAATTCTCAGACAAAGTACTACATATTACATGTACTGCGGGAAAACGTGCTGTCTATAATCCTATTAATATTATATTGAAGTTTGTTCGGTTACTACTCAATCAAACCAAAACAACTGATCACGTTTGTATAAGATTTAAGTAGTGTGAGACCTAACTTGGAGCTGACTTTGAGGAGGGCGATGGTTGTTCCCCGCATTATGTTCGTGCGCAGGTGCTGTTTGCGGAGTATTTCCGAGCTAATAAATGCTGATAAGAATATTTTGTTATTGATATACATTATAGATGGTACATTGTAAATAATTATAAAATGACCCCCGTGAATTTTCTTGTCAGTTTCTCCAAGCTGCTGGTAGATTTCAAAAATAATAATAAAATGGCCGAAATCAGAAGTAATATTTGAATTCGAATTTATTTAGTGACTGGCAATTATACGGGGCTGTTGTAAATGTTTGTACAACTTATGTACATTAAGCCGATATCGCTAACGGTGAAGGAAAACTTCGAGTGGAAACTTAGGCATTAGGTAGGACCTTAGCCAAGCGTAGTGGACTATAAGTTGCTTGAAATCCTAAATGTGACTGACTTTAAAAATAAAGGATGACTTAAATTAACTGATCACTTCTAAGTTTTGAACAATAAATCACTTAGATAAAACCGCTTTCGTTTAGATAAAAACGGGAACACCTATTCCTATTTCTGCTTATTCCAATTTTTAAAATTCCGAATTTCACGATCCTGAAGAGTCTGAATTCTGACTTTTCAAAAACATGATTCTTATTTTACCAAAATTCATAAATACGAAATTTTTATTTATCGACTTTCATTAGTACGCAGAATTAAAAACCCGCTGTGTTACTCCTGTGTACGCTGTGTTAGCTCGAAATATCGTATTCCGAATTTAAATTTTCCGAAAATTCAATGCTTACATTCAGATTTTGTATCCAAAACGGGTATACATATATTAAAAATAATAATCTATATCTCCTGTGACACAAATTAATATTAATAAGGCACATTATGAAATTATACAAATTAGGCGTGACGACGAATGAAGCGAGGAGGAGCAGTTAGCCTGTATGTAGATAATGCAGCGTGAGCCGAGCGAGCGCAGCGAACGTGCCGTGGTAGCGGCCGGCGGAGCGCCAAAAAGGGATTTGCATTTCAGTACATAAACTACATACTCAAGAAATAACTCGATACAAAAACCAAATAAACTTTCTCATTTCCAGCTGTCTACTTGAATGTTCGAACTGTTAGGATGGCTGTCTGTGGGTCCTTTTTTAAAAAACACTATTTTCACTGCCGAATATTTATTTTAGATGTTACTCCAACTACAGACAAACTGCTACTAAAAATTAAAATTCAATTATGAGTGGCGTAGTGGTAAGTAGCCTTGCCTCATACGCCGAAGGTCCCAGGTTAGAGTCCTGGCCGGGGCATTCATTTGTGTGATGAACACAGATGTTTGTTCTCGGGACATGGTTGTTGATATTTATATATGTATGTTTATTCTGGGTTCCGCCCCAGTTCGCTGTATGGTCATCCATAACACAAGCTCTGCTTACTTTGGGGCCATACAGTTGGTGTGTTTGTCTGGGGATTTATTATCATTATTATTATTATTATTATTGACTAAAAATGCATAACAGCATATTTACTGGAAAATATGTTATGATATAATAAATGCATCATTGCAAGTACATTGCTTAGTTAGTATTAAGTACATATTATTTTTAAATATAACATCTCCCCCCAAAAAGACGAAGGTTATCCTTTAAGATAAACCTGGGGTAGATGAACAAAAGTTATACAAACAAAAGAAAATAAAATTAAACTAGATAACTTTATATAAAACATGTTCAAAATCAAAGCTTTAAACTTTGCGTAAAAATACAATTAAGTATTCAAATTGAAATCATTCAATATAACTGAAACATTAATGATTTAATGTTATAATTAAAAGTTCAAATTTAAATTAGTTAATAATAAAGTAACACATGAATTGTTCTTACACAAAACTTATTTTAAGTTCAAATTACAAGTTTTATAAAACATCAATTTAAAATCATTAGTGAAAAAGTTTTTTTTTTTCTACACACAATGGCTTATATTATAAACATTAAAACTAAAAATTACTTAAATTTTTATTTGATTTTTCTATAACATTACTTTATTCTTCATAACCTTTAATTCTGGTAAACTTTTTATAGATTTATTATCATATTCACATGAATTATCTGATATTTCTGGTAATTCTACAGAAGCTGTAAGTGTCGATGCACTTTTATTTGATTTCTTATTATAACACTGATTAAAAATTTGAATACAACATGATTGATTCTCATTATTACATTGATTTTTAAAACATTGCTTGTAAATTTTGTATAATACAAAACTTAAAATTAACAAAAGTATAACATAAGTCATAGTTGAATAATAATTACCATATTTGACGATATGAGATTGATTCTCAGCTTAGTCAATTTCTTGTTCGAGATTATTTAATTTATGCGAAGCCAAATTTTAGGATTCTAAATCTATATTTGTTAATGTAATAGGAGACAGTGGTTTAAAAGTTTTATTAACAATATTGTATTGGCAACAATTATCTTCTGTAATATCGAATTTAATAAATAACTGACTTGGTAAAGTAGTATTATAACGATAAGATGGATAAAATTGCAAAGTTTGAAAAAATGCTGTACAATCATTTTCTAAAAATAACATTCCAGTACCTTGTAAGGTATAATCTTTAATATTATTATTACAGTATAAGTTAATTTATTAGGTTTTGATTGAACATAAAACTTGGCCGCAACTGAAAATCGGCGCTTTGTAGCCTTTTAGCTGCATAGCAAAGCTGAGTTGTGTGTGCCTTTGTTTCGGCAGCACCGGCTTTTTAACTAGCTTCATTTTATGTTTTATATTTTTATTTCATTTTCTGTGTGCTACTGTAACAATAAAGAGATTTTTACTTTTACTTTACTTTTACATAAATATATTTTCCATCATTTAGTTTTTGCCACAAATTAATAATACCATGAATAACTTTAAAATCACAATTCTCAGGAATTGACTAATTTATATCTGTTAATAGTTTAGTTTCACAAATAGGACTATTTAAAGTTGATAAAATAGTTGGTAAAGGACAAATTGAATATTAATTATTAACAGTTTTACAATTATTCTTATTATTAAAACTAAGTTGTGCATAACTGAGTCTATCATCCGTTACAGCGGGATATGGAAAAGAAGGATGAATCAAAACATATGTTTCAAAATTATTAATTAATCTAGGTGTTGGCAATGGCAATACCTTGTAAATGTCAAACTTAGTTGGATTAATTAAGGGAATCTGAATAATAAACACTAATTTATTATTATAACTATAAGACACTAAACTAGACAAATCTATGATAGAATGAATATTTCCTAAGGATAACGAAATTGGAAACTCCAAATTCCTTTTAATAAGTTTATTATTTGACAGTTCATAAAATAATTTAGTCGGTGTATAACATAAGGATGTAAAACATTGACTTTTGCAAAAAGAATTGAGTTTAAAATAGTATCTAAGATATTTGAAACTGAAAGTAATGAGCCTTCTATTAAATTAAGAAGCGAGTTAATTTTTTCTGCATTAATTATGTTGGAATTTAACTTAGAATTTTCAGACAAAATATAATTTAATGTTTCAATCTGCTTATTAACCTTGATGTCATTTTCATTTAATTTTCTAATAGAAACGTTAAAACTATTTATCGTTGATTGAACGATATGTATATTATTTTTGATTAATTTATAAATATCATTTTCGTTTTGCTGACTTGATGCTATAGCTTCGTCATACTTTCTAGCATCGTCTGCATCTAAAGTACCAAAGAAAAATTTTAAAATTTCACCTCCAAATTCGAGAGATCGTTTAAAACGATTAGGTGAGTTTTCAGAGATAAGGTGAGATAATGAATCATATTTTAGATTATTTACACGAATTTAAATTTCTAAAGGTTTTATAGTATCCTGACAATTTAATAAAAGAACATTGTTTTGAGCCTTTTCACAAAAGTTAGAAATACTTAAAAGGGAATTTTAAATTTTACTGAGATAAGGTTTTACTTGTACGATATCTACATAAGTAATAACATTCCAATAATCATTATAAAAATACGCGCTCAAAGTCGGGTCGAAGTACAGACCAGTACTGTGAATAATGTTAGTTATAGGATTCTTCGTTTCTGTTCGTAATCCATAGCAAAAAGTTCTGAAATAACGATAAAAATAGGTTAAGGCTAAAATGTTAAAATAACTAAAAAAAAAGGAAAGTATGATTTACTTTAAAATCTTAAACTTATTTATTCATATTTCTAAAATTAAGCTGAAGCAGGTTTTATTTCATTAATATGATATTTGACATGTTTCCTTCTTACTTGTAGAGTTACGTTGTTTTTGTTATGTAACTTGATTATCTTGTAAGGGCCTTTCCACACAGGCGATAAGGCCTTGCGAAGTCTATGATGACATTTTAAATATACTAAATCTCCTACTTTATAAGAGGTTTGTCGCGAATTTGAGTCATAATATGTTTTGGATCTTTCTTTGCTAATTAAAATATTTTGTAAAGCCTTTTCTCTACTAAAACGCATACGGTATTGTAATGCTCTGATATATTCTTGATAAGTAACATTATTATTATTTTCGTATATAGAATTTGGTATTGAAGGTTTATGACCATACAAAAGTTCGAAAGGAGTAAAATCAGTAGTACAGTGGGGAGTAGTGTTGTATCGTACAAGTCGGGAATCGGTAAACCGCGACACAAACCCACTAAGTTGACAATGGTCACTCACTCCTTATAACTAATTAATCAATAATTATGTACTGACCTGTAACTTCCCGTAGGTATTTCCTCTTAGTACATAGGTGTTAGTCCGTCAGTTAATGTAAGGGCGTGGGGGCTCCCCTTGGAGGACAAAAATCTTACTATTTGACTACAATCGATGGTTATTACGAGATTAGAATATATGGTCCACGTTACACCTAGCTTCCCGAAGCTTCTCACACTCAATGTCAAAACACAAATGTTTTTCACTTTCGTTTAAGCACAACTATAACTCGCGTTTTAAAATCACTTAAAAACCAGCGCGGGCGCTATAGATATTAACTATCAATTATAACAAGGCGTCCTACCACGCGGCGATCCTAGCTCAGTCTCTAGAACTATCTAAAGATTATTTCATGGAAAAATTCCTCACGGCAGCGAAGCAGGCGACAGCCCGGCCGTTCCAACATTTCGCGACAAGTGCGGGTAGGTCCTAACATTTTTGTGTTCAATTTATAAATTACCTACATAAAACCTATGGATGCGTTCTATTCCGAACAATCCCCCGCCCCAGTCAGACGTCACCTGACTGAGTCCAAAACCAACTAGAGGATCCGGTCTTATTAAAACATTATGCAACCGGTAGCCGCGACAAAGTTGCGACAGCTCTTTTAAGTACAGAATCGCCAACCATGACCTCGGCAACTCGTGGAGTACCATCTGCACCTAGGAACAGCCTCAAGATTCTACCACGTCTCCACGACAGTGGGGGCATGTTCATCTCCTTAACTAGGACGAGGTCACCAACCTTAGGTGGTTCTGTCTTAGCTGACCAACGAACACGCTGCTGCAACAAATGAAGATATTCTAAGTTGAACCTCTTCCAAAAACTCTGCGAAAGCTGCTGCAGCAGTTCAAAACGTGACAGACGATTGACTGGAACATCTACAAATGGATATTCAGGAAGTGCAGTCAAGGGGCCACCAATCAAAAAATGACCTGGAGTCAAAACTTCTAGATCATTTGGATCCGATGATACAGGACAAAGTGGTCGTGAATTCAATACTGCTTCAATTTTACAAAAGACCGTGGCTAATTCTTCAAATGTTAAAATTGTTTCACCTATGACACGACGGAGATGCGTCTTAGCCACCTTCACAGCCGCTTCAAATATACCTCCCCACGAGGGATAAGCGGGTGGACTAAATTGCCATTTAATACCCCGACGACTAAGAGAAGTGTTAATGGAAACTTGGTTCTCATTTAGAAACTTATAAACATCTGATAGATAACGATCGCTTCCCTTGTAGTTTGTCCCGCAGTCGGACCGAATTAAAGACGGTAACCCGCGACGACTGACAAATCGAGACAAACAAGCAATAAAGGCCTCAGTGCTAAGAGATGACACTACTTCCAAATGTACGGCCTTCGTGACTAGGCAAACAAAAACGCACAAGTAGGCTTTAACAACCTTAGCATTCCGCAACGATGAGACCTTAATGGAAAATGGACCTGCAAAATCCGTACCAACACCTGAAAAGGGTCGCGCAGCTGTAATTCTGTCTGGTGGCAGGTCTCCCATCTGTGGTTGAATCATCGCAGCCCTCAACCGATAACAAGGAATACAACGAAATATTACGTTTCGTATAGCCCTCCTAGCGGATAAAATCCAAAACTCCCGAGATAGGATTGCTAGAAGAGTATTTAATCCAGCATGAGAATTCCTTTCATGTCTATCTGATATTATCAACGTACAAAGGGGACCTTGTCTAGGAAGGAGTAAAGGATGGCGTGTCTCATAAGACAAATTAGCATGACGTAGCCTTCCTCCCACTCGAATCAAGCCTGCTTCATCAATGAAAGGATTCAAGCGACCAACAGCTCCCTTCAACTTACGATGTCCACCTTTTAGATTATTAAAAACCGTTTCAAAGTGCTTGGCCTGTACATACCGTACCCAAAATAATAAAGATTCCTGCCTTTCGTCTGGACACAACACCATAGATATTTTTTTATTAGAGGGATGCCTAACATTGTGAACAAATCTTCTAATCCATCCTGTGACACCTAACAACTTATCGAGAGAGCTGAATTTATTTAACAAGAAATCCAAATCTTTCATGGGCTCCTTAACACAAGCAAGAACCTTTAACCCTGGCAAAGGCTCAATCAGTTCAACCGTCGATTGCGGCCACCTATCTTCTGGAAGGAACAGCCAACCAGGACCCCACCACAACGAATGATCTAACAGATCTGGAGCCCCGCAGCCCCGTGACGCACAATCCGCAGGATTCAGTTCTCCTGGAACATGTCTCCAATCCAAAACTGCAGCCGACTGCTGAATTTGACACACTCTATTAGCTACAAACACTTCTAATACGTGGACAGACGCTCGCAACCAAGAGAGAACAATCTGACTGTCAGTCCAAGCGTATACCTTATTGATATTAACCTTCTGGCCCAAACTCGATACTAAATGGTTAAGAAGGCGAGTCAAGAGAGCAGCTCCTGATAATTCTAATTTAGGTATCGTTAATCTAGTTCTAACAGGCGCAACCTTGCTTTTTGCCATGATAAGCTTAACTGCTACAACTCCTGCACTATCAACAGTACGAATATAAACTGCAGCTGCATAACCGCACTCAGAAGCGTCACAAAACCCGTGAATATCAGCCCGACATTTACCTGGCGGCAAGAATGGCCTATCTATTTTAACTAATTCTATATCAGGAAGGGACGACACAAACCTAACCCAAACACTTAATAAATTACCAATTAATGGGGCATCCCACGTCAAACCTTGTAACCAAAGCTTCTGCAAAAAGCATTTTGCCCAAAATACGACCGGTGTTAACCAACCGTTGGGGTCGAATATCCTTGCTACGGTTGAAAGTACTAAACGCTTGGTCCAAGTCTTCCAGGTATCTAGATCCTGCACTCGAAATGTGAAGACGTCCGCAATGGGCTGGTACTGAACGCCTAACACTGCCACAGCATCAGGATTGTCCACATTCTGGAAAATATAAGGATCCTGTTGGTGATCCTCGGGTAGACCGGCAAGAACAGCTTGCGAGTTAGACAACCACTTCCTCAATTCATAGCCACCAGCCTGCAGGATTCCTATTAACTCATTACGCAGTACCAATGCTTCTGCTTCATTCGCCGCACCTGTGCAGATATCATCTACGAATACATCGCTAGATAAAACCTCAGATGCTCTAGGAAACCTCAATCGTTCACGCTCTGCCAACTCTAATAAAGAACGAATTGCAATAAAAGGACTAGACCTAAGTCCATAGGTATTAGTGTTCAATTCAAAGACAGTAACAGGACTTGATTCATTTTCTCGCCAAAGTATGAGCTGAAATCTACGATCATCTGGATGTATAATAGTCTGTCTAAACATCATTTTAATATCCGCAACGAAAACGACCTGGTGTCGGCGGAAGTTAGTCAAGATTTCACCGATATCTCTGTGTAATTTAGGTCCAGAATGTAAGCACTGGTTTAAGGAAACACCGTTAGAAGTTGGCGCGGACCCATCAAAAACAACTCTAATTTTCCCTGCCTTGAACACCGCATGGTGTGGGATAAAATAATGCTCCTGCGAACGCCAATCAAAATTAGAAACAGACATGTGACCAAGCTCCACGTACTCACGCATAAATTCAATGTACTTAAGACAAAATGTTTCATCTCGCTTCATACGTCGCTCCATAGAAGCTAGCCTTTTTTCAGCTAGCATCCTAGAAAGACCAAGGGAGGGGCGAGAAGGTAAGAAAGGTAACCTAGTGACGAACCTACCTGAACAGAGACGACCTGTATTATTCTGGAAGAATAATTCACATTCCAGGTGTTCTGGGTTGTCACGAGATGCAGTAGGAGGCTCTTCAACTTCCCAAAAGCGCTGAATAGCTTCAGCGAGCGAGAGTCCTACGTGCACGTCACCATATTCTTCCTGGAATTGGCGAACAGAAAATACTGGGCCCATTATGACGTCACCGAGGTCAGTCGAGACTGCAACCAAACCTCCAGGCTGCAGAAGCATGCTGTTATTCAATTGCAGCATTCCCAATACATCTGCACCAAGCAGCAGATCAACCGGTCCTGGAACATGAAATTCAGGATCTGCTAATGAAAGTCTCGATGTCAAACCAACGACCTCTGGCGGTAATTTAACAAGGGGATGTCTACCCATAATATTATTTAAAACAACAGCCGACGTGGTAACCTGTGGATGCCGACAATGAAGAGGAGAAAAGGACAGTGAAACCTGACCCACTAAGCCTGACACCTTAACCCCGCCAACTCCTCGAATATTCTCTCCAGCAGGCATCTTAAGAAGCTGCAACCTCTCCACTAACTGCTTCGACGCGATACTCCCCTGTGCACCCGAATCCAAAATCGCACGCGCGGTTATCTGCTCGCCCGAAGGGGAACCGACGCAAACCTGAGCGGTGGGCAACAAGACAGTTAAAGGACAGAGGGAAGACGCGGGTGGAGAGTGCATTTGTGGGAGTCAATTCTTCCGTTGAGTAGGATGACCCCTTAGCGATGCAGTGGAATAGCCCTGCCTGGCATATGGAGTCCATTGCTGATAAGGTGAATACCCTCCTGTGGGTACATACATCTGCTTAGTATCGTAATTATTAAACTGCTGTCCTAAACGAGGCCGCTCTGAATAATGTAAGGGCACACCGAAACTACAACGTTGTTGCTCAGCTACTTGAACGCGGCTCGGCGCTGAATTACCCCCGCCCGTGCAGGGTTGTGGCTGACCTCGAGCATAACTCCTTTTACCTGAAACGTGACGTCCAGCACGAGGTTGACCTACTTGAACACCCCCAGCCCATTGGTCACCAGCCTCCATCCTAACCTGCGAGGCACTGGCCTCCGGTCCCGGTGCGATCGGTGGAGGCGATCCGTTTCGATTACCACAAAGAAGAATGTGGTGATTACCACCACACTGCTTGCAAGGTTGAGATGACCGACATTGGGCTGCAAAGTGATTACTAAGGCAGCTATAACACCAATTGCGTTGCCTTACAATATTGCGACGAGCCTGCCAACGCAAATCCTTAAATTTAAAACACGACAATATGGTATGCCCTACATCCCTACAATACGCACAACGGGAATCTGTCCTCTGCGCCGCGACTACATTATACACACGTGGTGGGTGGGAGCGGCGTGGGGAACGCGGTGTTGGCGGTGCTGGCGGTGCCGGCCGAACCTGCCGCGCACCGACGTCTCCGCTACCGGGGGCCGTGACGTTGTCCACACGACGACACTCATCCTCTAAGAACGACACTAAATTTTTAAATAGTGGGAGATGAGTGGCGGAGTCGCCACCATACTCCTGCTCGAATCTGTTCCGCAAATCAACAGACAGCTTACCTAAAACAATATGCAATAATATGAATGACCAATGATCAACCGGTAAGTCCAACCCTCTTAACCCGTTAACTGCTACCAACAAAGGGTTAAGTAAACCAGTCCGTAAATTATGCGGTCCCGGATTCCTAGGTAAACCTAAAATATTAAAAACATGATTATCCGCTAATCTCCGAACGTTTTGATACCTACGCATAAGTAGGTCACGAGCGATTTCATAATTGTTATCGTCAAGTTGTAAATGTTGGACCAAACCTCTAGCCTCCCCTGTGAGGCTAGCCAACAAATAGGCTAGTTTCTGGGCCGGAGTCAAATCTCGCCGCGAGTGGACCAAACTATCAAATAAATTACTAAAAGCTACCCAATGTCCTAAATCACCATTAAAATGAGGCAAATCTAATTTCGGCAACCTACCTATTAACTCAGGCGAAGTACCTAAATCCAGTTTTGGCCGAGTCTCACACTGAGAAGACAAGTTTAAAACCCCTACAGCTTGCCGGATCTGGTCTGCCAAATCATCCGCCTGATCAATATCCGAATTGACCCTTTCCATCACCTCTGCTTCTGGACTCAATTCAAGTATGGCCTGATATGCATCATACAATTCCGACATTTTACTATTTAAAGATTCATATCGCGATAATAAGGCTTGAACCCGATCTTTTCGAGAAACATTCAAAACGGCCGAACCCAACCACCGCAGAACTGCAGCTATACGTGCCGTATGTTTACTAGCCATCATTAAACAATATTATTAACAACAACAACAAAAAAACCCAAATTTTAAAGCAAAATTATTTTTAAAACAAAAGTTAAATTTCAAACTACTTTAAACCAAGACTTTAAACCAAAACGTTTTTACCGAAAGTCGAAAGCAAAATCAATTTCAACTCAAAAGTTAAAACGAAAATTATTTTTAAACTAAAAGTTTAAACCAAACACTATTCAAAACCATAGTTTAAACAAAGCTGTTTCTGAAGCAAAATGCCCTTACTTACGCAAATATCATACAAAAAAAAACGAAAGATTGAACAAGCACGCCGCTTACGTAACGAAACACGCCGAATGAAACCAAAATATTTTAAAATAACGTTCACTTTAAGTCCGGTTAACTAAACAAATAGAATTTAACTAATAAGATTTGAGTAAATTTACACACACACGTTAAATTAACCAGCTATTTGAACCGAGATAAAAACGAACAGCAGTACAATCATCGACCAATCAGCCCAAGAAGGGCGACCATTACCAACCTTACTAACCGATATTTAACTTCAACGGAGTGAACCACGCTCTGCTACCAAATTTTGTATCGTACAAGTCGGGAATCGGTAAACCGCGACACAAACCCACTAAGTTGACAATGGTCACTCACTCCTTATAACTAATTAATCAATAATTATGTACTGACCTGTAACTTCCCGTAGGTATTTCCTCTTAGTACATAGGTGTTAGTCCGTCAGTTAATGTAAGGGCGTGGGGGCTCCCCTTGGAGGACAAAAATCTTACTATTTGACTACAATCGATGGTTATTACGAGATTAGAATATATGGTCCACGTTACACCTAGCTTCCCGAAGCTTCTCACACTCAATGTCAAAACACAAATGTTTTTCACTTTCGTTTAAGCACAACTATAACTCGCGTTTTAAAATCACTTAAAAACCAGCGCGGGCGCTATAGATATTAACTATCAATTATAACAAGGCGTCCTACCACGCGGCGATCCTAGCTCAGTCTCTAGAACTATCTAAAGATTATTTCATGGAAAAATTCCTCACGGCAGCGAAGCAGGCGACAGCCCGGCCGTTCCAACATTTCGCGACAAGTGCGGGTAGGTCCTAACATTTTTGTGTTCAATTTATAAATTACCTACATAAAACCTATGGATGCGTTCTATTCCGAACAAGTGTTGTAAGATAAAATTGCAGTTGCAAGATAACAATGCCGATCGTCGTGATTCTCATTGACAAATGACTTTAAATATTCTTTTAAAGAAGCATGGCTACGCTCTTACGCACCGTTAGTTTGTGAATGATAAGGAGAAGAGAATAGATTTTTAACTTTTAAAATTTCTGTTAATTGTTTAAATAATTCTGATGTAAAACTAGTACCTTGGTCAGTTAGGACCATTTTTGGAAAACCAAATAATGAAAAGAAATGAATTAGGCATCGAGCTATTTCATCAGTAGAACAAGTTATCATAGGATAAGCATTAGAAAATTTGGTAAGATCATCCTGTAAAGTTAAAATGTACTTAAATTTTTGCCACCAACAATATCTAAAGCTAATCTTTCAAAAGGCTTAGTGCTACTAGAAGTGATAACCATGGGCGCTTTATTAAAAGCCCGTAAAGGTTTATTTATTTGGCATAATTTACAACTTTTAACGAAGTTTTCAATATCTGAACGCATACCTTTCCGATAGTAAGACGCTTTAATGCGATTAAACATGCGTTTAACAGCTGGGTGACCAGCAATAGTGGTACCGTGGTTTTCTTTGAGAATGTTTGGAACTTCGGCTGGAGTTGGATAAAAAATTTGATTCTTAAATAAATGAATTTTAATATTAGTTCCATGAAAAACAAAAGAAACGATATTGTAAACTTTAACATAATTTAATTTACTAAATGGTTCAGAGAAATCTGATATACGTAACTCTTTGTCATAATCGTTGTTTGAAATAAACAAATCTCTTAATTGTATAAGCAAATTATAAATAGAACGATAACTAGTCTCATCATTATGATGTACCTTTGTAAATAAGAAATAAATTACTTTGTTTAAAGTCTGAACGCGCCGTACAGTCTGGGGTCGCGCTCGGAAGAAAGCAACTCAGCAGAATTCTCTATTAACGATAACATTTGTTCACAATGGGGCATAGAATAGTCAAAATCAACGGAGATAGGACACACGATTGATTTTTGTTTCGCTAAATGTAAGCCTTGACTATGCTCTTCGATTTGAGTATCATTAGAAATTGTTTTCGTAAATTGCCTTTTAAAGTATTCCTCATAAGAACATTTATTAATAGAAGAATGAGTAATCGCGTTTACGGGATTACGTGATAAAGCATCAGCATTTGAATTAATTCTACCAGGCTTATAAATTATTTCATATTCATATTCTTCTAGTTTTAATCGCCAACGTAGTAAACGACCACCAGGATCTTTGGCATTAAACAGCCACATTAAGGGTCTGTGGTCTGTAACAGTTTTAAATTTGTAACCATAGAGGTAAGGTCGGAAGGTGTTGACAGAAAAAAGAATAGCAAGAAGTTCTTTTTCAGTAGTTGAATAGTTACGAGTTGAGAAAAATCTGGGTATTGTAATAAAGGAGCAGAAGTAAGTTTATTTTTTAAAACGTTGAAAGCTTGCTCTTGTTCAACAGCCCAGTGAAAATTTGTATCTTTCTTTCATAAAGAAGTGAGAGGTTTAGTTATAAAAGAAAAGTTTTCAGTGAAACGACGGTAATAACCCGTTAAACCTAAAAATTATTTAACATCCTTTGGATTTTGAGGTGTTGGAAATTCAGAAATTGCCTTGACCTTATCAGGATTCGGCGAAACACCTTTATCAGTAATAATATGCCCTAGATAGGCGACTTCACGTCTTAGAAACTCGCACTTATCTGGCTGTAATTTTAACTTTGCCTCTCTGAATCTGGAAAATACAAGTTCAAGTTTTTTTATATGAGATTCAAGGTCATGAGAATATATTATGCAGTCATCTAAATATATATATATAAATGAAGACCTTGGAGTCCAGAAAGTACTGAATTTATCAGTCTTTGAAATGTAGATGGAGCGTTCTTCAACCCAAAACCCAGTCGTGACACTAAAGCCAGTTTTCTCCATATCTTCAGGGGTACTTAATTTCAATTGATGGAACCCGCTTGCGAGATCCAGCACACTAAAGTACTTAGAATGACCTAATTGATCAAGTATGTCAGTTATTAAATGAAGAGGAAAAACCTCGGAAACTGTGACATCTTTTAAACGACGGTAGTCTATAAAAATTCGCCATTTCTGCTTACCAGACGAATTTAATTTTTTGGGGACTACCCAGACAGGTGCACTCCATGGTGAAGTTGAAGGTTGAATTATCTTTTGATCAAGCATCTTTTTAATTTGAGTTTCAACTTCATTTTTATGAACCTCGGGAAAGCGATAAGATTTAACGTTAATTGGAGCAGCATTCCCGGTGTTAATACTATGTTTTAAAACATCAATATGAGTTAAAAATTCACCATCTAGATGAAAAATATCTGTGTAATTAGATAACCATGACATGAGAGTATTTTTCTCTTGAGAGTTCAAGTGTGAACATCGAATTAATTCTAATACTTTTCTTGAAAGATCTAGATTTGAACAAGATAAGTAATTAATATTATGACAATTTTCTAATCTAGGATTTGGAAAATCGAATGGAGTTAATTTTACTTCAAAATCGTTAATTTCGATTTGTTTTTCCAAAGTATTTAAAACTGAAACATTAACTCTATTATTATTCTTTAAGGGGACAATACAATTAGCTAAAAATACACCTTTGCAAATCTTTTGGTCTAAAATTAAACCTTGATTATTATATTTGAATTCTATAAGGTTGGAAACTTGACACTCAATAACCATTTCTGATCTTGCAGGTATAACATATGATGGCTTAGAAAAATTAATAGGTATTATATGACCTTGTAGGTTTAAAGAATTGGTAGAATACTGAACATCTATCTTAAAATGTCTTATAAAATCACTACCAAGTATACCATCATATTGAAATCGAATTTCATCGCTTATTGCGTGAAAATTATAATTAAATAAAATCTTTTTCTCTTTGGAAATAAGATATTCAAACTTAAGTTGGATTGTCCCAACAGATTCACAATAAGAATCATTATCACTTAATCCTTTAATTTTAATTATATCAGGCCCTAATACTGGTTGATTCGACAAACTCGAATATTTTACAATGGAGAGCCAATATCAATTAAAAAACATAAGGGCTTTTCATCATTACGATTAGTTCTTAAATAAACGTGAGGCAAAAAATTTTTATTATTTATATTATTAATTTTAAATTCCTCACGGGAGCAATCCCTAGAAAAAGAAGTCGATTTTCGAGGTGAGAGATCGCATTTAAAAGGAGAAGTCTCCTTAGAAAAATTTGAAATAATTGAGACATTAACCCCATCAAAAACACGAGGTTTATTAAACTTAGTGTTCGTGTCATTCAATAAATGAACTTGCGGTTTTAGGCAGACACGGGACTGAAACCGTTTTTAGTTTAAATTATTATTAATTGAAGACGAGTCTGAGTTGACAACGTGTATATTTGAAGGATTGTTTGAACTATTACTAGTAGAAACTTGATTTCGAGAATTGGGACGCAAAATGTTATTTTTATTTTTAAGTTTAAAACATTCGCTAATCAAATGACCACGATTTTTACATTAATTACATATTTTATTAGAATTTAAATTTTTCTTTGAAGTATTTGGTTTTGAAAAATTATCATTAGCAGAAGAAGTATTTCTATTAAAATTAACTTGATGAAAACTAGGTTTTCTATTTTTAAACCAATCTGAAGATAAATGACCATTTTAATGACAAAGCGAGCAAGTTTTTAATTTTGAATACTCTCGATTTTTGTCATTTTTTCTAAATTAAATAACTTTTCTTCTTCTGACCGTGACCGACGTGACCGTGATGGCATCTGACAAAGTCTTAGGATTCCTAGAACGAATATTACAGCGGATATTTAAATTCACTCCTAACATAAAAGCGGTTAATGCCAAATCTTCCATACCGGCTAACCTACCAACTAATTCATGTTCCGTTTCACAGCTGTAATAGATGTCAGATTGAGCTCTTGTTAAGCACATTTCTAACCTAACTGAATATTGCATGACTTCCTCAGACGGTAACTGCTTACAGTTTAAAAGATCAACAACCAAATGTGTGGAGTGTTTCTTTTCACCAAATGTAGATTTTAAAAACACTTTTATATCTGCCCAGGACTCGAACCTTTTTAGACAGCAGGCAAGTTGAGCTTTGCCTTCAAGTTGTGAAATAATAAATTTACATAGAACATTTTGTTGTTCTGCACTTGCTAAAGAAATTGCATTTTCGCAATTTGTTTAAAATGAAGGTAACGACTCGTGGTCGCCCTTATAAGGTTTAATGAACTTTGTTAAAACTGAAAGCGGAACTTTCCCAGACATTTTCTGTTTTGTCACTTTTGACTGACTGTCCGACTCGTAACTTGAGTGGTCGGAGCTTAAGTTTTCTTTAGGTAAATCCTTTTTAGGAGGCATTACACAAAAATAAACAGTGCAAAAAACAAAAAGTTACACGAAATATAAAAATTTAAAACAAGTAAAAATTATATAAATTATGATAAAAGTAAAACTTTGTAAAATTAGTAATTAGCTGAAAATAAAAAACACAAAATTTGCAAACACTAATAACACTTACAGGAAAACGGCAAAAAACACGATTATTTTCATAAATGCAGCGTTGCGGGAACGAGGTGGTGGCGACTCAGGGAGTCGTATATCGGGAGCCTCGGTTGCGTCGCTCAAACCGTGGGAACAAGATTTCTTGTTTAGTGTGAAAAATGAAGACGAATGAAGATGGGTAACAGTTAAGATGGAGAAGGTCTGATGCAGGCTTACACTCGAGAGTGAAGGCTTACTGTCGATCAGAGCAGCAGGAACGTGGTGATGCGGGCTCTCGCTCAACAGCGGAGACTTAGCGTCGATCAGCGGAGTCGTAGTGCGGGCTTGGACTATGGGTAGCCAAGGCTTATCGTCGACCACAAAACACTTCGGACTTTAAACCACAGAGCCAAATCAATTTTTGGTACTTTAAGAATTCCCAAAAATATCCCACTTCTGACACCAATTTGTAAGGATGGCTGTCTGTGGGTCCTTTTTAAAAAAACACTATTTTCACTGCCGAATATTTATTTTAGATGTTACTCCAACAACAGACAAACTGCTACTAAAAATTAAAATACAATTATGAACTTATTGACTAAAAATGCATAACAGCATATTTACTGGAAAACATGTTATGATGTAATAAATGCATCATTGCAAGTACTTTGCTTGGTTAGTATTAAGTACATATTATTTTTAAATATAACAGAACGTATAAATTGTGCTCATGCAGTTTTACAAGGCGTTTGTTATTGCAACTAATATTATTCGGGATTTGTATTTATGATGTTGCGGATTATTAATAATTCGGATTTTTTATGGTTCGGTATTTTCAAATTCGGCATATTGATTTTCGTAATTTTCGATTTTCGAGATTTCGTAAAAAAAATACGTTCGGAATTTTGAAGTTTCGAAGAAGAAAAATTCAGAATTATGAAACACGGAATTTTCATTTTCGGAATTATGAACCAGTCGGTGTTATAAAATTAGAAATTTTGAAATTCGAGATTTCTATCGGAATTAAGTTTTTGTAGTGTACCCGATAATAACATCTTAGCAAATCTATTACCACTTCGCTACTGTCGCACAGCCGGTGGACGGCGCGCCAACCGCCAGCTGGTCAGCGGCACAGCACCCATGGACAACTTTACTCCAAGGTGTTTCATTTATCAATTTGAACGTGATATTCGACTAATGATGCGTTATCAATCGTAGACTTCGGTTAGTGGCCTTGATTCCAGTAATTGCACTGGTTGTGCCTTCGCTTCGACCGGGACACGACCACGGACACGTGGTGCAGCATAACGGCGGGCTAAATAGAAAGGACTGAAGCACCGCCCAGACGAGACCTTAACAAAACCACTCTACGTCTGCGCGCATTGTGCAGATGATTCAAATCCTATTTCCTATCCTGAATCAAATATTAGTTAGCGCAGAAATGAGGGCAACAGCACACATTCAGGGACACATGTACAATGTTATAACAATCCAGTATTCTGACAACATAGTTGCGAAGGTTACATTAATATTCCTTAAAATTAAATAGCAGAGGCACACACAATAATAATATGCAATATGATTGCATGGCAACGGAAAAAAAGAAGACTAATTAGTACATTAGAACAATTTAACTGGATTTGCAAATAAATTAAGGGTGATTATAAAATTTTACAAAATCCAAGATAATTTATAAACACTAAAAACATTTTTCTATCAAAATTTTAATGAAAGGTAAAACACGTGAATATAAAATAATAATAATAAAAATATGATATAAAATAATGAAAAAATAAAATTAAAAATTAATTCTTATAATTTATACATAAAAAATTATTATTCTGTAACTTTTTTTATCACACCAGGGAGTTGCCAAAAATATCCACTGACTCACTAATTTCATAAGTTTGCTACATTCGAAGTAAAGCAGACGGTGACTGAAATCACTCATGAGTAAATAGATCTTTACAGCTGCAATCTTATTACCTTATGGCAATATAATTTTGTTTTACTAGTTCAGAAAACACACCATACTTAACAGATCTACATAGTTTATACCATTTGAAAAAGCAAACACTTACTTCACTTATTTACGTAGTTTTAAATGATGAGTACCTACAGGCAGCGTCAGGATCGCTGGACCAAACGAGATATGGACATGAGACAAATTTTATTAACTATTTGCTACTATTTACCACATTTAAATAAATATCTGCTACCTTGGAGTTAAGAAATCTATCAAAAAGATAAAGTGGTCAGCCATTCTGACGTCAGCTTGGCTGATCACGTGCACGTTCGCATAGTTTAAGCGTCGTGTAAACTACGTTGTTAATATTAATATTTATTACCTATTTGCTACCTTGACATGTACTTTTTACATATTGTTAGGAAGCTCCAATAAAAAGTTATGAAAAAAATATACAACGCCTAATTTGTTTATGACGCTCGAGATAATTAGTGGCTTAATGACTTGTGGGTTACTTTATTTAATTTCATTCTTAATCTCATTTAACATCTAATTTTTTTAACGCATTGCAATTATTCTTAGGAGTACAAGTACGTACCTAATTGGGACTTAAAAATCGATACAAGTATGATACAATATTTCAAATATATAATATTCATTATCGCATCCTTCACCCATCTCCCCTTATCATTGAAACTAGTAGACTAACATTATAATCATTCCCCTATTATGTATGAATTTGGAAGGCTGCCAAAAATATCAAAAACAGTGTTTTCTAAATTTTTATTTACTATAACTATACGCATAATTTAGAATAATTTCGCAGCATTTAGATCAAAATTTCAATACTTTTTGCCATAAATTATACAATGGGCCAACATGTTTTTATGACTCTTGGTTACTTGATTTGACATGTCATCGTATCATTCAAATTATGTGAATCTTAGACAGTCCGATCTATAATGGCCAATGCCTTTTCTTTGAGCTGACGAACGTATTGGCCATTATAAATCTTTGGATTTGTATTGATACCAAATTATATTCCATTTTTATCAATTTAACTATAGTAGGCATGTCGTTTAAATATATTTCTTCTTAAAAGTTGAGTTGAAAATAAATTAAATCTTTTACTTCATTCTCACAAGTCTTGATACCTGTACAACAAGCAAGACGACAGCTGGATATGTTGTTTTCAGGATCTATTCTTTAATTGGCAAATTCTGAAAATGATTTTATGTTAAAGTCTAAAGGCAAAGAGGCACATTTACGTTATACCTTATTTATTAGGCACGTTTTCGCACTATCCGCAGTATATATTACATCGAGCAGTACTTTTTCAAAAATTTGCACCACATTACATTCACAGCTTACAATAATCCTGTCGTTGGATACATTGTCTTTATTAAAATACTGTCATATACAATATCAGTGCGACTGTGATAAATATTTTGCAGTGAAGCATCACCAATAAGCATTTTATTTATTTTTCAAGGTTGACACACAGATAATAATCGAAAATAAATTACTTTATAAGGGTGAAATGTTTTACAATTTAGATCTAGATTGCTACCCAGCAGTCGTGTATACACAGCATTATTGTACAGCGTAAACAAAACTTAAAATTAAATACTAGTATAATTTAGTTAAAATGAATAATCCGCATACAACGAAAACATCATTGAATGTAGGTACATTACACAATTAAAATAAATTTTTTTAATTTCGGGAGTAGGTATTTTATATATTAGGAGTAGTTCAGTTGAGAGAGAGCTGAACTCTTCGTTTAAAGGACACATACGCGCCATTAAATACATCAAGCTCATTGCAAAACGATATGTAATTATGCAGTCTACACATTTAGATAAATTTACAATATCCATCTACAACGAACACAGCGATTGCTAGTGATACAGAATCGAAAGCGCACGTATTCTTTACGATTACATTTTTCCCACCGGCAAATTGTGCTAATCCATTCTTTAATTCATAACTTATCACCTATATGTATGCAGGCTTTAAATATGGATACGATAATGATTGTTAAATATTTCACATATTATCATACTTGAATCGATTTTTAAGTCCCAAGTAGGTAGGTACTTGAACTCCTGAGAATAATTGCAATGCGTTAATAAAATTAGATGTTAAATGAAATAAAGAACGAAATTAAACAAAGTAACCCACAAGTCATAAAGCCACTCATTATTCCGAGTGTCATATAACATTTTAGACATTTTATATCTATCATTTTATATCTGACGGCATGTTTGGTGTGGAGGTAAGTAGCCTTGCCTTCCATGCCAGAGGTCCCGGGTTTGATTCCTGGTAAGAGCAGATATTATATTATATTTGCTCTCTAGTCATGGTTGTATATGTAAGTTTATTTCTTAAATATATTTATCCGTTATCTAGTATCCATAACACAAGTTCTTAGTGATACTTAATTTGGGCTAGATAATGTGGTGTGATTGTTAGAAATATTTATTATTTATTATATTTCGTTTTCATAACTTTTTATTGCAGCTTCCTAACAATATGTAAAAAGTACATGTCAAGGTAGCAATAGCAATAAAGCAAGGTAGGTAATAAATATTAATATTAACAACGTAGTTTACACGACGCTTAAACTATGCGAACGTGCATGTGATCAGCCAAGCTGACGTCAGAATGGCTGACCACTTTATCTTTTTGATAGATTTCTTAACTCCAAGGTAGCAGATATTTAATTAAATGTGGTAAATAGTAGCAAATAGTTAATAAAAAGTGCACATGGTCTCATATCAACATCTGTTTGGTCCAGCCATCCTGACGCGGACGTACTTATAGGCACAGATATCGTTAGTAGGTACGTGACTCGTGCAAAACGGGTCCCCTACGTGATTCTGAAAAACTTTTTCTGCGAAAACTATTCATCAATGAACGATACTTCGAAAGCTTGATGCGAATACTTGTTTCTTCAAAGCACTGGTTGTTCGGTGCCTTGCTACATAAAAATCTTTACTTCAAATTTTTTTTTACTGAAAAAGGATTAGATGTTTGTCTTCTATCTCACCTGATGGAAAGTAGCGATGAAGATGAAGGTCTATCAAGTCTATCCACGAGATACCTACTCACTCGACGCTCGAAAGAACTAGGATTATAGTTTTCTGGAAAAACAGACGCAGGCAGTTCATTCCACACCTTGGCAACCCGCACCACAAAGGAACTATCGAAGCGTTTGGTTCGACTTCTTGGGATGTCTACTATAAAGGGATGGAAGGCCTGTCTGCGTCTACTAGTCCAATGTAAAAAGGGTATGGGTTCAACCTGATCAAAAAAAACATTCGCGCGCTCTCCAAAATGTAATCGGTAGAAGACTGCTAAACTGTCAAAGTTGTTAACAATTTTCCGGGCTCTTTGGTCAACTGCGTCCATCGCTTCTAGTTGGTACTTTGCAGAACCATCCCAAAGGCGGCTACAGTACTCCATACAAGATCGAACTTGAGCTGTGTACAAATTAAGTAGCTGTTCAGGGCTGAAGTACGGTCGGACCTTCGAGATAATTCCCAACTTCTTTGAAGCAGTTTGAGCCATGGAAACAATTTGTTGCCCGAAGTTTAGTTGGGACGATATAGTTACGCCCAGAAGCCTTAGGTGGCCGGTTAAGGGTACAGAAACATTTTGAAAAGTGGGCGTTAGACCAAAACTGCTCTTTTTGGCGGAGAATAAACACGCCTGTGTTTTTGACGGGTTAAATTTGACCAAGTTGCACTCGCCCTAATCGGACACTTCCTTTAAGGCCAAATCCACCCGCTCAATCATGGAATCTCTCAAAGCCCTGATTTCTTGAAGACTCGCTCGCGCATTGGATATGTATCTCTCTACAATGGTGCTGTCATCAGCGTGTAAGCCTTGGATATGTCTAAGGATACAGCTGTAGTCACCGTAACCTTCTAAGGCTTCGCTCCATAAGTGAATAGCGTACACAAGAAGATCTCCAGTCGAGCGTCCAATGCGAAAACCATATTGGTTATCACTAAGGAGCTCGTTGGACTCAAGGTATGCGAGGAGACGCTTGTTCAATACATGCTCCATAACTTTAAAAAGTATGGAGGTGATTGCAATAGGTCGGTAGTTGATAGGATCTGCACGGCTTCCCTTCTTTGGTACTGGTTGCACGTTAGCCAGCTTCCAGGATTTAGGGACCTTTCCGGACTCCAAAGAGAGTCGATACAGGTGCGTTAGAATGGGAGACAGCTCGGCTGCGCAGTGTTTTAACACAACTGCAGGTATGCCATCAAGGCCGCTGGCCTTATTCACGTCTAAATTCTGCAAGCATTTAAGAACCTCCTTTTGACGAATATCAACGGTACCCATGTTGGGTCAGAACTCAGGTAACTGGGGTGGGACTTAACCTTGACTATTTAGACGTGCACAATCTGCAAAAAGATTAACAAAAAGGTCTGTTTTCTCTTTTGCGGCGTGGGCCAGTGAACCGTCAGGCTTCCTCAGAGGTGTCAGCGATGGGTGACAGAAGTTCGACTCATCCGACTTGGCCAGAGACCAGAAAGCTTTGTTTACCGAAAGAAATGACACTATCTTGTCTCCGATGTGGCCACTGTGGTCAAAGCGAGCTTTTCTGATCACCTTATTGCAAGACTTGGCGGCAGCATTGTATCTTTTCTTCAGTTCATGCGAACCCATGGCTTTACTTCTGCGAGCCTAGGCTTTGTACGCTTCTTGCTTAAGCTTTTCAGCTGGGAGGCAAGCAGCATTAAACCATAGTCGACCTTTGGTTTCAAGGGATAGGTCAGCGTAAGCTTGGCCTATCACACTTGATACAGCATCAGTGCAGCACGATGAATCGGTTGATGTAAAACAAGTCTGAAGCCAAGGATAAGACGAGAAAAAATGCAGTATCTCATCCCAATCTTCTGACTTGTATCTTCTGACTGTCAGGATCAGTTGTCAGCAGAAGGTCCAAGCAATATGCAGTGTGGCCAGCAATGTCGGGGAACCGCGTGGGCTCGTGCACAAGCTGTGAGAGGCCTTGAGTCACGGAAAACTTAAAAGCCTCTCTTCCAGCGTAGTCAGTGTCTTGATACGGGTATATCCATTGCCCGTGGTGAGCGTTAAAATCCCCCAGGAAAACCAACTGCGCTGAGGGAAAACGTTGCCGAACCTTATCTGCTGCATCGCTGAGATACTCCATGAGCCTCTTTGTCTCCCGATCTCCGCTATGTGACCGGTATATACTGGCGTAGCCCAATGGTTCAAGGCTGGTATCAATGTGAACCCACATGATGGAAAAGTCCATATCTTTTTGAAGTAACGGAGACGCTGACAATAGATCTCGTCACTGGTATACATGCACACCCCGGCGTTCGGGCGTAAATTGGACTCCAGGATGTACCCTGGGCAACAAAGGTATGCCGAGTCTGACGAATTACAGATCTGCGTCTCCGTTAGGAAGAGTAGGAGAGGCCTCTCTGTCTCAAGGTGGTGGTGGACATCGTTGAGATTTTAGTGCATTCTCTGATGTTGCAGAAGTGCACTTTAAGAGAGAGGAAGTGTAACCGCTGTAAAACCTTACTCTTCTTATGACTTTTCATATTAGTTGTGTGAGTGATTAGGGAGGAGGACAGAAGTTGGGTGAAGCGCTGCAAATGGAACCAAGCAACTCGCAATAAACTACGCACCTCGGGAACTCGCTTGGAGACTGCGGGGACCCCCCCGGGGATTTATTCATTTATTTATTTGGAAACTCAACACATTATTTAAAAGGTGCATAATAATTAAATCTTACAAATTATAGAGTTTCACAACATGATCAACGATACACAAGATATATATGCCAAGTGCAAAGGGACAAGTAATTGAAAAGAACAAAATAAGAGTTAAAACGTAAAAAGTAAGTAAAATAATGAAACAGTAGTTACTCACACACCTATGTTCTGGTTTATGTTTCAGTATTGTCTGTTTTATATTGTACAATACAATATTTGTTTACAATGTAATAAGTTAAGATATAGGTAAATATAGTCGTAATATATTGTGTGAATAAACCGATTTCTGCGTACATACTTACAAAAATATATTTAATATTTATGTGCAATTTAGTAACAGTATTTTAGTAATTTTTTGTTTGAAGTTTGTTTAGATTGGTGAAATATGTCTTCATTATCAAATTTTCTATTATATGTTCTAACTATACGGGTTAATGTATTGTTACTAGCATAGTTCGTACGATGCACTGGTATTGCAAATACTGGTGTCTGTCTTGTGCGACGTTTAGGAGTACAAAGCATTAAGTTAGCTAGAATATCAGGACAGTTTAGATTACCGTGTAGGATGTTATGAAGGATGGACATATCTAAGAGAACACGTCGAGAGGTAAGTGGCAATATTTGATGGTGACGACAGTCTTCTTCATATGAATTATGTCTTCTATGAGACTTAAAATTTAAATGTCTAGCAAACTTTTTCTGTATCCGCTCCAACATAGAAATATATATGTTATAACTGTGACACCAGATAGGATAGCAATATACCAGGATGCTACGACAATGAGCATAGTATAGGACTTTCAGACTTTGCAATCTTGTGAAGGAACATGTTCGAATAATGAAACCAAGGTTGCGGTTGGTTTATTAACTATATAATCAATTAAATTGCATTTTCGAACTCCAAATAATACCCAAATCTCGGACTTCGTTAGTTCTTTCAATAAGTCTACCATTGAAGTTATATGGGAAAATCTGATTTTTACGACTAAAACTTATACATTGACATTTGTTTATATTTACTGTTATGTTATTTTTAAGATAATAATCAAACAGTGCATTTCAGTCACTGTGAATAAGAAGGCAGTCAGAATTGGATTTAAATTGTCATCGCGTCCTCTCCAACCAGGCGCCAGCTGCCTGCGGTCGGCCCGCGGTGCACCGTTGCTTCAATCTCGCTACCCTCCAAAACCAGTTACCCGGCGAGCCGCTTATGATGCAGCACGAATACTCAGACCTACCCTCAATGGCTACACTAAACATCATGCCGGAACGCGACCATGTCACTTGGCGGCATGGCTTTGTTTAGTTGGTGGTGACAAGCTACGGCCGAAGCCTACCACCAGAAGATACTGCTCGCTTAGCACCACCCAGGGACCACGTACAAGGCATAGAGGGCTAAACCTTGTGGACGTGAGCAGTTCCAATCCCTCAATTGTTCATTTATCGATGCTTCGTTTCACCGATATTCATACATATAGGAACTGGAATGCTTTACTAACCCACAAACTGTAAATTACACAACAGTAAAGTATTTATCAACTTAACCCTTTAGGAAAAATTCATAATAAGTAATTAACTTACTGAACTAGAGTTTGTTCGGTGTCACGTAGGGAACCCCTTCAAAACAAACTCGGGAACAGTAGATCGGACACTTGCCGCTCATCATTTATATCGTTATATATTTTTTAACTGTTGGAGGTGACTGGTAAGTAATGACATAATTATATGTGTGCATTAAAAACAGTCCACATTATTTGGCATATTTCTTATGAAAATTACCGCACAGAAAATCAGAAAAAAGCTAATTGTGGATTTAAATGTCCAGCTTTTATATCCGGCTTAAAAAAATAACCATGGTCAATTCCAAAGTTTTCCTAAGAAAAATAATAGGATAATAAAATAATCTAATTTTAGTCTGCAATTTAAAACGCTCTGTGTTTTAATATTTTTTGAATTATGATTAGACTTTACAGAATTTTACAAAAACGACACATTTACGGCCAATTGGAGAAAGAGGCCGCGCTAGCGGGGCACAGAAGGGGTCACCCGCTGGGATTTACATAGCACTATAGGTGCTCAAAGCACTGAAGGTGAATACGTAGCACTGAAGGTGCTCAAAATGAAAAGTAAATATATAAAACATAAAAAATTGAAAAATAAAATTGCATTAATTCGGATTTACGTTAGAATTAGAATTTGCGGCCTGAAGGGCTAAGAGATCTAGCGTCAGCTGCGTCGCTACGTTCGTGTGCACGTTTCTCGGTCTAGCGACTTTGAATTTCGAATCTAAGACAGGAGCAGTATATGAGACTGAATCTCGAACTAGAGGATTGGGATGGGATTCGGCGCGTTTGAAGAACGATTCTGAGAGTGTTTTGAGGTGCTGTTGCACTGTAGGTAGTTCAAGATCTCAGTGCAGGTCCGCGTTACGCACGTACCACGGTGCGTCTGTGGCCCTGCGGCAGAAGAGGTTTTGAACTACCTGCAGTTTTTGCAAGACGGAGAGTTTGGCGTGGGCAAAGACTGGCGAGGCATATGTCATGACTGGTCTAACGCAGACCTTATAAAGCGTACGTTTGTTTCTGAACGACATTTTAATTTTTCTACCTAACATACTATATAAGCGGCTTAAGTAAAAACGGGCGAGTTTCGTTACTCTATCGACGTGTGGCTTGAAAGAAAGCGTCTGGTCTAAGGTGACGCCTAAGTATTTGGTAGTGCGGTTCCAGGGGATGGGAATACCTAACATTCGAACAGCTTGTCAGCGACACGACGTTATTTGCAGTCGAAGTAAACCAGAGAACTCTTGTCTGGGTTCACATCG
Organism: Marasmarcha lunaedactyla; assembly: GCA_923062675.1. NCBI lineage: Eukaryota > Metazoa > Arthropoda > Insecta > Lepidoptera > Pterophoridae > Marasmarcha > Marasmarcha lunaedactyla. Next base: position 28,364,376 of record OV281349.1, read on the forward strand.
ATACGCCATTTTTGAAACCATGCACCGAGGGTGTCTACAGCCTTTTGGAGTCTGGTGGTGAGACCCGGGACAGTTTGGCCTTTGGTGTAAAGGGCTGTGTCGTCGGCAAAGAGGGCGAGTTCGACGTCTTTCGGCGGAATGGGAATGTCGTTAGTGTACACGGTATACAACAGAGGGGCGAGGTGCGGTCTTTGAGAAACGACGCGATTATCCTAACTAGGCGAGCCGGTAAGCCTATTTTGTAGAGTTTATAAACGAGACCGCTGTGCCAGACTTTGTCGAAAGCCTTGGCTACGTCACAGAAAACTGCGATCGTTTTCTTTCGTTTCGGATAGAAGCCGTCGAGTATGTACTCGACGATTCGATGGACTTGCTGAGGGCAGGAGTGCTTAGCGCGGAAGCCGAACTGGTGGGGAATGATGAGGGGATCGCCATCCGTTGGAAACAGATGGTTCCGCATTCGAGAGAGTATGACTCTTTCGAGAAGTTTAGACATGGCCTTGAGGAGGCTGATGGGTCTGTGATTAGCCGGGATATTCAGAGGTTTACCCGGCTTGGGAATGCCTATGACTGTCGCTTCTTTCCAGGCTTTTGGAAAGTAGCTGTGGTCAAAGCAGGCATTGAAGATGATGGCTAACAAGGTAAGAACCTGTTGAGGCAGGTGTTTGAGTGCGTGGTTAGAAATACCATCCGCACCCGCAGCCTTTTTGGACTTTTGATTTCTAATGAGAAGCAAGATTTCATCATTAGAGACTGTGACGGGGTCGTTGGTGATGGGGAGAGATTCTCTGCGGAGAACTTCGTCCTCCACCGCCTGGATGTGACTGATGAGACTACGAGCCTTAAAAGATACAAGGGATAAGCCCTTGGGTTTGATACGACCGGACGCGGGATTTGCGGGTCTAGACATTATATTAGCTTATTTACGAATTTATACAAAAATAAAAAATGCTCGGCTAACGCAAATAAACGCTCTTGAGGAGAGCGGGCGGCTCGCAGTTTGCGTGCGAGAACGGAAATTTCATTAATGTCGACATGTCTTCATGTCCTCAGCCAACGATGACTGAGGTGAAGATGACGGAACAGGACGCGGCCCTACGGGAGCTACGGTAGCTGGGATAGGACGGGAAGGTGCAGGTGGAACGGCCGGACGCTGCCTCCAAGACAGAGCCGCAGTAGGCGTCGGTTGAACGGGCTTTGCTTCCGGGGGACCCCGGTTGCGCAGCGGCGGGAAGTTAGCGTGAGTGAGCGGTTGCGCCGGTTTAGGCCCGGCCCTCTTGGCTGAGGAGCGCGGAGCGCGCGGGCAACCCCTGTAGTTCGCTGTGTGGCCAGACTGGCCGCACAGCACACAGGCAGGGGGGGAAGTGGATTCGGGAGTGCGAGTGCACTCCTTTGTTATATGAGGGTCCAGGCACTTGACGCACCTGGGAGGAGCTGAGCAGTTACCTGCTGCGTGGCCGTAGAGCTGGCAGCGGTGGCACTGCCCAGGGTGACCGCAGAGTCCGCAGATTGTGCGAGCCTCTCTGAAGATCTCCCTCGAGTTGGGAGTATTAGACAAGATAACTAAAGCTAACGGAAAACGCCTACCGCGGTTTGAGTGCATCTTGTGCACTGCTTCAGCCGGGAAGCCCTGAGACTTGAGGTCCTCAAGAATGTCGTCATTACTGAGTTCAAACGGGACGCCCCGTAGTACTGCGCGGATCTTACGCTCCTCCAGGAGGGCGTAGGTGTGATATGCGATTTGTTTAAGCGAGAGTAAACGAGTGATCGCGCGGAAGTCGTCGATAGTTGCGACTTGGATTTTTATAGTATCGCCTGCGTTATTTGCCTTGAGATAATTGATTTTGTGCTCTTTGCACAAGTTAGGAACCGCGGTCCAGCGCGCTTTTTCGCGGAGGAAGACGGGCGGAGGGAACTGAGGCTTCGATGGGACGGGAGCGTATCGCGTCGCTGGCTTAGACGGGACCGACGGAGACGCGGTCACTTCGAGTGACATGAGCGGCGCGGGGGCGGGTGTAGAAGACACCGGGGTTGGCTCGGGTGTTGAAGACACCGCGGTTTTTTTTCGAACGCTTCTTAGAGCGTTTAGCAACTAACTGGAACGCGGGCTCAGGAGAGCCGGTTAAGGTGGCGGCGACCGACGAAGCTTCGGACGCGGTGGAGTCTGAATCGCTCCTGGGAGCGGTACGCTTCCTACGAGATGAGCGCGAGGATGAGACCGACGCGCAATCCATATCGGATGGATCGGGAGACGCGGGAGAGCTATAGACCTGAGGGGTCTGGACGTTGGAGGCCTGAGGGGCTGGGGTTGGGGCGTTAGGGGCCGGGAACGCGATCAATGCCTGCAAGGCGTGCGTTAGGATGTCTTTCGGGATGGAGACGCCTGCCGCAGCAAGCGCCTGGGTGAATGCGTTCGCGAAGTTAATAACGCTTAGCGAATCCATAGGGAGGGTTGGGACAATAATATGTATAGATAAGTATATTAAAAGATGCCTAGTTCCTAAAAACCTAGCAAAACTCTAGCGGCTAACCTAGCGGTTAGCTGGGGAGAATAACTTAAAACTAACCGTAGTACGCCGAAGGCCGCTACCTATAAACCTAAAAAAGGGTACGCAGGTAAATAGTTGACCGCGTTAGGGTCAACCTTTACCGACAGAAAGGACAAATACACACAAAAACACACAGATATGATAAAAATAAATATGAAAATAGGAGAAAAATAAATAAAATAGAGAAGAGAAATAAAATTAAAATAAAAGGACTGGTTCAGTACAAATTCGTTGTCACCGTTAAGTATCCTTTGTACTGAGACCAGACTACTTACGCTGGGCACAACACTGCACTCAGCACAAGCACAACACAACTTAGCACAGCACTTTGAAGACTAAGGGGCTTAGTCGCAAAGAAAAATCGCACTTCGATAGCACTCAGAGGGAGTAGAAAAACCTTGAAAACCGTAGCACGGAACCAACACGCTAAACTGTGACGTCAGTAGACTGAGCGGAATATCGGAAAGGGACCGATCAACGGAGAACGGGGTCTTGCACGTCCGTACCGGGCGGCGATCGGAGCAAGAATGTTGTTGACACATTTTAAGGTTTGAGTTCCCTCTAATATGGTTGAGGAGGGCGATGGCTGGATCTCGCGGTAACTCAGGAACGGGTGCGTTTGAGGGTGTTCGTCGTTTGGATACTTGGGGGGAGGGAGACTAGCCGTATAATATAATAATAATAACTACTACTAATACTAAATAATACAATAATAATAATTTATTTCGGACACGGATCCATATGAAGAGTTAGTAACAATTTTTTTTTATTTTATTTTACATTACATTGTAGGTGGCAACTATTCCAATGTTTAATGTAAAGCTATCTACCTTTTCCTTTAAATTTATGAACGTCTCTCGTGAAAATAAGGAGTCCGCTGATTCCACCCAGACTTCTCCGAACAAAAGAAGTTGGAATGTAATCATTTTAAATCACAAAGTTATAAGAAAATGAACCACAGTTAGTGGTTCCACAGTATCACCATTCTTGTATTACCAAAATTTCATTTAAGTATTTCATTTCGTTATCTCTCTTTGTTTACTTGATTCGTATCAATATTTGAAACAAGTATGACGCGCCGCCGCGCCGCCGCGCCGCCACGGCAAAGGCCGCGTCAAAGGCCGGGGTCGCCGGCGCTGCGCACTATCGCTCCTTGTATTACTTACAACCAGACTATAAATCAAAGAGTAACAAAAGTTAATTAGTTGTCATTCTAGAGTTTTCTTAGAATTATCTTTCATACGTTTAAAAGCCGCAGTAAATTATCATCTTACAGACTGATTCCAAGTTTTTATTTAGTAAGTATTATGTATTCGCAATTATGAACCAACTTGTTTATTGTTAATTGTGCCAGCGCGTGAGGCGAAGGTGGACTCAGCTGGGATATTGACTTCGATTTGGATATCTTCCTTAAGGCTTCTGCATAACAAATTAGATATATGTATACTTTTACAATATATGTATACTATAGTAATGAATCCTGTTTGTTTCTCTTTCAACATTGTTTAGTCAAATATCGTTTACCAAATTCGAGGACACACTTTTGATTAGACACAATTAACAATATGAATACTGGGAGACTCTCGTAAATATCTTAAATCGTTCAATTGGTACTGACATTGATTTAATATTGCACATGGAATTAAGATAGAAAGGATTTGTTCAAGACAGACTGCAGATACTAATGTGAAGTGGGGGTAGATTTCAAATCCTAATTAATATTAAGAATCTGATTGAGATCCGAACGCACCTTTATTTATCTGTTAGCTGTCACACCTCAACTCAGCATGGATGTAAAGGGAAGACATAATCTACTTTATATTGCGAAAATAAACTTGAAGGGGGAAGTGGGGGATGAAATGTCGTAAATATCTCATATAAAAAGTTTATAGTTGTGTACCTAAACAATGGAAGAAAATAGGAGATGTTTTGATTTAAACAAAAAACTGCTTAATCTATTTTTATCGCGTTTTATTACATTTTTACATCTAACTCGACGTTTCGGTACCTTCACAGATACCGCGGTCACTTGCGAGTACTTGCATACCTCGGATCCCCTCGTGTCTCTACCTACCGCCAACAGTATTCCTCAGAGAGCAAGTCGTCGTCCCGTCGGATCCTCCGCCGTACACATTGTATGACGCGTTCGTAGTTGGCGGACCAGCTCGTGGCCCACCTGCTCACAATAATATGACATTCTGAGACAAAGACACCAAACTTATAGGCTCAAAGTAAGCAGAGCTTGTGTTGTGGATGACCACACATGAAACTGACCAAATATAAACAACAAATCGTTTGTAGGTACCTAAATGTGAACACTTATATAATAAGAATTCAATCTATTATTAATTTTATAATTACATTTCTATAAAATAAAAACATGAAAAAATACAAGAATCAGAATATAAAACAGTCATAATGCTCATAAATAATTCATTATACAATTTTAAGTTTTAAAATATCTAGACAGCGTATTGTGCCAAAAATAGAGGCCAACGCACAGTGGCGTTACATATGGATATAAATTCATACGCACAAAGCACTAGAAAGAAAACAATAACAACATCACTATGAAGGAAGTTAAGACAAACATATTGTGTATTGAATAATTATACGACAAAGAAAATTCATTAGACAAAACCGGCTTAACAGTTGAGATGCCGGTAGACAACCTCGAGGGTTTTACTACTAAGTGGTTGGGAGTTGCATATTTATCTCTTGAATATGTCATTTTAGCAAGCAAAAAGCAAATTTTACAGGAGAGTAATTTAAAGTACAAATATCTAGAAAAAATTTCCGTTTAATTTGACTACCTAAAACATACAGCCGCAATCGATTTAGTAAACACCTGGATCGTGTACAGGTGTGCGTGATTGAACTGGACGAAGATAAAACTTGCAGAGTTGTTCACTCCAGGTGATGTTGTAGACTTGGTGATGTGGTTTTATAAACTACTCCGTAACGTCAACATACGACTGTTTTGGATAATTGATTTAAGTAAACACTGCACAGAAACTTCGTGAGCTCTGATGTGTAATTTCTATTGTAATTTAAATTTTATTTTGATTTTATTTTAATTTTACCTTGATTTTTATATTATGCGTACCTAATTCTTTTAAATTTATTTTGACATAAGTACTATAACTTTATTATTTTTAGTGACATTTAACAATTAGTGACATTATTATTATGATTTATTTAATTGCATTAATTTCACTTAGACATTGAACGAATTTGACATACTATTTGAATATATAACTACTTTAGTTCTTAAATATAAATTGTGCTACTAACATAGTGTTAAGAAGTTATTGTAATACTAACAATTGGGCCAGGATGCCATAATAAATAAAATGTATTATTATTATCAATATTTAATGTGGTAATTGTATCGACCTGTGACTCTGTGACCATGCCGAGCATATCATCGACGATTGTATAGTTACGCTTTGCGGCTTTAAAAGAGTTTATCCAAGTGCATTTTTAATGCGACGCAAGATTTTGTCTAGTACGTGCATATGTAGTCGTTAAACTCCGCAACTACACGACCCATGCTTAACTTCTTTCAAAATTGGGACGCTCCATTATTCAAAAATAACGCGGGCTATATCCAGAATCTCCCGCAGCATCACGCTGGTAAACTTCTATATATATGTAGATACAAAGCAATATGTGGCGCGTAAATAAATTGTGGTTATATCAGTATCAACCGTCGCAAGCGGGGTCAGTGAAGACAAGCACCACCGCGAGGACTCGCCCGCGGCTTCGTTCGCGGGAACTGTTGCTCCAGTGACTGCTGACGACGCGTGCAACGCTCCTGCGCCATTTACAGATCGGTTCAAGCTTGGAAGCGCAATAGACAAATAAAGTATTTCCTAACACTTTTGCATATGAAATATTAACTAGCAGTTTCTGTGAGGAACAATTATGATGGAACAATTGTTAAAAACTTATGTCGGTTAATTTGTAGGTGTGGTTGGTGCATATCGATATAGATATGAAAAGAACTATATTTAGCTACTATATTTAATTTTAATAAATCTATAGATAGCTTATCAAAATTTATAACTTATAAATCGCTACTGACTTGTTGATTCGTTCTGAATCCGCGTGTGTCCTAGTTACCTATTCACATGAAGAACCGACAAGTTACTCATTCATTGAATAGTACAAGTGTTTAAATAAGGAAGGTGGTCGCCAGTGGAGGTCATTGCTGTCTCAAGTAATGACTCGTATACAATAAGTAATTATAAAAAATTTCGAAATCGAACAAATGCGGAAATAAATTAATATAACAGATTGCCTACACTGTCCAAACACCCACTGAATAAATTAGCTTCGTTACAAGTAATACATAAACAGGTTTCTCCAAGGTAGGTGCGCTGCGGCCGCTGACGGCGCGTAGTTTGGCAGTCTGCGTGAATATGCATAGCTCGCTAATTACGTACTCGGTATGCAAACTGCTTAGGTGCTTGACTTTTTTACATTAGCGTATTACTGCTTATGCTCTACAACTTCGAATAAATGAATAATTATTTGTATAAGATATAGACACTGAGACGCTGTGATGGCGAAAACGACCTGTCACGAGTGTAAACTACTGGATTATGTAAGTTTGATGAAAGAAATATTCTCAATAATTAAGCGATAGTCTAGATCGGTCGATACACATAATTTTACAAGGTAACCTAATAGAAGCTTGACAGAATAACTTCTGTCGGGTCGGTTAGTTTTAATATACACATATTTTGTAATGAAACAAAATGTAAATTCGTATTGTCGTGTTTATAATTATGGCATATTTAGTACATGATTTCGGAGTCTCCGTATATTTGCATAGTTACATAAAATGAAACGTTTGTTCAAAAAAAGTTTGTTCAAGGAATCCAGCTGCGCCGCGTCACCTCGAGTTCGGCCGCAACGACCTTCCGAACCAATCAGTCTGAAGCGAAGTTCCGTCCGAGAATCCGGCTGCGCGCCCGCTTAAAGACCACGCCGCAGTATTGCACAGTCATTGCAGCAGCCTTCTGCGGAACTTCGCTAGAACAATAAAAAAGCGAATACCACGTGACGTTAAGATTGTATGGAAACGACATATGCCTTGTATACACTAATACATTCTGGCTTAATACATTCATGATAACAAACAACTTTTTCAGGCCTATTTTGTTTGAACTTAAATTACAATGGGAATAAGTAATTCTCCGCACAGCATGTAACACGGCCGTCACTCCACAGCAGCCACCGGGCGTCAAGCGACGGCGCGCGAACTGCCATTTTTAAACTCTGTGTCAAAAGCTTTAATATCGTACAAGTGTAGCATATTATTGATTTGTCAAATAAAAATAAATCTATTCCCAGCTAGGTAAGAAACAAGTGTTCCGCTTGGTTAACTTTACATACTTCTTGCCTGTTGTGCGGTTTCCCGCGGGCTTGTTCAGTTTTGTATTTTTTATCAGATGGCCCTCGCTTTTGTTATTTACATTTTAATTTAATTCAGTTCGTTGAAATAAGTAATTTAATAAAATGATTAACAGATGTTTTTTTTAAATTAGATTAATGTAAACATAATAAAACTGTCCATTTTTCTTAGTCCATTTTAAAATTTTATAATATACAATAGCAAGAAAGAAAGAAAAGAGAAAATTCGATTAATAAATAATATGTGAATTTGATCCTAAGAATGTTGCCAACACCATCAAGCAGTACAAAAGGAACGCTGTAACTGCCACATTATACTTTCTTCTACAGTAGTGGCACGTCGAGAAATAATAAACATGATAGGTTCTGAGATAGAATAATAATATTTGGCTTATTTCCTATGAAGAATGTACAGCGATAAAGCGGGCATTGCGTGTGCGCCGATAACCCGCAGTATCTACCCCCCTCCTCTCCCCCGTACACATACTGGCTAGTTCAAACTATTTCCAGCGCCAGTTGTGATGTCTGATAAGTGCTACTTAGGCAAATAGTTATATAACGTTTATTTTGTTAATAGAGTGTTAATAAATCCATTTTGATGTCTATAGTATTGTTATAACACTCGAGGAGCACGCGTACTAGACCTCAGCACTTTGAGAAGCATGTGCGTGCTACATCTCTTTTGTAGAGGCATCAGAATGTACTAAAAGTTGTACTTTAAAGGGGTACACTACATAAATACAAAAGACTTAATTCCGATCACGAATTTCAAAATTCCGAAAATGAAAATTCCGTGTTTCATAATTCCGAATTTTTCTTCTTCGAAACTTCAAAATTCCGAAAGTTTATAATTACGAAAATCAATAAGCCGAATTTGTAAATACCGAACCATAAAAAATCCGAATTATTACTAATCCGCAATATTATAAATACAAATCCGGAATATTAAAATTCCGAATAATATTAGTTGCAATAACAAACGCCTTGTAAAACTGCATGAGCACATCAATTTATACGTTCGAGCATTCAAGTAGTCAGCTGGAAATGAGAAAGTTTATTTAGTTTTTCGTACCGAGTTATTTTTTGAGTATGTAGTTTATGTACTGAAATGCAAATCCCTTTTTGGCGTTTCGCCGGTCGCTGCCGCAGCACGCTCCCTGCGCTCGCTCGGCTCGCGCTGCATTATCTACATACAGACTAACTGCTCCGCCTCGCTTCGCTCGTTGTCATGCCTAATTTGAGTAATTTCAAATTGCGCCTTATTAATTTTAATTTGTGTCACAGGAGGTTTATATTATAATTTTTAATATATACCCGTTTTAGATATAAAATCTGAATGTTAGCATTGAATTTTCGGAAAATTTAAATTCGGAATACCATATATCGGACTAGTAATACTTTCAAGTGTAGAGTGAATAGGTACCTCTTGGACAGGCGTGTATGATCCTCGTCTTCATCGTCAATTTCCATCAGGGGAGATGGAGGACAAACGCCTACTAATTATTAATAAAAAAAAATAAAAAATAGTAACACAGCGGGTTTTTAATTCTTCGTACTAATGAAAGTCGGAAAATTAAAATTTCGTATTTATGAATTTCGGTAAAATAAGAATCGTGTTTTTGAATAGTCGGAATTAAGACTCTTCGGGATTGCGAAATTCGGAATTTTAAAAATCGGAATTACATAATTCGGAGTTTTTGGGTGTTCCCACTGTAAAGCGGTGGATTATTTCGTATATTTATTTCGTAGATTATTTAGTTCCGATGAAACTCAGCAACTGCTACATAAACTATAGACTCACTCAATGTAACATCATCATGTCAGTATGAGTGAAATTATTTAATATCTGACGGATGGCTGTCAGCGGGGCCCGGGCACGGCGCAGATCGCGATGGCGTCGGCGTGCGCTGCCGCCTCCGCAAACCATGAAAATCGAATTAATTCATGATTAAAAGCAGACTAAGTACACACCAACTTGAAAGGTATGTCCAAGTACTTCTATGCTTAGGTTGTAAAAAGGGCTGCATAAAGGCGTGCAAGTATCAACTCCGGTACCGAACTAAACCGTATTTCACTTGATAAACATTATAAGATTAATTGACTTGAACATTGATCATCGCGGCAGCCGCTTTTGCTAGATACAGACATTTTTGGCACATTTTTGGGCAAATTTAGGCACTTTGATGAGGTGGGGTACGAATAGCGAGCTTCAGCTGCTAGAGCGCGTAGGGAGGCCCCGCGCGAGATAGCAGCGCAGGCGCGGCCTCGTGGCGCGGCAGTGTAGAGGCGCTCGGCGGCCGGCGCACACGCGATGTCTACTCACGGTCAGTACCCCGCTCTCCCGACACGCGCGATCCAACGATCCACTCAAACACCTACATTTCTATTTAATAATAAAAGAAAACAAGTAGGTGCGCTATAACCGTAGTGCCAACGATGCAATCTAAAAAGTGCCTAGACCCCAATTCTACTCAGTTTAAAACTGTTTCGAAACTTCAATTTCAGATGTAAAATAATTCTGGGTTATGTTCAATGTTTCTGTGAGACTCGGGGCAACATAAACAATCACGCGACTCGAGAAGCGCTGGAGACTCGCGGTAAATAACCATTGAGACGCAGATAATTTTAAGTAATACAGAAACTGAAATAACATTCAATAACAATACATTTTTAATTAAAAAAATAATCGAATTGAGTGAATTTGGCTTCATCGTGACTTTATTAGAAAACGACAAAATGTACCGAAAAATAACTTCAAACATTGCAAATGGCGCGCTGCCGCCCAGCCTGCTCTGAAGCGCGATTCACAGGTTTTCCAAACACGCTATCTGTTCAGCCCACGGTGACCGGTGCTGTCTTTGCAAGTTCTGTTGAGAAATATATTATACATTAATGACAGCTATCTCAAGTTTACAGTATCAATCTGTATATTATCATAAAATGTGTTTTGTAAAGTAAATAAAGACGAACATTCGGTAACATAAAACTCTTGAAGATTGAAAATACCTGATTTCGGAGACCAAGCTAAGTTATTAATTGGTTTTGCTGATCGGCACAGGAGTCGCAGTTGTACATAACCACATCGTTAATGAAATAAGTTAGACGATGTTTTCAATTCAAAAAAGGAGGGAATGATGTTTTATGAACAGAAACCTATCTAACAATAATAGTGCTAACGGGCTGCACTTTCGTGATAATATTGTAAAAGCTGAAAGTTTATTTAAGAACGTTCCCAACTAGGGAACAATCTTTGGTAGGTAAATTTTTTATATTTAATTCTGGGCAGTATTAAAACCAAGTATTCCGTTGACAGACTCTCGGAATGTAGCCACTCCCTGCTAGGCCCCCTTCATATGCAGCGCTGTAATTTATAAATGTTACTGACTTAGAAACCACCACAAGATAGTCCTGGTCGGGGCCTGCATGTGTGTGATGAACACAGATCATGGTTCTCGGGTCATGGTTGTTTATATTTATATATGAATGTGTATTCTAAGTTCCCCTCGGTTCGGTGTATAGTCACACACAACACAAGCTCTGCTTCCTTTGGGGCCATAGAGTTGGTGTGTTTGTCTGGGGATTTATTATTATACATTACGCACAATATAAACCGCACTATACGTATAACTGAGGTGATTATTTCATTAAAGTATAGTGTTTAATTTAAAAAATTAAAACAAAATCAGTTTAAAAAATATAAACGGATATGAATATTAAAACTGTGATCGCTTTACAATTTCACTTTGATAACATCACTGTTACCACCGTGTGGATCGAGCTTAGGAATCGACGGCCTGCAGAGCGGTCGGTCGCGCCGGCGCGGTGCTCCGTGCCTGAGGATATCGGGACGTGGCTGTTATCCATTATTTGTAGTCTGGTTGATTCTATCTGGATAATCTAATAATATATATATAATAATCTGGATGATTCTAAGTAATATAATTTCAGTGGCTGTTATACTCCTGTGGACACAACCACAAGATAAACTTTACCAATACTATACTAAACACGAAATGATTTGTGAAAGATTAAAATATTGTTTTTTTTTTAATTTAAAATTTGCAGACGTTTGTCTTCCATCTCATGTCACCGAAACTGAATATGAAGACGAGGATGTTACAAGCGTGGACAAGTTTTCGCCTTTCTAAAAGTCGGAGGCAGTTCATTACTCGAACCAAAAATTACTTATATAATCGTTTCGTTGTACTGTCTGGCACTTCGAATGGGTTCGTATTGCGATCGGTTATTTCTTTAACTGTTATGAATTCGCAGTGGTATATTTCTTTTAATGGCAAAAATACAGGTGACTTTGTAAATTAACCAATATGTAAGTATCCATTTCTGAGCCATACAAACACAATATTGTTTGATATCTAAGAATCTAGACAACAAATTGACGTTAAAGAGTTGTAGAAAGTTGTCAAAACGTTGTAGAAAGAGAAAAAAAATGCTATAGAATTGACAATGTGGGAAATTCGTTGGTATTTTTTTTTTCACTATATGTTCCGTCGCATTTTGCTATATCGTTGATGATTTGGGTATTTGTAGAAAATGAAGTTTAATATCGTAACGCATTGTAACGTTTTTTTTTTTTTTTTTTTTTTTTTTTTTGCTGCCGAGGCACCCTCACGGGAGGGAGGTGGAAGATGCGTCATGCATACCCGCCCGCAGGTAAATTCCTCTGCGGGGGGGTTATGTGGGACTCACCAGAATGGCACCTACCCACTAAAAACCACCTGTTGGCTGTGGTAAGCGTATACCTTTAGCCTTCATCGGAAGCGACACCCGTCGGGAAGTTGGGCGCGCTGGCGGAGACCCGCTAGCGGGTCTTCCGCCTGTAGTGAAAGTTGCACTGAAGGTGCTCAAAGGGACATGAGTTGGTGGCCGTTCTGGGCAGCCTCCGATGAAGCCGGGGCTGGGCAGAGGTCGGCCGAAGCATGATTTAGGGATCAATTCATTTAAATGAACCTACAATGAATTGAGAAGGGAACTATGCTCCGCCAGAGCTAGCAAACGCTCTGTCGGAGTACGTGAAGCCCTAAGTTTACGGGCTAAGACTGCGATTTCACTAACATCGACATTTTTAATAGCGTCGCAGACGATACGCATATCGTCTGCTACGGAGGATTGAGGAGTGGGTTTGTATGGGCGAGGAGCCGGGATGGGATTCGATGCGGGACGCTGCCTCCAGTTTTCTGGAGCAGGCTTGGGCTGAGTAGGCTTTGCAGCCGGAGGAACCCGGCTACGCAGCGGCGGAAAGTTTTCTTGAGAAAGGCGCGGGGCCTGTTTGGGAGCCGCCCTTTTGAAATTGGAGCGCATACAACGGGGTGCACGAGGGCAGCCCCTGTAGTTTGCGGTGTGGCCGGACTGGCCACAAAGCACGCAATCGGGAGGAGAGGGAGTTTCAGGAGTGCGATTGCATTCCTTAGTGAAGTGCGGGACCAGGCACTTGACGCACCTGGGCGGTGCGCGGCAGTTGGCTGCCGCGTGCCCGTACAACTGGCACCGATGGCACTGGCCGGGATGACCGCGGCGATGAGGCGCCTCGATTGAGATCCCAGAGAGGCCGCAAATAGAGCTAACCCCTTTCAGGATCTCTCTGGACTTGGGGACGTTGGCGAGAATCACCAAAGCGAGAGGGTGTTGCCTCCCGTACTTGCTGTGCATTTTATGCACCGCGAGTGCCGGGAAGCCTTGGGACTGCAGATCCTCCAGGATGGCCTCGTTCGATAATTCGAACGGGATTCCCCTGAGTACCGCTCTGATCTTACGCTCTTCTGACAGAGCATAAGTGTGATAAGCATATTGCTTATCGGTGAGGAGCTTTGTTAAGGCTCGAAAGTCGTCTATCGACGAGACTAAGATTTTAATAGATTCACCCGAGTTGGCTGCTCGGATGTAATGGATTTTGTGCTCATTGCACAATGTCGAGACCTCGGTCCATTTACCCTTTTCCCGAAGGAAAACGGGTGGTGGGACCTTGGCCTTGACAGAAGTTGGGGCCGGAGCGGGTGTTGAAGACACCGGGGCAGCTGGCGTTGAAGACGCCGCAGGAAGTATAGGGACGGGCGTCGAGGGCGCCGGGTCTTGTTTTGAACGCTTCTTAGAGCGCTTCTTAACAAGCGTAAAGGAGGGAGACTCAGGGCCAGTTGGGGTGGCGTCCGAGGATGACTCGGTCGCGGGTGCGCGCTTGCGTCGCGGAGGGGGGTCTACTTCGCACTCCATGTCACTGGAGGAAGGGGACGCGGGAGGGCCTAAGACCTGAGGGGTCTGGGGAACTGGGGTGACCTGAGGGGCCATTGTGGACATTATCGTCATGAAATGAGGGATGAGAGAATCTAGGAAACGGAACTTATCAGCATTTATATGTATGCCTTCAGCACCGATACTATCAGCTAACTTCTTCCTAATCTCATCAGAGCTTAGGGAAGCCATTGCGGAGGGGTTGGGGAGGGACAATATATGAACCTAACAACGATGACTAACTCCCTAAAACCACCCTACACGCAGTAGGGCGGTTGAGAACGACGCGGATAACTTACTCGAACACAGCACTTGAAGTCCTGGAACAACGAAACCCCGTCGACGAAGCTCACGTTCCACGAAGTACGGTTAACAAGCCACTATTCGCCGTGAAAACGGCGTTAGAAACTTAGAAGTACGGTTAACGAGCCACTGTCCGCCGTGAAAACGGCGTTAGAAACTTAGTACGGTAAACAACTATGAAATTTGGGTGCTCAATTAGCGCGGGGGCTAAAAGAGCGGGAAGGCGTCTGCGATCGACGTGCGCTCGAGAACGCACGCAGACCGAGACTGATCGATTGTAACGTTCCGCAGGAGACTCAGATAGCAGAGGGAAGGGTGGCACCGTAGCAGTGGCGGCGGCGTGGGGGCAGCGCTGGTGGCGCGCGCTGGTGGCTGAGCTAGCGGGCACGGCGCTGTTGCTGGCGCTGGGCGCGGCGTCGCTGCTGCCGGGGCCGGACGGGCCGGCGCCGCTGACGCACGCCGCGTTCGCGTTCGGCTTCCTCGTGGTGGCGCTGGCGGCGGCGCTGGGCAGCGTGTCCGGTGCGCACCTCAACCCCGCCGTGACCCTAGCGGCGGCGTGCGCGCGCCGGCTGCCCGCTATGGCCGCGGTGGGCTACGTATTGGCGCAGATGGCGGGTGCAGCGGCAGGCTTTGCAATGCTGGCAGCGCTGGCACCAGGTGCGCGCGTACCCGGCGCGGGCCTCACGCTGCCGGCGCCGGCGCTGTCGGCGGGCGCGGCTGCGCTGGTGGAGGCGCTGCTGACAGCGCCTCTGTGCCTGGTGTGCCTGGCGGCCTGGGCGGCGCCGCAGGACGACCCCACCGTGCCCATCAAGGTGGGCCTAGCTGTCGCTGCCCTTATCTACGCTGGAGTGAGTCTCATTTTTAATGTTTTATTTTATTTTCTTAATTTAGGTAACAAACATTCTTATTCTAATAATTTTACAAAATAAAGATACGTAATGACCTATACATTGTACCGATTATTCTACATTTACACACGCTTGTGAATTAAGTATTAGCGATTCAATTCATTCAATCAGGATTATATAGCCACTTGTATAATCCTAATTGAATGAGAAAACAATTAAAACAAATAAAAGTTTAAAATTATTTATACAATCTTAAGTATTCACCTAAACAACAAATTTGATTGCCTACTGTGCCGTGCCTTCTGTAGAGAAGTGTAGCGAGGCAAAGCGGCAAATCCTCCAGCTTTTTGGCCACTCTGCCCCTTGTGCGAGGTAATGTAGGCTGTATACCGGTGGAAATTTTTAAATAGCCATCAGATTCAATTGTCTTTATATTGTAGTATTTTTTTGCTGTAAGCTTCCCAAAAATTTGTAAAAATAAAAATAAAATGAAATGTATTGATCGCTGAGGAGTTATAGTTTATTTTAAACATTCGGTTATTTAAAAGTAAATATATATTTGTTCTAAATTTTAATTTCCTTCTAAAGTATTTTACTATCAAAGTGAAACTATTCGTTATCATTGAAAACCGGCGGGAACCTCGTCGTGCGACGATTTCTTACGAATCCAAGTTCAACTTGCCACCTGATGAATCGTTTGATCGGCTTTAATTAGCTTTGCAAGAGCGAGGCGCCTTCTAAAGCAACTGTGTACCGATACCCCGAAGCAGGCGCGCGTGGAATGGTGCCGTGATACGATTGATAAATTCGAAGCATGTTCTTACAATGATATGACATACAACTGATATGATAACATGAATCTTGGATTTATCAATAGATCTAGAAATAAAGCGTCACACAACAGCGAAACGATCGAGAAGTTCTTGGAAAATTGTGTTAGTCAGTTTTTTCTCCTTAACGGGGTATTTAGTATGAATTCCCTTAAGATACCAAAGCAGCATCAATGCAGAGTGATACACTAGCAAATTCTTGCCAGGAGTTTGTGCTGCTACCAGCAACAAGCGACCGATCATGGGGCTGCGATGCCCTTTGCCCCCCACGACAATGCGCCCGCGCACTCCGCGATCTACACGAGGGACTTCCTAAACACCACATCTGTAAAACATGCTATCCACCTTACAGTTCAGATTTGGCAACGTGTGACTTCTTCTTGTACCCTACAATTAAAAACCAGCTCGAGAGGTAGACTGCGTTCATGAAGGCCGTTAAGAAAGTACCTGATGCAAACTGGAAAATGTGCTTTGAAAATTGGTTCAAAAGCATGAAATTTTGCACAGACGCTTTTGGAGAGTTCTTTGAAAAGATTAATTAAAAAATATAGCCTTTAACACATTTTTTTTCTCAAAACTTTTTGGAGCGTCCCACGTCTCTTTCTATTTATTTTCTGGTTTTTTTCCTATTGTTAATTTGTAAACATTCTACTTTGTAGATTAAGATTTGTCAATTATTTTTTTAGTACTTATTCTTATTAAACTAAAATAACCTGAAATTCTGCAAATTCAGCGTATTGTGTAAGATATTCTGTAAAATAGGAATATCGGCCTAATAAGGCCTTCATTAGTGGGTGTCATAAAAAATGAGTTATTATTATAACTAGGATAATTGTTCTTGAAATTATAACATTTTACAATTATTCATTTTTTTTATTTAGTCCTGAATGAGTTTGGAAGAATTAGAAAAAAAAATTGGTAACAATTACATGTATATATTGAACTTGACCGAAACTGAATATTCAGAAATATTGTATGGTGAAAATTATATTTTAAGGTAGTGGTAATTAGGACTACTTTTGTTCAGTCCCCATGCATAATTTTTACATAACATAAAGTTGGTTTTTAGTTTTATATAGGTGCCGATTCTGTTTCCACAAAATAAACTTAACTAGACTAAACTTGAACTAAATTAAGTTTATTCTTGTTTGCTATTCAGAAAACGAAGGACTAGACCAAAATTTAGTTTAACAGGACTATAATTATTTTAGTTACTCAATTTAGTTCAGACTGCACATTTGGTATTCTGTTGCGCCTGTTTTACATCAAATTCTGACTAAAATTAGAGTTGTCAGACCAATTTTAATCTACATGTCGAGAGGTGTGGAATAAACTAAACTATGTAAAAAAGTGTCGCGACGAACGTGTAATTTGTTGTAAAGATGGAAGAGTTTATAGTTTCGGCTTTTATTAGCTTTAAACAGATAAGAGCAATATGTATATTATTCTCGTAGACATAATGTACAAATTGACTTTTATTTTTTAAACTCTGCGCATTCCACTGTAAAATTCTTAGCTGATCCATAAATATTAAATAAAGATAGAAAATGATGCTACTTAGATTTTATATTTTCTATGAGAACATCTTTTATTAATTTGGAAGATATAATTTTTTCTTTACATTTATTTAGGGTTATTAATTTTGTAATAGAATTTAAAATTATATTTAAAATATCTTCACTGTTTAATACAGTTTTTAATGTCTCTGTTGGATTCCTTTTTTTTATTCAGGAAAAGATTCTTTGTCAAGTATGTTAGCAAACGAACTTTTTTGATACTTAATCAGGATTTCTGATGCTATTTTACATTCTTTTAAGTTATGATTTTCAGCACAAATGGAACATACAACTGAGTTTTTACAGTATTAAGCTAAGTGGCCATATTTTAGGCAATTGTAACATTGTTTTACTGGGGATATATACTGCCTCACCGCGTGGCGCCAGCCGTGAAGATCAATGTATTCCGGCAGGACGTTCGAAGCAAAAATGATAATTACTGTGCGTGTTGGCTGCTCCACGCTTCTTCCATTGTCTCCTACTCTCTTTGTGATGCGCTTCACGCAAATAATTTTTCGGAAAGTGGAAATCATACCAAAATTTCGTATCAACATTATTAATGACGCCAGTTACTTCTGTTCCTGTTACTGGTTTTGTTGCTTTCATCAGATATTCACTTAAAAATGTTCTATTATTTAAAAAAGATTTTCAAAATGTACACCTATTTAATATTTATTTATAGATTGTAAGAATTTAATCCCTTTATTAAATCTCTTTAAAACTGTAGACATGGAAATTAAATCCCGCGTGCCTATTGGTCTCCTTTCATCGCCTGATTCTACAATTACTACAAAATATGTAAGAGTAGAATCCTCAGGATATCTTCTGCTATAATCAGATACATAGTAAGTAAGGTTTGAACTTCCTGAAATTGTCAGTATCTTCTTCCGTGCTGGTCGTTTCCTCGGTACTAGCTTCACACTCCTCATCATCTTTCAACTTCTTCTTTTTTCGTTTTCCCATTATGTACAGTTATTTAAAAAAGTAGTAAAAATATATTAAAAATATAATAATATGGAAAATAAAATTTAAATTTACGCCTCTCTCTTTCGAGGTTCCCGCGCTTTTTTCCAACGTCAAACGTAATTTTATTTTTAAAGTTGGCAAAATTTATGGGCTTTTGTGATCATTCGTTCATTTTTGTCTAATGACCACACTTCTTTACGTGATTTTTGGAAAATGGTGGCAACACCTGAGCATTTAATTTAGCAACGTAAAAATCAATTTAGTCCTGCCATTTCATAAACTAAATTTAGTTCGAAGTTAAAAACAGAATAGCAATTTGACCAAATTAAACTAAATTGGAAAAGTTTTAGTTATAGTTTAGTTTACTCAGTTTTCGGACAGAATTAGCATCATTGTCTGCATTACCAAATGAAACTGTATGTATACATATGAAGAGCCGTCTCCTGTAAAACAGGTCTTCCTTACTCAGGAGACAAGGATCATAATTGTTATTTTGTATTTATTTGGATAATAAAGACTATTGTTATGATTATAAGATAATATTACTACTTATATAATTTGATAATTACGGATGCTAAATTGGCTACTAACGTGTGCATGTGTGGCAGGGCGGACTGACAGGCGCCAGCCTCAACCCGGCGCGCAGCTTCGCGCCCGCGCTCTACCACGCCGACTGGCGCTACCATTGGGTCAGTACTTACCTACTTCATTACTCACTACCATCTTACTACACAACGCCCATTGTCATAAGCCTTTGATATAGTTATTGAGTAACTACATTGCTTTTATTACAAGTAGACCAGGTACCTAATATATTTTTGAATTCTGTCTCTATTTCTCCATCAAACAATTCTCAAAAACGATTTTTTTGATCGTTATTACTCGTAAAAAAAATTAATAGTTATTTACTTCTCCACGGGCTTCTAATCAGAGATGAACAGCGGATTCATCGTGAGTATCGAAATAACAATATAAATCTTTTATTTGCTAATTACTAATCCCGATAATGCTAAAATACGAATCCCGAACATCAAAACTCAGAATAATATTTTGGCGCTTCAAATTTCAATTCTTAACTTCAGTTCAAATTCGTAATTATATAATTCGGATTTTTTGGGTGATCCCATCGAAAGACATCATTAGAAGTCTGGCCCAAATTCATAATAATGCATATAGAGGTGACCTGCAGGTCATTATTACAAATGAAGGACAATGAAATTCTTTTTCCAATGAATTGTTTAGTTATGGCCCTATTGGTCTTTTAAATTTCGCCGGACTTTGTCGCCTAGCGCCGAGGGTGCTAAGCCGGGACTCAAACAACTCGATCCGCCTAAGGGCATCCAGAGAGGGCAGGGACCTCAGATAAGGACGTCATTTATTGGAACTACTACTGGTTCGGAAGTGTTAACAACTGCCAAAGAAACAGCAAGAAACTCGGTAGGAATGCGTTCGATAAAAAATAGAAACGTAAATGTTAAATGACTGGAAGCTGACCGCGTTGCTGTTGTTTCAGGTGTACTGGCTGGGGCCGCTGGGTGGCGCATTGCTAGCTGCGGGGCTGCACGCGCTGCTAGCACCGCGCGAGCGCCGCACCCCACCGCGTGCCGCTGAGCTGGCGCCACTGCGGGACAAGCTCGACGCTTGCTGACACAATAAATACTCAACAGTTCTTCTTATTCCTGACGTTTTATTTCATCTTGTTTGCACCAGATTATTATCACAATGCAAATACAACGAAGATATTTCTCGCGTGAAACTCCTAGTCACTTGGAAGAATACAGTGCCTAAAATATAACTCTGAATTATGTGTCTTTTTGATCGTGAGAGAATTTGAAAAAGGTTCAGTAATGTTATATGTACACATAAACAAAGTTATACTATCTACATTAATATACGTATACAAATAAATCTTATCCCTCTATAACAATAGCATAGAATATACTTGATATTGTTCAGAAATCTCATATACAACTAGAAAACAGTAAAATTTGTTAAATTTAATATTATCGAAGTTTTACTCCAGAAGCTATACATGCAATGAAGCTTGAGAGCCACTAAAATAATTTTGTGACCACATTAGTATACGTTTTTCAGTAGATTTCATTTTTTTATCAACCCTTGCAACATTATTGAGATTTTCTCTTAATCATAAATCTTATCAACCAAATTGGTTCTTATAATTTTTCTTATGTGGCTATTCCGGAGATATCCGTTGAAGGAGTCATATTATACTCGTACATAAGTGAGTACATACAAAATACTGTATTAATTAAAAGTATAGTGCTTCTGAACAATTATTTTAATCTCACGAAATATTAGGTCATTACATATGATATCGGCGTTTTGTAAGGGAGGCACATAAAGTAAATAAAAAAAAAATATATATTATATTTATTTAATCAAAGTACCTTTGGTATCTATGCACTTTTTTCGTCTCATAGGTACGTCATTGATCCCTTTACTAAAAAAATCCCCATCAAAGTTGAATTTTTTACCTTGCAAGAAGTTATCGAAATTTCGAAAAAAATGGTAATCTATTGGAGCAAGGTCCGGAGAGTACGGTGGATGTCTTAGACATTCCAATTGAAGCTCCTCTAATTTGGTAGCCGTCTGTTGTGCAGTATGTTGTCTAGCATAGTCCAGCTCCAGATTGACCAGCCTCGGTTGTTAGCAGCTAGCTTTTCAATCATGGTTTGCAGTTGCTGACAAAAGACATCTGCCGTAACCGTCTGGCCAGATTAAAGAAAACTGTAGTGAACGACACCGGCACTAGTCCACCAAACGCTCACAAGTAACTTTTTATAAGCCAATTTTCGTTTAGGGCAAGATTTGGCTGGTATGCCAGGGTTCAACCATTGTGATGAGCGTTTCCGATTGTCGTACAGGATCCACTTTTCATCACAGGTAATGATTTGAATTAAAATCCTTTCAGTATTGTGCCGGTTGAGTAATGTAACGCAGCAGTGGACGCACGTTTGTCGGTTTACTGCACTCAATTCTTGAGGTACCCACCTCAAGCTTTTTCACTTTCCCAATTTGCTTTGCTTCAAGTGGATTAAAACAGTTTTGTCACTAACACCGCAGCCTACAGCTGACTCGGATATGATTTGCAATGGACCGCTTCCACAATAGCTTTTAATTCTTCATTATAAACGTTGTTCTCTTGCCGTCTACGGGACTTGTTCTGCAGGTCGAAATTTCCAGCACGAAAACGTTAATGCGACACCGCCGCCACACATACTTCGAGCTGTTTCTGCAGCAATGATACCACAGTGGAACTCGTACACATAAATAACGCGATATTTCAGGTTTTCCATTTTGTAAACTAAGTGACGCAAAGAAAAACCCAAAAGAGAAGAAAACAAATGAATTACGGTTTTCGAAACGCAAATGCTTGAGTAAATAGCTATATAAATTTGAAATTTGAATTTTTAACCAAAGAGTAGATAATACAGATCAAAGTGGCCAGTACGCCTAATATGTTGGTTTCGGGAAGATATAATATCAAATTCGGGCATGACAAGGCAATCAATCGAATCCAGAATATTGGGGTTGGAAATCCTACTTATAGTTTGTGGAAGTTTCCATGGTTAGAGGTTTGAAAGAAAGAAAGAAAAATGTTTATTTGATACCATACACAATTTAACCTTAAAACTAAAATAGTTTCTAAGTTTAACAATAATAATTTGTTTACTTATTTCGTAACATACATATAAGCTCAATATGGTCATCAAAATGGTCTCCGCTCAGCTTTATGTCGCGGCAGGAGCCACGACGCTGGTTTTCTGCGGACGCCCCAGTGCTAGTTTCTAAAAATATAACAAAAATCTATAAAGTATTCTATATAAAGCGAAGGAACTTGTACGGACTTATAACAGTAAAGATTTTTTTTTTTTTTTTTTTTGTTTGTTGTTTCTCAATCACCTAAAAATGGCTGAACGAATTTGAATGAAATTCGGTAAATTTTAATCGCAAAACAGATTGTTAAAAAAAAGACCGTAAAAAGTCTGACGATTTTGTTTACAAGTATTTTGGGTTCCATGTTGAATCAACTTGAACAGATTAAAATTTCACGGATACACTTGTGCCGATGCGTCACAAAAGCCATGTAATTGTATGACGTTTTACTTTTGACATCCTATGTTTATGCTATTTTTACATCAGCTCGTATTTTGTTAAAGACTTTTAAGATCACTGAACATGAACTTTAATTTGACAACACAATACTGTTGTAGACAAAAAGTTTCATAAATATGAATTCACTATTATTACGAACACTCTGATAGTTAGTTTCACTGATATAAACTTTAAGATGTTAACTATTAACATCTTTAAAAAAACTCTGGGCACAAAAAAGAAGCAATATTACTCTTTTGACGGTTGACGATTTACTCTCTGCATTACCGTTGAACAGATGGTAAATGGACTCTGGCTCTGACAATGAGACTGAAGAGATGGCGGTGGACAATCGCCAAGATTCTTTCACGCCCGTACAGTGTGTAGTTCACCGCGGGAATCGCGTGCCAACACCTGGCCGTGGCCAGCAACACCGTGGAGCCGGCACACGAGTGAGGCACACCCCGGCCTCGTGAAAAAGTGCAGTAGCGAATGGTGTTCTAATTTAATAATTCGACAATTAGTGTTGAATTACAAGATGATAAACGTGTTTCAGACTTAAACCATTAACACACACCTTATTATCTTTACTACTCCAAAACGTTAAAAACCAGAGCACTTTAAAAAATGAGTATGTGTTACGTTAGAACATAAACACTTGTTGCCAGCGGCCGAAGTACAATATATTTAGGCGGTGGCCGAGCAATACAATTTTTCGAACGCTGCTGGTGATTTTTTCTAGGCGTATTGGTGGGTGCGGTGGGAGTGACTGAATGTACAAGCTGAAGTATCTTGCTTTGGTTTGAAATGAATTATACTAAGTCACTAAATGTTAGTATGCAGTTAGGTTAGGTTAAGTCTGCAGCTGTTCAAATGTAGTTGTAAGTTCCAAGATCTGAGTAAGCTTTAAATTTAATTTATACATTTCAACTTAATCTGTTAATTTGGTACTCAAGCGACTTAAATAGTTTTTGAGATTTGTCACTTGGCCTTTAATCGAGCTACGCTTAGCCCTTAATACAAGAAATTCTTCACTACCAGACCCCATGTAAAACCGGTCCAATTTTGGTAGGTATAATATCACTATGATCTAATGAAAGCATACACTACACACTATTTTACTCATTTTAAAAAGTTACAAAGTTTAAGTAAATAGAATTTGCAATTTATTATTGTTTGTTTATTGTTCAAAATTGAAGTAACACTTAGAAAGTCTTGACATCAACACCTTGCAAATCACAACACGGTTTCACTTAATAAAATAAAAAACTCTTGTGCCCCTTGTATAGGATGTTGCAGCTTGTAGCTAGAAGCAGGCTGTGCAGAGGCGAAGATTGCAAGCAGAGAAGGAAGCAGGTTTCACCGGCAGGGGTATTAGGCTGTTATGCAAAGCAAAAATTTATGGGCAAACGTCAAAATAAAAATGATGCACAGCTGGGCTAAGAAAACTAAATTTGTTGACAAACAAGACTCAAGCAGAACTCTAATTTATTTATTTTATTTAAATTAAACAAGAAAGCTCAGCGCAAATAACTTTATTGAATAGAAATTAGGGCAAGCAAAACTTAAATTCAAAAGGTTGCATTTAATGCAAAAGGTTGCATTTAATGCAAAAGGTTGCATTTAAGTCTTGCTTGCCCTAATTTCGTCCAAGGGGAACTAAAGAAAACAAATTTATATTGTTGATTGTTTTGAAACAATAAAATTCCTAAGTGAAATATGAATATTAAGTACTAGAAAACTTGTAAAAAGAAGAGGCTTCTACGAGTGTACAACATAAATAACTTTGCTAGGACAACAAAAGCACGAAAACAAATAACTCTATAAATGAAGAGGTTATGAATTGTAAAACTTAGAAAAATTGCCAGGACAACCAATTAAACGAAGAGTTGCCTAGAAAATTGCAATTAGAGGGCCCCCTTATAAACGAAGAGGTGTCCCAATGTTTGACTAATTAAGTATGATTATTGTTAGAACAGCCGTTCAAAAGAACAGTTTAACGCAAAAAACCTTATAAACAGATAGGTTTACCGACATTGAATTAAACTAGGCTCCTCCCACATCTCCCACACTGCTCTGAGTTTGTTCCGAGCTACCTTGTATGGACGTCCCCATGGGTCCCTCTCGAGATCCTCCAAGAGTTCCTGCCGGGCCCGCTCCTTGGCGACGCAGATTGCAAGCAGCCATCAGCCTTGCCTCCTCCAACGCATGGCGGTTGCGCCGCCGGCGGAAGTGGTTACACTCCCGCCAGGCACGGCCGTGCACATCCCAGAGATTTTTTAAATATATTTTTTAGTTCTGTTTTCCTTCGGCATTTCGATCGAAGCTCTTTTTTATCGTCTTATTTAAATGTTTAGTGTTTAGTGTATTATGTTGCATTGCCCTATTCTTGGGATGATTAGTCTTTAATTTTTTTTATTATTACAATATTGGGCATTGGGCTTGACTGTTTTTTAAATTAATTTTTTAGATATTTTAATTAAGTTAAAAAGGTTTGCAGTTAATTTTCCTGTTATTTCAGATTTACATTTATATTATTTGGCGATTAGCCTTTTTGGTATTTATTCTTATTATTATATATTAGTTTTTCGATACCATGAGCATATATTTTACAATATAATAATTGTAGGGACACCATGTATATTGTATGTGTGCTTATATACCTACGTAAAGTGAGCATGTGTGCGGCTGCGCCCGCCGCGTTCGCTTCTTGGTTAGTCGCTAATAAACGCAGTCTACTGAACACGTATGTTTTATTTATGAACTATAATTAATTTATCTCTAAAGTGGTGACCCCGAACTAAAGTAGACAGTGTTATTGAAGTGTTAATTAGAGATAGTGTGTAAAAAAAAGAAACTTATGAACTATGGCTACCCCCGGTGTGAATATACCTATGCGAGCTCAGGAGCCGAAACCCGAAGCACGTGGTGAAGATGTAACTGCGCTAGCTAGCATAACAGTTTCGTCACGAGTTCCCGATTTTTGGGCGGACCAACCGCGACTCTGGTTCGTTCAATTTGAGGCTGTGGTGGCAAACCAGAAACTAAGCGATTCTGCAAAACAAAACTTAGTAGTAACAAAGTTGAACAAAAGCGCCATCCAGCAAGTCAGCGATTTACTCCTAGCGCCTACAGAGACGCGTAGCTATGACGCGCTCAAGGATCGACTACTTAACGTCTTTGAAGAGTCGGAAACTCGACAATTTCAAAAATTATTAGGAGAGATGGAGCTTGGAAATCAGAAACCGTCACAACTCCTTCGACGCATGAGGGACTTGGCTCGTTCAAAAATTCCAGACCCCACCTTACAAATAATGTGGAATAGCCATCTGCCGGCAGCGGTGCAGGCTGTACTGGCAGTTACCGAAGTAAAGGAGCTAGACAACTTAGCTATCGTAGCCGATAAGGTCATGGAGGCCACCCGTCCAGCGGAAATAGCGATGGTGACGCCGAACTCCATACCCAAAGATACCAGTACATCCTCGGAATTGGCCGCGGCAGTGGAGAAGCTGAGCGTCGAGGTTGCTGAGTTGCGCCGCTCGCGGCAACCGCAGCGAAGGAATAATCACGGTTATTACCGTCCAAGGTCACGCGTCAGAGACGTGAGTAAAAGTCGTAAGGACCCCGAGTGGTTATGTTATTATCACTATAAGTTTAAGTCTAAAGCTACGAAGTGTGTCGAGCCTTGTAACTGGAAGGCGCCGAAAAACAATTCCCCGACGGAAAACTAACCTCGATACAACCGGTGGCGGAGGTCTGTATCAACTCAGCAAATCGCCTATGTGTTCTAGACCGAAAGAGTGGCTTAAGATTTTTAATAGACACAGGTGCAAATGTGTCGGTTCTTCCGGTAGTAAAGTTAGGTTTAAAAAAGCCCGCGAGTGAAAAATACAAACTTTACGCGGCAAACGGTAGCGAAATAGAGACATATGGTGTACGTACATTAACTTTAGACCTTAGTTTAAGAAGAGCTTTCCAATGGACCTTCATAGTGGCGGCTGTTAAACAACCTATAATAGGGGCAGACTTTTTAACCCATTATAAGTTGTTGGTTGATTTAAGTTCGCGGAAATTAATAGATCAAATAACACGTTTGAATGTTATTGCTTCCGTCGTGTGTCAGGAAAAGTGTGAGTCATCGGTTAAGACAGTAATAAATAATAATATGTGGCATGATATTTTATGCAAATATCCTGAGATCACCAAGCCGGTTTCATATAAAGACATACCCAAACATTCGGTATATCATTATATCGACACCTCAGGACCTCCAGTATTTGCGAAAGCGAGACCACTTCCACCAGATCGGTATAAAAAAGTTAAAAATGAATTCCAAAATATGTTAGACTTAGGTATTTGCCGCCCTTCAAAAAGCCCATGGGCAAGCCCTCTACATGTCGTGCCCAAGAAAAATGGAGACCTACGACCATGCGGTGACTATAGACGACTTAATTCAATTACAAAGCCCGATCGTTACCCGATTCCACGAATTAGTGATTTTAAATATTTAGTTGCAGGTAAAAAAATATTTAGTAAATTAGATTTAAATAGAGCCTATTTTTTTATCCCTGTTGCACCGGACGACATTGAGAAAACCGCGATCATAACGCCGTTCGGGCTATACGAATTCCCGCGAATGCCATTTGGGTTGCGGAACGCAGCGCAATCGTTCCAAAGATTCATGGATACGACTGTGCTACGTGGCCTTGATTTTGTTTATAATTTTATTGACGATGTCTGCATAGTCAGCGATTCGGAAAATTCACATATAGAGCACTTGAATGCAGTTTTTCAAAGGTTTAATGAATTTGGTGTAACAATTAATGTATCAAAATGTGTATTCGGTGTATCTAAACTAGATTTTTTAGGTTTCGAGGTGTCAACGGATGGTATCCGTCCACTCGACGATAAAGTGGAAGCAATTGTAAATTTTCCGAGACCCGAAAACATCGAGCAATTGCGCCGTTTTCTCGGTATGATCAATTTTTATCGGTCACACATACCTAAGGCAGTCGATTGCCAAGCTCAATTAAACGCTTATTTACACAATACTAAAAAGCGCGACAAAACTTTGATAGAGTGGACTGATAAGGCTATTAAGGCATTTGAAAAATGTAAGGACAGCTTGAAGAGCGCCATTACATTATCATATCCATTGCCCGATTCTAATTTATCTCTTATGTGCGATGCTTCGAATACTAGCCTAGGCGCGGTTTTACAACAACAAGTTGACAACTGTTGGAAACCTCTGGGATATTTTTCCAAGAAATTAACGGAAACGGAAACGAAATACTCTACATACGATAGGGAACTGTTAGCAATATTTATGGCCATCAAATACTTTAAAAATTTAGTGGAAGGTCGTAAATTAATAATATTCACGGACCATAAACCATTAATATACGTATTTACAAAATTAAATAGTGATAAAGAAAGTCCAAGACGAATTCGTCAACTATCTTTTATCAGTGAATTTAGTACGGATATTAGGTATTTAAGTGGTAACCAAAACGTTGTTGCAGACGCACTTTCGCGTATAGAGACGATAAACTGTCCCACGGTACTTGATTATGCAGCGTTAGCGGAAAAGCAATCCGAAGACGAGTACTTGCAGCTAGCGTTACAGGCATCGAATTGCAATCCGCAGTTTAAACAATTTAAGTTACCAGACTGTGAGAGAGAAGTTTATTGCGAGATTTCAACTAATAAAATAAGACCTTATTTAACCGATAACTTTAGATTAATAGCTTTTCATTCAGTACATGACCTAAGTCATCCTGGGATAAAAACTAGTAGAAAGTTGTTGAAACAGAAATTTTTTTGGCCAAATATGGATAGAGACATTACCAAGTGGGCTAGGTCATGTCCTATTTGCCAAAAAGTTAAGATTAGTAGGCACACTATTTCAGGTGTAGGTAATTTCGAACGCGTCGATCGATTTCAACATTTACACATAGATATAGTTGGTCCGTTAACAATTTCACAAAATGGTTATAAATATTGCGTAACAATGATAGATCGCGCCACGGGATGGCCTGAGGCCGTGCCGGTTCAAAATATTACATCGGAAACTGTAGCTAGGGTAGTATTCGAACAATGGATCTCTCGTTTTGGGTGCCCTTCGAAACTTACAAGTGACCAGGGTAGACAATTCGAGAGCGATCTTTTTAAAAATTTAATGAAATATTTAGGTATTAAAAAATTACGTACTACACCTTATCATCCACAAAGCAACGGCATGATTGAACGTTGGCATAGAGCACTAAAAGTGGCTCTCATGGCACGTTTACAATGCAACAAGGATTGGGTCGATGAGCTTCCGATCGCATTATTAGGCCTGCGCTCAGCCATACGTAGTGATAGCGGAGTAAGCGCAGCGGAATTAACATACGGCAAAACGATTCGATTGCCGGGCGATTTTTACGATCAATCTACAATATGCACCTCGGATTCGGAATATTTACAGTTGCTTAGGGATATCATAAATAAATTAAAACCACGACCACCATGCCATGGTAATTCACGCACTTTATTTGTATCCAGCGATCTTGACACGTGCAAAAGTGTGTTCGTAAGAAACGATCTTATGAAGAGATCATTACAACCACCATATGACGGTCCATTTAACGTTGTAAAAAGACAAGGAAAGACTTTTATTATTAAGATAGGAGATAAGGAATCGTGTATTTCAATAGATAGGTTAAAACCTGCCTACATAATCGATAGTGATAACCCTAGTAATATTATAATTAGTCCTAAGTTAGACATACAAACAAACAGCACTCCTTTAAATTTAAATAATAACAAGGCCAATTCCAGCAAAGCTTTACATCATAAAACTACGCGGAGTGGTCGCGTTATCAAAACACCTTTGCGTTTTGCATGATACGCAAATTCCATCACCCACATGATGTATGCAAGTGTTCTTCGTAATAATTTGTAATGTAAGTACCTATTCGTAATATACTAATTTTACCTCATACAATTTACAACCTTACCTAATGTTCGTAGGATACATTTTAAAGATATTTGTAATAATGCATTTCAATAATCGTATGATTTTATTTTTATGTTTGCCATAATTTGTACTAAATATTTTGCGAATAAGCAAACCTAGTTAAGATTTTTGTTTTGTGTTAGATTTTTATTTTTGATTGCAAAATACAAAATTATGCCTTGATTAATTTAATATTGTAACATTGTATTTACTTAGAGACTTTCGTTGAGTGCACAACTCTTTACCTTTAAAATGGGTTACGGTCAGTCTAAAGAAGAACATAACTTAAATAATAATCTAGTTGCTCAATCTGTAACTAATAATAATTTTAGTGAAAAATTGGACAATATAGTGTGGATCATCATTGCGCTTGTAACACTATCAGCAATCGCAATTGGGTTCACGGCGTGGCATCGTTGCAAGAAGTCGGCCAGAGCATGGGTACGCAAGCAGGCAGCTTCCAACCTAAGTATGGTCACCGTCCAAAAGGTTCCACAGCAACAGGCGACAACGCCCACGCCATATAACATGTAGACATTGAAGTGAAGTGCAGTGACGGCATCATGTATCTACTGTATCTTAATAAGTTATTTATCTGCGTAACGCGTTGTCTATAGGTCAAAATTATATCAATGTTAATTCTTGGTTTTGTTTTTATTTATAAAAATTGTTTTTATAAAGGGGGGAATGGTGTAGGGACACCATGTATATTGTATGTGTGCTTATATACCTACGTAAAGTGAGCATGTGTGCGGCTGCGCCCGCCGCGTTCGCTTCTTGGTTAGTCGC
The DNA here is from genome assembly GCA_923062675.1 of Marasmarcha lunaedactyla. NCBI lineage: Eukaryota > Metazoa > Arthropoda > Insecta > Lepidoptera > Pterophoridae > Marasmarcha > Marasmarcha lunaedactyla. Next base: position 28,394,994 of record OV281349.1, read on the forward strand.
TAATAAACGCAGTCTACTGAACACGTATGTTTTATTTATGAACTATAATTAATTTATCTCTAAAATAATAAAATAAAAAAATTGTTTTTAATAGATATTCGTAAGTTCTACAACATATCCAAAAATAAAAATTTTTTAACCTGCCGTTTTCGAGATTTTTAATTTTAAAATTTAGGGGTGGAAACGTGGGGGTGTAAGGAGCCACCCTAAAAAATTTTCTAATATTACAAAAATTTATAAATATTATTACTAGTAATTGTAATTTTTTTCAGATTTTTAAACCTGTATTTTGTATATTTTATCATACTTTTACGTCAGTATTTTCTATTAATTTTGTTTTAAAAATTAGGGGTTGATAATAAAAAAATTATTCACATTTAATTAGTAAGATAATTTTAAGACTAATATAAAGATACCAAACTCGACCGTCCTACGACTTATAGAACGGGAGTAATCGCCAAGGGAAAATCTGGGCGGAACTTGTCTAAAGTTAGGCGCATCTCCGCCCAAAATCGCCCAGATTTTCATTTGGCTATAACTGGGACAAATATTGTCGTACGAGGTTGGGGCTTTCTTTGTTGTATTTTTCTAGTACCCTGCCCCCCCCCCCATACGCTCAGAACGTGCTGTGATATATGTTGTCTATATTTTGATTTTGGCACTGTATAATTGTGGAACAGCACGGGGGAAGAAGTTTGACACCTCGCACGATTTCGTGTGACTATTGGTTCCGGAGATATACTGTATTGAAAATTTGGCGGCCATTTTGGTACGCCATCTTGTTTTTCTTAAATAACAAATATCTCGGAAACCACAAGTCGTAGAAGGCTGCGGTTTCTTTTGTCAGCTTTCTCTCGTGCTGCCCTACTCCCCCCACACCTCAGATACCGGATTCGGGGTAAAAAATTTTCCAACTAGGGTTTCATCAGAATAAGACAGAGCGAACCGGGGGAAAAAGTTCAAGCCCTCGCACAAGTCTGTGCGACATCTAGATCCCGAATTATAGCTGTTTAAAATTTACGGCGGCCATATTGGACCGCCATTTTGTTATATAAAAACTATCTCGGGAACGGGACGTAATAGAGACACGTGGTTTTCAGTAAACACTTTCCCCCACCCTACCCCTCCCTCCCAATCCCTTAAATGCCAAATTGGAGCCTTGTGATGACCTTGTGAGTGGACTGGTTGCGGAGGTTAGATTTTTTTATTTTTATTTTTTTAAATTTTTTTTTTAAACTTGCACCTCCAGGGATAATGCTGCAGACTTTAGTATTCTTTTTCTTAAATAGAACGCCTTTGTTTGTTTATATCCGGATGGACCGTCTCGTTCACTTTCACCATTTTCAACGTTTTATATATTTTGCTATAATTTTTCTCTATATTTCATATACTACCTTCTATTACTCTTAAAAAAATTTTCTTTTGCATACCAATGTGATATTTCTTACAATTCCTGTCTTTCTTTTATGTTTCCTTACACTGTTTTACTCTCAATACTATTACTTTCTTAGTATCACATATGTTTCGTAAAATATTCGCACGATATTTTATAAACATATTTGCTTTTATTTTTCTTATTTATCTGTTTTACAATGTTTTCACAGTAATCTAGGAAACGTTTCCTATTTTTCCCTGTAATAATTTGTTTCATTTCACTTATGTTTATATTGCAGCCAATTTCTTGCTCTAAGTTAAATCTTTCCTTGCCATATAGCGGACACTCTACAAGTACGTGGTAAACAGTCTCATTTTTACCCGGATCACAAACACATGATGGATCTTGCTTCAATTTAAAACAGTGTAGATAAGCCGAGAAGCAGCCATGCCCTGTCAGAAATTGAGTGATGAAATTTGTTAGCTCAATTTTTCTGACTATCCGGTGTGCCTCGATCGCGTCGGGGAAGAAGATTTTTGTGACAGATGCCGTGCTGTTGTTTTTGTACCTCTCGTTCCATTCGTCAAGCGATCGCATGCGAATGCATCGCTTGACGAATGAGACGGGGCATTTATCGTAGTCCTGTCTCTTTTTGGATCCCAATGCAGCCTCTTTTGCAGGCTGGTCTGCCCTCTCATTCCCAGCAATCCCCACATGAGCCTTTACCCAGAATAAGCCCACAGTTTTATTCTGCCTAAGTAAAGTATTAATATTGTTATAACTTTCTCTTGCTAGGGGATGAGAGTTATTCAGACTTGTGACTGACTGTAGAGCCGCCATGGAGTCACTGTAGACTGCAAAGGAATCCTCTCTACTACGGAGCATCTGTCTGGTAGCAACGCATATCGCCAAGAGTTCAGCCTGGTAGACCGTACTATAGGACGGTTAGCTAAGTTTGATGGCCTTGGTTTCGATCTCGTTATTCCATAAGGATAACGAAGCACCAACCCGGCCATCAATCTTACTACCGTCCGTAAATATTCGAGTATCGTAGTCACTGTTACCAGTTAGTTCTTCTTGGTCTACTAGCGTTTTGAACTCAAGGCTAATGCAATCAGCCGGGTGTTGAATGTCATTTGCTGGAGCTCTCCTTTCTATATCTCTGTCTACCAAGATGGACTGAGGAAAGCCTCTCTTGGCCTCATACAAAGAAGCCGACTCTCGGATTCTGAGGTAAAGAGGAAGGATTCCCGTCAAGACGAGTGCGGAGTTTAAGGACACAGTCCGATGAGCTCTGCATATTTTCAGTAGAAATCCCCGCTGAATCTAGTTTAATTTCTCCCTGACGCAAAGTTTTTTAACAGCTGGAGCCCACGCACTGGCCGCATAAAGGATAATTGGTTCTATGGTCGCGGTGTAAATTATACGTGTAATTTCAGGTTGTAGGCTCCAACTTGCTTTAGCGGCTCTGCTCAGCTGTTTTTATATGCCTGCGGTTTTCTTGGCTATATTTTTAAGATGGTTATTAAAGGTGAGCTTCTGGTCGATGGTAAGTCCCAGCAGCTTCATCTCTTTTGTCATGCCAATGTCACTCCCACCCATGCTTAGGCGTGGGGTGTCGTATTTTAGTTTTCTGGTAACTATCATCGCATTTGTTTTGTGCGGGGCAAACTTAAGTTTATTCGCGACACCCCACTCCCAAACACGCCCGAGAGTGACATTTGCACACCTTTCTACTTCTAAGTAAGTAAGATCGGTCCGGCAATAGATCCCTGCACACAACCCTTTTTAGTATCTTTTGAGTACTCCTCTCCGGCATAACGAACCTTTACCTTTCTATCCTTGAGGTAACTGTCGAAGACTCGCCTCAAGTTTCTAGGACATTTTTCCTCTGCCAGACGGATCCTTATTTTTGGCCACCAGGCACTGTCGAAGGTGCCCTCTATGTCTAACGATACTATTGTGATTGATTATATTGTGATTACTATTGTGATTAGTATTGTGATTAAATCATATATTTCTAATAGAAAACAGAAAGTTGCAATAAATGGAGAAAAATCATCAGGATCGGCAGTGACAATGGGTGTGCCCCAGGGCTCAGTTCTTGGTCCTTTCCTATTTTTAGTTTATATTAATGATCTGCCATCGGTCGTTAAGAATCAATGCGAGGTCATATTGTTTGCTGACGATACTTCCTTCTTGTTTAAAATCAAAAGACATGAAATTGACTATCGAGCGGTGAACAAATGCATCTCCAACACAGAGCAGTGGTTCTCAGCTAATAATTTGCTCCTCAATGAAAAAAAAACGAAATGTGTTAAATTTACATTGCCAAATGTCAAACAGGTAAACACAAACATTGTAGTTAAGAGCCAGGAACTGACTCCTGTAAACTCAACTGTATTTCTGGGCATAACCTTAGACGCCAAACTGCAGTGGGGACCGCATGTTGATGGTTTAGCGAAAAGGCTTGGCTCTGCCGCATACGCTGTTAAAAAAATTAGACAAATTTCAAATGAAACAACTGCTCGATTAGTCTATTTTGGTTACTTCCACAGCCTCATGACATATGGTATTCTGCTGTGGAGGAATGCTGCCGACATCGATGCTATATTTATTCTGCAGAAAAGGGCTGTTCGCGCAATCTATCAGCTCGGTCCAAGGGTGTCACTTAGAAGTAAATTTAAGGAAATAAATATTCTTACCTTCCATTCACAATATATTTTAGAAAATTTAATGTATGTTAAAAAGAACATAACCTTGTTCAAAAGAAAAAAAGATCTGCACAATGTTAACACAAGAGAAAGAAATATGCTGGCAGCTCATAATAGCAGGCTTCATAAAGTCACTAACTCATTCATGGGTCAATGTATACGCTTTTATAATAAGGTTCCTGAGGATATCCAAGGTCTTCCTATTGACAAATTCAAAGAAACTATAAAGGAGAAGTTGTGTGCTAGAGCATATAACTATCCGATTATTTGGATGATAAAAGCCCTTGGGTATAATCCCCTCATTAACAGGATTGTACTAGTATTTGTAACAAAGCATGTGTAATGTGTCTGTTTGTGCGATGAGTTCTTCGTCCCGATGAATATCTAAAGCGTCATTGTCACTAAAGTACGTCTTCTTATGGTAGCGTCGGGTGACGGGTCGCTCACTTCCCTCTAATATGGTTGAGGAGGGCGATGGCTGGATCCCGCGTTAACTCGTGAACGGGTGCCGTTTGAGGGTGTTCGTCGTTTGGATACTTGGGGGGAGGGAAGACTTGCCGAGCTAACAGATGCAGAAAAGAATATAGACATACAGAGACTCTGTATATTTATTTTGAAAAAAAATATACCCGTGAAGTTTCTTGCCAGTTCTTCTTCACGAAGGTTTTTTTCGAACTGGTGGTAGAATCATGTTTTATTTGACGTCAATAAGAACAAGTAATTGTCAATGTTGAGAAATAAATATTTGAATTTGAATTTGAATACTATTGTGACTATTCTTAGGGTTGAGGGATTTCATCGCTTCCTGCAGTTCTGTGAGAGTGAATGGGGGGTCAATCGTTTCACTGGCTTCCTTCATGACATTAACCTTACTGGCCTTCTCTCTCGTACAACGATGTTCGTTTTTGTCGTCACTTAGGCTATCTTCAGGATAGAAGGTGTCAACCAGTAATTTAGCGGATTCCTTTGCGTTCAGTGTCTGTCCATCCTTTTCGAGTGGGCACTCTTCCTCTCTCTTTTTTGTTGTCTTGATTACCCTATATATTCCATCCCAGACACTCTCACAGTCTTCTTTCCGCAAAACTCCTTCCAACTTTGTACCTGGGCTCTGTTGGCTTCGATCTCGTACTCGTCTTTTTTGGCGAGATATTCCATCACTACACTTTGTCGCCGGCACGGCGCAGCTCGTCGTACTCTATTTTTTCTAGTGGTTACCTCTCTCTTGAGCCTTTCCAGTTTTTCGGACCACCATGGCATGGAACATCTTTCTGTGTTGGTCTTCTTTGGGATAGTCTCTTCACGTAACAATTTGATTGTGTCCGAGTATATCGTCACCAGACGATCCAGTTCATCAACGTTCATGACCTTTGCGATATGCTCTGGTGTCAATTTCCTCCCTATACTCAATTGGCTGAGTTTAACACTAAACTCAGTCCAATTAGCCTTTTTTGTGTTATAAGTTCTGGTCGTCCTGGTGATACTAGTCCCTTTCGGTTTTTGAAGACGTATTTTAAAATGGATGCCATTATGGTCCGAACTGGTCATGCTCTCATCGACAATCCATCCATCCACCCGGTCCAGCAAATCACTCGAAGCGGCCGTGATGTCCACACTGCTGCAGTTACGTATTCCGCCCCAAACGGTGTCAAAGGCGGGCTTGTCTCAGCTATTTAGAATTTGCAGTGCCATTTCGCCAACAGCTCCGAGCATCTCTTCCCCTCTTCTGTCCGTTTTTGTTCCCCCCCATCAAGTATTTTTGGAGTTTGTATCCCCGCCAACGATCAGCCAATCCGTGCCTAAAGTCTCCCCGATTTTTCTTAAATGATCTAGGTATAGGCCTATGGGCTGGTCCGGCTCAAAGTAAAAAGATACCAGCGTGATCTTCCAGGCACTTGTTTGTGCTTTGACCACAGCTATGTTGGGTGTTGTGAGCTGCGGGTACTGTATATCTATGTCCGGGTCAGTGACTACACATGTCGACATCTTCTTTGCAGTAACGTTTGCTATGTCGCGTGCATTCCACCAAGGGCGACTGGTCCTCCACTCTAACGCGCTGTAGGTCAATGTGTAGAGTTTCGGATTCAGTCGCCCTCTTCCAGATTGTCGGGGATACGCTGAGTACGATGTGACATGTTAGTGGGTTTCGCGCCCGTTTCCTAAATTTTATTTCTATGCGGTCTTCTTCCAAGTCCACGCCGCTAAATAGTAGCTTGTTTTGATTTTTTAGTGCTCTCATAATGGCCTCATCTGTATGGATTGAGAGAACATTCTTGAGGACTATAAGAGGGTCATTGTTCTTTACCTCCTCACATATAAGGCTCTTTCCCGACGTTTCGATGCGTTCTATAATTTTCGCCCTTTCTTCTTTCGTCCGACAGCTCATAATTATTCTTCTGTCGCGAGCTTTTCGGACCCTCTCCACCTTAACCCACCCCTCCTTGGCATCTATTGCCTTCCTAACTTTATTTAATACGTTTTCACTACTTTCAGTTTCGTCCTTCGATGTTACTACTATTGAGTGTAGTGCTACTTTTTCGAATGATCTGTTATTTGATCTGCTAACGACACTAGAGTATGTTTCTTGTCTTCCATTTTCTATATGGTGATTTTGTCTTTCTATAATCTCTTTTAGTTAGTGGAGGTTAGGTTAGGTTAGGTTTTTTTTTGTATTCTAGTCTCCTAACAGGATCAGGGTCTTTTTTATTCTTTTTGTTTCATAATTTTTAGCATATATTTCTTTTTATGCATCATTATTTCCAAAAGAACCACATAGTCGCATGCTGTGTTTTGTACAGCTTATACAATTTACATTTATCTTTACAAATTAATACAATTGTCTTTGTCTTTCTTTTACAACTTTTACTAATAGGTTATATCAATTTGATTGCTTAATATTATACGATTACAAAAATTTTGACAGGTTGCTATACTAGTCTTACTCTATTAACTCCACGGAGTTTGACAGTCGACTTATACACTAATACTTATCTATTACACTTTTACATACATATTTTCTACATTTTATTACCTTATTTATTCTATATATGGTGTTTACTATACTTTATTGTTTTATCGATGATCTTATATAACTAGGTAAATATAAAAAAAAATTACATTTTCTAGTTATTGCTTATTTATCTCTATTTCTGTTATTTACAATGTTTCCTATTTTAACCATATATTTTACTATTTTATCCTGTATTATATTTTCTGTTAGTAACTGCATACTGATTTTTATACCTAGCTCTTGTTCTAGTTCAAAACGGATTTTAGCTGTACCAAGATGTGCGGGACCGTCTCCTCTACATCCGGATCACATACACAGGATGGATTTTGTCTGCATTTGAACCTATTTAGATAATGGGCGAAACCTCCGTGCCCCGTGAGGATCTGGGTAAGCACACCTGTTGGCTTCAGCGTTTTAACAACTTTGTACGACTCTATCGGGTCTGGGAAAAACAATTTGGTTAAGGTAACCTTAATCAAAACCTTAACCGAAGGAGATATCCTTCCTTATATCGTGCAGTCCATTATAATAGGGATGCGTTCTGGATTTTTCGTTTTGCGAACGAAACCGGGCACTTATCGTAGTCCGGTTTCCTTCGCAACCCGAGTGCCGCTGCCTTTGCAAGCTCATCCGCCCTTTCATTGCCAAACACACAGTTTTGCTCTGTGAGAAAGCCCTACGCAGGTTGCTCCGTACCTCTACCGCCAGGGAATGCGTTGAGTTTTGGCCAGTGATTGACTCCAACGCTGCCCTCGAGTCACTGTAAATGCCAAAACTCAACTCAGTCCTTGTGAGAATCTCACACGAGGCCCTGAATATGGCCAGGAGTTCGGCCTCGTATACCGTGCAGTAATCGGACAGCTTAAGTTTGACGGATTTAGTTTCGGCTGCACCGTCCCTAAAGGAAAGTGCAGCTCCAACCTTTCCATCAATCCCACTGCCGTCGGTAAATATTCGTACCGCCTGCACGTTATATATGTCAAGTTGTTCATGGCTGTCTATGCTTATGAACTCCATTTCCAAATCCAGGGCTGGATGTGGAAGCCTCACAAAGGGCACCACTCTCTCCGTCTCTCTATCAGCCGTTACTGTCCGGGATGACCCTCGTCTCACTTCGTACAGGGCGGCTGCCTCCTGTACGCGGAGATCTAAAGGAAGTATCCCGGCCAGGATCAGCGCAGCGTGTAACGAAACCGTGCGGTAAGACTTCGTTATTTTTTGAGCGAATCCCCTCTGTACCGCGTTTAATATTTTTCTTACTCGTATTTTGGTTGCGGCAGGAGCCCAAACCCTTGATGCGTAGCCATGTAGTAGCCATGTAGATAATCCTGGTTACTTCGGGATGGAGGCCCCAAGTGGACTTTGCGGCCCTGGACAGCTGTTTATAAATATTAAGTGCTTTCCGTGCTACATTTGCAACATGGGTGTTGAAGGTCATTTTACTGTCCAGAGTGAGTCCGAGTATTTTTATCTGCTTGGACATACCAACATCTACGCCTCCCACCCTCAGGAGCGGGGTGTCGAATTTCAACTTATTGGTCATCACCATTGCACAGGTTTTGTGTGGTGCAAACCTCAGCTTACTTTCGGCACCCCACTCCTGAACCCGGGCTAAGATTGCGTTGGCCTGTCGTTGTACCTCCAAACCGGTATCTCCATCGAAGGCCATGACGACGTCGTCCGCGAACGCCTGGCAAAAAACACTTCTACACTCCATCTCCTTCAAGATCGGTCCCCCGATTGACCCCTGGACGCACCCTTTATTTGTGTTTCGCATACACTCTTCCCCGGCGTACCTTACTCTGACTTTTCTGCAGTCGAGATAACTGTCTATCGCTCAACGTATATTCACGGGGCACCTTTTCTCAGCCAGTCTGACTTTGATAGCTGGCCACCATGCGCTATCGAAGGCTCCCTCTATATCCAGCGATACCAGAGTAATTAGCTTCTTCAGCCGCAAGTTACTCTGTACGTGTTTTACCAGATTATAGAGGGCGTCCTCGGTGCTTTTCTGGGGCATAAAGCCGTACTGGCGAGTACTTAACCGTGGTATAAGGTGATGCTTCAGTCTCGATACGATCATTTTCTCCAGGATCTTCCCAAGGACTGGCAGGAGACCGATCGGTCTGTATGACTTGGGGTCTTCGTAGTTATCCTTGCCCGGTTTTCTTAGTGCCACTACTGTGGCTTCCTTCCAGATGTCCGGGAAGTGTCCTAGCTGTAGACACTTGTTTGCCAGGGCAAGGAACAATTCTGGATCCTGAAGAATGGCTTGACTGCAGATGTCCGCCGTAAAACCCGCTCCTGGGGCCTTCTTTGGGTTAAACCCCCTAACTGCGGTCTTCAGTTCGTTGAGGGTGAATGGCGGATCGTGAGTCTCATTTTCGGTTACGGCGTTGATTGTTTTTGCGGATTCCGTATTCGATGGTGGTGTTCGTCCTCTCCCTCTTCGCTGTCTTCGGGGTAGAACGTTTCCGCGAGTAAGGCCGCCGATTCTTTGGGATTCAAGTGTACTCCACCTTTGAGTAATGGCGGGTCTTCCTGCCTTGGTTACTCCAAGACAACGTGCTCTCTACGTATCTGCGCGGCACAGCGGATTCGGCGCTTCCTGGTGACGACGTCTTTCTTCAGCTCTGCAAGTTCCTCTGACCACCACGGCACGGTAAGCTTTTCGTTTTGATTTTTGTTAGGAATACTAAACTTGCAGGCTTCCGAAAGAGCCTTAGTGAAGGCCACAACTGCGTTTTCAAGTTCTCCTTTGGTGCTAATGTTACCGTCGAAGTCCAAGGATAGATTCTTCTCAGTCTTAAATTGAGTCATTTTCACATGAAAACTATCCCAATTTGCCTTTTTTTGTGTTGAAAATCCTGGTCGTCCTCTCCACTCGTAACCCCTTCTCGCTACTCAATTTTACGTTAAAGAAGATGCAGTTGTGATCCGACGTTATTAGGCCTTGCTTCACATTCCAGGCTTCTACCAGATCTAGCATTTCTAGTGAGCACGCTGTCACATCCACAAAACTGGTGAACGTTTTTCCGCCTCTCACTGTTTCAAAAGTGGGCTTGTCTCCGATGTTGAGTACCTGTAGTTCTAACTCTTCCATTTCATCTCCCCTGAGGTCGACCTTTTTGCTGCCCCACCAGGTGCTCTTTGCGTTGGAGTCCCCTCCGAATAGCTGTAGTCTTGGGCCTACCTCCTTTTTTATGCATCGCAACTGTTCCAGGTAAGGGCCGATGGGCTGATCCGGGTCGAAGTAAAAAGAAACCATCACGATTTCCCAGTGGCTAGACCGGATCCCCACCACGACAATATTGTTCGTGGTGAGTTTCGGGTACTGGACGACGTCCAATTTGCTGTCATATACTGCAATTGCCGCCTTCACAGTCCCATTTCCATCATCCGCACACTGGTAGAGTCTCGCACCACGGTAATTCTTCATTCTGCGAACCGCCCCCACATATGGCTCCTATATCAGTGCTACGGCGATGTTCCGCTCTCTGGCCTCTACCATCATTTCTAGGGTTGCCAGTTCACTCCTCTGCAAATAAATCTGGGCCACAGCTATTCCTCTGGTGGATTTGTCTGCCCTGAGATTGCCCTGGGTGCCCTCAGCAATACGCGATCTTGGCTCTGGCTTTAGCGTCCCATTTGTTCCGTACAGTGCATTCCTCGCTAAAGGCGTTGTGCTCTGTCTGGGTAAATTTTGCCTTGACGCAATTTACACAGCTTGGTGCCATTCCTGCCAGCCAGCCTTCGCATACTCCTTTCATGTGCGGTCCCCCACAGGGACTACAGTTTTCGATCGTCTCCGTGCAGAATCTTCTACCATGGCCATAGCCCAAGCAGATCGAACACTGCACGAGAGGTGACTGATCAGCTACTCCTACTCTCTGTGTATCTATGTTCACAGCACCTATTTCCAGCATTATTTTCCATACTGCGGGGGACGTAGTGATGACTATATGATTTGTGTGAGAGTTTCTAGTTTTTCTCCTGTACTTGACGCTTATCCTATCTTCCTCCGCGTTAAGGCCACGAAAGACTCCCGAATTTTGATTCCTCAAGGCTTGGACGATATCCTCGTCGGTATTACATTGTAATACTCCCTTAAGGATCAAGAGTGGGTCCTTCTTCTTCATCTCCTCCACGCGAAGGTTTTCTCCGGAGTTTTATAGCCGTTCCAGTAAGTTCTTTCTGTCCTTATCTGTTCTGCAACCTACAATTATCTTACGTTCTTTAGCCTTCCTCACTTTTTCTACCATTATGCCACCCTCTTTAGCACGCACCGCCGTTCTAATTTTTTGCAAAACCTGCTCTCCAGTGTCAGTTTCACTGGCCGAGCTGACCACCACAGAGTGCAGCGTCGTCTGATTTTGGTTCGCTGTCACTTTTGCATTACTGGGTTTTTGTGTTTCGATAACCTCAGTCAACATTTCAATTTTTTGAATGTTTCCCCCCAGGAGGTCACTGTGGTTTTCAATGACCTTTCTGAGATTATGTTCCTCGCAATTCGTAGTGGTCTCTGGGGCTTTGGCAATCGGCTGGGCCGGTTTATTAATATTGCTCCTTTCTTTTTCTGCTTCTTTAACCAAATGGTAGAGTCGCTCTACCAAACTCAGCATCTCTTCCTTGATTTCGGTTTTGAGGTTGCGGGATGCGTTGAGCTGTAATTTAGCTTTAATCAAACAGCTTTTTGCCTCAGCGACTCTGTCCATGGGTTTGGCGTTAAATTTTGGCGAGGTTTCCAGAAGCTCCCCTGACTTTTTGCGTGTTTGGGGTTTTTTAAGGACCCTTTTTTGTTGTTGTCCTTTGCAACAGCGTTTTGTTCGATTCATTCTGAGAGTCGCTGGTTGCTGGTGTCTCAATAATTCCAGCCTCCCAGTCACCTATACTACGCCTGACGTTCGTTTGTGATTGCGTAGAGGGTCCTGCCCTTTCTGTTTCCGCGGGTGGCATGTTGGTTTTTGTCAAGTTTTTCTTTGGGGTATGGAACCCGATCATTTTATAATTTGATATTAAGGGACGCGTCAAAGTTTAAAAATGTAAATAAGGGGTCAATAAACCCAATTTGTCGCAATATAAATTAAAAATAATAAAATAATATTCAACACAGTACAAATAGTTGTACCAGTGTTAGTCACAAGCAATATAACGAATATAAGGAGAATAGGAGTAAAATAAAATAATACAAGTTACAAATTTTTATTTTGTAAAGTCGTCTCTACCAGCGCTAATCCCAGCAGATGTGCCTAAATTCAATAAATTCTTGCAGCAAAATAGAAATTTTTGCAGTATAGTGATCCGGATGTAGAGTCCGGACTCTGTCTTGTGTTTATTTAGCGAGTTTTCGCAAGAACCAGTATGCACATCAATCCGCAGTTTCGTGCGTTGTATTCCTACAGCTCAATAAAGCAGGTGTCCTTATACAATAACTTATTAATAAAAATAAAAATACAAAATTTTTTTTGTGATTCTATGTAGAGTCCTTTTTTTTGGCTCTAGTAGTAGAGCTCTGTTCACTAGTATCTACAGTCCAAGTCCCAACCTCATACGACCCCCGGTGCCCGAGATATGGACGTTCGAAGTATTGCAAGATGGCGGCCAAGATGGCTGCCGGAAGTCAAAAATGTCCGTAGCTTCGGGTCCAGACGTTGCAAAACACTGTGCGAGGGTTCTAAGTTCTTCCCTCGGGCTAATCTATGAGATCCTGCGCTCTCTGGGGGGGGGGGGGGGGATTTGGATCACTCAAAATTGGGTGAAAGGGAAAGCCACTGCCGAAAACCCCGGCGCTCTAGGACTATTGGTTGCTGAGATATCGAACTTTTAGTAAAAACAAAATGGCGGACCAAGATGGCCGACCAATTTTCAAGTTGCGATATCTCAGAAATATCTCTATCAACCTCTGACAGAAAAGAAGGGGGGTTGGGGTGGAGGTAAAAGGTAAAATAAGGGGGTGGAGGGGGTAGAGAAGTCCACAGGAATATCCCTGGAAATAAATCCCAGCTTTCTAGGACTATTTATAGCAAAGTAATACTAGTTTAAAAATTTCTTACAAATACAAAATGGCGGCCAACATGGCCGACAAAATTTTAATTTGTTGATTTCTTCCGCTCCCCTTTACCGAAAACAGTCAAGTTTGGGCTCGTTACAGAGGGAATTAAAAATAGAATCTAAATATTTACACGTATTCAACTTTAAATTAAGTTTGGATTTAATATTACTTAATTGTTAAAAATTTCTTGAAAATTTTGTGTTAAAAATATAAATTAAAAAATCTGAAAAATTTAGGTTATACTAAGAAAAATTTCTCCGATTTTTTTAGACTATTGAAAAGTTTCTATACTTAATATTAACCACCCCTCGTGGCAACCCTTAAACTTTAAAAATGTATATCTTGAAAACAACTAAACAAAAATTTTGAATTTTACACTGATTATGGACATAAATAAATTCTACAAAAAACTATTTTAAAAAAGGGGGGTAATCGATCTATTACTAGACTTATGATTTTTTTTAATTTACAAAATTTTTGAAAATTAATAACTAAAAAATTACAGCACCTTTTTCAAATCTGGAAACGGGGGATGGTTTGTTGCGTCGAGGAGCACCAAACTGGATACTGAGGAGGTGTCCAACACTTGCAGAAGTGTTAGCACGTGGCCACGTGGTACTTGTTTTTTTGTTTTTATCTCTTTCTTGTATTTAAAATCCAAATCTTCGCCCAAAGTGTAGGTCCCGCTGAGGCGCTTCTGACGACACCAAAAAAGATATGGGTCGTCGATCTTATTTCGGCAGCGTATTTTTTAAAGTTTTAACTTTTTGCACAAAAACACTTTTTTCCTGATTGTACCTCACCACTTGCACCAATCACTCTGAAACTTTCACAGGATTGTAGAGAAAATTTGTGCGCAACTTTTGGTGTATAGCACTATATGTTTTTTGCGAAAAATACCACTTTTAACGAAAATTTAGAAAATTTTTTTAGGGCGGGGCGACGCGGTCGGACACGTGGTCGGGGTTTAGGTTAGGTTAGGTTAGGTTGGAGCGCTGGGTAGATTCTGGGACTTCTGACTCTGATGTTCACCGACGACTTTCGCTTTTGCATATTGGACTTTGCTTTGCCTTTTGATCTGGATTTTGTTTATTCGTGCTTTGTTGAGGGTTTTCTTGGCCTTGGATCGTTTAAGTGTTTATAAAGGCCCTATCTAGGGCCCTTAGCGTTTCAGGGCAGTTTTGTGTTTGTTCCTTTTTGGTGTCAGTTGGTGGTACTACTAGTTTCTTGAATTATTACTAATATTAAGATTCTTTTTGGTTTTGTTATTTTCTGATTTTATTTTGGTTCTTCTTGCCGTTTCTTTTATCTTTTGGCTTAATTATTTGTTTTAATCTTAATTAGCATTTTTCGTGGGTTCTGGTTATTTTTGTTTACTTGGTTGGTGTGCCATCAATATGATGGGCCCAACCATTATCTCCGATGAGGTTGAGAGCAGTGGCTCTGAGGTAACTGCTCTGTTGCGCCGCAAGCGTGCATTTTGGCAGTTTTCAACTGCAGAAGAAACAGGCTCTGAGACGGAGGCTGAAACTGGGAGAAAGAAGGTGACGAAATCTCCACCTTCTAAGGCGAAAAAGGGTGGATCACCAGTTTTAGGGACTTCTCCCAAGTCTGAAAGAAAGCAGGGTCTTATTGATGAGAACCTTGATAGAGATATACGGAGCCAGGCGTTCCGTAAGGAGCCCTCGCCTCCGGTCAACATCGAAAGTGTTGAATTGGACGTCGAGGACCTCGGCATCGAGAAGATTAGGGCGCGTGCAGGCCAACGCGTGGCCAGAATACTCAATCAAGCCACCACTTCTAAAAACTTGAAGGGTGGTTACGTGCGAGATTTCAGGACCTGTGCTAAAGACCTGCAGGAGATGATTGAGTGTTTGTCTCACCGTATAGAGGCGGAAGAGACAAGAATGCTCCGGCGGGAAAACACTCGCCTCAGGCGGCATCTCGAAGATTTAAAACTGAGGTTGCCGCCCTGCGGAGGGACTTTTCTCAGAGGAAGTCCTCCAAGCGTCCTCCTAGAGAGGTTATCAGTCCCTCGGAAATAGTGGGACAAATGAAATCCACCCTTCTGGAGGAGCTGAAGGGTGCAATCTTGCGTTCAGTCGGGGAGATGGTGGATGCTAAAATTGCTGGCATCAAGGATCGCCTTCTCCCCCCGCCAGTTTTGCGTCCGCCACTCGCACATGAGCGCCGGATGGTTACGGATCCGTCCGGATCTGTAGTGAGGGCTACAGAGGGGGCTTGTCCGTCCACCTCCATTACGTCTGCTACGCAGCCCGCAGAGTCCTGGGCTACAGTGGCTCGCAAGGGAAAGGGAAAGAGCAAAAAGTCCTACCCGCCCGTGGACCAAGCTGTAGCACAGGCTGCGCGTCGGCCTGTATCGCAGCCTGCGACAGGTGCTGCCATCATCCCACTGGCTAAAAATTCTACAGCGCCTAAACCGGCAGCTTCTTACAGCCTGAGGCTGTACGCAAGGGGGTGGAGTACAAGGTGGCCCTTACAAAAGCGCACCAAGGGATTAATCTGGCTGAGCTGGGTATCAGCCAGATTAAAGTGTGCGAAACGGCTGCAGGAGCACGCATGTTGGAGTTGCCGGGCACCCAGAGCAGCGAAAAAGCGGAGTGGCTGCGGGTCACTTTGGCGGAAGTGGCCGGCCGTGTCGACCGGCCTGAGAAGCTGGCAGACCTCCGCATTGTAGGGATCGACGACTCCGTCACAAGGGGGCGTCAGACAAGGGGGGCTGTTTGCCTTCCCAGGTGAAGCCTGGCACCCTGTGGCCTGCCTCATACGGAGCTTCCTCCGTGTTTGTCCGCTGCCCTGTAGCAGCGGCAAAGAAACTGATAGGGGGGGGCCGGCTCTTGGTGGGCTGGAGCTCCACCTCTGTTACTGTTCTAGAAACGCGCCCCATGCGCTGCTATAAGTGCATGGGCTTTCCGGGCACGTGATGGGGGGCAGGGATTGTAACCCTCCCCCTACCAAAGGTAGAGCGGCTCCAGGGATAAGGGCCGCTCCTGTAGTCAGCAGCCGCTCGGCGGTTGAGGAGGTTGAGATGATCGAAAAATGAATCGGTCAATCAACTTCTTGCAGGCGAATCTTAACCACTGCGTTGGGTCTCAGGATTTATTCCTGCAGGCCATGGCACAGTGGGATATAGAGGTGGCGGTCGCAGCTGAGCCATACTCCGTGGCTTCGCGATCGCACTGGGCTGGGTCCGTGAGTGGCGACGTGGCCATTGTCGTTCGGTCGGGGGGCGTCACGCCCTAAGCGTCAGGGAGAGGGGTCCAGGGTTCGTGGTGGCCAGGTGGGGGGAGTACACCATTATTGGTGTGTACTTCTCCCCGAAAAGGCTGCTTGCGGAATATGAACCGTATCTGGATTCCCTCTCAGCGGTGGTTGGGCGCATGGCACCCGACCCCGTTATCCTGATGGGTGACCTCAACTCAAGGTCGCGGGTGTGGGGTGACACCCTCACTGACGCGTTTGGCGTGGCCCTGGGGGAGTGGGCCGTGGAGGCTGGGCTGTCCCTCATATACAGAGGGACGGTGCCAACCTGTCTGCGACCGCAAGGGGTTTCCAGGGTGGACATAACTTTCGCCTCCCCTTCGATCGGGCACCGGTTACGCGCCTGGCGAGTGCTGGAGCATGATGTGACCCTATCGGACCACCGGTTTATCCGTTTCGAGGTCACCAGGCTCCAGCCACCGGTTGAGCCTCCTCGGCGTCCCCGTGTCTACCCGCGCTGGACGATCAGCTGCCTCAACCGCGAAATCGTGAGTGAGGCGGCTATCGTTCAGGCGTGGTGTGTGCCGCCAATTGCACCGACCACGGTGGACGAGGGGGCGGTTCACTTGCGCACCGCCCTAACGGCGGTATGTGATGCCTCCATGCCTCGTGCGAGGGCCTACCGTGGTCGTGTACTGGTGGTCCCAGGAGATCGCGGATCTCGAGAAAGAGGGTCGGATGCCTGACAATCCGTCAGCATTCCGGCCCTTGGTACTGATGGACGAATTCGACAAGATGCTGGAATACATTCTGGCATCCCGACTCGTCCAGCACCTCGAGGAGGTTGGGCCCAACCTGTCCGAGGCCCAGTTTGGGTGTCGGAAGGGGCGGTCGACAGTGGACGCCATCTCTGCTCTTAAGTCCCTCACCGCGGCGGCGTCCGCGAGGGGGGAAAACCAGAGGGTACCGCTCAATCTCCCATGGGGCCTCCTGTCTCTTGGCAGGCACCCCACCGTGGGAGCTCGAAGCGGCTGTCCTCGGTGCCGTTCACCGGTACCGAGCGGAGAGGAGGAGGATGGGCGTGCGCCCTTGTTTTGAGGAGGAGGCACGCGTGCGTAGGAGTGCCGAAAGGGTACTCCTGCGGGAGTGGGAGGAGTCCCTGTCTGCACCAGCCTACGGGGTCCAGACGATAGAGGCGATTCGTCCGGTCCTACGGGCGTGGGTGCGGCGAAAGAGAGGGACTCTCTCCTTCCACCTGGTGCAGGTTTTGACCGGGCATGGTTGCTTCGGTCACTACCTGCACAGAGTCGCCCAGAGGGAGGTGACGACGGAGTGTCACCATTGCGGGGCGGCTGACGACACAGCTGAGCACACCTTGGAGGAGTGCCCGGCGTGGAGTCTTCAGCAGTACGAATTGACCTCTGTCGTCGGGAGGGACCTCTCGCTTCCCAGCGTGGTAAAAGCCATGCTGGGAAGCAGAGAGGCCTGGGCGGCCATGGTCTCCTTCTGCGAGGAGGTGATGTCGCAGAAGGAGGCGGCGGAGCGGCGTAGGGAGGATGAAGCCTCGGCAGCGCTGGTCCGTCGAAGGCGGAGGGGGGGAGGGAGAAGGAGGTACGCCCACCTTCTCCCTCTCGATAGCCATTCGCGGCAGGTGAGGGGACCTGCCGCGACTACAATGGCTGTGGCTGGGGGGATGGTCCCGCATACCGGACCATCCCCTGTTTAAGGAGCTGGGCTTCTGCGGCCGGGTCTAGTCGCCGGGGTTCGCGGGTAATGCCAGTGGCGATACTGTGAGCCCCAGTAAAGGCGACAGAGGTATGTCGTGGTGTTTTTTAGTGGGTAAGAGTCCCACATAACCCGGCACTCCCCCTCGAAGTTTTGGGTAGGTGTTGGCACCTTTTTCACCACGAAAACAAAAAAAAAAAGGTTAGGTAGGGTTAGTTTAGGCTAGGTTTTTTTTTTTTTGTCTAGTACCTCCGGCGGTAATGCCGCAGACTTTGTCAACTTCTTTCATACTAGTTCTCGCTTTAATGCCTCTCGTACTTTTATTCAACATACTTGTTCTTTCTCTCATTCATCTCGCATTCATTCTCATCGCGTGGGGTTACCCGGGATACTTCCTACTTTTCAGACTTTATTAAAAAACGGGGTAATAAAGGGTACTCGATGTTACACATTTCTTTTTACAATATTTTGTGAACCTCTTAAGGGCTCTACATTTACAAATTTTGCTTATGCACTACTGTTTACATTATATTCTAAGTTTCTATTTATTTACATTTTTATTATTACATTTTTTACAATTTACCTTTTCATCTTAAACTCTACATTATTTACATTTATTTTTCCTAATACCATAATTATATACAAATATTTCTCTATCCTATTTCTATTCTTAAAATATACTGGAAATCCTTATGAACTACTAATTTTCTTTCCTTTTTTACTATTTCATTATTATTATTAATATGTTGTCCATAATATTCTCAAAATATTTTGTCAACATAACTTACTACTATTTATTTCTTGTTATGACCTTACACGCTATGTTTTTACAGTAGTTTAAAAAGACTTCCCTATTTTTCCCTTTCATAATGCTTTCAATTTCTGGCGGCTCTATCTTGGATGCTATTTTGTTTTCGAGATCATTCCGGTCGGATGAGTGGATTGGACAGTCAAAAAGAATGTGAGGGACTGTTTCAGCTATACCGGGTTCACAGAGGCACGATGGATTTTCCTTGCATTTAAAACGATGTAAATACTTGGAAAATCCCCCGTGCCCTGTTAGGATTTGCGTTAGGGGTCCGTTTGGTTCTATCTTTTTAATGATCCTATATGCCGACACCGCATCAGGAAGGAAGATCTTAGTTACTTTTGCCGTACTACTATTCTTGTATCTCCCATTCCACTCGTCAAGCGACCGCATTCGTATGCATCGCTTGACGAATGAGATGGGACATCCGTCATAGTCTGCTCTCTTTTTTGATTTTAGGGCCGCCTCTTTCGCTAAGTAGTCCGCTCGCTCGTTCCCCTCGATACCGGCATGTGCCTTAATCCAGTGCAAAGCGACAGTTTTGCCATTCCGGGTTAAGGCCCTCAAGTGGGAATGCGTCTCCACCGCCAGGGGGTGGAGACATGTTTAATTGGAGACGGTCTGGCGGCCATGGAATCGCTGAAGATCGCGAAAGTGTTTTCCCTCCTGCTCAGCATTTCCCTTGTTGCCTGGCAAATCGCGAGAAGTTCCGCCTGGAACACTGTGCAATATGATGGCAGGCTAAGCTTGACGGCCTTTGTTTCGGCCTCGCTATTCCATAAGGATAACGAGGCCCCAACCCTGCCGTCAATTTTGCTGCCATCGGTGAAAATGCGCATCTCGAAGTCACTACGATTATCCAGCTGAACTTGGTCAGCTAGTACTTTGAACCCAATATTCGCCTGTTCCGCTGGGTGTGGCATCTCCATTGCGGAAGTCATTTGCTCCACCTGTCTATACCCAAGCTCTATTTGTGGTACGCCCCTCTTAGCCTCATATAACGAAGCAACCTCTCGCACTCTCAGATCCAGAGGTAGTATCCCCGTCAGTATTAGCACTGAGTTGAGCGACACTGTCCTGTAAGCTCTACATATTTTCTGTAAGAAGCCCCGTTGTGTAGAGTCCAGCAGTTTTTGGGTGCATTTCTTGGTGGCAGCTGGTGCCCATGCGCTTGCTGCATACAGGATTATTGGTTCCACCGTTGCCGTATAAATAGTCCTTACTACCTCAGGGTGTAGGCCCCAGCTCACCTTTGCTGCTTTACTTAGCTGCTTATACGTTGCGACTGCCTTTTTGCATACATTTCTGATGTGGGAGTTGAATGTTAAGCCGCTATCAATAGTAACACCCAGAATTTTTACCTCCTTGGTCATACAGATAGCAGACCCGCCCATGGTCAGACGTGGGGTGTCGCATTTAAGTTTTCGCGTAATTACCATCGCATGAGTTTTGTGCGGTGCGAATTTCAATTTATTTGCAACACCCCACCCCCGAACGTACGCGAGAGTGCTATTTGCACGTTCCTGTATTTCCTGGGCCGTATCTCCCTCAAACATCAGGACCACGTCGTCCGCAAAGGCTTGGACGTAATCTCCTCTGCTCTGCAAACCTTTCAGCAGCGGGTCCAGCAGCAAGTTCCAGAGGATGGGGCCTCCGATCGAACCCTGCACGCACCCTTTGGTTGTGTTTTTACAGCACCTTTCCCCCGCGTACCGGACCTCTACCCTCCTGTCTCTTAAGTAGCTGTCAATGGCTCGTCTTAGGTTCCTCGGACACTTTTCCTCAGCCAGACGGGTCCGTATTTTTGGCCACCATGCACTGTCGAAGGCTCCCTCTATGTCCAATGATACCATAGTGATGATCTTCTTTTGGTTTAGTTTATCTTTAATGTACTTCATTAGGTCATAGAGGGAGTCCTCGGTGCTGCGCTGTGGCATGAACCCGTACTGGCGAGTACTCATCTTTGGAATTATGTGGTACTTTATCCGAGCCATCAACATCTTCTCAAAAATTTTTCCTAGTACCGGCCTATTGGCCGGTACGCTTTAGGAGTACGGTAGTTATCTTTCCCTGGTTTCCTCAGTACGACAACAGTTGCGTTCTTCCATAATTCAGGGAAATAGTGTAACTCCATGCATTTATTCAATATTTCCAGAAATATGTCAGGGTCACTATTTATTGCGCGGCAGCAGATGTCAGCTGTTAACCCGTCCGAGCCAGGTGCTTTCTTCGGGTTGAACGAATTAACTGCCCAGCGCAACTCTACAACTGTAAATGGCGGGTCTTTTACTTCATCCGCTTCATCGAGGGTGTTTACCATATCTGCGAAGGACCTAACTGCAGTATATTCGTCATCATCCTCTTCAGCCTTGTCTTCTGGGTAAAAGGTTTCCGCCAAGAGTTGCGCTGAGCTCTTACCATCTAGGGTGACACCCTCCCACTCCAGCGGAAGGTCTTCCTCTCTCTTGCGGGTTCTACCAATCACTCTGTATATCCCATCCCAGAGACTCTCTCTATCCTGTTTCCTACAGAACTCCTTCCAGCTACTGATCTGGGCACTTTTGACCTCCATTTCATACTCGTCTTTCTTCTGCAGATAGTCTCGTACAACTCTATCTCGACGACATGGTGCTGCGTTTTTGATCCTGTTCTTTAGGGTGGCCACTTCCTTCTTCAGCTTGTCGATTTGTTCAGACCACCACGGCAGGTTTGGTGTGACGTTAGTTTTCTTCTCAGGTATGGCTTCTTTACATGCTCTTAAGATTATGTCAGTGTAGCCAACCACCATGCTTTCTAGTGCATCTGTGTCCTTTATGTTACGTACTATTTCCAGACTTATGTTTCGCTCAAGTTTCAATTGACCTATTTTCTCATGAAACATCGGCCAATTGGCTTTCCTGGTATTATACCGACGTGTGGTTCTGGAAATAGACGTACTTTTAGATTTTACTAATCCTATCCTGACGAGTATTCCGTTATGGTCCGAACTTACCATGTCTTCGTCGACTCGCCAATCTTCCACCCTATCGAACAGGTCGGTGGTACACGCTGTAATGTGCACTCTGCTACAATAACGCTTCCCACCTCTAATGGTGTCAAAAGTTGGTTTTTCCCCCGTGTTCAGTAGCTGGAGCTCCATCTCGTCAATGGTACCCATCATTTCTTCCCCTCTTATATCCGTTTTTGGTTCGCCCCACCATATATTCTTGGCGTTAGAATCCCCCCCCACTAACATCCATTTGTTCCCCAGCGTGTCCCCAATCCTCTTAAGCTGTTCCAGGTATGGTCCTATGGGTTGGTCCGGTTCGAAGTACAAGGAAACGAGATTGATCTTCCAGGCGTCGGTTTGGGCTATTATGTTGGGTTGTTGGTTAGGTTAGGTTAGGTTTATTTTTTTTGTTTTTCTTGTACCTCCGATGTATTTCGGAGCCGTGGGAGCTCGATGCGGTATTGCTCGGTGCCGTTTATCGGTACCGAGTGGAGAGGAGGGCGGTGGGCACGCGGCCCTGTTCCGAGGAGTTGGCAAGAGTGCGTAGGAGTGCCGAGAGGGTACTCCTGCGGGAGTGGGAGGAGTCCCTGGCCGCACCAGCCTACGGGGTCCGGACGATTGAGGCGATTCGTCCGGTCCTAAGGGCGTGGGTGCAGCGGAGGAGAGGGACTCTCTCCTTCCGCCTGGTGCAGGTTTTGACCGGACACGGTTGCTTCGGTCACTACCTGCACAGGGTCGCCCAGAGGGAGGTGACGACGGAGTGTCACCATTGCGGGGCGGCTGACGACACAGCTGAGCATACCTTGGAAGGGTGCCCGGCTTGGAGTCGTCAGCGGCACGAATTGACCTCTGTCGTCGGGAGGGACCTCTCGCTTCCCAGCGTGGTAAAAGCCATGCTGGGAAGCAGAGAGGCCTGGGCGGCCATGGTCTCCTTCTGCGAGGAGGTGATGTCGCAGAAGGAGGCGGCGGAGCGGCGTAGGGAGGATGATGCCTCAGCAGCGCCGCTCCGTCGCAGGCGGAGGGGGAGAGGGAGAAGGAGGTACGCCCGCCTTCTTCCTCTTGTTAGCCAATCACAGCAGGTGAGGGGACCTGCTGCGACTACGATGGCGGTGGCTGGGGGGATGGTCCCGTATACCGGACCATCCTCTGATTGAGGAGCTGGGCTCCTGCGGCCGGGTGTGGTCGCCGGGGCTCGCGGGTAATGCCAATGGCGATACCGTGAGCCTCAGCAAAGGCGGCAGAGGTGTACCGCGGTGGTTTTTAGTGGGTAAGAGTCCCACATAACCTGGCACTCCCCCTTGGGTGTCAGGTAGGTGATGCACCTTTTCCCCGCGAAACAAAAAAAAAAAAAAAAGGTTAGGTTAGGTTAGGTTAGGTTCCCCCCCGATGGTTGCCCGCCTTGTCGTGGCGGGGGGGCTTAGTAACCGTGGATTGGTCACCCACGGTGAACTAAGAGGCAACCAGGGCCGGCCTGTTGGGGCCGCCGGCTGGCCCGAGGAGGGCGCTCCCAGTGGGCTGAGGAAGTCTGCTGAGGACGCGCTTGGAGGTGGGACCGCAGAAGAAGAGGAGTGCCGGTATCACGGTGCGCCGTTCTCCCTATCTTCTGCGCCGTGGAGGGATCGCAGGGGGAGAGGCGTGTTGGTATCATGGTGCGCCACTCTCCCTACCCCCTGCGAGCCGGCGGGGCCGTTCCGTGGAAGCGGCACTGGTGGGGCCGCAGAGGAAGAGGCATGTCGGTATTGCGGTGCGCCGCTTGCCCTATCCTCTGCGGCCGAGGTGTGGTCGGTGGCAGAACCACAGACCCGATCTGCCACCGGGTACCAGTTATCTGGTACCCATGGCCTCCTAGTAGCAGACTCGGGGGGAGTCTGCTACAGTACTGGTGGAGGCCGAGGAGGGAGGCGCACCTTACCATCTGGTGCGCCCATCGTGGAGGGCCTTCGGGCTGTTTGATGGAGCCACATGTGGGCGGCTGCCGCCGGCGGGGTCGCGGATGTGTGCGAGAGCGTTCCCGTGGCCCCGTCACAAGGCGGCGAGGAGGAAGATGGCGGGGGGGGTTTTTAGTGGGTATACCGTGGGTCTCATTAGCCTATACGGGAGTCCCACATAACCACTCGGGTGCCCCATGCGCCTGGGTGGTATGCGTAATGCATTTTCCCCCCCGAAAAAAAAAAAAAAAAAAAAGGTTAGGTTAGGTTAGGTTCCCCCCCGAATTGGAATGTGCCTTGTCGTGGCGGGGGGGCTCAGTAACCCGTTGCAATCCAGCAACGGGCGAAGCCAAAACATTCCTCTGGTTGGGGCGCGCTGCGTCTGTCCCGTATCGGGCGGCAGTCGTGCTTCGTCGGTGCCCTGTGTCTGACCCATAGTGGGCGGCAGGGTGCCCCTTTGGTGGTTGGGGTGGGCTGCGTCTGTCCCGTATCGGGCGGCAGTCTGCTTCGTCGATGCCCTGTGTCTGACCAATAGTGGGCGGCAGGGTATCCTTCGGTGGTTGGGGTGCGACTTGTCTGTCCCCAATGGGATGGCAATCGTGCTTCGTCGGTGCCCTGCGTCTGACCCATAATGGGCGGCAGGGTACCCATTTTAGTGGTCGGGGCGCGCTTCGTCTGTCCCGTATCGGGCGTCAGTGGCGCCTCGTCGGTGCCCTGCGTCTGACCCATAATGGGCGGCAGGGTTACCTTGCTGGGGGATCGGGGTGCACTGCGTCTGTCCGGTAGCCGGCGGCAGTGACACCTGACAGGGGAGCCCAACCCCTGAAAAAATGGGCCGACGATGTGGAGTCATCGGATAGCTGGAATGGACAAAAGCGCTTGTAAATGTGGTCCCCAGGTGGGTACGTCAGCTGATGCCGGGAAATCCCACCCCTCCACCTCGGTGGAGGGCCGCCCCTCGTACTCTGGGGGGGGCAACAACCGCCTCGTGAACACGACCTGGCTAACGCAAACCGGAAAACTGATAACGCCGACCAAGAACCCGGTCGTAAAATGGGTTCAGAGAGTGAAGACGCTCAAGCTGAGGAGCTAAGCTCCGGCTCAGCTATGAGTGTCGGAGAGTCGGTGGAGACTCGAGGGCGGCTCTGGCAGCGGAAACGCAGCCATTCCGCCAGAGATGCTACGTCCGACGAGGACAGTAGCTCCGCGTCGGAGCCTGTAAAGGCTCCGAAGGTTTCTACCGCCCGCCGAGGCAGAGGCCGACCGCCCACCACTGGGCAATACGTCGGCCTTGCCAAAGCCAAGGCGGAATTGGTGGCAGCTCAGCGCGCGGAGATGGAGCTCTGCGCTGAGCAGGAAGTGGAGGAGGCGGCTCGGAAAATCCGCACGGCTAGAGCCAAACCCGGCTCGCCGGAAATTCCGAGTACCGCAGTGGGGGAGACCTTGGCGACGGACTTGCAAGCTCGAGTGTTGAGCTCCGTCGAGGTCATCTCCCAAGTGGCGAGCACCTCGAAGAACCTTAAGGGGACGTATGTTAAGGCTCTTCGAGATGCTGCCTCCTCCATTAAGGAGCTGGTAGGTGAGCTCCACCAGCGCACCGCGTCGGAGGAGCTGACCCGTCTGCGGCTGGCCAATGACCGCTACAAAGCGGACAATGACCAGCTGCGAACGGAGTTGGCGGAGCTACGCCGCGAGTTGGCCGCATTACGGGCCGACATGCGGCGTGCCCCAGACAGGGTGGCAAAGGAACTGCCACCTGTCAACGTCGGGGGGTCGTGCCCAACGGCGACCCCATCCTCCGACAAGGTGCAGGAGCTGGAGCGGAGCATCTTGCTCAGTGTGGGCAAGATGCTCGATGCTCGGTTCGAGGGCTTGCAGCAGAGGCTGCTGCCCGAACCGCGCCTCCGTCCACCGCTGGCTGCCGACAAAGCGAAGGCTGCCCCCCAGCCTAAGCCGGTGGCACCAACGGTCCCGACGTCCCAGGGCAGGTCTGGCCCTGGCCCATCCCCGAAGTCCCAAAAGGGAAAGACGGGAAAGGCCAAAGCCAAACAACCTGCCCCACCCCCACCCCAACGGGAGCCCCGGCCACTGCCACCGGCTCCTGCGTCCATGGACGAGGGGTGGAATGTGGTAGCGAGGCGGCGTCCAAAGGCGGCACCAAAAAGTGCTGCCTTGTTGCCTCAACCACGGAGGGTCCAGTCTGCGGTGCCTGTCTCCCAGCAGGCCCCGCAGGCAAAGAAGGGACGACAGCGGAGGCGCAAGCCGCGCCCTCCCCGGTCCTTGGCTGTGGTGTTAAAACTGCAGCCGGAGGCGGTTCAAAAGGGCGTCACCTACGCCGCAACTCTTGCCGAGGCCAAGAAGAAGGTCGATCTTCGAAGCCTCGGCATTGACTCTGTGAATTTTAGAGTGTCCGCCACCGGGGCTAGGGTCCTGGAGGTGCCCGGTGCTACTAGCACCGACAAGGCGGACGCATTGGCGGACAAGCTGCGTGCCGCCCTTGGGGAGGACGTGGTGGTGTCCAGGCCCACCAAATCCGCGGAGCTGCGAGTGTCCGGGTTGGACGACGCAGTTTCCGCTGCAGATGTCGCGGCGGCGGTGGCTGGAATTGGTGGATGCCCAATTGCGTCCATCAAGACTGGCGAGGTCCGCCTCGACAAATCGGGTCTGGGCACGCATAATTTTCTAAATTTAGCACCGCTTAGGTAAACTTTTGATGGGCGTGGCACTATGATATTTTGTTAATTTTCAAAGTTTCTGCAGTCCGATCGGGACGGTTGATGTCTCAACCGAAGCGGACGGTCAAATGCAGGCTATTGAAACTAAAAAATGTGAAGGCTCAATGAAAAATTTTGAAAATATCGAAGAAAAACACTAATTTTAACCAAAAAATGCCGGATTTACGCTAAGTTTTGCAAAATTCTCCAACACCGTTTTCCCGTGGAGGGTTCCTTAGTGCCTTAAAAGACGCGCAGGAACACGGCGCAGATGATGGTATAACAAGTTCGAAGAATAATTGCAAAATAATAAAATTTTGAAAATAAAAACTACTTAAAACTACTATTTTATATGAAAAACAAGTGAAAAATGAAATTTTCCGTCTACAACGATGAACCAAAAGGTGTTATTTAACCTTCTCGGAACAGCAAAAACCTAAAAACACAATATTATTTACTAATACCTATTGGAACCGGTCAGAACTGTAGTTTGTCTTATAAAATTTTTTATCAAAAACGAGTTTTCCGGGATTTCCACGAGATTCCAAAAAGAAAATTTCACCGAAACCTTATAAAAAGGACGGCGTCAGTAAAACAAAAATTTCAATACAAAAATCTCGAAAATCAGCCAGCAAAAACTCAAAACTGCGGCCGGGTGTAGTCGCCGGGGCTCGCGGGTAATGCCAATGGCGATACCGTGAGCCTCAGCAAAGGCGGCAGAGGTATACCGCGGTGGTTTTTAGTGGGTAAGAGTCCCACATAACCTGGCACTCCCCCTTGGGTGTCAGGTAGGTGATGCAACTTTTCCCCGCGAAACCAAAAAAAAAAAAAAAAAAGGTTAGGTTAGGTTAGGTTAGGTTAGGTTTTTTTTTTTTTTTGCGACTACTCTAGCTCCATGGGGGAAGCTAACTTTATTCTTCGCTAATTCCTCTCATACCAGTTCTCGCTTTTATGCTTCTCGCACTTTCATTCCTCATACTTTATCTTTCTTTCATTCATCTCTTTCACACTCTTACGGGTGGGATTCCCGTCTATCGTAATCTAATCTAATCGAACTACTTGTCAGCTTTTATTTAATGACAGGGTGTAGGATAGGGGTAACATATAAGACCTTTTTTATTTTGTTGAATTAATTATGAGCTTTGTTTACATTCTGATTGCTCAAATTTTTGTACATTTACATTTATTACATATTTTTATGATTTTGTTCTAATTGACTATTAAGTATACAGTTGCTGCTTTTTTCTTTTAATTCTTATTTGTATTTTGTTTTACATTTCCTGTTTAATACATTTTTATCTATTTCGTATACTAAGTTCTTACATTCATATTATTTTTCTTTCCTTTACTTATTATTAACTTTGTTATTATACATTTTTATTTATACTACTTTCAGTTTTAACATTGTTTTCTATTGTTTGATGCTACTGTTCCACACAGTTAACATTATTAAAAATTTAAGACTTTAATACAATTTTGATTCTTATCTTTAATTCACAGTTCTTATTATAAACTATTCTTTTATTTTACACATTAATACATACTTATGGCTAATTTATTGGGTCTAATTTATCCTTAGTTACTACTTATTTTTCCTTAAATATATACATATGTTGCCCTTAAAATATTTATTAAAATATTCTATCAACATATTTTGCTTTTACGTTTGCTTTATGTTTCCAAATTGTTCCTATTTATACCCTATTTGTTACATCGTAACATAACCAAAGTGATGGATATTTGGTCGCCATATTTATGTCCAATCTAATTTACCGGCCCAATGCACGCATGTGTTGAATAATTGGCTCCACCAGGGATTCCGTTCCGAGACGGTGTGTTGTGCAGCAATGAGTTGTTTGTGCTTGGGCTCAATCCAGAAACATGGTTACGTTTTCTCTATCTATTAAGATATAGAATGCACCCAACCAGCTTCCGTTTGTGACCCTTTCGTGTAGGTGTTGTGTTCGTCTGGTGTTTTCATCCGCATGCGATATGTCTGTCCTTAACAGTTGGAGGGGGCAGACGGCTGCTGAGCGGGATAGTTCCGCGACGGCCATTTCAGCAGTACGCCACTGATGCGCGAGCCAGCTCGTCCCACCGTTTCCGGATCGGGCATATCTGGTCAAAGGCGTTGTGCATATCCTCGTAATTTTTAACATTGGCTTTGACGCAGTTAATACACTTGGCCGCTAGGTCGTCGTGGTAGGACTCGCAATCTTTTTTAAGATGCTGTCCTCCGCAGTGGCTGCAGAGGTCTTCCGCGTGTTTGCACATGCGTCTGCTGTGACCGAACTCCAGGCACCTTGTGCACTGGATCAGGGGAGATTGGTCCTCAACCCTGACCCTCTGCAGATCCACATGCAGCACTCCTCTCTCTAAGGTTCTCTTCCAAATAATCGGTGCGACGCTCAGGACCACGTGATTCGTGTGAGGGTTTCTCGTCTTCTTGCGGAACTTCACAACCACCCTATCTTCCTCCTTGTCAAGTCCCGCAAAGATGTTGCTATTTTGGTTCCTGAGCGCCTTTATAATTTCGTCATCCGTGTGTAGAGAGAGCACGCCCCGAAGCTGTAGGAGGGGATCCTTGTTGGCAACCTCCTCACACTGTAGGTTGTCACCAACCTCTTCAAGTCTCCTCCTGACCTTTGCCCTCTCTTCGGTCGTCCTACAGCTTATGATCACCTTCTGATCTTTGGCCTTTCTCACCCTCTCTACCCGGATCCAGCCGTCTTTTGCGTTGACCGCCTCCCTCACTCTGCTCAGGACGTTATCGCTGGTGTCGTTGTGGTCTCCTGACGAGACAACTACGGAATGCAGTGTCGTCCTTTCGAAAGCATCATCTTTCGATCGGCCCGACACCGCATCCGCGTAACTGTCTGGTCTGTCCCTGGGTGCTGACTCTTTCTTATTTTCCATTAGTTCCTTCAGTTGCTCCATCCTGGTGTTATTTTCGGATAGGCATTCCTGCGTTAATTTTAATTGGGCTAATAGATCCTCATTTTGTGTATGGTTTTTATTTGTTGTCAAGGTCTTGTATTCTTCCCTTCTATCCTGTGTCTTGTTCTGCGCGAGTTCTTTTGCCATTTCCTTGACAACTGCGTAAAGTCTATCGCATTCCTTTATAATATCTCTCTTTATCTCCGTTTTTAGATTTCTTGAAGCGTTAATTTGCTCTAACGTCCTTTCTCTACATTCTTTGGCCTCTGACAGCCATTCTCGTATTTTCCTTTCAGGGCCAGCCTGACTCGTCTTAGGTGTTGTAGAGAAAGGTTTTGGGACGGAGGTGTCTGTTACATCCCCTGTCATTTTAGTGGGGGTCCTGTAGAGCGCCATAGTAGTCGCGAAACGTCAATGAATGTAAATAAAATAGAATATGTATAATTATCTTAATAAATAGGGGTGTATAATGTCCCTATTTATTGTGTAAATATTTGTAGAGTGTATATGTAGAGTGTATATGTTATTATGAAATAAATAGATAAACAATAATAAATAATAAGAATTTTTTCAATGTAGAGTAGGATGTTTGTATTTCCCGTTTCGGAGTACCTGATAGAGCCAATACAGCCAACAATTAAATAAAACAATAAAATAGTAATTTTTTATACAAAATTTTATTAGGCTCTATGTAGAGTCAAGTTGACTCTATCGGTAGAGCTCAGTCTACTAACAAGTTTAGTCGAAACCCCAGCCTGCTACGACCTTTGGTGCCCGAGTTTTTTTTTTTTTTTTTTTTTTTTTATACTTCTACCTCTGGCGGCAATGCCACAGTCTGTGTTTACTTTCCATTCATTCCAGTTCTATCATGTTTGCTTCTCGCACTTTCTTTCCACATACTATTCTTTCTTTCATCCATCCTCATTCAATCATATTTACGGGTGGGTTTGCCCGTCTAGAAATCCTACTCCTATCTTTCGTCTACTTCTTAAGGCGTGTTTTCTTTATTTATTTATGTTGTGTCGTTTAGGGGTAATAACAAATTCGCCGATGTTTATATTTTTACAATTGAAATCTTAAGTCTAAATATACACATTTTTCACTTAATTCTATTACAGTTTTTTACTTACTCTACTTATTTCTAGGGTACATATTTATCTTATTTCTAGTTATTATCTTACCTACTGACAATTTTCTTTATATACATTTTTTACCTTTTATTTTATGTTTGCTAAAATATTACACACAATATTTAATAAACATAATTTTCTTATCTCGTCTTATTTCGATTAATTACTTGTACTGCTATTTTTGTACAGTAGTCTAAGAAACTATCTCTACTGTTACTCATCATTATGTGTTTTAAGTTTGCAGCCACCATCCCGACCCCTAACTTTTGTTCGATGTTGAACCTTTCGTTCATATGTATTGGACATTCCAGGAGTATGTGCTCTACGGTTTCTGCGGTGTCAGAGCTGCATGCACATGATGGGCTCTCCTTGCACCCGAAGCGATTCAGATACTCAGAGAACCCACCATGCCCGGTGAGTATTTGTGTCGTTATGTTTGTGATTTTCATCTTTTTGACTATTTTATATGCCGCGGTTGCATCTGGGAAAAACAGCTTTGTCGTTCCTGCCGTTGGGGTGTTTTTGTAACGGTCGCTCCACTCTTGAACAGATTCCTCTCTGATGCATCGCTTGACATATGACGCTGGGCATTTGTCATAATGCACCTTGGTCTTTGACCGTAGTGCTGCCTCTTTAGCAAGCTGGTCAGCCCGCTCATTCCCTGCCATACCTACGTGGGCTTTGATCCAGTATAAAACGCAAGTTTTATTTAACTGAGATAAAGTTTTTAGGTTTGTTCTGATTCTTACGGCTAGGGAATGGGAACTGTCCAGTGCTACCACAGTTTGCAATGCTGCCATTGAATCACTGTAGAGCGCGAACGACTTTTCTTTTCTACGGAGGATCTCCTCACTCGCTTCGCACAGCGCCAGGAGTTCTGCTTGGTATACGGTACAGTAGGATGGCAGACTAAGTGTTCGGAATAGAACGCATCCATAGGTTTTATGTAGGTAGTTTATAAATTGAACACAAAAATGTTAGGACCTACCCGCACTTGTCGCGAAATGTTGGAACGGCCGGGCTGTCGCCTGCTTCGCTGCCGTGAGGAATTTTTCCATGGAAATAATCTTTAGATAGTTCTAGAGACTGAGCTAGGATCGCCGCGTGGTAGGACGCCTTGTTATAATTTGATAGTTAATATCTATAGCGCCCGCGCTGGTTTTTAAGTGATTTTAAAACGCGAGTTATAGTTGTGCTTAAACGAAAGTGAAAAACATTTGTGTTTTGACATTGAGTGTGAGAAGCTTCGGGAAGCTAGGTGTAACGTGGACCATATATTCTAATCTCGTAATAACCATCGATTGTAGTCAAATAGTAAGATTTTTGTCCTCCAAGGGGAGCCCCCACGCCCTTACATTAACTGACGGACTAACACCTATGTACTAAGAGGAAATACCTACGGGAAGTTACAGGTCAGTACATAATTATTGATTAATTAGTTATAAGGAGTGAGTGACCATTGTCAACTTAGTGGGTTTGTGTCGCGGTTTACCGATTCCCGACTTGTACGATACAAATGTTGGTAGCAGAGCGTGGTTCACTCCGTTGAAGTTAAATATCGGTTAGTAAGGTTGGTAATGGTCGCCCTTCTTGGGCTGATTGGTCGATGATTGTACTGCTGTTCGTTTTTATCTCGGTTCAAATAGCTGGTTAATTTAACGTGTGTGTGTAAATTTACTCAAATCTTATTAGTTAAATTCTATTTGTCTAGTTAACCGGACTTAAAGTGAACGTTATTTTAAAATATTTTGGTTTCATTCGGCGTGTTTCGTTACGTAAGCGGCGTGCTTGTTCAATCTTTCGTTTTTTTTGTATGATATTTGCGTAAGTAAGGGCATTTTGCTTCAGAAACAGTTTTGTTTAAACTATGGTTTTGAATAGTGTTTGGTTTAAACTTTTAGTTTAAAAATAATTTTCGGTTTAACTTTTGAGTTGAAATTGATTTTGCTTTCGACTTTCGGTAAAAACGTTTTGGTTTAAAGTCTTGGTTTAAAGTAGTTTGAAATTTAAATTTTGTTTTAAAAATAATTTTGCTTTAAAATTTGGGTTTTTTTTGTTGTTGTTAATAATATTGTTTAATGATGGCTAGTAAACATACGGCACGTATAGCTGCAGTTCTGCGGTGGTTGGGTTCGGCCGTTTTGAATGTTTCTCGAAAAGATCGGGTTCAAGCCTTATTATCGCGATATGAATTTTTAAATAGTAAAATGTCGGAATTGTATGATGCATATCAGGCCGTACTTGAATTGAGTCCAGAAGCAGAGGTGATGGAAAGGGTCAATTCGGATATTGATCAGGCGGATGATTTGGCAGACCAGATCCGGCAAGCTGTAGGAGTTTTAAACTTGTCTTCTCAGTGTGAGACTCGGCCAAAACTGGATTTAGGTACTTCGCCTGAGTTAATAGGTAGGTTGCCGAAATTAGATTTGCCTAATTTTAATGGTGATTTAGGACATTGGGTAGCTTTTAGTAATTTATTTGATAGTTTGGTCCACTCGCGGCGAGATTTGACTCCGGCCCAGAAACTAGCCTATTTGTTGGCTAGCCTCACAGGGGAGGCTAGAGGTTTGGTCCAACATTTACAACTTGACGATAACAATTATGAAATCGCTCGTGACCTACTTATGCGTAGGTATCAAAACGTTCGGAGATTAGCGGATAATCATGTTTTTAATATTTTAGGTTTACCTAGGAATCCGGGACCGCATAATTTACGGACTGGTTTACTTAACCCTTTGTTGGTAGCAGTTAACGGGTTAAGAGGGTTGGACTTACCGGTTGATCATTGGTCATTCATATTATTGCATATTGTTTTAGGTAAGCTGTCTGTTGATTTGCGGAACAGATTCGAGCAGGAGTATGGTGGGGACTCCGCCACTCATCTCCCACTATTTAAAAATTTAGTGTCGTTCTTAGAGGATGAGTGTCGTCGTGTGGACAACGTCACGGCCCCCGGTAGCGGAGACGTCGGTGCGCGGCAGGTTCGGCCGGCACCGCCAGCACCGCCAACACCGCGTTCCCCACGCCGCTCCCACCCACCACGTGTGTATAATGTAGTCGCGGCGCAGAGGACAGATTCCTGTTGTGCGTATTGTAGGGATGTAGGGCATACCATATTGTCGTGTTTTAAATTTAAGGATTTGCGTTGGCAGGCTCGTCGCAATATTGTAAGGCAACGCAATTGGTGTTATAGCTGCCTTGGTAATCACTTTGCAGCCCAATGTCGGTCATCTCAACCTTGCAAGCAGTGTGGTGGTAATCACCACATTCTTCTTTGTGGTAATCGAAACGGATCGCCTCCACCGATCGCACCGGGACCGGAGGCCAGTGCCTCGCAGGTTAGGATGGAGGCTGGTGACCAATGGGCTGGGGGTGTTCAAGTAGGTCAACCTCGTGCTGGACGTCACGTTTCAGGTAAAAGGAGTTATGCTCGAGATCAGCCACAACCCTGTACGGGCGGGGGTAATGCAGCGCCGAGCCGCGTTCAAGTAGCTGAGCAACAACGTTGTAGTTTCGGTGTGCCCTTACATTATTCAGAGCGGCCTCGTTTAGGACAGCAGTTTAATAATTACGATACTAAGCAGATGTATGTACCCACAGGAGGGTATTCACCTTATCAGCAATGGACTCCATATGCCAGGCAGGGCTATTCCACTGCATCGCTAAGGGGTCATCCTACTCAACGGAAGAATTGACTCCCACAAATGCACTCTCCACCCGCGTCTTCCCTCTGTCCTTTAACTGTCTTGTTGCCCACCGCTCAGGTTTGCGTCGGTTCCCCTTCGGGCGAGCAGATAACCGCGCGTGCGATTTTGGATTCGGGTGCACAGGGGAGTATCGCGTCGAAGCAGTTAGTGGAGAGGTTGCAGCTTCTTAAGATGCCTGCTGGAGAGAATATTCGAGGAGTTGGCGGGGTTAAGGTGTCAGGCTTAGTGGGTCAGGTTTCACTGTCCTTTCTCCTCTTCATTGTCGGCATCCACAGGTTACCACGTCGGCTGTTGTTTTAAATAATATTATGGGTAGACATCCCCTTGTTAAATTACCTCCAGAGGTCGTTGGTTTGACATCGAGACTTTCATTAGCAGATCCTGAATTTCATGTTCCAGGACCGGTTGATCTGCTGCTTGGTGCAGATGTATTGGGAATGCTGCAATTGAATAACAGCATGCTTCTGCAGCCTGGAGGTTTGGTTGCAGTCTCGACTGACCTCGGTGACGTCATAATGGGCCCAGTATTTTCTGTTCGCCAATTCCAGGAAGAATATGGTGACGTGCACGTAGGACTCTCGCTCGCTGAAGCTATTCAGCGCTTTTGGGAAGTTGAAGAGCCTCCTACTGCATCTCGTGACAACCCAGAACACCTGGAATGTGAATTATTCTTCCAGAATAATACAGGTCGTCTCTGTTCAGGTAGGTTCGTCACTAGGTTACCTTTCTTACCTTCTCGCCCCTCCCTTGGTCTTTCTAGGATGCTAGCTGAAAAAAGGCTAGCTTCTATGGAGCGACGTATGAAGCGAGATGAAACATTTTGTCTTAAGTACATTGAATTTATGCGTGAGTACGTGGAGCTTGGTCACATGTCTGTTTCTAATTTTGATTGGCGTTCGCAGGAGCATTATTTTATCCCACACCATGCGGTGTTCAAGGCAGGGAAAATTAGAGTTGTTTTTGATGGGTCCGCGCCAACTTCTAACGGTGTTTCCTTAAACCAGTGCTTACATTCTGGACCTAAATTACACAGAGATATCGGTGAAATCTTGACTAACTTCCGCCGACACCAGGTCGTTTTCGTTGCGGATATTAAAATGATGTTTAGACAGACTATTATACATCCAGATGATCGTAGATTTCAGCTCATACTTTGGCGAGAAAATGAATCAAGTCCTGTTACTGTCTTTGAATTGAACACTAATACCTATGGACTTAGGTCTAGTCCTTTTATTGCAATTCGTTCTTTATTAGAGTTGGCAGAGCGTGAACGATTGAGGTTTCCTAGAGCATCTGAGGTTTTATCTAGCGATGTATTCGTAGATGATATCTGCACAGGTGCGGCGAATGAAGCAGAAGCATTAGTACTGCGTAATGAGTTAATAGGAATCCTGCAGGCTGGTGGCTATGAATTGAGGAAGTGGTTGTCTAACTCGCAAGCTGTTCTTGCCGGTCTACCCGAGGATCACCAACAGGATCCTTATATTTTCCAGAATGTGGACAATCCTGATGCTGTGGCAGTGTTAGGCGTTCAGTACCAGCCCATTGCGGACGTCTTCACATTTCGAGTGCAGGATCTAGATACCTGGAAGACTTGGACCAAGCGTTTAGTACTTTCAACCGTAGCAAGGATATTCGACCCCAACGGTTGGTTAACACCGGTCGTATTTTGGGCAAAATGCTTTTTGCAGAAGCTTTGGTTACAAGGTTTGACGTGGGATGCCCCATTAATTGGTAATTTATTAAGTGTTTGGGTTAGGTTTGTGTCGTCCCTTCCTGATATAGAATTAGTTAAAATAGATAGGCCATTCTTGCCGCCAGGTAAATGTCGGGCTGATATTCACGGGTTTTGTGACGCTTCTGAGTGCGGTTATGCAGCTGCAGTTTATATTCGTACTGTTGATAGTGCAGGAGTTGTAGCAGTTAAGCTTATCATGGCAAAAAGCAAGGTTGCGCCTGTTAGAACTAGATTAACGATACCTAAATTAGAATTATCAGGAGCTGCTCTCTTGACTCGCCTTCTTAACCATTTAGTATCGAGTTTGGGCCAGAAGATTAATATCAATAAGGTATACGCTTGGACTGACAGTCAGATTGTTCTCTCTTGGTTGCGAGCGTCTGTCCACGTATTAGAAGTGTTTGTAGCTAATAGAGTGTGTCAAATTCAGCAGTCGGCTGCAGTTTTGGATTGGAGACATGTTCCAGGAGAACTGAATCCTGCGGATTGTGCGTCACGGGGCTGCGGGGCTCCAGATCTGTTAGATCATTCGTTGTGGTGGGGTCCTGGTTGGCTGTTCCTTCCAGAAGATAGGTGGCCGCAATCAACGGTTGAACTGATTGAGCCTTTGCCAGGGTTAAAGGTTCTTGCTTGTGTTAAGGAGCCCATGAAAGATTTGGATTTCTTGTTAAATAAATTCAGCTCTCTCGATAAGTTGTTAGGTGTCACAGGATGGATTAGAAGATTTGTTCACAATGTTAGGCATCCCTCTAATAAAAAAATATCTATGGTGTTGTGTCCAGACGAAAGGCAGGAATCTTTATTATTTTGGGTACGGTATGTACAGGCCAAGCACTTTGAAACGGTTTTTAATAATCTAAAAGGTGGACATCGTAAGTTGAAGGGAGCTGTTGGTCGCTTGAATCCTTTCATTGATGAAGCAGGCTTGATTCGAGTGGGAGGAAGGCTACGTCATGCTAATTTGTCTTATGAGACACGCCATCCTTTACTCCTTCCTAGACAAGGTCCCCTTTGTACGTTGATAATATCAGATAGACATGAAAGGAATTCTCATGCTGGATTAAATACTCTTCTAGCAATCCTATCTCGGGAGTTTTGGATTTTATCCGCTAGGAGGGCTATACGAAACGTAATATTTCGTTGTATTCCTTGTTATCGGTTGAGGGCTGCGATGATTCAACCACAGATGGGAGACCTGCCACCAGACAGAATTACAGCTGCGCGACCCTTTTCAGGTGTTGGTACGGATTTTGGAGGTCCATTTTCCATTAAGGTCTCATCGTTGCGGAATGCTAAGGTTGTTAAAGCCTACTTGTGCGTTTTTGTTTGCCTAGTCACGAAGGCCGTACATTTGGAAGTAGTGTCATCTCTTAGCACTGAGGCCTTTATTGCTTGTTTGTCTCGATTTGTCAGTCGTCGCGGGTTACCGTCTTTAATTCGGTCCGACTGCGGGACAAACTACAAGGGAAGCGATCGTTATCTTTCAGATGTTTATAAGTTTCTAAATGAGAACCAAGTTTCCATTAACACTTCTCTTAGTCGTCGGGGTATTAAATGGCAATTTAGTCCACCCGCTTATCCCTCGTGGGGAGGTATATTTGAAGCGGCTGTGAAGGTAGCTAAGACGCATCTCCGTCGTGTCATAGGTGAAACAATTTTAACATTTGAAGAATTAGCCACGGTCTTTTGCAAAATTGAAGCAGTATTGAATTCACGACCACTTTGTCCTGTATCATCGGATCCAAATGACCTAGAAGTTTTGACTCCAGGTCATTTTTTGATTGGTGGCCCCTTGACTGCACTTCCTGAATATCCATTTGTAGATGTTCCAGTCAATCGTCTGTCACGTTTTGAACTGCTGCAGCAGCTTTCGCAGAGTTTTTGGAAGAGGTTCAACTTAGAATATCTTCATTTGTTGCAGCAGCGTGTTCGTTGGTCAGCTAAGACAGAACCACCTAAGGTTGGTGACCTCGTCCTAGTTAAGGAGATGAACATGCCCCCACTGTCGTGGAGACGTGGTAGAATCTTGAGGCTGTTCCTAGGTGCAGATGGTACTCCACGAGTTGCCGAGGTCATGGTTGGCGATTCTGTATTTAAAAGAGCTGTCGCAACTTTGTCGCGGCTACCGGTTGCATAATGTTTTAATAAGGCCGGATCCTCTAGTTGGTTTTGGACTCAGTCAGGTGACGTCTGACTGGGGCGGGGGATTGTTCGGAATAGAACGCATCCATAGGTTTTATGTAGGTAGTTTATAAATTGAACACAAAAATGTTAGGACCTACCCGCACTTGTCGCGAAATGTTGGAACGGCCGGGCTGTCGCCTGCTTCGCTGCCGTGAGGAATTTTTCCATGGAAATAATCTTTAGATAGTTCTAGAGACTGAGCTAGGATCGCCGCGTGGTAGGACGCCTTGTTATAATTTGATAGTTAATATCTATAGCGCCCGCGCTGGTTTTTAAGTGATTTTAAAACGCGAGTTATAGTTGTGCTTAAACGAAAGTGAAAAACATTTGTGTTTTGACATTGAGTGTGAGAAGCTTCGGGAAGCTAGGTGTAACGTGGACCATATATTCTAATCTCGTAATAACCATCGATTGTAGTCAAATAGTAAGATTTTTGTCCTCCAAGGGGAGCCCCCACGCCCTTACATTAACTGACGGACTAACACCTATGTACTAAGAGGAAATACCTACGGGAAGTTACAGGTCAGTACATAATTATTGATTAATTAGTTATAAGGAGTGAGTGACCATTGTCAACTTAGTGGGTTTGTGTCGCGGTTTACCGATTCCCGACTTGTACGATACACTAAGTTTGACGGACTTGGTTTCGGCATCCCTATTCCATAAGGATAGGGAGGCACCAACCCGCCCGTCAATCTTGCTGCCATCCGTGAATACGCGTATATCGTAGTTGCTATTGGCGTTAAGTTCTTCCTGGTTTGTCAGGGTTATTATTTCCAGGCGCATGTGTTCTGCAGGGTGAGGGGCCCTTTCTGCCTTTACTCGTTGCTCTACATCTCTCCCTTTTAGTTCGGGTCGGGGTATTCCCCTTTTGGCCTCGTAGAGTGAAGCCGCCTCGCGAACGCGAATATCAAGCGGGAGCATCCCCGTCAGCAGTAGCACCGAGTTTAGTGACGTGGTTCTATATGCCCTACTGATTTTCTGCAGGAACCCTCGCTGTATGGTCTTGAGTTTTTCCCTGATGCAGCGTTTTTTGGTGGCTGGTGCCCAGACACTGGCTGCGTACAAAACAATTGGTTCTATTGTCGCTGTGTAGATGGTACGAATTACCTCAGAATGGAGGCCCCAGCTGATTTTGGCCGCTCTCGACAATTGTTTGTACGCAGCCACTGCCTTTTTGCACATATTATGCACATGTGTATTAAATGTTAGATGCTGATCAATCGTAACACCGAGTAGCTTGATTTCCTTTGCAGCAGCTATATTTATTCCGCCCATGTTTAGGGGAGGGTTGTCGAATTTTAGTTTTCTTGTTATGACCAACGCATTGGTTTTATGCGGTGCGAATTTGAGTTTGTTCGACACCCCCCAAGCCCTGACATATTCTAAAGTTTCATTAGCCTTTGTCTGAATTTCCTGGGCAGTGTCTCCCACGAATACCAGGACAACATCATCGGCGAATGCCTGTGCATATTCCCCCCTTTTTTGTAGTCCCTGGAGAAGCGGGTCGAGCAGGAGGTTCCATAGAATCGGGCCGCCTATAGACCCTTGGACGCAACCTTTTTCAGTACTTCTACGACACTCCGCCCCCGCGTATCTTACCGTTACGCTCCTCTCTTCGAGGTAGCTATCAATAAGTCGTCTCAAGTTCCTCGGACATCTTTCCTCTGCTAGACGGGTCCTGATCTTCGGCCACCAAGCGCTATCGAAGGCTCCCTCTATGTCTAATGATACCAGTGTGATAATTTTCTTCTGATCAAGGTGTTTTCTAATGTTATTCATCAAGTCATAGAGGGAGTCCTCGGTGCTTCTTTGGGGCATGAACCCGTACTGGCGAGTACTAAGTCTTGGAACAAGATGGTGCTTGAGCCGACTCATTATGAGCTTCTCGAAGATTTTGCCCAAAACTGGCAGAAAGCCAATCGGTCTGTATGATTTCGGAGTGTCGTAGTTTTCCTTTCCCGATTTCCTCAGGATAACGACCACCGCCTCCTTCCACACTCTTGGGAAATATTGCAGCTCCAGACACTTATTTGCTATTGACAGGAAGAGATTGGGATCAAGTTCGATAGCTCTCTTACAGATATCGGCTGTTAGGCCGGCGGCGCCCGGTGCCTTCTTCACATTGAAGGAATTTGCTGCCCAGAGTAGCTCTACCATAGTGAACGGTGGATCCACTGTCTCTCCCTCTCTTTGCTGTTCATTTATTACCCTAGCTAAGTTTCTGATCTTTTTATGCTCTCCGTTGTCTTCTTCTTCACAGTCCCGTGGATAGAAGGTCTCCGCCAGAAGACGGGAGGAGCTTGCGGCATCCAGTACTTGTCCGTTGTTTTGTAGCGGACAGTCCTCTTCTCTTTTAGTTGTTCTACCGATGACTCTATATATTCCGTCCCACAAGCTCTCCCGGTCCTGCTTCTGGCAGAAACTCTTCCAACTATTAACTTGGGCCTCTTTAGCCTCTTGTTCATATTCCGCTTTCTGTTTCAGGTATTCCTCGACTACCTTCGCGCGGCGGCATGGCGCGGCTCGACCGATCCTGTTTTTTCGGATGGAAACTTCCCTCTTCAGCTGTTCCAGGCGCTCAGACCACCATGGCAAGGTGAGTTTTTCTTCGGTTTTCTTTTTGGGTATTGATTCATCGCAAGCTTCTTTGATGTTTTTTGTTAACAGGACCACGAGATGTTCCAGTCTGTCTTTTGTAGTTATATAACCTATTTCTTCAGGTGTTAATTTATCTTTCCTATTTAATTGGCTAAGTTTGCTATCAAACTTTGACCAATTAGCCTTCTTTGTATTATACATTCTCGTGGTCCTTGTAATGCTAATTGTTTTCGACTTTTTCATCCCTAGGTCGAACGTCATGCCATTGTGGTCCGCGCTAGTGAGGGTTTTGTCGACCTTCCAGTTGTCCACCCGATCCAACAGACCAGCTGCGCACGCTGTGATGTCGACATTACTTTTGTACCTCTTGCCGCCTCTGATGGTATCAAAGGTAGGTTTGTTTCCCGTGTTGAGGATATGAAGAATAAGTTCGTCCAGAGCTGCCAATGTATCCACTCCTCTTTGGTCCGTCGTCGTACCACCCCACCACGTGTTTTTTGCGTTAGAGTCACCCCCAATCAAAAGCCACTTTCTGCCAAGCACCTCCGCAATCTTCCTAAGATGAACAAGGTAAGGGCCTATGGGCTGATCCGGTTCGAAGTAGAAGGAGATTAAGTTAATCTTCCAATTGCCGTTTTGAACACCCACCACTACGATGTTAGGTGTGGTGAGTTGCGGGTATTGTGTAATTTTTAGGTTACTGTCAAAGACAGCGATTGCTGCCTTGACAGTACCCATCCCGGCACATTGGAAGATTCGTACACCTCGATAACTTCTAGTTCCCTCCGAATTGCCCACATATGGCTCTTGCAGGAGTGCTAGGTGCGCTTTACGTTTTTTGGCTTCTATCATTATTTCGCTAGTAGCGAGTTTTTTACGCTGGAGGTTGGCTTGTAAAACGCGATAGGGGGTGATTGTGCCGTTTACAACCTCAGCAATACGCTACCGAGGATCTCGCCAAGACGTCCCAGCGCTTTCGCACTGGGCATGTCTGGCTAAAGACATTGTGATCCTTCTGGTCGCATCTTGCCGATACGCAGTTCTTACAGGATGGTGTGGTGCCTGCGAGCCAGTCAGCACATTCGTTCCTTAGGTGAGGGCCCCCGCAATGGCTGCAAAGATCTATTGTTTCTTTGCAGAAGCACTTACCGTGTCCGTACTCAAGACATCTGGTACATTGTACTAAGGGCGACTGGTCTTCCACCCTTATGCGTTGCAAGTCTATGCGCAAAGTTCCAGCCTCCGTCGCCCTTTTCCATATCGTTGGTGCCACGCTGAGTACCACGTGCGTAGCGTGCGGGTTTCTTGCCTTTTTCCTGTATTTTACAGTGATACGGTCTTTGTCGGGATCTATTCCAGCAACTACATCCTTATTTTGATTTCGGATGGCCTTTACGATGTCGGAATCACTATTTTTCTGCAGGACGTCCCTCAAGATAATCAGAGGGTCTTTGTTCTGGACGTCTTCACAGATGAGGCGCTTTCCTGCATTTAGCAGTCTCTCCTTCACCTGGTTCCTCTCTTGTTCTGTCCTGCAGCTCATTAGTATCTTCCTGTCTCTTGCCTTTCTTACTCTCTCAACTTTGATCCATCCTTCTTTTGCGTTGACCGCTTCACGTACCTTATCGAGAACCGCTTCGCCAGTTTCGGTTTCGTCTTTGGAAGCTACAATGATAGAATGTAGGGCGACTCTCTCTATCTGCGGTCCTTCTTGCCGGGATGTGACAGCGCTCGCGTAAGTGACTTTACTCATATTTTCCAGCTTTCCCGTGTGTTTATCTAGTACCTGTGTGAGCTCTTCAATTCTCCGATTATTTTCCTGGATGGACTTTTCAGTTTTTTGTAGTTGCTCGAGGAGCTCCACATTCAGGTTCACGGTGGTGGGGTGTTCTTCATGTTGCAATTGTGTACACGGTATTTCGCTGTCTTCGGTGTTTTTATCGTTTTTGTCATCAGAAGCTGTTCCCAGTTCCTTGACAATCTGATACAGCCTATCAGCAGCCTCCGTCACTTCCGCCTTAATCTCAGTTTTTAGGTTCCTGGATATACCCAAGTTCCTTTTTATTTTCGTCACCAATATTTTGGCTTCTGCAATTTTATTTTTATATTGTTTCACAGGTCCTGCCTGCTCCGTCTTCGTCGTCAATGGGGTTATATTTGACGAATCTGTCTTCGCAGCTTCCCATTCGCCTATACTACGTCTGACCTTAGACAAGGTCACTGTCTTTGCCGGGGATTTTTGACTGTCGCCCTCAGTCTTTGTTGGTGTGCGATACATGATTCAGAGGTATGCGTCAATAAAGTTTTTAAAATGTAAATTTGTAAAAGTTGTATAAATTTATAATAATATAAGGGAAAAATAAAACAAAATATAAATAAATTTATTTTGTTCAGTAAAAATGTCGTCTCTGTGCCCTAAAAAGGGGTGTTGTGATTCTGTAAAAATTTTACAGAGTTTTGGTCAAAATAAAATTTTCGACTCTATGTAGAGACGATTTGTACTTAGAGTTATAGCCTTGACAAAGCAGTTACCACCAATGAAAACCGCGTCCTTCTACGATGACGGGATCCGGAGATATCCCAAGTTTAATTTTTCCAATATGGCCTCCAATATGGCGGCTGCAAACTTAAAAGTGTTCTAGAAGTCACAATTTTTCTCTAGAAACGTGGAAAAAGTTCCTGAGGTCTGGGCGAGACCTGCTCTACCTAATTATAACCTCAAATGAGGGTGTCAAATTTGACTCTATGTAGAGTTATTTTATGGCTCTACCTTTTAGGGTTTGTCGCAGGAACTGTAACACCGGAAACCGCAACTTTCCACGACTTCGGGTTCCGGAGATAATCAGACTTTTATAAATACAAAATGGCGAACCAAAATGGCTGCCGAAGTTTTAAACGATTATATCGCCGGTTCCAAACGTCACAGAAACCCGCGCGACGGCTCAAACTCCTTCCCCTAACTGTCTCTATCTTATCCAACAATAAAATAGGGTGGAAAAATGGAACCCCCCAATTGGGTTGTTGGGTGGTGGAGGGGGGGGTAAAGCAACACGGAGGAAGGTCCCCGAAGAAAACCGCAGTGCTCTACGACCCCTGGTTCCTAAGATATTCGTGTTTAAAGAAAATCAAGATGGCGGACCAATATGGCCGCCAAATTTTCGAAACGATATATCTGCGGAACCAAACGTCGCACAAAGTCGTGCGGGGTATCAAAGTTCTTCCCCCGGGCTGCTCTACAATTGTAGAGGTCTAAATTACAGATACAGGGTACCTATGTCCCAGAGGGTTCAGATGGCGTGGGGGGGGGTAGAGGAGTCAAGGTAAAAAGCAACAAAGCAAACCCCAGCTTCGTACGACTCCTGTGAGCCGAGAAATGTCAAAAATAAATTTTGGGCAAATTAGGGCAATAGTGCGCCTACCTCCGCCCAAAATTTCCAACCACGATTACTGCTGATCTATTGATCGTAAACCGGTCGTGCTTGGTATCCCTAGAAAGGTCTTTTAACACGCTACACAGCTAGCCACCAAGCAGATTTTTATTTTGCACCCCCGAATTTTAATTTAAAATACTTACAAAATTTTAACTTAAAATCTAAATAAAAATACAATTATTAATAAAAAATTCTGAAAAAATTTAAATATGTTCTCAATAAATTATATTATATTTTAGAACTACTTATGGTTGTCTAGGGTTGTTCCTTACCACCCCTCGTGACAACCCTTAAATTTGAAAAATTTATATTTCAAAAACTACACGTCAAAAAAT
Organism: Marasmarcha lunaedactyla; assembly: GCA_923062675.1. Taxonomy (NCBI): domain Eukaryota; kingdom Metazoa; phylum Arthropoda; class Insecta; order Lepidoptera; family Pterophoridae; genus Marasmarcha; species Marasmarcha lunaedactyla. Next base: position 28,439,591 of record OV281349.1, read on the forward strand.
TTTTATTTTCTACTAACTTATACTACTAATAAATAGCTATAATACTGACTTATAAAAAGGGGGTGTCCTCGATCGTTCTTCAGCGCTACGATATTTTGAAAATGGGTGAAATTTTCAAATGTCAATTTCTCCGGAACCAGTAAACTTTCCACGATGGGAAAAGCGCCTTCGGACTTCCCAGGAAAAGGTCTTCAGAATTCCGCTACAACAGCCAATCCAGCGTCTCCAGGAGCGTGGCTCACCAACCACGTGGATGTTGTTTTTTTGCGAATATCTCCGCCCTCCTGGGCGGAAAAAATTCGCAAAAGGTCTCAAAAGATGGAGCTCACCAAGGGGCTTCCGGCGACACCCAAAAAAGTGGGGGTCAAGCCGACTAATCGTTCAGCGTAATTTTTTAATGTTTTGGAATTTCACAAAATTTCACTTTTTCCACTTTGTACTTCACTGGGTTTTCCGATTTTCACAAACACTTCACTATCGTGTAGGGCGGATTTTTCCTCAACTTTTGATATATATATCAAGTATGTACGTAAAACTTTTACCACTTTTTATGAATTTTCAAATATTTTTACAGGGCGTGGCCACACGGAACGAAGTCGGAAACGTGTTGTTTGGCCAGGCGTTTGCGTGTTCCTCGGTTAGGTTAGGTTAGGTTTTTTTTTTTTTTTTTTTTTCTTGTACCTCCGCCGTTAATGGCGCAGACTGTATTCGTCAAATATAATGAGAACATCAGTTTGTTGCGAGGCTGGTATATGATATTTTTCTTTTTCTTTATTAGGGCAAATTTGGGTAGGGACAATAACAGCATACAATTTTCAATCTTATTCTATAACATTTGTTCTTATTTTCTTATCTGTTTACAGCTTATTATAATAAGGGGTTATACACGAGAATTTTGTTTCTACTACTAATATCGCAAATAGCGCAGCTTATATCTATAGTACTTGTGGTTTATTTACAATTCTTACATTCTAATAGCTTTTTCTAATTATATAACATAATATGTTACACGAAAATACATACTATTTTGGGTTACATATTATTATTACATATATTATTATTTTGGGTTACCTAATATGGTTGAGGAGGGCGATGGCTGGATCCCGCGTTATCTCGTGAACGGGTGCCGTTTGAGGGTGTTCGTCGTTTGGATACTTGGGGGGAGGGAGACTTGCCGAGCTAACAGATGCAGAAAAGAATAATTTTGTATAGACATAAAGAGACTGTAAATTTATTTTGAAAAAAAAAAATATACCCGTGAAGTTTCTTGCCAGTTCTTCTTCACGAAGGTTTTTTTTCGAACTGGTGGTAGAATCATGTTTTATTTGACGTCAATAAGAACAAGTAATTGTCAATGTTGAGAAATAAATATTTGAATTTGAATTTGAATTTGAATTTACTTATCTATTTCTACTTCAATATTACAAAAACAAAATCTTTGCAGTTGTATCCTAATTTTAAATATTTTTTGTTACATTTCTTACTTATATTTATTTACATTTTCTTTGTATGTTGAACTACAATATTTTTATAATATTATGTAAACATACTTTTATTTACAGTTTCATTTCTTTTAATTACCTTTCTAGAGATCTGTATACAAAAATCTAGGAACATGTTTCTGCTTTTGCTACGCATTATTTCTGCAATATTCGCTATTTCAAGCTTAGACGCCATCTTGTGCTCTATGTCGTATCTCTCTTTATTGTATAAAGGACACTCTAAGAGTATATGGGGAACAGTTTCGGGATTACTGGGCTCGCAGATGCATGATGGGCTCTCCTTGCACCCGAAGCGGTTCAGGTATTCAGAGAACCCACCATGTCCGGTAAGTATTTGTGTTATAACACTTGTCGGCTCAAACTTACGTACAATTGAATATGCCGCTACAGCATCTGGGAAAAATATTTTTGTTATTCCTGCGGTGAGGCCATTTTTATATCTCTCGTTCCATTCGTCAAGCGAACGCATGCGAATGCATCGCTTGACGAATGAAACGGGACACTTATCGTAATTGGGCCTTGTTTTACTGTTGAGAGCTGCTTCTTTTGCCAACTCATCTGCTCGCTCATTCCCAACCAAACCGGCATGTGCCCTTATCCAGTACAAAGCTACATGTTTGTTTAACCGAGATAAGGACGTTAAATTTGCTCTGGTTTCGACAGCAAGTGGGTGTGAGCAGGCAAGATTCGTCACCGTTTGCAGCGCGGCCATGGAGTCGCTATAAATAGCGAACGAGGACTCCTTTCTACGAAGGATACCTCTGGTCGCCTCGCGTACTGCCAGGAGTTCGGCCTGATACACGGTGCAGTAGGATGGCAGGCTAAGCTTGAGGGCTTTGATTTCGCACTCGCTATCCCAGTACGATACCGAGGCTCCAACCCTACCGTCAATCTTGCTACCATCCGTGAATAACCGTATTTGGAAGTGGCTATTTTCTTCCGCTTGTGTTTGGTCGTGTATCATTCCGAACTCCAGGCTCGCCTGGTCTGCCGGATGGGGATTCTCAACAGCTGGAGTCCTACATTCGATCTCCCTGTCTCCCAGCTCTGGCCGGGGTACCCCCTCCTAGCCTCATACAGCGAAGCCGTTTCTCGGATTCGGAGGTCGAGGGGGAGCACCCCGGTCAGAACCAGCGCCGAGTTCAGTGAAACCGTGCGATATGCCTTGCACATCTTTTGTAAAAACCCCCGCTGGGTGGCATTTAATTTATCTCTTATACATAATTTGTTGGCCGCTGGAGCCCAGACGCTGGCAGCATAAAGGATGATAGGCTCTACTGTTGCCGTGTATATTGTGCGTAGAACCTCCGGATTTAGTCCCCAAGTCACTTTGGCAGCTCTATTTAGCTGTTTGTAGACAGCCACGGCTTTCTTGCAGACGTTTGCGACGTGCGTATTAAAAGTAAGTGCGCTGTCGATGGTGACACCGAGCAGTTTTATTTCTTTTCTTGAGGCAATGCTGGTTCCCCCCATGCTCAGTCGTGGTGTGTCGTATTTCAGTTTCCTTGTTATAGTTATTGCATTAGTTTTGTGGGGAGCGAAATTTAACTTATTAGCGACACCCCACGCCTGAACATGCCGAAGAGTGTTGTTCGCTAGCTTCTCGATCTCGTGTCCTGTGTCGCCACTGAAGACTAGCACCACGTCGTCCGCAAACGCCTGCACATAGTCGCCTCTTGCAAGCAACTCCTTGATTAGAGGATCCAACAGCAGATTCCAGAGGATGGGACCGCCAATGGAACCCTGGACGCAACCTTTATTAGTGTTCCTTCGGTGCGTTTTACCCGCGTACCTAACTTCGACACTTCTGTCATTCAAATAACTGTCGATGACTCGCCTAAGGTTCCTTGGGCACTTTTCCTCAGCCAGCAGGACTCTTATTTGTGGCCACCAAGCGTTATCGAAGGCGCCCTCTATGTCCAATGAGACCATTGTGACTATTTTCTTTTGGTCTAGTTTAGATCTTAAGTGCTTCATTAAGTCATAGAGGGCGTCTTCGGTGCTTCTTTGTGGCATGAATCCATACTGGCGAGTACTAACCCTCGGAACAATGTGGTATTTAACCCGAGTCATCAACAGCTTTTCGAAAATCTTGCCTAAGACCGGAAGCAAGCCTATCGGGCGGTACAATTTTGGTGAGGTGTAATCATCTTTGCCAGGTTTCCTTAATACAACCACAGTTGCCTCTTTCCATATTTTTGGGAAGTGGTGCAGCTGGAGACACTTGTTTATTATGCCAAGGTAGAGCTGAGGGTCACTTTGTATAGCTCTGTTGCAAATATCGGCGGTAAGGCCATCTGAACCTGGCGCCTTTTTAGGGTTAAAAGTGTTTACTGCCCAATGTAACTCCGTAAGCGTGAACGGGTCTATTTCGCTGTCAATGCCTTCATTGATGGTGTCGGCCAACGCTCTGATGTGACGATGATGATCGTTATCATCATCCCTGTCATCGTTAGAATAAAAAGTCTCCGCCAACAGTCGCACCGAATTTTCCGCGTCCAGACTATTGCCATTTCTCTCCAGCGGGACGTCCTCTTCCCTTTTACATGTCCTTCCGATAACCCTGTAAATCCCATCCCACATGCTTTCACGATCTTGCTTTTTTAGGAACTCCTTCCAACTGTTTGTTTGAGCGCTTTTTACTTCTGACTCATACTGATCCTTCTTTTCCAGGTACTCATCAACGACTCTCTGGCGGCGGCAAGGGGCGGCGCGGCTGATCCTGTTTTTCATGGTGACGACTTCCTTCTTCAGTTTTTCGAGATGTTCGGACCACCATGGTAAGGTGAGTTTTACGTAATTTTTCTTTTTAGGAATTGTTTGGGTACATGCTTCTATTACCGTGTCGGTATACTGTTTTATTATTAAATCTAGTTCATTTATATTATCTATTTCTGCTACTATCTCTGACTTTAAGTTTTTACTAATTATTGACTCTTTAAATTTTTGCTGGAATTTTTCCCAATCTGCTTTTAGTGTATTGTAAACACGAGTGGTTCTTGTGATGTTTACTCCTTTAGATTTCTCAATTTTTAAGTTAAAGCAAATGCCATTATGGTCCGAACATGTCAAGGCTACGTCTACCATCCATCCATCAACCCTATCTAATAGATCCTCAGTACATGCAGTAACATCTACATGACTGGTGTAACGCCTGCCACCCCTTACTGTGTCAAAGGTCGGCTTTCTTCCCTCGTTGAGGACGTGGAGTTCTAACTCGTCAAGAGTCCCCAGCATCTCTTCTCCTCTGGAGTCTGTATTAGGAGCTCCCCACCATATGCTCTTGGCGTTAGCGTCACCTCCAATGACTAGCCTACTTGTTTTGGTCATTTTTATTATTTTCCTTAGTTGGTCAAGGTATGGGCCTATGGGCTGGTCCGGTTCGACATAGAACGACACGAGTGTGATTCTCCAAGATTCGGTCTGTGCTTTCAACACCACAATATTTGGTGTAGTATATTGTGGGTACTGGACTATGTCAACGCTAGGGTCAAAAACGGCTATTGCCGCTTTGACAGTATCCGTACCCGTTGCCTGGAAAATCCGAACTCCTTTGTAGTTCTTCATCCTCACCGATCCACCCACATATGGCTCCTGGAGGAGTGCAAAGGCAGCTCCTCTTTTACCGGCCTCTATCATAACTTCGTCCGTCGCTAGTCGCTTTCTTTGCAGGTTTGCTTGGAGTACTAGGTATGAGGAGTTTGCCACCTTGGTGCCCTTAGCAATATGCTATGCTGGATCTCGCCAATGCATCCCACCTTCTGCGTACGGGGCAATCCTGACTGAAGGCGTTATGACCACATTGGTCATGTTTGGCTACGACGCAGTTCTTGCAGGTGGGGGCGGCCCCGGCGAGCCATTCTGTACACTCCGTCCTGAGATGTGGCCCTCCACAGTGGCCGCATAGGTCCAACGACTCCCTGCAAAAACGCTTGCCATGTCCGTACCCCAGGCATCTCGTGCATTGGACCAAGGGTGACTGGTCCTCCACTCTGATCCTCTGCAGATCAACATGCGGCATGCCGGCATCAGTCACCCTCTTCCACACCACTGGGGACGTTGTCAAAACGATGTGCCCCGTCAGCGGATTCCTGGCTCTCCTTCTGTATTTTATTTCCATACGTCGGTCTTTGACGTCTACGTTACGAAACAGGTGTTCGTTCTGGTTCTGAATGGCTTTTATAACGTCGGCATCGCTATGGACGAGTAGGACGTCCCTTAGTATAAGGAGGGGGTCCTTGTTTTGAAGCTCTTCGCAGGTAAGGCGCTTCCCTGAACTCTCTATTCTTTCCTTAACCTTCCTTCTATCTTCCTCTGTTCTACAACTCATAATTATCTTCCTATCCTTGGCTTTCCTAACTCTCTCCACCCGTACCCATCCATCTTTGGCCGCGACTGCTTCACGCACCTTATCTAAAACCTTTTCTCCTGTTTCATTCTCATCTTCTGACGCTATTACAATAGTGTGTAGAGCAGCCTTTTCATATATGGGTCTGTTAGACCTCGTCACGTCCGCGTAAGAAAACTGCGTTGTCAGAGTCAGCCACTGTCTCTCCATCTCCTCTTTCAGCTCATCCATTTTCTTGTTATTCTCCTCCAAATGCTTAAACGTCTGTTGGAGCTGATCGAGGAGTGCCGAGCCGCGGCCAACCTCTTCTTTCGCAATCTTTTCTTCACACACTTGTTCCACTACTCTAGGTGCCAGTTTATGTGTCGCCTCCGATTCCTTAACCAATTTATATAATCGCTTTACCGCTTCTAAAACGCCACTTTTTATGTCGGCCCGTAGGTTCCTGGAGCTATTGATGTGCAATTTTGCCTTGGTTAGGCAGGCCTTAGCTTCGCACGTTTTGTTGGTATATGACTTTGGTTAGGTTAGGTTAGGTTTTTTTTTTTTTTTTTTCTCTTAAACCTCCGGCATAGCCGCAGTCTATATTATTCTTATCCTTTCATACCAGTTCTCGCAATTATTCCTCTCGTACTTTCATTCATTATACTGTTCTTTCACACATACTTCACGCTAATATACTGGGGTGGGACTTCCCGTCTATGGCCCTAATGTACACTACTTTACAGTTTTTGGGGTTAATGAGTTTTTCAGGTACAGACTTCTGTCTGCGTTTATCTTTATTTTTTATCTCCAATAGACATTGTTTCATTGCATACAGTTTTACTTAATTTTAAAATGCTACTGGGGTACAGCCAAATAGGGTTCTTATCTTATTCTATTTTTATTTACAATTTCACAGGCTTATGTTAGTCTTCTTATTTTCTTCTTATTATATATATAGTTCCTTATACAATATGCTTATCTATTACAAATTGTTTACATATTTTAAATCATATGTTGGCAAAAATATATATACAATATATTTGTAACATATTTTTCTTTTACATTTTTATTAATTACACTTTCTTACATTTACTCATTGTAGAAACTTATACCAATACTTTATAACAGCTGTTATTTATACATTTACAGATTATAACTTTCTAATACAATTTTTATACTTTGGTTACATGTTAACCTCAAATATTATTATAATATCTAGTAAACATGTTTTCTAATCCGTCTTGTTTCTTTTTACCGTCTTACTTGCAATTTTGATACTGTATTGCATAAAAATGTCTCTGTGTTTACTAAGCATAATCTGGCTTATGTTTTCTGCCACAATTTTAACCCCGATTTTTTGTACCAGATCCTGTCTATCCGCTTCGTAAACTGGGCACTCGGTCAATATGTGCGGGACTGTTTCGTCTTTATCGGGATCACAGATGTACGATGGGCTCCCCTTGCATCCAAACCGGTTTAAATACTCGGAGAACCCACCATGCCCTGTCATGATCTGTGTTGTAATGCCAGTTGGTTGGAGCTTCCGTATTACTCTGTACGCACCTAAGACGTCGGGGAAAAACAACTTCGTAGTTCGAGCGGTTTCCGCGGCCAAGTATCGTTTGTTCCATTCGTCAAGCGTTTGCATTCGAATGCACCGCTTGACGAATGAAACAGGACACTTGTCATATTTGTGTCTCGTTTTCGACTTCAGAGCTGCCTCCTTTGCCAAGTGGTCAGCCCTCTCGTTGCCAGCGAGCCCTGCGTGAGCTTTAATCCAGTACAGTTTAACGTTTTTCTGTTGTTCGGATGATACTGCAAGGTTGGCTCTGGTCTTAACAGCGAGAGGGTGAAGGCATTTGTGGCCAGTTATCGTTTGGAGTGCAGCTCTGGAGTCGCTGTAGATCGCGAACGTCGACTCTCTACTACGCGCAATCAATTCGCTCGCCTCACAAATAGCCAACAGCTCAGCCTGGTAGACCGTACAGTAGGACGGCAGACTAAGCTTGACGGCCTTGGTTTCCACCTCTCCATTCCAAAGGGATAGAGAGGCACCAACCCGGCCGTCAATCTTACTGCCGTCTGTGAAAATGCGGATGTCGTAGTTGCTGTTTAAGTCTAATTCTGTTTGGTCTACCAGGGTATCAAAGTCCAGGCTCTCGTAACTTGCTGGATGCGGTCCCGCAATTGCTGAGGCCATCCGTTCGACCTCCCTGTCTCCCAAATCCAATCCGGACTCCCCCCTCCTAGCCCCGTAAAGTAAAGCAGATTCGCGTACACGAAGATCAAGAGGGAGGATTCCGGCAAGGATCAATGTAGAGTTTAGGGATGTTGTCCGGTAAGCCTTGCATATTTTCTGCAGAAAACCTCTCTGCACTGCATTCAATTTTCCCTTTACACACTGTTTCGTCACCGCAGGTACCCAGACACTGGCCGCGTACAAAATAATTGGCTCAATCGTCGCTGTATAAATCAGGCGGATGACTTCACTATGAAGCCCCCAACCTATTTTGGCCGCCGTCGAGAGTTGTTTGTACGCGGCCACCGCCTTCGTGCAGACATTTCTCACATGGGAGTTGAAGGTTAATTTACTATCTATGGTAACTCCTAAAAGCTTTATTTCTTTTGGATGGTGATTGAAGTTCCGCTCATATTAAGTTTCGGGGTGTCATACTTCAACTTCCTAGTTATGACCAATCCATTCGTTTTTTGTGGCGCAAATTTAAGTTTGTTTGCCACTCCCCACTTCCTGACAAACTCTAACGTGGCATTGGCTTGTAACTCTATTTCGAGCGCTGTGTCCCCCGTAAAGGCCAGTACAATATTGTCCGCAAAAGCCTGGACGTAGTTACCTCTTCTTTCCAGGTCTTTGAGGAGTGGATCTAGTAGCAGGTTCCACAGTATCGGTCCCCCGATCGATCCCTGCACGCACCCTTTCTCGGTGTTTTTGAGATATTCTTGACCTGCAAACCTCACGCTTACCGTCCTGTCTTCGAGATAGCTATCGATGACCATCCTTAAGTTAATCGGACACTTTTCCTCAGCCAACCGGACTCTGATTTTTGGCCACCAAGCGCAATCGAAGGCTCCCTCTATGTCTAATGATACTAGTGTCACGATTCTTTTATTATCTAGATTAGTTCTTATGTGCTTCATTAAGACATACAGGGAGTCCTCGGTGCTTCTTTGTGGCATGAATCCGTATTGGCGAGTACTCATCCTCGGAATTACGTGATGTTTTATACGAGTCATCAATAGCTTCTCAAAGATTTTCCCAAATATGGGAAGCAAGCCTATTGGCCGGTGCGCTTTTGGAGTTGTGTAGTCTGGCCTTCCGGGTTTCCTAAGAACCACCACTGTAGCGCTTTTCCACATTTTCGGGAAGTATTTCAGCTCTAGGCACTTGTTTAGGATCCTGAGGAAAAAGTGGGGATCGTTTTGAATGGCGTGTTGACAGATGTCGGCGGTAAACCCATCTGCACCTGGGGCCTTTTTGGGATTAAACGTCGAGATCACCATTCGCAGTTCGGTAAGTGTGAAAGGGGGATCATCACTGTCCTCCTTTCCGCTGCTTATATTGACAGTTTCTGCCAATTTTCGTGTGTTTTGGTGATCTTCGTTATCGTGTTGAGGTGAATCTGCAGGGTAGAAGGTCTCCGCCAACGCCCGTGCCGACCTCTTCGCGTCTAAGGTTTCGCCATTTACTATCAGTGGCATCTCCTCCGCTCTTTTCTTTGTTCTACTCAGGACCCTGTAAATGCCATCCCAGACACTTTCACAATCTTGCTTCTCGCAAAAGGCTTTCCAACTGGAAATCTGTGCATTTCTTGCGGCCGTCTCATACTCCGTTTTCTTTTGCAGGTACTCCAGGACAACTTTATCTCTGCGGACTGGTGCGGCGCGGTGGATCCGGTTCCTGTACTTGGAAACCTCCCTCTTCAACTGCTGGAGCTCTTCGGACCACCATGGCACGATAAGTAACTGTTTTTGGTTCTTTTTGGGTATGGATTCATTGCATGCTATTTTTACTATTTCTGTGCATCTATTATAAATGTCTCTAATTTGTGTGTGCTATTAATGTTATCTATTGATTCTAGGGTAAAATTTTTGTCTAGTTTCAATTGGCTCAATTTACTATCAAATTGGGTCCAATTAGCTTTGTTTGTGTTATATACTCTGGTGGTTCTAATTATGTGAGTACCTTGTGATTTTTTAAGATTGATATTAAAAGTTATACCATTATGGTCCGAAGTAGTAAGGCTCTCTTCCACTTTCCAATTTTCCACCCGCGCCACCATGTCTTCAGTACATGCGGTCAAATCAACGTTGCTGGAGTACCTCTTACCGCCTCTTATGGTGTCAAACGTCGGCTTAGTGCCGACGTTAAGTATATGCAATTGTGACTCATTTAGAGCTCCCAGAAGATCTTCCCCCCTTTGATCGTCTACCTTGGATCCCCACCATGAGCTCTTCGCATTGGCGTCCCCCCCTATTACCAGAAATCTGGTTCCTAGAGATTTGCAGATCTTCTGCATATGAGCAATGTACGGGCCAATGGGTTTATCCGGTTCAAAGTAAAAGGAGACGAACGTGGTCTTCCAGGCTTTGGTTTGGGCTCCGATCACCACAAAGTTGGCGTTGGTAAACTGTGGATATAATATGATATCAATTTTGTCGTCCAGAACAGCTATGGCTGCCTTGACGGTTCCCTCTCCAGAGCCCTGGAAGACCCTCGCTCCACGGTAGTCCTTCATACTTCTCCCCTCTCCCACATATGGCTCCTGTAGCAGTGCAACTGCAGCTCCTCTCTTTGACGCCTCAATCATCACCTCATCGGTGGCCAGCCTTTTGCGTTGTAAGTTCGCTTGTAAGATTTTATAAGCTTTGATATCGGTGCCCTTAGCAGTACGCTACGGACGACCGAGCCAGCGTGTCCAACTTTCTACGCACCGGGCATGTCTGGCTGAAAGCGTTGTGGTCGTACTGGTCGTGTTTAGCTGTTTTGCAGTTATGGCATTCAGGGGGTGCACCCGCCATCCATTCCGGGCACTCTCCTCGAAGGTGAGGGCCTCCACAGTGGCTGCACAAGTCGACCGGTTGCTTACAGAATCTCTTCCCGTGACCGAATCCCAAGCATCTAGTACATTGGACCAGAGGGGATTGATCTTCTACCCTGATCCGTTGAAGGTCCACGTGTATTGTCCCGGCTTCGGTTATTCTCCTCCATACCACTGGGGACGTTGTCACAATGACGTGGCCCGTCAGCGGATTTCTGGCTCTTTTCCTATACTTCACTTCTATGCGTTGGTCTTTCGGGTCGAGATCCCGGAACATGCTCTCATTCTGGTTCTTGATTGCCTTTATTATTTCAGCGTCACTGTGGATGAGGAGGACGTCCTTCAATATGAGGAGTGGGTCCTTATTTTGCACTTCTTCACAAGTTAAGTGCTTACCGGAACTTTCTATCCTCTCCTTTACTTTCCTCCTATCTTCTTCTGTCCTGCAACTCATTACGATCTTTCTATCCTTTGCCTTCCTCACCCGTTCAACTCTCACCCATCCCTCCTTGGCAGCAACTGCTTCTCTCACCTTATCTAGGACTTCTTCCCCACTTTCTGTTTCATCCTTTGATGCTATAACTATTGTGTGCAGAGCTCTATTCTCATGAGTGGGTCGTTGACCTCTTGTGGCGTCTGCATAGGACTGTGTCGAGAGAGTGCGCCGCTGCCTCTCCATCTCCTCCCTTAGCTCTTCCATCTTGATGTTGTTAGTTTGAAGATGTTCTACCGTTATTTGGAGCTGAGCGAAGAGTGCAGAGTCATGGGTGCTGGTTCCATTTAGTGCTCCGCTCTCCTTGGTCTCTCCTGTGTTCCCACTCTGAATTATCTGTTGTCCGTCTTTTCCATTTTTGGCCTTTTCTGCCCTCAGTGCAGTATCTAGCTCCTGCACTATCCGGTACATTCTATCTACCAGCAAGGTTAGGGTATTCTTGATGTCTGTTTTCAAGTTCCTTGAGTTGCTCAGGTTTTGTTTCGCCTTAACCAGGCAATGTCGCGCTTCCAATGTTTTGGAATTATGTGTCAATAATATATAAAATTTAAAAATTTGTAAAAGTTGTATAAGAAACAAGACGGACTAGCAAACGGTTAATAAACCAAATACAGCTAAATACAGCTCAATAAAGCTGTTGTCTTTATTAAAGTAGGTTTAAAATAAAACAATAAAATAAAACAAAATAAATATAAAAAAATTTTTTAATACTCTATGTAGAGTTCCTTTTTTGGCTATATTTGTAGAGCCTTATCTGTCAATGTCAATGGTTCAAACCCCAGCCCCGTACGACCCCTGGTGCCCGAGATATGGACGTCTGAAGTTTTTCAAGATGGCGGTCAAAATGGCCGCCAAAAGTCAAATATGTTAATATCTTCGGGCTCAGTTGTCGCACAGCGCTGCGCGAGGGCTCTCCGCTCTTCCCGAGACCGGCTCTATTCACTTTTAGTGGAAAAGAGGGGGGGTTAGGGTGGGGGGTGAAAAGTGAAATAAGGGGGTGAGGGGGTTGGAGGGGTCTTAGGGACAGCTTTTGCCGAAAACCCCAGCGCTCTAGGGCAACTGGTCGCCGAGATATACAAGTTTTAATAAAACAAAATGGCGGACCAAGATGGCCGACCTTATTTCTAAATTGCTATATCTCGGAGACCAGATGTCGCAGCGCTCCGTGCGAGGGCTCTCCGTTCGTCCCGAGACCTGCCCTATCCACTTCTTATAGAAAAAAGGGGGGGTTGGATGGGGGGGGGGGAAGTTAAAAACAGGAGGGGGGATGGGTAGGGAGATGTGTGACACTGAGCTAAAAGAAAACCCCAAATTCCTACGACAAAAAATGTAGCAGTTATCGCTATTTTAAAAATGCTCCACAAATCCAAGATGGCCGCCAAATTTTTGAATAAATCTTTGGTTGCCGTTTATCTCGGTTTGCGTGGTCCGAATCACCCCGATATTGGGCTTGTTTGAAAGGTCTCCAAATCACCTACTTAAATATAACAAGAAAAACTTAAAATCTACAACCCCTGATTTTTACAACCCTAAAAACACGAATAAATACACAAATTTGCTTATAAAAAATACTAAAATTAATTTTAAAAATCTGAAAAATTTCCAGATTATTGTCAGAATATGCACAAATTTTTCCTAGTCCTAGTCCTAGGGGTTGTTTTTAACACCCCACGTTTCTACCCTTAAAATTGAAAATTAAATTACAAAGAAATTTACCGATAAAATTAATGAATACAAATTTAATCTAATTTAAAAAATTGGGGTCGTCGCGACAAATCGCGAGTTATGAATTTTTGAAAAATGAGCAAATTTTTAAAATAAAATATCTAATAAACTACTGGACCTTTTTCTTTGCTGCAAACGGGGTAGTTCTTATCTTCTTAAGGTCTTCAAGGCTGGATAGGAAGATTTCGCCAGACTCCAAAAATGAAAAAGTTTGGGCCACGCCCCAACTTGTTGTTTTGGCTTTGGTTCCGCCCTAGTGGGCGGAAAAAATCCAAAAGCAAGTCGCCGAGCACTTTCGAGCCGCACTATAAAAACTATGGGTCGTCGCGACCAATCGGGCAGCGTAATTTTTTAAAGTTTTAGATTTTTCACAATTTTCACTTTTTCACTCAGAATTTTTTTTTTTTTTTTTTTTTTTTTCCGCTGCACCGATTTTCACAAACTTTTCACTGCCGTGTTGGCCTTATTTTTCCACAACTTTTGATATGTAGATCATAGATGTACGTCACAAAAAACCCACTTTTCACGATTTTTCAATGAATTTTTTAAGCACGTGGAGCGCGGTTCAGCCTTTGACATGTGTTCTCCCCCCAGGTGACACCGGTCTCTGGTTAGGTTAGGTTAGGTTAGGTTAGGTTCCCCCCCGAACTGGAATGTGCCTTGTCGTGGCGGGGGGGCTCAGTAACCCGTTGCAATCCAGCAACGGGCGAAGCCAAAACATTCCTCTGGTTGGGGCGCGCTGCGTCTGTCCCGTATCGGGCGGCAGTCGTGCTTCGTCGGTGCCCTGTGTCTGACCCATAGTGGGCGGCAGGGCACCCTCTGGTGGTTGGGGCGGGCTGCGTCTGTCCCGTATCGGGTGGCAGTCGTGCCTCGTCGGTGCCCTGTGTCTGACCCATAGTGGGCGGCAGGGCGCCCTTTGGTGGTTGGGGCGCGCTGCGTCTGTCCCGTATCGGGCGGCAGTCGCGCCTCGTTAGTACACTGCGTCTGTTCCGTATCGGGCGGCAGTTGTACTTCGTTGTTCTGGTTGTCGGAGTATTTGCTCGGGCCAGGGAGGGGTTGACTGTCGGGGCTTTTGTCCGGGTCAAGGGTGATGGGCGCGGCGTGCACTTACACTGCCACCGCGCTGGCATTCATTTGCCACCGTCACCAAAACCGTAATCTGTTGGAGTGTCGTGGATCACGTCTCGCGGCTTTGACGGAACGGGGGTCTGGGCTTAAACACCTGGACCGCGAGGAGACAACCTCTTCAAAAATCCCTAAAAAGACCGTCGCTGGGAAACGTGGCGACGGTCGCCTCTTGAGGTGGCAGACTAGGTAAAGTCTGCCCGCAAGCGACCAACCCAGGATACCGCCCGCCCTCCTGGTGTAATAGGGTTACCGCGGCAATGGGGTCCCTGCCGTGCTCGTGGACCATTCAGTTACCCCGTACTCGTGGGATTAAGTATGGAAGACAAACAAAACCCAAAAATTGACGGAGTGCCTGAGACGGGCGGAGTTGATGTAAGGCCTGAGACGGGCGGAGTTGACTTAAGGCCTGAGATGGGCGGAGAAACTGACTGTGGACCTGGTTTTAAATCAGGTCTAGGAAACGAAAGTGCTCTCACCGAGGAGCTTAGCTCCGGATCGGTGATGAGCCTAAAAGAGGGGTCCGAAAGTACCGGGAGAAGCAAACGCAGTGGTTCCAAAACCGCTGCTTTATTACGCCGTAAGCGCGCCTACTAGGCATTCTCTACGGCTGAGGATACGGGATCCGAGATGGAGACCGTTACGAGAAAGAAAGAAGGAACGTCATCGCCTCCTTCGAAATCCAAGAAGGTGGGATCGCCAGTCCTGGGCGGATCTCCCAAAGCTAGGAGGCAACAAAGGGTGGTGGATGAGGTCCTTTCTAAGGACATTCGTCATTCTTTCCGGAAAGAGTCATCGTCACCAGCTCATTTAGAAGAGGTTGCTCTCGACGTCGAGGATCTTGGTGTTGAAGAAATGAGGGCTCGTGCAGGTCAACGTGTCACCAGGATTCTTAATCTGGCCACCACTTCGAACAATTTAAAGGGTGGCTATGTGAGAGATTTCCGGGCCTGTGCGAAAGACCTGCAGGAAATCGTGGACTGTCTATCCCGTCGGACGGAAGCGGATGAAATCCGAATGCTTCGACGGGAAAACACGCGTCTGAAGCGGCATCTCGACGATCTCAAGACTGAGGTCGCGGCCCTGCGTAGGGACTACTCCGAGCGGAAATCTCCTCGGAGTCCTCCCTATGAAGACGCTACGCCCAGTGACTTGGTAGGTCAAATTAAGGCAACTCTGCTAGAGGAACTGCAGGGTCGCCTCTTAAGGTCGGTAGGGGAAATGATGGATGCCAAGCTTGCCGGCATTAAGGACCGACTCTTGCCTCCTCCTGTCGTCCGACCAATGCTGGCGCATGAGTGCAGGGATAAGCCAGGCCCATCTGGTTCCATGCCAAACGCAGGAGCCCCGGTAACAGCCACCCTGGCTCGACCGTGTATGTCTTCGGCCTCCAAGGAACGTCCAGAGGAATCCTGGGCCACCGTGGAACGAAAAGGCAAGGGGATAGGCAAAAAGTCCTCCCAGCCTACAGCCGAAACTGCATTGCAACGCACAAGTTCGACTGGTCGAGGTCAAGGTCGAGTGACGACAAAGACTGCAACTCGTGCGGTAGCTAAATCGGTTGCCAGTACTGCGACATGGGCTGCAACTGTCGCCACGCCTTCAAAGGCGCCCAAAGCTAAGCTCACCCCACCCAAGTCTTCAGCTGTGGTGATAACGCTGCAGCCGGAGGCCATCCGAAATGGGGTGGATTATAAGGCGGCACTAACGAAGGCACGCCAAGGAATAAATCTGGCTGAAATCGGAATCAGCCAGATTAAAGTCCGGCAAACGGCCACAGGGGCTCGAATGCTGGAGCTGCCTGGCTCTCAAAGTCGTGAGAAGGCAGACCAGCTGGCTGAAAAGCTGCGAGTCACTCTTGCTGAAGTGGCTCGGGTGGATCGGCCAGAAAAACTGGCAGATTTACGCCTTAGCGGGCTAGACGACTCCGTCACTATTGAGGAGGTAGTGGAAGCAGTGGCAGCCAGGGGGGGTTGTTTGCCCTCCCAGATTAAGCCCGGCAACATGCGGCCTGCCTCATACGGGGTGTCCTCTTTGTTTGTCCGCTGCCCTGTGGCAGCGGCTAAAAAGCTAACGGCGGGGGGCCGGCTCCTGGTGGGCTGGAGCTCTGCCTCTATTGGCATATTGGAGGCGCACCCCATGCGCTGTTATAAATGCATGCGATTGGGGCACACGCGTCAGATGTGCACATCTGAGGCAGAACGTGGGGAGCTGTGCTTCCGGTGTGGAAAGCCGGGACACAAACTCTCCACCTGTAGTGGCGCCCTGCGATGCGCAGTGTGTGCAGACGCAGGTCGGCCATCCGGACATGTGATGGGCGGCAGGAACTGTAATCCTCCCCCCACCAAGAAGAAAACGGCCCCAGGGACAAGGGCCGCTCCCAGCGTTTCGCGCCGCTCGGCAATGGAGGAAGTTGAGATGACCGAATAATGGTGCGCTCAATCAACTTCCTCCAGGGTAATCTTAACCACTGCGCCGGGGCCCAGGATTTATTCCTCCAGGCTATGGCACAGTAAGAGATAGAGATAGCGGTCATGGCTGAGCCATACTTTGTGGCTCCGAGGCTGCAATGGGTTGGATCCACGAATGGCGACGTGGTCATTGCCGTTCGACCGGGGGGGTGTCACAACCTATCTGTCAGGGAGAGGGGTCCAAGATTCGTGGCGGCCAGGTGGGGGGAGTACACCATTATCGGTGTATACTTCTCCCCGAATAGGCCGCTTGCGGAATACGAACCCTATTTGGATTCCCTCTTAGCGGCGGTTGGGCGCATGGCGCCCGACCCCGTTATCCTGATGGGTGACCTCAACTCGAGGTCGCGGGTGTGGGGTGACACCCTCACCGATGCGTTGGGCGTGGCCCTGGGGGAGTGGGCCGTGGAGGCTGGGCTGTCCCTCATAAACAGAGGGACGGTGCCAACTTGTGTGCGACCGCAAGGGGAGTCCCGGGTGGATATAACGTTCGCCTCCCCTTCGATCGCGCACCGGTTGCGCAACTGGCGAGTGCTGGAGCATGAGGTGACCCTATCGGACCACCGGTTTATCCGTTTCGAGGTCACCAGGCTCCAGCCACCGGTCGAGCCTCCTCGGCGTCCCCGTATCTTCCCGCGCTGGACGATCAGCCGCCTCAACCGCGAAATCGCGAGTGAGGCGGCTATCGTTCAGGCGTGGTGTGTGCCGCCAATTGCACCGGCCACGGTGGACGAGGGGGCGGTTCACTTACGCACCGCCCTAACGGCGGTATGTGATGCCTCCATGCCCCGTGCGAGGGCCTACCGTGGTCGCAAGGCCGTGTACTGGTGGTCCCAGGAGATCGCGGATCTCCGGGACGTGCACGGCCGTGCCTGGCGGGAGCGTAACCACTTCCGCCGGCGGCGCCACCGCGATGCGGCGGAGGAGGCAAGGCTGATGGCGGCTTGCAAAGCTACCAAAAAGGCATTGCAAGCAGCCATCTGCATCGCCAAGGAGCGGGCCCGACAGGAACTGCTGGAAGGTCTCGAAAGGGACCCATGGGGTCGTCCGTACAAGGCGGCTCGGAACAAACTCCGTGCCGCAGGACGTCCCCTCACTGAGACCCTCCAACCGGAGTTCCTGGAGGTGGTCGTGGACGAGCTGTTCCCTGACAGCTCGGACCACGCCCTCCCTCTCCCAGTGGGAGTAGTGGGCACACGCCCCTGTTCCGAGGAGGTGGCGAGCGTGCGTAGGAGTGCCGAGAGGGTACTCCTGCGGGAGTGGGAGGAGTCCCTGGCCGCACCAGCCTACGGGGTCCGGACGATTGAGGCGATTCGTCCGGTCCTAAGGGCGTGGGTTCAGCGGAGGAGAGGGACTCTCTCCTTCCGCCTGCTGCAGGTTTTGACCGGACACGGTTGCTTCGGTCACTACCTGCACAGGGTCGCCCAGAGGGAGGTGACGACGGAGTGTCACCATTGCGGGGCGGCTGACGACACAACTGAGCACACCTTGGAGGAGTGCCCGGCTTGGAGTCGTCAGCGGCACGAATTGATCTCTGTCGTCGGGAGGGACCTCTCACTTCCCAGCGTGGTAAAAGCCATGCTGGGAAGCAGAGAGGCCTGGGCGGCCATGGTCTCCTTCTGCGAGGAGGTGATGTCGCAGAAGGAGGTGGCGGAGCGGCGAAGGGAGGATGATGCCTCGGCAGCGCCGCTCCGCCGCAGGCGGAGGGGGGGAGGGAGAAGGAGGTACGCCCGCCTTCTTCCTCTTGTTTGCCAATCGCAGCAGGTGAGGGGACCTGCTGCGACTACGATGGCGGTGGCTGGGGGGATGGTCCCGTATACCGGACCATCCCCTGATTGAGGAGCTGGGCTCCTGCGGCCGGGTGTAGTCGCCGGGGCTCGCGGGTAATGCCAATGGCGATACCGTGAGCCTCAGCAAAGGCGGCAGAGGTATACCGCGGTGGTTTTTAGTGGGTAAGAGTCCCACATAACCTCGCACTCCCCCTTGGGTGTCAGGTAGGTGATGCACCTTTTCCCCGCGAAACCAAAAAAAAAAAAAAAGGTTAGGTTAGGTTAGGTTCCCCCCCGATGGTTGCCCGCCTTGTCGTGGCGGGGGGGCTTAGTAACCGTGGACTGGTCACCCACGGTGAACTAAGAGGCAACCAGGGCCGGTCTGTTGGGGCCGCCGGCTGGCCCGAGGAGGGCGCTCCCAGCGGGCTGAGGAAGTCCGCTGAGGACGCGCTTGGAGGTGGGACCGCAGAAGAAGAGGAGTGCCGGTATCACGGTGCGCCGTTCTCCCTATCTTCTGCGGCCGTGGAGGGATCGCAGGGGGAGAGGCGTGTTGGTATTACGGTGCGCCACTCTCCCTACCCCCTGCGAGCCGGCGGGGCCGTTCCGTGGAAGCGGCACTGGTGGGGCCGCAGAGGAAGAGGCATGTCGGTATTGCGGTGCGCCGCTTGGCCTATCCTCTGCGGCCGAGGTGTGGTCGGTGGCAGAACCACAGACCCGATCTGTCACCGGGTACCAGTTATCTGGTACCCATGGCCTCCTAGTAGCAGACTTAGGGGGAGTCTGCTACAGTACTGGTGGAGGCCGAGGAGGGAGGCGCACCTTACCATCTGGTGCGCCCATCGTGGAGGATGGAGGCCTCCATCGTCTGGTCCTGGAACCTGCAGTCGGCAGAGCCAGCGGAGGTTGACGAGGAGGCGCTTAGGCTCCGGGGGGTCATGACGCAAATCTGCGACGCGGCCATGCCCCGGGCTAAGCGCGCACCTCCAAGGCGGGCGGTATACTGGTGGTCGCAACGGATCGCCGAGTTGCGCGACGTGTGTTGCGCAACGAGGCGTCGCTACACCAGATACCGGAGGCGGCGGTTCCAGAGCGAGGAAACGGGGCAGCTTCTGCACGACCTCTACAAGGAGGCCAAGAAGAGCCTGCAGATGGCGATTGCGCAGGCAAAGGCCAGTGCTCGGCAGGAGATGTTGGAGGAGCTCAACAGGGATCCGTGGGGCCGTCCGTATCGCGCGGTGCGCAACAAACTTCGCCCACGAACGGTCCCAATCACGGAGACCATGCAGCCTCAGCTGTTGGAGAGTGTGGTGACGGCGTTGTTCCCGGACGCGCCCGATATCGCTCCTCCGACAATGGCGGACCCTTCCTCGAGGGATGAGGCTGCACAGGAGGTTGAGGCTCCTCCTCCACCTCCTCTGGAGTTGGCAGAGCTGCGTTTGGCTCTGCGCAAGCTGAGGGCTAAACGCACCGCGCCGGGACCAGACGGTGTTCCGGGTCGGGTCTTGGCGGTGGCGCTGGGCGAGTTGGGGGCCCACTTCACCGGGCTCCTCGACAGATGCCTAGCGTCGGGTCGATTTCCGACCTGTTGGAAGGAGGGAAGATTGGTTCTCCTGAAGAAGGAGGGGCGCCCAGGGGATACTCCATCCTCATTTCGTCCCATCGTGCTGCTGGATGATTCTGGAAAGTTTTACGAGAACCTCGTGGCGGCCCGCATCATCCAGCACTTGCGATGCGTAGGCCCCGACCTGTCGGAAAGCCAGTTCGGCTTCCGATTTGGCCGCTCGACGATCGACGCGGTTGCTCGTCTGAGGGGTCTCTCGGACGAGACGGTGGCGTCGGGCGGCGTGTTGCTGGCGGTGTCGCTAGATATCGCCAACGCCTTCAACACGCTGCCCTTCTGCTGTATTGAGGAGGCACTGCGGTATCACCGCGTGCCTCTTTACCTACAGAGGACGGTCGCGGACTACCTGCGCAACAGGGTAGTCCTGTACAAGGGACAGGACGGCAGAGTCCATCGCCGCGGCATTCGTTGCGGTGTTCCACAGGGGTCCGTTCTGGGTCCTCTTCTGTGGAACATCGGATACGACTGGGCTCTGCGGGGTGACCTTCGCCCTGGCCTCGGTGTCGTCTGCTATGCGGACGACACTCTGGTCACGGCTCGAGGGCGGAGTTTGGCGGAGGCGGCATCCCTCGCTGAAGAGGGAGTGCGGCAGGTCGTTGGGCGCATTGAGATGTTGGGCCTTAGGGTTGCCCTCGACAAAACCGATGTTCTGTGTTTTCACGGTCCTCGGCGGGGGCCTCCTGCAGGTGCCAACATCTCCATCAATGGAGTGAGGATCGGGTTGAAGCCCCAGATGAAATATCTGGGACTTTTACTCGACGGCAGATGGGACTTCCGGGAGCACTTTCGGCGGTTAGCACCAAGGCTGATCGGGACCGCATCTGCTCTTGGAAGGCTCTTGCCGAATGTCGGTGGACCCGATCTGGCCTGTCGTTGGCTCTATGCCGGCGCGGTCAGATCGATGGCGCTCTATGGGGCACCAATATGGGTCGGCGCTCTGACTCGCCACAATAGAACAGTTCTGCAATCAACGCAGCGCGTTCTCGCGGTCAGAGCAATCCGTGGATACCGAACGGTGTCCCATGGAGCTGCCTGCGTGCTCGCGGGTATGCCACCCAGGGACCTTGATGCCGAGGTTCTGGCGGAGGTGTACGAGCGGCGCGCGGAGGCGCGCGCACAAGGAGGGGAGCCAGGCTATGAACTGGTTGAGCGTTGGAGGAGGGCCGCCCAACGGACCCTGTTACGAAGATGGAGGGATAGGCTTGAGGAGCCCGGCGCGGGCCTGCGCACTATTGAGGCTGTTCGCCCAGTCCTAAAGGAGTGGGTAAACAGAAGGCACGGGGCGCTCACGTACAGGTTGGTGCAGGTACTGTCGGGACATGGTAGTTTCGGCAGATACTTGTGCCACGTAGCACGGAGGGAGCCGGTGGCGCTGTGTCTTCACTGCTCTAGCGGCTGCGAAGACACAGCCCAGCACACGTTGGAGGAGTGCCAGGCGTGGGCCCGTGAACGGGCGACGCTCGTGGCGGTTGTAGGAAGAGACCTCTCCTTGCCAGCCGTGGCAAGGGCCATGGTTGGTAATGAGAGGTCGTGGGAGGCTGTGGTCTCTTTCTGTGAGGAAGTAATGTCCCAGAAAGAGGCCTCGGAGAGGGCAAGAGAGGATGATCCTCTCTCGGATCCTATCCGCAGGAGGAGGGCCGGTCAGAGAAGGAGGGCATTCGCCAACCTGGCCTGAGTGAAACCTCTAGGCGGCGGAAACGGGGAGCTTTCCGTCGTCTTCTGCCAAGGGGCTTCGCTGGACGAAGCTGCGGCGTGCCACGTTTTCCTGGCATGCCGCAGATGATGGAGGAGCTGCGCTTGCGGCGGCACTGGCGTGTTCGCGGACGGTTCCGAGAGGAAACCCGCGTTCCGTCAATTTGGTGCCCGAAGGAAAACCCAGGGGTTTTAGCCAGTAAGAGTCTGGCATAACCCGGTCGCCGCTCCGGACGGCCGGGTATCCATGAGGATTTCCCCTGGTCAAAAAAAAAAAAAAAAAAAGGTTACGTTAGGTTAGGTTAGGTTAGGTTTTTTTTTTTTTTTTATTAGTCAAATTTATGCACCACAGACATTAGTCCGTGCCCTTTCGTGCCTTGTCGTGGCGGGGGGGCTCAGTAACCCGTTGCAATCCAGCAACGGGCGAAGCCACAACACTCCTCTGGTTGGGGCGCGCTGCGTCTGTCCCGTATCGGGCGGCAGTCGCGCTTCGTCGGTGCCCTGTGTCTGACCCATAGTGGGCGGCAGGGTGCCCTTTGGTGGTTGGGGTGGGCTGCGTCTGTCCCGTATCGGGCGGCAGTCTGCTTCGTCGATGCCCTGTGTCTGACCCATAGTGGGCGGCAGGGTATCCTTCGGTGGTTGGGGTGCGACTTGTCTGTCCCCAATGGGATGGCAGTCGTGCTTCGTCGGTGCCCTGCGTCTGACCCATAATGGGCGGCGGGGTACCTTTTGGTGGTTGGGGTGCGCTGCGTCTGTCCCGTATCGGGCGGCAGTCGTGCCTCGTCGGCACCCTGTGTCTGACCCATAGTGGGCGGCAGGGTGCTCACTGGTGGTTGAGGTGCCTTGCGTCTGTCCCATATTGGGCGGCAGTGGCACCTCGTCAGTACACTGCGTCTGTTCCGTATCGGGCGGCAGTTGTACTACGTTGTTCTGGCTGTCGGAGTATTTGCTCGGGCCAGGGAGGGGTTGACTGTCGGGGTATTTGCCCGGGTCAAGGGTGACGGGCGTGGCGTGCACTAACACTGCCGTCGCGTAGACATTAAATTGTCACCGTCACCGAACCCGTAAACCGTCAAAGTGTCGTGGATCATGTCTCGCGGCTTTGACGGAACGGTGGACTTGGCTTAACCGCCCGGTCCGCGAGGAGTAAACCTCTATAAAAAAATCCCCAAAGGCCGAACGTTGGGGCGCCCTTCATGGGCCTTGCGACGGCGTTCGGCTGCCTCGTTGAGGTGGCAGGTTTTCCCCTGGAGGGGTCTTTAATACCTTAAAAGACGCGGAGGAACACGGCGCAGATGATGTTATAAGAGATTTGAATAAGATATGCAATACAGAGTGTTTTATAAAATTTTGAAATAAAAAACTACCAAAAAACGACTATTTTATTTGAAAAACAATTGAAAAATTGAATTTTCCGTCAACAACGATGTACCGAAAGGTGTTATTTAACCTTCTCGGATCAACAAAAACCTAAAAACTAAAGACGATCACTTAATACCAATTCGAACCGGTCAGAACGGTACTTTGTCTACGAAAATATTAGTAAAAATCGAGTTTTCAGGGATTTTCTCGAGTTTCCAAAATGAAAATTTCACCGGAACCTTATAAACAGGTCGGCGTCAATAAAACAAAAATTTTAATGTAAAAAACTCAAAAATCGACCAGCAAAAACTCAATGAAATATATATATTTGTATGATAAAATTATAAAATTTGCACCGCTTAGGTAAACTTTTTGATGGGCGTGGCAGGTGCTATTTTGCTATTTTTCAAAGTTTTTGTCGTCCGATCGGGACGGTTGATGTCTCAATAGAAGCGGACGGTCAAATGCAGGCTATTGAAACTAAAAAATGGTGATGCGCAAAGGAAAATTTTGAAAATATCAAGGAAAAACACTAATTTTAACCAAAAAATGCCGGATTTACACTAAGTATTGCGGATTTTTCCAACACCGTTTTCCCCTGGAGGGGTCTTTAATACCTTAAAAGACGCGGAGGAACACGGCGCAGATGATGTTATAAGAGATTTGAATAAGATATGCAATACAGAGTGTTTTATAAAATTTTGAAATAAAAAACTACCAAAAAACGACTATTTTATTTGAAAAACAATTGAAAAATTGAATTTTCCGTCAACAACGATGTACCGAAAGGTGTTATTTAACCTTCTCGGATCAACAAAAACCTAAAAACTAAAGACGATCACTTAATACCAATTCGAACCGGTCAGAACGGTACTTTGTCTACGAAAATATTAGTAAAAATCGAGTTTTCAGGGATTTTCTCGAGTTTCCAAAATGAAAATTTCACCGGAACCTTATAAACAGGTCGGCGTCAATAAAACAAAAATTTTAATGTAAAAAACTCAAAAATCGACCAGCAAAAACTCAATGAAATATATATATTTGTATGGTTAGGTTAGGTTAGGTTAGGTTAGGTTAGGTTGGAGCGCTGGGTAGATAGCCTCCACGTGGCGCGCTCTGGGCAACGGTTTCACTCACGGTAACGCAGTGGGTGGCCGGCTGATGGTCTACTGTTCTCGTTGTCTAGATATTCGTTTCGTGAGGGACTTCTGACACTGATGCTCACCGACGACTTTTGCTTTTGCATACTGGACTCTGGACGCTTTTCGATTTGGATTTAGTTGTTTATTTAGAGTTTTCTTGAAGTTTTTTCTTTCTGTTGGATCGTTTAGATCTTTGCAAAGGCCCTTTTCAGGGCCCTTGAACGTTTCCCGTCGTTTTGTATATTTATTCTTTTCTTTCGGGTTTTGCTTTACATTGTAAATTTTGTATTATCTGTATATAACACTGTGTTTAGTGGTTTACCTTGTTTTTGTATTTTGTGCATATTTCTGGTCGCTTTATTTCATCCGGTTGGTGTTCCATCAACATGATGGGCCCAACCAATTGTCTCGATGAGGTTGAGAGCAGCGGCTCTGAAGCTGCTGCTCTCTGGAACCGAAAGCGATCCTTTTTGACGTTTTCGGCTACAGAAGACTCTGGTTCGGAGACAGAAACTGGAGAGAGGAGAGTGGTAGAGGCAAAAGCCCCCCCACAGAAGTTTAAAAAACCAGGTTCGCCACCTTTGGGCTTACCGAAAGCCAGGAGGACCTCTAAACAAAAAGAGACGGAAGAGGCTTTGGAGCGACAACTCAAAAGCCGAAATTTCCGTAAGGAGAAATCGCCTTCTTCTCATGTGGAAGACATAATCGATGTCGATGATCTTGGCATTGATGAAATAAGAGAAAGAGCGGGCATGCGCGTGGCTAAGATCCTCTCGCTGGCCACCACTTCAAATCATTTGAAAGGTGGCTACGTGCGGGATTTTAAGTCATGTGCCAAAGATCTTCTGGAGATTGTTGAGAGCCTATCTAGACGATCAGAGGCGGAAGAAATACTTAAGCTTCGCAAGGAGAATGCGCGCTTAAAGAAATATCTGGACGACCTCAAAACTGAAGTCGCTGCTCTCAGGCGGGATTATTCAGAGAGGAAATCCCCTCGTTCTCCTCAAACAACGGGTGAAATAGGAGAAACCAATTTGGTTGATGAGTTTAAAACCACTTTGCTGGAGGAGTTGCGGGGCGGCATATTGAGTTCGGTGGGGGCGATGGTAGATGCAAAACTCTCCGGCATCCAAGACCGCCTTTTGCCCCCTAAGGTCTTACGCCCACCCCTGGCACATGAGCGTAGAGGAAAGTCTCCAAACTCACTAGTGGCACAAACAGCACCCTCTACGCAGCCTTCAGAAACCTGGTCTACCGTGGTCCGTAGGGGAAAAGGGAAGGGGAAAAAGTCTTCCCCCCCTGTCAATCAGCCGTCCACTGAGACGAGCCAACTGGTACGCTCTGCGGCCCCTGCAGTTCCAGTGGCCAAAGCAGCTGGATCTAAAAAATCTGTCGCAGCGAAGTCATCAAAACCAATGGCGAAGTTGACCGCCCCGCGATCCTCCGCTGTGGTTATCACGCTGCAGTCTGAGGCCGCAAACAAGGGAATTGACTACAAGACGGCCCTGACGAAAGCTCGTCAGGGTATAGATCTGGCCGAACTGGGTATCAGCCAGATCAAAATAAGGCGCACAGCAACCGGAGCCTGAATCCTCGAGCTTCCGGGATCGCAAAGTGCTGCGAAGGCCGATCAGCTGGCGGAAAAACTGCGGGTCACCCTAGCTGAAGTGGCCCGGGTCGACCGCCCAGAAAAGCTGGCTGACCTTCGCATATCAGGGTTTGACGACTCCGTCACCATTGAGGAGGTAGTCGCGGCAGTGGCAGCCAAGGGAGACTGCTTGCCGTCACAGGTTAAGCCTGGCAATTTGCGACCAGCCCCTTACGGGGTGACCTCCGTGTTAGTCCGCTGCCCAGTGATGGCGGCAAAGAAACTGGCAGCGGGCGGCCGGATCCTGGTGGGCTGGAGCTCTGCGTCTGTTACCGTATTAGAGGTGCGTCCCATGCGCTGCTACAAGTGCATGGGACTGGGGCACACGCGCCAGATGTGCCCCTCTCAGGCGGAGCGTGGAGAACTTTGTTTCCGGTGTGGAACGCCGGGGCACAAGCTCTCCACATGCAGTGGCACGTTGCGCTGTGCAGTGTGCTCAGACGCGGGGCGCTCGTCAGGGCACGTAATGGGAGGAAGGGATTGTAACCCTCCCCCTACCAAGGGTAGAGTGGCCCCAGGGACAAGGGCCGCTCCTGTTGTTGGGCGCCGTTCGGCAATTGAGGAGGTTGAAATGAACGAATGATGGTTCGGTCATTCAACTTCCTCCAGGGGAACCTAAACCACTGTGCCGGGGCCCAAGATTTGTTCCTCCAGGCCATGGCGCAGTGGGAGATTGAGGTAGCGGTCGCGGCTGAGCCGTACTCTGTGGTCCCGCAACCGCACTGGGCTGGATCCGCCAATGGCGACGTGGCCATTGCCGTTCGGTCGGGGGGGCGTCACACACTCACTGTCAGGGAGAGGGGTCCAGGGTTCGTGGCGGCCAGGTGGGGGAAGTACACCATTATTGGTGTCTACTTCTCCCCGAACAGGCCGCTTGCGGAATATGAACCCTATCTGGACTCCCTCTTAGCGTTGGTTGGGCGCATGGCGCCCGACCCCGTTATCGTGATGGGCGACCTTAACTCGAGGTCGCCCATGTGGGGTGACACCCTCACGGATGCGTTCGGAGTGGCCCTTGAGGAGTGGGCCGTGGAGGCTGGGCTGTCCCTCATAAATAGAGGAACAGTGCCAACTTGTGTGCGACCGCAGGGGGAGTCCCTGGTGGACATAACGTTCGCCTCCCCCTCGATTGCGGGCAGGTTGCGCAACTGGCGAGTGCTGGAGCATGAGGTGACCCTATCGGATCACCGATATATCCGGTTCGAGGTCGCCACGCTCCAGCCACCAGCCGAGCCTCCGCGGCATGCCCCTGTCTTCCCGCGCTGGACGATCAGTCGCCTCGATCGCGAAATCGCAAGCGAAGCGGCCATCGTGCAAGTGTGGTGTGCGCAGCCAAACGCAACGGCCACGGTGGACGAGGGGGCTGGCAGCTTCCGCGCCGCCTTAACGGCGGTGTGCGACGCCTCTATGCCCCGATCGAGGGCCTTTCGTAGTCGCAAGACCGTGTACTGGTGGTCCCAGGAGATTGCGGATCTCCGGGACGTGCATGGTCGTGCCTGGCGGGAGTGTAACCACTTCCGCCGGAGGCGCCACCGCGACGCAGCTGAGGAGGCAAGGCTGATGGCTACTTGCAAGGCCACCAAAAAAGCATTGAGAGCGGCCATCTGCGTCGCCAAGGAGCGGGCCTGGCAGGAACTCCTGGAAGGTCTCGAGAGGGACACATGGGGACGCCCGTACAAGGTGGCTCGGAACAAACTCCGGGCCACAGGACGTCCCCTCACTGAGACACTTCAACCGGAGTTCCTGGGGGTGGTCGTGGGCGAGCTGTTCTCTGGCAGCTCAGACCACGCCCTGCCTCCCCCAGCGGGAATGGTGTGGGAGATCGACGCCCCCCCAATTACGGGGGCTGAGATGGAAAGTGCCGTTTCCCGCTTGGGGAGGAAGAAGACGGCCCCTGGGCTGGACGGAGTACCCGGGCGCCTCCTGGGGATTGCTGTGGAATCCCTGGGAGGCAAGCTTCGGGACCTGTTCGATCTCTCGCTGAGAACCGGACAGTTCCCGAAGCTGTGGAAGGACGGGAGGCTCTGCCTCCTCGAAAAGGAGGGTCGAACGCCTGACAATCCGTCAGCGTTCCGGCCCTTGGTACTGCTGGACGAAGTCGGAAAGATGCTGGAATTTATTCTGGCATCCCGACTCGTCCAACACCTCGAGGAGGTAGGGCCCGACCTGTCCGAGGCCCAGTTCGGGTTCCGGAAGGGGCGGTCGACGATAGAGGCCGTCTCTGCCCTTAAGTCCCTCACCGCGGCGGCGTCCGCGAGGGGGGAGAGGTCTTTGGCGGTGTCATTGGACATCGCCAATGCCTTCAACACCCTGCCGTTCGGGGCAATCCTGGAGGCGCTCCGGTACCACGGAGTGCCTCTGTACCTGCGGCGGCTGTTGGAGGACTACCTGCGGGACAGAGACGTCGTCTACGTTGACGGGAGGGGGTCGTTGACTCGGCGAACGATGAGGTGTGGGGTTCCACAAGGGTCGGTACTCGGACCACTCTTGTGGAACTTGGGTTACGATAGGGTGTTACGGGGTGTTCTGCCACCCCACGTCAGCGTATTTTGCTACGCTGACGACACCCTGATAGTGGCCCAGGGGAGGACGTTCGCCGAGTCAGCGACTCGGGCGGAGGAGGGTGTGGCCCTGGTTGTGGGCCGCATAAGGGAGTTGGGGCTTAGGGTCGCGCTGGAGAAGACCGAGGCTCTGTTGTTTCACGGGCCTCGGCAGGGTCCCCCTCCAGGCGCGGCCCTAAGGGTGGATGACACCCAGATACCTCTCAAGAGGCAAATGAGGTATCTGGGTCTCATCCTCGACGGGCGCTGGGCATTCGGCCAGCACTTCAAGCTGCTGGCCGAAAGGCTTGTAAAGGCAGCGGTCGCGCTGGGGCGACTGTTGCCCAATGTGGGTGGGCCAGGCTCCGCATGTCGGAGGTTATACCTCGGCATATTAAGGAGCATGGCCCTATATGGAGCGCCTGTCTGGGAGGATGCCTTCATGCGCCAGAATCAAGTCCATCTGCGAAGGGCGCAGCGGACCCTGGCGGTGAGGGCATCCCGAGGGTATCGCTCGATCTCCCACGGGGTCGCCTGCCTCCTAGCAGGAACCCCCCCGTGGGAGCTCGATGCGGTAGTGCTCGGTGCCGTTTATCGGTACCGAGCGGAGAGGAGGGCGGTGGGCACGCGCCCCTGTGCCGAGGAGGTGGCAAGCGTGCGTGGGAGTGCCGAGAGGGTACTCCTGCGAGAGTGGGAGGAGTCCCTGGCCACTCCAGCCTACGGGGTCCGGACGATTGAGGCGATTCGTCCGGTCCTAAGGGCGTGGGTGCGGCGGAGGAGAGGGACTCTCTCCTTCCGCCTGGTGCAGGTTTTGACCGGACACGGTTGCTTCGGTCACTACCTGCACAGGGTCGCCCAGAGGGAGGTGACGACGGAGTGTCACCATTGCGGGGCGGCTGACGACACAGCTGAGCACACCTTGGAGGAGTGCTCGGCGTGGAGTCGTCAGCGGCACGAATTGACCTCTGTCGTCGGGAGGGACCTCTCGCTTCCCAGCGTGGTAAATGCCATGCTGGGAAGCAGAGAGGCCTGGGCGGCCATGGTCTCCTTCTGCGAGGAGGTGATGTCGCAGAAGGAGGCGGCGGAGCGGCGTAGGGAGGATGATGCCTCGGCAGCGCTGCTCCGTCGCAGGCGGAGGGGGGGAGGGAGAAGGAGGTACGCCCGCCTTCTTCCTCTC
This sequence comes from Marasmarcha lunaedactyla, assembly GCA_923062675.1. Taxonomy (NCBI): domain Eukaryota; kingdom Metazoa; phylum Arthropoda; class Insecta; order Lepidoptera; family Pterophoridae; genus Marasmarcha; species Marasmarcha lunaedactyla. The sequence goes on from OV281349.1 coordinate 28,469,248, forward strand.
GATAGCCAATCGCAGCAGGTGAAGGGACCTGCTGCGACTACGATGGCAGTGGCTGGGGGGATGGTCCCGTATACCGGACCATCCCCTGATTGAGGAGCTGGGCTCCTGCGGCCGGGTGTAGTCGCCGGGGCTCGCGGGTAATGCCAATGGCGATACCGTGAGCCTCAGCAAAGGCGGCAGAGGTATACCGCGGTGGTTTTTAGTGGATAAGAGTCCCACATAACCTGGCACTCCCCCTTGGGTGTCAGGTAGGTGATGCACCTTTTCCCCGCGAAAAAATAAAAAAAAAGGTTAGGTTAGGTTAGGTTAGGTTAGGTTAGGTTAGGTTAGGTTAGGTTAGGTTAGGTTAGGTTAGGTTAAGGGGGTCGACTACAAAACAGCCCTGACGAAAGCCCGTCAGGGCATTGATCTGAATGAACTGGGTATCAGCCAGATCAAAATTAGGCGCACAGCGACTGGAGCCCGAATCCTCGAGCTCCCGGGCTCACAGAGTGCTGCGAAGGCCGACCAGCTGGCAGAAAGGTTACGAGTCACGCTAGCTGAGGTAGCCCGTGTTGACCGCCCAGAAAAGCTGGCTGACCTTCGCATATCAGGATTCGATGACTCCGTCACTATTGAAGAAGTGGTGGCGGCAGTCGCAGCGAAGGGGGGCTGTTCAGTCTCGCAGATCAAGCCTGGTAACTTGCGGCCTGCCCCGTACGGGGTGTCATCAGTGCTGGTCCGCTGCCCAGTGGTGGCGGCCAAGAAATTGACAGAAGGTGGACGGCTCCTGGTAGGCTGGAGCTCCGCATCTGTTGCTGTACTGGAAGCACGCCCCATGCGCTGCTATAAGTGCATGGGACTGGGGCACACGCGCCAGATGTGCCCCTCTCAGGCGGAGCGTGGAGAACTGTGTTTCCGGTGTGGAAGGCCGGGGCACAAGCTCTCCACATGCAGTAGCACGTTGCGCTGTGCAGTGTGCGCAGACACAGGACGCTCGTCAGGGCACGTAATGGGAGGAAGGGATTGTAACCCTCCCCCTACCAAGGGTAGAGTGGCCCCAGGGACAAGGGCCGCTCCTGTTGTTGGGCGCCGTTCGGCAATTGAGGAGGTTGAAATGAACGAATAATGGTTCGGTCATTCAACTTCCTCCAGGGGAACCTAAACCACTGTGCCGGGGCCCAGGATTTGTTCCTCCAGGCCATGGCGCAGTGGGAGATTGAGGTGGCGGTCGCGGCCGAGCCGTACTCCGTGGTTCCGCGACCGCACTGGGCTGGCTCCGCCAATGGCGACGTGACCATTGCCGTTCGGTCGGGGGGGCGTCACACACTCACTGTCAGGGAGAGGGGTCCAGGTTTCGTGGCGGCCAAGTGGGGGGAGTACACCATTGTTGGTGTATACTTCTCCCCGAACAGGCCGCTTGCGGAATATGAACCCTATCTGGACTCCCTCTTAGCGTTGGTTGGGCGCATGGCGCCCGACCCCGTTATTGTGATGGGCGACCTTAACTCGAGGTCGCCCATGTGGGGTGACACCCTCACGGATGCGTTCGGAGTGGCCCTTGAGGAGTGGGCCGTGGAGGCTGGGCTGTCCCTCATAAATAGAGGAACAGTGCCAACTTGTGTGCGACCGCAGGGGGAGTCCCTGGTGGACATAACGTTCGCCTCCCCCTCGATTGCGGGCAGGTTGCGCAACTGGCGAGTGCTGGAGCATGAGGTGACCCTATCGGATCACCGATATATCCGGTTCGAGGTCACCACGCTCCAGCCACCAGCCGAGCCTCCGCGGCATGCTCCTGCCTTCCCGCGCTGGTCGACGGGCCGCCTCAATCGCGAAATCGCATGTGAGGCGGCTATCGTCCAAGCGTGGTGTGTGCCGCCAAATACACCGGCCACGGTGGACGAGGGGGCTGGTCGCTTCCGCAACGCCCTAACGGCGGTGTGCGACGCCTCTATGCCCCGATCGAGGAACTACCGTGGCCGCAAGGCCGTGTACTGGTGGTCCCAGGAGATTGCGGATCTCCGGGACGTGCACGGCCGTGCCTGGCGGGAGTGTAACCACTTCCGCCGGCGGCGCCACCGCGATGCGGCGGAGGAGGCAAGGCTGATGGTGGCTTGCAAAGCTACCAAAAAGGCATTGCAAGCAGCCATCTGCATCGCCAAGGAGCGGGCTCGACAGGAACTGCTGGAGGGTCTCGAAAGGGACCCATGGGGTCGTCCGTACAAGGCGGCTCGGAACAAACTCCGTGCCGCAGGACGTCCCCTCACTGAGACCCTCCAACCAGAGTTCCTGGAGGTGGTCGTGGGCGAGCTGTTCCCTGACAGCTCGGACCACGCCCTCCCTCCCCCAGTGGGAGTAGTGTGGGAGATCGAGGCCCCCCCAATCACGGGGGCTGAGATGGAAGGCGCCATTTCCCGCTTGGGGAGGAAGAAGACGGCCCCTGGACCGGACGGAGTACCCGGACACCTCCTTGGGATTGCCATGGAATCCCTCGGAGGCCCGCTTCGGGAGCTGTTCGATCTCTCGCTGAGAAACGGACAGTTCCCGAAGCTGTGGAAGGACGGGAGGCTCTGCCTCCTCGAGAAGGAGGGTCGGACGCCTGACAATCCGTCGGCTTTCCGGCCCTTGGTACTGCTGGACGAAGTCGGAAAGATGCTGGAATTCATTCTGGCATCCCGACTAGTCCGGCATCTCGAGGAGGTAGGGCCCGACCTGTCCGAGGCCCAGTTCGGGTTTCGGAAGGGGCGGTCGACAATAGACGCCGTCTCTGCCCTTAAGACCCTCACCGTGGCGGCGTCCGCGAGGGGGGAGAGGTCTTTGGCGGTGTCATTGGACATCGCCAATGCCTTCAACAGCCTGCCGTTCGGGGCAATCCTGGAGGCGCTCCGGTACCACGGAGTGCCTCTGTACCTGCGGCGGCTGTTGGAGGACTACCTGCGGGACAGAGACGTCGTCTACGTTGACGGGAGGGGGTCGTTGACTCGGCGAACGATGAGGTGTGGGGTTCCACAAGGGTCGGTACTCGGACCACTCTTGTGGAACTTGGGTTACGATAGGGTGTTACGGGGTGTTCTGCCACCCCACGTCAGCGTATTTTGCTACGCTGACGACACCCTGATAGTGGCCCAGGGGAGGACGTTCGCCGAGTCAGCGACTCGGGCGGAGGAGGGTGTGGCCCTGGTTGTGGGCCGCATAAGGGAGTTGGGGCTTAGGGTCGCGCTGGAGAAGACCGAGGCTCTGTTGTTTCACGGGCCTCGGCAGGGTCCCCCTCCAGGCGCGGCCCTAAGGGTGGATGACACCCAGATACCTCTCAAGAGGCAAATGAGGTATCTGGGTCTCATCCTCGACGGGCGCTGGGCATTCGGCCAGCACTTCAAGCTGCTGGCCGAAAGGCTCGTAAAGGCAGCGGTCGCGCTGGGGCGACTGTTGCCCAATGTGGGTGGGCCAGGCTCCTCATGTCGGAGGTTATACCTCGGCATATTAAGGAGCATGGCCCTATATGGAGCGCCTGTCTGGGAGGATGCCCTCACGCGCCAGAATCAAGTCCAGCTGCGAAGGGCACAGCGGACCCTGGCGGTGAGGGCATCCCGAGGGTATCGCTCGATCTCCCACGGGGCTGCCTGCCTCCTAGCAGGAACCCCCCCGTGGGAGCTCGATGCGGTAGTTCTCGGTGCCGTTTATCGGTACCGAGCGGAGAGGAGGGCGGCGGGCACGCGCCCCTGTTCCGAGGAGGTGGCGAGCGTGCGTAGGAGTGCCGAGAGGGTACTCCTGCGGGAGTGGGAGGAGTCCCTGGCCGCACCAGCCTACGGGGTCCGGACGATTGAGGCGATTCGTCCGGTCCTAAGGGCGTGGGTGCAGCGGAGGAAAGGGACTCTCTCCTTCCGCCTAGTGCAGGTTTTGACCGGACACGGTTGCTTCGGTCACTACCTGCACAGGGTCGCCCAGAGGGAGGTGACGACGGAGTGTCACCATTGCGGGGTGGCTGACGACACAACGGAGCACACCTTGGAGGAGTGCCCGGCCTGGAGTCGTCAGCGGCACGAATTGACCTCTGTCGTCGGGAGGGACCTCTCGCTTCCCAGCGTGGTAAAAGCCATGCTGGGAAGCAGAGAGGCCTGGGCGGCCATGGTCTCCTTCTGCGAGGAGGTGATGTCGCAGAAGGAGGCGGCGGAGCGGCGTAGGGAGGATGATGCCTCGGCAGTGCCGCTCCGTCGCAGGCGGAGGGGGGGAGGGAGAAGGAGGTACGCCCGCCTTCTTCCTCTTGTTAGCCAATCGCAGCAGGTGAGGGGACCTGCTGCGACTACGATGGCGGTGGCTGGGGGGATGGTCCCGTATACCGGACCATCCCCTGATTGAGGAGCTGGGCTCTTGCGGCCGGGTGTAGTCGCCGGGGCTCGCGGGTAATGCCAATGGCGATACCGTGAGCCTCAGCAAAGGCGGCAGAGGTATACCGCGGTGGTTTTTAGTGGGTAAGAGTCCCACATAACCTGGCACTCCCCCTTGGGTGTCAGGTAGGTGATGCACCTTTTCCCCGCGAAACCAAAAAAAAAAAAAAAAAAAAAAAAAAAAAAAGGTTAGGTTAGGTTCCGCGGACCTGCTTGGTTGTCCAAGTGGGAGGGGAGGTGATACCCCTACGCGGCGCGTCTCCGGGTGGCGGATAGGAGGCCACTCTTCTCACTCTTCTTTATGAAGAGTGGTCCAGAGTGGTAGGGGCTTTTTCTATTTGAAAGGGCCCCCGCGGACCAAACACTGGGGAGGGGGGGAAAGGTTGGGGTGGGCTGCGTCTGTCCCGTATCGGGCGGCAGTTGCGCCTCGTCGGTGCCCTGTGTCTGACCCATAGTGGGCGGCAGGGCGCCCTTTGGTGGTTGGGGCGGGCTGCGTCTGTCCCGTATCGGGCGGCAGTCTGCTTCGTCGGTACCCTGCGTCTGACCCATAGTGGGCGGCAGGGCACCCTTTGGCGGTTGGGGCGGGCTGTGTCTGTCCCGTATCGGGCGGCAGTCTGCCTCGTCGGTGCCCTGTGTCTGACCCATAGTGGGCGGCAGGGTACCCTTTGGTGGTTGGGGTGGGCTGCGTCTGTCCCGTATCGGGCGGCAGTCTGCTTCGTCGGTACCCTGCGTCTGACCCATAGTGGGCGGCAGGGCACCCTTTGGTGTTTGGGGCGGGCTGCGTCTGTCCCGTATCGGGCGGCAGTCTGCTTCGTCAATCAGCGTGGGCTTTTGTCCGGACCATGGAGGTGTTGACTGCCGGGGCTTTTGTCCGGGTCAAGGGTGGTGGGCGCGGCGTGCACTCACACTGCCACCGCGCTGGCATTCAATTGCCACCATCACCGAAACCGTAAACCGTCAAAGTGTCGTGGATCATGTCTCGCGGCTTTGACGGAACGGGGGTCTTGGCTTAACCGCCTGGACCGCGAGGAGTAAACCTCTCTAAAAATCCCTAAAGGGCCGTTATTGGGAGACGTGGTAACGGCCGCCCTCCGGGGTGGTAGCTGAGGCACAGCTACCTGCAAGCGCCAACCCAGGGGTTTTCCCGCCCCCCTGGCGTATTTGTGGTCACGGTTTTAGGCACAGGGGTCCCTGCCGCCGTGGAAATTTAGGTACCCCATACTCGTGGGAATAATATGAAGAAGAACAAAAAAACCACTGACGTTAGGCCCGCGAAGGGCGGAGTTAAAGATGAAGGTGGCTTCCGTGCCCTTAGGCAGAGGAAGGAAGTGCGGAGAGAGGATTCGGCTTTGAGGAGTCGGTCTGGGAGTAGTAGCTCCGGAGGAGCAAGGACAGTTTCGAGGGCATCGGTGCTCTCTGAAACTGTGAACGAAACGGCTAGGAAATCGGATCACGATTGCACGCGATTTGGTGAAGCGAGGAGCGGAAGTGAGGTGGAGGAGATGTCTACCAACTCGTCCGACACTGAGGGGAGTGTGTCCCGCCAAATCTTGGCGGTGGGCAAGAAACGTCAGCGCCAAGCTAGGACAAATAGTTCTAGCAGCGGCAAAGACGCGGTTGGAGGAGGAGCTGCCAAAACTAGTGGCAAGCCAGCGGGCAAGAAGGGACGTGGTAGGCCTCCTACCACGGGAGAGTATGTTGGTCTCGCACATCTATCTCTATTTTTCTATCTCTATGTCTATTTTTCCCCGAACAGACCACTCGTCGAATACGAGCTGTTCCTCGACCGGGTTGGGGCGGTGGTGAGACGAGCGGCACCTATGCCGGTAATTGTCCTCGGCGATTTCAACGCCCACAGCACGAGTTGGGGATCCCCGGAGACCGACGATCGTGGAGAGGCGGTAGACGTGTGGACGTCAGCGTGCGGCCTTGTGCTGCTAAACCAAGGCTCTGTCAACACGTGCGTGCGACGACGGGGAGGGTCAATAGTAGACTTAACGTTTGCTAGCCCCGTTCTCGCTACGCGCGTGCTGAACTGGCGGGTCCTGGATAATGAGGAGACCTTATCAGACCACCAATACATAGGGTTTGCGGTCTCCTCCTTGTCCAGTATCGACTTCACTCAACGAAGGGTGGAGGGTCGGAATGCGGCCTTCCCGAGGTGGGCTCTATCCCGCCTTGACGATGAGCTGTTGGTAGAGGCGGCAATCGTCCAGTCCTGGGCCATGCGGCCGTTTGGGCCGAATGAGGTGAACGAGGGGGCGCTTAAATTTCGGGGGGCGCTTACGCATATATGCGACGCTTCCATGCCCCGAACCAAGAGTTTTGCTCCGAGGAGGCAAGTATACTGGTGGACTGACGAAATAGCGGCTCTTCGGACACGCAGCAACGCGGCTCGTCGTCAGTTCACCAGATACCGAAGGCGGCCTAATCGGAACGAGGAGTTCGAGGACCTGCTATATCAATCACATCTTGAGGCCAAAAAACATCTTCAACTGGCCATTAGCAGGTCCAAGGAATCCAAACGGAGGGAGATGCTGGAGGGGCTTGATCGAGACCCATGGGGTCGCCCGTACCGAGCGGTGCGAAATAAACTGCGCACTCAGGCCCCTCCAGTCACGGAGACCATGCATCCCCAACTGATGGGGGAAGTGATGTCGGCCCTCTTCCCTGACGGGCCGGCTCTCGTCCCACCAACGATGACGGAGGAACCCGTCGAGGAAACTGACCAGCTTGGTGAGGTTCCCCCCGTCACGCAGTCTGAGCTTGCAATTGCTGTGAGAAGGCTCCGGGCAAAGAACACCGCTCCCGGGCCGGATGGAGTTCCGGGCCGGGTGTTGACAAGGGCGTTGGGTGAGTTGAGGGCCCACATTACCGGGCTTTTCGACGCATGCCTTGCGTCATGTCGGTTTCCGGCTTGCTGGAAAGAGGGCAGGCTCGTGCTCCTCAGGAAGGAAGGGCGTCCGTCAGAGTCTCCTTCTGCCTTCCGCCCCATTGTGCTGCTTGACGACACGGGAAAGCTCTTCGAGCGCATCATCGCCTCCCGTGTCGTCGAGCATCTCCGAGAGGTGGGTCCGAATCTGGCGGACTGCCAATATGGATTTAGGGAGAGGCGATCGACGATCGACGCTATACTGTGCGTGAAAGGTTTGTCGGATGAGGCGGTGGCCAAGGGCAGCGGTTTGATGGCAGTCTCGTTGGATATCTCCAACGCTTTCAATTCGCTGCCCTTTGCCTGTATCGAGGAGGCATTTAAGTACCATCGCGTACCACTCTACCTGCGGAGGCTAGTCACTGACTATCTCCGGGGCAGAGTGGTGATGTATGTAGGGAGAAATGGCAGCGTCGATCGCCGATCGGTCCAGTGTGGGGTTCCGCAGGGGTTGGTCCTAGGGCCACTCTTGTGGAACATAGGATTTGACTGGGCTCTTAGAGGAGAGCTACCCCCGGGAGTGAATGTCGTGTGTTATGCAGACGACACGCTGGTCACGGCCCGGGGGAGGGAATACGAGGAGGCGTCCAGGCTTGCAGCAGTTGGCACGCAAATGATCGTCGGGCGGATCGAAGCGTTGGGCCTAAAGGTGGCCTTCGCAAAAACCGAGGCTCTGTACTTCCACGGGCCTCGGCGGGGGCCTCCTGAAGGTGCCAACGTTACGATAGGAGGAATGCGGATCGGAGTGAAGTCCCACATGAAGTATCTTGGACTTCGCCTCGATCCACGGTGGAGCTTCCGGGAGCATTTTAACCGACTGGCTCCGAAGCTCCACGGGGCCGCTTCGGCCCTGGGCAGGCTTCTCCCGAATGTGGGTGGACCAAGTAGGACCTGTCGGCGTTTGTACGCTGGCATAGTGAGGTCCATGGCGATGTATGGGGCACCTGTGTGGTTCGGGGCTCTGACTCGCCCGAACAAGGCCAAGCTGTTCTCAGCGCAGCGGGTCATGGCCATCAGAGCCATACGAGGCTACCGCACAGTCTCCCATGAGGCGGCGTGCGTACTTGCAGGAACGCCCCCCTGGGATCTCGATGCAGAGATCCTAGCGAAGGCGTACTTCGAACGGAGGGAGCGGGAGACCGAGGGCAGGTCGAGATGGATGCGGCGGGCCCAAGAAAGGCGGCTGCGTGTGTGGGAGGAACGGCTTGCAGAGCCGTCCGCGGGTGTCTGGACTGTGAGTGCTGTTCGCCCGGTGCTAAAGCAGTGGGTGAACAGACGTCACGGCTCGCTCACATACCGGCTGGTGCAGATTCTGTCGGGGCACGGCAGCTTCGGCCGATATTTGTGCCACATAGTTGGTAGGGAGCCCCTGGCGATGTGTCATCACTGTGGTGACAGAGATGACACTGCCGAACACACGCTCGGGGCATGTCCGGCGTGGGCGCAGGGGCGGGCGGCTCTGGTCGCCGTTGTTGGAGGAGACCTTTCCTTGCCGGCCGTGGTCAAGGCCATGGTCGGTGACGAGAGGTCATGGGAGGCGATGGTCTCCTTTTGTGAAGCAGTAATGCTCCAAAAGGAGGCCGCGGAAAGGATTCGCGAGGATGATCCCCTCTCGGCTCCGATCCGCCGTAGACGGCTTGGGCGCCGACGGAGGGCTTACGCCCAAATGTCGTAACCCTGGCGACGACAAACCTCGGGTGGCGGAAGCGGGGACTCTTCCGTCACTCGATGTCACGTAGGAACGTGGTCTTCCAAATGTTCCGGAAGACCACGTGAACCAAGGAGCGCAGGTACACCCTGTTTCTCTTGGAGGCTCTGCATTGCGCGGAGAACGCCCGCGGCACGTGGAAGAATGCAAAAGCGTACCCATGTGCCGCATCACGGGCAAGGTCGGGACATCGAGGGGTTTTAGCCAGTAGGAGTCTGGCATAACCCCGCCACGTCCCCGCGTGCCTGGGTATCCATGAAGGATTTCCCCTTGTAAAAAAAAAAAAAAAAAAAAAGGTTAGGTTAGGTTGGAGCCGCTTGTGGGCGGCTGCCGCCGGCGGGGTCGCGGATGTGTGCGAGAGCGTTCCCGTGGCCCCGTCACAAGGCGGCGAGGAGGAAGATGGGGGGGTTTTTAGTGGGTATACCGTGGGTCTCATTAGCCTATACGGGAGTCCCACATAACCACTCGGGTGCCCCCTGCGCCCGGGTGGTATGCGTAATGCATTTTCCCCCACGAAACAAAAAAAAAAAAAAAAAAAAAAAGAAAAAAAGGTTAGGTTAGGTTAGGTTAGGTTAGGTTAGGTTAGGTTTAGCGACCCCCCCGATGGTTGCCCGCCTTGCCGTGGCGGGGGGGCTTAGTAACCGTGGACTGGTCACCCACGGTGAACTAAGAGGCAACGAGGGCCGGCCTGTTGGGGCCGCCGGCTGGCCCGAGGAGGGCGCTCCCAGCGGGCTGAAGAAGTCCGCTGTGGACGCGCTAGGAGATGGGACCGCAGAAGAAGAGGAGTGCCGGTATTACGGTGCGCCGTTCTCCCTATCTTCTGCGGCCGTGGAGGGATCGCAGGGGGAGAGGCGTGTTGGTATTACGGTGCGCCACTCTCCCTACGCCCTACGTTGCGGCCCTGTTTCCGCGGACGGGGGACCATCCCAGTCCCCCCATGATGCCTTCGGTTGCCGCGGAGCCCGGCCCGGATGTGGCGCCGTCAGTGACCCCGGGAGAGCTGGGAGCTGCGGTGTTGCGGCTGCGAGCCAAAAACACCGCCCCCGGTCCTGACGGCGTACCCGGCCGGGTGTTGGTCTTGGCCATGGATGCCCTCGAGCCTCGTCTGAGAAGACTTTTCGACGCCTGTCTGGCCCTAGGCCAGGTTCCACAGCGGTGGAAGACAGGTCGTCTCGTTCTCCTCAGAAAGGAAGGGCGTCCGGCGGAATCCCCATCTGCGTACCGCCCGATAGTGATGCTCGACGAGGACGCCAAACTCTTTGAGAGAGTTGTGGCCGCCCGGATCGTCGAGCACCTAGAGGATGTCGGACCGGATCTGGCAGACTGCCAGTTTGGATTCCGCAGGGGTAGGTCTGCCGTAGACGCGATTCAGCGGGTTAAGTCCTTGGCGCAGGACGCGATCGCCCGGGGTGAGGTCGTGTTGGCGGTGTCTCTGGACATCGCTTACGCATTTAACTCCCTCCCCTGGAGCTGCATCAGGGAGGGGCTCCGATTCCACGGAGTTCCTCCGTACCTGCGCCGGGTCGTCGGGGACTACCTGTCTGGGCGTGCGGTGGAATACCCCGGTCGAGACCGGTGGTGTCGGCGGGAGATGTCGTGCGGCGTTCCTCAGGGGTCGGTACTAGGCCCACTCCTCTGGAACATCGGCTACGACTGGGTGCTGCGAGGAGCCACAGTGCCGGGTGTCGGCGTAGTCTGTTACGCGGACGACACCTTGGTCACTGCCCGAGGCAAAAGCCACAGGGATGCTTCCTTGCGCGCCACCGCCGGCGCGGCATTCGTGGTGGGCCGCATACGACGATTGGGTTTGCGGGTGGCGCTCGAAAAGTCCGAGGCCGTGGTGTTCCATGGCCCGCGGAATGCGCCGCCCCGGGGTGCCCATATCGTCGTATCCGGAGTCCGCATCGACGTGAGGCCGTCGATGCGCTATCTGGGACTCGTCCTGGATAGCCGGTGGAACTTCGGCCCCCACTTCGAGTGCCTTGAGCCTCGGCTGCTGAGGGCGGCTGCGGCCCTGGGAAGGCTGCTGCCGAATCTCGGCGGACCTGAGACGTCGTGTCGGCGTCTCTACGCGGGAATCGTGAGATCGATGGCCCTGTATGGTGCCCCTGTGTGGGCCGGCAGCGCCCTGACTCGCAGCAATGTCGCCCGCTTGACGCGAGTCCAGCGGGTGATGGCGATCAGGGTGGTACGGGGTTATCGCACGATCTCGGGTGAGGCATCTTGCGTGCTGGCGGGTACTATTCCCTGGGACCTGGAAGCGAGAGCCCTCGCGTCGCTCTACGAGTGGCGCGTGGAGGCGCTCCGGGCCAGGGGTCACCCGCCTGCACTGCAGGAACAGGAGGGGCACAGAGCTGAGCTGCGCCAACGGGCTACCGAAGCGTGGGAGTCCAGGCTGGCGCTTTCGAGCGCCGGACTCTGGACTATCGAGGCAATTCGTCCGGTCTTCCAGCAGTGGTTGGGTAGGCGACACGGTTTCCTGACCTACCGTCTGACTCAGGTGCTCTCGGGACATGGTTGTTTCGGGAGTTACCTGTTTCGGATCGGTCGGGAACCGACTGCCAGGTGCCACCACTGCGACGATTGCCTCGACGAGACGGCCCAGCACACGCTGGAGGTATGCCCGGCGTGGGATGCGGAGCGCAGCGCGCTCGGCTCTGTATTGGGTGCCGACATCTCGCTCCCGACCGTGGTTCGCGCTATGGTCGAGAGTGAGAGATCGTGGCAGGCGGTGCGATCCTTCTGCTCGCGAAGGAGGCGGCGGAGAGGGCGAGGGAAGATGATGCATCCTCCCTTCCGCTTCGTCGCCGTCGCACGGGACGCCGGAGGGCGGCTTTCGTTGCCGAAAGCCTCCCTCTCCCGCAGTCCCATGAGCCTTCGGTGGCGGGTTCGGGGGAATCCGCTTCCGGTCCAGGGCTCGAGATGGCGCGTGCGCTTCCTGCGCACCATCTCATGAGGGACGACTAGAGAGGGACCCCTCCCTCTCGGGACGTCGCCGGCGCTGCACAGAGCGCCGGCCAACGCTGTCGGGTCGCGAACGAATGCGCAAGCTCCTCGTGACCCGACTCCGTGCGTCCAGACGGAAGCCGCAGGTTTTTAGTCGGTAAGAGTCCGGCATAACCCGACCTCGGCCCCCGCTGGGGTAGGGTATCCATGAGGATTTTCCTGCGAAAAAAAAAAAAAAAAAAAGGTTCCGCGGACCTGCTTGGTTGTCCAAGTGGGAGGGGAGGTGATACCCCTACGCGGCGCGTCTCCGGGTGGCGGATAGGAGGCCACTCTTCTCACTCTTCTTTATGAAGAGTGGTCCAGAGTGGTAGGGGCTTTTTCTATTTGAAAGGGCCCCCGCGGACCAAACACTGGGGAGGGGGGAATGGTTGGGGCGGGCTGCGTCTGTCCCGTATCGGGCGGCAGTCCTGCCTCGTCGGTGCCCTGTGTCTGACCCATAGTGGGCGGCAGGGCGCCCTTTGGTGGTTGGGGCGGGCTGCGTCTGTCCCGTATCGGGCGGCAGTCTGCTTCGTCGGTACCCTGCGTCTGACCCATAGTGGGCGGCAGGGCACCCTTTGGTGGTTGGGGCGGGCTGCGTCTGTCCCGTATCGGGCGGCAGTCTGCTTCGTCAATTCATCGGCGGAACGCGGGGCATTTGTTTGTTCTGCGTTGAGTCCTTGAGATTTTTCTCCGGGCTTGGGAGTTTTGGTCGGCGTGGGCTTTTGTCCGGACCATGGAGGTGTTGACTGCCGGGGCTTTTGTCCGGGTCAAGGGTGGTGGGCGTGGCGTGCACTCACACTGCCACCGCGCTGGCATTCAATTGCCACCATCACCAAACCGTAAACCGTCAAAGTGTCGTGGATCATGTCTCGCGGCTTTGACGGAACGGGGGTCTTGGCTTAACCGCCTGGACCGCCAGGAGTAAACCTCTCTAAAAATCCCTAAAGGGCCGTTATTGGGAGACGTGGTAACGGCCGCCCTCCGGGGTGGTAGCTGAGGCACAGCTACCCGCAAGCGCCAACCCAGGGGTTTTCCCGCCCCCCTGGCGTATTTGCGGTCACGGTTTTAGGCACAGGGGTCCCTGCCGCCGTGGAAACTTACTTACCCCATACTCGTGGGAACAATATGGAAAAACGAACCAAAACCACCGACGTTAGGCCCGCGAAGGGCGGAGTTGATGAGGAGGAGGTGTCCGAGACGGACACACATGACTTGGCTGTATCCAACAAGGATTTTGAATGCACGCGAACGGATAGTGGCAGTGAGGCGGCAGCAATGTCTGCGGATCTGTCGGAGGAGAGCTCGGAGGAGAGCGTGACCCGCCTTATACTGGCCAAGGGTAAAAAACGCCTCCGCCGCAACAGGACGACCAGCTCTAGCAGCGAGAAGGTCGCAGAGGGAGTAGGTGCCGCGAAAACTTCCGGCAAACCGGCGGAAAAGAGGGGCCGTGGTAGGCCAGCTACCACTGGCGAATATGTCGGGCTCGCCAAGGCCAAGCAAGCGCTTGTTGAAGCTCGGAGGGCAGAGCTGGAATTGGTGACTGACATGGAGTTGTCTGAGTCCGTCAGGAGGCTGGGGAGTGGAGCTTCCGCGGACACGGTGAAGGAACGGGTCCAGTCCAGTCTGGACATTATACTGGAGGTGGCGGCCAAGTCCAAGAATCTTAAGGGCACTTGCGTGAGTGCCCTTAAGAAAGCGACGGCCGTGATTGGGGAGGAAATGGCCTCCGTGTATGACAGGAGCCAGTCCGAGGAAGTGGCAGCTCTTCGAGCCGAGAACGCTCGCCTCACGGCTGAGCACGCGGCGCAATTGGAGGCTTTGAGGGCAAATAACGCTCGCCTCAGCGCGGAGATAGAAACCCTCCGCACTGAAATGGCGACCTGGCGCGCCCAAATGGAGAAGGCTCGCGCCTCGTCACTGGTGGTGCCGACGGGGAATATGCCCCGGCCAACAGGCACCGAACCACGGTGAAAGACTCCGGAGGAGGATTTAAGGGCCGGAATCATCCGGGAGTGTAGCGCCATGATGCGCTCCATGTTGGAGAGCATCGGCGGCCGGCTCCTCCCGGAGCAGAGACTGCGCCCGCCTCTAAAGGCAGATGCTCCAACTCGAACGGAGACAAATTCCTCGGCGCCCTCTGTACCGTCGGCAACGAAGAAGAAGAAGGCAAGGGGGAAGAAGGCGAAGGCGCCCACTCGGCTGCTGGACCCTGTCCCCGACTCGCGCCCAAGCACACCCGCGGCCCAGCCAAATGACTGGGTTGAGGTGGTGCGCAAGGGCCTCAAGAAGAAGGCCACCAACGCCCCAGGGCCACGCCCTGCTCCGGCGTCGGTACCGAAGAAGAAGGGGTCTGCGAGCACGAGCGCAGCCAAGGGGACTGCTCTGCGGCCGCCAACGTCGTCAGCAGTCGTCCTGACGCTGGAGCCTGGGGCGGCCGAGCAGGGCATCACGTTTGAGAAGGTGCTGACGCAGGCCAGACAGGCCGTTAAACTGGAGGATTTGGGTATCAGCGGGTTGGCCTTTAGGCTAACGAAGACTGGTGCCCGAATGTTGGAGGTCCCCGGGAGGGACAGCGGAGAGAAGGCCGACCGCCTGGCCGAGGAGCTCCGACGAGCCCTCCCACCTAGCGTTCGCGTGGCGAGGCCGGTGAAGCGGATTGACGTCCTGGTCTCTGACCTGGACGACTCCGTTTCGCCCCGGGATGTGGCTGAGGCGTTGGCCAAGGCGGGGAACTGCCCCGCTGAGCAGATTAAGGCTGGAGAAATCCGTTCCGGCCCTTACGGCAGCGGCCGTGTGTTGGTGCAGGTGCCAGTCGCAGCTGCAAAGGTCGTGGTCAACCTGGGCAAAATTTTAGTTGGCTGGAGCTCTGCCCGGGTTCGACCACTGGAGGCGCGGCCCCTGAAGTGTTACCGATGCTGCGAAATCGGTCACACGGGGGCCCAATGCAAGTCGGCCGTCGATCGCAGCCAGCTCTGCTTCCGGTGCGGACTTCCAGGTCACAAGGCGGTCGATTGCGCTGCAGATCCTTCCTGCCCTGTCTGTTTGGAGGGCGGCAGGCCCTCCGGACACTCTATGGGAGGAAGGAAATGCTCGCCACCCAGGCGAGGTAAGCGCCCCACTCCCTCGGCGCCGCCACAGGAAGCGATGACGACCGGTTAGCAATGGCTACCTCTCATCGCTTCCTACAAGGGAACTTGAACCACTGCAGCGCGGCACAGGATCTCTTCGTGCAATCCATGCTGCAGTGGTCCATTGACGTTGCGATCGTCGCGGAGCCCTACTTTGTCCCAACATCGCAGTATTGGGCCAGGGACACACAGGGCACCGTGGCGATCGCAGTGGCGGCAGACTCTCCTCACTCGTCTCTCTCAGTACAGGTGAGGGAGGAGGGTCTCGTCTCGGCGTCTTGGAGGGACCTTACCTTGGTGGGGATTTATTTCTCACCGAACAGGTCCCTCGCGGAATTTGAGGCGTACCTCGACAGAGTTGGTGCGGCTGTTCGGCGGGCGTCCTCCGGGCGCGTCATCGTGCTCGGGGATTTCAACGCCAAAAGCGTGTCATGGGGGTCCCCCGCGACCGATGATCGGGGTTTGGCTGTGGAGGACTGGGCCGCCGCGTGTGGCCTGGTGCTGCTGAACCGAGGCAGCACCAACACTTTTGAGGTGCAGCGGGGCAGGGCGACGATCGGGTCGATAATAGATCTGTCGTTCGCCAGCCCAGCTGTAGCCCGGCGGGTGCAAGGGTGGCGTGTTCTGGCCGAGGTGGAGAACCTGTCGAACCATCGGTATATCCGATTCGACCTCTCCACCTCGTCCACAACCGAGACGCCGTTTCGGAGAGAGGGAGCTGCGGAAAGAATCTTCCCTCGCTGGTCCCTGACGCGGCTCGACGAGGACGTGCTGAGGGAGGCCTCCGTCGTCTGGTCCTGGAACCTGCAGTCGGCGGAGCCAGCAGAGGTTGACGAGGAGGCGCTTAGGCTCCGGGGGGTCATGACGCAAATCTGCGACGCGGCCATGCCCCGGGCTAAGCGCGCACCTCCAAGGCGGGCGGTATACTGGTGGTCGCAACGGATCGCCGAGTTGCGCGACGAGTGTTGCGCAACGTGGCGTCGCTACACCAGATACCGGAGGCGGCGGTTCCAGAGCGAGGAAACGGGGCAGCTTCTGCACGACCTCTACAAGGAGGCCAAGAAGAGCCTGCAGATGGCGATTGCGCAGGCAAAGGCCAGTGCTCGGCAGGAGATGTTGGAGGAGCTCAACAGGGATCCGTGGGGCCGTCCGTATCGCGCGGTGCGCAACAAACTTCGCCCACGAACGGTCCCAATCACGGAGACCATGCAGCCTCAGCTGTTGGAGAGTGTGGTGACGGCGTTGTTCCCGGACGCGCCCGATATCGCTCCTCCGACAATGGCGGACCCTTCCTCGAGGGATGAGGCTGCACAGGAGGTTGAGGCTCCTCCTCCACCTCCTCTGGAGTTGGCAGAGCTGCGTTTGGCTCTGCGCAAGCTGAGGGCTAAACGCACCGCGCCCGGAACGACCAGACGGTGTTCCGGGTCGGGTCTTGGCGGTGGCGCTGGGCGAGTTGGGGGCCCACTTCACCGGGCTCCTCGACAGATGCCTAGCGTCGGGTCGATTTCCGACCTGTTGGAAGGAAGGACGATTGGTTCTCCTGAAGAAGGAGGGGCGCCCAGGGGATACTCCATCCTCATTTCGTCCCATCGTGCTGCTGGATGATTCTGGAAAGTTTTACGAGAACCTCGTGGCGGCCCGCATCATCCAGCACTTGCGATGCGTAGGCCCCGACCTGTCGGACAGCCAGTTCGGCTTCCGATTTGGCCGCTCGACGATCGACGCGGTTGCTCGTCTGAGGGGTCTCTCGGACGAGACGGTGGCGTCGGGCGGCGTGTTGCTGGCGGTGTCGCTAGATATCGCCAACGCCTTCAACACGCTGCCCTTCTGCTGTATTGAGGAGGCACTGCGGTATCACCGCGTGCCTCTTTACCTACAGAGGACGGTCGCGGACTACCTGCGCAACAGGGTAGTCCTGTACAAGGGACAGGACGGCAGAGTCCATCGCCGCGGCATTCGTTGCGGTGTTCCACAGGGATCCGTTCTGGGTCCTCTTCTGTGGAACATCGGATACGACTGGGCTCTGCGGGGTGACCTTCGCCCTGGCCTCGGTGTCGTCTGCTATGCGGATGACACTCTGGTCACGGCTCGAGGACGAAATTTGGCGAAGGCGGCGTCCCTCGCTGAAGAGGGAGTGCGGCAGGTCGTTGGGCGCATTGAGATGTTGGGCCTAAGGGTTGCCCTCGACAAAACCGAGGTTCTGTGTTTTCACGGTCCTCGGCGGGGGCCTCCTGCAGGTGCCAACATCTCCATCAATGGAGTGAGGATCGAGTTGAAGCCCCAGATAAAATATCTGGGACTTTTACTCGACAGTAGATGGGACTTCCGGGAGCACTTTCGGCGATTGGCGCCAAGGCTGATCGGGACCGCATCTGCTCTCGGAAGGCTCTTGCCGAATGTTGGTGGACCCGATCTGGCCTGTCGTCGGCTCTATGCCGGCGTGGTCAGATCGATGGCGCTCTATGGGGCACCAATATGGGTCGGCGCTCTGACTCGCCACAATAGAACAGTTCTGCAATCAACGCAGCGTGTTCTCGCGGTCAGAGCAATCCGAGGATACCGAACGGTGTCCCATGGAGCTGCTTGCGTGCTCGCGGGTATGCCACCCTGGGACCTCGATGCCGAGGTTCTGGCGGAGGTGTACGAGCGGCGCGCGGAGGCGCGCGCACAAGGAGGGGAGCCAGGCTCCGAACTTGTTGAGCGTTGGAGGAGGGCCGCCCAACGGACCTTGCTACGAAGATGGAGGGATAGGCTTGAGGAGCCCGGCGCTGGCCTACGAACCATTGAGGCTGTTCGCCCAGTCCTAAAGGAGTGGGTAAACAGAAGGCACGGGGCACTGACGTACAGGTTGGTGCAGGTACTGTCGGGACATGGTAGTTTCGGCAGATACTTGTGCCACGTAGCACGGAGGGAGCCGGTGGCGGTGTGTCTTCACTGCTCTAGCGGCTGCGAAGACACAGCCCAGCACACGTTGGAGGAGTGCCAGGCGTGGGCCCGCGAACGGGCGACGCTCATGGCGGTTGTAGGAAGTGACCTCTCCTTGCCAGCCGTGGCAAGGGCCATGGTTGGTAATGAGAGGTCGTGGGAGGCCGTGGTCTCTTTCTGTGAGGAAGTGATGTCCCAGAAAGAGGCCTCGGAAAGGACAAGAGAGGATGATCCTCTCTCGGATCCTATCCGGAGGAGGAGGGCCGGTCGGAGAAGGAGGGCGTTCGCCGACCTGGCCTGAGTGAACCCCTAGGCGGCGGAAACGGGGAGCTTTCCGTCGTCTTCTGCCAAGGGGCTTCGCTGGACGATGCTGCGGCGTGCCACGTTTTCCTGGCATGTCGCAGATGATGGAGGAGCTGCGCTTGCGGCGGCATCGGCGTGTTCGCGGACGGTTCCGAGAGGAAACCCGTGTTCCGCCAATTTGGTGCTTGGAGGGAAACCCAGGGGTTTTAGCCAGTAAGAGTCTGGCATAACCCGGTCGCCGCTCCGGACGGCCGGGTATCCATGAAAATTTCCCCTGGTCAAAAAAAAAAAAAAAAAAGGTTAGGTTAGGTTAGGTTAGGTTAGGTTAGGTTAGGTTAGGTTAGGTTAGGTTAGGTTAGGTTAGGTTAGGTTAGGTTAGGTTAGGTTCCGCGGATCGACGATTGACGCTGTACTGTGCGTCAAAGATCTCTCGGATGAGGCGGTGGCCAAGGGCGGCGGCTTGATGGCGATTTCGCTGGATATCTCCAACGCCTTCAATTCGCTGCCCTTTGCCTGTATAGAGGAGGCACTAAAGTACCACCGCGTGCCACTCTACCTGCGGAGGGTAGTCACTGACTATCTCCGGGACAGAGTGGTGATGTATGTAGGGAGGGATGGCAGCGTCGATCGCCGATCGGTCCAGTGTGGGGTTCCACAGGGGTCGGTCCTAGGGCCACTCTTGTGGAACATAGGATTCGACTGGGCCCTTCGAGGGGAGCTACCCCCGGGAGTGAACGTCGTGTGTTATGCGGACGACACGCTGGTCACGGCCCGGGGGAGGGATTACGAGGAGGCGTCCAGGCTCGCAGCTGCTGGCACGCAAATGATTGTCGGGCGGATCGTAGCGTTGGGCCTAAGGGTGGCTTTCACTAAAACCGAGGCTCTGTACTTCCACGGGCCACGGCGGGGGCCTCCTGAAGATGCTAACGTTTTGATAGGAGGAATGCGGATCGGACTGAAGTCCCAGATGAAGTATCTTGGACTTCACCTCGATCCACGGTGGAACTTCCGGGAGCATTTTACCCGGCTGGCTCCAAAGCTTAACGGGGCCGCTTCGGCCCTGGGCAGGCTTCTCCCGAATGTGGGTGGTCCAAATAGGACCTGCCGGCGGCTATACGCTGGCATAGTGAGGTCCATTGCAATGTATGGGGCACCTGTGTGGTTCGGGGCCCTGAGTCGCCCGAATAAGGCCAAGCTGTTTGCAGCGCAGCGGGTCATGGCCATCAGGGCCATACGTGGCTACCGCACAGTATCACATGAGGCGGCGTGCGCACTTGCAGGAACGCCCCCCTGGGATCTCGACGCAGAGATCCTAGCGGAGGCGTACTTCCAACGGAAGGAGCGGGAGACCGAGGGCAGGTCGAGATGGTTGCGGCGGGCCCAAGAAAGGCGGCTGCGTGTGTGGGAGGAACGGCTTGCAGAGCCGTCCGCGGGTGTCTGGACTGTGAGTGCTGTTCGCCCGGTGCTAAAGCAGTGGGTGAACAGACGTCACGGCTCGCTCACATACCGGCTGGTGCAGATTCTGTCGGGGCACGGCAGCTTCGGCCGATATTTGTGCCACATAGTTGGTAGGGAGCCCCTGGCGATGTGTCATCACTGTGGTGACAGAGATGACACTGCCGAACACACGCTCGGGGCATGTCCGGCGTGGGCGCAGGAGCGGGCGGCTCTGGTCGCCGTTGTTGGAGGAGACCTTTCCTTGCCGGCCGTGGTCAAGGCCATGGTCAGTGACGAGAGGTCATGGGAGGCGATGGTCTCCTTTTGTGAAGCAGTAATGCTCCAAAAGGAGGCCGCGGAAAGGATTCGCGAGGATGATCCCCTCTCGGCTCCGATCCGCCGTAGACGGCTTGGGCGCCGACGGAGGGCTTACGCCCAAATGTCGTAACCCTGGCGACGACAAACCTCGGGTGGCGGAAGCGGGGACTCTTCCGTCACTCGATGTCACGTAGGAACGTGGTCTTCCAAATGTTCCGGAAGACCACGTGAACCAAGGAGCGCAGGTAAACCCTGTTTCTCTTGGAGGCTCTGCATTGCGCAGAGAACGCCCGCGGCACGTGGAAGAATGCAAAAGCGTACCCATGTGCCGCACCACGGGCAAGGTCGGGACATCGAGGGGTTTTAGCCAGTAGGAGTCTGGCATAACCCCGCCACGTCCCCGCGTGCCTGGGTATCCATGAAGGATTTCCCCTCGTAAAAAAAAAAAAAAAAAAAAAAAAAAAAAAAGGTTAGGTTCCGCGGACCTGCTTGGTTGTCCAAGTGGGAGGGGAGGTGATACCCCTACGCGGCGCGTCTCCGGGTGGCGGATAGGAGGCCACTCTTCTCACTCTTCTTTTAGAAGAGCGGTCCAGAGTGGTAGGGGCTTTTTCTAATGGAAAGGGCCCCCGCGGACCAAACACTGGGGAGGGGGGGAAAGGTTGGGGCGGGCTGCGTCTGTCCCGTATCGGGCGGCAGTCTGCTTCGTCGGTGCCCTGTGTCTGACCCATAGTGGGCGGCAGGGCACCCTTTGTTGGTTGGGGCGCACTGCGTCTGTCCCGTATCGGGCGGCAGTCGTGCCTCGTCGGTGCCCTGTGTCTGACCCATAGTGGGCGGCAGGTTACCCTTTGTTGGTTGGGGCGCACTGCGTCTGTCCCCAATGGGGCGGCAGTTGCGCTTCGTCAATACCCTGGACCTAATGGTTCTGGATTTGTCGGAACGCAGTGCATATCTTTGTTCTGCGGCCTTGGAAGTTTTGGTCGGCGTGGGCTTTTGTCCGGACCTTGGAGGTGTTGACCGCTGGGGCTTTTGTCCGGGTCAAGGGTGGTGGGCGCGGCGTGCACTTACACTGCCACCGCGCTGGCATTTAATTGCCATCATCACCAAAACCGTAGTCCGTTGGAGTGTCGTGGATCATGTCTCGCGGCTCTGACGGAATGGGGGTCTGGGCTTAACCGCCTGGACCGCGAGGAGACAACCTCTTCAAAAATCTCTCAAAGGACCGTCGTTGGGATACGTGGCGACGGTCGCCTCTTGAGGTGGCAGACTAGGTTAAGTCTGCCCGCAAGCGACCAACCCAGGATACCGCCCGACCTCCTGGTGTAATAGGGTTACCGCGGCAGTGGGGTCCCTGCCGTGCTTGTGGACTATTTAATTACCCCATACTCGTGGGATCAATATGCAGAATTCTAACAAATCCCAAAAAGACGTAGTGCCCGAGAAGGGTGGAGATGTCGTTAGGTCCGAGAAGGACGGAGTTGAGAGTAGGTCCAAGAAGGACGGAGTTGAGAAAAGGTCCGAGATGGATGGAGTTTTAGTGTCCGAAAAGGACCGCATAATCTGGTCTTCTAAAGACTTCTCCGACGAGGCAGTCACTGACTCCTCTGGAAGTGACGTAGGACTCTCCGATGCAAGGTCTTTCTTTATTAAAGCCTCACTGGGGAAACGATCCCATCGGCGAGAGTCCGGAGACTCGGGCTCCCAGACGGAAGGACGGCCGGTCAGAAAAGCGCCAACTGCGAAGAGGGGACGTGGGCGCCCTCCAACGACTGGAGAGTATGTTGGCTTGGCAGCCGCTAAAAAGCAGCTTGCTGAAGCAAAACGCGCAGAATTGCAGCTTCAAATTGAAGAAGAAATTGTGGCTAAGGCTGCAAAGTCCCGGGATACTCGGACAACACTGCATGCCCTCAAGGCTACTGGCAAGACCGGTGAAGAAGAGCTACCGGCATCCAAGTTATTAAAGATGGCGGAAAAGGAAGCTGACCTTATTGTAGAGGTTGCTTGCAAGTCCTCTAACCTTAAAGGGACTTACCAAAAGGCACTTAAACAGGCGGCCTCCTCCCTTAAAGAAATTGTTTCGGTGGCTGTGGTCGCTCTGTTACTGAAGAGACGGAGAGGTTAGAAGCGACCATAGACCACCAACAACGGCAATTAGAAGCCCAAGCGGCAGAGCTTGAAAAGCTGAAATCTGAAATGTTGGAGCTCCGAAAAATGCTTTCGGACAAATCGCGTCAGGACAAAACGCTTAAGGTTCCAGAAGTAGAAATAGAATCTTCTACGGTTCATGTTTCAGCAGGGAATAAAACTGAGCCCGCCACCCAACATCCGGCGCCGTCCTCTATGCTTGACAATTTTATGCATAGAGTGATGATCGAGGTGGGCACTATGCTTAATGCTAGGCTCGACGGACTCGAAAACAGGCTCCTGCCTGAGGTACGGCTGCGTCCGCCGCTAGCAGCAGACAAGAAACAGAAGTCTGCCCCATCTTTGGCCATGACCAAAAAGGGTAAGGCTAAGAACTCCTCTCCAAATAACACCGCAGTACCATCCACCTCCACTCAAGTGCCAGAGGAGGATCTCATGCTTCCGACGACCACCCAGGCCAATGAAGGTTGGTCCATGATCGTCAAGAAAGGCAGAAGAAGACAAGAGGTGAAAGCCCAAGATTCTGCCCCGAAGGCAAAAACCAAACAGCCTGTTGCCAATACATCAAAATCAATTGATCCAAAGGTGGCCCAAAAAATGTCTCGCAAGCCGAAATTGGTGGCACCAAAAGCGGCTGCGGTGGTCATCACTATCACCCCTGAGGCGGCCGCAAAAGGCGAAACCTACTGCACGTTACTAGAGCGTGCTCGTAGGACAATTGACACGAGCCAGCTTGGCATTACTGCCATCAAATGTCGGCAGACTGCTACGGGAGCCAGGATGTTTGAGATTCCTGGCCCTCAAAACAATGAAAAGGCTGACCTTTTCGCGACAAAGTTAAGAGAGGCCATTTCAGACGTTGCGACGATCGCTAGGCCCGTCAAGAGCGCAGAGTTGAAGATTTCCGGCTTAGATGACTCCATAACCAAGTCGGAATTGACAAGCACCCTGGCAACTAAGGGTGGATGTTCGGAGGATATGATCAAGGTCGGGAACATTCGTCCTGGCCCTGGAGGTGCTGGATCGTGCCTCGTTAAGTGTCCAGTCACAGCGGCCAAGGCTGTGATACAGGGTGGCCGTCTCCTAATAGGTTGGAGCTCAGCTCAGATCCAGATGTTAGAGGCCCGACCAATGCGCTGTTTTAAGTGCCTTGGGACCGGACATATGCGCCCATGTTGCCCGTCCCCTGTTATCAGGGAGCATTTGTGCTTCCGCTGTGGATGTGAGGGGCACAACTCTACGAGCTGCAAAGCTACACCAAAATGTGCAGTGTGCACAGAGGCCAAAAAACCGGCTGGACACGTAATGGGTGGAAGAAATTGTAATCCCCCGCCCAAAAAAGGCAGAGCCCAGGTGCCGACCCCACCTGTTGCGTCTACCGCATGCACAAGTGCGACAGTTGATGCTGAAATGTCTGATTAATGGCTCTCAGCATCAACAAAAACGCGCGTGTGCTTCAGGCCAATCTGAACCACTGTGCTAGGTCCCAAGACCTGTTTGTTCAGGTCATGGCAGAATGGTCCATTGACATTGGCGTCGCCTCTGAGCCGTTCATGATTAATGACAGGCCCAACTGGCTAGGAGATCGTGACGGCCTCGTGGCCATTGTCTCCAAGTCATACGCGGACTCCCCACCTCTTTTCTTTAAAGAGAAGGGCCCAGGCTACGTAGTGGCTGCATGGGAGGAATACGTCATTGTTGGGATATACTTCTCATCTACCCGTCCGCTGGCAGAGTTCGAAAATTTCCTCGCACTTCTGCTGGCGGTGGTGTCACGTCAACAGCCCAATAACATCTTGGTGCTCGGTGACTTCAACGCGAAGTCTACCATGTGGGGAAACCCAACAACTGACAACAAAGGCAGAGCAGTTGAGTCATGGGCGGCTGCTAGCGGACTGTCTCTTCTTAACAGGGGAACAGTCCATACATGCGTTCGAAGGCAGGGAGGGTCGATAGTGGACCTTACGTTCGCTTCCCCTGCCCTCGCAACGCATATCAAAGGGTGGCACGTCATCACTCAAACGGAAAGCCTGTCGGACCATCGATTCATAAGGTTCGAGGTAGATGCCCAACGTTCTCAGAGGTCAAGAACACCTGGATCACACTTCCCTCGTTGGGCACTTACTCGCCTGGACAAGGAAATAGCAGCTGAGGCAGCCATTGTTCAACAATGGTTCTCTGTCACTGCCACTGGCCATGACATCGACGCTTCTGCGGTGCGTTTGCGCGACTCCTGTACGGAGATTTGCGATGCGTCTATGCCTCGTGCTCGTGCACCACCAAAACGGAAGACCGTGTATTGGTGGACGGAGGAAATTGCAGATCTCCGTACAGCATGTACAACTGCCCGGAGAGCATTTGCGAGGAGTCGAAGACGTCGTCGCCGTGACCTTGCTGCTGAGGATCGTCTATACGAGGTTTACCGGCAGGCCAAGCGATCCCTTCAGGCAGCTATTAGTAGTGCCAAAGACCGCTGTCGTGCAGAAATGCTGCAAACACTCGATGACGACCCCTGGGGTAGACCATATAGAGCTGCACGCAATAAATTGCGTGCACTTGGTCCGCCATTGACTTCAACATTGGAACCTAATCTGCTGGACAGGATAGTTCATAAACTGTTCCCAGGCAGATTAGAGTTCACCCCACCAAACATGACTTGCCACTCAGTGGGCAACACGGATCAGACCCCAATTCCACCAGTCACCGAAGACGAAATGAATGAGGCCTTTCAATCTCTGCGTCTAAAGAGGACTGCTCCCGGACCTGACGGGATCCCTGCGCGTGTCCTGGGTATCGCGGTGGTACAGCTCGGCTCTCGATTTCGGGAACTCTTCGACGCGTGTTTTACAGCCGGAAAGTTCCCGAAAATCTGGAAGGATGGTCAGCTTTGTTTGCTGAGAAAAGAAGGACGTCCTGCAGACTCTCCTGGTGCATACCGCCCGATAATTCTGTTAGGTGAAGACGCCAAGACGTTTGAGCGCGTTGTGGCAGAGCGCCTTGTTGATCACTTGTCCTCGGCTGGACCGGATCTTTCCGAATTCCAGTTCGGTTTCAGGGCGGGTCGGTCAACAATAGACGCACTATCGAGACTGAGGACCATCGTCGAGGAAGCAATTGGCAGGTCAGAATGGGTGTTGGCTGTATCTTTTGATATAGCCAATGCCTTTAACACCATTCCACACGCAACTATACTGGAGGCACTTCGATATCATAGAGTGCCCCAGTACCTCCAGCGTCTCCTGGCTGACTACTTAGAGAATCGCGAGGTCCTCTACATTGGCCGTGACGGGAGTATTCGCTCCCACAGTGTGGAGTCCGGTGTTCCACAGGGGTCGGTCCTAGGTCCTCTCCTATGGAACATCGGGTTTGATTGGGTTTTGCGCGGTGCTCTTCTCCCCGGGATGAACGTCACCTGCTATGCAGATGACACTTTGCTTACAGCCCGAGGGAAGACATATCAGGAGGCAGCCCAGCTCGCCTGCGTTGGTGGGAAACTTATTGCAGACCGCATAATGCATCTCGGACTAAAGGTGGCACTTGACAAAACCGTGGCTATTGCATTCCACGGTCCAAGAAAACGCACACCAACAGACGCGCACGTGACGGTCAACGGTATCAGAATCGAAGTGAAAACGGAGATGAAATACCTTGGCCTCATACTAGACAGTCGGTTGAGTTTTGGTGAACATCTAAAACAGCTAGCGCCAAGACTTCTTCGCGCGGCAGACTCTTTAAGCTGGTTGCTACCAAACCTCGGTGGACCCAGTGCCCTATGTCGACGACTATATGCAGTCATCATAAAAAGCATGGCACTGTATGGTGCTCCGATTTGGGCTAATTGTCTCAACAGGACTAACATCGTCCACCTGCAGAGACCACAAAGGGCTATTGCTCAGAGAGTGGCTCGTTGCTACGGCACCGTGGCTCGCTCAGTGGCATGTGCACTCGCAGGAATCCCGCCCTGGAATCTTGAGGCGGAGGTCTTAGCTGCAGTGTATCATTGGAAGGCACAGCAGCGCGCCCACGGGGACAATCCTGCCCCTGAGGAAATAAGCGCAGTCAGGCGAGAGGCAGAAACTGAGTTGTTGCGCCTCTGGAAGCTTGAGCTGTCCTCCTCTGCTTCAGGAAGACGAACTCTGGAAGCCCTGGCCCCTGTCTTTGATGTGTGGCTTAGAAGACGTCACGGCTTCCTCACATTCCGTCTGGTGCAAATCCTTACTGGACATGGCTGTTTTGGCCATTATCTGCACCGGATCGGAAGGGAAGAAACGACAATGTGCCATGAGTGCGGTGCAGTAGATGACACGGCACAGCACACCATCAAAGAGTGCAGTGCTTGGGAGGAGCAGCGCCGCGCTCTGAGCACAATAATCGGATTAGACCTCTCTCTGCCTAAAGTGGTCGAGGCCATGGTGGGCAGCGAGACAGCTTGGGAAGCGGTAACCTCTTTTGCGGAGGACGTCATGTTCCGCAAAGAGGTGGCGGAACGAGAGCGAGAAGAAAGTTCTTCTGCTGTAACGCTTCGCCGACGTCGCAGGGGCCGAAGGAAGAGGTTGCAAGACCGACTCCATCCCCCAAGTGGTGGCGCGCGGGTGCTAGGAAATGGGTCTCCTCCACCCGCATTGCACGCGCCGCCATTGCAGACGGACGGGAATGTCCCCGCACTCCGCTGCATTCCTGTGAACGCTCCATTGCACACCAGGGGCACACAGCCGGGCCTGCTATGGCGGGCAGTCACTGACGAGGTTGCGGTCGTATCTTTAAGGCTTCCCGTAACCCCGCCACAAAACCAACCCTCCCACATTGCTCAGTCAACGTTGTCTGAATCATACGACCCTGACTGGACCGGGGATGGTGGTGGTTTTGAAAGTGACTAAGGGTAATACCGTTGGTTTTAGTGGGTAGTAGAAATCCTGTAGTCTGAGTCCCACACACCCCCCCAGTCGCCCAGATGGGGGACCGTGCGTAAAAGCATTTCCAACGAAAAAAAAAAAAAAAAAAAAAAAAAAAAAAAAAAAAAAAGGTTAGGTTAGGTTAGGTTAGGTTCCCCCCCGAATTGGAATGTGCCTTGCCGTGGCGGGGGGGCTCAGTAACCCGTTGCAATCCAGCAACGGGCGAAGCCAAAACATTCCTCTGGTTGGGGCGCGCTGCGTCTGTCCCGTATCGGGCGGCAGTCGTGCTTCGTCGGTGCCCTGTGTCTGACCCATAGTGGGCGGCAGGGTGCCCTTTGTTGGTTGGGGTGGGCTGCGTCTGTCCCGTATCGGGCGGCAGTCTGCTTCGTCGATGCCCTGTGTCTGACCCATAGTGGGCGGCAGGGTATGTTTCGGTGGTTGGGGTGCGACTTGTCTGTCCCCAATGGGATGGCAGTCGTGCTTCGTCGGTGCCCTGCGTCTGACCCATAATGGGCGGCGGGGTACCTTTTGGTGGTTGGGTGCGCTGCGTCTGTCCCGTATCGGGCGGCAGTTGCGCCTCGTCGGCACCCTGTGTCTGACCCATATTGGGCGGCAGGGTGCTCTCTGGTGGTTGAGGTGCCTTGCGTCTGTCCCATATTGGGCGGCAGTGGCACCTCGTCAGTACACTGCGTCTGTTCCGTATCGGGCGGCAGTTGTACTTCGTTGTTCTGGCTGTCGGAGTATTTGCTCGGGCCAGGGAGGGGTTGACTGTCGGGGTATTTGCCCGGGTCAAGGGTGACGGGCGTGGCGTGCACTTACCCTGCCGTCACGTTGACATTTGATTGTCACCGTCACCGAACCCGTAAACCGTCAAAGTGTCGTGGATCATGTCTCGCGGCTTTGACGGAACGGTGGACTTGGCTTAATCGCCCGGTCCGCGAGGAGTAAACCTCTTTAAAAAATCCCCAAAGGCCGAACGTTGGGGCGCCCTTCATGGGCCTTGCGACGGCGTTCGGCTGCCTCGTTGAGGTGGCAGACTGGGATAAGTCTGCCCGCGAGCGGCCACCTGTGCGGGACCACTCGACCCCGCACAGTATTAGAGTTACCAGGGGACAGGGGGCACTCCCTTGGTGGACTTTTTATATCCCCCATACTCGTGGGAACTGTATGGAGAAACTTATCCCAAACCCAGACGTTGTGCCTGAGACGGGCGGAGAAGATGTTAGGCCCGCGACGGGCGGAGTATCCGACCGCGAACCCGGTCGCAAATTAGGTTCGAGGGGGCAGAATGCTCTCCCCGAGGAGCTCAGCTCCGGCTCGGGGATGAGCTTGGACGAAGGGTCCGAAAGGGCCGGGCGGTTCTGGCGGCGCAAGCGCAGCCGTTCCGCGAGGGGGACCACTTCCGATGAGGACAGTGGTTCCGCGTCGGAACCTGTTAAGGCTCCGAAGGTGTCCACGGCCCGCCGTGGCAGAGGTCGACCGCCCACTACCGGGCAGTATGTCGGCCTCGCCAAAGCCAAGGCGGAGCTGGTGGCAGCTCAGCGCGCGGAGTTGGAGCTCCGCGCCGAGCAAGAGGTGGAGGAGGCAGCACAAAAGGTTCGCGCGGCTCGAGCTAAGCCTAGCTCGCCGGTGAACCTTGGTGCTTCAGCTGAGGAGGTCCCAGCTGCGGAACTCGAGGAGCGGGTCCGCAGTTCGGTGGCGGTAATCTCGCAGGTGGCAGGTACCTCTAAAAACCTTAAAGGTACCTACGTCAAGGCCCTGCGAGATGCTGCCTCCTCAATTGCTGAGGTGCTTGGAGAGCTCCAGAAACGCACTGCGTCGGAGGAGCTGACACGTCTGCGGCTGGCCAATGACCGCTTCAAAGCGGACAACGCCCAGCTGCGAGTGGAGTTGGCGGAGCTTCGCCGCGAACTGGCCGAAGTACGTGCCGAGATGCGGCGAGCTCCGGACAGGGTGGCAGAGGAGCTGCCACCTGTCAGTGTCGGGGGGTCGTGCCCAACTACGACCCCATCCTACGATATGGTGCAGACGTTGGAGCGGACCATCATGCTCAGCGTGGGCAAGATGGTCAACGCGCGGTTCGAGGCGCTGCAGCAGAGGCTGCCGCCCGAACCCCGCCTCCGTCCGCCGCTGGCTGCAGATAAGGCAAAGGCTGCTTCCCAGCCTAAGCCTGTGGCTCCAGCGGTGCCGACGTCCCAGGGCAGGTCTGGCCCCGGCCCATCCCCGAAGTCCCAAAAGGGAAAGAAGGGAAAGGCCAAAGCCAAACAACCTGCCCCAGCCCCACCCCAACGGGAGCCCCGGCCACTGCCGCCGGCTCCTGCGTCCTTGGACGAGGGGTGGAATGTGGTGGCGAGACGGCGTACAAAGGCGGCACCAAATAGTGCTGCCCTGCCGCCGCAACCACGGAGGGGCCAATCTGCGGTGCCTGACTCCCAGCAGGCTCCGCAGAAGAAGGGACGGAGGCGGGCGCGCAAACCACGTGCTCCCCGAACTCTGGCTGTGGTCCTGAAACTGCAGCCAGAGGCAGTGAAGAAGGGCGTCACCTACGCCGCAGCTCTGTCCGAGGCCAAGAAGAAGGTCGATCTTCAAAGCCTCGGAATAGAGTCCGTCAAGTTCAGGGTGTCCGCCACCGGGGCTAGGGTCCTGGAGGTGCCCGGTGCTACTAGCACCGACAAGGCGGACGCGTTGGCGGACAAGCTGCGAGCCGCCCTTGGGGAGGACGTGGTGGTGTCCAGGCCCACCAAATGCGCGGAGCTGCGAGTGTCCGGGTTGGACGATGCAGTCTCCGCTGCAGATGTCGCGGCGGTTGTAGCCAAGAATGGCGGATGCACAATTGCATCCGTCAAGACTGGCGAAATCCGCCGAGACAACTCGGGTCTGGGCACGCTCTGGCTGAGCTGCCCGGTGGCTGCCGCCAATAAGGTGGCTGATGGCAGGCGGTTGCTTGTCGGCTGGGTGTCGGCGAAGGTCTCACTCCTCGAAGCGAGACCTCTGCGCTGCTTCCGGTGCCTGCAACTCGGGCACGTCCGGGAGCAGTGCAGCAGTCCGGTTGACCGCAGCAGTAATTGTTACCGCTGCGGAAAGCCGGGCCACGTCGCCCGCGACTGCAACGCCGCCGCTGCACACTGCACTGTGTGCGCGGCAGCCAAAAAGCCGGCCGATCACAGGCTGGGGGGCAAATCGTGCCATGCCCCTCGGCCTAAAAGGCGGCTACCACCACCGACTGCATCCTCAACGCAGTCGGCCAGCGGCAGCTCAGCTGGAGTGTCCGGGGACGGACTTGTGGCCATGGAATCCTAGTTATGGACCACAAGCTCCGATTCCTCCAGGCGAATATCGAGCACTCCGCCCGAGCTCAGGACCTCTTGTTCCAGAGCTTCGCGGAGTGGTCGATAGACGTGGCAGTGATCTGCGAGCCGTATTTCGTCCCCCCAGGTGAGAACTGGGTGCGGGACAATGACGGCTCCGTCGCGATCGTCCGATAGGGCGCGGCGAACTCCCCACCCTTCGAAAAGGTAGCGAAGGGTCCGGGATACGTCGCTGTGTGGTTTGAGGATTTTGTAGTCGTCGGTGGCTACTTTTCCCCGAACCGCACACTCGCCGAGTTCGAGATTTATCTCGGACGGGTGGGCGCCTTAATCGGCCAATGCCACCCTCGCCAAGTGCTCCTCGCTGGCGACTTCAATGCCTGGAATACGGCTTGGGGTTCCGTCAGAACGGATGTATTTGGCGAGGCACTGGAGGAGTTTGCCCTCGGACAAGGGTTGGCCCTTCTCAACCGGGGATCGATGAGCACGTGCGTGCGACCCCAGGGCGAGTCGATCGTGGACATCACGTTCGCGAGTCCCGCCCTGGCGCGCCGTGTTCGGGACTGGGGAGTGGTGGATACGGCGGTGTTGTGTGATCACCGATACATTCGGTTCGATCTCGCAGCCGTATCCCCGTCAGATCCAGCCGGTCCCTTCCGGCCCCCGGTTGACGACGGCCCGAGGTGGCAGTTGAGGCACCTCGACAGGGACCTCGCGAAGGAAGCTGCAATTGTGCAATCGTGGGTGTCCGCGCCTGTGGGCCCCGTGGTGGTGGAGGACGAGGCGGAATGGTTGCGGGGCGCGTTGTCGCAGGTTTGCGACGCGTCAATGCCCCGAGCCAGGCGTCGTCCCCCGAAGCCCCAGGTGTACTGGTGGTCCGCCGAGCTCACGAATTTGCGTGCAGCTTGTGTGGTCGCACGACGCCAGTACACCAATTACAGGCGGCGGCGGATGCGGGAGGAGGATGTGATTGCACTCCTGCATGCTTCCTTCAAGGAGTCCCGGCGGCAGCTGAAGGCAGCGATCGGCAGGGCTAAGGCTCTTGCGAGGGAGGAGTTGCTGGGGACGTTGAACCGCGACCCGTGGGGGAGGCCGTACAGGTTGGCGATGTGCAAACTTCGCCCCTGGGCGCCCCCACTCACGCGAAGTCTCCAGCCGCAAATCCTGGACAAAGTCGTTGCGGCCCTGTTTCCGCGGACGGGGGACCATCCCAGTCCCCCCATGATGCCTTCGGTTGCCGCGGAGCCCGGCCCGGATGTGGCGCCGTCAGTGACCCCGGGAGAGCTGGGAGCTGCGGTGTTGCGGCTGCGAGCCAAAAACACCGCCCCCGGTCCTGACGGCGTACCCGGCCGGGTGTTGGTCTTGGCCATGGATGCCCTCGAGCCTCGTCTGAGGAGACTCTTCGACGCCTGTCTGGCCCTAGGCCAGGTTCCACAGCGGTGGAAGACAGGTCGTCTCGTTCTCCTCAGAAAGGAAGGGCGTCCGGTGGAATCCCCATCTGCGTACCGCCCGATAGTGATGCTCGACGAGGACGCCAAACTCTTTGAGAGAGTTGTGGCCGCCCGGATCGTCGAGCACCTAGAGGATGTCGGACCGGATCTGGCAGACTGCCAGTTTGGATTCCGCAGGGGTAGGTCTGCCGTAGACGCGATTCAGCGGGTTAAGTCCTTGGCGCAGGACGCGATCGCCCGGGGTGAGGTCGTGTTGGCGGTGTCTCTGGACATCGCCAACGCATTTAACTCCCTCCCCTGGAGCTGCATCAGGGAGGGGCTCCGATTCCACGGAGTTCCTCCGTACCTGCGCCGGGTCGTCGGGGACTACCTGTGTGGGCGTGCGGTGGAATACCCCGGTCGAGACCGGTGGTGTCGGCGGGAGATGTCGTGCGGCGTTCCTCGGGGGTCGGTACTAGGCCCACTCCTCTGGAACATCGGCTACGACTGGGTGCTGCGAGGAGCCCCAGTGCCGGGTGTCGGCGTAGTCTGTTACGCGGACGACACCTTGGTCACTGCCCGAGGCAAAAGCCACAGGGATGCTTCCTTGCGCGCCACCGCCGGCGCGGCATTCGTGGTGGGCCGCATACGGCGATTGGGTTTGCGGGTGGCGCTCGAAAAGTCCGAGGCCGTGGTTTTCCATGGCCCGCGGAACGCGCCGCCCCGGGGTGCCCATATCGTCGTATCCGGAGTCCGCATCGACGTGAGGCCGTCGATGCGCTATCTGGGACTCGTCCTGGATAGCCGGTGGAACTTCGGCCCCCACTTCGAGTGCCTTGAGCCTCGGCTGCTGAGGGCGGCTGCGGCCCTGGGAAGGCTGCTGCCGAATCTCGGCGGACCTGAGACGTCGTGTCGGCGTCTCTACGCGGGAATCGTGAGATCGATGGCCCTGTATGGTGCCCCTGTGTGGGCTGGCAGCGCCCTGACTCGCAGCAATGTCGCCCGCTTGACGCGAGTCCAGCGGGTGATGGCGATCAGGGTGGTACGGGGTTATCGCACGATCTCGGGTGAGGCATCTTGCGTGCTGGCGGGTACTATTCCCTGGGACCTGGAAGCGAGAGCCCTCGCGTCGCTCTACGAGTGGCGCGTGGAGGCGCTCCGGGCCAGGGGTCACCCGCCTGCACTGCAGGAACAGGAGGGGCACAGAGCTGAGCTGCGCCAACGGGCTACCGAAGCGTGGGAGTCCAGGCTGGCGCTTTCGAGCGCCGGACTCTGGACTATCGAGGCAATTCGTCCGGTCTTCCAGCAGTGGTTGGGTAGGCGACACGGTTTCCTGACCTACCGTCTGACGCAGGTGCTCTCGGGACATGGTTGTTTCGGGAGTTACCTGTTTCGGATCGGTCGGGAACCGAATGCCAGGTGCCACCACTGCGACGATTGCCTCGACGAGACGGCCCAGCACACGCTGGAGGTATGCCCGGCGTGGGATGCGGAGCGCAGCGCGCTCGGCTCTGTATTGGGTGCCGACATCTCGCTCCCGACCGTCGTTCGCGCTATGGTCGAGAGTGAGAGATCGTGGCAGGCGGTGCGATCCTTCTGCGAGGCCGTAATGCTCGCGAAGGAGGCGGCGGAGAGGGCTAGGGA
This sequence comes from Marasmarcha lunaedactyla, assembly GCA_923062675.1. NCBI lineage: Eukaryota > Metazoa > Arthropoda > Insecta > Lepidoptera > Pterophoridae > Marasmarcha > Marasmarcha lunaedactyla. The sequence continues at coordinate 28,502,764 of OV281349.1, forward strand.
AGATGATGCATCCTCCCTTCCGCTTCGTCGCCGTCGCACGGGACGCCGGAGGGCGGCTTTCGTTGCCGAAAGCCTCCCTCTCCCGCAGTCCCATGAGCCTTCGGTGGCGGGTTCGGGGGAATCCGCTTCCGGTCCAGGGCTCGAGATGGCGCGTGCGCTTCCTGCGCACCATCTCATGAGGGACGACTAGAGAGGGACCCCTCCCTCTCGGGACGTCGCCGGCGCTGCACAGAGCGCCGGCCAACGCTGTCGGGCCGCGAACGAATGCGCAAGCTCCTCGTGACCCGACTCCGTGCGTCCAGACGGAAGCCGCAGGTTTTTAGTCGGTAAGAGTCCGGCATAACCCGACCTCGGCCCCCGCTGGGGTAGGGTATCCATGAGGATTTTCCTGCGTTAAAAAAAAAAAAAAAAAAAAGGTTAGGTTTTTTTTTTGTTTTTTTTTTTTTTTTTTTTATAAATACTACAACCTCCGGCGGTAATGCCGCAGACTTTATCACTATAGCCGTTTGTCGGCTTGTTTCTTTCTGGTTATGGTTTTTATATTACTGAAATTACCACTTTCTTCGTAGTTTCGGACTTTTGGTTTTCTAACTAGATTTATTGCTACCCTCATTATTTCTTTAATTATTACTTTATTTTACATCTTATGTTATACTAAATATACTCATTATATTTTGTTAACATAATTTAACAACTTTTGTTTCTTATTATTACTTCTCTCACTATATTGCAACAATAATCTAGGAACTCGTGTCTTTGTTTGCCTTGCATTATTGCGCTTATTCCTCTAATTTCTATGTTTGTGCCTAGTTTATGCTCTATGTTGAAACGGCGGGGAGCGAACAAGGGACATTCTGTCAATAAGTGGGGGACGGTTTCACTTTTTCCGGGTTCACAGATACATGAGGCGTTCTCCTTACACTTGAATCGCGTCAAGTATTCGGAGAACCCCCCATGACCCGTCATGATTTGTGTTAAGACTCCCGCAGGTTTGATTTTTCTCACTATTCTATACGCTGATATCGCGTCTGGGAAAAATATTTTTGTTATGGCAGCCGTGTCACTTGCCCTGTATCTTTGGTTCCATTCGTCAAGCGAGCGCATTCTAATGCATCGCTTGACGAACGAAACCGGGCATCTGTCATAGTCGGGTTTCCGCTTGCTGTTTAGCGCTGCTTGTTTAGCTAATTGGTCGGCTCTCTCATTCCCTGTCAGCCCAGCATGGGCTTTAACCCAAAATAAACACACAGTTTTATTCTGTTGGTTAATAGCTTTAATATTTGTTCTTGTTTTCACTGCCAAGGAATGAGAGCTCCGCCAGTTTGTTACTGTCTGGAGAGCGGCCATTGAGTCGCTGTATATGGCTGCAGAAGCCTCGCCCCTCCGCAGAACTTCTTCACTTGCCCTTTGAATGGCTAGAAGTTCAGCCTGGTAGACGGTACAGTAGGATGGCAAAGTAAGTTTGACGGCCTTGGTTTCGGTTTCGCCATTCCACAAGGATAGCGAAGCACCGACCCTGCCGTCAATCTTACTGCCATCCGTGAATATGCGAAGGTCAAAGTCGCTGTTGTTTCCTATTTGATCCTGGTCTACCAGGCTTGTGAACTCTAAGTGAATTCGCTCTGAGGGGTGCGGGGCATCCGCTGCAGATACTCGTTGTTCCACTTCTCTATCTCCAAGTTCAGGCTGCTGGACTCCTCTTTTTGCCTCGTATAGGGCAGCCACCTCTTGCACACGAAGATCAAGCGGAAGAATTCCCGTCAAGATAAGAGCGGAGTTATAAGAAACCGTACGGTAAGCTTTACATATTTTTTGGAGAAAGCTCCGTTGTGTGGCATGTAGTTTGCTCTTAACGCACACCTTTGAAACTGCGGGAGCCCACACACTAGCAGCGTAAAGGAGTATCGGCTCTATTGCGGCAGTATATATAGTGCGGAGCACTTCTGAGTGTAGTCCCCAATCAACCTTTGCCGCTCTGCAAAGCTGTTTATATGCTGTGATGGCTTTGGTGCATTGGTTTCCGACGTGGGCGTTGAAAGTTAATTTACTGTCAATTATGACTCCAAGTAGTTTAATTTCGCTCTTCATGCCGATGTCAACCCCGCCCATGCCCAGGCGCGGGGTGTCGTATTTAAGTTTCCGCGTAAGTACCATGGCATTTGTTTTATGCGGTGCGAATTTTAATTTATTAGCGACACCCCACGCGCGGACACGCTCGAGGATCCCATTGGCACGAGTTTCTATTTCCAACGCTGTATGTCCGTCGAAAACCAAAGCAACGTCATCAGCAAATGCTTGCACGTATACTCCCTCTCTCTCTAGGTCTTTAAGCAGCGGGTCCAGCAAGAGATTCCAGAGAATCGGGCCTCCCACAGAGCCTTGCACACAACCTTTCTCTGTATTCTTTCTGTGTTCTGCCCCAGCATATCTCAGTCTTACGTGCCTATCACTGAGGTAGCTATCAATGACGCGGCGTATATTTATTGGGCATTTTTCTTCGGCCAGCCGGACTCGGATTTTCGGCCACCAGGCGCTATCAAAGGCTCCCTCTATGTCCAAAGATACTACTGTGACAATTTTCTTTTGGTTAAGTTTGGACCTTATGTGTTTGACCAGGTCATAGAGGGAGTCTTCGGTGCTCTTCTGGGGCATGAATCCGTACTGACGTGAGCTCATTTGTGGTACAAGATAGTGTTTGACGCGCGCCATTAACATCTTCTCATAAATTTTTCCAAAGAGAGGGAGAAGGCCGATTGGACGGTACGATTTTGGGGTCGCGTAGTTGTCTTTTCCTGGCTTTTTCAGTATTATAACTACTGCCTCTTTCCACTCTTTTGGGAAGTAGTTCAACTCCAAGCATTTGTTGAGGAAGCCTAGGAAAAGAGTAGGATCCGTTTGAATAACTTGGGCACAGATGTCCGCCGTATATCCATCTAGCCCGGGTGCCTTTTTCGGGTTAAAGGAGTTTACGGCCATGTTCAGTTCTGTGATTGTGAACGGCGGATCTATACAGTCGTCTCTGCCTTGAGTAATGTTCACTTTTTCTGCCATGGCTCTGACGGATTTGTGTTCTTCAGTGTCTTGGTCCGTTCTATCCTCGGGATAGAATGTCTCAGCCAACATCTGAGCCGAGCCCTTGTTGTCAAGTGTCTGACCATTTTTGGCCATGGGCTGGTCCTCCGTCCTTCTGCTCGTTCTATTCAAGACCCTATACACGCCATCCCACACACTTTCACAATCCTGCTTTTCACAGAACTGCTTCCAGCTCTCCACTTGAGCTTTTTTGACTTCTCTCTCATACTTTTCCTTCCTTTCCAGGTACTCCTGCACGACAAAAGACCTACGGGCCGGTGCCGCACGACTGACTCTATTTTTGAAAGTTGTGACCTCCTTCTTCAAGTGTTGTAAGTGCTCGGACCACCATGGCATGGTAAGTGTTTTTGTGTTCTGTTTCTTTTTAGGTATGTGTTTTGTGCATGCTGTTGTTATTATATTTGTGTATTGTGTCAGTGTTTCGTCTAATTGTTTTGTGTTTGTGATGTTTTGTATATTGTGTTGTGTAATGTTATGGTCTTTGGTTAACTGGTTTAATTTCTCACGAAATTTAGGCCAGTTAGCCTTTCTTGTGTTGTATCGTCTTGTTGTTGTGTTGATGTGTGTCCCTTGAGATTTTTGTAAGTTTATTGTAAAGTGTATACCATTATGATCCGAGCTGGTCAGCCCCTCGTCTACCACCCAGTCGTTCACTCTCTCGAGCAGGTCCTCAGTACAAGCCGTGATGTCCACCTTGCTGGTATAACGTTTGCCACCTCTTATCGTGTCAAAAGTTGGTTTTGTACCTTTATTAAGAATATGTAGGTCCATTTCATCTATGGCTCTCAGAACCTCTTCTCCCCTCATGTCCGATCTCGACTCCCCCCACCATGTGCTCTTCGCATTCGAGTCACCCCCAATCACAAGCCAACTCGCTCCTGTCACTTCTCTGATTTTCCTTAGTTGGTTAAGGTATGGTTCAATGGGGCGATCCCCTTCAAAGTAGAAGGATACCACCGTGATCTTCCAAGCCTTCGTGTGTGCTCCCAGTACCAATATGTTTGCTGAGCTAAGCTGTGGGTACTGTACAATGTCTATTTTTGGGTCGAATACTGCTATTGCTGCTTTAACAGTACCACCGGTGTTGTTTTGGAAGATCCTCACATTTCGGTAATCCTTCATACTTCGCCCGCCCCCAACATATGGTTCCTGGAGAAGTGCCAGGGATGCCTTCCGTCTACTAGCTTCCATCATAAGCTCATCAGTGGCTAACATCTTCCTGTGTAAGTTGGCCTGCAGGATTGTATACGAGGATTTATCGCCCACAACGCCCTTAGCAATATGCTACCGCCGTCCGGGCAAGGATGTCCCATTTTCTGCGTATTGGGCACACACTGCTGAAGGCGTTGTGGTCAGTCTGCTCGTGCTTTGCTGCTCTGCAGTTTTTGCAGGATGCAGGTGCATCAGCTCGCCAGTCCAGACACTCGCTTTTAAGGTGAGGCCCTCCGCAGTGGCTGCAGAGGTCTATTGTCTCTTTGCAGTAACGTTTCCCGTGCCCATATGCGAGACATCTGGTGCATTGCACCAGTGGCGACTGGTCCTCAACGCGTATCCGCTGCAGATCAATCCGCATAGTTCCCGCTTCTGTTGCCCTCTTCCATATGGTCGGGGACGTACTTATGACTATATGGTTTGTCAGGGGATTTCTGGCCTTTTTTCGATATTTGATTTGGACGCGGTTCTCTTTATGGTCGAGGTTTTTGAAGAACTCTGGGTTTTGATTCTTAATTGCTGTCAGGACATTCTCTTCGCTGTGTATTGATAGGACATCCCTTAGGATTAGGAGCGGGTCTTTATTTACCATTTCCTCGCAAACTAGTTTTTTGCCTGAGCTTTCCAGTCGTGCCTTGATCTTATTCCTGTCTTCCTCCGTTTCACAGCTTACAACTATCTTTCTGTCCTTGGCTTTTCTCACTCTTTCAACCTTAACCCAGCCTTGTTTAGCGTCCATGACCTCTCTTATTGTGTCTAGCACACTCTCACTCGTTTCCCGCTCATCTTCCGATGCTACCGCAATCGAGTGGAGAGCTACCCTGTTTACTACAGATTTGTTAGGGTCTTTGGCCGCCACAGAGGCGTAGGTGGTCTGCGCTGCGTTTTGGGTACTGATTACCTGCATGAGCTCATCCATCTTCCTGTTGTTAGCCAATAACTGTGATGATGTTTCCTGCAGACGAGACAATAAGGTTACGTTCTGGTCTTCTATGTCTTTACGCATTTCTTTCGACATTGTCCCGACACCCTCATTTCCTTTGTTATTCTCCCGCGATTCTTTTTCTATGTCTTTAACTATTTGGTACACGCGGTTTACCGCTTCCAGAACCCCGTTTCTTATGTCCGTCCTCAAATTCCTGGAGTTGAGGATGTGTTGCTTCGCCTTGTCGAGGCAGGACAGTGCCTCCGACGTTTTGTCGGGATAAGATGTCGGGGAGTGTATGTATTCATATGTGCAATCTTGAGAGAGCGCTTTTTTGGTCCTAAGTTTTGCAGGTCCCGCCTGTGTCACTTTACTTGTTACTGGCGATGTTTGAGGCAGTTCTAATGACGCTTTCTCCCACTCTCCGATGCTTTTCCTGACTTTTTGAAGAGTTTTAGTTCTTTGTGGGGATTTTGGGCTTCCATTTTCCTTCCTAATATTTATTTCCGGGGTTCGGAACATAGCTGGAGGTTGAGAAATTAGCTTTGAAGTCAATAAAAGATAAATATAGTATATATATATATATATATTTATGATTTCTTGATTGCACTGGGGAGTATGAATTACGCTATTTGTCAGCTCTTTGGAGTAATAAGTTTTTCACCAGTTATAATTTCGAATTTAGCGCAGAATATTCACACCTCCGTGAGTGTCAAATTAAATAATTACCAGGGATGTAAAGTGTCCCAGTCTAATTTATATTATAAAAATAATATATAATTTATATAAAAATATATGAAAATATTAAATTTTTCGGTTGAGAAAGCTGTTTGTGGGCCACGACAATTTAAAGATAAACAAAATTTAACTCAGTTGTTAAAGTCTGTAAACAATAAACGATATTCCGTTTTTAAAATATAAGTAAAAAATTTTAATTTACAAAGTGTAGGTGGCGCTACTAGTACAATAAATCGCACATACACTTTTTGTATGGATCTGCTCTCCTTTACCTCGAGACTAAAGGGAGGGAGGGCGGGCGCTTCGTTCAAATTTTCCAAGTTCTCGTCGTCCGATCGGGGCGGTTGACGTCTCAATCGATGCGGACGGTCAAATGCAAGCTATTTAAACTATAAAAAGCGAAGGTTCAATGGAAAACTTTGAAAATATTAAAGAAAAACACAGATTTTAACCGAATTTGCTAAGTATTCCAAATTTTCCAACACCTATTTCCCGCAGAGTGGTCCTTAGTGTCTCAAAAGACGCGCAGGAACACGGCGCAGACGATGGTATAAGAAATTTGAAGAAAATTTACAATACAGAGTATTTTATGAAATTTTGAAAACGAAACTACCAAAAATTTACTATTTTAATATGAAAAACAATTGAAAATTGAATTTTCCGTCAGCAAAGATGTACCAAAAGGTGTTATTTAACGACCTCGGATCAACAAGAACCTAAAAACTAACAACGACAAATTAATACCAATTACAACCGGTCAAAACGGTATTGTGTCTATAAAATTACTATAAAATTTGGGGTTTTCCGGGATTTTCTCGAAATTCCAAAATGAAAACTTCACCCGAACCTTATAAACAGGTGGACGTCAACGAGACAAAAATTACTGTGAAAAAATCTTGAAAATCGGCCAGCGGAAACCCAGTGAAATATGCGAATTTGTGTCGGTTAGGTTAGGTTAGGTTAGGTTAGGTTAGGTTAGGTTCCCCCCCGAATTGGAATGTGCCTTGTCGTGGCGGGGGGGCTCAGTAACCCGTTGCAATCCAGCAACGGGCGAAGCCAAAACATTCCTCTGGTTGGGGCGCGCTGCGTCTGTCCCGTATCGGGCGGCAGTCGTGCTTCGTCGGTGCCCTGTGTCTGACCCATAGTGGGCGGCAGGGTGCCCTTTGGTGGTTGGGGTGGGCTGCGTCTGTCCCGTATCGGGCGGCAGTCTGCTTCGTCGATGCCCTGTGTCTGACCCATAGTGGGCGGCAGGGTATCCTTCGGTGGTTGGGGTGCGACTTGTCTGTCCCCAATGGGATGGCAGTCGTGCTTCGTCGGTGCCCTGCGTCTGACCCATAATGGGCGGCGGGGTACCTTTTGGTGGTTGGGGTGCGCTGCGTCTGTCCCGTATCGGGCGGCAGTTGCGCCTCGTCGGTTCCCTGCGTCTGACCCAGAATGGGCGGCAGGGATACCTCGCTGGGTGGTTTGGGGTGCACTGTGTCTGTCCGGTAGCCGGCGGCAGTGACACCTGACAGGGGAGCCCAACCCCTGAAAAAATGGGCCGACGATGTGGAGTCATCGGTGAAGATTGGTATGGATCAAAGCGATTGTCAATGTGGTCCCCAGGTGGGTACGTCGGCAGATGCCGGGAAATCCCACCCCTCCACCTCGGTGGAGGGCCGCCCCTCGTACTCTGGGGGGGGCAACAACCGCTTCGTGGGCCAGCAGACCGCTGGCTCTCGTAAACACAACATGGCACACGAAACAAGGACACTGAATAAAGCCGACCCTGAACCCGGTCGTAAAATGGGTTCGCAGGAGGAAGACGCTCGTTCTGAAGAGTCGAGCTCAGCGATGAGTGTTGGGGAGTCTCTGGTTGGAGAGACTCGAGGGCGGCTCTGGCAGCGGAAACGCAGCCGTTCCGCCAGGGGAGTGACGTCCGATGAGGATAGTGGCTCTGCTTCGGAGTCTGTAAATACTCCGAAGGTTTCCACCGCACGCCGAGGCAGAGGCCGACCGCCCACAACTGGGCAATACGTCGGCCTCGCCAGAGCCAAGGCGGAATTGGTGGCAGCTCAGCGCGCGGAGATGGAGCTCCGCGCTGAGAAGGAAGTGGAGGAGGCGGCTCGCAAAATCCGCACGGCTAGAGCCAAACCCGGCTCGCCGGATATTGCGAGTACCGCAGTGGAGGAGACCTCGGCGACGGACTTGCAAGCTCGAGTGTTGAGCTCCGTCGAGGTCATCTCCCAAGTGGCGAGCACCTCGAAGAACCTTAAGGGGACGTATGTTAAGGCTCTTCGAGATGCTGCCTCCTCCATTAAGGAGCTGGTAGGTGAGCTCCACCAGCGCACCGCGTCGGAGGAGCTGACCCGTCTGCGGCTGGCCAATGACCGCTACAAAGCGGACAATGACCAGCTGCGGACGGAGTTGGTGGAGCTACGCCGCGAGTTGGCCGCATTACGGGCCGACATGCGGCGTGCCCCAGACAGGGTGGCAGAAGAGCTGCCACGTGTCAATGTCGGGGGGTCGTGCCAAACGCCGACCCCGTCCTCCGACAAGGCGCAGGAGCTGGAGCGGAGCATCTTGCTCAGTGTGGGCAAGATGCTCGACGCTCGGTTCGAGGGCTTGCAGCAGAGGCTGCTACCCGAACCGCGCCTCCGCCCACCGCTGGCTGCCGACAAGGCCAAGGCTGCCCCCCAGCCCAAGCCTGTGGCACCAGCGGTCCCGACGTCCCAGGGCAGGTCTGGCCCCGGCCCATCCCCAAAGTCCCAAAAGGGAAAGAAGGGAAAGGCCAAAGCCAAACAACCTGCCCCAGCCCCACCCCAACGGGAGCCCCGGCCACTGCCGCCGGCTCCTGCGTCCATGGACGAGGGGTGGAATGTGGTGGCGAGACGGCGTCCAAAGGCGGCACCAAAGAGTGCTGCCCTGCCGTCTCAACCACGGAGGGCCCAATCTGCGGTGCCTGACTCCCAGCAGGCTCCGCAGAAGAAGGGACGGAGGCGCAAACCACGTGCTCCCCGGTCTCTGGCTGTGGTTCTCAAACTGCAGCCAGAGGCGTTGAAGAAGGGCGTCACCTACGCCGCAGCTCTATCCGAGGCCAAGAAGAAGGTCGACCTTCAAAGCCTCGGAATAGAGTCCGTGAGGTTCAGAGTGTCCGCCACCGGGGCCAGGGTCCTGGAGGTGCCTGGTTCAACCAGCACTGATAAGGCGGACACACTCGCGGACAAGCTGCGTGCCGCCCTTGGGGAGGACGTGGTGGTGTCCAGGCCCATCAAATGCGCGGAGCTGCGAGTGTCCGGTTTGGACGATGCGGTCTCCGCTGCAGATGTCGCGGCGGTCGTAGCCAGAATCGGCGGATGCACAATTGCATCCGTCAAGACTGGTGAAATCCGTCGAGACAATTCGGGCCTGGGCACGCTCTGGCTGAGCTGCCCGGTGGCTTCCGCCAACAAGGTGGCTGATGGCAGGCGACTGCTAGTCGGTTGGGTGTCGGCGAAGGTCTCGCTCCTCGAAGCGAGACCTCTGCGCTGCTTCCGGTGCCTTCAACTCGGGCACGTCCGGGAGCAGTGCAGCAGTCCGGTTGACCGCAGCAGTAATTGCTACCGCTGCGGAAAACCGGGCCACCTCGCCCGCGACTGCAGCGCAGCCGCTGCACACTGCACTGTGTGCGCGGCAGCCAAGAAGCCGGCCGATCACAGGCTGGGGGGCAAATCGTGCCATGCCCCTCGGCCTAAAAGGCGGCTACCACCACCGACTGCATCCTCAACGCAGTCGGCCAGCGGCAGCTCAGCTGGAGTGTCCGGGGACGGACTTGTGGCCATGGAATCCTAGTAATGGACCACAAGCTCCGATTCCTCCAGGCGAATATCGAGCACTCCGCCCGAGCTCAGGACCTCCTGTTCCAGAGCTTCGCGGAGTGGTCGATAGACGTGGCAGTGATCTGCGAGCCGTACTTCGTCCCCCCAGGTGAGAACTGGGTGCGGGACAATGACGGCTCCGTCGCGATCGTCCGATGGGGCGCGGCGAACTCCCCACCCTTCGAAAAGGTAGCGAAGGGTCCGGGATACGTCGCTGTGTGGTTTGAGGATTTTGTAGTCGTCGGTGGCTACTTTTCCCCGAACCGCACACTCGCCGAGTTCGAGATTTATCTCGGACGGGTGGGCGCCTTAATCGGCCAATGCCACCCTCGCCAAGTGCTCCTCGCTGGCGACTTCAATGCCTGGAATACGGCTTGGGGTTCCGTCAGAACGGACGTATTTGGCGAGGCACTGGAGGAGTTTGCCCTCGGACAAGGGTTGGCCCTTCTCAACCGGGGATCGATGAGCACGTGCGTGCGACCCCAGGGCGAGTCGATCGTGGACATCACGTTCGCGAGTCCCGCCCTGGCGCGCCGTGTTCGGGACTGGGGAGTGGTGGATACGGCGGTGTTGTGTGATCACCGATACATTCGGTTCGATCTCGCAGCCGTATCCCCGTCAGATCCAGCCGGTCCCTTCCGGCCCCCGGTTGACGACGGCCCGAGGTGGCAGTTGAGGCACCTCGACAGGGACCTCGCGAAGGAAGCTGCAATTGTGCAATCGTGGGTGTCCGCGCCTGTGGGCCCCGTGGTGGTGGAGGACGAGGCGGAATGGTTGCGGGGCGCGTTGTCGCAGGTTTGCGACGCGTCAATGCCCCGAGCCAGGCGTCGTCCCCCGAAGCCCCAGGTGTACTGGTGGTCCGCCGAGCTCACGAATTTGCGTGCAGCTTGTGTGGTCGCACGACGCCAGTACACCAATTACAGGCGGCGGCGGATGCGGGAGGAGAATGTGATTGCACTCCTGCATGCTTCCTTCCTTCAAGGAGTCCCGGCGGCAGCTGAAGGCAGCGATCGGCAGGGCTAAGGCTCTTGCGAGGGAGGAGTTGCTGGGGACGTTGAACCGCGACCCGTGGGGGAGGCCGTACAGGTTGGCGATGTGCAAACTTCGCCCCTGGGCACCCCCACTCACGCGAAGTCTCCAGCCGCAAATCCTGGACAGAGTCGTTGCGGCCCTGTTTCCGCGGACGGGGGACCATCCCAGTCCCCCCATGATGCCTTCGGTTGCCGCGGAGCCCGGCCCGGATGTGGCGCCGTCAGTGACCCCGGGAGAGCTGGGAGCTGCGGTGTTGCGGCTGCGAGCCAAAAACACCGCCCCCGGTCCTGACGGCGTACCCGGCCGGGTGTTGGTCTTGGCCATGGATGCCCTCGAGCCTCGTCTGAGGAGACTTTTCGACGCCTGTCTGGCCCTAGGCCAAGTTCCACAGCGGTGGAAGACAGGTCGTCTCGTTCTCCTCAGAAAGGAAGGGCGTCCGGCGGAATCCCCATCTGCGTACCGCCCGATAGTGATGCTCGACGAGGACGCCAAACTCTTTGAGAGAGTTGTGGCCGCCCGGATCGTCGAGCACCTAGAGGATGTCGGACCGGATCTGGCAGACTGCCAGTTTGGATTCCGCAGGGGTAGGTCTGCCGTAGACGCGATTCAGCGGGTTAAGTCCTTGGCGCAGGACGCGATCGCCCGGGGTGAGGTCGTGTTGGCGGTGTCTCTGGACATCGCCAACGCATTTAACTCCCTCCCCTGGAGCTGCATCAGGGAGGGGCTCCGATTCCACGGAGTTCCTCCGTACCTGCGCCGGGTCGTCGGGGACTACCTGTCTGGGCGTGCGGTGGAATACCCCGGTCGAGACCGGTGGTGTCGGCGGGAGATGTCGTGCGGCGTTCCTCAGGGGTCGGTACTAGGCCCACTCCTCTGGAACATCGGCTACGACTGGGTGCTGCGAGGAGCCACAGTGCCGGGTGTCGGCGTAGTCTGTTACGCGGACGACACCTTGGTCACTGCCCGAGGCAAAAGCCACAGGGATGCTTCCTTGCGCGCCACCGCCGGCGCGGCATTCGTGGTGGGCCGCATACGGCGATTGGGTTTGCGGGTGGCGCTCGAAAAGTCCGAGGCCGTGGTTTTCCATGGCCCGCGGAACGCGCCGCCCCGGGGTGCCCATATCGTCGTATCCGGAGTCCGCATCGACGTGAGGCCGTCGATGCGCTATCTGGGACTCGTCCTGGATAGCCGGTGGAACTTCGGCCCCCACTTCGAGTGCCTTGAGCCTCGGCTGCTGAGGGCGGCTGCGGCCCTGGGAAGGCTGCTGCCGAATCTCGGCGGACCTGAGACGTCGTGTCGGCGTCTCTACGCGGGAATCGTGAGATCGATGGCCCTGTATGGTGCCCCTGTGTGGGCCGGCAGCGCCCTGAGTCGCAGCAATATCGCCCGCTTGACGCGAGTCCAGCGGGTGATGGCGATCAGGGTGGTACGGGGTTATCGCACGATCTCGGGTGAGGCATCTTGCGTGCTGGCGGGTACTATTCCCTGGGACCTGGAAGCGAGAGCCCTCGCGTCGCTCTACGAGTGGCGCGTGGAGGCGCTCCGGGCCAGGGGTCACCCGCCTGCACTGCAGGAACAGGAGGGGCACAGAGCTGAGCTGCGCCAACGGGCTACCGAAGCGTGGGAGTCCAGGCTGGCGCTTTCGAGCGCCGGACTCTGGACTATCGAGGCAATTCGTCCGGTCTTCCAGCAGTGGTTGGGTAGGCGACACGGTTTCCTGACCTACCGTCTGACTCAGGTGCTCTCGGGACATGGTTGTTTCGGGAGTTACCTGTTTCGGATCGGTCGGGAACCGAATGCCAGGTGCCACCACTGCGACGATTGCCTCGACGAGACGGCCCAGCACACGCTGGAGGTGTGCCCGGCGTGGGATGCGGAGCGCAGCGCGCTCGGCTCTGTATTGGGTGCCGACATCTCGCTCCCGACCGTGGTTCGCGCTATGGTCGAGAGTGAGAGATCGTGGCAGGCGGTGCGATCCTTCTGCGAGGCCGTAATGCTCGCGAAGGAGGCGGCGGAGAGGGCTAGGGAAGATGATGCATCCTCCCTTCCGCTTCGTCGCCGTCGCACGGGACGCCGGAGGGCGGCTTTCGTTGCCGAAAGCCTCCCTCTCCCGCAGTCCCATGAGCCTTCGTTGGCGGGTTCGGGGGAATCCGCCTCCGGTCCAGGGCTCGAGATGGCGCGTGCGCTTCCTGCGCACCATCTCATGAGGGACGACTAGAGAGGGACCCCTCCCTCTCGGGACGTCGCCGGCGCTGCACAGAGCGCCGGCCAACGCTGTCGGGTCGCGAACGAATGCGCAAGCTCCTCGTGACCCGACTCCGTGCGTCCAGACGGAAGCCGCAGGTTTTTAGTCGGTAAGAGTCCGGCATAACCCGACCTCGGCCCCCGCTGGGGTAGGGTATCCATGAGGATTTTCCTGCGTTAAAAAAAAAAAAAAAAAAAGGTTAGGTTAGGTTAGGTTCCGCGGACCTCCGCGGACCTGCTTGGTTGTCCAAGTGGGAGGGGAGGTGATACCCCTACGCGGCGCGTCTCCGGGTGGCGGATAGGAGGCCACTCTTCTCACTCTTCTTTATGAAGAGTGGTCCAGAGTGGTAGGGGCTTTTTCTATTTGAAAGGGCCCCCGCGGACCAAACACTGGGGAGGGGGGAAAGGTTGGGGTGGGCTGCGTCTGTCCCGTATCGGGCGGCAGTCCTGCCTCGTCGGTGCCCTGTGTCTGACCCATAGTGGGCGGCAGGGCGCCCTTTGGTGGTTGGGGCGGGCTGCGTCTGTCCCGTATCGGGCGGCAGTCTGCTTCGTCGGTACCCTGCGTCTGACCCATAGTGGGCGGCAGGGCACCCTTTGGTGGTTGGGGCGGGCTGCGTCTGTCCCGTATCGGGCGGCAGTCTGCTTCGTCAATTCATCGGCGGAACGCGGGGCATTTGTTTGTTCTGCGTTGATTTTGGGAGTTTTGGTCGGCGTGGGCTTTTGTCCGGACCATGGAGGTGTTGACTGCCGGGGCTTTTGTCCGGGTCAAGGGTGGTGGGCGCGGCGTGCACTCACACTGCCATAAAAAATCCCTAAAGGGCCGTTATTGGGAGACGTGGTAACGGCCGCCCTCTGGGGTGGTAGCTGAGGCACAGCTACCTGCAAGCGCCAACCCTGGGTACCTTCCGCCCCCCAGGTGTAAGTAGGATTCACCTTGGCATTCGTGTCACTGCCATGTTTGTGAATATCAAAAACACGGTACTCGTGGGAACAATATGGGAAAAAATACAAAAACCAAAACCACAGACGTTAGGCCCGCGAAGGGTGGAGTAAATGATGAAGGTGGCTTCCGTGCCCTTAGGCAGAGGAAGGAAGTGCGGAGGGGGGATTCGGCTACGAGGAGTCGGTCCGGGAACAGTAGCTCTGGAGGAGCAAGGGCAGTTTCGAGGGCATCGGTGCTCTCTGAAACTGTCAATGAAACGGCGAGAAAATCGGATCACGATTGCACGCGATTTGATGAAGTGAGGAGTGGAAGCGAGGTGGAAGAGATGTCCACCAACTCGTCCGACACTGAGGGGAGTGTGTCCCGCCAAATTTTGGCGGCGGGCAAGAAACGACTGCGCCAAGCTAGGACAAATAGCTCTAGCAGCGGTAAAGACGCGGTTGGAGGAGGAGCTGCTAAAAGTAGTGGCAAGCCGGCGGGCAAGAGGGGACGTGGTAGGCCTCCTACCACTGGAGAGTACGTTGGTCTTGCTCAGGCCAAACGGACCCTAATTGAGGCCCAAAGAAAGGAGCTCGAGTTGGCGACCAACTTGGCGATCGCAGAGTCCACCAAGACGCTGGGTGCGTCGGCGGACACAGTGAAGGGTCGAGTCCAAGCAAGCCTGGACTTGATTCTGGAGGTGGCGGCTAAGTCCGGAAACCTTAAAGGCACTTTTGTAAATGCCCTTAAGAGGGCCGCGGCGCAGATCCGAGAAGAAATGGCCTCCATTTACGAAAGGAATCAGTCCGAAGAGGTAGCAGCTCTCCGGGCTGAAAACGCCCGCCTCACTGCAGAACACGCAGAGCGCATGGAGGCCGTGAGGGAGGAGAACGCTCGCCTCAGTGCGCAGGTCGAAAACCTCCGCGCTGAAATGGCGACATGGCGCGTGGATATGGAGACGGCCCGCGCCACGGCCCTGGTTGTGCCTCGGCCGGCGTGCCAGACTAGGGAGGAGATTCGGCCTGCGAGAACTTCTCCACCTGAAGAGGAGCTCAGGGCAGGTATCGTCCGGGAGTGTAGCTTAATGATGCGCTCCATGCTGGAGAGCATCAGTGGCCGGCTACTCCCGGAGAAAAGGCTGCGCCCGCCTCTGAAAGCGGATGCTAGGACGGAGACGACTTTTTCGGTGCCCCCTGCACAGTCGGCGCCGAAGAACCAAAAAAGGGGGAAGGCACCTACCCGGGTACTTGATCCCGAACCGGAGTCACGCCCGAGCACCTCCACGGTCCAACCTGATAGCTGGACCACGGTGGTGCGCAAGGGCAAGAAGAAAAAGACGGCGAATGCTCCGGGACCACGCGCCACTCCAGTGACGGCCCCGAAGAAAAATGCGAGGAGAAAGCCAGCTAGGGGCAATGCAAGGCCGAGAACAGCAGCAGTGGTAATCACCCTGTTGCCCGAGGCTGCTGAGATTGGCCTCACTTACGAGAGGGTCCTCAGGGAGGCAAGGGGAGGCATCGATCTGACCTCCCTGCAGATCGACGACGGACTCCACATCCGTTCGGCCGCTACGGGGGCTCGAGTTCTGGAGATCCCCGGCAAGGAGAGCGGCAGCAAGGCGGACTCCCTGGCTATCAAGCTAAAGGAGATCCTCCCGGAGACCGTCCGGATCACCCGGCCCGTGAAATGCATCGATCTGTGCATTTCCGGGCTGGACGACTCGGTTTCTGGCGTGGACCTGGCAGCTGCCATATCCCGGGATGGGAAATGCCCAGTCGACCAGGTGAGAGTTGGGCCGATCCGTTCTGGAATGTTCGGCGCTGGCAGTGCCGTGATCCAGTGCCCGATCGAAGCGGCCAAAGCAATTGCCGCTAAAGGGCGCCTTCTTGTCGGGTGGAGTGCTGCGCGGGTGCGAACACTGGACCCCCGGCCCATGAAGTGCTTCAAGTGCTTCGAGATTGGCCACACGGGGGTCCAATGCCAGTCCAAAGTGGACCGCAGCCAGAACTGCTTCCGATGTGGTGAAGCAGGCCACAGGGTGGCTGAATGCAGCAACGAGCTGAACTGCCCGATGTGCAAGGCAGCAGGGAGGATGGCGAATCACACGCCAGGGGGTCGCAAATGCGCACGCCCCAAGAAGAATAGAGGGTGGCCTAGAATGACCCCAGCCGTCCCTCTACAGTCCAGGGAGCCGCCTACGGAGGCGATGTTGACCGGTCATTAATGGCGTGCCAACATCGCTTCCTCCAGGCAAATCTAAACCACTGTGCCGGTTCGCAGGACCTGTTCCTGCAATCCGTGCTACAGTGGTCGGTTGATGTGGCGGTAATATCGGAGCCATACTACGTCTCCTCCCAGCCAAACTGGGTGGGGGCCACGGATGGCTCCGTGGTGATTATTGCCGCTTCCGGCCCGGACTCCTTGCCCCTCTCCATCAGGGAGCGAGAGCCTGGCATAGTGGCAGCGGTGTGGAGTGACTTCCTGGTCGTCGGGGTCTATTTTTCTCCGAACAGACCACTCGTCGAGTACGAGTTGTTCCTCGACCGGGTTGGGGCGGTGGTGAGACGAGCGGCACCTATGCCGGTCATTGTCCTCGGCGACTTCAACGCCCACAGCACGAGTTGGGGGTCCCCGGAGACCGACGATCGTGGAGAGGCGGTAGACGTGTGGGCGTCAGCGTGCGGCCTTGTGCTGTTGAACCAAGGCTCTGTCAACACGTGCGTGCGACGACGGGGAGGGTCAATAGTAGACTTAACGTTTGCTAGCCCCGTTCTCGCTACGCGCGTGCTGAACTGGCGGGTCCTGGATAATGAGGAGACCTTATCAGACCACCAATACATAGGGTTTGCGGTCTCCTCCTTGTCCAGTATCGACTTCTCCCGACGAAGGGCGGAGGGTCGGAATGCGGCCTTCCCGAGGTGGGCTCTATCCCGCCTTGACGATGAGCTGTTGGTAGAGGCGGCAATCGTCCAGTCCTGGGCCATGCGGCCGTTTGGGCCGAATGAGGTGAACGAGGGGGCGCTTAAATTTCGGGGGGCGCTTACGCATATATGCAACGCTTCCATGCCCCGAACCAAGAGTTTTGCTCCGAGGAGGCAAGTATACTGTTGGACTGACGAAATAGCGGCTCTTCGGTCCCGCAGCAACGCGGCTCGTCGTCAGTTCACCAGATACCGAAGGCGGCCTAACCGGGACGAGGAGTTCGAGGACCTGCTCCATCAAGCACATCTTGAGGCCAAAAAAGAGCTTCAACTGGCCATAAGCAGGTCCAAGGAATCCAAACGGAGGGAGATGCTGGAGGGGCTTGATCGAGACCCATGGGGTCGCCCGTACCGAGCGGCGCGAAATAAACTGCGCACTCAGGCCCCTCCAGTCACGGAGACCATGAATCCCCAACTGATGGGGGAAGTGATGTCAGCCCTGTTCCCGGACGGGCCGGCTCTCGTCCCACCGACGATGACGGAGGAACCCGTCGAGGAAACCGACCAGGTTGGTGAGGTCCCCCCCGTCACGCAGTCTGAGCTTGCAATCGCTGTGAGAAGGCTCCGGGCGAAGAACACCGCTCCCGGGCCGGATGGTGTTCCGGGCCGGGTGTTGGCACGGGCGTTGGGTGAGTTGAGGGCCCACATTACCGGGCTTTTCGACGCATGCCTTGCGTCATGTCGGTTTCCGGCTTGCTGGAAAGAGGGCAGGCTCGTGCTCCTCAGGAAGGAAGGGCGTCCGGCAGAATCTCCTTCTGCCTTCCGCCCAATTGTGCTGCTGGACGACACGGGAAAGCTCTTCGAGCGCGTCATCGCCTCCCGTGTCGTCGAGCATCTCCGAGAGGTGGGTCCGAATCTGGCGGACTGCCAATATGGATTTAGGGGGAGGCGATCGACGATCGACGCTATACTGTGCGTGAAAGGTTTGTCGGATGAGGCGGTGGCCAAGGGCAGCGGTTTGATGGCAGTCTCGTTGGATATCTCCAACGCCTTCAATTCACTGCCCTTTGCCTGTATCGAGGAGGCACTTAAGTACCATCGCGTACCACTCTACCTGTGGAGGCTAGTCACTGACTATCTCCGGGACAGAGTGGTGATGTATGTAGGGAGAAATGGCAGCGTCGATCGCCGATCGGTCCAGTGTGGGGTTCCGCAGGGGTCGGTCTTAGGGCCACTCTTGTGGAACATAGGATTCGACTGGGCTCTTAGAGGAGAGCTACCCCCGGGAGTGAACGTCGTGTGTTATGCAGACGACACGCTGGTCACGGCCAGGGGTAGAGAATACGAGGAGGCGTCCAGGCTTGCAGCAGATGGCACGCAAATGATCGTCGGGCGGATCGAAGCGTTGGGCCTGAAGGTGGCCTTCGCAAAAACCGAGGCTCTGTACTTCCACGGGCCTCGGCGGGGGCCTCCTGAAGGTGCCAACGTTACGATAGGAGGAATGCGGATCGGAGTGAAGTCCCACATGAAGTATCTTGGACTTCACCTCGATCCACGGTGGAGCTTCCGGGAGCATTTTAATCGACTGGCTCCGAAGCTCCACGGGGCCGCTTCGGCCCTGGGCAGGCTTCTCCCGAATGTGGGTGGACCAAGTAGGACCTGCCGGCGACTGTACGCTGGCATAGTGAGGTCCATGGCGATGTATGGGGCACCTGTGTGGTTCGGGGCTCTGACTCGCCCGAATAAGGCCAAGCTGTTCTCAGCGCAGCGGGTCATGGCCATCAGGGCCATACGAGGCTACCGCACAGTCTCCCATGAGGCGGCGTGCGCACTTGCAGGAACGCCCCCCTGGGATCTCGACGCAGAGATCCTAGCGGAGGCGTACTTCGAACGGAGGGAGCGGGAGACCGAGGGCAGCTCGAGATGGATGCGGCGGGCCCAAGAAAGACGGCTGCGTGTCTGGAAGGAACGGCTTGCAGAGCCGTCCGCGGGTGTCTGGACTGTGAGTGCTGTTCGCCCGGTGCTAAAGCAGTGGGTGAACAGACATCACGGCTCGCTCACATACCGGCTGGTACAGATTCTGTCGGGGCACGGCAGCTTCGGCCGATATTTGTGCCACATAGTTGGTAGGGAGCCCCTGGCGATGTGTCATCACTGTGGTGACAGAGATGACACTGCCGAACACACGCTCGGGGCATGTCCAGCGTGGGTGCAGGAGCGGGTGGCTCTGGTCGCCGTTGTTGGAGGAGACCTCTCCTTGCCGGCCGTGGTCAAGGCCATGGTCGGTGACGAGAGGTCATGGGAGGCGATGGTCTCCTTCTGTGAAGCAGTAATGCTCCAAAAGGAGGCCGCGGAAAGGACTCGCGAGGATGATCCCCTCTCGGCTCCGATCCGCCGTAGACGGCCTGGGCGCCAACGGAGGGCTTACGCCCAAATGTCGTAACCCTGGCGACGACAAACCTCGGGTGGCGGAAGCGGGGACTCTTCCGACACTCGATGTCACGTAGGAACGTGGTCTTCCAAATGTTCCGGAAGACCACATGAACCAAGGAGCGCAGGTACACCCTGTTTATCTCGGAGGCTCTGCATTGCGCGGAGAACGCCCGCGGCATGTGGAAGAATGCAAAAGCGTACCCATGTGCCGCATCACGGGCAAGGTCGGGACATCGAGGGGTTTTAGCCAGTAGGAGTCTGGCATAACCCCGCCACGTCCCCGCGTGCCTGGGTATCCATGAAGGATTTCCCCTCGTTAAAAAAAAAAAAAAAAAAAAAAAAAAAAAAAAAAAAAAAAAAAAAAAAAAAAAAAAAAAAAAAAAAAAAGGTTAGGTTAGGTTAGGTTAGGTTAGGTTAGGTTGGAGCGCTGGGTAGATAGCCTCCACGTGGCGCGCTCTGGGCAACGGCTACACTCACGGTAACGCAGTGGGTGGCCGGCAGATGATCTACTGTTTTCGTCGTCTAGATTTTCGCTTCGTGAGGGACTTCTGACACTGTTGTTCACCGACGACTTTCGCTTTTGTACACTGGACTTTGTTTTTGCTTTTGATTTGGATTTTGATTTTGTTGTGGTTTCTCTCTTGGTACGTATAAGTTTTTAACGTTACTTTTCGTTACCACGCTACTTTGCTTCCTTGGGGTACTTTTCGATTTTCGGGTTTCCTCAGGGGAGCACCTTTTAGGTATTTTCTCTGTTTGTTTTGATTTTGTTTTGTTTCGTTTATTTTTAGGCTTAGGGTTGTACTCTAATATTCTGGGGTCCCATCATTATGATGGGCCCAACAGAATTGGAGAGCAGCGGCTCTGAAACCGCAAAAAGTTGGTGTCGTAAACGATCATTTTTGACGTTCTCCACCACTGAGGATTCGGGCTCAGATACTGAGACCGAAGCAAGTGCAGCGGGGAAGGTGGCTGTTCCACTTTCCAAATTTAGGAAACCAGAGCCCCCAACTGTTGGGTCAACTGGCAAGAAAGTTTCCAAGAAAATAGAAACTGAGGAGGCTCTTGATCGCCAATTAAAGAGCCGATCTTTCCGAAAGGAAAAATCTCCCCCCCCTGTAATGGAGGAAATCATTGATGCCGATGAACTCAGTATCGATGACATTAAACTGAAGGCGGGTCAACGTGTGGCAAGGATTCTCTCCATGGCTACCACTTCAAACAATTTGAAGGGTGGCTTTGTTAGAGAGTTCAGGTCATGTGCAAAGGACCTTAACGAGATCATTGAGAGTCTTTCCAGGCGATCAATAGCTGAGGAGACAAAGAGGCTCCAAAAGGAAAACATCCGCCTCAAAAGGCACTTGGATGACCTCAAAACTGAGGTGGCCGCACTACGGCGGGATTACTCCGAAAGGAAAGCCCCTCAGGCGAACCAGGTAGCACCCTCTGATTTGGTGGCTGAACTGAAAGCAGTAATGCTTGAGGAGATCCGTGGCGGGATAATGAGTTCCGTGGGTAAAATGGTGGATGCTAAGTTGTCAGGCATCCAAGATCGCCTTTTACCCCCTAAAGTCTTGCGTCCATCCCTGGCGCACGAGCGACTACTGGAGTCAGTTTTGCCTGGCCCTCAGTCTAATGTGGCAGGAGGCTCACCCTCTCCAGCAAGAGTGCCCAAAGCTGCAACCACAGCACTGCCAACAGAAAGCTGGGTCACTGTTGTTAGAAAGGGTAAAGGCAAGGGGAAAAAATCTTCCCCTTCAACTGCGTCTATGGCTGCGACGGCAAATGTGGTGCTTCCGGCGGCCCGCGGTGCGGCCCCCATAAACCCACAGGTTAAAGCGGCTTTGCCAACTAAGGCATCAAGGCTGGCGAAGAAACTGGCCACTCCTCGATCCTCCGCCGTAGTCATAACACTACAGCCGCAGGCAATCGAAAAGGGGGTAGACTATAAGGCTGCTTTAACCAAAGCCCGGCAAGGCATTAATCTTGCTGAAATGGGGATCGGCCAGATAAAAATTCGGCAGACGGCTACGGGTGGTCGCATTCTTGAGCTTCCGGGTTCGCAAAGTAAAGAGAAGGCCGACCAGCTCGCCGAGAAACTTCGAGCAACGCTGGCAGATGTAGCTCGGGTCGACCGACCGGAAAAATTGGCCGACTTACGTATTGGAGGTCTTGATGATTCCATCTGTCTAGAGGAAGTGGTGGCTGCGGTTTCAGCAAAAGGATGCTGCAACCCTGACCAGATCAAGCCGGGAACTCTGCGCATGTCAGCGAACGGTGTCGGATCTATTTTACTTCGCTGCCCTATCGGGGCTGCGAAGAAGATATCCGAGGCGGGGCGCCTATTAATCGGGTGGAGCTCTGCGCAAGTGACGGTCTTGGAGGCGCGTCCCATGCGCTGCTTTAAATGCATGGGGGTTGGGCACACCAGGACAATGTGCCCGTCCCTTGCTGAGCGCGGGGACTTGTGTTTTAGATGTGGTAAGCCTGGACATAAGTCCGTCACGTGCGCTGCCAAGGAACACTGCGCAGTCTGCGCTGATATGGGACGGCCATCAGGTCATATAATGGGGGGCAGGAACTGCAATCCTCCCCCCACTAAGAAGAGAGTGGCTTCCGGGACAAGAGCCGCTCCTGTTGTTGGACGCCGTTCGGCTATTGAGGAAGTTGAGATGACCGAATAATGAATCCTTCATTCAACTTCCTCCAAGGGAACCTCAACCACTGCGCTGGAGCTCAGGATTTGTTCCTCCAGGCCATGGCGCAGTGGGAAATAGAGGTAGCGGTCGCAGCTGAGCCGTACTCCGTGGCTCCGCGACCGCAATGGGCAGGGTCCGCTAATGGCGATGTGGCCATTGTCGTTCGATCGGGGGGGTGTAACACCCTAAGTGTCAGGGAGAGGGGTCCAGGGTTCGTGGCGGCCAGGTGGGGGGAGTACACCATAATTGGTGTATACTTCTCCCCGAACAGGCCGCTTGCGGAATATGAACCGTTTCTGGATTCTCTCCTAGCGGTGGTTTGGCGCATGGCGCCCGACCCCGTTATCCTGATGGGCGACCTTAACTCGAGGTCGCGGGTGTGGGGTGACACCCTCACCGATGCGTTCGGCGTGGCCCTGGAGGAGTGGGCCGTTGAAGCAGGGCTGTCCCTCATAAACAGAGGGACAGTACCAACCTGTGTGCGATCGCAGGGGGAGTCCCTGGTGGACATAACGTTCACCTCCCCCTCGATTGCGAGCAGGTTGCGAGAATGGCGAGTGCTGGAGCATGAAGTGACCCTATCGGACCACCGATACATCCGGTTCGAGGTCACAAAGCTCCAGCCTCCAGCCGAGCCTCCACGGCATGCTCCTGCCTTCCCGCGCTGGTCGACGGGCCGCCTCAATCGCGAAATCGCATGTGAGGCGGCAATCGTCCAAGCGTGGTGTGTGCCGCCAAATGCACCGGCCACGGTGGATGAAGGAGCTGGTCGCTTCCGCGCTGCCCTAACGGCGGTGTGCGACGCCTCTATGCCTCGATCGAGGGCCTACCGTGGTCGCAAGGCCGTGTACTGGTGGTCCCAGGAGATTGCGGATCTCCGGGACGTGCACGGCCGTGCCTGGCGGGAGTGTAACCACTTCCGCCGGCGGCGCCACCGCGATGCGGCGGAGGAGGCAAGGCTGATGGCGGCTTGCAAAGCTACCAAAAAGGCATTGCAAGCAGCCATCTGCATCGCCAAGGAGCGGGCCCGACAGGAACTGCTGGAAGGTCTCGAAAGGGACCCATGGGGTCGTCCGTACAAGGCGGCTCGGAACAAACTCCGTGCCGCAGGACGTCCCCTTACTGAGACCCTCCAACCAGAGTTCCTGGAGGTGGTCGTGGACGAGCTGTTCCCTGTCAGCTCGGACCACGCCCTCCCTCCCCCAGTGGGAGTAGTGTGGGAGATCGAGACCCCCCCAATCACGGGGGCTGAGATGGAGGGTGCCATTTCCCGCTTGGGGAGGAAGAAGACGGCCCCTGGACCGGACGGAGTACCCGGACACCTCCTTGGGATTGCCATGGAATCCCTCGGAGGCCCGCTTCGGGAGCTGTTCGATCTCTCGCTGAGAACCGGACAGTTCCCGAAGCTGTGGAAGGACGGGAGGCTCTGCCTCCTCGAGAAGGAGGGTCGGACGCCTGACAATCCGTCGGCTTTCCGGCCCTTGGTACTGCTGGACGAAGTCGGAAAGATGCTGGAATTCATTCTGGCATCCCGACTAGTCCGGCATCTCGAGGAGGTAGGGCCCGACCTGTCCGAGGCCCAGTTCGGGTTTCGAAGGGGGCGGTCGACAATAGACGCCGTCTCTGCCCTTAAGTCCCTCACCGCGGCGGCGTCCGCGAGGGGGGAGAGGTCTTTGGCGGTGTCATTGGACATCGCCAATGCCTTCAACAGCCTGCCGTTCGGGGCAATCCTGGAGGCGCTCCGGTACCACGGAGTGCCTCTGTACCTGCGGCGGCTGTTGAAGGACTACCTGCGGGACAGAGACGTCGTCTACGTCGACGGGAGGGGGTCGTTGACTCGGCGAACGATGAGGTGTGGGGTTCCGCAAGGGTCGGTACTCGGACCACTCTTGTGGAACTTGGGTTACGATAGGGTGTTACGGGGTGTTCTGCCACCCCACGTCAGCGTATTTTGCTACGCTGACGACACCCTGATAGTGGCCCAGGGGAGGACGTTCGCCGAGTCAGCGACTCGGGCGGAGGAGGGTGCGGCCCTGGTTGTGGGCCGCATAAGGGAGTTGGGGCTTAGGGTCGCGCTGGAGAAGACCGAGGCTCTATTGTTCCACGGGCCTCGGCAGGGTCCACCTCCAGGCGCGACCCTAAGGGTGGATGACACCCAGATACCTCTCAAGAGGCAAATGAGATATCTGGGTCTCATCCTTGACGGGCGCTGGGCGTTCGGCCAGCACTTCAAGCTGCTGGCTGAAAGGCTCGTAAAGGCAGCGGTCGCGCTGGGGCGACTGTTGCCCAATGTGGGTGGGCCAGGCTCCTCATGTCGGAGGTTATACCTCGGCATATTAAGGAGCATGGCCCTATATGGAGCGCCTGTCTGGGAGGATGCCCTCACGCGCCAGAATCAAGTCCAGCTGCGAAGGGCGCAACGGACCCTGGCGGTGAGGGCATCCCGAGGGTATCGCTCGATCTCCCACGGGGCCGCCTGCCTCCTAGCAGGAACCCCCCCGTGGGAGCTCGATGCGGTAGTGCTCGGTGCCGTTTATCGGTACCGAGCGGAGAGGAGGGCGGTGGGCACGCGCCCCTGTTCCGAGGAGGTGGCAAGCGTGCGTAGGAGTGCCGAGAGGGTACTCCTGCGGGAGTGGGAGGAGTCCCTGGCCGCACCAACTTACGGGGTCCGGACGATTGAGGCGATTCGTCCGGTCCTAAGGGCGTGGGTGCAGCGGAGTAGAGGGACTCTCTCCTTCCGCCTGGTGCAGGTTTTGACCGGACACGGTTGCTTCGGTCACTACCTGCACAGGGTCGCCCAGAGGGAGGTGACGACGGAGTGTCACCATTGCGGGGCGGCTGACGACACAGCTGAGCACACATTGGAGGAGTGCCCGGCGTGGAGTCGTCAGCGGCACGAATTGACCTCTGTCGTCGGGAGGGACCTCTCGCTTCCCAGCGTGGCAAAAGCCATGCTGGGAAGCAGAGAGGCCTGGGCGGCCATGGTCTCCTTCTGCGAGGAGGTGATGTCGCAGAAGGAGGTGGCGGAGCGGCGTAGGGAGGATGATGCCTCGACAGCGCCGCTCCGTCGCAGGCGGAGGGGGGGAGGGAGAAGGAGGTACGCCCGCCTTCTTCCTCTTGATAGCCAATCGCAGCAGGTGAGGGGACCTGCTGCGACTACGATGGCGGTGGCTGGGGGGATGGTCCCGTATACCGGACCATCCCCTGATTGAGGAGCTGGGCTCCTGCGGCCGGGTGTAGTCGCCGGGGCTCGCGGGTAATGCCAATGGCGATACCGTGAGCCTCAGCAAAGGCGGCAGAGGTATACCGCGGTGGTTTTTAGTGGGTAAGAGTCCCACATAACCTGGCACTCCCCCTTGGGTGTCAGGTAGGTGATGCACCTTTTCCCCGCGAAACCAAAAAAAAAAAAAAAAAAAAAAAAAAAAGGTTAGGTTAGGTTAGGTTAGGTTAGGTTAGGTTAGGTTAGGTTAGGTTAGGTTAGGTTCCCCCCCCGAACCGCGGACCTGCTTGGTTGTCCAAGTGGGAGGGGAGGTGATACCCCTACGCGGCGCGTCTCCGGGTGGCGGATAGGAGGCCACTCTTCTCACTCTTCTTCATGAAGAGTGGTCCAGAGTGGTAGGGGCTTTTTCTATTAGAAAGGGCCCCCGCGGACCAAACACTGGGGAGGGGGGGAAATGGTTGGGGTGGGCTGCGTCTGTCCCGTATCGGGCGGCAGTCTTCTTCGTCGGTGCCCTGTGTCTGACCCATAGTGGGCGGCAGGGTGCCCTTTGGTGGTTGGGGCGGGCTGCGTCTGTCCCGTATCGGGCGGCAGTCTGCTTCGTCGGTGCCCTGTGTCTGACCCATAGTGGGCGGCAGGGTACCCTTTGGTGGTTGGGGCGGGCTGCGTCTGTCCCGTATCGGGCGGCAGTCTGCTTCGTCAAAACTACGGCGGAACGTTTTGGTCGGCGTGGGCTTTTGTCCGGACCATGGAGGTGTTGACTGCCGGGGCTTTTGTCCGGGTCAAGGGTGGTGGGCGCGGCGTGCACTTACACTGCCACCGCGCTGGCATTCAATTGCCACCATCACCAAACCGTAAACCGTCAAAGTGTCGTGGATCATGTCTCGCGGCTTTGACGGAACGGGGGTCTTGGCTTAACCGCCTGGACCGCGAGGAGTAAACCTCTCTAAAAATCCCTAAAGGGCCGTTATTGGGAGACGTGGTAACGGCCGCCCTCCGGGGTGGTAGCTGAGGCACAGCTACCTGCAAGCGCCAACCCAGGGGTTTTCCCGCCCCCCTGGCGTAATTGCGGTCACGGTTTTAGGCACAGGGGTCCCTGCCGCCGTGGAAACTTACTTACCCCATACTCGTGGGAACAATATGGAAAAAACCAAAAAAACCACCGACGTTAGGCCCGCGAAGGGCGGAGTTGACGAGGAGGAGGTGTCTGAGACAGACACAAACAACCTGGCGATATCGAACATGGACTCCGATTGCACGCGAACGGACAGTGGCAGTGAGGCGGCAGCAATGTCTGCGGATCTGTCGGAGGAGAGCTCGGAGGGGAGCGTGACCCGCCTTATACTGGCAAAGGGTAAAAAACGCCTCCGCCGCAACAGGACGACCAGCTCTAGTAGCGAGAAGGTGGCAAAGGGAGGAGGTGCCGCGAAAACTTCCGGCAAACCGGCGGAAAAGAGGGGCCGTGGTAGGCCAGCTACCACTGGCGAATATGTCGGGCTCGCCAAGGCCAAGCAAGCGCTTGTTGAAGCTCGGAGGGCAGAGCTGGAATTGGTGACTGACATGGAGTTGTCTGAGTCCGTCAGGAGGCTGGGGAGTGGAGCTTCCGCGGACACGGTGAAGGAACGGGTCCAGTCCAGTCTGGACATTATACTGGAGGTGGCGGCCAAGTCCAAGAATCTTAAGGGCACTTGCGTGAGTGCCCTTAAGAAAGCTACGGCCGTGATTGGGGAGGAAATGGCCTCCATGTATGACAGGAGCCAGTCCGAGGAAGTGGCAGCTCTTCGAGCCGAGAACGCTCGCCTCACGGCTGAGCACGCAGCGCAATTGGAGGCCTTGAGGGCAAATAACGCTCGCCTCAGCGCGGAAGTAGAAACCCTCCGCGCTGAAATGGCGACCTGGCGCGCCCAAATGGAGGAGGCTCGCGCCTCGTCACTGGTGGTGCCGACGGGGAATATGCCCCGGCCGACAGGCACCGAACCACGGCGAAAGACTCCGGAGGAGGATTTAAGGGCCGGAATCATCCGGGAGTGTAGCGCCATGATGCGCTCCATGTTGGAGAGCATCGGCGGCCGGCTCCTCCCGGAGCAGAGACTGCGCCCGCCTCTAAAGGCAGATGCTCCAACTCGAACGGAGACAAACTCCTCGGCGCCCTCTGTACCGTCGGCAACGAAGAAGAAGAAGGCAAGGGGGAAGAAGGCGAAGGCGCCCACTCGGCTGCTGGACCCTGTCCCCGACTCGCGCCCAAGCGCACCCGCGGCCCAGCCAAATGACTGGGTTGAGGTGGTGCGCAAGGGCCTCAAGAAGAAGGCCAACAACGCCCCAGGGCCACGCCCTGCTCCGGCGTCGGTACCGAAGAAGAAGGGGTCTGCGAGCACGAGCGCAGCCAAGGGGACTGCTCTGCGGCCGCCAACGTCGTCAGCAGTCGTCCTGACGCTGGAGCCTGGGGCGGCCGAGCAGGGCATCACGTTTGAGAAGGTGCTGACGCAGGCCAGACAGGCCGTAAAATTGGAGGATTTGGGTATCAGCGGGTTGGCCTTTAGGCTAACGAAGACTGGTGCCCGAATGTTGGAGGTCCCCGGGAGGGACAGCGGAGAGAAGGCCGACCGCCTGGCCGAGGAGCTCCGACGAGCCCTCCCACCTAGCGTTCGCGTGGCGAGGCCGGTGAAGCGGATTGACGTCCTGGTCTCTAACCTGGACGACTCCGTTTCGCCCCGGGATGTGGCCGAGGCGTTGGCCAAGGCGGGGGGCTGCCCCGCTGAGCAGATTAAGGCCGGAGAAATTCGTTCCGGCCCTTACGGCAGCGGCCGTGTGTTGGTGCAGGTGCCGGTCGCAGCTGCAAAGGTCGTGGTCAACCTGGGCAAAATTTTAGTTGGCTGGAGCTCTGCCCGGGTTAGACCACTGGAGGCGCGGCCCCTGAAGTGTTACCGATGCTGCGAAATCGGTCACACGGGGGCCCAATGCAAGTCGGCCGTCGATCGCAGCCAGCTCTGCTTCCGGTGCGGACTGCCAGGCCACAAGGCGGCCGATTGCGAAGCAAATCCTTCCTGCCCTGTCTGTCTGGAGAGCGGCAAGCCCTCCGGACACTCTATGGGGGGAAGGAAATGCTCGCGACCCAGGCGAGGTAAGCGCCCCACTCCCTCGGCGCCGCCACAGGAAGCGATGACGACCGGTTAGCAATGGCTACCTCTCATCGCTTCCTACAAGGGAATTTGAACCACTGCAGCGGGGCACAGGATCTCTTCGTGCAATCCATGCTGCAGTGGTCCATAGACGTTGCGATCGTCGCGGAGCCCTACTTTGTCCCAACATCGCAGTGCTGGGCCGGGGACTCACAGGGCACCGTGGCGATCGCAGTGGCGGCAGACTCTCCTCACTCGTCTCTCTCAGTACAGGTGAGGGAGGAGGGTCTCGTCTCGGCGTCTTGGAGGGACCTGACCTTGGTGGGGATTTATTTCTCACCGAACAGGTCCCTCGCAGAATTCGAGGCTTTTCTCGATAGGGTTGCTGCTGCTGTTCGGCGGGCGTCCTCCGGGCGCGTCATCGTGCTCGGGGATTTTAACGCCAAGAGCGTGTCGTGGGGGTCCCCTGCGACCGACGATCGAGGTTTGGCTGTGGAGGACTGGGCAGCCACGTGTGGCCTGGTGCTGCTGAACAGAGGCAGCACCAACACCTTTGAGGTGCAGCGGGGTGGGGCGACGATCGGGTCGATAATAGACCTGTCGTTCGCCAGCCCAGCTGTAGCCCGGCGGGTGCAAGGGTGGCGTGTTCTGGCCGAGGTGGAGAACTTGTCGAACCATCGGTATATCCGATTCGACCTCTCCACCTCGTCCACAACCCAGACGCCGTTTCGGAGAGAGGGAGCTGGGGAACGAACTTTCCCTCGCTGGTCCCTGACGCGGCTCGACGAGGACGTGCTGAGGGAGGCCTCCGTCGTCTGGTCCTGGAACCTGCAGTCGGCAGAGCCAGCGGAGGTTGACGAGGAGGCGCTTAGGCTCCGGGGGGTCATGACGCAAATTTGCGACGCGGCCATGCCCCGAGCTAAGCGCGCACCTCCAAGGCGGGCGGTATACTGGTGGTCGCAGCAGATCGCTGAGTTGCGCAACGAGTGCTGCGCAACGAGGCGTCGCTACACCAGATACCGGAGACGGCGGTTCCAGAGCGAGGAAACGGGGCAGCTTCTGCACGACCTATACAAGGAGGCCAAGAAGAGCCTGCAGCTCGCGATTGCGCAGGCAAAGACCAGTGCAAGGTGGGAGATGCTGGACGAGCTCAATCGAGATCCGTGGGGCCGTCCGTATCGCGCGGTGCGCAACAAGCTGCGCCAGCGAACGGCCCCGCTCACGGAGACCATGCGGCCTCAGCTGTTGGAGGGTGTGGTGACGGCGTTGTTTCCGGACGCGCCCGATATCGCTCCTCCGACAATGGCGGACCCTTCCTCGTTAGATGTTGCCAACGCATTCAACACCCTACCCTTCGGCTGTATTGAGGAGGCACTGCGGTATCATCGCGTGCCTCTTTACCTACAGAGGACGGTCGAGGACTACCTGCGAAACAGGGTGGTCCTGTACAAGGGACAGGACGGCAGAGTCCATCGCCGCGGCATTCGTTGCGGTGTTCCACAGGGATCCGTTCTGGGTCCTCTTCTGTGGAACATCGGATACGACTGGGCTCTGCGGGGTGACCTTCGCCCTGGCCTCGGTGTCGTCTGCTATGCGGACGACACTCTGGTCACGGCTCGAGGGCGGAATTTGGTGAAGGCGGCGTCTCTCGCTGAAGAGGGAGTGCGGCAGGTCGTTGGACGCATTGAGATGTTGGGCCTTAGGGTTGCCCTCGACAAAACCGAGGTTTTGTGTTTTCACGGTCCTCGGCGGGGGCCTCCTGCAGGTGCCAACATCTCCATCAATGGAGTGAGGATTGAGTTGAAGCCCCAGATGAAGTATCTGGGACTTTTACTCGACGGCAGATGGGACTTCCGGGAGCACTTTCGGCGATTGGCACCAAGGCTGATCGGGACCGCATCTGCTCTCGGAAGGCTCTTGCCGAATGTTGGTGGACCCGATCTGGCCTGCCGTCAGCTTTATGCTGGCGTGGTCAGATCGATGGCGCTCTATGGGGCACCCATATGGGTCGGCGCTCTGACTCGCCATAATAGAGCGCTGCTGCAGGCAACGCAGCGCGTTCTCGCGGTCAGAGCAATCCGAGGATACCGTACGGTGTCCCATGGAGCTGCTTGCGTGCTCGCGGGTATGCCACCCTGGGACCTCGACGCCGAGGTTCTGGCGGAGGTGTACGAGCGGCGCGCGGAGGCGCGCGCACATGGAGGGGAGCCAAGCTCCGAACTGGTCGAGCGTTGGAGGAGGGACGCCCAACGGACCTTGCTGCGAAGGTGGAGGGAGAGGCTCGAGGAGCCCGGCGCGGGCCTGCGCACAATTGAGGCTGTTCGCCCAGTCCTCAAGGAGTGGGTCAACAGACGGCACGGGGCGCTTACCTATAGGCTGGTGCAGGTACTGTCGGGACATGGCAGTTTCGGCAGGTACTTGTGTCACATAGCCCGGAGGGAGCCGGTAGCGGTGTGTCTTCACTGCTCTAGCGGCTGCGAAGACACAGCTCAGCACACTTTGGAGGAGTGCCAGGCGTGGGCCCGCGAACGGGCGATGCTCGTGGCGGTTGTAGGGAGTGACCTCTCCTTGCCAGCCGTGGCAAGGGCCATGGTTGGTAATGAGAGGTCGTGGGACGCAGTGGTCTCTTTCTGTGAGGACGTGATGTCCCAGAAAGAGGCCTCGGAAAGGGTGAGAGAGGACGATCCCCACTCAGATCCTATCCGCAGGAGGAGGGCCGGTCGGAGAAGGAGGGCATTCGCCAATCTGGCCTGAGTGAAGCCCCTAGGCGGCGGAAACGGGGAGCTTTCCGTCGTCTTCTGCCAAGGGGCTTTGCTGGACGAAGCTGCGGCGTGCCACGTCTTCCTGGCATGCCGCAGATGATGGAGGAGCTGCGCTTGCGGCCGCACCGGCGTGTTCGCGGACGGTTCCGAGAGGAAACCCGCGTTCCGTCAATTTGGTGCTCGAAGGAAAACCCAGGGGTTTTAGCAGGTAAGAGTCCGGCATAACCTGGTCGCCTCCCCGGACGACCGGGTATCCATGAGGATTTCCCCTGGACAAAAAAAAAAAAAAAAAAAAAAAAAAAGGTTCCCCCCCGAATTGGAATGTGCCTTGTCGTGGCGGGGGGGCTCAGTAACCCGTTGCAATCCAGCAACGGGCGAAGCCAAAACATTCCTCTGGTTGGAGCGCGCTGCGTCTGTCCCGTATCGGGCGGCAGTCGTGCTTCGTCGGTGCCCTGTGTCTGACCCATAGTGGGCGGCAGGGTGCCCTTTGGTGGTTGGGGTGGGCTGCGTCTGTCCCGTATCGGGCGGCAGTCTGCTTCGTCGGTGCCCTGTGTCTGACCCATAGTGGGCGGCAGGGTATCCTTCGGTGGTTGGGGTGCGACTTGTCTGTCCCCAATGGGATGGCAGTCGTGCTTCGTCGGTGCCCTGCGTCTGACCCATAATGGGCGGCGGGGTACCTTTTAGTGGTTGTGGTGCGCTGCGTCTGTCCCGTATCGGGCGGCAGTTGTGCCTCGTTGGTGCCCTGTGTCTGACCCATAGTGGGCGGCAGGGTACCCATTTTTGTAGTTGAGGCGCGCTGCGTCTGTCCCGTATCGGGCGGCAGTTGCGCCTCGTTGGTTCCCTGCGACTGACCCAGAATGGGCGGCAGGGATACCTCGCTGGGGGGTTTGGGGTGCACTGTGTCTGTCCGGTAGCCGGCGGCAGTGACACCTGACAGGGGAGCCCAACCCCTGAAAAAGTGGGCCGACGATGTTGAGTCATCGGAGAAAATGATGATGGAAAAAAGTGATTGCCAATATGGTCCCCAGGTGGGTACGTCGGCTGATGCCGGGAAATCCCACCCCTCCGCCTCGGTGGAGGGCCGCCCCTCGTACTCTGGGGGGGGCAACAATCGCTTCGTGGGCCAGCAGACCGCTGGCCCTCGTGAACACAACCATCTGCCGACAAAGCGAAGGCTGCCCCCCAGCCTAAGCCTGTGGCACCAACGGTCCCGACGTCCCAGGGCAGGTCTGGCCCTGGCCCATCCCCGAAGTCCCAAAAGGGAAAGACGGGAAAGGCCAAAGCCAAACAACCTGCCCCAGCCCCACCCCAACGGGAGCCCCGGCCACTGCCGCCGGCTCCTGCGTCCATGGACGAGGGGTGGAATGTGGTGGCGAGACGGCGTCCAAAGGCGGCACCAAAGAGTGCTGCCCTGCCGTCTCAACCACGGAGGGCCCAATGTGCGGTGCCTGACTCCCAGCAGGCTCCGCAGAAGAAGGGACGGAGGCGCAAACCACGTGCTCCCCGGTCTCTGGCTGTGGTTCTCAAACTGCAGCCAGAGGCGTTGAAGAAAGGCGTCACCTACGCCGCAGCTCTATCCGAGGCCAAGAAGAAGGTCGATCTTCAAAGCCTCGGAATAGAGTCCGTGAAGTTCAGGGTGTCCGCCACCGGGGCCAGGGTCCTGGAGGTGTCTGGTTCAACCAGCACTGATAAGGCGGACGCACTCGCGGACAAGCTGCGTGCCGCCCTTGGGGAGGACGTGGTGGTGTCCAGGCCCATCAAATGCGCGGAGCTGCGAGTGTCCGGTTTGGACGATGCAGTCTCCGCTGCAGATGTCGCGGCGGTTGTAGCCAAGAATGGCGGATGCACAATTGCATCCGTCAAGACTGGCGAAATCCGCCGAGACAATTCGGGCCTGGGCACGCTCTGGCTGAGCTGCCCGGTGGCTGCTGCCAACAAGGTGGCTGATGGCAGGCGGTTGCTTGTCGGCTGGGTTTCGGCGAAGGTCTCGCTCCTCGAAGCGAGACCTCTGCGCTGCTTCCGGTGCCTGCAACTCGGGCACGTCCGGGAGCAGTGCAGCAGTCCGGTTGACCGCAGCAGTAATTGTTACCGCTGCGGAAAGCCGGGCCACGTCGCCCGCGACTGCAACGCCGCCGCTGCACACTGCACTGTGTGCGCGGCAGCCAAAAAGCCGGCCGATCACAGGCTGGGGGGCAAATCGTGCCATGCCCCTCGGCCTAAAAGGCGGCTACCACCACCGACTGCATCCTCAACGCAGTCGGCCAGCGGCAGCTCAGCTGGAGTGTCCGGGGACAGACTTGTGGCCATGGAATCCTAGTTATGGACCACAAGCTCCGATTCCTCCAGGCGAATATCGAACACTCCGCCCGAGCTCAGGACCTCCTGTTCCAGAGCTTCGCGGAGTGGTCGATAGACGTGGCAGTGATCTGCGAGCCGTACTTCGTCCCCCCTGGTGAGAACTGGGTGCGGGACAATGACGGCTCCGTCGCGATCGTCCGATGGGGCGCGGCGAACTCCCCACCCTTCGAAAAGGTAGCGAAGGGTCCGGGATACGTCGCTGTGTGGTTTGAGGATTTTGTAGTCGTCGGTGGCTACTTTTCCCCGAACCGCACACTCGCCGAGTTCGAGATTTATCTCGGACGGGTGGGCGCCTTAATCGGCCAATGCCACCCTCGCCAAGTACTCCTCGCTGGCGACTTCAATGCCTGGAATACGGCTTGGGGTTCCGTCAGAACGGACGTATTTGGCGAGGCACTGGAGGAGTTTGCCCTCGGACAAGGGTTGGCCCTTCTCAACCGGGGATCGATGAGCACGTGCGTGCGACCCCAGGGCGAGTCGATCGTGGACATCACGTTCGCGAGTCCCGCCCTGGCGCGCCGTGTTCGGGACTGGGGAGTGGTGGATACGGCGGTGTTGTGTGATCACCGATACATTCGGTTCGATCTCGCAGCCGTATCCCCGTCAGATCCAGCCGGTCCCTTCCGGCCCCCGGTTGACGACGGCCCGAGGTGGCAGTTGAGGCACCTCGACAGGGACCTCGCGAAGGAAGCTGCAATTGTGCAATCGTGGGTGTCCGCGCCTGTGGGCCCCGTGGTGGTGGAGGACGAGGCGGAATGGTTGCGGGGCGCGTTGTCGCAGGTTTGCGACGCGTCAATGCCCCGAGCCAGGCGTCGTCCTCCGAAGCCCCAGGTGTACTGGTGGTCCGCCGAGCTCACGAATTTGCGTGCAGCTTGTGTGGTCGCACGACGCCAGTACACCAATTACAGGCGGCGGCGGATGCGGGAGGAGAATGTGATTGCACTCCTGCATGCTTCCTTCAAGGAGTCCCGGCGGCAGCTGAAGGCAGCGATCGGCAGGGCTAAGGCTCTTGCGAGGGAGGAGTTGCTGGGGACGTTGAACCGCGACCCGTGGGGGAGGCCGTACAGGTTGGCGATGTGCAAACTTCGCCCCTGGGCACCCCCACTCACGCGAAGTCTCCAGCCGCAAATCCTGGACAGAGTCGTTGCGGCCCTGTTTCCGCGGACGGGGGACCATCCCAGTCCCCCCATGATGCCTTCGGTTGCCGCGGAGCCCGGCCCGGATGTGGCGCCGTCAGTGACCCCGGGAGAGCTGGGAGCTGCGGTGTTGCGGCTGCGAGCCAAAAACACCGCCCCCGGTCCTGACGGCGTACCCGGCCGGGTGTTGGTCTTGGCCATGGATGCCCTCGAGCCTCGTCTGAGGAGACTTTTCGACGCCTGTCTGGCCCTAGGCCAAGTTCCACAGCGGTGGAAGACAGGTCGTCTCGTTCTCCTCAGAAAGGAAGGGCGTCCGGCGGAATCCCCATCTGCGTACCGCCCGATAGTGATGCTCGACGAGGACGCCAAACTCTTTGAGAGAGTTGTGGCCGCCCGGATCGTCGAGCACCTAGAGGATGTCGGACCGGATCTGGCAGACTGCCAGTTTGGATTCCGCAGGGGTAGGTCTGCCGTAGACGCGATTCAGCGGGTTAAGTCCTTGGCGCAGGACGCGATCGCCCGGGGTGAGGTCGTGTTGGCGGTGTCTCTGGACATCGCCAACGCATTTAACTCCCTCCCCTGGAGCTGCATCAGGGAGGGGCTCCGATTCCACGGAGTTCCTCCGTACCTGCGCCGGGTCGTCGGGGACTACCTGTCTGGGCGTGCGGTGGAATACCCCGGTCGAGACCGGTGGTGTCGGCGGGAGATGTCGTGCGGCGTTCCTCAGGGGTCGGTACTAGGCCCACTCCTCTGGAACATCGGCTACGACTGGGTGCTGCGAGGAGCCACAGTGCCGGGTGTCGGCGTAGTGTGTTACGCGGACGACACCTTGGTCACTGCCCGAGGCAAAAGCCACAGGGATGCTTCCTTGCGCGCCACCGCCGGCGCGGCATTCGTGGTGGGCCGCATACGGCGATTGGGTTTGCGGGTGGCGCTCGAAAAGTCCGAGGCCGTGGTTTTCCATGGCCCGCGGAACGCGCCGCCCCGGGGTGCCCATATCGTCGTATCCGGAGTCCGCATCGACGTGAGGCCGTCGATGCGCTATCTGGGACTCGTCCTGGATAGCCGGTGGAACTTCGGCCCCCACTTCGAGTGCCTTGAGCCTCGGCTGCTGAGGGCGGCTGCGGCCCTGGGAAGGCTGCTGCCGAATCTCGGCGGACCTGAGACGTCGTGTCGGCGTCTCTACGCGGGAATCGTGAGATCGATGGCCCTGTATGGTGCCCCTGTGTGGGCCGGCAGCGCCCTGAGTCGCAGCAATATCGCCCGCTTGACGCGAGTCCAGCGGGTGATGGCGATCAGGGTGGTACGGGGTTATCGCACGATCTCGGGTGAGGCATCTTGCGTGCTGGCGGGTACTATTCCCTGGGACCTGGAAGCGAGAGCCCTCGCGTCGCTCTACGAGTGGCGCGTGGAGGCGCTCCGGGCCAGGGGTCACCCGCCTGCACTGCAGGAACAGGAGGGGCACAGAGCTGAGCTGCGCCAACGGGCTACCGAAGCGTGGGAGTCCAGGCTGGCGCTTTCGAGCGCCGGACTCTGGACTATCGAGGCAATTCGTCCGGTCTTCCAGCAGTGGTTGGGTAGGCGACACGGTTTCCTGACCTACCGTCTGACGCAGGTGCTCTCGGGACATGGCTGTTTCGGGAGTTACCTGTTTCGGATCGGTCGGGAACCGACTGCCAGGTGCCACCACTGCGACGATTGCCTCGACGAGACGGCCCAGCACACGCTGGAGGTATGCCCGGCGTGGGATGCGGAGCGCAGCGCGCTCGGCTCTGTATTGGGTGCCGACATCTCGCTCCCGACCGTGGTTCGCGCTATGGTCGAGAGTGAGAGATCGTGGCAGGCGGTGCGATCCTTCTGCGAGGCCGTAATGCTCGCGAAGGAGGCGGCGGAGAGGGCGAGGGAAGATGATGCATCCTCCCTTCCGCTTCGTCGCCGTCGCACGGGACGCCGGAGGGCGGCTTTCGTTGCCGAAAGCCTCCCTCTCCCGCAGTCCCATGAGCCTTCGGTGGCGGGTTCGGGGGAATCCGCTTCCGGTCCAGGGCTCGAGATGGCGCGTGCGCTTCCTGCGCACCATCTCATGAGGGACGACTAGAGAGGGACCCCTCCCTCTCGGGACGTCGCCGGCGCTGCACAGAGCGCCGGCCAACGCTGTCGGGCCGCGAACGAATGCGCAAGCTCCTCGTGACCCGACTCCGTGCGTCCAGACGGAAGCCGCAGGTTTTTAGTCGGTAAGAGTCCGGCATAACCCGACCTCGGCCCCCGCTGGGGTAGGGTATCCATGAGGATTTTCCTGCGTTAAAAAAAAAAAAGGTTAGGTTAGGTTAGGTTAGGTTCCCCCCCCGAACCGCGGACCTGCTTGGTTGTCCAAGTGGGAGGGGAGGTGATACCCCTACGCGGCGCGTCTCCGGGTGGCGGATAGGAGGCCACTCTTCTCACTCTTCTTCATGAAGAGTGGTCCAGAGTGGTAGGGGCTTTTTCTATTAGAAAGGGCCCCCGCGGACCAAACACTGGGGAGGGGGGGAAATGGTTGGGGTGGGCTGCGTCTGTCCCGTATCGGGCGGCAGTCTTCTTCGTCGGTGCCCTGTGTCTGACCCATAGTGGGCGGCAGGGTGCCCTTTGGTGGTTGGGGCGGGCTGCGTCTGTCCCGTATCGGGCGGCAGTCTGCTTCGTCGGTGCCCTGTGTCTGACCCATAGTGGGCGGCAGGGTACCCTTTGGTGGTTGGGGCGGGCTGCGTCTGTCCCGTATCGGGCGGCAGTCTGCTTCGTCAAAACTACGGCGGAACGTTTTGGTCGGCGTGGGCTTTTGTCCGGACCATGGAGGTGTTGACTGCCGGGGCTTTTGTCCGGGTCAAGGGTGGTGGGCGCGGCGTGCACTTACACTGCCACCGCGCTGGCATTCAATTGCCACCATCACCAAACCGTAAACCGTCAAAGTGTCGTGGATCATGTCTCGCGGCTTTGACGGAACGGGGGTCTTGGCTTAACCGCCTGGACCGCGAGGAGTAAACCTCTCTAAAAATCCCTAAAGGGCCGTTATTGGGAGACGTGGTAACGGCCGCCCTCCGGGGTGGTAGCTGAGGCACAGCTACCTGCAAGCGCCAACCCAGGGGTTTTCCCGCCCCCCTGGCGTAATTGCGGTCACGGTTTTAGGCACAGGGGTCCCTGCCGCCGTGGAAACTTACTTACCCCATACTCGTGGGAACAATATGGAAAAAACCAAAAAAACCACCGACGTTAGGCCCGCGAAGGGCGGAGTTGACGAGGAGGAGGTGTCTGAGACAGACACAAACAACCTGGCGATATCGAACATGGACTCCGATTGCACGCGAACGGACAGTGGCAGTGAGGCGGCAGCAATGTCTGCGGATCTGTCGGAGGAGAGCTCGGAGGGGAGCGTGACCCGCCTTATACTGGCAAAGGGTAAAAAACGCCTCCGCCGCAACAGGACGACCAGCTCTAGTAGCGAGAAGGTGGCAAAGGGAGGAGGTGCCGCGAAAACTTCCGGCAAACCGGCGGAAAAGAGGGGCCGTGGTAGGCCAGCTACCACTGGCGAATATGTCGGGCTCGCCAAGGCCAAGCAAGCGCTTGTTGAAGCTCGGAGGGCAGAGCTGGAATTGGTGACTGACATGGAGTTGTCTGAGTCCGTCAGGAGGCTGGGGAGTGGAGCTTCCGCGGACACGGTGAAGGAACGGGTCCAGTCCAGTCTGGACATTATACTGGAGGTGGCGGCCAAGTCCAAGAATCTTAAGGGCACTTGCGTGAGTGCCCTTAAGAAAGCTACGGCCGTGATTGGGGAGGAAATGGCCTCCATGTATGACAGGAGCCAGTCCGAGGAAGTGGCAGCTCTTCGAGCCGAGAACGCTCGCCTCACGGCTGAGCACGCAGCGCAATTGGAGGCCTTGAGGGCAAATAACGCTCGCCTCAGCGCGGAAGTAGAAACCCTCCGCGCTGAAATGGCGACCTGGCGCGCCCAAATGGAGGAGGCTCGCGCCTCGTCACTGGTGGTGCCGACGGGGACTATGCCCCGGCCGACAAGCACCGAACCACGGCGAAAGACTCCGGAGGAGGATTTAAGGGCCGGAATCATCCGGGAGTGTAGCGCCATGATGCGCTCCATGTTGGAGAGCATCGGCGGCCGGCTCCTCCCGGAGCAGAGACTGCGCCCGCCTCTAAAGGCAGATGCTCCAACTCGAACGGAGACAAACTCCTCGGCGCCCTCTGTACCGTCGGCAACGAAGAAGAAGAAGGCAAGGGGGAAGAAGGCGAAGGCGCCCACTCGGCTGCTGGACCCTGTCCCCGACTCGCGCCCAAGCGCACCCGCGGCCCAGCCAAATGACTGGGTTGAGGTGGTGCGCAAGGGCCTCAAGAAGAAGGCCA
The DNA here is from genome assembly GCA_923062675.1 of Marasmarcha lunaedactyla. Taxonomy (NCBI): domain Eukaryota; kingdom Metazoa; phylum Arthropoda; class Insecta; order Lepidoptera; family Pterophoridae; genus Marasmarcha; species Marasmarcha lunaedactyla. The sequence continues at coordinate 28,541,791 of OV281349.1, forward strand.
ACAACGCCCCAGGGCCACGCCCTGCTCCGGCGTCGGTACCGAAGAAGAAGGGGTCTGCGAGCACGAGCGCAGCCAAGGGGACTGCTCTGCGGCCGCCAACGTCGTCAGCAGTCGTCCTGACGCTGGAGCCTGGGGCGGCCGAGCAGGGCATCACGTTTGAGAAGGTGCTGACGCAGGCCAGACAGGCCGTAAAATTGGAGGATTTGGGTATCAGCGGGTTGGCCTTTAGGCTAACGAAGACTGGTGCCCGAATGTTGGAGGTCCCCGGGAGGGACAGCGGAGAGAAGGCCGACCGCCTGGCCGAGGAGCTCCGACGAGCCCTCCCACCTAGCGTTCGCGTGGCGAGGCCGGTGAAGCGGATTGACGTCCTGGTCTCTAACCTGGACGACTCCGTTTCGCCCCGGGATGTGGCCGAGGCGTTGGCCAAGGCGGGGGGCTGCCCCGCTGAGCAGATTAAGGCCGGAGAAATTCGTTCCGGCCCTTACGGCAGCGGCCGTGTGTTGGTGCAGGTGCCGGTCGCAGCTGCAAAGGTCGTGGTCAACCTGGGCAAAATTTTAGTTGGCTGGAGCTCTGCCCGGGTTAGACCACTGGAGGCGCGGCCCCTGAAGTGTTACCGATGCTGCGAAATCGGTCACACGGGGGCCCAATGCAAGTCGGCCGTCGATCGCAGCCAGCTCTGCTTCCGGTGCGGACTGCCAGGCCACAAGGCGGCCGATTGCGAAGCAAATCCTTCCTGCCCTGTCTGTCTGGAGAGCGGCAAGCCCTCCGGACACTCTATGGGGGGAAGGAAATGCTCGCGACCCAGGCGAGGTAAGCGCCCCACTCCCTCGGCGCCGCCACAGGAAGCGATGACGACCGGTTAGCAATGGCTACCTCTCATCGCTTCCTACAAGGGAATTTGAACCACTGCAGCGGGGCACAGGATCTCTTCGTGCAATCCATGCTGCAGTGGTCCATAGACGTTGCGATCGTCGCGGAGCCCTACTTTGTCCCAACATCGCAGTGCTGGGCCGGGGACTCACAGGGCACCGTGGCGATCGCAGTGGCGGCAGACTCTCCTCACTCGTCTCTCTCAGTACAGGTGAGGGAGGAGGGTCTCGTCTCGGCGTCTTGGAGGGACCTGACCTTGGTGGGGATTTATTTCTCACCGAACAGGTCCCTCGCAGAATTCGAGGCTTTTCTCGATAGGGTTGCTGCTGCTGTTCGGCGGGCGTCCTCCGGGCGCGTCATCGTGCTCGGGGATTTTAACGCCAAGAGCGTGTCGTGGGGGTCCCCTGCGACCGACGATCGAGGTTTGGCTGTGGAGGACTGGGCAGCCACGTGTGGCCTGGTGCTGCTGAACAGAGGCAGCACCAAGACCTTTGAGGTGCAGCGGGGTGGGGCGACGATCGGGTCGATAATAGACCTGTCGTTCGCCAGCCCAGCTGTAGCCCGGCGGGTGCAAGGGTGGCGTGTTCTGGCCGAGGTGGAGAACTTGTCGAACCATCGGTATATCCGATTCGACCTCTCCACCTCGTCCACAACCCAGACGCCGTTTCGGAGAGAGGGAGCTGGGGAACGAACTTTCCCTCGCTGGTCCCTGACGCGGCTCGACGAGGACGTGCTGAGGGAGGCCTCCGTCGTCTGGTCCTGGAACCTGCAGTCGGCAGAGCCAGCGGAGGTTGACGAGGAGGCGCTTAGGCTCCGGGGGGTCATGACGCAAATTTGCGACGCGGCCATGCCCCGAGCTAAGCGCGCACCTCCAAGGCGGGCGGTATACTGGTGGTCGCAGCAGATCGCTGAGTTGCGCAACGAGTGCTGCGCAACGAGGCGTCGCTACACCAGATACCGGAGACGGCGGTTCCAGAGCGAGGAAACGGGGCAGCTTCTGCACGACCTATACAAGGAGGCCAAGAAGAGCCTGCAGCTCGCGATTGCGCAGGCAAAGACCAGTGCAAGGTGGGAGATGCTGGACGAGCTCAATCGAGATCCGTGGGGCCGTCCGTATCGCGCGGTGCGCAACAAGCTGCGCCAGCGAACGGCCCCGCTCACGGAGACCATGCGGCCTCAGCTGTTGGAGGGTGTGGTGACGGCGTTGTTTCCGGACGCGCCCGATATCGCTCCTCCGACAATGGCGGACCCTTCCTCGGGGGATGAGGCTGCACCGGAGGTTGAGGCTCCTCCTCCACCTCCTCTGCAGGGGCTAAACGCACCGCACCCGGACCAGACGGTGTTCCGGGTCGGGTCTTGGCGGTGGCGCTGGGCGAGTTGGGGGCCCACTTCACCGGGCTCCTCGACAGATGCCTAGCGTCGGGTCGATTCCCGACCTGTTGGAAGGAGGGGAAATTGGTTCTTCTGAAGAAGGAGGGGCGTTTAGGGGATTCTCCGTCCTCCTTTCGTCCCATCGTGCTGCTGGATGATGCGGGCAAGTTCTACGAGAACCTCGTGGCGGCCCGCATCATCCAGCACTTGCGCACCGTAGGCCCCGACCTGTCGGACAGCCAGTTCGGCTTCCGATTGGGCCGCTCAACGATTGACGCTGTTGCTCGTTTGAGGGGTCTCTCGGACGAGACGGTTGCGTCGGGCGGCGTTTTGTTGGCAGTGTCGTTAGATGTTGCCAACGCATTCAACACCCTACCCTTCGGCTGTATTGAGGAGGCACTGCGGTATCATCGCGTGCCTCTTTACCTACAGAGGACGGTCGAGGACTACCTGCGAAACAGGGTGGTCCTGTACAAGGGACAGGACGGCAGAGTCCATCGCCGCGGCATTCGTTGCGGTGTTCCACAGGGATCCGTTCTGGGTCCTCTTCTGTGGAACATCGGATACGACTGGGCTCTGCGGGGTGACCTTCGCCCTGGCCTCGGTGTCGTCTGCTATGCGGACGACACTCTGGTCACGGCTCGAGGGCGGAATTTGGTGAAGGCGGCGTCTCTCGCTGAAGAGGGAGTGCGGCAGGTCGTTGGACGCATTGAGATGTTGGGCCTTAGGGTTGCCCTCGACAAAACCGAGGTTTTGTGTTTTCACGGTCCTCGGCGGGGGCCTCCTGCAGGTGCCAACATCTCCATCAATGGAGTGAGGATTGAGTTGAAGCCCCAGATGAAGTATCTGGGACTTTTACTCGACGGCAGATGGGACTTCCGGGAGCACTTTCGGCGATTGGCACCAAGGCTGATCGGGACCGCATCTGCTCTCGGAAGGCTCTTGCCGAATGTCGGTGGACCCGATCTGGCCTGCCGTCAGCTTTATGCTGGCGTGGTCAGATCGATGGCGCTCTATGGGGCACCCATATGGGTCGGCGCTCTGACTCGCCATAATAGAGCGCTGCTGCAGGCAACGCAGCGCGTTCTCGCGGTCAGAGCAATCCGAGGATACCGTACGGTGTCCCATGGAGCTGCTTGCGTGCTCGCGGGTATGCCACCCTGGGACCTCGACGCCGAGGTTCTGGCGGAGGTGTACGAGCGGCGCGCGGAGGCGCGCGCACATGGAGGGGAGCCAAGCTCCGAACTGGTCGAGCGTTGGAGGAGGGACGCCCAACGGACCTTGCTGCGAAGGTGGAGGGAGAGGCTCGAGGAGCCCGGCGCGGGCCTGCGCACAATTGAGGCTGTTCGCCCAGTCCTCAAGGAGTGGGTCAACAGACGGCACGGGGCGCTTACCTATAGGCTGGTGCAGGTACTGTCGGGACATGGCAGTTTCGGCAGGTACTTGTGTCACATAGCCCGGAGGGAGCCGGTAGCGGTGTGTCTTCACTGCTCTAGCGGCTGCGAAGACACAGCTCAGCACACTTTGGAGGAGTGCCAGGCGTGGGCCCGCGAACGGGCGATGCTCGTGGCGGTTGTAGGGAGTGACCTCTCCTTGCCAGCCGTGGCAAGGGCCATGGTTGGTAATGAGAGGTCGTGGGACGCAGTGGTCTCTTTCTGTGAGGACGTGATGTCCCAGAAAGAGGCCTCGGAAAGGGTGAGAGAGGACGATCCCCACTCAGATCCTATCCGCAGGAGGAGGGCCGGTCGGAGAAGGAGGGCATTCGCCAATCTGGCCTGAGTGAAGCCCCTAGGCGGCGGAAACGGGGAGCTTTCCGTCGTCTTCTGCCAAGGGGCTTTGCTGGACGAAGCTGCGGCGTGCCACGTCTTCCTGGCATGCCGCAGATGATGGAGGAGCTGCGCTTGCGGCCGCACCGGCGTGTTCGCGGACGGTTCCGAGAGGAAACCCGCGTTCCGTCAATTTGGTGCTCGAAGGAAAACCCAGGGGTTTTAGCAGGTAAGAGTCCGGCATAACCTGGTCGCCTCCCCGGACGACCGGGTATCCATGAGGATTTCCCCTGGACAAAAAAAAAAAAAAAAAAAAAAGGTTAGGTTAGGTTTTTTTTTTTTTTTTTTTTTTTTTTTCTCTATTACCTCCGCCGGTAATGGCGCAGTCTATTTTAGCTAATTCTCATTCATACCAGTTCTCGCTTTTATGCCTCTCGCACTTTCTTTCTACATACTATATCTTTCTTTCATTCATCTCTTTCATTCTCTATAGCGGGTGGGATTTCCCGACTTTTCCTACTTGAACTAACTTTTTATTTCCTACTTTTCAGGTTAAGGTGCAGGTATAAATAAATTTTTCAATGCAGACTTTTTGTCCGCTTAGGCGATGTTAATAGTTTTTTCATTTTTATACATGTTCTTTTCTTAATAGGTACATTGCTTATATATATCTTATTCTATTTTTACATTTTTATTATTTTCTTATACACTATTACATGTTACATGTGGAACAAAATATTTTTATAATATATTGGCACATGTTGTTTCTTATACTTAGTTTTTATTTTTTAATACATTATTTCTTAGAATTACATTTATATGGTGTCTAGCAAAACATTTTGTTTTCTTATCTTATTCTACTTGTTTAATACATAACTTTTTCTTTCCACTTATTTACTATTTATATTACATGTTTCTATTAAATATACTTATTATATTTCTAGAACATGTTTTTCTTATTCTACTTTATTATTTTTTACTGTTTTTAAAGCTATTTTTACACAAAAGTCAATAAAGTCTTTACTATTTTTGCTACTCATTATATTTTGTATATTTGCAACCTCAATATTCATACCTATTTTCTGTTCTATATCATTTCTTTCTCGTGCATATACGGGGCATTCCGCTATGATGTGCGGAACGGACTCTACGCATTCGGGATCACAAACGCAGGAAGGGCTCTCCTTGCACCTAAAACGACAAAGGTATTCGGAGAACCCCCCATGCCCGGTCATGATTTGGGTGATTATACCAGTTAACTGAAGCTCCCTCACTATTTTATATGCTGCTATTGCGTCAGGGAGAAACAATTTTGTAACGCGGGCGGTGTGTTCGTTTTTGTAACGAGCATTCCATTCGTCAAGCGTAAGCATACGAATGCTTCGCTTGACGAATGAAATGGGACAATAGTCGTAATCATGCCTCTTCTTAGACTTTAGAGCCGCTTCTTTAGCCAGAAAGTCAGCCCTCTCATTACCGGCCAGTCCTGCGTGAGCTTTTATCCAGAACAAACTTATATGTTTGTTCTGTTCAGATAAAACTTTAAAGTTGGCTCTGGTCTTAGTTGCAAGAGGGTGAAGGCATCTAGGGTTGGTGATCGTTTGAAGAGCGGCTCTGGAGTCACTATATATCGCAAAAGTATTTTCTGCCCTGCTCTTTATGTGTTCACTGGCCTTGTATATAGCTAATAGTTCAGCCTGATAGACCGTACAATATGATGGTAGACTAAGTTTGACGGCCTTGGTTTCTACCTCGCCATTCCAGAATGATAGCGAGGCACCGACCCGGCCGTCAATCTTGCTACCATCGGTGAAAATACGTGTCTCGAATGTGCTGTTGGAGTCGAGTTGCTCCTGGTCTATCAGGGTGTTGAAGTTGTGTTCAAGGTACTTTGCTGGGTGAGGTTCTTCCAATACTGAAGACTTCTTCTCCACTTCCCTACCTCCCAATTCCAGTTCTGACTGTCCCTTTTTGGCCTCGTATAGCAGAGCATTCTCGCGTATGCGAAGGTCTAACGGAAGGATTCCAGTGAGGACGAGTGCAGAATTTAGTGATACTGTTCTATATGCCTTGCAGATTTTCTGCACGAATCCTCTCTGGACTGAGTTTAGTTTCTCCCTGACACATCTTTTTGTTACAGCAGGTGCCCAGACACTGGCGGCGTACAAGATTATTGGCTCGATCGTGGCTATGTAAATAAGACGGATGACTTCAGAATGAAGTCCCCATCCTATTTTTGCTGCTCTTGAGAGCTGTTTGTACGCCGCCACTGCCCTCGCACAGACGTTCCTGACATGCGAATTAAAAGTTAATTTGTCGTCTATGGTTACCCCTAGCAGCTTTATTTCGCTTTTCATCTCGATTGGGACCTGATTCATATGTATTCGCGGGGTGTCATACCTGATCTTTCTGGTTATAACCATGCCGTTTGTCTTGTGTGGCGCGAAGTTTAATTTATTTGCCACTCCCCATCTATGCACGAATTCTAGTGTAGCATTTGCTTGGTTCTCAATTTCGAGTGCCGTTTCCCCATTAAAAGCTAGGACGATGTCGTCCGCAAATGCTTGGACATAACTGCCTCTCTTCTCTAGTTCTTTGAGAAGCGGATCCAACAACAAGTTCCATAATATGGGACCACCGATGGAACCTTGTACACAACCTTTCTCCATCTTTGTCCTATACTGCTCTCCCGCATATCTGACAGAGACAAACCTGTCCTTGAGATAGCTATCGATGACCCGTCTTAGATTCTCTGGACACTTTTCCTCAACCAATCGGACTCTAATCTTTGGCCACCAGGCGCTGTCAAAGGCTCCCTCTATGTCCAATGATACGAGTGTTGTGATACGTTTTTTCTCAAGATTTGATCTTATGTGCTTCATTAGGACATACAGGGAGTCCTCGGTGCTCCTCTGTGGCATGAATCCGAATTGGCGAGTACTCATCTTCGGGATCAGGTGGTATTTAATTCGGGTCATCAATAGCTTCTCATATATTTTGCCCATTATTGGGAGCAGTCCTATAGGTCTGTGCGCTTTAGGTGTCGTGTAGTCGGTTTTTCCTGGTTTTCTAAGTATAACCACCGTGGCTTCTTTCCACACATTAGGAAAATATTTGAGTTGGAGACACTTATTTATTAGAGTAAGAAATGTGTGTGGGTCATTCTGTATCGCGTGCTGACATATGTCGGCAGTGAAGCCATCCGCCCCCGGTGCTTTTTTGGGGTTGAAAGTTTCAATTACCCGCTGTAGTTCTGCTATCGTGAATGGGGGGTCGTTCTGCTCATCAAATTCTACACCACAGCCAGCTTCTTCTGCCATCTTTCGTATTGTCTGGTGTTCCGTATTGTCGCTTTGGTGTGTATCTGTGGGGTAGAATGTTTCTGCCAGCATCTGTGCAGATCCTTTTGCGTCTAATGCCCTTCCGTTTCTTACTAATGGGATGTCCTCGTCCCTTTTACTGGTTCTCCCTATAACTCTATATATGCCATCCCAAAGGCTCTCCTTGTCTTGTTTCCCACAAAAGTTCTTCCAACTAGACACCTGTGCACCTTTTACGGCCTTTTCATATTCATCTTTCTTTTTCAGGTACTCCTCCACAACTGTTGGTCTGCGAACTGGCGCGGCGCGGCGTATCCGGTTTTTGTACCTCGCGACCTCCTGCTTTAGCTGCTGGAGCTCTTCGGACCACCACGGTATGTTGAGTAGATGTTTATTATTTTTACTAGGTATTGTCTCTTTGCATGCGATGCTTACTATATTTGTATATTCTATTACTGCTGACTCTAATTCCTGGGTGTTATTAATGTTTTCTATATATTTTTGGGTTATATTTTTATCTATTGCTAATTGGCTTAATTTGCTATGAAATTGTGACCAATTTGCTTTTTTAGTATTAAAGATTCTGGTAGTTCTAACAATGTGTGTACCTTTTGATTTTACTAAATTTATGCTAAATGATATACCGTTGTGGTCCGAACTAATGAGGCTCTCATCAACCCTCCAATCGTCGATCCGCGCCAGCAATTCTTCTGTGCAAGTTGTAACGTCCACGTTGCTGGAGTACCTTTTCCCGCCTCGAATGGTGTCGAATGTTGGCTTTGCACCAACATTCTGGATATGTAGTTCCATTTCGTCGAGAGCAGCTAGCAGTTCTTCGCCCCTGTTGTCATTAGCCTTAGCACCCCACCATGTGTTTTTTGCATTTGCATCTCCCCCGATTACCAAAAAATTGGTTTTCAGAGTTCTGCGTATTTTCTTAAGGTGATCTATGTATGGGGTGATAGGCTTGTCGGGTTCAAAGTAGAACGAGACGAAACTGGTCTTCCAGGACTTGGTTTGGGCCCCGATTACCACACAGTTAGCTGTTGTGAGTTCTGGATATGGTATTATGTCAATGCTACAGTCGAATACGGCTATAGCGGCTTTTACGGTTCCCTCCCCAGAGTCCTGGAAAACCCTCACTCCACGATAGCTCTTTATAGTTTTCCCTTCACCGACATAAGGCTCTTGTAATAACGCCAAAGCTGCTCCTCGTCTTGAGGCCTCTATCATTATTTCGTCAGTTGCTAATCTCTTGCGCTGCAAGTTGGCCTGTAAGATTTTATACGACTTCCTTTCGGTGCCCTTAGCAATACGCAAAAGATGATCTCGCCAGTATGTCCCACTTTTTGCGGATCGGGCATGCCTGGCTGAATGCGTTGTGATCATTCTGGTCGTATTTGGCCAACTTGCAGTTCTGGCAGGATGGTGGGACATTTGCCATCCACTCCGGACACTCTCCTCTAAGGTGAGGGCCTCCGCAGTGGCTACACAGGTCCACCGATTGCTTGCAATATCTCTTCCCGTGTCCAAAGCCCAAGCATCTGGTACACTGGATCAGTGGAGACTGATCCTCAACCCTTATTCTCTGAAGGTCCACGTGCAGTGTTCCGGCTTCAGTGATTCTTTTCCATAACTCTGGGGACGTTGTTACAATTATATGTCCCGTCAGCGGGTTTCGTGCTCTTTTCCTATATTTTACCTCGATGCGTTGGTCTTTCGGGTCAAGATTTCGGAATATGGTCTCGTTCTGATTCCTAACTGCTTTTATGACGTCGGTGTCACTGTGTATTAAAAGGACGTCCTTTAATATGAGTAGGGGATCCTTGTTTTGGACCTCCTCGCATGTAAGGCGCTTTCCCGAGCTTTCGATCCTTTCTTTGACCTTACTCCTCTCCTCCTCTGTCTTACAGCTGACTAGGATCTTTCTGTCTTTAGCCTTCCTTACACGCTCTACTCTCACCCATCCTTCTTTAGCTGCGACCGCTTCTCTCACCTTGTCCAGTACTTTTTCTCCACTTTCAGTCTCGTCTTCAGAAGCTATGACAATTGTATGTAGAGCTGTGTTAACGTGAGAGTGCCTTTGAGACTTTGTGACGTCAGCGTATGACTGTGACGACAAGGTTAATCGTTGTTTCTCTAGCTCCTCTTTCAACTCGTCCATCTTAGAATTGTTTTCTTGCAGATGCTCAACTGTTCTTTGGAGTTGGGCGAGGAGTGTAGAGTCTTGATGACTTTTCTCTTGTGTTGTTGTTTCCTTGTTCTTTCCATCTACGCTTCTTGACGCCGGTATATGTATGGCTTCTGCCTCTTTCACCAAATTGTAGAGCTTCTCCACTGCCTCGGTGACACTAGCTTTTATTTCTGCTTTTAGGTTCTTCGAGTTTTTAAGGTGGAGTTTGGCTTTATTGTGCCAAGCCCTAGCCTCAGCTGTTCTGTTAGGGTAAGTTTTAGGAGAACTCTGCAGTTCTATTGCTGGGTTTGACTCAGACACATTAGTCTGCGACGGCACTATTTTTAACTTAAGTTTAACAGGGCCTGCCTGCACCTTTTTTGTCGTTGTCGGTGATGTAGGTGGGTCAGCCGTTACTACTGATTCCCAGTCGCCTATGCTACGTCTAACATTAGTCCCCAGGGTCACCGTTTTCGGTGACTGTTTTGATGTTTCCCCATTTTCACCTCCCTTTTGGTTTTTGGGTGTATGGAACATGGCGGAGGTATGCGTCAAAATTTAGAAAAATAAATAAATGTATATATCGGGAGAGGTTGTATAATTTGCTAGCGCACAGGTAGTGGTCAGGTTACGCAAAATAAGCACAATAAGTCAGCAAAAACAATTTAGCAAATAAAAATAAAAACAAATAAATTCAAAATATAAATTAAATTTTTAATATGTAGAGTTCTGCGATCCCGACGCTCTACAATCCGCTCCCTGCTATATTTAATATAGCAACAGCTCAATAAAGCTGCACGTCTTAAGTGTAAGTAAAAGAAATAAAAAATTGTATATGCACAGAAAAAGGCAATAGGTCAATAAAACACAATTTAAAAATAAATTAAAATAAAATTTTTTATGTAGAGTTCAGCGATCCCGATGCGCTATAGTCCTCTCCTTGCTATGTTTATTATAGCAACAGCTCAATAAAGCTGCACGTCTTAAATTAACACAGTAAAAAGTAAAAATAAATAAATAAAATTTTTGCTCTATGTAGAGTTTGTTATGGTCTCTACCGATAGAGCTTCGTTTGCTTATGTCTATAACCCAAACCCCGATCCTCTACGACTTCTGGTGTCCGAGATATGACCGTTTGAAGTTTTTCAAAATGGCGGACCAAAATGGCCGCCAAAGTTTAAATCGGTAATAACTTCGGTTCCAGAAGTCGCAGAAACCCGAACGACGGCTCAAACTACTTCCCCCGGCTGTCTCTGTCCTATCCCACCCAAATCTAGGATGGAAATGTGTCACCCCCAAATTGGGTAACAGGGTAGTGGGGGGGGTAGGGCAGCACGAGAGAAAGCTGACAAAAGAAACCGCAGCCTTCTACGACTTGTAGTTCCCGAGATATTCGTTATTTAGTAAAAACAAGATGGCGGACCAAAATGGCCGCCAAATTTTCAATACGGTATATCTCCGGAACCAACAGTCACACGAAATCGTGCGAGGTGTCAAACTTCTTCCCCCGTGCTGCTCTACAATTGAACAGGGCCAAAATCAAAATATAGACAACATATATCCTAGGGGGTTCTGAGCATATGGGGGGGGTGGCGGGGTACTAAAAAAGTACAACAAAGAAAACCCCAGCCTCGTACGACAATATTTGTCCAAGTTATAGCGAAATGAAAAATTGGGCGAATTTGGGCGGAGATGCGTCCTACTTTAGACAAGTTCCGCCCAGATTTTCATCCGGCGATTACTCCCGTTCTATAAGTCGTAGGACGGTCGAGTTTGGTATCTATATATTGGTCTTAAAATTATCTTACTAATTACATGTGAAAAAATATTTTATTATCAACCCCTAATTTTTAAAACAGAATAAATGGAAAATTTTGACGTAAAAGTATGATAAAAAATACAAAATAGAGGTTTAAAAATCTGAAAAAATTTACAATTGCTAGTGATAATATTTATAATTTTTTGTAATATTAGAAAAATTTTTAGGGTGGCTCCTTACACCCCCACGTTTTCACCCCTAAATTTTAAAATTGAAAATCTCGAAAACGGCAGGTTAGAAAATTTTAATTTTTGGATATGTTATAGAGCTTATTAATACCTATTAGAAACAATTTTTTAAAATATACCTTACAGATCTGCCCTGGGAGCTGCGATTTTTTGAAATTTTACGATTTTTTTAAATTTAAATAACTCATTAACTAAAATAGATACCTAAAATCTACAAGCTGTTCCACGTTGGGGCAGGCTCGGCGCGCCGATCCAGATGAGTAGTTGCAGTGGGGACTTCCTGGATCAAGTACCACGTGGCCACGTGGTACTTGTTTTTTTGTTGATAAATCCGCCCTCTTGGGCGGAAAAAATCCAAATGTGGTGTCAGGTGATACTCCTCGTCAGTGCGCTTCAGGCGGCACCAAAAAATATTGGGGTCAAGCCGACTGAGCGTGCAGCGTATTTTGTTGAAGTTTTGAAATTTTCGTAAAAAACACTTTTTTCCACTTCCTACTTCGACACTTTCACTTTTCACTTTGAAAATTATATCACTGTGTAGGGCTGATTTTTGCGCGTCTTTTGACGTATAGATCTTTAGCGTACGTCAAAAACTGCCACTTTTACAGATTTTTAACAATACATCCTCGCCCGTATCTGCTGTATTTTCCGAGGTGATCACTACGGAGTGCAGTGTCGCCCTTTCGAAGGTCTCAACTTTCGGCCGGTACGACACTACCCCCGCGTAGCTGGTTGGAATGTTCTCGGGCCGGACCACTTTCTGACTTTCTAGTGTATTTTTCAACTCCTGCATTTGTGTGTTATTTTCTTTAATGTGCTCCGAAGTCATTTTCAGTTGAGCCATTAATTCGTCGTTTGACACTTTAGTATTATCAGTCTTTGTTTCCTTCTGGTCTTGTGTCCGTGCCAACCCTTCTACCCCCGTCTCTTTGATTTCTAGCTCCAATTCTTTTACTAGTTGGTAAAGTCGATCGCATGCCTCAACAACCGCGTTCTTAATCTCACTCTTAAGATTACGTGAGTTGCCAAGGTGTTTTTTGGCTTTGCTGAGGCATGCTCTCGCTTCACTGGTCCTATCTTTATATTTCACTTTTGTTTCAGAATCAGCTTGTGCAGATCGTGTCGATTTTGGTGAATGGGAGATCGGATCTACTCCAACTGCTTCCCATTCGCCAATGCTGCGTCGGACCTTATTAATGGTTATTGTCTTGAGAGGTGATTTTTGCGAGTCCAAGACACCATTTATTGTCTTGGTTGGAGTTCTGTAGAGTGCCATTGGAGGAGTTCGTCAAACTGTATAAAATTGTATATGAATTTTTTGTTAAATATTTATAATTAAAATTGTAAATAAAATTTTACACTTATGTAACTGTATTTATAAAAATAGGGTCTATATAATATTATTTAAACCTTTGTAAGCGTCAGTTTGCAGTGACTAAAATTTTTGGGATGTAAAGGGTCCCAGTCCAAAAATAAATAATTACAAGAAAATTTTTATTTTAAAACAATAATTAATATATATTGATGACAGCCTTACAATTAAAATTTTAATTAGGATAACGACAAAGTATTTAATATTATTTGACTGACGGTGTTAATATTCTTCCGTCTATATCACAGTTATTAATAGTATTTAGAGTAATTCGTATCACAGTTTTAGAAATTATCAGGTTTTGTTACTTAAGTGTAATTTATGGGGTGTAAAGGTCCCCAGTCAATATTAAAAAACGTCACAACACAAGATAACTTAATTAAAACTAACTTAAAACTATATCACAAAGGTCAATATCACAGTTTAAAATAAAAAGCCCAACTTAAAAATTTTTCAAAAACTTTACTACTAGATGTCACTAGTAGTGTATAAAAGCGCACATACACTTTTGGAAATAAATCCTCACTCCCTAAGCTCCTGGAATATGGGTGTTTTCGAAGTTTTTGTTGTCCGATCGGGACGGTCGATGTCTCAATCGATGCGGACGGTCAAAAGCAAGCTATTGAAACTAAAAAATGGGGAGGCTCAATGAAAAATTTTGAAAATATTAAAGAAAAACACTAATTTTAACCAAAAAATGCCGGATTTACGCTAAGTTTTGCAAAATTTTCCAACACCGTTTTCCCGTGGAGGGTTCCTTAGTGCCTTAAAAGACGCGCAGGAACACGGCGCAGATGATGGTATAACAAGTTCGAAGAATATTTGCAAAACAAAGTGTTTTATAAAATTTTGAAAAATAAAAACTAACAAAAATTTACTATTTTGTATGAAAAACTAATGAAAAATTTAGTTTTCCGTCAACAACGATGTACCAAAGGTGTTATTTAACCTTCTCGGAACAGCAAAAACCTAAATACACAATATAATTCACTAATACCTATTAGAACCGGTCAGAACGGTATTTTGTCTTATAAAATTAATATCGAAAACGGAGTTTTCCGGGATTTCCACGAGATTCCAAAAAGAAAATTTCACCGAAACCTTATAAAAAGGACGGCGTCAATAAAACAAAAATTTCAATACAAAAATCTCGAAAATCGGCCAGCAAAAACTCAATATAATATATGTATTTGTGATATGGGTTAGGTTAGGTTAGGTTAGGTTAGGTTAGGTTAGGTTCCCCCCCGAATTGGAATGTGCCTTGTCGTGGCGGGGGGGCTCAGTAACCCGTTGCAATCCAGCAACGGGCGAAGCCAAAACATTCCTCTGGTTGGGGCGCGCTGCGTCTGTCCCGTATCGGGCGGCAGTCGTGCTTCGTCGGTGCCCTGTGTCTGACCCATAGTGGGCGGCAGGGTGCCCTTTGGTGGTTGGGGTGGGCTGCGTCTGTCCCGTATCGGGCGGCAGTCTGCTTCGTCGATGCCCTGTGTCTGACCCATAGTGGGCGGCAGGGTATCCTTCGGTGGTTGGGGTGCGACTTGTCTGTCCCCAATGGGATGGCAGTCGTGCTTCGTCGGTGCCCTGCGTCTGACCCAGAATGGGCGGCGGGGTACCTTTTGGTTGTTGGGGTGCCCTGCGTCTGACCCATAATGGGCGGCAGGGTACCCATTTTAGTGGTCGGGGCGCGCTGCGTCTGTCCCGTATCGGGCGGCAGTGGCGCCTCGTCGGTGCCCTGCGTCTGACCCATAATGGGCGGCAGGGTTACCTCGCTGGGGGGATCGGGGTGCACTGCGTCTGTCCGGTAGCCGGCGGCAGTGACACCTGACAGGGGAGCCCAACCCCTGAAAAAATGGGCCGACGATGTGGAGTCATCGGAGATAGCTGGAATGGACAAAAGCGCTTGTAAATGTGGTCCCCAGGTGGGTACGTCGGCTGATGCCGGGAAATCCCACCCCTCCACCTCGGTGGAGGGCCGCCCCTCGTACTCTGGGGGGGGCAACAACCGCTTCGTGGGCCAGCAGACCGCTGGCCCTCGTGAACACGACCTGGCAAACGCACACTGGAAAACTGATAACGCCGACCAAGAACCCGGTCGTAAAATGGGTTCAGAGAGTGAAGACGCTCAAGCTGAGGAGCTAAGCTCCGGCTCAGCTATGAGTGTCGGAGAGTCGGTGGAGACTCGAGGGCGGCTCTGGCAGCGGAAACGCAGCCATTCCGCCAGGGATGCTACGTCCGACGAGGACAGCAGCTCCGCGTCGGAGCCTGTACCGGCTCCAAAGGTTTCCACCGCCCGCCGAGGCAGAGGCCGACCGCCCACCACTGGGCAATACGTTGGCCTCGCCAAAGCCAAGGCAGAGCTGGTGGCGGCTCAGCGCGCGGAGTTGGAGCTCCGTGCTGAGCAGGAAGTGGAGGAGGCGGCTCGAAAAATCCGAGCTAGAGCAAAGCCGAGCTCGCCGGATACGTTGAATGCCGCTGTGGAAGAGACCTCGGCGACCGAGCTGCAAACTCGCGTAATGAGCTCCATAGAGGTCATATCCCAAGTGGCGAGCACCTCCAAGAATCTCAAGGGGACTTATGTTAAGGCCCTGCGAGATTCAGCTTCCTCTATAAAGGAGATATTGGAGGAACTCCAGAAGCGCACTGCGTCAGAGGAGTTGACCCGTCTGCGGCTGGCCAATGACCGCTACAAAGCGGACAATGACCAGCTGCGAACGGAGTTGGCGGAGGTACGCCGCGAGTTGGCCGCATTACGGGCCGATATGCGGCGTGCCCCAGACAGGGTGGCAGAGGAGCTGCCACCTGTCAATGTCGGGGGGTCGTGCCCAACGGCGACCCCGTCCTCCGACAAGGCGCAGGAGCTGGAGCGGAGCATCTTGCTTAGTGTGGGCAAGATGCTCGACGCTCGGTTCGAGGGCTTGCAGCAGAGGCTGCTGCCCGAACCGCGCCTCCGCCCACCGTTGGCTGCCGACAAGGCTAAGGCTGCCCCCCAGCCTAAGCCTGTGGCACCAGCGGTCCCGACGTCCCAGGGCAGGTCTGGCCCCGGCCCATCCCCGAAGTCCCAAAAGGGAAAGAAGGGAAAGGCCAAAGCCAAACAACCTGCCCCAGCCCCACCCCAACGGGAGCCCCGGCCACTGCCGCCGGCTCCTGCGTCCATGGACGAGGGGTGGAATGTGGTGGCGAGACGGCGTCCAAAGGCGGCACCAAAGAGTGCTGCCCTGCCGTCTCAACCACGGAGGGCCCAGTCTGCGGTACCTGTCTCCCAGCAGGCTCCGCAGACCAAGAAGGGACGACAGCGGAGGCGCAAGCCGCGCCCTCCCCGGTCCTTGGCTGTAGTTTTGAAACTACAGCCAGAGGCTGTACAAAAGGGCGTCACCTACGCCGCAACTCTTGCCGAGGCCAAGAAGAAGGTCGATCTTCGAAGCCTCGGCATTGACTCTGTGAATTTTAGAGTGTCCGCCACAGGTGCGAGAATCCTGGAAATTCCCGGGGTCTCAAACACCGAAAAGGCGGATGCTCTCGCAGAGAAGTTGCGGGCCGCCCTTGGGGAGAGCGTGGCCGTGTCCAGGCCCACGAAGTGCGCGGAACTGCGCGTGTCCGGGTTGGACGACGCAGTTTCCGCTGCAGATGTCGCGGCGGCGGTGGCCGGAATTGGTGGATGCCCAATTGCATCCATCAAGACTGGCGAGGTCCGCCTCGACAAATCGGGTCTGGGCACGCTCTGGCTGAGCTGCCCGGTGGCTGCCGCCAACAAGGTGGCTGATGGCAGGCGACTGCTAGTCGGTTGGGTGTCGGCGAAGGTCTCGCTCCTCGAAGCGAGACCTCTGCGCTGCTTCCGGTGCCTGCAACTCGGGCATGTCCGGGAGCAGTGCAGCAGTCCGGTTGACCGCAGCAGTAATTGTTACCGCTGCGGAAAGCCGGGCCACGTCGCCCGCGACTGCAGCGCCGCCGCTGCACACTGCACTGTGTGCGCGGCTGCCAAGAAGCCGGCCGATCACAGGCTGGGGGGCAAATCGTGCCATGCCCCTCGGCCTAAAAGGCGGCTACCACCACCGACTGCATCCTCAACGCAGTCGGCCAGCGGCAGCTCAGCTGGAGTGTCCGGGGACGGACTTGTGGCCATGGAATCCTAGTCATGGACCACAAGCTCCGATTCCTCCAGGCGAATATCGAACACGCCGCCAGAGCTCAGGACCTCCTGTTCCAGAGCTTGGCGGAGTGGTCGATAGACGTGGCCGTGATCTGCGAGCCGTACTATGTCCCCCCCGGTGCGAACTGGGTTCGGGACACTGACGGCTCCGTCGCGATCGTCCGATGGGGCGCGGCGAACTCCCCACCCTTCGAAAAGGTAGCGAAGGGTCCGGGATACGTCGCTGTGTGGTTTGAGGATTTTGTAGTCGTCGGTGGCTACTTTTCCCCGAACCGCACACTCGCCGAGTTCGAGATTTATCTCGGACGGGTGGGCGCCTTAATCGGCCAATGCCACCCTCGCCAAGTGCTCCTCGCTGGCGACTTCAATGCCTGGAATACGGCTTGGGGTTCCGTCAGAACGGACGTATTTGGCGAGGCACTGGAGGAGTTTGCCCTCGGACAAGGGTTGGCCCTTCTCAACCGGGGATCGATGAGCACGTGCGTGCGACCCCAGGGCGAGTCGATCGTGGACATCACGTTCGCGAGTCCCGCCCTGGCGCGCCGTGTTCGGGACTGGGGAGTGGTGGATACGGCGGTGTTGTGTGATCACCGATACATTCGGTTCGATCTCGCAGCCGTATCCCCGTCAGATCCAGCCGGTCCCTTCCGGCCCCCGGTTGACGACGGCCCGAGGTGGCAGTTGAGGCACCTCGACAGGGACCTCGCGAAGGAAGCTGCAATTGTGCAATCGTGGGTGTCCGCGCCTGTGGGCCCCGTGGTGGTGGAGGACGAGGCGGAATGGTTGCGGGGCGCGTTGTCGCAGGTTTGCGACGCGTCAATGCCCCGAGCCAGGCGTCGTCCCCCGAAGCCCCAGGTGTACTGGTGGTCCGCCGAGCTCTCGCAACTGCGTGCAGCTTGTGTGGTCGCACGACGCCAGTACACCAATTACAGGCGGCGGCGGATGCGGGAGGAGGATGTGATTGCACTCCTGCATGCTTCCTTCAAGGAGTCCCGGCGGCAGCTGAAGGCAGCGATCGGCAGGGCTAAGGCTCTTGCGAGGGAGGAGTTGCTGGGGACGTTGAACCGCGACCCGTGGGGGAGGCCGTACAGGTTGGCGATGTGCAAACTTCGCCCCTGGGCACCCCCACTCACGCGAAGTCTCCAGCCGCAAATCCTGGACAGAGTCGTTGCGGCCCTGTTTCCGCGGACGGGGGACCATCCCAGTCCCCCCATGATGCCTTCGGTTGCCGCGGAGCCCGGCCCGGATGTGGCGCCGTCAGTGACCCCGGGAGAGCTGGGAGCTGCGGTGTTGCGGCTGCGAGCCAAAAACACCGCCCCCGGTCCTGACGGCGTACCCGGCCGGGTGTTGGTCTTGGCCATGGATGCCCTCGAGCCTCGTCTGAGGAGACTCTTCGACGCCTGTCTGGCCCTAGGCCAGGTTCCACAGCGGTGGAAGACAGGCCGTCTCGTTCTCCTCAGAAAGGAAGGGCGTCCGGCGGAATCCCCATCTGCGTACCGCCCGATAGTGATGCTCGACGAGGACGCCAAACTCTTTGAGAGAGTTGTGGCCGCCCGGATCGTCGAGCACCTAGAGGATGTCGGACCGGATCTGGCAGACTGCCAGTTTGGATTCCGCAGGGGTAGGTCTGCCGTAGACGCGATTCAGCGGGTTAAGTCCTTGGCGCAGGACGCGATCGCCCGGGGTGAGGTCGTGTTGGCGGTGTCTCTGGACATCGCCAACGCATTTAACTCCCTCCCCTGGAGCTGCATCAGGGAGGGGCTCCGATTCCACGGAGTTCCTCCGTACCTGCGCCGGGTCGTCGGGGACTACCTGTCTGGGCGTGCGGTGGAATACCCCGGTCGAGACCGGTGGTGTCGGCGGGAGATGTCGTGCGGCGTTCCTCAGGGGTCGGTACTAGGCCCACTCCTCTGGAACATCGGCTACGACTGGGTGCTGCGAGGAGCCACAGTGCCGGGTGTCGGCGTAGTCTGTTACGCGGACGACACCTTGGTCACTGCCCGAGGCAAAAGCCACAGGGATGCTTCCTTGCGCGCCACCGCCGGCGCGGCATTCGTGGTGGGCCGCATACGGCGATTGGGTTTGCGGGTGGCGCTCGAAAAGTCCGAGGCCGTGGTTTTCCATGGCCCGCGGAACGCGCCGCCCCGGGGTGCCCATATCGTCGTATCCGGAGTCCGCATCGACGTGAGGCCGTCGATGCGCTATCTGGGACTCGTCCTGGATAGCCGGTGGAACTTCGGCCCCCACTTCGAGTGCCTTGAGCCTCGGCTGCTGAGGGCGGCTGCGGCCCTGGGAAGGCTGCTGCCGAATCTCGGCGGACCTGAGACGTCGTGTCGGCGTCTCTACGCGGGAATCGTGAGATCGATGGCCCTGTATGGTGCCCCTGTGTGGGCCGGCAGCGCCCTGAGTCGCAGCAATATCGCCCGCTTGACGCGAGTCCAGCGGGTGATGGCGATCAGGGTGGTACGGGGTTATCGCACGATCTCGGGTGAGGCATCTTGCGTGCTGGCGGGTACTATTCCCTGGGACCTGGAAGCGAGAGCCCTCGCGTCGCTCTACGAGTGGCGCGTGGAGGCGCTCCGGGCCAGGGGTCACCCGCCTGCACTGCAGGAACAGGAGGGGCACAGAGCTGAGCTGCGCCAACGGGCTACCGAAGCGTGGGAGTCCAGGCTGGCGCTTTCGAGCGCCGGACTCTGGACTATCGAGGCAATTCGTCCGGTCTTCCAGCAGTGGTTGGTTAGGCGACACGGTTTCCTGACCTACCGTCTGACGCAGGTGCTCTCGGGACATGGTTGTTTCGGGAGTTACCTGTTTCGGATCGGTCGGGAACCGACTGCCAGGTGCCACCACTGCGACGATTGCCTCGACGAGACGGCCCAGCACACGCTGGAGGTATGCCCGGCGTGGGATGCGGAGCGCAGCGCGCTCGGCTCTGTATTGGGTGCCGACATCTCGCTCCCGACCGTGGTTCGCGCTATGGTTGAGAGTGAGAGATCGTGGCAGGCGGTGCGATCCTTCTGCGAGGCCGTAATGCTCGCGAAGGAGGCGGCGGAGAGGGCGAGGGAAGATGATGCATCCTCCCTTCCGCTTCGTCGCCGTCGCACGGGACGCCGGAGGGCGGCTTTCGTTGCCGAAAGCCTCCCTCTCCCGCAGTCCCATGAGCCTTCGGTGGCGGGTTCGGGGGAATCCGCTTCCGGTCCAGGGCTCGAGATGGCGCGTGCGCTTCCTGCGCACCATCTCATGAGGGACGACTAGAGAGGGACCCCTCCCTCTCGGGACGTCGCCGGCGCTGCACAGAGCGCCGGCCAACGCTGTCGGGTCGCGAACGAATGCGCAAGCTCCTCGTGACCCGACTCCGTGCGTCCAGACGGAAGCCGCAGGTTTTTAGTCGGTAAGAGTCCGGCATAACCCGACCTCGGCCCCCGCTGGGGTAGGGTATCCATGAGGATTTTCCTGCGTTAAAAAAAAAAAGGTTAGGTTAGGTTCCCCCCCGAATTGGAATGTGCCTTGTCGTGGCGGGGGGGCTCAGTAACCCGTTGCAATCCAGCAACGGGCGAAGCTAAAACATTCCTCTGGTTGGGGTGCGCTGCGTCTGTCCCGTATCGGGCGGCAGTCGCGCTTCGTCGGTGCCCTGTGTCTGACCCATAGTGGGCGGCAGGGTGCCCTTTGGTGGTTGGGGTGGGCTGCGTCTGTCCCGTATCGGGCGGCAGTCTGCTTCGTCGGTGCCCTGTGTCTGACCCATAGTGGGCGGCAGGGCGCCCTTTGTTGGTTGGGGCGGGCTGCGTCTGTCCCGTATCGGGCGGCAGTCTGCTTCGTCGGTACCCCGCGTCTGACCCATAATGGGCGGTGGGGTACCTTTTGGTGGTTGGGGTGCGCTGCGTCTGTCCCGTATCGGGCGGCAGTCGTGCCTCGTCGGCACCCTGTGTCTGACCCATAGTGGGCGACAGGGTGCTCTCTGGTGGTTGAGGTGCCTTGCGTCTGTCCCATATTGGGCGGCAGTGGCACCTCGTCAGTACACTGCGTCTGTTCCGTATCGGGCGGCAGTTGTACTTCGTTGTTCTGGCTGTCGGAGTATTTGCTCGGGCCAGGGAGGGGTTGACTGTCGGGGTATTTGCCCGGGTCAAGGGTGACGGGCGTGGCGTGCACTAACACTGCCGTCGCGTAGACATTAAATTGTCACCGTCACCGAACCCGTAAACCGTCAAAGTGTCGTGGATCATGTCTCGCGGCTTTGACGGAACGGTGGACTTGGCTTAACCGCCCGGTCCGCGAGGAGTAAACCTCTATAAAAAATCCCCAAAGGCCGAACGTTGAGGCGCCCTTTATGGGCCTTGCGACGGCGTTCGGCTGCCTCGTTGAGGTGGCAGGCTGGGAGAAGTCTGCCCGCGAGCGGCCACCTGTGCGGGACCACTCGACCCCGCACAGTATAAGAGTTACCAGGGAACAGGGGGCACTTCCCTGGTGGACTTTTTATATCCCCCATACTCGTGGGAATTGTATGGCAGAAAAATTAATCCCAACCAAAGACGTTGTGCCTGAGACGGGCGGAGTTGATGATAGGCCTGAGACGGGCGGTGTACCCGACCGTGAACCTGGTCAAAGAAAAGTAGGTTCGAGGAGGGAACCTGCTCTCACCGAGGAGCACAGCTCCGGCTCGGTGATGAGCTTAGAAGAGGGTTCCGAAGAGACAGGGCGGTTCTGGCAGCGCAAGCGCAGCCGTTCCGCGAGGGGGACCACATCCGACGAGGATAGTGGCTCAGCGTCGGAGCCTGTAAAGGCCCCGAAAATCTCTTCCACCCGTCGAGGCAGAGGTCGACCGCCCACCACTGGGCAGTACGTCGGCCTCGCCAAAGCCAAGGCTGAGTTGGTAGCGGCTCAGCGCGCAGAGCTGGAACTCCGCGCTGAGCAAGAGTTGGAAGAGGCAGCCCGAAAGGTTCGCACGGCTCGAGCTAAGCCTAGCTCGCCTGTGAACCTTGAGGCCGCAGCAGAGGAGGTACCGGCTACGGAATTAGAGGAGAGGGTCCGTAATTCGGTCGCCGTTATTGCGCAGGTGGCTAGTACCTCAAAAAACCTTAAGGGAACTTATGTTAAGGCTCTGCGAGGTGCTGCCTCTTGCATTACTGAAGTGCTAGGTGAACTTCAAAAGCGCACTACTTCAGAGGAGGAGACCCGTTTGCGACTGGCCAATGAACGCTATAAGGCGGACAATGACCAGTTGCGAACGGAGTTGGCGGATCTCCGCCGCGAATTGGCCGAAGTGCGTGCCGAGATGCGGCGAGGTCAAGACAGGGTGGCAGAAGAGCTGCCACCTGTCAATGTTGGCGGGTCATGCCCAACGCTGACCCTACCCTCTGACCTAGTGCAGACAATGGAGCGGACCATCATGCTCAGCGTGGGCAAGATGGTCAACGCGCGGTTTGAGGCGCTGCAGCAGAGGCTGCCGTCCGAACCCCGCCTTCGTCCGCCGCTGGCTGCCGATAAGGCAAAGGCTGCCTCCCAGCCTAAGCCTGTGGCACCAGCGGTCCCGACGTCCCAGGGCAGGTCTGGCCCCGGCCCATCCCCGAAGTCCCAAAAGGGAAAGAAGGGAAAGGCCAAAGCCAAACAACCTGCCCCAGCCCCACCTCAACGGGAGCCCCGGCCACTGCCGCCGGCTCCTGCGTCCATGGACGAGGGGTGGAATGTGGTGGCGAGACGGCGTCCAAAGGCGGCACCAAAGAGTGCTGCCCTGCCGTCTCAACCACGGAGGGCCCAATCTGCGGTGCCTGACTCCCAGCAGGCTCCGCAGAAGAAGGGACGGAGGCGCAAACCACGTGCTCCCCGGTCTCTGGCTGTGGTTCTAAAACTGCAGCCAGAGGCGTTGAAGAAGGGCGTCACCTACGCCGCAGCTCTATCCGAGGCCAAGAAGAAGGTCGACCTTCAAAGCCTCGGAATAGAGTCCGTGAGGTTCAGGGTGTCCGCCACCGGGGCCAGGGTCCTGGAGGTGCCTGGTTCAACCAGCACTGATAAGGCGGACGCACTCGCGGACAAGCTGCGTGCCGCCCTTGGGGAGGACGTGGTGGTGTCCAGGCCCATCAAATGCGCGGAGCTGCGAGTGTCCGGTTTGGACGATGCAGTCTCCGCTGCAGATGTCGCGGCGGTCGTAGCCAGGATCGGCGGATGCACAATTGCATCCGTCAAGACTGGTGAAATCCGTCGAGACAATTCGGGCCTGGGCACGCTCTGGCTGAGCTGCCCGGTGGCTGCCGCCAACAAGGTGGCTGATGGCAGGCGACTGCTAGTCGGTTGGGTGTCGGCGAAGGTCTCGCTCCTCGAAGCGAGACCTCTGCGCTGCTTCCGGTGCCTTCAACTCGGGCACGTCCGGGAGCAGTGCAGCAGTCCGGTTGACCGCAGCAGTAATTGCTACCGCTGCGGAAAACCGGGCCACGTCGCCCGCGATTGCAGCGCCGCCGCTGCACACTGCACTGTGTGCGCGGCAGCCAAGAAGCCGGCCGATCACAGGCTGGGGGGCAAATCGTGCCATGCCCCTCGGCCTAAAAGGCGGCTACCACCACCGACTGCATCCTCAACGCAGTCGGCCAGCGGCAGCTCAGCTGGAGTGTCCGGGGACGGACTTGTGGCCATGGAATCCTAGTCATGGACCACAAGCTCCGATTCCTCCAGGCGAATATCGAACACTCCGCCCGAGCTCAGGACCTCCTGTTCCAGAGCTTCGCGGAGTGGTCGATAGACGTGGCAGTGATCTGCGAGCCGTACTTCGTCTCCCCAGGTGAGAACTGGGTGCGGGACAATGACGGCTCCGTCGCGATCGTCCGATGGGGCGCGGCGAACTCCCCACCCTTCGAAAAGGTAGCGAAGGGTCCGGGATACGTCGCTGTGTGGTTTGAGGATTTTGTAGTCGTCGGTGGCTACTTTTCCCCGAACCGCACACTCGCCGAGTTCGAGATTTATCTCGGACGGGTGGGCGCCTTAATCGGCCAATGCCACCCTCGCCAAGTGCTCCTCGCTGGCGACTTCAATGCCTGGAATATGGCTTGGGGTTCCGTCAGAACGGACGTATTTGGCGAGGCACTGGAGGAGTTTGCCCTCGGACAAGGGTTGGCCCTTCTCAACCGGGGATCGATGAGCACGTGCGTGCGACCCCAGGGCGAGTCGATCGTGGACATCACGTTCGCGAGTCCCGCCCTGGCGCGCCGTGTTCGGGACTGGGGAGTGGTGGATACGGCGGTGTTGTGTGATCACCGATACATTCGGTTCGATCTCGCAGCCGTATCCCCGTCAGATCCAGCCGGTCCCTTCCGGCCCCCGGTTGACGACGGCCCGAGGTGGCAGTTG
Organism: Marasmarcha lunaedactyla; assembly: GCA_923062675.1. Lineage (NCBI taxonomy): Eukaryota > Metazoa > Arthropoda > Insecta > Lepidoptera > Pterophoridae > Marasmarcha > Marasmarcha lunaedactyla. The sequence goes on from OV281349.1 coordinate 28,566,146, forward strand.
AGGCACCTCGACAGGGACCTCGCGAAGGAAGCTGCAATTGTGCAATCATGGGTGTCCGCGCCTGTGGGCCCCGTGGTGGTGGAGGACGAGGCGGAATGGTTGCGGGGCGCGTTGTCGCAGGTTTGCGACGCGTCAATGCCCCGAGCCAGGCGTCGTCCCCCGAAGCCCCAGGTGTACTGGTGGTCCGCCGAGCTCACGAATTTGCGTGCAGCTTGTGTGGTCGCACGACGCCAGTACACCAATTACAGGCGGCGGCGGATGCGGGAGGAGAATGTGATTGCACTCCTGCATGCTTCCTTCAAGGAGTCCCGGCGGCAGCTGAAGGCAGCGATCGGCAGGGCTAAGGCTCTTGCGAGGGAGGAGTTGCTGGGGACGTTGAACCGCGACCCGTGGGGGAGGCCGTACAGGTTGGCGATGTGCAAACTTCGCCCCTGGGCGCCCCCACTCACGCGAAGTCTCCAGCCGCAAATCCTGGACAGAGTCGTTGCGGCCCTGTTTCCGCGGACGGGGGACCATCCCAGTCCCCCCATGATGCCTTCGGTTGCCGCGGAGCCCGGCCCGGATCTGGCGCCGTCAGTGACCCCGGGAGAGCTGGGAGATGCGGTGTTGCGGCTGCGAGCCAAAAACACCGCCCCCGGTCCTGACGGCGTACCCGGCCGGGTGTTGGTCTTGGCCATGGATGCCCTCGAGCCTCGTCTGAGGAGACTCTTCGACGCCTGTCTGGCCCTAGGCCAGGTTCCACAGCGGTGGAAGACAGGTCGTCTCGTTCTCCTCAGAAAGGAAGGGCGTCCGGCGGAATCCCCATCTGCGTACCGCCCGATAGTGATGCTCGACGAGGACGCCAAACTCTTTGAGAGAGTTGTGGCCGCCCGGATCGTCGAGCACCTAGAGGATGTCGGACCGGATCTGGCAGACTGCCAGTTTGGATTCCGCAGGGGTAGGTCTGCCGTAGACGCGATTCAGCGGGTTAAGTCCTTGGCGCAGGACGCGATCGCCCGGGGTGAGGTCGTGTTGGCGGTGTCTCTGGATATCGCCAACGCATTTAACTCCCTCCCCTGGAGCTGCATCAGGGAGGGGCTCCGATTCCACGGAGTTCCTCCGTACCTGCGCCGGGTCGTCGGGGACTACCTGTCTGGGCGTGCGGTGGAATACCCCGGTCGAGACCGGTGGTGTCGGCGGGAGATGTCGTGCGGCGTTCCTCAGGGGTCGGTACTAGGCCCACTCCTCTGGAACATCGGCTACGACTGGGTGCTGCGAGGAGCCACAGTGCCGGGTGTCGGCGTAGTCTGTTACGCGGACGACACCTTGGTCACTGCCCGAGGCAAAAGCCACAGGGATGCTTCCTTGCGCGCCACCGCCGGCGCGGCATTCGTGGTGGGCCGCATACGGCGATTGGGTTTGCGGGTGGCGCTCGAAAAGTCCGAGGCCGTGGTTTTCCACGGCCCGCGGAACGCGCCGCCCCGGGGTGCCCATATCGTCGTATCCGGAGTCCGCATCGACGTGAGGCCGTCGATGCGCTATCTGGGACTCGTCCTGGATAGCCGGTGGAACTTCGGCCCCCACTTCGAGTGCCTTGAGCCTCGGCTGCTGAGGGCGGCTGCGGCCCTGGGAAGGCTGCTGCCGAATCTCGGCGGACCTGAGACGTCGTGTCGGCGTCTCTACGCGGGAATCGTGAGATCGATGGCCCTGTATGGTGCCCCTGTGTGGGCCGGCAGCGCCCTGAGTCGCAGCAATATCGCCCGCTTGACGCGAGTCCAGCGGGTGATGGCGATCAGGGTGGTACGGGGTTATCGCACGATCTCGGGTGAGGCATCTTGCGTGCTGGCGGGTACTATTCCCTGGGACCTGGAAGCGAGAGCCCTCGCGTCGCTCTACGAGTGGCGCGTGGAGGCGCTCCGGGCCAGGGGTCACCCGCCTGCACTGCAGGAACAGGAGGGGCACAGAGCTGAGCTGCGCCAACGGGCTACCGAAGCGTGGGAGTCCAGGCTGGCGCTTTCGAGCGCCGGACTCTGGACTATCGAGGCAATTCGTCCGGTCTTCCAGCAGTGGTTGGGTAGGCGACACGGTTTCCTGACCTACCGTCTGACTCAGGTGCTCTCGGGACATGGTTGTTTCGGGAGTTACCTGTTTCGGATCGGTCGGGAACCGACTGCCAGGTGCCACCACTGCGACGATTGCCTCGACGAGACGGCCCAGCACACGCTGGAGGTATGCCCGGCGTGGGATGCGGAGCGCAGCGCGCTCGGCTCTGTATTGGGTGCCGACATCTCGCTCCCGACCGTGGTTCGCGCTATGGTCGAGAGTGAGAGATCGTGGCAGGCGGTGCGATCCTTCTGCGAGGCCGTAATGCTCGCGAAGGAGGCGGCGGAGAGGGCGAGGGAAGATGATGCATCCTCCCTTCCGCTTCGTCGCCGTCGCACGGGACGCCGGAGGGCGGCTTTCGTTGCCGAAAGCTTCCCTCTCCCGCAGTCCCATGAGCCTTCGGTGGCGGGTTCGGGGGAATCCGCTTCCGGTCCAGGGCTCGAGATGGCGCGTGCGCTTCCTGCGCACCATCTCATGAGGGACGACTAGAGAGGGACCCCTCCCTCTCGGGACGTCGCCGGCGCTGCACAGAGCGCCGGCCAACGCTGTCGGGCCGCGAACGAATGCGCAAGCTCCTCGTGACCCGACTCCGTGCGTCCAGACGGAAGCCGCAGGTTTTTAGTCGGTAAGAGTCCGGCATAACCCGACCTCGGCCCCCGCTGGGGTAGGGTATCCATGAGGATTTTCCTGCGTTAAAAAAAAAAAAAAAAAAAAGGTTAGGTTAGGTTAGGTTAGGTTAGGTTAGGTTAGGTTTTTTTTTTTTTTTTTTTTTTTTTTTTTTTTTTTTTTTTTTTTTTTTATTCTCCTACCTCCGGCATGGGGGCCGCAGACTTTGTTTATCTCTTGAATCTCTCTCATTCCATTTCTCAAACTACTCATTCTGTCTTTCTTCATACTATTATCAAAACTTACGGTAGGGAATTTCTTTATTTTCCAATGTATCACGTCATTTAATCTGTTTTCATTTTCAGGATAGTGATGCAACAAGTGTGAGCTTTTTTCTTTTTGTAATCTCCGCTTTATCATATTTTGTTTCTCTTTGTCCAGTACTCTGCATGTTTTTCATAATTTTACATAAATCTAATTTTAAATTCTCAATCACTGCTATTTATTGACTCCTTTGTTTATTGACACTATTTGGTTCCTTTTCCTTTGTTATACGTGACATTCTTTCCCATATATGTTGTACAAAATATACTTATTATATTTGGTCAACATATTTTCCCTTCAGCATTGCTATCCAACATTCCTAATTTGTTTTTGTATTTGCCGAACAGATTTTTCAACATTTGTATTTCAGTAATTCTCCGAAACGCTCCTCACTGTTAATTTTGATAAGCAGTTATATTAAGTGAACAATACGTTTTAAATCCCCAATGTTGAGTGATTTCCAGAGAAAAATAAACCATTAAATTTATTTTTCAGCATTAGTGCAATCTTAAAGTGTGTAACGAGGGTAATAAAACGGTTTCCTTTTGCACATCAAAGGTGGAGCGCAAAGCCAGTCTAGGCAGACCGGGTGGCCCCATTGTAATTGGAGTGTTCCGACAGTGGATTCAGTAGACCCATCTTCCAAAGATAGGGTTGTTCCGACCATGCCTTGTACTCTGCTGCCATTCTGAGGTTGATTCAGATCTGCAAAACGTTTTATCTTTGTGCTCTCCAATTTCGTTTGATGCCTTAATACCACCGCTGAAATTTCTGTTTCTATTAATTTAAGTTTAAGCAACTGTATTAAAACCTTAGGAGCCATATGCAGAGTTTTTATGACCAAAGAGACCTTAGCAGTATGCTATTGATGCCCTAGCCAGCTCGTCCCATCGCTTACGCACCGGGCATATCTGACTAAAGGCATTGTGGCCTCTTTGGTCCATCTTTGCGGTCGTGCAGTTTTTACAGGAGGGAGCGGTGCCCGCCGACCATTCTACGCACTCAGCCCTCAGGTGGGGACCCCCGCAATGACTGCACAAGTCAGCCTCCCCTGTACAATATTTTTTACTATGCCCAAAGCCCAAACACCTGGTACACTGTATCAAGGGCGACTGGTCCTCGACTCTGATCCGCTGCAAGTCTATATGCAACACTCCAGACTCAGTCGCCCTTCTCCAGATGGTCGGAGAAACAGACAGAATGACGTGCCCAGTGAGCGGATTCCTGGCTCTACGTCTAAATTTTACTTCAATGCGCTCGTCGTTTGGCGCAAGGCCAGAAAATAAATCCCTGTTTTGGTTCTTGACAGCCTTCAATATGTCTTGGTCGGAGTGGATGAGGAGGATGTCTTTTAAGATTAACATCGGATCTTTGTTAACCACATCCTCGCAGAGAAGGCGTTTGTTTGCAGCTTCGATGCGATCCTTAACTTTTTTCCTTTCTTCCTCTGTTCGACAGCTCATAATGATCTTGCGATCTTTTGCCTTTCGCACCTTCTCCACTCTGACCCATCCCTCCTTGGCATCCATTGCCTCTCTGACCCTGTCAAGAACCTCTTCGCCTGTATCTGTTTCGTCTTCTGACGTTACAACAACAGAGTGAAACACTCCCCTCTCCGTCGTTTGTCCACCAGGACGTTGTGCGACAACACTGGAATACGTCTGCTTTTGCAATGGCGTTTGTTCCCTCGATTTTTCTAAAAACTCTCTTAGGTCTTCAATTTTCCTATTATTTTCTTTGACCATTTCCGTGGTTTCCTGTAACTGTGTCTTTAAATCCTCACTATGGTAATTTGAGTCAGTTATTTTGTCGCACTCTTTTTGTTCCTTTTCTAGCTCCTTAACTATCTGGTAAAGTCGCTCCACTGCCTCAGTAATTCTTACTTTTATTTCAGTTTTTATGTTGCGTGAGATACTTAGGTTCGTAGTTACCTTACTGAGGCAGGCTCGCGCTTCGGTCAATTTGTTTTTATATACAGGTCCTGTCTGCGATGTCCTGGTCGAGACGGGGGAGGTGTTTATGGGATATAGGTTAGTTTATAGGTTATTGTGATATTAGGTTTTTGTTGATCCGAGAAGGTTAAATAACACCTTTCGGTACATCGTTGTTGACGGAAAACTCAAATTTTCATTAAATTTTCATATAAAATAGTCAATTTTTGTCAGTTTTTGTTTTTCAAAATTTTATAAAACACTTTGTTTTGCGAATATTTTTCAAATCCTTATACCATCATCTGCGCCGTGCTCCTGCGCGTCTTTTAAGGCACAAAGGAACCTTCCACGGGAAAACGGTGTTGGAAAATTTTGCAAAACTTAGCGTAAATCCGGCATTTTTTGGTTAAAAATAGTGTTTTTCTTTAATATTTTCAAAATTTTTCATTGAGCCTCCCCATTTTTTAGTTTCAATAGTTTGCTTTTGACCGTCCGCATCGATTGAGACATCAACCGTCCCGATCGGACGACAAAAACTTGGAAAAATAGCCCGCCCCCGCACCACCCATTTTCCTGGAGCTTAGGGAGAGAGGATTTATTTCCAAAACTGTATGTGCGCCTTAATATACTGGTAGCGCCATCTAGTTGGAAAATTTTCGGAAAATCTTTTAAAGTTGGGCTTTTTCCTTTATTTCGTGATATTGACTTCTGTGATATAGTTTTAAGTTAGTTTTAAGTATAATATTTGTATTGTGACGTGTGAATTTATTGTTTGGGGACCTTTACACCCCAAACAGGCAAATAATTTTACTAACTTATTTTTGGTCTTTATTTTACTGCTTGTGACGTTTTTATTTATTGACTGGGACGTTATACATCCCAACCAGACAAATTTTAAATTGACTGAGTGCCCATGTACAGCACTTAGGACAAATACTCACTGTATTCTGTATTATTTTGTATTTATATTTATTTAATTTGACTCAAAATATTGTATTATTATATCGCATATTTTAAATACAACTGACGCATACCTCTGGCCAATATGATGCGTACACCTGCAAAAATGGTGGGAGGTGAGGGAGAGGGTAAAACATCCCCTCCAAAACAGATCATGTCCAAAGTAAGGAGGAGTATTGGGGAATGGGAGGCAGCCAGTACAAACTCACAAAGCACTCCCCCTTCCAGTTCAAGGACCTCAATGGACAAGACCTATCAGGACAGGACGTCAGAAGCAAGAATGTGCATGAGTAAGGCGAAGAAATACTTGAATGCATCCAGAAATATTCGCACAGATATTAAAACCAGTGTTACTGAACTAATAGGTAGGATGTATGAAATAGTCAAAGACCTGGAATCACAATTGATCTGTAAAAAACCGGAACTAGACAGTAACACAAAAAATAATGCACATTCTTCGCCGACTGATATACCCACCAACGCAAGCTCAAATATAAGCACAGAGCTCCTCAATCAGCTTCAAATTACAAACAGAAACCTTTTAGAAAATAAGCAGCAAATGATTGATCTGAGAGAGGAGCTAAACAAAAATCGGAACATGGTCGCAGACAAGAATATTACATACGCAAACGCTGTCAAAAATCACGTAATGCCCATACAACTCCCTAAGACTGCGCTGCACAGTATTGCTGTCACCTCCGAGGACGTGACCGAAACCGGGGAAAGCGTCCTCGAGCAGGTGAGGCAAGTGATAAACGCCAAAGAGGGTTGGGTGAGAGTTGAGAAAGTGCGGAAGGCAAAGGACAGGAAGGTCGTGATGAGTTGCGGGACGGAAGAGGACAGGGAAAAGATCAAACGCAAAATCCTCAGCTCAGGGAGCAAACTTACTTGTGAGGACCTCAAAAACCGTGATCCTCTTCTCGTCCTCAGAGACGTCCTGTCCTGTCACACGGACGAGGAGCTCTTGGAGGCGGTCCGAAAACAGAACCAGGATCTGTTTGCGGGTGTCGGCCCTGAGGAGGGGCGCCTAGCGGTGAAGTATCGAATGAGGGCGCGTAATCCACTAACGGGGCACGTCGTGATAACAACTTCACCAACAATATGGAAAAGGGCGACTGAGGCTGGCTCGCTGCACATTGACCTGCAGCGAGTAAGAGCGGAAGATCAGTCGCCCCTAGTACAGTGCACCCGTTGTCTGGATTACGGCCACTCCAAAAAACATTGTAAGACCACACAGGATCGATGTAGTCACTGCGGCGGCGCCCACCTCAGGGCAGACTGTGAGGAATGGCGGGCAGGAACAGCCCCCACCTGCATCAATTGTAAAGCAGCTAAATATGAGCAACGAGACCATAACACATTTAGCCAGACATGCCCGGTGCGTAAGCGATGGGATGCTCTGGCTAGATCGTCCGTTGCTTATTGCTGAAGTCTTCCCTGCTGACGCAAAAGCCCTAGCCCAGAATAGAAACAGAGAGCAAGCTCTAAAACTAGCGCAGTTACAACCGGCAATCAAGGAACTAAACAGAAATGTATCGGGACTGGCGGAGGATTCCATTCTCCGCTATCCTGCAGTGATAAAGGAATTGGAATCTTATCCACCAGTCCATACATAACAACAGATAACCGTTTGCCGGTTGTACATATTTAATACGAAGAGCGCACAAAACTCGAACTGTGCACCGCCATAAGTAACTGAAAGACTGCAACCCGTATAAAGAGGATCTGCATTGTATTAATAAAAATTAGAGTGGAAGGACAGTATACAAGAGACTGGTGAAACATGTTTTTGGGGTATTTTGAAAAATATCCCAACAAACATGTATCTGGAATGTAGAACTTAGAACGGAAAATAGAAATGCAGAAAGAACAAAGCAGAAAAAGAGAAATGGGAGATCGAAATATATACCAAACTTATACCAAAAAGTGTGATAGAAGAAGGTACAAATCCTAAATACAAGTAGGAATCTAAGCGTAAATGAGAAAACTCTTTGAAAAGCATTATCGAAGATCAATATTAAAATTCATAAATAAAATAGCATAAGAATAAACAAGAATATATATAAGAAATAAACAAGACGAAGTACAAGAGGAAACCCTTTGAAAAGCATTATCTAAGATCAATATTAAAAATAAACAAGACGAAATACACGATGAATATCACTAACAAAATTATAAATGGAAAACTGAAAACTACTTAAAAAACAAAATTGTAAACACAGTCTGTGGCCACCTTGCCAGAGGTACAAAGATTAAAAAAAAAAAAAAAAAAAAAAAAAGGTTAGGTTAGGTTAGGTTAGGTTAGGTTAGGTTAGGTTAGGTTCCCCTCCGAATTGGAATGTGCCTTGTCGTGGCGGGGGGGCTCAGTAACCCGTTGCAATCCAGCAACGGGCGAAGCCAAAACGTTCCTCTGGTTGGGGCGCGCTGCGTCTGTCCCGTATCGGGCGGCAGTCGTGCTTCGTCGGTGCCCTGTGTCTGACCCATAGTGGGCGGCAGGGTGCCCTTTGGTGGTTGGGGTGGGCTGCGTCTGTCCCGTATCGGGCGGCAGTCTGCTTCGTCGATGCCCTGTGTCTGACCCATAATGGGCGGCAGGGTATCCTTCGGTGGTTGGGGTGCGACTTGTCTGTCCCCAATGGGATGGCAGTCGTGCTTCGTCGGTGCCCTGCGTCTGACCCATAATGGGCGGCAGGGTACCTATTTTGGTGGTTGGGGCGCGCTGCGTCTGTCCCGTATCGGGCGGCAGTTGCGCCTCATCGGTTCCCTGCGTCTGACCCAGAATGGGCGGCAGGGATACCTCGCTGGGGGGATTGGGGTGCACTGCGTCTGTCCGGTAACCGGCGGCAGTGACACCTGACAGGGGAGCCCAACCCCTGAAAAAATGGGCCGACGATGTGGAGTCATCGGTGCAACGCATGATGGAGAAAAGTGATTGTGAATGTGGTCCCCAGGTGGGTACGTCGGCAGATGCCGGGAAATCCCACCCCTCCGCCTCGGTGGAGGGCCGCCCCTCGTACTCTGGGGGGGGCAACAATCGCTTCGTGGGTCAGCAGACCGCTGGCCCTCGTGAACACAACCTACGCAATTCAAACCGGACAACTGATAACGCCGACCAAGAACCCGGTCGTAAAATGGGTTCAGAGACTGAAGACACTCAAGCTGAGGAGCTAAGCTCCAGTTCAGCGATGAGTGTTGCGGAGTCCATTGGGACTAAAGGGCGGCTCTGGCAACGGAAACGCAGCCGTTCCGCTAGGGGAGTGACTTCCGACGAGGATAGTGGCTCCGCTTCGGAGCCTGTAAAGGCTCCGAAGGTTTCCACCGCACGCCGAGGCAGAGGCCGACCGCCCACAACTGGGCAATACGTCGGCCTCGCCAAAGCTAAGGCGGAATTGGTGGCAGCTCAGCGCGCAGAGATGGAGCTCCGCGCTGAGCAGGAAGTGGAGGAGGCGGCTCGCAAAATCCGCATGGCTAGAGCCAAACCCGGCTCGCCGGAGATTGCGAGTACCGCAGCGGATGAGACCTCGGCGACGGAATTGCAAGCTCGAGTGATGAGCTCCGTCGAGGTCATCTCCCAAGTGGCGAGCACCTCGAAGAACCTTAAGGGGACGTATGTTAAGGCTCTTCGAGATGCTGCCTCCTCCATTAAGGAGCTGGTAGGTGAGCTCCACCAGCGCACCGCGTCGGAGGAGCTGACCCGTCTGCGGCTGGCCAATGACCGCTACAAAGCGGACAATGACCAGCTGCGAACGGAGTTGGCGGAGGTACGCCGCGAGTTGGCCGCATTACGGGCCGATATGCGGCGTGCCCCAGACAGGGTGGCAGAGGAGCAGCCACCTGTCAATGTCGGGGGGTCGTGCCCAACGGCGACCCCGTCCTCTGACAAGGTGCAAGAGCTGGAGCGGAGCATCATGCTCAGTGTGGGTAAGATGCTCGACGCTCGGTTCGAGGGCTTGCAGCAGAGGCTGCTCCCCGAACCGCGCCTCCGTCCACCGTTGGCTGCCGACAAGGCAAAGGCTGCCCCCCAGCCTAAGCCTGTGGCACAAGCGGTCCCGACGTCCCAGGGCAGGTCTGGCCCTGGCCCATCCCCGAAGTCCCAAAAGGGAAAGAAGGGAAAGGCCAAAGCCAAACAACCTGCCCCAGCCCCACCCCAACGGGAGCCCCGGCCACTGCCGCCGGCTCCTGCGTCTATGGACGAGGGGTGGAATGTGGTGGCGAGACGGCGTCCAAAGGCGGCACCAAAGAGTGCTGCCCTGCCGTCTCAACCACGGAGGGCCCAGTCTGCGGTACCTGTCTCCCAGCAGGCTCCGCAGACCAAGAAGGGACGACAGCGGAGGCGCAAGCCGCGCCCTCCCCGGTCCTTGGCTGTAGTGTTAAAGCTGCAGCCGGAGGCGGTTCAAAAGGGCGTCACCTACGCCGCAACTCTAGCCGAGGCCAAGAAGAAGGTCGATCTTCGAAGCCTCGGCATTGACTCTGTCAATTTCAGAGTGTCCGCCACAGGAGCCAGAATCCTAGAGATTCCCGGTGCCTCAAACACCGAAAAGGCGGACGCTCTGGCAGAGAAGTTGCGGGCCGCCCTTGGGGAGAGCGTGGCCGTGTCCAGGCCCACGAAGTGCGCGGAACTGCGCGTGTCCGGGTTGGACGACGCAGTTTCCGCTGCAGATGTCGCGGCGGCGGTGGCCGGAATTGGTGGATGCCCAATTGCGTCCATCAAGACTGGCGAGGTCCGCCTCGACAAATCGGGTCTGGGCACGCTCTGGCTGAGCTGCCCGGTGGCTGCCGCCAATAAGGTGGCTGATGGCAGGCGGTTGCTTGTCGGGTGGGTGTCGGCGAAGGTCTCGCTCCTCGAAGCGAGACCTCTGCGCTGCTTCCGGTGCCTGCAACTTGGGCACGTCCGGGAGCAGTGCAGCAGTCCGGTTGACCGCAGTAGTAATTGTTACCGCTGCGGAAAGCCGGGCCACGTCGCCCGCGACTGCAACGCCGCCGCTGCACACTGCGCTGTGTGCGCGGCTGCCAAGAAGCCGGCCGATCACAGGCTGGGGGGCAAATCGTGCCATGCCCCTCGGCCTAAAAGGCGGCTACCACCACCGACTGCATCCTCAACGCAGTCGGCCAGCGGCAGCTCAGCTGGAGTGTCCGGGGACGGACTTGTGGCCATGGAATCCTAGTAATGGACCACAAGCTCCGATTCCTCCAGGCGAATATCGAACACTCCGCCAGAGCTCAGGACCTCCTGTTCCAGAGCTTCGCGGAGTGGTCGATAGACGTGGCCGTGATCTGCGAGCCGTACTATGTCCCCCCCGGTGAGAACTGGGTTCGGGACAATGACGGCTCCGTCGCGATCGTCCGATGGGGCGCGGCGAACTCCCCACCCTTCGAAAAGGTAGCGAAGGGTCCGGGATACGTCGCTGTGTGGTTTGAGGATTTTGTAGTCGTCGGTGGCTACTTTTCCCCGAACCGCACACTCGCCGAGTTCGAGATTTATCTCGGACGGGTGGGCGCCTTAATCGGTCAATGCCACCCTCGCCAAGCGCTCCTCGCTGGCGACTTCAATGCCTGGAATACGGCTTGGGGTTCCGTCAGAACGGACGTATTTGGCGAGGCACTGGAGGAGTTTGCCCTCGGACAAGGGTTGGCCCTTCTCAACCGGGGATCGATGAGCACGTGCGTGCGACCCCAGGGCGAGTCGATCGTGGACATCACGTTCGCGAGTCCCGCCCTGGCGCGCCGTGTTCGGGACTGGGGAGTGGTGGATACGGCGGTGTTGTGTGATCACCGATACATTCGGTTCGATCTCGCAGCCGTATCCCCGTCAGATCCTTCCGGCCCCCGGTTGACGACGGCCCGAGGTGGCAGTTGAGGCACCTCGACAGGGACCTCGCGAAGGAAGCTGCAATTGTGCAATCGTGGGTGTCCGCGCCTGGGGGCCCCGTGGTGGTAGAGGACGAGGCGGAATGGCTGCGGGGCGCGTTGTCGCAGGTTTGCGACGCGTCAATGCCCCGAGCCAGGCGTCGTCCACCGAAGCCCCAGGTGTACTGGTGGTCCACCGAGCTCACGAATTTGCGTGCAGCTTGTGTGGTCGCACGACGCCAGTACACCAATTACAGGCGGCGGCGGATGCGGGAGGAGAATGTGATTGCACTCCTGCATGCTTCCTTCAAGGAGTCCCGGCGGCAGCTGAAGGCAGCGATCGGCAGGGCTAAGGCTCTTGCGAGGGAGGAGTTGCTGGGGACGTTGAACCGCGACCCGTGGGGGAGGCCGTACAGGTTGGCGATGTGCAAACTTCGCCCCTGGGCACCCCCACTCACGCGAAGTCTCCAGCCGCAAATCCTGGACAGAGTCGTTGCGGCCCTGTTTCCGCGGACGGGGGACCATCCCAGTCCCCCCATGATGCCTTCGGTTGCCGCGGAGCCCGGCCCGGATGTGGCGCCGTCAGTGACCCCGGGAGAGCTGGGAGCTGCGGTGTTGCGGCTGCGAGCCAAAAACACCGCCCCCGGTCCTGACGGCGTACCCGGCCGGGTGTTGGTCTTGGCCATGGATGCCCTCGAGCCTCGTCTGAGGAGACTCTTCGACGCCTGTCTGGCCCTAGGCCAGGTTCCACAGCGGTGGAAGACAGGCCGTCTCGTTCTCCTCAGAAAGGAAGGGCGTCCGGCGGAATCCCCATCTGCGTACCGCCCGATAGTGATGCTCGACGAGGACGCCAAACTCTTTGAGAGAGTTGTGGCCGCCCGGATCGTCGAGCACCTAGAGGATGTCGGACCGGATCTGGCAGACTGCCAGTTTGGATTCCGCAGGGGTAGGTCTGCCGTAGACGCGATTCAGCGGGTTAAGTCCTTGGCGCAGGACGCGATCGCCCGGGGGGAGGTCGTGTTGGCGGTGTCTCTGGACATCGCCAACGCATTTAATTCCCTCCCCTGGAGCTGCATCAGGGAGGGGCTCCGATTCCACGGAGTTCCTCCGTACCTGCGCCGGGTCGTCGGGGACTACCTGTCTGGGCGTGCGGTGGAATACCCCGGTCGAGACCGGTGGTGTCGGCGGGAGATGTCGTGCGGCGTTCCTCAGGGGTCGGTACTAGGCCCACTCCTCTGGAACATCGGCTACGACTGGGTGCTGCGAGGAGCCACAGTGCCGGGTGTCGGCGTAGTCTGTTACGCGGACGACACCTTGGTCACTGCCCGAGGCAAAAGCCACAGGGATGCTTCCTTGCGCGCCACCGCCGGCGCGGCATTCGTGGTGGGCCGCATACGGCGATTGGGTTTGCGGGTGGCGCTCGAAAAGTCCGAGGCCGTGGTTTTCCATGGCCCGCGGAACGCGCCGCCCCGGGGTGCCCATATCGTCGTATCCGGAGTCCGCATCGACGTGAGGCCGTCGATGCGCTATCTGGGACTCGTCCTGGATAGCCGGTGGAACTTCGGCCCCCACTTCGAGTGCCTTGAGCCTCGGCTGCTGAGGGCGGCTGCGGCCCTGGGAAGGCTGCTGCCGAATCTCGGCGGACCTGAGACGTCGTGTCGGCGTCTCTACGCGGGAATCGTGAGATCGATGGCCCTGTATGGTGCCCCTGTGTGGGCCGGCAGCGCCCTGAGTCGCAGCAATATCGCCCGCTTGACGCGAGTCCAGCGGGTGATGGCGATCAGGGTGGTACGGGGTTATCGCACGATCTCGGGTGAGGCATCTTGCGTGCTGGCAGGTACTATTCCCTGGGACCTGGAAGCGAGAGCCCTCGCGTCGCTCTACGAGTGGCGCGTGGAGGCGCTCCGGGCCAGGGGTCACCCGCCTGCACTGCAGGAACAGGAGGGGCACAGAGCTGAGCTGCGCCAACGGGCTACCGAAGCGTGGGAGTCCAGGCTGGCGCTTTCGAGCGCCGGACTCTGGACTATCGAGGCAATTCGTCCGGTCTTCCAGCAGTGGTTGGGTAGGCGACACGGTTTCCTGACCTACCGTCTGACTCAGGTGCTCTCGGGACATGGTTGTTTCGGGAGTTACCTGTTTCGGATCGGTCGGGAACCGAATGCCAGGTGCCACCACTGCGACGATTGCCTCGACGAGACGGCCCAGCACACGCTGGAGGTGTGCCCGGCGTGGGATGCGGAGCGCAGCGCGCTCGGCTCTGTATTGGGTGCCGACATCTCGCTCCCGACCGTGGTTCGCGCTATGGTCGAGAGTGAGAGATCGTGGCAGGCGGTGCGATCCTTCTGCGAGGCCGTAATGCTCGCGAAGGAGGCGGCGGAGAGGGCGAGGGAAGATGATGCATCCTCCCTTCCGCTTCGTCGCCGTCGCACGGGACGCCGGAGGGCGGCTTTCGTTGCCGAAAGCCTCCCTCTCCCGCAGTCCCATGAGCCTTCGTTGGCGGGTTCGGGGGAATCCGCCTCCGGTCCAGGGCTCGAGATGGCGCGTGCGCTTCCTGCGCACCATCTCATGAGGGACGACTAGAGAGGGACCCCTCCCTCTCGGGACGTCGCCGGCGCTGCACAGAGCGCCGGCCAACGCTGTCGGGCCGCGAACGAATGCGCAAGCTCCTCGTGACCCGACTCCGTGCGTCCAGACGGAAGCCGCAGGTTTTTAGTCGGTAAGAGTCCGGCATAACCCGACCTCGGCCCCCGCTGGGGTAGGGTATCCATGAGGATTTTCCTGCGTTAAAAAAAAAAAAAAAAAAAAGGTTAGGTTAGGTTAGGTTCCCCCCCGAATTGGAATGTGCCTTGTCGTGGCGGGGGGGCTCAGTAACCCGTTGCAATCCAGCAACGGGCGAAGCCAAAACATTCCTCTGGTTGGGGCGCGCTGCGTCTGTCCCGTATCGGGCGGCAGTCGTGCTTCGTCGGTGCCCTGTGTCTGACCCATAGTGGGCGGCAGGGTGCCCTTTGGTGGTTGGGGTGGGCTGCGTCTGTCCCGTATCGGGCGGCAGTCTGCTTCGTCGATGCCCTGTGTCTGACCCATAGTGGGCGGCAGGGTATCCTTCGGTGGTTGGGGTGCGACTTGTCTGTCCCCAATGGGATGGCAGTCGTGCTTCGTCGGTACCCTGCGTCTGACCCAGAATGGGCGGCGGGGTACCTTTTGGTTGTTGGGGTGCCCTGCGTCTGACCCATAATGGGCGGCAGGGTACCCATTTTAGTGGTCGGGGCGCGCTGCGTCTGTCCCGTATCGGGCGGCAGTGGCGCCTCGTCGGTGCCCTGCGTCTGACCCATAATGGGCGGCAGGGTTACCTTGCTGGGGGGATCGGGGTGCACTGCGTCTGTCCGGTAGCCGGCGGCAGTGACACCTGACAGGGGAGCCCAACCCCTGAAAAATGGGCCGACGATGTGGAGTCATCGGAGATAGCTGGAATGGACAAAAGCGCTTGTAAATGTGGTCCCCAGGTGGGTACGTCGGCTGATGCCGGGAAATCCCACCCCTCCACCTCGGTGGAGGGCCGCCCCTCGTACTCTGGGGGGGGCAACAACCGCTTCGTGGGCCAGCAGACCGCTGGCCCTCGTGAACACGACCTGGCTAACGCACACTGGAAAACTGATAACGCCGACCAAGAACCCGGTCGTAAAATGGGTTCAGAGAGTGAAGACGCTCAAGCTGAGGAGCTAAGCTCCGGCTCAGCTATGAGTGTCGGAGAGTCGGTGGAGACTCGAGGGCGGCTCTGGCAGCGGAAACGCAGCCATTCCGCCAGGGATGCTACGTCCGACGAGGACAGCAGCTCCGCGTCGGAGCCTGTACCGGCTCCAAAGGTTTCCACCGCCCGCCGAGGCAGAGGCCGACCGCCCACCACTGGGCAATACGTTGGCCTCGCCAAAGCCAAGGCAGAGCTGGTGGCGGCTCAGCGCGCGGAGTTGGAGCTCCGTGCTGAGCAGGAAGTGGAGGAGGCGGCTCGAAAAATCCGAGCTAGAGCAAAGCCGAGCTCGCCGGATACGTTGAATGCCGCTGTGGAAGAGACCTCGGCGACCGAGCTGCAAACTCGCGTAATGAGCTCCATAGAGGTCATATCCCAAGTGGCGAGCACCTCCAAGAATCTCAAGGGGACTTACGTTAAGGCCCTGCGGGATTCAGCTTCCTCTATAAAGGAGATATTGGAGGAACTCCAGAAGCGCACTGCGTCAGAGGAGTTGACCCGTCTGCGGCTGGCCAATGACCGCTACAAAGCGGACAATGACCAGCTGCGAACGGAGTTGGCGGAGGTACACCGCGAGTTGGCTGCATTACGGGCCGATATGCGGCGTGCCCCAGACAGGGTGGCAGAGGAGCTGCCACCTGTCAATGTCGGGGGGTCGTGCCCAACGGCGACCCCGTCCTCCGACAAGGCGCAGGAGCTGGAGCGGAGCATCTTGCTTAGTGTGGGCAAGATGCTCGACGCTCGGTTCGAGGGCTTGCAGCAGAGGCTGCTGCCCGAACCGCGCCTCCGCCCACCGTTGGCTGCCGACAAGGCTAAGGCTGCCCCCCAGCCTAAGCCTGTGGCACCAGCGGTCCCGACGTCCCAGGGCAGGTCTGGCCCCGGCCCATCCCCGAAGTCCCAAAAGGGAAAGAAGGGAAAGGCCAAAGCCAAACAACCTGCCCCAGCCCCACCCCAACGGGAGCCCCGGCCACTGCCGCCGGCTCCTGCGTCCATGGACGAGGGGTGGAATGTGGTGGCGAGACGGCGTCCAAAGGCGGCACCAAAGAGTGCTGCCCTGCCGTCTCAACCACGGAGGGCCCAGTCTGCGGTACCTGTCTCCCAGCAGGCTCCGCAGACCAAGAAGGGACGACAGCGGAGGCGCAAGCTGCGCCCTCCCCGGTCCTTGGCTGTAGTTTTGAAACTACAGCCAGAGGCTGTACAAAAGGGCGTCACCTACGCCGCAACTCTTGCCGAGGCCAAGAAGAAGGTCGATCTTCGAAGCCTCGGCATTGACTCTGTGAATTTTAGAGTGTCCGCCACAGGTGCGAGAATCCTGGAAATTCCCGGGGTCTCAAACACCGAAAAGGCGGATGCTCTCGCAGAGAAGTTGCGGGCCGCTCTTGGGGAGGGCGTGGCCGTGTCCAGGCCCACGAAGTGCGCGGAACTGCGCGTGTCCGGGTTGGACGACGCAGTTTCCGCTGCAGATGTCGCGGCGGCGGTGGCCGGAATTGGTGGATGCCCAATTGCGTCCATCAAGACTGGCGAGGTCCGCCTCGACAAATCGGGTCTGGGCACGCTCTGGCTGAGCTGCCCGGTGGCTGCCGCCAACAAGGTGGCTGATGGCAGGCGACTGCTAGTCGGTTGGGTGTCGGCGAAGGTCTCGCTCCTCGAAGCGAGACCTCTGCGCTGCTTCCGGTGCCTTCAACTCGGGCACGTCCGGGAGCAGTGCAGCAGTCCGGTTGACCGCAGCAGTAATTGCTACCGCTGCGGAAAACCGGGCCACCTCGCCCGCGACTGCAGCGCCGCCGCTGCACACTGCACTGTGTGCGCGGCAGCCAAGAAGCCGGCCGATCACAGGCTGGGGGGCAAATCGTGCCATGCCCCTCGGCCTAAAAGGCGGCTACCACCACCGACTGCATCCTCAACGCAGTCGGCCAGCGGCAGCTCAGCTGGAGTGTCCGGGGACGGACTTGTGGCCATGGAATCCTAGTAATGGACCACAAGCTCCGATTCCTCCAGGCGAATATCGAACACTCCGCCAGAGCTCAGGACCTCCTGTTCCAGAGCTTCGCGGAGTGGTCGATAGACGTGGCCGTGATCTGCGAGCCGTACTATGTCCCCCCCGGTGAGAACTGGGTTCGGGACACTGACGGCTCCGTCGCGATCGTCCGATGGGGCGCGGCGAACTCCCCACCCTTCGAAAAGGTAGCGAAGGGTCCGGGATACGTCGCTGTGTGGTTTGAGGATTTTGTAGTCGTCGGTGGCTACTTTTCCCCGAACCGCACACTCGCCGAGTTCGAGATTTATCTCGGACGGGTGGGCGCCTTAATCGGCCAATGCCACCCTCGCCAAGTGCTCCTCGCTGGCGACTTCAATGCCTGGAATACGGCTTGGGGTTCCGTCAGAACGGACGTATTTGGCGAGGCACTGGAGGAGTTTGCCCTCGGACAAGGGTTGGCCCTTCTCAACCGGGGATCGATGAGCACGTGCGTGCGACCCCAGGGCGAGTCGATCGTGGACATCACGTTCGCGAGTCCCGCCCTGGCGCGCCGTGTTCGGGACTGGGGAGTGGTGGATACGGCGGTGTTGTGTGATCACCGATACATTCGGTTCGATCTCGCAGCCGTATCCCCGTCAGATCCAGCCGGTCCCTTCCGGCCCCCGGTTGACGACGGCCCGAGGTGGCAGTTGAGGCACCTCGACAGGGACCTCGCGAAGGAAGCTGCAATTGTGCAATCGTGGGTGTCCGCGCCTGTGGGCCCCGTGGTGGTGGAGGACGAGGCGGAATGGTTGCGGGGCGCGTTGTCGCAGGTTTGCGACGCGTCAATGCCCCGAGCCAGGCGTCGTCCCCCGAAGCCCCAGGTGTACTGGTGGTCCGCCGAGCTCACGAATTTGCGTGCAGCTTGTGTGGTCGCACGACGCCAGTACACCAATTACAGGCGGCGGAGGATGCGGGAGGAGGATGTGATTGCACTCCTGCATGCTTCCTTCAAGGAGTCCCGGCGGCAGCTGAAGGCAGCGATCGGCAGGGCTAAGGCTCTTGCGAGGGAGGAGTTGCTGGGGACGTTGAACCGCGACCCGTGGGGGAGGCCGTACAGGTTGGCGATGTGCAAACTTCGCCCCTGGGCACCCCCACTCACGCGAAGTCTCCAGCCGCAAATCCTGGACAGAGTCGTTGCGGCCCTGTTTCCGCGGACGGGGGACCATCCCAGTCCCCCCATGATGCCTTCGGTTGCCGCGGAGCCCGGCCCGGATGTGGCGCCGTCAGTGACCCCGGGAGAGCTGGGAGCTGCGGTGTTGCGGCTGCGAGCCAAAAACACCGCCCCCGGTCCTGACGGTGTACCCGGCCGGGTGTTGGTCTTGGCCATGGATGCCCTCGAGCCTCGCCTGAGGAGACTCTTCGACGCCTGTCTGGCCCTAGGCCAGGTTCCACAGCGGTGGAAGACAGGTCGTCTCGTTCTCCTCAGAAAGGAAGGGCGTCCGGCGGAATCCCCATCTGCGTACCGCCCGATAGTGATGCTCGACGAGGACGCCAAACTCTTTGAGAGAGTTGTGGCCGCCCGGATCGTCGAGCACCTAGAGGATGTCGGACCGGATCTGGCAGACTGCCAGTTTGGATTCCGCAGGGGTAGGTCTGCCGTAGACGCGATTCAGCGGGTTAAGTCCTTGGCGCAGGACGCGATCGCCCGGGGTGAGGTCGTGTTGGCGGTGTCTCTGGACATCGCCAACGCATTTAACTCCCTCCCCTGGAGCTGCATCAGGGAGGGGCTCCGATTCCACGGAGTTCCTCCGTACCTGCGCCGGGTCGTCGGGGACTACCTGTCTGGGCGTGCGGTGGAATACCCCGGTCGAGACCGGTGGTGTCGGCGGGAGATGTCGTGCGGCGTTCCTCAGGGGTCGGTACTAGGCCCACTCCTCTGGAACATCGGCTACGACTGGGTGCTGCGAGGAGCCACAGTGCCGGGTGTCGGCGTAGTCTGTTACGCGGACGACACCTTGGTCACTGCCCGAGGCAAAAGCCACAGGGATGCTTCCTTGCGCGCCACCGCCGGCGCGGCATTCGTAGTGGGCCGCATACGGCGATTGGGTTTGCGGGTGGCGCTCGAAAAGTCCGAGGCCGTGGTTTTCCATGGCCCGCGGAACGCGCCGCCCCGGGGTGCCCACATCGTCGTATCCGGAGTCCGCATCGACGTGAGGCCGTCGATGCGCTATCTGGGACTCGTCCTGGATAGCCGGTGGAACTTCGGCCCCCACTTCGAGTGCCTTGAGCCTCGGCTGCTGAGGGCGGCTGCGGCCCTGGGAAGGCTGCTGCCGAATCTCGGCGGACCTGAGACGTCGTGTCGGCGTCTCTACGCGGGAATCGTGAGATCGATGGCCCTGTATGGTGCCCCTGTGTGGGCCGGCAGCGCCCTGAGTCGCAGCAATATCGCCCGCTTGACGCGAGTCCAGCGGGTGATGGCGATCAGGGTGGTACGGGGTTATCGCACGATCTCGGGTGAGGCATCTTGCGTGCTGGCGGGTACTATTCCCTGGGACCTGGAAGCGAGAGCCCTCGCGTTGCTCTACGAGTGGCGCGTGGAGGCGCTCCGGGCCAGGGGTCACCCGCCTGCACTGCAGGAACAGGAGGGGCACAGAGCTGAGCTGCGCCAACGGGCTACCGAAGCGTGGGAGTCCAGGCTGGCGCTTTCGAGCGCCGGACTCTGGACTATCGAGGCAATTCGTCCGGTCTTCCAGCAGTGGTTGGGTAGGCGACACGGTTTCCTGACCTACCGTCTGACGCAGGTGCTCTCGGGACATGGTTGTTTCGGGAGTTACCTGTTTCGGATCGGTCGGGAACCGACTGCCAGGTGCCACCACTGCGACGATTGCCTCGACGAGACGGCCCAGCACACGCTGGAGGTGTGCCCGGCGTGGGATGCGGAGCGCAGCGCGCTCGGCTCTGTATTGGGTGCCGACATCTCGCTCCCGACCGTGGTTCGCGCTATGGTCGAGAGTGAGAGATCGTGGCAGGCGGTGCGATCCTTCTGCGAGGCCGTAATGCTCGCGAAGGAGGCGGCGGAGAGGGCTAGGGAAGATGATGCATCCTCCCTTCCGCTTCGTCGCCGTCGCACGGGACGCCGGAGGGCGGCTTTCGTTGCCGAAAGCCTCCCTCTCCCGCAGTCCCATGAGCCTTCGTTGGCGGGTTCGGGGGAATCCGCCTCCGGTCCAGGGCTCGAGATGGCGCGTGCGCTTCCTGCGCACCATCTCATGAGGGACGACTAGAGAGGGACCCCTCCCTCTCGGGACGTCGCCGGCGCTGCACAGAGCGCCGGCCAACGCTGTCGGGCCGCGAACGAATGCGCAAGCTCCTCGTGACCCGACTCCGTGCGTCCAGACGGAAGCCGCAGGTTTTTAGTCGGTAAGAGTCCGGCATAACCCGACCTCGGCCCCCGCTGGGGTAGGGTATCCATGAGGATTTTCCTGCGTTAAAAAAAAAAAAAAAAAAAAAAAAAAAGGTTAGGTTAGGTTAGGTTAGGTTAGGTTAGGTTAGGTTTCGGAGGACACAATCAAGGTCGGGAACATTCGTCCTGGCCCTGGAGGTGCCGGATCGTGCCTGATTAAGTGTCCAGTCACAGCTGCAAAGGCTGTGATACAGGGTGGCCGTCTCCTCATAGGTTGGAGCTCGGCCCAAATCCAGTCGTTAGAGGCCCGACCAATGCGCTGTTTTAAGTGCCTTGGAACCGGACATATGCGTCCAAGTTGCCCGTCCTCTGTTATCAGGGAGAATTTGTGCTTGCGCTGTGGATGTGAGGGGCACAACTCTACGAGCTGCAAAGCAACGCCTAAATGTGCAGTGTGCACAGAGGCTAAAAAACCGGCTGGACACGTAATGGGTGGGAGACATTGTAATCCCCCACCCAAAAAAGGCAGAGCCCAGGTGCCGACCCCACCTGTTGCGCCTACCGCACACACAAGTGCGACAGTTGATGCTGAAATGTCTGATTAATGGCTCTCAGCATCAACAAAAACGCGCGTGTGCTTCAGGCCAATCTGAACCACTGTGCTAGGTCCCAAGACCTGTTTGTTCAGGTCATGGCAGAATGGTCCATTGACATTGGCGTCGCCTCTGAGCCGCTCATGGTCCATGACAGGCCAAACTGGCTAGGAGATCGTGACGGCCTCGTGGCCATTGTCTCCCAGTCATACGCGGACTCCCCACCTCTTTTCCTTAAAGAGAAGGGCCCAGGCTACGTAGTGGCTGCATGGGAGGAATTCGTCATTGTTGGGATATACTTCTCATCTACCCGTCCGCTGGCAGAGTTCGAAAATTTCCTCGCACTGCTGCTGGCGGTGGTGTCACGTCAACAGCCCAATAACATCTTGGTGCTCGGTGACTTCAACGCCAAGTCTACCATGTGGGGAAACCCAACAACTGACAACAAAGGCAGAGCAGTTGAGTCATGGGCGGCTGCTAGCGGACTGTCTCTTCTTAACAGGGGAACAGTCCATACATGCGTTCGACGGCAGGGAGGGTCGATAGTGGACCTTACGTTCGCTTCCCCTGCTCTCGCAACGCATATCAAAGGGTGGCATGTCATAACTCATACGGAAAGCCTATCGGACCATCGGTTCATTAGGTTCGAGGTAGATGCCCAACGTTGTCAGAGGTCAAGAACACCTCGATCTCACTTCCCTCGCTGGGCACTCACTCGCCTGGACAAGGACATGGCAACTGAGGCAGCCATTGTTCAAGAATGGTTCTCAGTCGCTGCCACTGGCCACGACATCGACACCTCTGCGGTGCGTTTGCGTGACTCCTTTACGGAGATTTGCGATGCGTCTATGCCGCGTGCTCGCGCACCACCAAAACGGAAGACCGTATATTGGTGGACGCAGGAAATTGCAGATCTCCGTACAGCATGTACATCTGCCCGGAGAGCATTTGCGAGGAGTCGAAGACGTCGTCGCCGTGACCTTGCTGCTGAGGATCGTCTTTACGAGGCTTATCAGCAGGCCAAGCGATCTCTTCAGGCAGCTATTAGTAGTGCCAAAGACCGCTGTCGAGCAGAAATGCTGCAAACACTTGATGACGACCCCTGGGGTAGACCGTATAGAGCCGCACGCAATAAATTGCGTGAGATTGGTCCCCCATTGACCTCAACATTGGAACCTAATCTGCTGGATAGGATAGTTCATAACCTGTTTCCAGGCACATTAGAGTTCACCCCACCAAACATGTCTTGCCACTCAGTGGTCAACACGGATCAGACCCCAATTCCGCCAGTCACCGAAGGCGAAATGAATGCGGCCTTTCAATGTCTGCGTCTAAAGAGGACTGCTCCCGGACCTGATGGGATCCCTGCGCGTGTCCTGGATATCGCGGCGGTACAGCTCGGTTCTCGAATTCGGGAACTCTTCGACGCGTGTTTTACAGCCGGAAAGTTCCCGAAAATCTGGAAGGATGGTCAGCTTTGTTTGCTGAGAAAAGAAGGACGTCCCGCAGACTCTCCGAGTGCATATCGCCCGATAATTCTCTTGGGTGAAGACGCCAAGACGTTTGAGCGCGTTGTGGCAGAGCGCATTGTTGATCACTTGTCCTCGGTTGGACCGGATCTTTCCGAATTCCAGTTCGGTTTCAGGGCGGGTCGGTCAACAATAGACGCGCTATCGAGACTGAGGACCATCGTCGAGGAAGCAATTGGCAGGTCAGAATGGGTGTTGGCTGTATCTTTTGATATAGCCAATGCCTTTAACACTATTCCACACGCAACTATACTAGAGGCACTTCGATATCATAGAGTGCCCCAGTACCTCCAGCGTCTCCTGGCTGACTATTTAGAGAATCGCGAGGTCCTCTACATCGGCCGTGACGGGAGTATTCGCTCCCACAGGGTGGAGTCTGGTGTTCCACAGGGGTCGGTCCTAGGTCCTCTCCTGTGGAACATCGGGTTCGATTGGGTTTTGCGCGGTGCTCTTCTTCCCGGGATGAAAGTCACCTGCTATGCAGATGACACTTTGCTTACAGCCCGAGGGAAGACATATCGGGAGGCAGCCCAGCTTGCCTGCGTTGGTGGTAAACTTATTGCGGACCGTATAACGCAACTCGGACTAAAGGTGGCACTTGACAAAACCGTGGCTATTGCGTTTCACGGTCCAAGAAAGCGCACACCCACAGACGCGCACGTGACGGTCAACGGTATCAGAATCGAAGTGAAAACAGAGATGAAATACCTTGGCCTCATTCTAGACAGTCGGTTGAATTTTGGTGCACATCTCGAACAACTAGCACCAAGACTTCTTCGCGCGGCTGGATCTTTGAGCTGGTTGTTACCAAACCTTGGTGGCCCGAGTGCCTTATGTCGACGACTATATGCAGGAATAATAAAGAGCATGGCACTGTATGGTGCTCCGATCTGGGCTAATTGCCTCAACAAAAACAACATCGTCCACCTGCAGAGACCACAACGGGCTATTGCTCAGAGAGTGGCTCGATGCTACGGCACCGTGGCTCGCTCAGTGGCATGTGCACTCGCAGGAACCCCGCCCTGGAATCTTGAGGCGGAGGTCCTAGCTGCAGTGTACCATTGGAAGGCAGAGCAGCGCGCCCACGGGGACAATCCTGCCCCTGAGGAAATAAACGCAGTCAGACGAGAGGCACAGACTGAGTTGTTGCGTCTCTGGAAGCTTGAGCTGTCCTTTTCCGCCTCAGAAAGACGAATGCTAGAAGCCTTGGCCCCTATTTTTGATGTGTGGCTTAGAAGACGACACGGTTTCCTCACCTTCCGTCTGGTGCAAATCCTTACTGGACATGGCTGTTTCGGCCATTATCTGCACCGGATCGGAAGGGAAGAAACGTCAAGGTGCCATGATTGCGGTGCAGCAGATGACACGGCAGAGCACACTCTCAAAGAGTGCAGTGCTTGGGAGGAGCAGCGCCGCACTCTCAGCACAGTTATCGGTGTAGACCTCTCGCTGCCTAAAGTGGTTGAGGCCATGGTAGGCAGCGAGACAGCTTGGGAAGCAGTAGCCTCTTTTGCGGAGGACGTCATGTTACGCAAAGAGGTGGCGGAACGAGAGCGAGAAGAAAGTTCTTCTGCTGTAACGCTTCGCCGACGTCGCAGGGGCCGGAGGAAGAGGTTGCAAGACCGACTCCATCCCCCAAGTGGTGGCGCGCGGGTGCTAGGAAATGGGTCTCCTCCACTCGCATTGCACATGCCTCCATTGCAGACGGACGGGAATGTCCCCGCACTCCGCTGCATTCCTGTTAATGCTCCATCGAACACCAGGGGCGCACAGCCGGGCCTGCTAAGGCGGGCAGTCACTGACGAGGTCGCGGTCGTATCTTTAAGGCTTCCCGCAACCTCGTCACAAAGCGAACCCTCCCACATTACACAGTCACCGTTGTCTGACTCAGACGACCCTGACCGGACCTGGGATGGTGGCGGTTTTGAAAGTGACTAAGGGGAATACCGTTGGTTTTAGTGGGTAGTAGAAATCCTGTGGTCTGAGTCCCACACACCCCCCCAGTCGCCCAGATGGGGGACCGTGCGTAAAAGCATTTCCAACGGAAAAAAAATAATAAAAAAAGAAAAAAAAGGGTTGGTTAGGTTCCGCGGACCTGCTTGGTTGTCCAAGTGGGAGGGGAGGTGATACCCCTACGCGGCGCGTCTCCGGGTGGCGGATAGGAGGCCACTCTTCTCACTCTTCTTTATGAAGAGTGGTCCAGAGTGGTAGGAGCTTTTTCAATTTGAAAGGGCCCCCGCGGACCAAACACTGGGGAGGGGGGGAATGGTTGGGGCGGGCTGCGTCTGTCCCGTATCGGGCGGCAGTCCTGCCTCGTCGGTACCCTGCGTCTGACCCATAGTGGGCGGCAGGGCACCCTTTGGTGGTTGGGGCGGGCTGCGTCTGTCCCGTATCGGGCGGCAGTCTGCTTCGTCAATTCATCGGTGGAACGCGGGGCATTTGTTTGTTCTGCGTTGACTTTGGGAGTTTTGGTCGGCGTGGGCTTTTGTCCGGACCATGGAGGTGTTGACTGCCGGGGCTTTTGTCCGGGTCAAGGGTGGTGGGCGCGGCGTGCACTCACACTGCCACCGCGCTGGCATTCAATTGCCACCATCACCAAAACCGTAGTCCGTTGGAGTGTCGTGGATCATGTCTCGCGGCTTCGACGGAACGGGGGTCTTGGCTTAATCGCCTGGACCGCGAGGAGTAAACCTCTCTAAAAAATCCCTAAAGGGCCGTTATTGGGAGACGTGGTAACGGCCGCCCTCCGGGGTGGTAGCTGAGGCACAGCTACCTGCAAGCGCCAACCCAGGGGTTTTCCCGCCCCCCTGGTGTATTTGTGGTCATGGTTTTAGGCACAGGGGTCCCTGCCGCCGTGGAAATTTAGGTACCCCATACTCGTGGGAACAATATGGAAAAAACCAAAAAAACCACCGACGTTAGGCCCGCGAAGGGCGGAGTTGACGAGGAGGAGGTGTCTGAGACGGACACGAACAACCTGGCGATATCAAACATGGACTCTGATTGCACGCGAACGGACAGTGGCAGTGAGGTGGCTGCAATGTCTGCGGATCTGTCGGAGGAGAGCTCGGAGGAGAGCGTGACCTGCCGAATAATGGCGAAGGGTAAAAAACGCCTCCGCCGCAACAGGACGACCAGCTCCAGTAGCGGGAAGGTCGCTAAGGGAGGTGGTGCCGCGAAAACTTCCGGCAAACCGGCGGAAAAGAGGGGCCGTGGTAGGCCAGCTACCACTGGCGAATATGTCGGGCTCGCCAAGGCCAAGCAAGCGCTTGTTGAAGCTCGGAGGGCGGAGCTGGAATTGGCGACCGACATGGAGTTGACTGAATCCGTCAGGAGACTGGGGAGTGGGGCTTCTGCTGACACGGTCAAGGAGCGGGTCCAGTCCAGTCTGGACCTCATCCTTGAGGTGGTGGCCAAATCGAAGAATCTTAAAGGCACTTGCGTGAGTGCCCTAAAGAAAGCGACGGCGGTAATAGGGGAGGAAATGGCCTCCATGTACGACAGGAGCCAGTCCGAGGAGGTTGCAGCTCTTCGAGCTGAGAACGCTCGCCTCACGGCGGAGCACGCGGCGGACATGGAGGCTTTGAGGGCAAACAACGCTCGCCTCAGCGCAGAGGTAAAAACCCTGCGCTCTGAAATGGCGACCTGGCGCGCTCAAATGGAGGAGGCTCGCGCCTCGGCTCTGTTGGTGCAGGCGGGGCCTATTCCTCGGCCTACAAGTAACGTACCACCCCCGTCATTCAAGGCGGACGCTGGGCTTGGACCATCTCAAACACGGCGAAAAACAACTGCGCCGCCTGATGAAGACTTAAGGGCAGGAATCATCCGAGAGTGTGGCGCCATGATGCGCTCCATGTTGGAGAGCATCGGCGGCCGCCTCCTCCCAGAGCAGAGACTGCGTCCGCCTCTGAAGGCGGATGCTCCACCCCGGACAGAGACAGCTTTTTCGGCGCCCTCTGCACCATCGGTGCCGAAGAAGGTGAAAAGGAAGAAGGCGAAGGCGCCCTCTCGGGAGCCAGATCCTGTCCAAGACTCGCGCCCAAGCGCTCCTGTGGCTCAGCCAAACGACTGGGTGGAGGTGGTGCGCAAGGGCCTTAGGAGGAAGGCGACCAACGCCACAGGGCCACGCCCCGCTCCGGCGTCGGCACCGAAGAGGAAGGGGCCTGCGAACACGAGCGCAGCCAAGGGGACCGCGCTGCGGCCACCCACGTCGTCAGCAGTCGTCCTGACGCTGGAGCCTGGGGCGGCCGAGCAGGGTTTGACTTTCGAGAAGGTTTTGACGCAGGCCAGGCAGGCCGTTAATTTGGAGGACTTGGGCATCAGCGGGTTGGCCTTTAGGCTAACGATGACTGGTGCCCGAATGTTGGAGGTCCCCGGGAGGGACAGCGGAGAGAAGGCCGATCGCCTGGCCGAGGAGCTCCGACGGGCCCTCCCCCCTAGTGTTCGCGTGGCGAGGCCGGTGAAGAGGGTCGACGTCCTGGTCGCCGACCTGGATGACTCCGTGTCGCCCCGGGATGTAGCCGAGGCATTGGCCAAGGCTGGGGGCTGCCCCGCTGTGCAGATCAAGGCCGGAGAGATCCGCCCTGGTCCGTACGGCAGCGGCCGTATATTGGTGCAGGTGCCAGTTGCTGCTGCTAAGGTCTTAGTCGACCTGGGTAGAGTCTTAGTTGGCTGGAGCTCTGCTCGGGTCCGATCTCTGGAGGCAAGGCCCCTGAAGTGTTACCGATGCTGCGAAATCGGTCACACAGGGGCCCAATGCAAGTCGGCCGTCGATCGCAGCCAGCTCTGTTTCCGGTGTGGACTGCCAGGCCACAAGGCGGCCAATTGCGCAGCAAATCCTTCCTGCCCTGTCTGTTTGGAGAGCGGCAAGCCCTCCGGACACTCTATGGGGGGAAGGAAATGCTCGCGACCCAGGCGGGGTAAGCGCCCCACTCCCTCGGCGCTGCCACAGGAAGCGATGACGACCGGTTAGCAATGGCTACCTCTCATCGCTTCCTACAAGGGAATTTGAACCACTGCAGCGGGGCACAGGATCTCTTCGTGCAATCCATGCTGCAGTGGTCCATAGACGTTGCGATCGTCGCAGAGCCCTACTTTGTCCCAATATCGCAGTGCTGGGCCGGGGACTCACAGGGCACAGTGGCGATCGCAGTGGCGGCAGACTCTCCTCACTCGTCTCTCTCAGTACAGGTGAGGGAGGAGGGTCTCGTCTCGGCGTGTTGGAGGGACCTGACCTTGGTGGGGATTTATTTCTCACCAAACAGGTCCCTCGCGGAATTCGAGTCGTTCCTGGATAGGGTTGGTGCGGCTGTTCGGCGGGCGTCCCCCGGGCGCGTCATCGTGCTCGGGGATTTTAACGCCAAAAGCGTGTCGTGGGGGTCCCCCGCGACCGATGACCGGGGTTTGGCTGTGGAGGACTGGGCTGCCACGTGTGGCCTGGTGCTGCTGAATAGGGGCAGCACCAACACTTTTGAGGTGCAGCGGGGCGGGGCGACGATCGGGTCGATAATAGACCTGTCGTTCGCTAGCCCAGCTGTAGCCCGGCGGGTGCAAGGGTGGCGTGTTCTGGCCGAGGTGGAGAACTTGTCTAACCATCGGTACATCCGATTCGACCTCTCCACCTCGTCCACAACCGAGACGCCGTTTCGGAGAGAGGGAGCTGGGGAACTAATCTTCCCTCGCTGGTCCCTGACGCGGCTCGACGAGGACGTGCTGAGGGAGGCCTCCGTCGTCTGGTCCTGGAACCTGCAGTCGGCAGAGCCAGCGGAGGTTGACGAGGAGGCGCTTAGGCTCCGGGGGGTCATGACGCAAATCTGCGACGCGGCCATGCCCCGGGCTAAGCGCGCACCTCCAAGGCGGGCGGTATACTGGTGGTCGCAACGGATCGCCGAGTTGCGCGACGAGTGTTGCGCAACGAGGCGTCGCTACACCAGGTACCGGAGGCGGCGGTTCCAGAGCGAGGAAACGGGGCAGCTTCTGCACGACCTCTACAAGGAGGCCAAGAAGAGCCTGCAGATGGCGATTGCGCAGGCAAAGGCCAGTGCTCGGCAGGAGATGTTGGAGGAGCTCAACAGGGATCCATGGGGCCGTCCGTATCGCGCGGTGCGCAACAAACTTCGCCCACGAACGGTCCCAATCACGGAGACCATGCAGCCTCAGCTGTTGGAGAGTGTGGTGACGGCGTTGTTCCCGGACGCGCCCGATATCGCTCCTCCGACAATGGCGGACCCTTCCTCGAGGGATGAGGCTGCACAGGAGGTTGAGGCTCCTCCTCCACCTCCTCTGGAGTTGGCAGAGCTGCGTTTGGCTCTGCGCAAGCTGAGGGCTAAACGCACCGCGCCGGGACCAGACGGTGTTCCGGGTCGGGTCTTGGCGGTGGCGCTGGGCGAGTTGGGGGCCCACTTCACCGGGCTCCTCGACAGATGCCTAGCGTCAGGTCGATTTCCGACCTGTTGGAAGGAAGGAAGATTGGTTCTCCTGAAGAAGGAGGGGCGCCCAGGGGATACTCCATCCTCATTTCGTCCCATCGTGCTGCTGGATGATTCTGGAAAGTTTTACGAGAACCTCGTGGCGGCCCGCATCATCCAGCACTTGCGCAGCGTAGGTCCCGACCTGTCGGACAGCCAGTTCGGCTTCCGATTTGGCCGCTCGACGATCGACGCGGTTGCTCGTCTGAGGGGTCTCTCGGACGAGACGGTGGCGTCGGGCGGCGTGTTGCTGGCGGTGTCGCTAGATATCGCCAACGCCTTCAACACGCTGCCCTTCTGCTGTATAGAGGAGGCACTGCGGTATCACCGCGTGCCTCTTTACCTACAGAGGACGGTCGCGGACTACCTGCGCAACAGGGTGGTCCTGTACAAGGGACAGGACGGCAGAGTCCATCGCCGCGGCATTCGTTGCGGTGTTCCACAGGGATCCGTTCTGGGTCCTCTTCTGTGGAACATCGGATACGACTGGGCTCTGCGGGGTGACCTTCGCCCTGGCCTCGGTGTCGTCTGCTATGCGGACGACACTCTGGTCACGGCTCGAGGGCGGAGTTTGGCGGAGGCGGCATCCCTCGCTGAAGAGGGAGTGCGGCAGGTCGTTGGGCGCATTGAGATGTTGGGCCTAAGGGTTGCCCTCGACAAAACCGAGGTTCTGTGTTTTCACGGTCCTCGGCGGGGGCCTCCTGCAGGTGCCAACATCTCCATCAATGGAGTGAGGATCGAGTTGAAGCCCCAGATAAAATATCTGGGACTTTTACTCGACAGTAGATGGGACTTCCGGGAGCACTTTCGGCGATTGGCGCCAAGGCTGATCGGGACCGCATCTGCTCTCGGAAGGCTCTTGCCGAATGTTGGTGGACCCGATCTGGCCTGTCGTCGGCTCTATGCCGGCGTGGTCAGATCGATGGCGCTCTATGGGGCACCAATATGGGTCGGCGCTCTGACTCGCCACAATAGAACAGTTCTGCAATCAACGCAGCGTGTTCTCGCGGTCAGAGCAATCCGAGGATACCGAACGGTGTCCCATGGAGCTGCTTGCGTGCTCGCGGGTATGCCACCCTGGGACCTCGATGCCAAGGTTCTGGCGGAGGTGTACGAGCGGCGCGCGGAGGCGCGCGCACAAGGAGGGGAGCCAGGCTCTGAACTTGTTGAGCGTTGGAGGAGGGCCGCCCAACGGACCTTGCTACGAAGATGGAGGGATAGGCTTGAGGAGCCCGGCGCTGGCCTACGAACCATTGAGGCTGTTCGCCCAGTCCTCAAGGAGTGGGTCAACAGACGGCACGGGGCGCTTACCTACAGGCTGGTGCAAATACTGTCGGGACATGGCAGTTTCGGCAGGTACTTGTGCCACATAGCCCGGAGGGAGCCGGTGGCGGTGTGTCTTCACTGTTCAAGCGGCTGTGAAGACACAGCCCAGCACACGCTGGAGGAATGCCAGGCGTGGGCCCGCGAACGGGCGACGCTCGTGGCTGTTGTTGGTAGTGACCTCACCTTGCCAGCCTTGGCAAGGGCCATGGTTGGTGATGAGAGGTCGTGGGAGGCAGTGGTCTCTTTCTGTGAGGAGGTGATGTCCCAGAAAGAGGCCTCGGAGAGGGCAAGAGAGGACGATCCTCTCTCAGATCCTATCCGCAGGAGGAGGGCTGGTCGGAGAAGGAGGGCATTCGCCAACCTGATCTGAGCCTGAGTGAAGCCCCCAGGCGGCGGAAACGGGGAGCTTTCCGTCGTCTTCTGCCAAGGGGCTTCGCTGGACGAAGCTGCGGCGTGCCACGTTTTCCTGGCATGCCGCAGATGATGGAGGAGCTGCGCTTGCGGCGGCATCGGCGTGTTTGCGGACGGTTCCGAGAGGAAACCCGCGTTCCGTCAATTTGGTGCTCGAAGGAAAACCCAGGGGTTTTAGCCGGTAAGAGTCCAGCATAACCTGGTCGCCTCCCCGGACGGCCGGGTATCCATGAGGATTTCCCCTGGTCAAAAAAAAAAAAAAAAAAAAAAGGTTAGGTTAGGTTAGGTTAGGTTAGGTTAGGTTAGGTTAGGTTAGGTTAGGTTAGGTTAGGTTAGGTTAGGTTAGGTTAGGTTAGGTTAGGTTAGGTTAGGTTAGGTTAGGTTAGGTTAGGTTAGGTTAGGTTAGGTTAGGTTAGGTTAGGTTTTTTTTTTTTTTTTTTTTTTTTTTTTTAAATCTCACACCTCTGGCATGGTGGCCACAGACTGTATTTGCTTATTTTCATTTCTACTTTACCCTATTTTGCAATTTTTTATTTAATGTTTATTTCTAGTTCAATTTTTCTTTATATTACTTTTATTCACATATTTATCGATATTTTACTCTTCATAGTTTTAGCTATTAAGGTTTGTTTCTTACACACTTTATTAATACTGACTTGATGTTTCTTATGATATCTAACAATTGCGCGAATTAATTTTCCCAAGATTTCTAAAATTTGTCCCTCCAAATACCTCTTCTCTATTTTTAATTTCTGCATTATGTGTTCCTTCTTAATACTACTTCCCAGATATATGTTTGTTGGGATATTTCTTAAAAATATCCCAGAAACATATTTCACCTTTACTTGTGTACTATTCTTCATTCTTGCTTTTTTTTTTTTTTTTTTTTTTTTTTTTTTTTTTTTTTTTTTTTTTTTTTTTTTTTTTTTTTTTTTTTTTTTTTTTTGCTTTTACGATGCAGATCCTTATTACTCTTGGTAAAATCTTGCACTCCTACTATATTTTGTTCCTTTCAAGTTCAGTTTTGACTTGTATATGTTTTAACTATGTTGCAATTTATATTCAATATTTACTTCTAGTTCAATTATGTTCTTATTGTTTTTCTTTACATATTTATCGGTGTAATTATTTATATTTTACTTGTCATAACTTTAGCTATTTATGTTAATTCTTGCATATTTTACTGGTACTTACTAGATGATGCTAATGATATTTCACTATTGCGCAAATTTATTTCCCAAATTTATTTTTTGAAATTTATCCTTCCAAAACCCACTTCTTTATTTTTAATTTCTGCATTATGTGTTCCCTTCTTAATACTTCTTACTAGATATATGTTTATTGGAATATTTCTTAAAATACCCCAAAAACATATTTCACCTTCAACTTGTGTACTATCCTTCATTCTTATTTTATACTATTACAATGCAGATCCTTGCTACTCTTGGCAGAGCCCTCCATCCCCTTGCGACCGAGTATTTTTCATGATGCACAGTCCCTTTTGTTTTGTGCAACCGGCAAACGGTAATCTGTTACTGTGTATGAATTGGCGGAAGGATTACGATTCCTATATCTCTGTAGGATAGCGGGCGTCGAATCGTCCGCCAATCCCGATACATCTCAATTTATGATCCTGGTTTGCCGGTTTTTGTAGCATATGAATTCTAGTTTTAATGCTAACTATGAGGTCTTGGGCTCTTTCGATTTGAACAAGGGAGACCTCAGCAATATGAAACGGACGATCTAGCCAGAGCGTCCCATCGCTTGCGCACCGGGCATATCTGGCTAAACGTATTATGGTCACGTTTTTCATATTTCGCAGCCTCGCAGTTACAACATGTTGGGGCTGTTCCTGCTCGCCATTTCTCACAATCGGCCCTGAGATGTTGGCCTCCGCAGTGGCTGCAACGGTCTTTGGCAGCTTTACAAAATTTTTTAGAATGGCCGTACTCCATACAACGGGTGCACTGTACTAGGGGCGACTGATCTTCCACCCTTACACGCTGCAGGTCAATGTGCAGCGTGCCGGCCTCAGTCGCCCTTTTCCATATAGTGGGTGATGTTGTAATCACGACGTGCCCCGTTAATGGATTACGCGCTCTCATTCTATATTTGACCGCGAGGCGTTCGTCCCCAGGGCTCACTCCGTCGAACAGATATTGGTTTTGTTTTTTCATGGCCTGGAGCAGTTCATCATCCGTATGGCAGGACAGGACGTCTCTTAGGACAAGAAGAGGATCGCGATTTTTAAGGTCCTCACAAGTTAGTTTGCTCTTTGAGCTGAGGATTCTATGTTTTATCTTGTCCCTCTCCTCTTCCGTCCCACAGGTCATAATGACCTTCCTGTCCTTTGCCTTACGAACTTTATCAATTTTCACCCAGCCCTCCTTTGCATTTACTACCTCCCTTATTTTATCGAGGACGCTTTCCCCTGTTTCGGTAACGTCCTCGGAGGTTACAACAATGGAGTGAAGTGCGGGTTTCGGAGCATGTGTGGGAATTGATTTTGCAGTCACTTCGGCGTATGTGGTGGCATTCGTTTCTGCTCTTGTGCTTCTGTATTTACACAGTTCCTCCTTAAGATCTAGCATTAGTTTGCTGTTTTCCGATAAATTCGCATTTGTTGTTCGGAGCTGATCGAGAAGCTCTGCGTTCTTATTTGGGGAAGGGGCGGCAGGTGTGCTGTCTCGTGGCATAGGATGTGCATGGCCTGGGCTCGGACTGTTTCTGATGCTTAATTGTGCTTCCAAGTCCTTCACCATTTCGTAAAGCCTGCCTATAAGTTCCGAGACGCCGGTTTTGATATCCGTTCGAATATTCCGGGAGGCATTGAGGTATTTTTTGGCCTTACTCATGCACATCCTAGCCTCAGACGTTCTGTCGGAGTACACCTTGGCCGAGTCTGTAGAAGACCTTCTACTGGAAGAAGTAGTTTTTGTACCAAGACTGGCCGCCTCCCACTCTCCAATGCTTCTTCTAACTTTTGTATTCTCCATTTCAGGAGATTTATTGCTCATTATTTCGCCTACCACAGCTTTTGCTGGTGTGCGCATCATAGTCAGAGGTGTGCGTCAGTGGTTATAAAATAAAATAAAATAATACAAATTTCTAATGTCAATAAAATAATGCTATGTCTGAGGTGCTGTAAATGGGCACTAAGTCTTTATTTAAATTTATCTGGTTGGGATGTAAGGGGTCCCAGCCAATAGATAAAAGCGTCACAATGCAGTAGAACTAAAATTGAAACAAAGATTTATTAAATATTATTTAGATATTATTCACGTGTTTGGGGTGTAAAAATCCCCAAACAATAAATAAAACGTCACTACACAGAAAAACTTACTTAAAACTAACTTAAAACTATATCACAGATGTCAATATCACTAAATAAAATGAAAGAGCCCAACTTAAAATTTTTCCGAAAACTTTCCAACTAGATGGCGCTACCAGTATATTAAGGCGCACATACGCTTTTGGAAATTATTCCTCTCTCCCTAAACTCCAGGAAAATGGGTGGTGTGAGGGCGGGCTATTTTTCAAAGTTTTTGTCGTCCGATCGGGACGGTTGATGTCTCAATCGAAGCGGACGGTCAAATGCAAACTATTGAAACTAAAAAATGGGGAGGTTCAATGAAAAATTTTGAAAATATTAAAGAAAAACACTAATTTTAACCAAAATTTGCCGGATTTACACTAAGTATTGCAATATTTTCCAACACCGTTTTCCCGTGGAAGTTTCCTTAGTGCCTCAAAAGACGCGCAGGAACACGGCGCAGATGATGGTATAACAAGTTTGAAGAATAATTGCAAAACAAAGTGTTTAATAAAATTTTGAAAATAAAAACTACCAAAAAACGACTATTTTATTGGAAAAACAATTGAAAAATTGAATTTTCCGTCAACAACGATGTACCGAAAGGTGTTATTTAACCTTCTCGGATCAACAAAAACCTAAAATCACAATATAATTCACTAACTCCTACTAGAACCGGTCAGAACGGTATCTTGTCTAATAAAATTTTTTATCAAAAACTAGTTTTCCGGGATTTCCACGAGATTTTTCACGGAAAATTTCACCGGAACCTTATAAACAGGTCGGCGTCAATAAAACAAAAATTTCAATGTAAAAATCTCGAAAATCGACCAGCAAAAACTCAATATAATATATGTATTTGTGATATAATTTTCTAAATTTAGCACCGCTTAGGTAGACTTTTGATGGGCGTGGCACTATGATATTTTTCTATTTTTCAAAGTTTTTGTCGTCCGATCGGGACGGTTGATGTCTCAATCGAAGCGGACGGTCAAATGCAAACTATTGAAACTAAAAAATGGGCAGGTTCAATGAAAAATTTTGAAAATATTAAAGAAAAACACTAATTTTAACCAAAATTTGCCGGATTTACACTAAGTATTGCAATATTTTCCAACACCGTTTTCCCGTGGAAGGTTCCTTAGTGCCTCAAAAGACGCGCAGGAACACGGCGCAGATGATGGTATAACAAGTTTGAAGAATAATTGCAAAACAAAGTGTTTAATAAAATTTTGAAAATAAAAACTACCAAAAAACGACTATTTTATATGAAAAACAATTGAAAAATTGAATTTTCCGTCAACAACGATGTACCGAAAGGTGTTATTTAACCTTCTCGGATCAACAAAAACCTAAAATCACAATATAATTCACTAACTCCTACTAGAACCGGTCAGAACGGTATCTTGTCTAATAAAATTTTTTATCAAAAACTAGTTTTCCGGGATTTCCACGAGATTTTTCACGGAAAATTTCACCGGAACCTTATAAACAGGTCGGCGTCAATAAAACAAAAATTTCAATGTAAAAATCTCGAAAATCGACCAGCAAAAACTCAATATAATATATGTATTTGTGATATAATTTTCTAAATTTAGCACCGCTTAGGTAGACTTTTGATGGGCGTGGCACTATGATATTTTTCTATTTTTCAAAGTTTTTGTCGTCCGATCGGGACGGTTGATGTCTCAATCGAAGCGGACGGTCAAATGCAAACTATTGAAACTAAAAAATGGGGAGGTTCAATGAAAAATTTTGAAAATATTAAAGAAAAACACTAATTTTAACCAAAATTTGCCGGATTTACACTAAGTATTGCAATATTTTCCAACACCGTTTTCCCGTGGAAGTTTCCTTAGTGCCTCAAAAGACGCGCAGGAACACGGCGCAGATGATGGTATAACAAGTTTGAAGAATAATTGCAAAACAAAGTGTTTAATAAAAATTTTGAAAATAAAAACTACCAAAAAACGACTATTTTATATGAAAAACAATTGAAAAATTGAATTTTCCGTCAACAACGATGTACCGAAAGGTGTTATTTAACCTTCTCGGATCAACAAAAACCTAAAATCACAATATAATTCACTAACTCCTACTAGAACCGGTCAGAACGGTATCTTGTCTAATAAAATTTTTTATCAAAAACTAGTTTTCCGGGATTTCCACGAGATTTTTCACGGAAAATTTCACCGGAACCTTATAAACAGGTCGGCGTCAATAAAACAAAAATTTCAATGTAAAAATCTCGAAAATCGACCAGCAAAAACTCAATATAATATATGTATTTGTGATATAATTTTCTAAATTTAGCACCGCTTAGGTAGACTTTTGATGGGCGTGGCACTATGATATTTTTCTATTTTTCAAAGTTTTTGTCGTCCGATCGGGACGGTTGATGTCTCAATCGAAGCGGACGGTCAAATGCAAACTATTGAAACTAAAAAATGGGGAGGTTCAATGAAAAATTTTGAAAATATTAAAGAAAAACACTAATTTTAACCAAAATTTGCCGGATTTACACTAAGTATTGCAATATTTTCCAACACCGTTTTCCCGTGGAAGTTTCCTTAGTGCCTCAAAAGACGCGCAGGAACACGGCGCAGATGATGGTATAACAAGTTTGAAGAATAATTGCAAAACAAAGTGTTTAATAAAATTTTGAAAATAAAAACTACCAAAAAACGACTATTTTATTGGAAAAACAATTGAAAAATTGAATTTTCCGTCAACAACGATGTACCGAAAGGTGTTATTTAACCTTCTCGGATCAACAAAAACCTAAAATCACAATATAATTCACTAACTCCTACTAGAACCGGTCAGAACGGTATCTTGTCTAATAAAATTTTTTATCAAAAACTAGTTTTCCGGGATTTCCACGAGATTTTTCACGGAAAATTTCACCGGAACCTTATAAACAGGTCGGCGTCAATAAAACAAAAATTTCAATGTAAAAATCTCGAAAATCGACCAGCAAAAACTCAATATAATATATGTATTTGTGATATAATTTTCTAAATTTAGCACCGCTTAGGTAGACTTTTGATGGGCGTGGCACTATGATATTTTTCTATTTTTCAAAGTTTTTGTCGTCCGATCGGGACGGTTGATGTCTCAATCGAAGCGGACGGTCAAATGCAAACTATTGAAACTAAAAAATGGGGAGGTTCAATGAAAAATTTTGAAAATATTAAAGAAAAACACTAATTTTAACCAAAATTTGCCGGATTTACACTAAGTATTGCAATATTTTCCAACACCGTTTTCCCGTGGAAGTTTCCTTAGTGCCTCAAAAGACGCGCAGGAACACGGCGCAGATGATGGTATAACAAGTTTGAAGAATAATTGCAAAACAAAGTGTTTAATAAAAATTTTGAAAATAAAAACTACCAAAAAACGACTATTTTATATGAAAAACAATTGAAAAATTGAATTTTCCGTCAACAACGATGTACCGAAAGGTGTTATTTAACCTTCTCGGATCAACAAAAACCTAAAATCACAATATAATTCACTAACTCCTACTAGAACCGGTCAGAACGGTATCTTGTCTAATAAAATTTTTTATCAAAAACTAGTTTTCCGGGATTTCCACGAGATTTTTCACGGAAAATTTCACCGGAACCTTATAAACAGGTCGGCGTCAATAAAACAAAAATTTCAATGTAAAAATCTCGAAAATCGACCAGCAAAAACTCAATATAATATATGTATTTGTGATATAATTTTCTAAATTTAGCACCGCTTAGGTAGACTTTTGATGGGCGTGGCACTATGATATTTTTCTATTTTTCAAAGTTTTTGTCGTCCGATCGGGACGGTTGATGTCTCAATCGAAGCGGACGGTCAAATGCAAACTATTGAAACTAAAAAATGGGGAGGTTCAATGAAAAATTTTGAAAATATTAAAGAAAAACACTAATTTTAACCAAAATTTGCCGGATTTACACTAAGTATTGCAATATTTTCCAACACCGTTTTCCCGTGGAAGTTTCCTTAGTGCCTCAAAAGACGCGCAGGAACACGGCGCAGATGATGGTATAACAAGTTTGAAGAATAATTGCAAAACAAAGTGTTTAATAAAATTTTGAAAATAAAAACTACCAAAAAACGACTATTTTATTGGAAAAACAATTGAAAAATTGAATTTTCCGTCAACAACGATGTACCGAAAGGTGTTATTTAACCTTCTCGGATCAACAAAAACCTAAAATCACAATATAATTCACTAACTCCTACTAGAACCGGTCAGAACGGTATCTTGTCTAATAAAATTTTTTATCAAAAACTAGTTTTCCGGGATTTCCACGAGATTTTTCACGGAAAATTTCACCGGAACCTTATAAACAGGTCGGCGTCAATAAAACAAAAATTTCAATGTAAAAATCTCGAAAATCGACCAGCAAAAACTCAATATAATATATGTATTTGTGATATAATTTTCTAAATTTAGCACCGCTTAGGTAGACTTTTGATGGGCGTGGCACTATGATATTTTTCTATTTTTCAAAGTTTTTGTCGTCCGATCGGGACGGTTGATGTCTCAATCGAAGCGGACGGTCAAATGCAAACTATTGAAACTAAAAAATGGGGAGGTTCAATGAAAAATTTTGAAAATATTAAAGAAAAACACTAATTTTAACCAAAATTTGCCGGATTTACACTAAGTATTGCAATATTTTCCAACACCGTTTTCCCGTGGAAGTTTCCTTAGTGCCTCAAAAGACGCGCAGGAACACGGCGCAGATGATGGTATAACAAGTTTGAAGAATAATTGCAAAACAAAGTGTTTAATAAAATTTTGAAAATAAAAACTACCAAAAAACGACTATTTTATTGGAAAAACAATTGAAAAATTGAATTTTCCGTCAACAACGATGTACCGAAAGGTGTTATTTAACCTTCTCGGATCAACAAAAACCTAAAATCACAATATAATTCACTAACTCCTACTAGAACCGGTCAGAACGGTATCTTGTCTAATAAAATTTTTTATCAAAAACTAGTTTTCCGGGATTTCCACGAGATTTTTCACGGAAAATTTCACCGGAACCTTATAAACAGGTCGGCGTCAATAAAACAAAAATTTCAATGTAAAAATCTCGAAAATCGACCAGCAAAAACTCAATATAATATATGTATTTGTGATATAATTTTCTAAATTTAGCACCGCTTAGGTAGACTTTTGATGGGCGTGGCACTATGATATTTTTCTATTTTTCAAAGTTTTTGTCGTCCGATCGGGACGGTTGATGTCTCAATCGAAGCGGACGGTCAAATGCAAACTATTGAAACTAAAAAATGGGCAGGTTCAATGAAAAATTTTGAAAATATTAAAGAAAAACACTAATTTTAACCAAAATTTGCCGGATTTACACTAAGTATTGCAATATTTTCCAACACCGTTTTCCCGTGGAAGGTTCCTTAGTGCCTCAAAAGACGCGCAGGAACACGGCGCAGATGATGGTATAACAAGTTTGAAGAATAATTGCAAAACAAAGTGTTTAATAAAATTTTGAAAATAAAAACTACCAAAAAACGACTATTTTATTG
Source organism: Marasmarcha lunaedactyla (assembly GCA_923062675.1). NCBI lineage: Eukaryota > Metazoa > Arthropoda > Insecta > Lepidoptera > Pterophoridae > Marasmarcha > Marasmarcha lunaedactyla. The sequence goes on from OV281349.1 coordinate 28,606,190, forward strand.
GAAAAACAATTGAAAAATTGAATTTTCCGTCAACAACGATGTACCGAAAGGTGTTATTTAACCTTCTCGGATCAACAAAAACCTAAAATCACAATATAATTCACTAACTCCTACTAGAACCGGTCAGAACGGTATCTTGTCTAATAAAATTTTTTATCAAAAACTAGTTTTCCGGGATTTCCACGAGATTTTTCACGGAAAATTTCACCGGAACCTTATAAACAGGTCGGCGTCAATAAAACAAAAATTTCAATGTAAAAATCTCGAAAATCGACCAGCAAAAACTCAATATAATATATGTATTTGTGATATGGTTAGGTTAGGTTAGGTTAGGTTAGGTTAGGTTAGGTTAGGTTAGGTTAGGTTAGGTTAGGTTAGGTTAGGTTAGGTTAGGTTAGGTTAGGTTAGGTTAGGTTAGGTTAGGTTAGGTTAGGTTAGGTTAGGTTAGGTTAGGTTAGGTTAGGTTAGGTTAGGTTAGGTTAGGTTAGGTTAGGTTAGGTTAGGTTAGGTTAGGTTTTTTTTTTTTTTTTTTTTTTTTTTTTTTTTTTTTTTTTTTTTTTTTTTTTTTTTTTTTTTTTTTTTTTTTTTTTCTACTACCTCCGGCATAGCCGCAGTCTATGTTATTCTTATCCTTTCATACCAGTTCTCGCAATTATTCCTCTCGTACTTTCATTCATCATACTGTTCTTTCTTACATGCTTCACACTAATATTCTGGGGATGGGAATTCCCGTCTATGTCCCTAATTTATTCTACTTCACAGATTTTTGGGGTTAATAAGTTTTTCAGTACAGACTTTTGTCTGTGTTTTACTTTATTTTTTCTCCAATAAACATATTTTTATTGCATACAGTTTTACGTATTCTAAGAAATGCTACTGGGGTACAGTCAAGTAGGGTTCTTAACTTATTCTATTTTTATTTACATTTTAACCGGCTTATGTTAATATTCTTATATTCTTCTTATTATATACATAGTTCCTTATACAATATGCTTATCTACTACAGATTGTTTATCTATTTTAAATTATATGTTGGCACAAATATATATACAATATATTTTGTAACATATTTTTCTTTTCCATTTTTATTAATTACATTTACTTACATTTGCTCATTGTAGAAACTTATACTAGTACATTTAACAACTATTATCTCATACATTTATACAGTTCATTACTTTCTTACAATTTTATGCTTTAGTTACATGTTCACTGCAAATATTATTATAATATCTCGTAACATGTTTTCTAGTCCGTCTTGTTTCTTTTAACCGCCTTATTTGCAATTTTGATACAGTACTGCATAAATGTATCTCTGTGTCTACCTAGCATAATCTGACTTATGTTTTCTACCACTATTTTGACCCCGATTTTGTGCACCAGATCTTGTCTATCTGCTGCGTAGGCTGGGCATTCCGTTAGTATGTGCGGGACTGTTTCTTTCTTGTCGGGATCACAGATGCACGATGGGCTCCCCTTGCATCCAAACCGGTTTAGATACTCGGAGAACCCACCATGCCCCGTCATGATCTGAGTTGTAATGCCTGTAGGCTGGAGCTTCCGCACTATTCTATACGCACCTAGAGCATCGGGGAAAAACAACTTTGTTATTCGAGCGGTCTCTGCAGCCAAGTATCGTTTGTTCCATTCGTCAAGCGTTTGCATGCGAATGCACCGCTTGACGAATGAAACCGGACACTTGTCGTACTTATGTCTTGTTTTCAATTTCAGAGCCGCTTCCTTAGCCAAGTGGTCAGCCCTCTCGTTGCCAGCCAGCCCTGCGTGAGCTTTTATCCAAAATAATTTTACGCTTTTATGTTGTTCGGATGATAATGTAAGATTTGCTCTGGTTTTAACGGCGAGAGGGTGTAGGCATTTATGACCAACTATCGTCTGGAGTGCGGCTCTGGAATCGCTGTAAATCGCGAACGTCGACTCCTTGCTTCGCGCAATCATATCACTCGCCTCACAAATAGCTAACAGCTCAGCCTGGTAGACCGTACAGTATGACGGCAGGCTAAGCTTGACGGCCTTGGTTTCCGCCTCTCCACTCCAGAGGGATAGAGAGGCACCAACCCGGCCGTCAATCTTACTGCCGTCTGTAAAAATGCGGATGTCGTAGTTACTATTTGAATCTAATTCTGTTTGGTCTACCAAGGTGTTAAAGTCCAGGTTCGCGTAGCTTGCTGGATGCGGACCCGCAATTGCTGGGGCCATCCGTTCAACCTCCCTACCTCCCAGATCCATCCCAGACTCCCCCCTCCTAGCCCCGTAAAGTGAAGCGGATTCACGAACACGAAGATCAAGAGGGAGGATTCCGGCAAGGATCAATGTAGAGTTAAGAGATGCTGTCCGGTAAGCCTTACAAATCTTCTGCAGAAAGCCTCTCTGCACTGCATTCAGCTTTCCCCTCACACACAGTTTCGTTACTGCAGGTGCCCAGACACTGGCCGCGTACAAGATAATTGGCTCAATCGTTGCTGTGTAAATCAGGCGGATGACTTCACTATGAAGCCCCCAACCTATTTTAGCCGCCGTCGAGAGTTGTTTGTACGCGGCCACAGCCTTCGCACAAACATTTCTTACGTGGGAGTTGAATGTGAGCTTATCATCTATGATGACTCCCAGAAGCTTTATCTCCTTACAGATTGTAATTGGTGTTCCATTCATACTGAGTCTCGGAGTGTCATACTTTAATTTTCTAGTTATAACCAGACCATTTGTTTTTTGAGGCGCGAAGTTTAACTTATTTGCCACTCCCCATTTCCTGACAAATTCCAATGTGGCATTGGCGTGAACCTCTATTTCGAGCGCTGTGTCCCCCGTGAAGGCCAGCACAATATCATCCGCAAAAGCCTGGGCGTAGTCTCCTCTCTTCTCCAGGTCTTTGAGGAGTGGATCCAGGAGCAAGTTCCACAATATTGGTCCTCCAATAGATCCCTGTACGCAACCTTTTTCAGTGTTTTTGAGGTATTCTTGCCCTGCAAACCTCACGCTTACCGTCCTGTCCTTGAGATAGCTATCGATGACTTTCCTTAAGTTAATCGGACACTTTTCCTCAGCCAATCGGACTCTAATTTTTGGCCACCAGGCGCAGTCGAAGGCTCCCTCTATGTCTAATGATACTAGCGTTACGATCCTTTTATTATCTAGATTTGTTCTTATATGCTTCATTAAGACATACAAGGAGTCCTCGGTGCTCCTCTGTGGCATGAATCCGAATTGGCGAGTACTCATCCTTGGGATTATGTGATGTTTTATACGAGTCATCAATAGCTTCTCAAAGATTTTCCCAAATATGGGAAGCAACCCTATTGGGCGATGCGCTTTGGGAGTTGTGTAGTCTGGCCTTCCGGGTTTCCTAAGGACCACCACTATAGCGCTTTTCCAGATCTTCGGGAAGTATTTGAGTTCTAGGCATTTGTTTAGGATCCTAAGGAAAAGGTGGGGGTCGTTTTGTATGGCGTATTGACAGATGTCGGCGGTAAACCCATCTGCACCTGGGGCCTTTTTAGGACTGAACGTCGAGATCACCATTTGCAGTTCAGTAAGTGTGAAAGGGGGATCATTACTGTCCTCCTTTCCGCTGCTTATATTGACGATTTCTGCCAATTTTCGCGTGTTTTGGTGATCTTTGTTGTCGTATTGAGGTGAATCTGCAGGATAGAAGGTCTCCGCCAATGCCCGTGCCGACCTCTTTGCATCTAAGGTTTCGCCGTTAACTACCAGTGGGGCGTCCTCCGCCCTTTTCCTCGTTCTCCCCAGCACCCTATAAATGCCATCCCAGACACTTTCACGATCTTGCTTCTCGCAGAAGGCCTTCCAGCTGGAAATCTGTGCATTTCTTGCGGCCGTCTCATACTCCGTTTTCTTTTGCAGGTACTCCAGGACGACTTTAGCTCTGCGGACTGGTGCGGCGCGGTGTACCCGGTTCCTGTACTTGGAAACCTCCCTCTTCAGCTGCTGGAGCTCTTCGGACCACCATGGTATGGTAAGTAACTGTTTATATTTCTTTTTAGGTATGGATTCATTACATGCTATATTTACTATTTTTGTGTATTCTATTACTAACTTCTCTAATTCGAGTGTATTATTAATATTGTCTACTGTTTCTGAAGTAAAATTATTGTCTGTTTTTAATTGGTTCATTTTATTATTAAATTGGGTCCAATTAGCTTTATTTGTATTATAAACTCTGGTAGTTCTAATTATGTGAGTACCTTGTGATTTTTTCAGATTAATGTTGAAGGTTATACCATTGTGGTCCGAAGTTGTAAGGCTCTCGTCCACTTTCCAATTTTCCACACGCGCCAGCATGTCCTCAGAACCTGCTGTCAAGTCAACATTGCTGGAGTACCTTTTGCCGCCTCTTATAGTGTCAAACGTCGGCTTGGTGCCGATGTTGAGAATGTGCAATTCTAACTCATCTAGAGCTCCCAGAAGATCTTCTCCCCTTTGATCGTCCACCTTGGATCCCCACCATGAGCTCTTGGCATTGGCATCCCCCCCTATTACCAGGAATGTGGTTCCCAGAGAGTTGCAGATTTTTTGCAAATGAGCGATGTACGGGCCGATGGGTTTATCAGGTTCGAAGTAGAAGGAGACGAACGTGGTCTTCCAGTCTTTGGTTTGGGCTCCGATTACAACAAAGTTGGCGGTAGTAAGATGTGGGTGAACCGTGATGTCTATTTTATCGTCGAAAACGGCTATGGCTGCCTTAACGGTTCCCTCTCCAGAGTCCTGGAAGACCCTCGCTCCACGGTAGTCCTTCATACTTTTGCCCTGTCCCACGTATGGCTCTTGTAGCAGTGCCACGGCGGCTCCTCTCTTAGACGCTTCAATCATAACCTCGTCAGTGGCCAGCCTTTTGCGCTGCAAGTTCGCTTGAAAAATTTTGTATGCTTTGGTATCGGTGCCCTTAGCAGTACGCCACGGACGACCGAGCCAGCGTGTCCCACTTCCTACGCACCGGGCATGTCTGGCTGAAAGCGTTGTGGTCGTACTGGTCGTGTTTGGCTGTTTTGCAGTTATGGCATTCAGGGGGTGCACCCGCCATCCATTCCGGGCACTCTCCTCGAAGGTGAGGGCCTCCACAGTGGCTGCACAAGTCGACCGGTTGCTTACAGAATCTCTTCCCGTGACCATATCCCAAGCATCTTGTACATTGAACCAGAGGGGTTTGATCCTCTGCCCTGATCCGCTGAAGGTCTACGTGCAGTGTCCCGGCTTCAGTTATTCTTCTCCATACGGCTGGGGACGTTGTCACGATGACGTGACCCGTCAGCGGATTTCTGGCTCTTTTCCTGTACTTCACTTCTATGCGTTGGTCTTTCGGGTCGAGATTCCGGAACATATTCTCATTCTGGTGGTTAGGTTAGGTTAGGTTAGGTTAGGTTAGGTTAGGTTAGGTTAGGTTAGGTTAGGTTAGGTTAGGTTAGGTTAGGTTAGGTTAGGTTAGGTTAGGTTAGGTTAGGTTAGGTTAGGTTAGGTTAGGTTAGGTTAGGTTAGGTTAGGTTAGGTTAGGTTAGGTTAGGTTAGGTTAGGTTAGGTTAGGTTAGGTTAGGTTAGGATAGGTTAGGTTAGGTTAGGTTAGGTTAGGTTAGGTTAGGTTAGGTTAGGTTAGGTTAGGTTAGGTTAGGTTAGGTTAGGTTAGGTTAGGTTAGGTTAGGTTAGGTTAGGTTAGGTTAGGTTAGGTTAGGTTAGGTTAGGTTAGGTTAGGTTAGGTTAGGTTAGGTTAGGTTAGGTTAGGTTAGGTTAGGTTAGGTTAGGTTAGGTTAGGTTAGGTTAGGTTAGGTTAGGTTAGGTTAGGTTAGGTTAGGTTAGGTTAGGTTAGGTTAGGTTAGGTTAGGTTAGGTTAGGTTAGGTTAGGTTAGGTTAGGTTAGGTTAGGTTAGGTTAGGTTAGGTTAGGTTAGGTTAGGTTAGGTTAGGTTAGGTTAGGTTAGGTTAGGTTAGGTTAGGTTAGGTTAGGTTAGGTTAGGTTAGGTTAGGTTAGGTTAGGTTAGGTTAGGTTAGGTTAGGTTAGGTTAGGTTAGGTTAGGTTAGGTTAGGTTAGGTTAGGTTAGGTTAGGTTAGGTTAGGTTAGGTTAGGTTAGGTTAGGTTAGGTTAGGTTAGGTTAGGTTAGGTTAGGTTAGGTTAGGTTAGGTTAGGTTAGGTTAGGTTAGGTTAGGTTAGGTTAGGTTAGGTTAGGTTAGGTTAGGTTAGGTTAGGTTAGGTTAGGTTAGGTTAGGTTAGGTTAGGTTAGGTTAGGTTAGGTTAGGTTAGGTTAGGTTAGGTTAGGTTAGGTTAGGTTAGGTTAGGTTAGGTTAGGTTAGGTTAGGTTAGGTTAGGTTAGGTTAGGTTAGGTTAGGTTAGGTTAGGTTAGGTTAGGTTAGGTTAGGTTAGGTTAGGTTAGGTTAGGTTAGGTTAGGTTAGGTTAGGTTAGGTTAGGTTAGGTTAGGTTAGGTTAGGTTAGGTTAGGTTAGGTTAGGTTAGGTTAGGTTAGGTTAGGTTAGGTTAGGTTAGGTTAGGTTAGGTTAGGTTAGGTTAGGTTAGGTTAGGTTAGGTTAGGTTAGGTTAGGTTAGGTTAGGTTAGGTTAGGTTAGGTTAGGTTAGGTTAGGTTAGGTTAGGTTAGGTTAGGTTAGGTTAGGTTAGGTTAGGTTAGGTTAGGTTAGGTTAGGTTAGGTTAGGTTAGGTTAGGTTAGGTTAGGTTAGGTTTTTTTTTTTTTTTTTTTTTTTTTTTTTTTTTTTTTTTTTTTTTTTTTTTTTTTTTCTACTACCTCCGCCGTTTGTGGCGCAGACTATGCTATTCTTTTATCCTTTCATTCCAGTTCTATCATTTATGCTTCTCGTACTTTTATGCTTCATACTGTTTCTTTCTTTCATTCATCTCTTTCATACTTAGGGTGGGATAACCCGTCTATAATGGCTACTCTATATCGACTCTACTATATAAGTGTTCTTTATTTATTTCTTTATTATTAAGGGGTAAACACACAACGATTATCTTTATTATATTTTGCAGTTTTACATATTGTTTAACCTACTTACTATACTATTTATACAGGAGAAACTTTTATTTCCTTATGTTACATGATCATATTCCTTATCTCTATCTTATGCTACTTATTTTATTTACAATTCAGTTTTACTATCTATGTACATATTTTTCTTAAGATTATGGTTGTTAACTCTCTTGTTATGTATATGTTACCCATAATATTACATACAATATTTTTGTTAACATATTTTTCTTATGCCTTATTTCTTTTAATTACCTTATTTACTATTTCTACACAATAATCTAAGAATACATCTTTGTTGTTATTTGCAACTAAGATTGCAGCATTCTCCACTATAATATCTAATCCAAGACATTGCTGGACGTCATATCGATGTTTGGCATACATAGGGCATTCAAAAATGATATGTGTAACTGTTTCTGCTTTACCAAGCTCACAGGCGCAAGAAGGGTCTTCCTTGCGCTTAAAACGTACCAGGTATTCAGAAAAACCTCCATGCCCTGTAAGGATTTGCGTAATAACATGGTTAATTCGTATTTTGCCTACGGTCCTGTACGCCGCCACTGCATCAGGGAAAAATAGTTTGGTGGTACTCGCAGTAGTACTGGTTTTATATCTTGCGTTCCATTCATCAAGCGAACGCATGCGAGTGTTTCGCTTGATGAATGAAATCGGGCACTTATCATAGTCCGGCCTTCTTTTGGATCTCAGGGCAGCCTCTTTCGCCAGGCTATCTGCACGCTCATTGCCTGCTAAGCCTGCATGTGCCTTAATCCAAAACAGATCTAATGATTTGTTTTGCAAGATTAGGGATTTTATGCTCTTTCTTGTGTCAACAGCCAATGGGTGCATATTTTGCAGGCTTGTGATTGTTTCGAGTGCTGCCCTGGAATCACTATAAATGGCAAATGTAGTATCTTTCCTTGTCGTGCATTCTATGCAGGCTTTGGATATTGCCAGGAGCTCCGCCTGGTAAACCGTACAGTACGATGGGAGAGCAAGCTTGACGGCCTTGGTTTCAGACTCCCCTTTCCACAAGGATAGGGCAGCCCCAACCCTGCCGTCAATCTTGCTCCCATCAGTGAAGATGCGGATGTCATAGGTACTATGTGCATCAAGTTCGTGTTGGTTAACCAGGGTGCGGAACTCCAAATTAGTGTAGTCAGCCGGATGCAGTGCGTTTGTTGGGGAAGCTTTGGTTTCTATTTCCCGATCTGCTAGTTCTGGCTGGGATATCCCTCTCCTGGCCTCGTACAGTGAGGCTGACTCCTGTACCCGGAGATCGAGAGGGAGAATCCCAGTCAGGACCAAAACGGAATTCAGCGACGCAGTGCGATATGATTTGCAGATTTTTTGCAAAAAAGAGCGCTGCACCGCGTTTAGCTGGTCTCTAATATATACCTTATGTGTCGCAGGCGCCCAGACGCTAGCGGCGTACAGGAGAATCGGCTCTATTGTTGCCGTGTATATAACCCGAATGACCTCTGGATGGAGGCCCCAACTAACCTTGGCAGCTCTGGATAGCTGTTTGTATGCTGCTATGGCTTTTTGGCACTGGCCTTTGACGTGCGAGCTAAATGTTAATTTGTTATCTATTATCAAGCCAAGTATTTTGATCTCTTTTTGGAAGCCAATGTCACTTCCGCCCATGCTCAAGCGGGGGGTGTCGTATTTCAATTTGCGCGTTATTAACAAAGCGTTAGTTTTGTGTGGGGCAAATTTTAACTTGTTAGCGACCCCCCACTCCATGACATGCCCGAGAGTGACATTGGCTTCTGTCTCTATTTCTAGAGCCGTATCGCCGTCAAAGACCAGTACCACGTCATCTGCGAAAGCTTGTATATATACACCTTTTTCTGTCAATTCTTGCAGGAGAGGATCTAGCAGCAGGTTCCAAAAAATAGGACCCCCTATGGAGCCCTGTACACATCCCTTATCTGTTGCTGTATAATATTCCTCTCCGGAATATCTGACCCTCACACTCCTATGACTGAGATAGCTGTCAACTACCCTCCTCAGGTTCCGAGGGCACTTTTCCTCAGCCAGACGGACTCTAATTTTCGGCCACCAGGCGCTATCGAAGGCGCCCTCTATATCTAGTGACACCATGGTTACAGTTTTCTTTTGGACCAACTTAGATTTAATGTGTTTAATCAAAGAATAGAGGGCGTCTTCGGTGCTCCTTTGAGGCATAAATCCGTACTGACGAGTACTGATCCTCGGAACAAGATGGTATTTGAGTCGGGTAATCAACAGCTTCTCATAGATCTTTCCCAAGACCGGCAAGAGGCCAATGGGTCGATAGGACTTCGGTGTACGGTAATTGTCCTTGCCAGGTTTCCTCAAAATTACAACGGTGGCCTCCTTCCAGATCCTCGGGAAATAGTGAAGCTTTAGGCATTGGTTAATTAGGGCCAGGAAAAGTCGGGGATCATTTTGGATTGCCATTTGGCAAATATCGGCTGTAAGGCCGTCGGAACCCGGTGCTTTTTTCGGGTTAAAAGAACATGTTGCGGCTTGCAATTCCGTCAGTGTGAAAGGGGGGTCCAGAGTTTCTCCCGCTTCATCTTTACTATTAATTTTGTCTGCCTCTGCCCTTATCCTGCGATGGTGATCATTGTCTCCCTCCCTTCCATCCACAGGGTAAAAGGTTTCGGCAAGCAATTTGACCGACTCCCTTCCATCCAAGGTTTTCCCGTTTTCCTCTAGTGGGAGATCTTCCTCTCTCTTTTTTGTTCTGCCAATAACCCTATATATCCCATCCCATACGCTTTCTCCTGTTTGCTTGCCACAGAAGTCCTTCCAAGAGTTTACTTGTGCATTTTTAACTTGCTGCTCATACTCTTCCTTCTTCTCCAGATACTCCTTGACGACGAAAGCGCGACGGCACGGCGCCGCCCTGCCGACCCTATTTTTCCGGGTAACAACCTCTTTCTTTAGTTTTTCAAGATGCTCGGACCACCATGGCACACCCAGTTGTTCATGGTTTTTCTTTTTAGGAATAGTTTCCATGCAAGCTCTCTCGATATTGTTTGAGAAGAGTGCTACCATTCGCTCCAGATGCTCAGCACTAGTGATATCTGTGATTTTTTCTATCGTTACCTGTTGTTCTCTGTTTAATTGGCTTAGTTTCTCACGAAACTTAGGCCAATTAGCTTTCTTAGTGCTGAACATTCTGGTGGTCCTGGCAACACTCATTCCACGTGATTTCTGGAGTCCTATCTTAAAGAGGATG